>CM062820.1:1543888519-1545387167 GCA_031772625.1 Pinus tabuliformis
GATTTAAAACAAATTTTTGAAAGATGCAAAAAGTTTAGAATTTCTTTGAATCCTAAGAAATCAATTTTTGATCTTAGTGAAGGAAAGATTTTAGGCTTTATTGTTTCAAAAGAAGGAATTAGCATAGACCTAGAAAGAGTTAAGGCTATTTTAGAAATCTCCTTACCTCATAACAAAAAATCTATGCAATCCTTTCTTGGCTAAATCAATTTTGTTAAATGATTTTTCCCTAATTTTTCACAAATCGTCACGCTTTTACCGAATATGTTAAAAAAGAAAGTCTACAAATGGAGACAAGTTGAAAGAACATCTTTTGAATCAGTAAAGCAAGCCATAATAGATGCTCCTTCATTATCATCGCTCGATTTTTCTAAAGAATTTGATGTAGATACTTTTGCTTCTGAATAGTCCTACGGAACAGTTTTAACTCAACCAAATGAAGAACAAGTTGAAGCTCCCATTGCCTTCTTTAGTTCTAATCTACAAGGAGCTGAGTTGAATTATTTAGAAGTAGAAAAACTGGCTTTTGCAGTCTTTAAGTCAATAAAACACTTTAGACCTTTTCTCTTGAAATCACATACAAAAGTGATTGTTCCTTTCCCAGTGGTTAGGCAATTGCTTATTCAGAGAGAATTAGGAGAAAAGAGAGCTAATTGGGTTACAACCTTACAAGAATATGACCTAGAAATAAAACCAGCTAAAATAGTTATAGGTCAAGGTTTTTGCAGGTTGATAACTGGAGCTTTTGATAATTCAGCTAAAGAAGATTCAGGTAACAATGTTCAAGTTTCAGAGGTATGTCTTGTTGATACTGAATCTCAGTATGTTGATTTAATTTTCTACTTGAAAAATGGTTATGCTCTAGTTGAACTCGATTACAAGAGAAAAAGAGCTTTGAGACTTAAAGCTAACCAATATCAACTTGTTAATAATGTTTTGTTTAGAAGAAATTATGACTCTGTCTTACTTAGATGTTTAGAGAAGCTTGAAGCAAAAAAAGTGTTGTAGGAATTACATGATGGACTAGCTGGTGGACACTATAGCAGGGATATGATTGCTCACAAAATCCTTCATGCTGGCTGTTATTGGCCTACTTTGTTCAAAGATACACATGTTTATGTAAAGAAATGAGAAAATCTACCAAACAACTTCAGGGAAATAAAAGAAGCCAGCCTTGCCTTTGCAACCAGTTAATATTGAACAACCTTTTGAACAATGGGGATTGGATATCATAGGTGAGATCATTCCACGCTCTTCTAAACAACACATGTATATTTAACTGCTAGAGTATTTCACCAAGTGGGTGGAAGCAATAGCTTTGAAGGTGGTCAATTCTGAAACTGTTATTTATTTTATCGATGAGCACATAATTACTAGGTTTGGCCTTCCTAGTGCTCTCATGTTTGATAATGCATCATACTTTTTTGTAACGCCATTACTAAATTTTCACTTAAGCGAGGTTTTACAGTTAAATATTCTGCAAATTACTATGCTCAGAGAAACAAATTGGCTGAATCCACCGATAAGAATCTCATAAGAATTAATAAGCGAACTATTGATGAAAACCAAAAGAACTGACATAAGGCTTTAATTTTTGCTCTATGGGCTGACAGGATTACTCACAAATCTTCTTTAGGAACTTCTCCCTATTACTTAGTATATGGAAAAGAAGTTGTCTTGCCTCCTAATTTAGCTTTTCCTTCACTAGCCCTAGTGCAATTTGTTGAGGAACAACCTTGCTCTTCTTTACAATTAAGAATGTCTCAAATTATAAAGCTAGAAGAAGGAAGAGATAAAGCCAAATAGACTCATACTCAACATCAACATATAATCAAGTCTTGGTTTGATGCAAGTTTAGTAAGCAATAATTTTTTTGAAATTGGTGACTTAGTTCTGAAATGGGATAAAGCCCATGAAGAAAAGGGAAAACATACAAAGTTCCAAAAACTTTGGCTCGGCCCATTTCAGATCGTTGAAAAACTAGGCCCGTCAACTTTTATCCTCCAAGATTTATAGGGTAAGAGAGATTCTCTTCCTGTAAATGGGTTGGTTTTAAAGAAATATTTTTCTTGAGAATGCATATTCCACTGTAAATATATAAATAATCATATGTACATATCAATTTCTTTAGATTAGTTATAATTAATAATACTCTTTTGAATTTGTATTGGGTTCTCTTATCATTAATATGGAATTTATTATTAAAGGATAATCATTTAGAAAGAAATTAAATTTAGTATCACATCTATTCTAATCCCTGATATCTTTATTTCCATTAATTTGTGAATTTTTCATGACTTGAAATACTAAAAGATCCTATTATCCTTTGACCTGTCATGTACAATTTCTTTTAAAAATAAAGACTATTTCAAAGTTTAGCACCTTATGACTTCAATTGTCATCCATAACTCTTAAGGAGTAGTCTTACCTCCCCATCCACTGATTTTACATTTTTTTTAGAGTGCAATTCATAAATATTTAAACCCGAAGGATAAGGGGTCTCATTATGAGCTAGGTTACCATGATCATGGGAAACTAATGATACTGACATGATCACATCTGGTCACCAAGCCAAGATAATGACTTATGGTTGCATGGATGTAAGACAAGAGGTTTCATCATGAGCAGACTTGTTCAATATCATTATAACCTGTGAATGGCATTGTCAATATCTCGCTACCAAACCAAGACAGTGGCTTTCAAGCAATTAAAATTTTTTTTTAGAAAAATATCAATACCTCTAAGATTTATTATAGTGGATGTGATATTGGTATTACTCGGTTAAACAGTAACCTTGTTGAGGCTATGGACGCCTGTTGACAACAGTGGCTCTGCCAATGACACGTCTATCTTAATGCTAAGCTTCAATAATTCTTTATTTCATCTTTTCAACTGATAAAATGATTGACAAAGATAATGTAGGTTCTTATAGATAACAAGTTATGAAATTTGCAAAATAATGAGTTGAATTTTATTCTGAGTAATTTCAATCAATCTAAATTTCAATATTCTCATCTTTCTACGTCTTATTCCTTTAGTTATTAAAATTTCATTTATTATTACAAAGATAACTGTTTCTCCCAGTGCATCACCAATTGTTGTAGCATTCAACAACCCCACCCCCTTATTTTTATACTTAATTATCAATAAATAGTGGGGACCCTTTATTTCTTTTGATTTTAATAAAATTGGAGCATATTTGAATTAATTATAGGCTTGAGGTCTTTTCCTTATTGGAGCTGCACTTTAAAATATATTATGATAAACCTAAGCTCCAATAAGTCTCGCTCTCAAATTTAAAGTTATATGGAAGATTTCCATCAGAACTCTATTATATTGTAACTTTCCTTTGAAGAATGTTATGTTAAAGCTCCTTCTCGATGTCTTTCTCCTTGCTGCTTGCTTTATTAAAAGAATCGTATAAAGGGCTTTGTTTACAAAAGACTTGCACACTTTTACAAGAAAGTAATATTATAATCATTCGCCAGCCCCACAACTATTATTTATTATATCGGCGCATTTGATATCGTAAGTTCTATCATGTTGCACCTCCAATATCCCCTTCCTCCGATATCTTACACCTCCAATATCCAATATCTCTGATATTTCCATTGGAACTCTTTATTAAAACTATTTCATCGGAAGTCTTTTATTAAAACCCCCGAAATGAAATCCCTGATGTAATTTCCCCTATATGCCTCACGCCTCTTGGCCGTTATTATATCAGAACCTTTCCACATCAGAGGATTAGATTATCGTAACTTTCCAATACAGTCCTCCGATATATTTTTTTGATACAATTCCTCCAATATGCTGACATGGTAAGCCCACGTGATTTCACATTCACGCACTTAATGTTTGATAATGGGGATTTATTGTTTTTGAAATTTTAAATGCCTTCATTCATTCCGCCTCGGTATTGTGAAGATTCACTTTAAAGAAACAATTAATATTGTAAAATTTTATTGTTTGCGCTAAGTCCTCTCTGAAGAGAAGTGTTTCGCTCATCTTTGTGTTTTCTATTACAGGGAAGCTCCGATTACTGTAACAACAAAGAGATGTCGAAGGCAGGAAAGGGCAAGAAGAAAATTGCAGCACAACAACAATCCGCCGCCCCTTCAATTGAAAGTATTGAAGAAAAGACTACTATGTCGGGGTTGTTTTCCAATACAGTTTGTTCTAAAGATTATGGGCATTCCTCATGGGAAGCAATGTACAAATTCTTTGAAGATGAAGGACCCAGAGTTACCCAGAGGACAATAATTGCTGATGATTCTATCCCATTTTCAAATACAACCTTCAACGATGTGGCGAACTCTTTTCTCCATAGAATTGCAGCACACAGACGAATTGTTACAAATAAGCACACAGTCATCTAGTCTTTTTCTAGAAAGGACTTACGGAGAATGTATCATCTTCCTGAACCACAATGCAAAGATGATAAGAATTACATTGAGGTATTTCTTAAAGAGCATGAACATGCATTAGAGCCAATTAGAAGGTGGAGAAAAGACCCAAACAAATACAAGAGAGAAGAAAGCAGTCAATATGTTGTAGACTCTCTTGCTGGTCCTTATTCTTAGATAATTTCTATGATGTGTAGGTTACATGCGGATGCCTAATGCACAAAAATTTCTTGACCAATGGGTACCTCTTATAGACGGGGCTTCAAAAGGGTTTATTTTTGATTGGGCCACTATACTTTCAGACAATTTAGCTGCCCATATTTTGGCTTTTAGGAGTAAACGCAAAGTTTCTGAGAATATAATCCCTCCTTTCTATATGAGTGCTTATATCATGGATGCTTTATGTTTTTCTATGGACTTTTCATCTATGGGATGGAAGTGGACTCTGGAAGACCCAACTCCTATTCATATTTATCATGATATTCTATGGGACTCCAAATATCAACAACATTTCTATAAAATCTGCCATGGGGTCATGTTACCAACATATTAGGTTATCTTTGATAAAAAGGCTCCTTGGATGTCTCTAGAGGCTGAATTTGATCTTCTTCGAGTAGGGAATTGGTTTGGTGAAGAATCATTCACCTATGTCAGAATATATGGAGGTCTGGCCAATCCTCATGTTTTACCATTGTTTATTCCCGATAAACTTTTGACTAGAGAAATTGCCTATCAAACTGTGGGTAATGGTATTTCTAAAGTTTTGAAGGAACTCAATAAAAAATGTGGCCTTCCTTTCTAGCCTAGTTTGGTATTTTTCTTTAGATAATTATATACACGGACTTATTGAAATAAAGGCTATTTAGGATCTTGGTTTTTCTACTATGCCCAACAGAGAATATGATCCTCATCAAGTGGTCAAAAAGATTACAACTGCATCAAGTATTAGACAATTTGTTCATGAGCCTGATAAGTTTGATGATTTATTTGAGGGAGCTTCTTCTTATTCAATGGTTGCATAAAGAGCAGAGCAACAATTAACTCCTGAGGAAATGAATCAGTTTACTCAGTACAGGGCCTCTAGGCTAGCAAAACTTCCTATGGATTCATTACAGATTCCTCAAGAGAAGATTGTTCATGATGATGTTGTAATTATTGGTTCTACACAATTTGTTGATCCTTCTCAACCAAGAGAAACAATTGCCTCTTCTTCTTCTTAGGCAGAGGGATTTGTGCCTGATGCTAGGTTAGAAGAAATTTGGGAAGAATACAATCAAGCTCTTAATTCCAAAGCTGGTGAGTCTCAGGCTACTAAGACTCCTCCACAAATGAAGGTGTAAGACCCTCTCAAGAAGCCTTAATAGATTCTGATAACAACAAAGGTTCCTGAGAAGCCTTTGGATAATAAAGATGTAGAAATTATACCGACATTCCCTTCTTCCGAGGTTGTTTTAAAGATCGAGGAGATTCCTCCACTGGATTTTTTTGTAGCCCTCAACAGAAAGCTATGGTAAAGAGGGAGAGACAGAAAAGAAAGTTCGACCAGTCGCAGGCACTAGTTCTTGGCAATGCATCTTTTGAAGTGTTATGGAAAGGCTCCATAGCAACTCCTATAGAGGAATTCGGAAGGCTTACCTAATTTACAGGCACCTATG
The DNA here is from genome assembly GCA_031772625.1 of Pinus tabuliformis. Lineage (NCBI taxonomy): Eukaryota > Viridiplantae > Streptophyta > Pinopsida > Pinales > Pinaceae > Pinus > Pinus tabuliformis. Next base: position 1,543,894,581 of record CM062820.1, read on the forward strand.
CCTCAACTACTATTGACAAGCCACAAAAGCGCAACAATTGCTTAAGGAGAAAGAAGAAATAATTTCTTTGTTAGAATAGAGCGTTGAAACTGAAAAGAAAAAGATAACAGAACATTGGCAGGTGCAGGTGACAAAGCTTCAACACAGGTTCGACTCTCTAAGAGTCCAGTATGATGTTGATACACATGCTTGAGATTCACAAATTCAAGAGCTGCAGAGAAGTATTGAACATTTGAACGTCAACCCAGAATTAATTGAATTTAAGGAGGCTCAAGAATTGAATACTCTTCTTGCCCAACAACAGAGTCTTTGCCAGAAATCGACAATTATTCATGATCAGTGCAGGACAACTGGCTCCCTGGTAGACCAACTATCTGATATTAAAAATTACTTTGAAGATATATAGGAGAAAATTGCTAGTTTCTTGACATGGCAAGAAAGTGTAGATGGAAGATTAGCCAATCTTCCCAAAATTGAAGAATCCCATAAAGAGATTGTTTTTAGAGAGTGGGAAATTCACATTAAGTAGGCGGAAGCAACAGTTTATCAAACACGAGATATTTCAAGTAATATCATTGAAGCAGTCAATGATAATTTTCTCCAAGCTAATCTCATCTTGAGTTGTCCCAAGGGAACATTACCCAATATCAAACTGCTGACTAAAACATGGCAAGAATCCTCCAAGAAACGGGCTGAGATTATTGATCAACTGACCAAGACCAACTTGGAGAGTCATTGGCAGTTTTTAGTGAAACCACACAGTTAGTGGCTTATGCTTCGATGCTTATCAAACACTACCACACAAATGCTGTCAGCGTTAAGAGATGCGATCTTCACAAGCTAGATGCGGATACAACCCAAGTCTCCACCTGAATTGAAGAATTTGATTGATATCTATGAGTTGCAACAACACATCAAAGGACAATCTTCCTCCCAAGCATAGACAATTTGTTGTAACTGATTCCAAATATGTTCCTTTTAGTTGAGATTACTTGAAGTTGTTATTGTATTTTCTATCTTTATCTTTTGTTATGAAACTATAAATCCCCTCTCTCAGATAGGAGAGGGGATTTATAGTTTCATAACAAAAGAACCACACAGTTAGTGGGTTATGCTTCGATGCTTATCAAACACTACCACACAAATGCTGTCAGCGTTAACAGATGCGATCTTCACAAGCTAGATGCGGATACAACCCAAGTCTCCACCTGAATTGAAGAATTTGACTGATATCTATGAGTTGCAACAACACATCAAAGGACAATCTTCCTCCCAAGCATAGACAATCTGTTGTAACTGATTCCAAATATGTTCCTTTTAGTTGAGATTACTTGAAGTTGTTATTGTATTTTCTATCTTTATCTTTTGTTATGAAACTATAAATCCCCTCTCTCAGATAGGAGAAGGGGTTTTGAATTTTTGAAAGAGAAAGCTTAAGTTGCACTATTGTAACTAAAGTTTTTCTTAATATCAAGCTGAACCATCGCCTTTCTATCATGAGCAGATCAATGATATATCAGGTACTATTATCCTTTAGTTGTTCATTTGCTTAGAGTAGAATGGAATCTTGATTTGTTCATAATATATGTGTTAAAGCAATCTTTCATTATCACTATTGATGTGTCTGATTGAAATTACAAATTATATGTGAACAACCAGATCTTAGTATATGTGACAATTTTATAAACTAATTTAATTAACTATTTAATTAAATTAGTTATCTTTCTTTGTATTAACTTCATAATTACATGATGATCTACATTGTTATGATAATTGTGAAATCTTTGTAATCACATATACCAACAACTTACCCTGGATAAATAGTAGTATATTAATCTTTATTTCAATTTACAGTCGCATTGGAGCATTATATTCTTATTCACTCCATTTCATATAGTTTTATAGAAAGGGAAATTGGTCCCATAATTCTAGTTGGAGCCATCATCCCAAATGGAAAAGGGTCTGTTCTAAGTTCCTGGTTGGATGGTTTCCCCTAATGTTGATGCAGTCATTTAGGACCATCACCATGTCGATCTTCATAGTTGTATTTAATGAAAAGGAAATGAAATTTTATTGTAAAAGAAATTGACTTGTTAAAGCATGGGTTTCATGCTTGGGTCAATGATTTTTAGGTCAAAACCTCCATTGAAGGCTTTTAGGTTTTGTCTTGAGTGAATAGAGTCATTGTCGTTTTTATTAGACCTTTCTTGGGCTTTTATATCATGTAAAAAGAATTATTTTTGAGTCAAAAGGTCATTTGTCACCTCCACACCAAGTCGGTACTGTCCTCATGAAGTTGGTTTGGATTAGGGTTGTTCGACTGAACATAAAAACTATATATAGAGAGGTAGGTTGACCTATTTGATGCACTCACTCAATAAGTTCGATCTACAAAAGAAAGAAACATAAAAATAAGAGCGAAGTTGAGGAGAGAGAAGGAGGACGCTGTAGAAGTCAAGGATTGAGTTTTTGGGCATCTCTATCTCACATGTGTGAAGTTGCTGAACTGCTGCTAGGGCCAAAATTTCTAAATCTATTGCAGGTCTGAAATTTTGAAGCTGAGGGTCGAAAATCTATAGTTGGGGGGCGAAATTTTGGATTGAAGTTGCAATTGAGAAGTTGACACTTGGAGATTTTGGCAGGGATCATCTACTGGAAGGAAGGGCTGACTTGGTGATTGGACGAGGCCTTTGCCTATGTCTTAAGGGTCTTGGATTGTCTCATCTCGATTTGAATATACCAGTGGAAGAGTTGGACTGGGTTTTCCCTAGGTAGGGGTTTTGCCCTTACTGAGTGCCTACATCTTGTGTTCCTTGTTGTGATGTTCTTAATTTGGCATTTGTCTTGATGAATGGAACATAATAAATTGAAAGAAGAACTAATAAAATAGCAATCACAAGAAAATGTCAAAGTCTAAGAGAAATCTACCTAAAGATTCTAATCCATATAATGCCCTGGATTTCTCAACATAGGTGTGAACCCTTGGACTTCCAAAAAGAAACATCTTCATCAAAGATAACATCCTTGCAAGTTTCAATATGACGTTGTACTAAAATATAGACCCTAAAAGCCTTTGAATTCTCACATGAACATGAACATGAACATAAACATGACAACCAAAGATTCTTAAATGCTCAACATTTGATCTCTCACGTATGAATACTTCTTCAGGAATCTTGTAGTCCAAGATTCGACGTGGGAACCTATTTTGAACATAAACATTTTTCTTGCAACTTCTCCCCAAAACATCGAAAGTTCTTGATCATGAAGCATGGCCTTGGCAACTTCCATAATGGTCCTATTCTTTCTTTCGACAATTCTATTTTGTTGAGGATAGTAGGGAACTATCTGTGAAAATTTGGTGACTCGAATCCGTACTGCAACAACTGATTAGATTTCTCTTATTTGTTAATTTTTGAATCAAGTTATTTACAGTGTTACACAGTAAACATCGAAATAAAATCTACTGCAACCTTCACAACATAAAATACTGCGGAAACAAATTACTGCATAGGAAATAAATAAACACAAACACAAGTACACCGTTATTTTTGGACAAATGTCCCCGAAAAAACCCAACTTGGGAAAACCGGTGCATGAACTGAGGGTTTTGATTATTATGCAGTAGGAATTTGAGTACAAATCTTTGGATGCCCAAACTGGCTATCTGATACGAAGAATAAACTGGCAAAGAGGTAGTGAGAAAATATCTCACACTGTCACTGGAGATCCGACACTGGTCCGAGCTCTGGATGAGTTGCCCTACGCTATCACTGCGCAGTCTCTATGTGGGCTCATGCAGTCAGTGCGACACAGCTCAAGGGACTGCGTTATAGCTCAAAGGGACTGCGTCACCCTCTCCTTCTGATCTTCTGCCACTGGAAACTCGACCCTCTGGCCTTCTGAACTCACACCTCGGCTTCTGGCACTAGATCTTGACTGCTTCTCAGCAAAATTGCGGACTCCCTCTAAAGCACTGCGCTGCCTCTGCTTGGCATTGCGCTGCCTCTCTGAACCTCTCGATGCCTTCTCTTCCTTGCACTCACCGGGACTGGAAAAATCCCCTCCGCTCTACTATCTCTGCCCCTCAGTGCAAGAAGATCACTCGATCTCTCTCCGACAACTCAGTGCTGCTTCTCTTGAGAATTCGATCTCTAGATCTCAATATCTCGATGTGTTCTCCAAGTTCCCATCATGCTCCTTCTTATAATCTCTCGTTGAAGCACCAACGACCAAGATTAAAACATAATCAAAGGCTAAGATTAACGGGGAATTGATCTTTGTCTTTGTCTAGAAGATTCACACCATATTTAATTAATACCCTTTAATTAATCACATTTCCTAAGTTTAGACTTAGGAATACATTAAAAATGATTAATTGTTCTAACTAAACCATCTCTAGGTGGATTTTTCCAAAACAATTTCTGGGTTTTGGAGAATACATGTATTCTAGCCTCTCGACAAAGTTTCATGGCTAGAACACATCTGATGCTACAAAAATCAACACTCTCAACTATCTCTTAATTCCAACATCCCTGCATAAATTAATCAATTCCTCGGATACATGTTCTCCACCATTATCAAACCTTAAAGTCTTGAAACTTCTTCCTATAGCATTCTCAACATGTGCCTTAAATTCACGAACTTTTCAAATACTTGATCCTTGGACTTTAAGAGGTAAGTCCATGTTTTGTGAGAGTAATCATCAATGAAAGAGACATACTACAAGTTGGCACCCAAGGTCTTGTCAGACATAGGCCCATAAACATCATAGTGCACAAGGTCTAAGATTCCTTTGGATTTACTATGACTGCTAGTGAATCTTGCTTTAGCATTTTTCCCAAGGGCACATCCCTTCCATACTCCATTATGCTCAGTTCTAAGTTTAGGTACACCTTTAACGAAATCTTTGAATCTAGACAAGGCTTTATAATGAACATGAGCATACCTTGGATGCCATAGCTCATAGAGATCAATGTTGTTATGTAGCAAAGCTTGCATTGAATGTCGAAGGAGATGGCATAGGCCTCCAATTCACACAACAATGACCTTGGCAGATTCAAAAGAGGCATCCTTCTTCCATACTAGAACTTGTCCATCAACAAAAGTAATTCTATATCCTTTGTCTTTAGGAGATGATATGGACAACAAATTCTTATTCAACCTAGGAACATATAAAATATTGTTAATGGATACATTACCTCCTGATTCCAATTGGAAGGATGGTGTACCAATGCCCTTGACTTCGTATCTGCCATTATCTGCAAGCTCAACCCTGTGTGCTATCTTCCTTTCAACCAATTCAAAGAGATGTTCATGATTCCTAGTCATGTGCCTAGAGGCACCACTATCCACCAACTATATTTCATCATGACCTACAATGGAACCTTTAAAGGCAGAATAAAATGAGAGATTAGAATCATTCTTCTTATGCCTTCTCTTATGAGATGGTTCATTTAGATCAATGATAGAAGCATAATGCTTCCCTCTCCTTTTACGATCATCACTTCTTTGATAGTCATCCCTTCGATATTTTTAAGGACAATGAGCTTGATAGTGGCCATATGCTTGGCAACGAAAGCATTGAACATTTGTCATATCTCTTTCATCTCTTCTATCTCTTCTATCATAAGAGGGAGGAGGAGGTCCTCTATGTGGAGTGGGTTCCCTTCTTGAATCAGATCTTGGAGCAGGTTTTGAATTAGGTCTTCTAACAAAACTTTTTTGAAATCTTCCAAAATTAGGTCTTACTCGTTGCTTCTTGAATGGGCTACAAAAGCTTGTTCACTTGGATCTTCAATCTCACATCTAGAAAGGAGTCTTGATTCTTATGTTGTACAAGCAACCAACAACTTATCAAATGAAGGTGCATTTTCTCTTCCACAAATGCTTGATGCAAAAGAATCCCATGATCTAGGCAAACCACCCAAAGCCACAACTACCAATTCTTTGTCAGATACTTCTTCATCAATAGCCTTGAGTTGATCTCTTATTTGAGAAATTTTAACAAAGTATGATGCCACAATATCATTCTTTGTCATCTTGATATTGCGAAGTTGACCCCTTAGATTGATGGATTGATTTATGTTGTTGATAGTGTACAATCTAGTGATGGCATCATACATTCTCTTGATGATCAACAATAAAGGGAATTAGCTTATCCCTAATAGATTCTATAATTATGCTCCTTGCCAAGATGTCATGTTCCTGAAATTTTTCTTTCCCTGCTTGATTAGCTAGTTTAGTGACTTTACCTTTAACAATGCCGAAAACTTTGTGCCTTGCAAGTACTAGGTCTATCCTAGCCTTCCATGCCCTGTAATTTGTAGCTCCTTCAAGCTTGTTCTTGGTCTTTGTGAAAGAATTCATGATGAAGGTTTCCAACCAGAAAAAAAAACAGAAGACATAATCCCAAACTTCTCAAAGTACTTCTCAATGCCTTTCAAGGCGCTTTTGAGGTGATCTCACAACTCTTTCTTTCGCCAAAGCTCTGATACAATATTGATTTTGCTAGTGTAGTCAGGACTAGTATAGTTTTTCACAATTGATAACCACTTCTAATGATACAACCAATCTTCTTTTACATTCCAGTAATTATGTAGCTATACATGAAAAATTTCAAATATAGAGATCATAGTAAACAGCTAGCAAGAGACAAGAGACACCAAAAATTAGGCTCACAGCCAGGGAAAAACCCGCAAGGGGAAAACCGCACCAATCTTTCCTTATGAGAGAGAGAGAAATTATGTCCAATTCCAATTTGTACAATAACTAGTCAAAGGTCAACCATTGACCATCCAAAATATACAAGTAAAATAGAGTAAAATGGGAGAGAAACCATACTCATCTTCTCTGCAGTCAAAGTCAAGTCAATAGGCCAAATTTTGTCCTGTAAATGTTCAGTCAAATTTCAGGTCGATAAAGAAAGTCAATGCAGATCACAGAGTCAACAGGTCTGAAACTTGGTGAACTAGAGTCAAAGATGCCACAAAATATTTGGCCTCCAAAAAAGTTGGGTCAAACAATAGAAGAAGGACGAGTCAATGCTGGCTAGTATAATCAAGTACAGAATGTCAACGCTGGTCAAAGATGCTTGTCTTCCTTTGCACGTGTGGATGATCTCTGTGATTTTTAGAATAAATTGTGTTGATATGAGATGCCAAAATGAGCTCCAATGAAGTCATATATATGTGTGTTTAAGGAGGTGTCGTATCACACGTGTGCCAACTTGTCTTTCATGAGGCTGACTTGGTCAACGTAAAAAATATGAATAATCTGCATTATTTGCCAATGAAAATACCAACTGTAGTGACCCAATTTTTCAACACTATTGAAGAAACTTGACTTCTGGAAAATTTAGCCTCCCTCACCAGCAATTCGACCTCTCTCTCTTTTCCCTCGTATGACCCTTGCACACTTGAGCAACTTGGCCCTTGGATATTTAAGTCCTCTTCTTAACTCAACCTCTGTCTTTCCTTGCTTCGACTTCTTTGAATTTTTCTCCTGAAATTCCTTGCTGCAATTCTCCTCACTTCTCTTTAATCAAATCAAGCCTCTCGCTTTTGATAAAATCGTTTCCTCAACAATTGTGTGTGTTCACCTCTCCCTTAGACTTATTTTATAATTTAATTAAGCCAAAATCCCTATCCCTATTCTCCTAAGTGAGTCAGTGGCTAGGATTAAATCCTAAGCCTTAGTTGGGATCAACAATTGAGATTATATCTAATTCACTTAAATAATTGCGTCGAGAGGCGTTGTCCATCCCAGTGTGCAAGAGATGTTGTAATGTCTTGTCCTGTCCGTAAACATTTTGATTGGGTCAAAATACATAAAAATAAAAGTAAATAAAAAGATTAATGTAATGTAAACATTTTATCTCTGTCAAAATAAAATAAAAATAACCTTATGTTAATATAAAAATTCTATGTTATTATTTTTTTTTAATTATTTTTTGTTTGGTAGTTAAGATAAACTTGACTTGGTCAAGTTACTTGAGTTCCAGGTTTATTAGAACCCATGGTATTACCCATGATATTCATGTGAATTTAACCTATTTAAAGGGGGAATTAAGTCGGCCTAGATCCATCTTAACTTTGGATCTACCAAATGTCAAGTGGGATCAGATCTCTTGACATGAAAATATCTTAAGATGCAGAGATTTGATACCTCTCGACGCTTGGTAGATCCTAAGTTAAGATGGATCTAGGCTAGTTTTTTTTATTGTTTATCCTTAGAACTTTGGCCTAATAGTTCACAACAATTAATTAAGTTACTTATTGTACTTTTCATAAGTTAACCTTAAGAAAGAAACCATAAAATCACTTACTCCACCAAGCAAGCACCTCAAGAATCAATCAAATATCTTCTACATGCTAGGACACCAAGCCAATGTAGAAGACCTTCCAAGGCATTAAAATCAACATGAGATTCGAGGGAGGTTCCATTCTCTTTTTAGTGGGCCACAGATCCTTCAACATCTTCTCCAGGTACCTTGACTAGAGATGTCTCGCATTGTATATACACGAGGCCCTTAGTGCTCCCACTCTCTTCAACCTCCTCCTAGACCAACACTTTACCAGAGCATTACGTCCTTTGCATAGAGCGATGACACAATTGCTTTTGATTCCAGATCCCTATTGACCAGAGGGACCATCCGTATGTCCCAAAGATCTTAGCAACATTGTTAGTCTAGATCTCATACCTGCAAGAAAATTAGATCATATCAACCCTAGAGGTGGTTGACCTTCTCTAGACAGTAGCACATTGTGCAGTCCAGATCCTCCTTGAGATCCTTTTACACACAACCTTCTATATTGAGTTTTCTCCATTCAGCGTCCATGTTAGGATAGATCACTGTTGATAATATCGGGGATATTTGAAAATATCGCGATATTTTCGGCAAAACGATATATCGCCGAGAAAATATCGCGATATTTTCAAAATATCGGCAAATATCAGCAAAATATTGCGATATTTTGAAAATATCGGCAAAATATTGGTAAAATATCGGCTATGTTTAAAAATTTGAAAAAAAATATTTTTTATGCTTGCCGATATTTGCTGATATTTTGCCGATATTTTTGTCAATATTGCCGATAAGATGTTTTCTGGACCCTCGCTGATATTTTGCCGATACCTTTATTATCAACACTGGGATAGATGGATCTAGTGGGCTATGAATTTCTTGGATCATTACTTGTATTCTTGTTTCTGGATCCATCCCCATTGTTCTTCTCCCATAGCAGCAGCCTGCTATCAAAGTTTAGGGTTTTTCAGACTTAGGCTTAGGTTTATGCTTTACTTTCTGTTTCTGTTTCTTCCTCTATATAGAAACGATTTTGATGCTTCTGCTTTGTAATGACGTCATTGTATCCATCAGTCCCATTGACATACTTTAGTGGTCATTTGTTGTACATTAATAAAAGTATCCTATCTTATCTACCTAGGAATAAATTGAAATCAATCTAAATTAGTAAAATTGGGTGTTGTAATAACTTGATAATTGTTTTCAATATCAGGGAACTGTCGTGGCAGCTGGACGGGCTAAAGCCATTGTTGTTGGTGTTGGCTCTAACACAGCGATGGGAAGTATTCGTGATGCCATGTTAAGGACAGAAGATGTGAGCTCTGTTCTCTTTATCAGTTGTGGTGTACTCGGGGTAGCAAAATTATTGTGCAAAAAGGGTTCATTTAAAGTGCATAGTGTGGTGAATAGTGGACATGTTTCAATTATATATTATTCTTTGTTTTTCAATGCAATATTGCATGCCATGCTACAATTTGTTAATAGATATTGCCTTTTTCTCATACTGATTATATTTATGTCATCTTCTTGAATCATTTGTTATGTTGCTAATATTGCAGGAAATGACACCTCTAAAGAAAAAGCTAGATGAATTTGGTGCCTTTCTTGCAAAGGTTGGTGAATCTCTTTGTTACTTTTGAGTTTTGTAGGTTTGAAAGAGCAGTTTGTTTATAGCAAAACATTAATTTGCTTTTCAATGCTCACTATTTTCTCACCTTTTCTTGAAATGGTTAGTAAGACAGAGTTTTGATATTATTTCCTTCTGGAGAACCCATTGTGATTTTTGTTTGCATTTCCATGGTTGAGGGTCCCAAGGTGCATGGCAAGTTTTTTTTTACATTATAAGCATGTGAACATGGATTTACATCAATGAAAATAGAATCTCAGCCGAACATCTTTATGCTTAACCAGAAGAAACGTGTCAAATTGAAAATTAAAGAAATGGTGATGAATAATGACAGTACATACTACAGTCCAGAACTTTTCCTTCATGCTTCTGTTCCCAATCATGAAGCGGTTTCTTTAAAGTTGGTTTCTTATGTTTATGGGAAATTAGTGTATACAACTAACTTAGATTTTTCAGGTTATTGCTGTGATTTGTGTTTTAGTATGGGTTGTAAACATCGGCCATTTTCATGATCCTGCACATGGTGGTATCTTGCGTGGAGCTATCCATTATTTCAAGGTGAGTGAAAAGTCTTCTTTATCTTGTACACATGTAACTAGATGCATGTGGACTTTTTAGGCGTGTCTTTGATTCCTTGATATTTTAACTGGGTTGTATTAATTGATTGTCCACTATCTTGGACTGAATGAAAACAACAGCTTTCCTTTTGGAAATTTCCTTGATGTGAAGCTATAGATATATCCATTTATTTGAAATTCCAGATTCATCACTTATGCCTTTTACTCTAGGATTCCTTTTACTTTAGGCTTTCAACAATTGGTTTCTTAGATGTAGTTTTCAAAAACAAACTTGTTGGATTTATAATTGTATACAGAGAATATCTGGATTCATTTTGTTTTTGTTAAATAAGTTGTATTGCAAAACCTTATATGTATCTTATTAGACTATGAGTCCTGAGTCCTGGCCTAAACTCCCTAATGACATTTAAGAAGTTAGAGCGCCGTTGTGATGGGGGGAGGGAATACTGGCTGCCACAAACTGACCATCATAACAGAACCACAAACTAATCACTGTCTGCCCATTCACCATTACTGTTGTCGTTGACTGCTCTATTGCATCATTGTCGAACTCAAATTTGAACTCAAACAATTGCCATAGCACTTGTTCTTTATTTGTAGGAAGAGAAGGCATTTCTTTTGATGCACCTAGCATGAGATGCAAAGGTAATCCAAACGTGAATTCAGAGATAAATCTCACAAACAAAGATAAACTGGACTTGAATGAACTTAGATGAGCTTGAATGGTTTTTTCTTTTGGTTCACCTAATTCCAAACCTCAAGGTTGAGGCTCGATGAACCATGTGACATAGCTCTCAAGATAAGGTAAAGATAAGTTTATTCATTTTCACAAATGACCAAATAATAGGTCAATGAGACTATGGAGTACAATTAGTGGCTGCTTAAGAGTGGGAGTGTCTATAACATTCATAGAGCTAAAATGTTGTAGAAGTATGGGATATATGAATGACAATAAAATTAAGAAAAGAGAGAGAAAGGAAAACCTTATAGAGTGTAATGAACATAAATTACATTATTAATTATAATAGTTATTATGATTGAGGTTTGTGTCCCTTAGCATGGATGTGTCTCTTGGGCATTGCTACACCATATATTGTATGGAGTGTTTGAGGACTAGTTCATGACAACTTGCAAAATGACATCCATTGAGTTTATTTGTACTAGTTGCCGATCTAGTAGAGCATTTTGTCATTGCACATGTTATTTTGTGCTATCCTCATGGTTCGTGTAACCATTAGCCAACCAGGGCTTAAGGTGACATTGTTAAAGGAGGATTTGGCAGTATAATTTTTATGTTCCTTTCCTCACTTTAACTTATCATATTTATCAACACAAGTTTTATGTGGGCCAAATCTCGTTCTTTATTTTTCCATCAATAGAAGAATAATAGGACTCCCGTACCATGGATCAGGGCCCTTCAGAAACCCTGATAAAAACTAGTATACATAGTATACAATAAAATACAACTAGGGCTTGAAGTCTAATCCTTCAAACAGTCAATCTGCCCACAAATATAGAGACAAATAACTTGACTTACTCATTGGTTGAACCTACTCAGAATTGAGAAATCTAGGGCCAGCAACACAGGATGATTTCTCTTTTCTTCGATAACTGTTTGTGATGTATTGTTATGAATAAATATATAAGAAATAATGTAAAATAATGTAAATGATAATAACCATAAATAATTATTAGTTAATTAGTAATTAGGTTGAAGAGGCATGTCTAAATGAGACATGACTCTCCATGAAGAGACACCTGCTTGGTATACAAGCAAGCTTCTCGTTCTCATTGTAAAGTCATTCATATTCACACATTTAATATATAATATTTGTATCCGCATGGATATCTTTATATTCCAAGTCTTTTGGAGTAATTAACCTGTAGAAGGAACTTTGTTTGCTTCATTGGTATCAGAGCCATGTTGGTTGATCCCAACCTTTGGCTATCAACTCGTTTTCAACTTGATTGTCGTCGTAATCAAAACATTTCGCTATATAGTGGAGATTCTCCATTTATCGCGAGGCCTTTGGCCATTTAATATATATATATATATATATATATATATATATATATATATCAAATAAAATAAAATAAAATACAAAGTCAATTTTTTTTATTAAAGGTTAAAAAGAAAAAAAAGAAAAAAAGTATATATCTATTAAAAAAATAAAATAAAAATAAAAATCAATATATACATTACAACCAAAAAGGAAAAAAAGAGGAATATATTAATTAGAAAAAAAAATAAAAAATTGCCTGGGTCGACAGTCATATCGTCATACCTAACCAACACTGACAAGACTTCCGCCACCATCCCCACTGCAGCCGCCTTCTCCCAAAATGGGTAGGCACAGTCTCTGCAGGTTTGGTGCTGACAACCGGTGGCCGGAAGCCCGCACTCTACCACCGCCTGGTCACCTTAACGGTTGAGCAGTCGTCGATGCCCATCTCACCTCAGACAACCAAAAACTTGTCACAATTATCGCTGCTGCTACTATTCTATTCTAACGCGTACGAGTTCCTATTGGTATATCACTGTTCGTTCCATTTGTACCTTAAGAAAAAAAATCATTGCAGTTTTGTGTCATCCGTCCGTACTGTTTCATCTGGGCATGACCATCCATTGTGACCAATCAAATTCCCGAGTCCATAATTCTGGGGTCAAAGAAAGGACGCAAGGACAACCCAAATTCAAACAGTGTGACTTTTGATAAATTATGTCATCCATCATTTAATGATTAAATCAAGTGACATAAGGTTGAAGTTTTAGGTTTGGAGTTATCTTAATCAAAGAAATTAAAGTTCTTCATTGTCCCAAAAGGAATTAAGAGGCGACGTGAACAATAAAAAGGAAAAAATAAATATTAATTAAAAAATAAAATATAAGTAAAATTAAGAGTGGCTTAAGATAAATCAAAGGAGATTATATAAAGAGACTTTTTAAAAAGAGTATTGTTTTTTTAAAGAGAATTAAATTACTTCATAAAGTTTAAATTGAAGTATAAAAATTACATATTAGAGGAGAAAAATTCAAATAGGTATTTTTGAAGAGGAGATTAAATGAAAGTACCTTTATATATTTTATGAGGGAGGAAAGGAATACAAGAGAAAAAAATCAAATTAAATCGCTTTAATTAATATATATATATATATATATATTGAAACCAAAAAAAAATATTAAACAAAAAAAATAATTTAAAAAAATTATATTTAAAAAAGTTAATTAATAAAAGAAAAGGGCGAGATAAAATAAGTAAAAAAAATATGGAATCTCTAAGTAATGAACAAAAACAATCATTCGCAAGAGATATAGAACAATTAATGACAATACTTGAGCGACAACATGCTGATTTTAATGAGGAGAGAAAGAAAATGGAATCCATATTCCAAGTTGAACGTCCATCATCACTCCCACAAAACGATGTAATCCAGTGTACCAAGAAAGTGCAGCTAAAAGATCAAGAGAATGGCAAAATTGCCAAACTTCAGCAAAACAAAAAAGCGTTAGAACACGAACATAAAAATCTTGTGGATATGCATTACAAAGAAATAATGGAAAAAGATGAAGAAATTTCTCGTCTCAAGGACCATGTCGAAAAATTACTGGCACAAGTGAAGAAGACTAAGGTCACAAAGAAAGAACTCAAGAAGCACTTATCAAAACAAGAAGAGGAAACCTTGCGTTTAAAGAACCTTAATAAAAATTTATTAGAACAAATCAGAGATCTAAAAGATGAAAAGCATAAAATTCAAAACACTGAAAATAAGGTTGATAAATCAGAAATCAAAGAACTTTTACGTCTGAGCACTGTTTCAGGAAACATCCTTGTCCCCACCGTATCAAAATCCCGATCCGCAACCCGTACGGATGCGTGGGGGAAACCCGTACGAAGCGCGTTTCGGAAAAATCGAAACGCGTTTCGGGCTGATAAACACACTTCCTAAAATTTACGGAAGTGTGTGACCGTAACGTGTTTCGGTTTTTCCGAAATGCGCTTTGTACGACGCTTCGGCTGTACGAAGCGGCATGCTTCGGAGTACGAAGCGGCCGAATTGCGAGCGATTTCGTACAACTTCATCCGTTTCTACCGCGCGGCCAAAAAAAGCGTTGTTTTTTTAATTTCTGGCATTTTGCTTTCTTGGGGGTGGGTCCACCTTGGGTGAGGAATGAAGAGATTTAGCCCCCCATTCATATCTCATTTTCTCACTTTGAGTTTATGAGAACTTGGAGAGGAGAAGAGAGGAGAGCTTGGAGGAGTGAAGGAGGAGGAGCTAGGAGAAGGAGGAGGAGCTTGGAGGACTTCCATCTACAAGAGCTAAAGAGGTAAGTGCAAACCCCAAACCCCCTTATTTTTTTGACATTTTTTTTTGTATTTCTCTCCTCCCTCTCCTACTCTTTCCCATTCTTTCTACTTGCTCATTTAATTGTAGGTTGTCCACCACCTATATCCATATTCCAAGATGGTGTTCTTTTGGCTTCTATGTATCATTCCACTTTTGGTTTTAATGATGGCAAGGGGGGGTAGGAATAGAAGGGAAGAAGCACAAGAGGATAGTGGTCCCAGTATGAGTGACCCAATGTATGATGAGGAGGAAGGGGATGAAGTTGAACCTGAAGGAGAAATTGAAATACTAGAGGGGAAAGCTGCATTAACACCCTTGTGGAACTATGTGACCAAACTTGAAGGGGGAAAGGGTGATGGAAGCTACAAATTTTTGTGCCCTCATGGTTGTCATGGAGGAAAACCATTTAGTGGTTCATATACTTGTGTGAGGAGGCATCTTTGTGGGGTGATGGACAGTGATGAAAAAAGGGTGCTGTGGGAATACAAATTTGCCCAAACATTTCAGCTGAACAAAGAAGAAAATACATCCAAATAGAGGAGGTTGCACAACAAAAGAGCAAGAAACAAAAAACTCATTCTGAATCAAGTGTAACCTTTAGATTTGGTAGCTCATCTTCTCATGGTACTTCTGGAAGCTCTGGAGGTAAAAGAATAATAGGGGATTTCCTTAATGTTGCTGGGAGGGATGATGTGGATGGAAAGATAGTCCGATTTCTTTGTGCTTGCGGTGTACCATTCAATGTGCTTCACTCTCCCTATTGGCATGAAATGGTAAAGGCCATCAATAAAGCCCCAAAAGGATACAAGTCCCCCAACTATGAGAAAGCTAGAACAATGTTATTAGAAAGAGAAAAAGCAAAGGTTCAAAGAGCTTTGACACGTTTTACAAATGAGTGGGTAGATTGTGGGGTGTCCATTGTATCAGATGGGTGGACAAATATTAGAAACAAACATTTGATAAATGTTCTTGGTGTTTCTGCTAGTGGTGCAGTATTTATTACATGTCATGACTCCTCCTCCATTAGTGCATCTTCCCAAAACATTGTAGATCTCCTATTGCAATCAATCAAAGATGTTGGTCCGAATAATGTGGTTCAAGTGATCACAGATAATGCAGTAAATTGTAAGGCAACAGGAAAAATTATTGAGCGTACTCATCCACACCTCTTTTGGTCTGGGTGCCTGGTTAACACATTGAACCTTTTGATGCATGATATTGTGAAGCATAAAGAATGTGGGTGAATTAATGAGCTTTACAGGAGAGGGAAGCAACTCATTAAATTCATCACTGGGCATACAAGGGTAAACTACTTCTATGGCACTTACTCCAAGTTACAGTTGCTTAAACTTGCAAAGACAAGATTTGCTAGTTATTACCTCACCTTTAAGTGGCTAGTGAAGGTGAGACAAGCTCTAATTAATATGGTGTGTGCTGAAACATGGGATGAAATTAACACTGATAGAGATGGTGCTAATGTAGCCAAGGAGTCAGGACACTATTCTTGACATGTACTTTTGGTCACAGGTTAAATATGTTTTGCAATTCACCAAACCAACTTATTACATGATCGAGTTTGGAGATTCAGATCGACCAATAATTGGGGATGTGTATGAGCAAATGGATAGCATGTTGGGGCAGATTAAAGACATTGTTGAGCCTAGAGATATCACCTTGTACAATTATATTCGTGTAGAGGTGGAAAACTGATGGGAAATGCTAAATGTTCCATTGCATGCATTAGCATATGTTTTGACACCTAAATACTATCATCCATCATGGCTTTCAACACCAGCACCTGGGGGGGTGGGGGGAAGCAGGAGAAAACCACACCAAGATCAAGAGGTTTAGAAAAAATATATGATTGCATTGAGTAAATTAGTCCCTGATGAGGAGGAGGTTGCCATGGTACGGAGATAGTTGAGCAACTATATGCTTAACACTGGTCCATTTGGGAGCATGCATGCAATTAGAGATCGAGAGACTTTTTCTTCTCTTGAGTGGTGAAACATGCATGGAGGGGCTACTCCACTTCTACAGACTTTGGCATTGTGGGTGCTATCACAGGTGGTAAACACTTCTTCTGCAGAGAGGTGTTGGAGCTCTTATTCTTTCATCCATAGTGTTAAAAGGAATAGGTTGAGTTTAGACCGGGCAGAGAGCTTGGTTTATGTTCATTACAACTTGCGATTGTTGTCCCATTAATGTGATGATGCAAAGACTTATAAAGACCTTAAGGTTTGGGACAGGAATCCAGAGGAGACCAATTTGGAGGATGGGGTGTTGCGATTAGAGCAATCAGAGGATGCTCTTATCCAGGTATGTCCATTGTGGTATGAATTTTGCTTATAAAGCATTTCTCTACTTCATGTTTTTAATTTTTTTTGTTAACTAGTGTTTTTTTTTGTATGAATTTTTTGAGCGATTCCAGGATGATGATGATCGAGTTGAGATGCCACCCTCATCTGGTCCCTTGGTTCCTAGGTTCCATGGTTCAACACCAACAACAGGGGGTTTGTCTTCATCAGTTTTAGTGCCACAACTTCCACAAGCACCATCTTCTTCATTGCCACCACATGGAGGGCCACCGCCACGTTCTCTTCGTGGTGGAAGGAGGAGAGATTAGTAGATATATTCACAATTTACTACTTTTGTCGTAGATTAATCATTAGATGTATGTTTGTAATTGCTAGAATATAGATGGTTGATGCTCGAATAATTAATCATTGATGTACATACTAGTAACTACAATGGAATCATGGATGCCATATCTATCTTGATTTATGCAAAAATATGCATGTTTTCATGTCTTCTACAACTAATTTAGTATTTGGGATGTTTGTTTTGAATATAAATAATATATATATATATATATATATATATATATATATATATATATAGCAGACGCTTCTACAGATGCTTCGCTTCCTAGATTTTTGGAAAATGACGCTTTCGCGTCCCCGCTTCCAAAAAACATCCCCGTTTCGTCCCTGCTTCGTGCAACATTGCGTCTGAGAACCATAATCAAAGTCTACTCACTCAAATTAAGAAACTTAGGGATGATAAGAAAGCATTAAAAGACACGTTAGAACAATTCACTCAAGAAGAAGTGTCAAAATCTCTAGACGTAACAATGCAAGTTGAAAATAAGGGAACAAATACCGATCCAGTGAATATGAAAACTCAAGAAGACAAGTCAGTTGAAGAAATAACACACTTAGATGTTGCAGTTCAAACAATGAACATCCCAAGTGAATGTTCTATAACCAACTCAACAACGTCTTGGCCAAAAGAAAATCTAAAAATTGCCACATGCCCAATAAGGGAATCTCAGACCAAAAAAGTTCCTTATCGACATCCGAATCATGAGAGTAGACAACTCAACCATGCTAGGTATCGGGACCATTCAGACTAGAAACAACAAACTGACGTTCCAGAGAATAGTGATGTAACCTCAATCCAACCCTATGATGACAAGTCGTAACAAAATTTCTGTGATCAGAATATTATGCATAAGATTAATCTGGGATGGTCTGATCCATGCTCAGTGCGATAATTTTTGTTTGACACTTAGAAGATCCTATCAACATGTATCAACAAAGATGACAGTTCCGAGAAAGAAAGACATTTGAAGCCGAAAAAGAGATCAAGCCTTTTTCATTAACAAGCTTTGAGGACAAATCTTTTTGAGGAGGAAGGCAATGTTATGAATAAATATATAAAAAATAATGTAAATGATAATAACCATAAATAATTATTAGTTAATTAGTAATTAGGTTGAAGAGGCATGTCTAAATGAGACATGACTCTCCATGAAGAGACACTTGCTTGGGATACAAGCAAGCCTCTCGTTCTCATTGTAAAATCATTCATATTCACATATTTAATATATAATATTTGTATCGTCATGGATATCTTTATATTCCAAGTCTTTTGGAGTAAATAACTTGTAGAAGGAACTTTGTTCGCTTCATGTATTTTACTTTTCTTGATTTACTTCTTCTTTCCTTTAATATAATTAGTGTTCTCTATCATCAAACAACTGCCAAAATGATAAAGAACAATGAGACAATAGGACACAAGAAGTGGGCGATCAACCAGGGCCAAAACCTCTCCAATTTGAAAGGAAAACCCACCAGAATTCGTTCTCTTCTTATAGACCTTCAATTGACCAATTCCAACACCTTCTACCCTTGACAAAGAACCTCCAAGACCAAGTTTGTGAAATTTTATCTATTGCAGCTACTGGAAATTATTCTTCTAACTGAAAATTTAATTTTGCAATTTATTTGTTACGACAAACAATGAATAAAATCACAATTACTATTTTCACCATAAAAAATACTGCGAAAAATAAAATACTGCAAACTGAGAAATTCTAGCACACAATAATTTTTGGACAATTGTCCCAGGAAAAACCTAACTTGGGAAAACCGGTGCAACAGATGAGGGTTTTATTATTAATCTTCAACAAAATTTTGAGTACAATAATTTAGATGCCCCACTGGCAATCTAAGATGAGGAAAATACTAGCAAAAATGTTGTGAGGATTTTCTCTCACCCCACAACTATTCTTTGCCTCCAAAGTTGCCACTTGCCTCCCTACCCTCTGCGCTGAGCTCCCTGTGTCACCCTCTGCGCTGAGCTCCGTTGGCCCTCTGGAAATTTTGGCCTTCCCTTCTTTGCTTCTTCCGGGTTCTGGAAATCTTCTTCCCGGAATGCTGCTGCCCTCCTCTTCCACCTGCTACTCACCCTTTAGATCTATCTTCTCTGCCGAGCTGTTGCTTCTGAGAAAATCAAACTGTCTGAGCAACTAAGTATTTGCACTGGATGATTTCTCCATCACCACATCGACTTCCTCTTATAATCCACTGTTGGAGCACCAACGACCAAGATTAAAACTTAATCAATGGCTAGGATCATCTCTGGATCGATCCGTGTGAGTTTCTAGATGATTCTCACCTTATCTCAATTAATACTGATTAATTAACCATATTCCCTAAGTTTAGACTTAGGAAATATTTAAAAATCGGTTAATAATCTAATTGAGACACTTCTAGGCAGAATTTCCAGAAACGATTTCTGGGTTTTGGAGATCTCATGTATTCTAGCCTCTCCACCAAATTTCGTGGCTAGAACACATCCAATGCTACAAAAACTAACAAAGTCAACCCTTTCTTTTAGCAACTTTTGCAACTTCTGACTTCCAACATCTTCTTCTGCAACTTCGCCCTACCCAACAACTTCTTCTACAACTTCGATCTACCCAACAACTACTTTGACAAATTTGACCTGTCCAACAATTTCTTCAACCTTCCCGACAACTTCTTCTGGAACTTTGACCTACCTAGAAAAATCTTTTGTTGAAACCCTTAACCTTGCACGTGTGAGAAATGATGGTGTGATCTTTTTCCTTTCTCCTTCGCTTGGTAGATTCTCTGTCCTAGAGAATTCGACTTCCAAAATAGCTCTTCTTGATGACCCAGCTTTACTTCTGCAACTTGGCCTCACTGCTGCAATATGTGGCCTAATTCCTTCGCACGTGTGGAGAGTATTAGCCCAGAAACAACCCCAGAAACTCGACTTTCTTTTCCTCCTTCATCCTCTTCTTCTTCACACTCCTTTTCTTTCTTGTGATCAAACTTGAGTGTGGTTGATGTGTGTCCTCCAAGTGAGGTCAAAGTCTTCTTTATATAGGCTTCTCCATGGGTCGAATTGCTTCTTTTAGGCCGACTTGTCCATGTGTGTAGGCCGACTTGAACTTTGTATTATGACTGGGTCTTAGAGGGTTCTTTGACTTGACTTTGACTCAAATAAATTTTGTTTACAATATGTAACATGCCCAAATGGGTCTTTCATATATGACAATAACTCATAAGCCCTAGAAGCTCTCAAGGGGAGCTTGACTTATAAAATAAATTCCTCTTGAGCATGAAACCCATGCCTCAAGAAAACAATAACAAATTTATTTTTCTCATTACATTATATACATAAAATGAAGATTGAACCTAGTTACATATTTCAACACTCCCTCTTAATTAGGGAGGTATTCATAATCCATACAAGGTACTTGGACATTCTCAATGTGAAGAATTCTCATAGGAAGAGTCGGATTGGTAAACCATCTGTATAGCATCATACCAACCTTGCTTTGGAGACTTCGATCTTCATATAGGAACTTTGATCTTGGCCCAATACATCTACCTAAGGCAGCAACACCCAACACTAACAACTTCGACGTATACTTTGAACCAACAGTAGCAACACATGACCACTGGCTACAACATCATCAAGAGAACTTCGATCTTCCAAACCAGGGCAAGAGAGAGAGAGAGATAGAAGCACCAAAATTTCGATTTTCCCTTTTTCCTTCTCCTTGACTAAACTCACACTTCCTCCTCTTCCTTCTTCAATTTCGCACTTCTTCCAGCTTCAAGAGATATCGAACTTGCTTGTGAGAGAGTGTGTTTCAATTGAAATTCGAACTTCTTTATTTATAGTCCTTTGGTGAGGTCGAATAGCCCTCCTTCAGGCCGACTTGATAAGCATGAAACCCATGCTTTAATAAGTCACAATAATAATAATAATAATTCTTTTCTTTATTCTTTTGAAAAGTACATTACAAGGTGACTCAAGTTCATTAAATGAAGACCGAACCTAGTTACATTTTCCAACATTAACGATATTACTTCTCCAACAGTACTTACAGAGAATAATTCTACTAACTTCTTATATATTTCTTTTGATGTCTCCAACTTTGATACATATGGAATAAGGGGATCTTTGATGGATTATATAAGAATCCTTTGAGCCTGTTACTGATCAAACTAGTAGGGGTCCTAATAGGGGATCCTTGAAGGGCTACGACTAGGTCAAGTGCAACAATGGAGCAATAGCCCATTGTCACCTCGGCTAAGGCTCCCTACTCTTTACTGCCTTTGACCGATGGGAGGATATCCATTATAATAAGGATTACAAAATTGAATGGATTAATGATAGGATGAGAGGTGATCCTAAAAGCCTATTCACAAGAGAGGCTCAAATATATGGCTTGCTTGCCTTGACAACAAGATAAAAGGCTCTCTAGGAAGGGCTTAGGGGAATTCTAAGAGCTAGGGTTTGAGTATATGACTTGTCAAGAAGATTCTTAGCTCCTAAAATCCTCGGGGAAACTTGGCTTCCAAGTGGTCTTTGTGAAATTGGCTTCAATAAGTTGTGGGACCACACAGGACCAAGTGGCCTTGGGTTAGGTCAAGGGGGTAGGGTTTAGAAACCAATGATATACTTGACCTAATCAGGGGGGACTGCTGAAAAATCTAGGGAATTCAGAAATTAGAGTGATTCTTCTTAACATGGTAACAATTTGTGAAGTATTTATACAATTAATCTTAACTTGATCTTCCATTCATTATTAGTGTGTGTGATTACTTCATCAAACTGCTACCAAAACAAAAGAGACAAGAACACAAAGTATTTGGCTTTCTGCTAGGGCCAAAACCTCTCCCTCTTGGAGAGGAAAACCCATGCAAAATTCTTCTTATAGAGATTCCAATTGACGAATACCAAGACCATGACCCTTGACACATTCTGCCTCTCCAAGACCAAGACATCAATACTTCGACTCGAACACTACTGGGATCATTATGGTTGCTGCACCATTGAAGCCATCATTGCTGCATCACTGAGATCTTCAATGCTGCCTCTTCATCATGTCACTGAGATCTCTTGTCTTGATTGAGATCATGACCTTCAAGACTGGGATCATAATTGAGATGGGATCATGAGATCATATTGAGATAGGATCATGAGATCATTATTAGTGTGTGTGATTACTTCATCAAACTGCTACCAAAACAAAAGAGGCAAGAACACAAAGTATTTGGCTTTCTACCAGGGCCAAAACCTCTCCCTCTTGGAGAGGAAAACCCATGCAAAATTCTTCTTATAGAGATTCCAATTGACGAATACCAAGACCATAACCCTTGACACATTTTGCGTCTCCAAGACCAAGACATCAATCCTCCGACTCGAACACTACTGGGATCATTATGATTGTTGCACCATTGAAGCCATCACTGTTGCATCACTGAGATCTTCATTATTGCCTTTTCATCATGTCGCTGAGATCTCTTGTCTTGATTGAGATCATGACCTTCAAGACTGGGATCATAATTGAGATAGGAGAATGAGATCATACTTAGACTGTGATCTTCTCATCATGACGAGGTTGATCTTCCTTGTTATTGTTTCTTCTTATTATGTAGATGCTATGGTTTTGTTCCTTCTTGTTATGAAGAGACTGTTATACTGCTCCATCTCATTACATTGCAATTGTGATGGTCACTGAGATTATGGCTGCGTCTTCACCTTTGCCAATATTGTAACCAAGTTTAGTATTACATTTGAGATTTGCTGAGGATCTGCAAGGACCTAGGAGCGCGCACACACACACACACACACACATATATATATATATATGCTGAGACTATTAACAATGCTGTTGTAATGACACTGAGATGCGTATTAAGATTGCTAGGAAACATATCCGTATACTGTGATACTAAATATATCAAGATGGTAAGACTTCATGCTGAGATTGTCATGACTATGTTGAGAATATCTAGAACGCATGTCAATACCGTGTCTTCATCCGAAGTCCTCTTTGCTCCATCCATCCGAGATCTGCACCTACAATTCACAAGTATGCCGAGAATGAGATCTCTGCTCCATCCATTCGAGATTTGCACCTTCAATTCACAGGAATGCCGAAATGAGATTAGCTCGCATTCTTCTGCTCCTTATACCCATCCGAGGTAGCAGTTAAACCCTAGATCTATGCCTCCTTTGATGCGGATCTCTGCCCTTTTAATCACCCGAAATTTCAGAGAGAAATGCGAGTTTTCCTTGTATATTTTGCGCTGATCCTAGGTGGGTATTTATAGTGGTTCATGCTCCTATTTTGGGCCGACGTTACCAAGTGAAACATTGTGACTATTTCTTATAGCCGACATGTCTTCCTTTTATCCGTTCAATTTTATTTTAGAGCCGACATGATGGACTCCTCCTTGTTTTTGCTTGCAGACTTCTTGGAGGATTATGCTTGGTCTTTGGAGGGCTTCTACATGTTTTGTAGACTAGAGTACATTACACATAGGCTCATAAAGAGCTTCTTAATACGTGACATGACACTTTGACATATAAATAAAATCCTAAAGACATCAAGAAGAAGTCTTTGGCCTAATGACACTTCTTGCTCATGAAACCCACGTAGCAAGATATACAAAAATAATTTATTTTCTTTATTACATCATTTACAAAGCTCTTGTCATTATGAAGACTGAACCTAGTTACACTTTCTTCAACAAGGACAAGGGGATCAAGGAAGAAATTTTCAATGAAAGATAATGCAATGATCCCAGTGAGATTTTTAGCCTAAGGAAACCTAGGGCAAGAATCAATCTTCAATCTAGGGCTTGCGATATCTCAAGATCTGACCGTCAGAATCTAATGAAATTTGGAGGGCTTCTTGAGGACACACCAATGCAGTTGTGGACCAAAAATTGAAGTGTTTGGATGGTTGGATTGTGAGATAATTGATGCCCTAGGTTGCCTATGTAGGCTAGGCCTAGAAAAGAGGGGAAGGTGAAAGAAATAAGCTTTGAGGTTATCACCTATGGGTGGACCAGTGCCTAATCCTTTGGGGAGATTGGATTCAAGTTGAATTATAACTATGGACTTTTAGATTTTCTAGGTCAAGGAGGCCTCAAAGACAACTTCGGTTAGCATTAGGGCAACAACAAAAGCAACTTTAAAGACTTTATACTTTGTCTTGCAAGGTAAATGGTTTGTCAAGATGAATTTCAGTAATGAAACATCCCTAGGAACATTCATTCATTATACATGGCCCACACATGAAGCATTCACTATCGAGAAACAAAATTTCCACAACTTTGCATAAATAGATGCAACAAATAAGCCCTAGTATAGTGAAATCCCAACAACAACATATGTGACAAATATAGAAAGAAAGAATAGAATTAAATTGTACTTACATTTATAAGAATATATCCAACCATCCAAAATTTTTCCATTCAAGAAGCTCCAAGACATGAGAAAATAATCCAAACATCAAAATTCATTCCATGCTCCAAAAATTCGTCCTCCAAGAAGGATAGCGAAGTTCTCTAAAGAGATACAAGACTGATCCTAGTGCTGATGCTAAACTGAATTCACATCACTTGTATTTATACACTTCTAATGAGTTCGATTTAGTTAATTAGGCCTACATTATCCCCTAGAATAAAATAATGTGCAAAATAACTAACTTTTGGTGACAAGCCCACCAAACTAGCTCATAAACAAAAGAATAAGCCTCTCAAGAGGTCAAATGATCAATAATACATGTTGTTGGGCCTTCTAAGAAGCTTGATGAAGTCCATAAGTGCCATAATGATGAATAGGACTCCCAAAAGTAGTGGACAAGGGGTTGGCCCCTTGTTCTCCAAATAATAAACTTGTGGTGCTCCCAATGGGTGTGGGGACACACAAGTAATATCATGGGTCTTCAAATAGATTGGAGATGCTTGTAGACCATTTGCAAGGGCTCATATGATGGCGTAAATGATGCCACATCAGTGTACAGGTCTTGGGTCGTTTTCCAAGTGCATGGTACAACTGTGGGCTCGACTTGGCATGGTGAACCAAGTGCATCTTCCTCGTCCAATAGGTGAATCTCAAGCAATCTATGAACATCTCTAGGAATCCATGGAATGCTCTCTACTGCTGTGGAGGCCCATGGCTCTCTACACACACCCTACATGTGCTACTGTATCCCTCTGGAGGGTTAGGACCTCGTATAGGGAGACCAAACCCAAAATGGAGATCATCTGCAATCCTGCATAAGATCCAATGCGTCCCCTAGTTTTCCAGTGCAACCAGTTATTTAAAGGAATCGAGTTAAAGAGCTTACAAATCATGGATAACAGGTGGACACCTCATAATGGCATGCCCTTCCGTAGTGGGCTTTGGCATGTGCTAATGTCTCCAAGCTCCAAAGGGGGTTAACCAAGTATCCTATTAGGTGGTTTCTACTTTAAGAGTGGATAGTATGTCCAAGGAACATCCTTCAAATGGTGGTGGTATATGATAAAGAGTTGAATGGAATAGGGAAAGAGTTGAAGCAAGAAAGCAGAGCCGGAAGAGCCTAGCATTGAAGAGAAGGGGGGTCGAAGTGCTGCGTAGGCAACAAATCGAATCCCTAGAAGGGATTGCACAGTCCAGGCCAAGAGGGCAAAGATTTTGAGGAAGGTCTTTCTCTGAGTGAGTTGAGAGAGAGGTAAGACTTCCAGATCAGAGTTTGCCAGTGTCAGAGGGAGCAGCGCAACAACTTCAACGAAGAGGCAATTTTCTAGTGGGACGCGGTTTTCTGCAGGGCAGTTGCTGGGCAAAAAGTCGTCAGAAGAAAGAAGAGAGGCACTTGAGGGAATTTTTTCCTCAAAGAATTCCTAGCCAGGGAATTCGAATTTTTATTTGCCGAGCAACAACAGGAGAGAGGAGGTCATTCGACTTTTTCGAGTGTCAGAGATGGTAGCCAGTGGATTGAGAAATTAGGATCGGTTGGATGGTCCATCCAACTATGTGATCTGGAAGGCGAGGATGTCTTGCCTTTTGGATGAGCATTTTCTCAAGATCTACGTCGACAACGTGGTAGTTGAGCCCACAAATCCAGATCCGCTCAAGAAGTATAACGAAGAAATAGCGAAGACCAAGAGAATGATCCTCGACGGAGTGAAGGATCATATAGTCTGTCACATTGTTGGCAGAGACATTGCCAAGGAGATGCGGGATGCTTTGTCGATGCTATATTAGGGATCTTCCGAGAAGCGGAGGATGTACTTGGAGCAGAAGATGATATCTATGCAGATGCTGTAGTGACAATTGCAGTGGCTAGGAGCTCCAGAGACTGTGCATCATAGAGCAGAGTTGGCTACAGTGCAGTTGGCACAGAGCAGAGGTCAGCATAGAGACTAGTAGCAATCAAAACTCCAACAATGAGATGCATCATACTGAACACCAGTTCAATAATTTGGGATTTTTTTTGTTGGTTATACACTAGCAGTAGTAGTTGGAGAAGGTTGCAGTGCAGATGTAGTATTGGTAGTGGCAGTGCCAGCAACAACACAAATGCAAAATTGAGAGGGAGTTGCAGTATGGATGTAGTGTTGACAGTGGCAGGGTCAACAGCAGTACAAATGCAACATTTGCGCAGTAGTTGCTGGACAAGATGTCAAACATCAGCACTGCAGAAGGAGATGTTACAAAACAGAGTGATGTTTCTGTAGGGTGCATTGCTAGAGCACATTCCTCGCTAAGAGGGAGTGTTGATTTTTGGTAGCATTGGATGTGCTCTAAGTCTCAAAACTTGCAGGGAGGTTTAGGCACATGCATTCCCCAATACCCATAAATCATTTTGGGAAATTCCACCCGGAGATAGTTTTATTAAAATAATTAATTATTTTTAATGGGTGCCTAAGTTTAAACTTAGGAAATTAAAATAATCAAAGGGTATTAATCTAACTGTGGGTGGAACTTCTAGAAGAAGATGGAGATAGAGTCCAAATGATCTGAGCCATTAATTAGAATCTAATTTGGGTCGTTGGTTCTCAACTGGAGGATTATAAGAAGGACATCGATGGGCACTTGGAGAACACATCGAGTGAAGATCAAAAGATCGATTTTCTGAAGTAGAGCAGCTGTCGAAAAGAATTTCAAAGTGATCTTTTGCAGTGAGGGGCCGGGATAGTAGTCGGTGAGGAGTTTTCCTCGGCCAAAGAGTACAAGGCAGAGAGGACAGAACGATGTCTAGAGAGAGGCTGACACTGGCCCATGCAGTGGTAATGCAAAGCCTAGAGGGAGATCGAATTCCTGCTGAGGAAATCAAGTTTTAGAAGCCAGTAGCCGGGGTGTGAGACCGGGAGGTTGGAAATTGAAGTTTTTGGTCAGCAGAGTGTCAGAAGGAGTAGCAACGCAGTCCCTAGCAGAGGTGACACAGAGTCTGTGTGGGGTTGACGCAGTTCTACGCAGAAGCTGACGCAAAGCATCTATTCTAGCGAGATCAAAGTGGGATTCTTTCAGGGATAGGGTGAGAGCATCTCACTACTTGTTTTGTCTAGTTTCTCTCTGTATAGGATAGCCAGTTGGGTATCCCACGAATTGAACTCAAATTACTACTGCATTATAATAAAACCCTCAGCGGCTGCACCGGTTTTCCCACACTGGGTTTTGTTGATTTGGGGTAGCATCGGATGTGCTCTAGCCACGAAATTTGGTGGAGAGGCTAGGGCACATGAGATCTCCAATACCCAGAAAGGGTTTGGGCAGATTCTAAATAGATCAAGAGATATTAAAATAATTAATATTTTTAATAGAGTCGCTAAGTCTAAACTTGGGGAAAATAAAATATTAATGTGTATTAATATGAATCTGTGTTAGAATGGTCCAAAAGACATGGATCAAGCCAGATCTAATATTAGCCGTTGATTACGGACTTACTCTCGGTCGTTGAGATGTCAACAGGAAAAGTATAAGAGGAGGCTTGAGGGTCACTTGGAGAAGACACCAGAGTGATCTATAATTCTATTCTCTAGAGCGGGGTTTTCTAAGAGAGATAGAATTAGTGATCATGAGATGCAGTAGAGGGGCATTTGAGTACAGAGAGACAGAGAGACAGAGATAGTGTTGGGAGAGCAGTGCAGTAGCCAAGGAGAGTGACGCAGAGCCAGCCAGGGCTCATGCAGGGCCACACAGAGGCAGTCAAAAGCTACGTAGAGCCTCAAGGAGGCTAGCATTACTAACGCAGAGTGCCAGAGGGCTGATGCAGGGCCTCCCAAGGCTGACGCAGAACCATCCGGGGTGATGCAGGGCCAGCGTGAGGCAAAGATGGGTTGACGCAGTCTAGAGAGGAGGCTGACGCTGGGGTTTCTGGGACAGATTGGTGCTAAGTAGCTACCGGAAGGAATATCCGGGGTTTCAGCCAGGAGATTTGTTAGAAACTAAGAGGTATTGTTGCCAAGGAAATTCTCTGTTGGGTAGGCCAGTTTGGCACCCAGATTGTACTGTGATATTGCTTAATAAGAAGACCCTCAAATAGCTACACCAATTTTCCCACATTGGGTTTTTCCAGGGACATTAGTCCAAAATAATGGTATCATATGGTGTGTTTGTTTCTGTTTCTTTTAGTTGCTGATCTGTAATATGTTGAGTATGCACTAGTGTTTATTTTCAGTGTTTACATTGTAAATAACTTGTTAAGGAAAATAACAAGTAGATAGGAATAAATCAAATAAAGTGCATGGAGGGTTTCTAACTAAGTAAACTTAGAAACTTCAACATGGTATCAGAGTGTGATTGCAGATCACAGGAGGACTAAAGGACATTAGCCGAGCAAAGCAATATTAGTAGAAAATAGTTGTCCCGAGGTGACAGAAGCTGTTTCTAGCAGAGAAGCAACAAGGAAGGGTGACACAATGCCTGTGTCATCAAGGGTGAGCGAAGAAGAGGCAATGAAGAGGCTAAGGAAGGCAAAGGAAGCCTCATGCAGAGCCACGTAGTAGCTAGGAGGCTTGACGCAGTTGGCTGAGGAGGTCGGGTTGTTGGTGCCGGGATTGCGCAGAGCCTAAGAGATCTCACCTTCAGGTTGTTGGGGTTTAGAAGGCTGCAGGAATATTGCAGAATGGAGCTGGTGAGGTACTATAGTCAGAACAGTACCTGACAGAGCAAGGCCAAAGGAGTTGCTACCGAGGAACCTAGATCAGTGGTAAGGTTGCACAAGACGATCAGAGTAGGGGGCATCTAGACAGTGGCAGAAGGATTTCCAGGAGGGAAATCAAGACTCAGAGGGAGTCCAGAAGAGAACTTCCAGATGGGAAGTAAAGACTCAGAGGAGTCGAACGGAGAACTTCCAGGAGGGAAGTAGAGGAGCATCATGGCACTACACGGAGTAAGAGACTAGTATAGACTGGACAGAGTATCGAACTTTGCAGTCTGGAAGGCCATAATCTTATCCGTACTTGACAAGAATTGTGTCAAGAACTTCGCCTTGAAGATAATAGCTATCCCAGTCGATTCCAATGATAATGACAAGCATGAGGAGGCGATGGCGAGGGCCAAGAGCATTATCCTTGACGAGGTCAAGGATCATGTAGTACCACACATAACCGAGAAGGAAATGACATTTGAGATGTGGGAGGCTCTCAAGAAGCTGTACCAACATACTTTTGTGCAGAGAAGAATGCTGCTTGAGAATCAGTTGAGTTCGTATCAGATGAAAAAGGGAGAACCGATTGACACCTTCCTCGGAGGACTGAATGAGATCCAAGCTTAGTTGACTGCTATAGAGGCGGCACTGGATCAGGAGTTGATGGTGAGGACAACCCTGAATGTTGTCTTAGAACACTGGGAGGTGTTTGTCTAGAGTATACTGGGTAGAGGGACTCTCTCACCTTGGGACGAGATGTGGGCAGCTCTTCGCCAGGAAGAGATCAGACGACAGTCGAAGACGGTTAGCAGCAACAAGGGGATCAAAGTCAAGCAGGAGGAGGGAAACGTGGCCCTAGTATCTGAGGGAAAGCAGGAGAAGTGGAAGAAGAAGGATATCTCCAAGATCAAGTGCTTCCATTATGGGGAGTTGGGTCATTATGTGACCTCTTGTCCAAGGAAGACGAGTAAGGGAGAGTCTTTTGAGACTAAGGCAACGCCATCATGGGCAGAGAAAGAAGTTTTGACAGACAATGACTATGCCATGAGTGCACACACGACACTTGAGCGGAAGTGGGGAGACATCGAGCTGTATTCAAATGGACTACAAGCAATGAGGGGCAGGATCCTCGAGGTACCCGGCCTTTTGTGTTAGACCTTGCTAGGGGAGCCTCGTCAAGGAGTAGCAGGACTGGCTGAGTCAGGTAGAGATGGATGCGAATGGAGCGGCAGAGAGAGCTATAGTGCAGGAGTTCCAAGACAACGCAAGGCTAGCAGGCTGTAGCAGTGCGAGAGGCACAGGAGTGTTGCACCAGTGCAGGATGGCACAGAGAGGTGTGCAATGGTGCGAGATGCAGGGAATTGTTGCATCAACAAAGAGAGGTCAGAGAGGGAGCACTTGTTAGCGACAGAGGAAGCTTCAGCATCAATGGGTGTCTCTAACCCAACAGGGAGGTTAGTTGGGAGATCAGTTGCTTACTTCTCAGTAACTGAGTTGCAGTGCAGCAGTGGGCAACACTTTGCAACATGATGAGAGGAGGTGCAGTGCAGATGCAGTGCTGGGAGAAAGGACTAGCAGTAGCACAGATGCAGAAGGAGTTGTTGTAAAGATGCAACAGTGTAAGTGGCAGAACCATGGACAACAGTACAAGAGGCAGTAGTGTAGAGGATGTTGGGCAGGAAGGCCTAGCATCAACATAGGGACCGATGCTGGATTGTTAGAGTAATACTCAGTGAGGAGTATTGCTAGAGCATAGTCCTCACTAAGAGGGAGTGTTGATTTGGGGTAGCATCGGATGTGCTCTAGCCACGAAATTTGGTGGAGAGGCTAGGGCACATGAGATCTCCAATACCTAGAAAGGGTTTGGGTTGATTCTAAACAGATCAGGAGATATTAAAATAGTTAATATTTTTAATGGAGTCCCTAAGTCTAAACTTAGGGAAAATAAAATATTAATGTGTATTAATATGAACTTGTGTTAGAATGGTCCAAAAGACATGGATGATGCCAGATCTAATCTTAGTTGTTGATTAGGGACTTAATCTGGGTTGTTGAGATGTCAACAGGAAAAGTATAAGAGGAGGCTTGAGGGTCACTTGGAGAAGAAACCAGAGTGATCAATCATTCTATTCTCTAGAGCGGGGTTTGCTAAGAGAGATAGAATTAGTGATCGTGAGATGCAGCTGAGGGGCATTTGAATACAAAGAGACAGAGAGGCAGAGATAATGCCGGGAGAGCAGCGCAGTAGCCAAGGAGAGTGACACAGAGCCAGCCAGGGCTCATCCAGGGCCACGTAGAGGCAGTCAGGAGCTGCGTAGAGCCTCAAAGAGGCTAGTGATGCTGATGTAGAGGGCCAGAGGGTTGACGCAGGGCCTCCTAGGGCTGATGCAGATCCATCCAGGGTGACGCAAGGCCAGTGTGAGCTAGAGAGGGGTTGACGTAGTCTAGAGAGAGGCTGATGCTGGGGTTTCTGGGGTAGATTGGTGCCGAGTAGCTGCCGAAGGATTATCCGGGGTTTCAGCCAGGAGATTTGTCAGAAACTGAGAGGTATTACTGCCAAGGAATTTCACTATTGGATAGGCCAGTTTTGGCACCCAGATTGTACTCTAATATTGCTTAATAAGAAAAGCCTCAGATAGCTGCACCGGTTTTCCCACATTGGGTTTTTTCGGGGACATTAGTCCAAAAATAATGGTGTCATATGGTGTGTTTGTTTTTGTTTCTTTTAGTTGCTAATCTGTACTATGTTGAGCATGCACTAGTGTTTATTTTCAGTATTTACATTGTAAATAACCTGTTAAGGAAAATAACAAGTAGGTAGGAATAAATCAGATAAAGTTCATGGAGGGTTTCTAACTAAGTAAACTTAGGAACTTCCACAGGTTTTTTCGAGGATATTTGTTCAAAAATAACTGTGTAGATGTGTTGTATATCTTTCTTGTTCAGTTTCTTGTTTCTGCATTTTATTTAAATGGTCAAAGCTACAATGTATTAGTTTCAGTGTTTACTATAGGAAACAATAAATAATTTTGTTCAATAATTAACAAATGGAAGAAACGTAATCAGTTGCTGCAGTAGAAATTTGGGCATTCAAATTTTCACATCCTCTTCATCCCGTGTAAGAGGGAGATGATTCAAGAAGTATAAGATTGAAAGTTTGACAAACTCTTGTTAAGATTGTGGCATGATGGATTGTGAGTCCATGGACATTTGCTCAATGATAAATTTGAAGAAGCTTCGAGTCTTTGTTGATGAATCCCTCTGTTTGACTTGTTGAACCACCCGATTCATGAAATCACTGACTCCATCTAAAATGGACTGAATGACATGAATGACCCTGCTACATATAGCGGAATGAAGCTAAAGATGTTGCTGATTTGTGAAGCTGGTTGTTGAGCCATTTAATCTCCTCCTTTTGTTGATGAGCAAGTTGTTGATAATTGCTTCTGTGAGAAGCTATTTATTATTTACTGGGTTCGATAATGGTCTGCTGGATTCTACTATGGTTGCTGAGAAGCCACTTATTATTTGCAGGATTCTATTATGGTCTATTGTTCACTGCTTCTGAGAGAAGCCATTTATTATCTGCTGGATTTGACTATAGATACAGATATTCGCTTTTGTGGTTTCCGATGATTTCTTTTGTGAGAAGCCACTACTACAGTCTATTATTGTCTCATGTTTGCTTTTGAGAGAAGCCTCGACTGAATCTGGATGAGCAACTGACTGTCGCTGTTTGTTGAAATGATTGATATCGACCATGGCTACATTTTTGATGTTGAACTGGTTGTTGATGTTTATATGAAGAAATTGGAATGACTGAGAATCCCCTTGAAGAGGGAGCATTATTACATAGCATCCTAAATCTTCCGTAGGTTGTGGATGTGAGACCAATGAATTGGTTTGGAAGATTGTTGCTCCCGTAGGCTATGCTGTGAGACCTTGTGGTTCGAGAGATGAATCGATTTGATAATTCATCTTGTAGGTTGTGTGGTGTGAGACCTTGTGGTCTGGGAGATGTATTGATTTAATGATTCCTCTTGTAGGCTGTGTGCTGTGAGACTTTGTGGTTCATGAGATTTATTGATTTAATGATTCCTCCTGTAGGCTGTGTGCTGTGAGACCTTGTGGCCAGGAAGATGTATTGTTTTGATGATTCGTCCTGTAGACATGTGTTGTGAGACATTGTGGTCTGAGAGATGCTTTGACTTTACGATTCCTCCCTTAGGCTGTGCGTTTTGAGACCTTGTGGTCAGGGAGATGTATTGAGATGAGTTGGATGGTATGTATCTTTCCTTATGATGAGACTAATGATCCATCCCTTAGGATGTGGGTTGTGAAACCTATAACTGGTCGGGAAGATTGATCGTAAAAAAGAGAGAGATTTGTATTTGTGATCTCTACCTTAGGTTGTGGACTGTGAGACCTATGATTGGTCAAGAAGATTGATCTTGAGACAGAGAATGAAAAGTACCTCCTTGGCTAAGAGGGAGTGTTGGAAATTATGGTAGTTGTTACCGCTCAATCTAGCAGGGGTCCTAGGAGGGGTTCCAAGGGGGTGACTACTAGACCAAGTGGCAACAATGGGATAAAGACCCACTGTCACCTTAGTTAATGTCCCTTTCTCTTTACAGACTTTCAACGATGAGAGGAGTTCCGGTAATAAGGAAATCACTATGACTAGAATATCAATGATATAATTATAGTGATTTCAAGGGCCTATTCAAAGGAGAGACTCGAATGAAAGAGGTTACTTGCTCAAGAAGCAATGTGTATGGCTCTCCAAGAAGTACTAGAGGGAGACCTAGACCTATGGTTGAGGAGTATTTCTTGATATAAAATGCCTTAGACCTAAGGATCCTAATGGAATAAGGTTTTCTAAGCAATCCTTGTGAAATTGGAGTGACAAGGTTGCAGGGCCACAAAGAAACCCTAGTGGATCCAGAAGAGGTGAAGGGTTTTGGGTGAAACTTCAAACAAAAGATCTTGACCCAAGTGAGAGAGAAGAAAAAGGATCAAAGAGAAAAGATTTGAATTGAATTTTTTATGCAATGATCCTTGATGAAGCCACTAACCAAAGGAAACTTAGGGAGAAATTGTCTTCAAGCTAGGGCTTGGCAAAACTTGAGATTCAACCATCTGACTTCAAAATTGGAGGACCTCTCATGGACACACCAATGCAGTTCTAGACCAATTTTCATCAATTTTTGATGGCTACAATTAATTTTGTGTGATGCCCTAGAACACCCAAGGGTTAGGTCTTATGAAAAAGAGAAGGGGGGTGAAAGATATTTTCGTTTTGGTGATCACTGAGGACTAGACCAGTGCCTAGCCTATTGGGAGAAATGGAGTCAAGGATGAAATTGATTTAGGGTTTTTTATCTATCAAGGATCCTTATTGCAGCTTGGCATGCCCTAGTGAATTAGCTACCCAACTACAACAAGGATTTATACTTTGATTTGACAAATTAATGGAGTTTCGAGGTTGGACCTTCGATGGTTACCCCTAGGAACATTCACTTTTCATGCCCAATTAATAACAAATGCAATAGATCAAGACTACTAGGTGATTCAAATTTTTCACATAAATTTAGAGCACAAGCAACATCATGATGCAGTATTCCATACATTAGACATAAATTGAAAATTTGGCATGAAAGAGAAACTTACATGGCACAAAAAGTATATCCATCCATTATATTTGCAAGAGAGAAGCTCCAAAATAGAATAATATCAATCTAAACATCAAAATGCATCAAAGAATCTCCAATTCGTCCTCAATAGCTAATGCAAAATTCTCAAGAAGAGATACCAATCCAAATCGAAGTGATGATCACTTCAATTTATATCCTCCCTAAGGGGTTTGATTTGTCTAATTAGGTCTAATAATGCCCCAAATAATAAAATAATGTGCAAAAATAACATAACTTGGTGCCAAGCCCACCAAGATAGCTCCATAATACAATAATAAGCCTCTCAAGAGGGTAAACTGATGGACACAATAGGTCAAAGGGCCATTGAAGAGGCTCAGTGAAGTCCAACATGTGGCAAGGCGTTCGAATGAGCTCGAAATATAATGATAAAGTGGATGGCCCCTTGATATCCAAGTGAGTGACCTGTGGTGCCTCCAAGTGGCTATGGGGGCACAAAACATCCTCATGTGTCTCCAAATGCATAAAACAAGCATGTATCCCATCTACAAGGGTTGGAAGAATGATACAAGCCCTCCAATTGTCTCTCATGGTGAGACACATCCACATCTGGGCCCTCGATCAATTGCCACGTCTATGGTGCAAGGGTGTAGTTAGCTAGGCAATGTGGTACAGGGGCGTCATCATCGCCAAATAGGTGGAACACGAGCAAGCAATGAGTGGAATTGAAGGATCCCTTGAAGTGGCAATATACTCTCTGGTATGGTGGAGATCTGTGGCTCTCAATGCTCACCCTACAAATGCCAATATGACCCTTTGGAGGGATTGGACCCTGTATGGGGAGACCAAACCTAGACAAAGACCCACCTGCAATCGTGTATAAGATTCAATGCGTCCCCTCACCTTCCAGTACAATGAAACATTAGTGCAATTGAGCAAATGAGCTTACAAATCATGGAACCAAGTGTACACTTCATAGTGGCGTGCCCTTCCACAATGGGCATTAGAACGTACAGGTGTCTCCAAGTTCAGGAAGAAGGTTAACCAAGGACACTATTAGGTGGTTTCAACCTTTAAGGGGAGTGAGATGTCCTTGATACATTCATAAAATGGCACATGGCATGTGCCATAATGATGGGACAGAGTGGGGCATTAGGGGAAGGGCCCAAGTCACATGCCATAGTATAGGGTTAGCTATAATAAGGGAAGCCTATGCCTGGGTATATGAATGTAAGAGGGAGAAATTATGGTACATGAGTTACCTTGGCTTTTATTTTTCCACCCTTCTTAATATGCCTTTTCCCTTTTATTGAATTTTCTTTTAGAATTGCTCGGGGCAGTAGGGGATGAGAGCATGATGCGTAAGATACAACAATGAAAACACTCTTAAGGTGGGGCAACTCATCGCCCACCAGGGGTTGGGACAATCATGGGTTCCTTAATGATGAAAGGGGTCGATATAATGGACCCTAGGAACCAGGGTGATGGCCATAACAATAGGGGTAGAGCTTATGTTTGGCTTTTGCCCACGTGCTAAATTTGTATGTCCCGATTATCTTTCACATTTTATGGTAAATTTCTTGTACAGAGTGGCCAATTATGCCTTTTATTTATTTTTAGTTGCATCAACCTCCGTGGTATAATTTTAGGCCCTACTCAAGGATTGGACAAGGGGAGGGGGAGGCTAACTCCTGTGGACCCGGATGGGAAATATGGTAAATGGGGTTTTAATGAGCGGAGGGGATAATGTATATGTTGTCGGGAAGTGAGACCACACAACCAAAATCAGGGTTTCCCATGTAGTGCCACCCCTAAAGATAGTAGCCGATAAAGGAGATCCCATAGGACTAGGATACAAAGTTAACCATAAAATTGGACAATGTAGACAAGAGTACAAACCAAGCCCACTCTTTCCGTCAAAACCCCCCCACTAATCCATGCCCAAAAGTGTCCATGATAAGAAAACAAAATACCCAACTACATAATGAAAAGCCATACCTTTGGGGTTGGAAGGTCCACCTTCAAACATACGATAATTATAGATGGGCAAGGGAGCATATGGCTGGCTTAGGTGGCAGAGATAGTGGCACATCGAGCTATCTGGTGGTTGCAAGAGGCTGCTAGCTGCCGGCTGAGGACCATCTAGGAGAATTTTTTTCTCCTATGGATACTATCCACAGGTGGTGGGTAACATCTGGCCCCAACTGGGACACGATCTCTCAAGAGAGTGCACAAACGTACTCGAATGGGGAGGTCATGATAACACCAACAATCTCTTGGGACCACAGACCTGTTACCTCCCCACCAAGATAGCTCCATAATACAACAATAAGCCTCTCAAGAGGGAAAAATGATAGATACATTAGGTTGAAGGGCAATTGAAAAGGCCTAGTGGAGTCCAATGTGGGCCAAGATGAACGAATGAGCTCTAAACATAGTGATGAAGGGAGTGGCCCCTTGATATCAAAGTGAATTTCCTGTGGTGCCTCTAAGTGGTTATGGGGGCACGAAACAACCTCATGGGTCTCCAAATGGATAGAACAAGGTTGTATCCCATCTGTAAGGGTTGGAACAATGATGTAAGCTCTTTGACTATCTCTCATGGTGAGACACATCCTCATTTGGGCCTGGATCAACTGCCAAGTGTGTGGTGCTAGAGTGGCAATCTACTCTTTGCTATGGTGGAGACCCGTGGCTCTCAATGCTCACCCTACAAATGCTAATATGACCCTTTAGAGGGCTTGGACCCCGTATAGGGAGACCAAACCCAGACAAAGACCCATTTGCATTCGTGTATAAGATTCAATGCGTCCCGACACCTTCCATTACAACGAAACATTAGTGCAATTGAGTAGATGAGTTTACAAATCATGGAACCAATTGAGCACTTCATAGTGGCGTGCCCTTCCATAATTGCTTTAGAATATACGAGTGTCTCCAAGTTCAAGAAGAAGGTTAATCAAGGGCCCTATTAGGTGGTTTCATCTTCTAAGGGGAGTGACATGTCTATGGTAAATCTATCAAATGGTAGGTGGCATGTGATATAATGATGGGACAAAGTCTGACATTAGGGGAAGGCACCAAGGCACATGCCACAGTACAGGG
Source organism: Pinus tabuliformis (assembly GCA_031772625.1). Taxonomy (NCBI): domain Eukaryota; kingdom Viridiplantae; phylum Streptophyta; class Pinopsida; order Pinales; family Pinaceae; genus Pinus; species Pinus tabuliformis. The sequence continues at coordinate 1,543,932,949 of CM062820.1, forward strand.
GTAGCTATAATAAGGGAAGCCCACACCTGGGTATATGAATGTAAGAGGGAGCAATTGTGGTACATGAGTTACCATCGCCTTCGTTTTTCCGCCCTTCTTCATATGCCATTTTCTTTTTATTGATTATTCTTCTATACTTGCTCGGGGCGCTAGGGGATGAGAGCATGATGCGTAAGATACAACAGTGGAAGCCCCCTTAAGGTGGGGTAGCGGATTGCCCACCAGTGATTGGGACAATCATGGGTTCCTTAATGATGAAAGGGATCGATATGAGGGACCCTAGGAACTAGGGTGATGGACATAACAATAGGGATAGAGCTCATGTTTGGATTTTTCCCACGTGCTAAATGTGTATGTTTGACCATGTTTTGCATTTTATGGTACATTCCCTCTTGAGAGTGGCCAATTGTGCATTTTCTTTTCCTTTAGCTGCATCAACCATCGGGGCATCGTTCCAATCCCGACCCAAGGTGTGGACAATGGGAGGGGGAGGCTAACTCCTTGTGGACCCAATGGAGAAATGTGGACTCGGATGGGAAATATGGTAAATGGGGTTATAATGTGTGGAGGGGAATATTGTATATGGTGTTGGGAAGCAGGACCATGCAACCAAAATCGGGGTTTCCCATGTAGTGCCACCCCTAAAGCTAGTAGCCAATAAAAGAGATCCCACAAGACTAGGATACAAAATTAACGATTAAATTGGACAAAGTAGACAAGAGTACAAACCAAGCCCACTCTTTCTGCCGAAACCCCCACTCTAATCCATGCCCAAAAGTGTCCATGATAAGTATAAACAAAATACCCAACTACACAATGAAAGCCATACCTTTGAGTTTGGAAGGCCCACCTTCAAACATGTGATCATAATAGATGGGCGAGGGAGCATATGGCTAGCTCAGATGGCAGAGGTAGTGGCACCATCTAGGAGAGGCTGCTAGCTATCGGCTGAGGACCATCTAGGAGAAATTTTTTCTCCTATGGATGCTACCCACAGTTGGTGGGTAACAGTAGCCATGGTCGGTATTTTCATCTAGGAGAAGAAATTGGAAATTGGAAATTTGAATTTTTAAGTTTGCCTCCAAATTTATTTCATGTTGACCTCATGATGTTTTAGGTCGGCTAGGCCCCTAAGAGACACCCTTTCGACCCCCACTTGAAGGCTATATAAAGGAGATCATTTCTCCTCATTTGGACACATCAATTTTGTCTCATGCATCTTTGATCCAGTGAAATTACAGGAGGCCAAAATTTCAGGAGAAAGCCAAAATTCTAGGGAGGGCCGAAATTTTGGGAACTTTGTTTTTGTCATGGCACTTGATTATGATTTTGGTTACTTGTTTGGCTATTATCTTGCTATCATTATTTTCTAATGTATTGATGAATTTGGAACTCTCTCTCTGTCATAAGGAAAGACTTTTCTGGGTTTTCCCCTCTTGGGTTTTGCCCTGGCTGTGAGCCTAATTTATGCGTCTCTTGTCAGAGAACGGTAGCATGTCGAGCTATCAGGTGGCTACAAGGGGCTGCTGGCTGCTGGGTGAAGACAAGTCTAGGTGAAAATTTCTCCTATAGGGGTCACCCACTGTTGGTGGGTAACAGGCCTTAAATATTTGGTTGTTTATTTTCGGTGATGACCAGATAACTTCTGATTCCAGCCAAGTAAGCGAGGGTTTCAAGCCCCATGAAAGAGGGAATGCCACTATATTGTCTATAAGACTATATGTGAAACATCTGGTTGACACTGGATAAATGTGTAATGAGGAAAGGGAGTGAATGAAAATTACAGAATTAATGTAACAGTCTGTTTGTTTGAGAATTACAGAATTAATGTATTGATGAATTTGGAACTCTCTCTCTGTCATAAGGAAAGACTTTTCTGGGTTTTCCCCTCTTGGGTTTTGCCCTGGCTGTGAGCCTAATTTATGTGTCTCTTGTCAGAGAATGGTAGCATGTCGAGCTATCAGGTGGCTACAAGGGGCTGCTGGCTGCTGGGTGAAGACAAGTCTAGGTGAAAATTTCTCCTATAGGGGTCACCCACTGTTGGTGGGTAACAGGCCTTAAATATTTTGTTGTTTATTTTCGGTGATGACCAGATAACTTCTGATTCTAACCAAGTAAGCGAGGGTTTCAAGCCCCATGAAAGAGGGAATGCCACTATATTGTCTATAAGACTATATGTGCAACATCTGGTTGACACTGGATAAATGTGTAATGAGGAAAGGGAGTGAATGAAAATTACAGAATTAATGTAACAGTCTGTTTGTTTGAGAATGCTGTACTGTGAAATTATAGGTGGAGAGAAAACACAACCTAGCAATAGCAGTGGGGTTAAAAAAGGATATTATGAAATGAAGTCTTTGATGACACAATTAAAAGGGGATTATTGTTGCTACTAATTCCTTGTAGATGACAGATTGTTTATTTTTTTATTTATTTTTCAATTTTTATTTTGTATTTATATCTAAATCTGATGAAATGCTGTTTGATAGCTTCAAGAATAGATTAGACTGTTTATTATTATTAATGCTAGCAGATTCTTTTTCTTAATGCTTTTGTTTATCGATACAAGAGGAACATGGACGTATTCCTTTGTGGTCTATATATATTGTTGAAAGGTTACTGAGGGACACCTAATTGAGTGGACACTGGATGTAAATATTTCCATTGATAACTGTTAAATTGAGTGGTAATTATTCCTTAGTTTAAAGCTAAAACTTGTTCATATCTGAAAGATATATGATAGTATTGTGCTTTTTAATTTTGTATAAGCAAACTTGATTATAGAATTTCATTGAAAGATGCCAACATACAGTTTACCAATTGGCTTAGTTGTTCACATTGTGTAAGCATGGCTTACATATTGTAGGGGTTGTTGTTCAGTATATTAAGTTTACATATTAGACCCTGCCTCTAAAGACAAGCATCTGATGAAACACGCTTTTCTCTTATTTACTTCTTACTGTTCAAACAGATCGCTGTTGCTCTAGCAGTTGCTGCCATTCCAGAAGGCCTTCCAGCTGTTGTTACCACGTGAGTAGTGTTATATTGGTTCAAGGGTCGATAAATTACATATCAAATAGAGTTTAACTTATCATGCCTAGAGGGTGTTTTGAATTGTATCTTAGAACTGTTATGGTTACATTTTGCATTTGCTGCCTTCCATATCTAGTATTTTAATATGACAGCATGCATTTCTTCAAGTATACTTATTATTACTTATTGATAATCCAATTTCTTCCTCTTAATTACTGATCATTGTATTTATGTCAATGTTTAAAACTTGGAATTGGCTGAGGGTCAACTCAGATTCAGCCATCACCTCAGACCGGTTTGAATTTAATAATCCAGTTTCTAAAAAATATCATAAAATATTAATATTTGATTGAAGAAAATAGTTTATTGACTCCAAACCATTAGAGACGAAATATATAATTTCTGCCAATATCTATACCATGTAAGGGTGAATATGTGAAAATGACGTCGAGTACAATACATATCCAAAACAAAATACATAATCAATTAGGCTCTCAATGGCCTCTAGAGTCCAAAAAACATGATACATGCTACTGTTCTGCGACATATCACTGATCCTCATAATGAATCATCAAACTCATCACCACTCCAAAGAGACATTTGCAATTGTAGTAGTAGTAGTAGTAGTAGTAGTAGTATTTGTAGAAGCATGGTGACACACCTATGTTGGGTTGTGCCACTGCCTAGTAGGTTTAGATTTATGCCTATGCTGTCTACTACTAGTGCATCCACATACAAATCAACCCCCACCTGTACTCACTGTCATCTGCATCAAAATCAATCTAATGCTGTCCCAAAAAATCGAAATGTTAACAAATGCTCAATGAGAGAGGTGTGAAGAAAATAGTGGTAAGGGGGTGTCTCTTTATAAATAGGCTTTAGTGTTTAGGGTGAGTGAAATTAGGTATTAGGTTTAATATTTCTAAAAAATGACTTTTCCTTAATTAATGAATCACATGATTGTCTTGGCTCAGTTGGATCGGTTTGGTACCAAACTGGTCCTTTGAACCATTTTGAAGGGCTAGTTGGTTTGGCTGGGGGTCAACTCTATCAATTTGATCGAGTCTAAGAGTTTTAAACATTGATTTATGTTATGCATTTACAAACAATTTGCTAAAATGATTTGTTAATAAAAATGCTTTTTGGGATTGATTCATAGTCAATTAGATCATGCTTATCTGACTTTGTGGGATATCTTTTATGGACCAATATCTTATATGGACTGTAATGTCCCAATCCTTGAGGCTTGCTCTTTTGTGAGACATTCCCAAGTGCCTGGAGTCACAGGTTTCCCCAAACAGCCCTTAAAGTTAAAGGGTAAATATATTATTTTAGGAAACTTGTTGTGGGATCTTGTTGTTGTAGCTTGATCCTAATTGCAAGGAAAGTGATAAGCTATTCTCTAGGTAAAGCTTTTTTCGGTTTCCTTGCTTATATGATGCATATAGCTATTTTATTTAATTGTGGTTATGATCTAGATTTGTTCATAAATATATAGGTTGCTGGTTAGTTTAGTTGGGCAGTACCTTTTTATTTAAATCTGCAATTAAATCACTTTTGCACTTGATGAAATTTTGGGTATTACACATGGTATTAGATCCATAGGTTTGAGAAGTAGATACCTGTTAACCCCTAAATTTTTCCCTTGCAAATTTGCACGGCTAAAGAGTAGCAAATTTCATTAGGCTGGAGGTTTAGAGACAGGTACATATACAGTCTGAGGATTGGTTCCTAGGATGACTAGTCACAAGGTTGATTCAGGCACATTTTTTGCACAAGTTGGAGAGAGTTGCTATTTTTAGCAGGTTCCCTACTTTGCAAGAGAGGGAGTTCTAGGTATGCTACAACAGCATGGATCACATATTTATAGCCCTTATGAACCCAACATTCTAGTGAGGCTTTTTCAGGTGACATGCAGGGTACTTTCTATTTTTAGCAGGTTTTGCCTAGGGACGTGGATGTCAGCGATAATGGTATGTTTAGAATCCTTGTGAGATTTTGAGTCCAACAGTCTAATTACGGGCAACATGTGGGCACTTTCTATTTTTAGTTCTCGCATGGCAATTCTGATTGTAAATTTGGATTCCTTATTGAAAGATGAATCAAATGAGTATACTTTCATGAGATTCTGAGGAGTTTCTATTTCAGTGGTTGCATGTTAGGCTAGGTTGGAGGTTTAGAGACAAGTACATATACAGTCTGAGGGTTGATTCCTAGGATGACTAGTCACAAGGTTGATTCAGTAATGACTCGTACAAGTTGGAGAGAGTTGCTTTTTTTAGCAGGTTCCCTACTTTGCAAGAGAGGGAGTTCTAGGGATGCTACAACAGCATGGATCACATATTTATAGCCCTTATGAACCCAACATTCTAGTGAGGCTATTTTCAGGTGACATGCAGGGCACTTTCTATTTTTAGCAGGTTTTGCCTAGGGACTTGGATGTCAGAGATAATGGTATGTTTAGAATCCTTGTGAGATTTTGAGTCCAACAATCTACTTACGGGCGACATGCAGACACTTTCCTTTTTTTACTAGTACTTGCATGGCGATTCTGATTGCAAATTTGGATTCCTTATTGAAAGATGAATCAAATGAGTATACTTTCATGAGATTCTAAGGAGTTTCTATTTTTAGCAGTGGTTGCATGTTAAGTTTGTTGAGCACACACTTATATAGAGATGGGGGGGTGAATCATATAAGCCAATTTACTTATTTAAATATTCATGCACCATATGAAAACAATCACATATGAGATCTATCAGCTTTAGAACATGGAACACAAGATTTTCGTGAAAACCCTTTGCAAGAAAATCCATATTTTTTTTTATAATTCTTTGTAGGAACCAACTTACCATTACAAATATTTGTAGGGATCAACGTATTGGAGACACCAATCTACATTGCTGCAAATATTTGTTAGCACCAACCTACTAGAAACACCAATCCGCACCGCTGCAAATATTTGTAAGCACTAGTGTGGAAAAAGTCTGCAAAAAATCGCGATTTAATCCTTAAAACACGATTTTTTGAACTAAACGATTTAATCCCCCGACTTTTTGGCGACTTTTTCACAAAGGAAAAATTAGCGATTTTTTCGTTATACTCCCGATTTAATCAGGAGTCGACCCAAAAATTCGGCCTTCCATCCTAGACCGCGGATAAAGAGGCCACAAAGGTGAAAAAACTGTAAATTGAAGCTTCCATCCATGCATTTTCAAGTTATTGCATTGTATTGTATGTCATACTTCTTGCGAGCATAGCAGTCTCATTTGTAATCTGTTAGTTTTGAGGTTAAGATATGTTTTTGTTTTCCAAGGAAAAACAAATCTTTATACTTCATATTTCTAGTTAGAAAGCAAAGTATACACTAGCTAAGCCTCCAGGCTTTCAATGATCTAGACTCTAACAGCCATTGCCCCTTCAAAAGATTACAAAACTACCAAAAACATAGGCATACAACAATGCTCCGTAGAAAGAACCCCACACCATCAAAAACATTGTTACAGTGGTTGAATGCTTCCAGAAGAAACAACAAAGAGGAGGTCATGAAGATCAAACATCAACAACCTATCCAAAAAAAACAAAACCAGTGCCTCAAAAAAGAACCCATTTTTTAGATAAGAACAAAGTACCTGTAGAATCTTGTGAGAGCAAAGATATCCTTCCTGCAATGAGAGCACGTTTTGAAAGGGAATCTTCTTTAGTGGTGAACTCCCTGTAAATGTGGGGAAAGGTTATGTATCAGAAGTGGATTTTACCTCCAAGAGTTTTTGAATAATAGATGCCAAGGCTAGGTTAGTAATCTGACATCGACGGTTTTCTCAGAAAATAAGCAGCTTGGAGTCACCAAGCGTTAATTTTCACATCTACTGTGATACTCATTGTTAATTTTCATTGGACCTACCACTTGATACCTTATTACCCAAGCAGATTACAATCTACTGAATAAATGCATGACTTATTTCTTAATACAATTAGCGGAAACAAAAATTAAAAGGGGAAGAGGATCTCAGTGACTGATTACTTGATGACTTTTAGATGGCTCATGATATACATTTATTATATTTTTTGTTGATATTTTGACCCTTGAGAGTTGAGACTCAGACAAGACTCAAAATTCAGGAGTTGATTCACTATTTTGATATGTGATGTAGCACTAGACTTCATATACATATTATATATTAGCTTTCTTTACATGTTTATGTGGAAATGCATTTATTTGATGTTGTGAATACTCTATATGTTAAAAAAATAAAAAATAAAATGAATAATTTTGTGTTTTTTTAATTTTGCTGACTTTTTGCCGACTTTTTCAAAAAACTCCCAACTTTGACGAGTTTTTCAACTTTTAGACCTTTGCCGAATTAATCCCGAGTTTTGCTTTTTCCACATTGGTAAGCACCAACCTACTATAGACACCAATCCCCATTGCTGCAAATATTCTTAGGCACCAACCTACTTCACAAAGTCTGCTTGCTACTTCTGCCTTCACCAAGTATGCTAGCTGCTTTTGCTTTCACTAGGTCTGCTTGTTGCTTGTACCTTGACTAGGTCTGCTTCTCTCAAAACTTGTTGTTTTGGCCTCTTCCCAATAATGAACTTATACAACATGCCGCGTATCCAATTTTGGAAATCTGATTTTGAAATTTTTGCCTGTGACACTTTTGTATATCTCCTTCGATCTTTGAAAATTTCACACTCTGAAAAGTCCTAGAAAAGAAGTTACAACAAAATTCTGAGTTGACTTGTTTGAAACTGACTTCATGATTATGTAGAAACCCTAACTTCCACAAGCCATATCTTTGAAAATATAGTGAACCAAAATTTGAAATTTTTTACTTGAGGTAATGCTCTAAGTCTCCATAGGTGTATGAAAATTTCACATTTTAAAACATCCCAGAAAATAAATTATCGCGGAAATACCAAACTGACCTGTTTGAAATTGATTTCAGGATTATTGAGAAACACTAACATCCACAGGGCATATCTCCTAAATTATAGCAAACCAAAGTTTGAAATTTTTATCTAAGGTACTGCTATATGTCTCCTAAGGTGTTTGAAAATTTCACAGTGTAAAGCATCCTGGAAAATAAGTTATAGCATCAATGCCATATGGACCTATCTGAAACTAATTTTAGGACTATTTAGAAACCCTAACTTCCACAGAGAATATCTTTGAAATCAAAACGAACCAATGTTTGAAATCTTTATTACATGTACTCGAAGATCTCACTTCCATCTCCTCAACATTTCATAATATGAAACATTCTAGAAGAAAGTTATAGCGTAAATGCCAAGATGATTCATTCACTCTACAAATCACATTTTTTCTCCAGTTTTAAAACCCCAAGAGTATTCGCCAACTTCTCTTGCGAACCTTAGATCTCTTCTTGGTTGAATTGGTCTTCAAATGCACTCATCTATCCTTTATTTATAGTGTTTTTGCCAATGTTGGATGATCCCCCCTCCCCAGGATCCAAGACTAGAACCACTTCCCATACGGATCGTTGGGTGATCCTTTGAAAATCGGATCCGCGGTTCCGCCATTTTGAGGAGATTTGTGGAAATCTAGAACCGTGCGAGCTTGATCCGCGGTTCCGCCTTTGAGGAGATTTGTGGAAATCTAGAACCGTGCGAGCCTGATCCGCGGTTCCGGATTCCTGATCTGTGGATTCGGAAAGGGATCCACTGCAAAACTGTGGAGGTTTGGGCATGGATCGCCAGCGAATCCAGATGGAGATGGGTAGTTCCGTGGGGTTTTGAATTTTTTTTGTTGACTTATGTTGGGTTGGGGCTTCTCGAAAACTCCCAAGGTGCTCTCTTGATGCTCCCTCATGGTAATGTTAAATTCTTAAAGTAAAAGTGACTTTATCCTTTATCTTTCATTTTCATCATTTTACTTAAATAGTAACGTTAAGGATGTTTGAGAGTGGTTCCAGCCTCATCGGACTTCATATGGAGAAAATGTAATTTCATATCCTATTCAAAATTCAGTAGACTTAATAGTTTTCAGGAATTCAAGATCAATGAGTTTGTGTTATTTCATTAGATTATATCATGTACGAGGGTATGTGATTGGCATTTAATCAAGAGAACCAAGCCCTATATGTGCTCATGTAACCTAGTGTTGGTGGTGTTAATTGTTGAACTACTTTATCATGGCCTCAGTAAAAAATTACCTTTCAATCAAATCAAAATCATTGATCAAGCATGTTAAGCTTTTTCCACCATATTTTAAGGCTTGGATTAGGTAGTTTGATCAAAATTGGGCAATGTTGACTAATATCCCTAGACAATCGAGGTAGAGGCAAAGGTGAAACAGGAGGAGAAGAATCTAGATTCTAGATGGTTGATGTTCGAATAATTAATCATTGATGTACAATGGATACCTATCTATCTTGATTTATGTACAAATATGCATGTTTTCATATCTTCTACAACTAATATGGTATTTTGGATGTTTTTTATAATATAAACGCAAAAAAATACAAATATATATATATATATATATATATATATAGTAGACGCTTCTGAGACGCTTCTCTTCTTAGATTTTTGGGAAATGACGCTTTTGCGTATCCGCTTCCAAATAACGTCCCCGCTTTGTGCAACATTGGTTTTTGCTTTCACTTATGGCGCTGACTTGTACAACTGGCTGGGCTGACTTGACAGAATGTTTAATATCTCCTCATTCCTATGGAGTTAGAGGAAGTGCCATATACTGTTAGGAAGGTATCGGAATAAGGTTTTCAACCATATTTCCTCTGCTCCCATTTGAGTAGGAGGGGATTGCTGAGGTGACAGTGGCATCCACTTCATTGTTGTGTATTAGTTTGGCTTTTTCCTTGTGAGGTATCTCACAAGACCTGCTAGATTTTGAGGCAATAGTTTTCACTGTAATGAATATTCTATTTAAGGTTGTAGGATTAACTGGTTTCAGTAACCTTGCACACAAGATGGTGGAAAGGTTAAGACTGGGTAAGATTAGTTATCTGGCTTGGGAATTTGCAATTACCTGATGTGACTGCTCTGCTTTTATCCGTATGAAGATATGATGAGACATCTGATGGCTACCGTTCACTACCTGCCCTAAGTGTTAAATGTGGTGTGGACAAAGCTTATACATATGTGCATGCAAATGGACGTTTTGGTTGGAATTCTCTAAGTCTAATTTCATTTATTGTGTTTATAATATATATAGTTATGGTTCTTTTTTTCAGATATTTCTTTTTCTGGTATATCATTATAGACTAAATTCCTTTTCTTGTCTATAGGTGTCTTGCACTTGGGACAAAGAGAATGGCAAAGTTGAATGCTATTGTGCGGTCTCTACCTTCTGTTGAGACACTGGGATGCACGACAGTGATTTGCAGTGACAAGACAGGCACTCTAACGACCAATATGATGTCTGTTTCTAAGGTGATTTTTTTGGAATGCCATATTTATTGTCAAGGGCTAATGCATCAAAATTTTTCATGTGGAAGATTGAGTGACTCTAGCTTCATTGATTTATTGTTGGTATTCAACATGTTATAAATTAGAACAAATTATTCTTTTGCTTCCAATTCCTTTGCAGGAGAATTGATATCCTTTCACAATATGGCCAGTGTTTATTTTTTTCTATTATTTCTTTATTCAACTTTGAACACTTGCTAAGACCATGGTTGCTAGAGTCCTCTACATTGAGAAGAACGGTGGAGGATATTTTTGGAGATGTCAGGCTTCCAAGGTGTTTTGGTCATTATTTCAGGCCAACTATCATTTCTATTTTACTGTCCTGCTTTTGTGAAAGGGTCGTCTTTTGAGAGACTCTTGAATGATTGCTGGAAATCCTTGTGTGACTTAGTACTATTGTTTACTATTGAATTCTTCCTTATGGTAATTGGTACAATTGCTTGCTATTGATTATGTTTGAAAACATCAATGTAGACTTACTTCTTAGAAGTATCTCTCCCATTTTAAATAGGGGATTTGAGGAGTTTAAGCAGGATATGGTGTCATTTGTGAAAATAAAACTCAGTGTCTTTGGTCATGATGTTGAATTGCTTTCTCTTGGTGTGCAGGAGCATATCCTTCCCGTTTTAGATATTTTAGGGCTAGATTGTTTTGGTACTCTTGTTGCACTAAGGAAATTCCCCAACTGGGAGGTGTTACTATCGTTATCTTGCCTATTTTTCCTTGGAGGCTCTAGCCATTGCTAATACCTCTGATCAGGCTTGTTGCGGGTTTTTGGAGGCTACCTGTCTACTTTAGTTGGTCAATATCTCGATAGATTTCCTCCTTCCATTTAGTTACTCACTTGATGCTCCCAATTGTCTCTTGTTGAACATGCAGTGGTTGAATAGGATCATGAAAGAGGATGTCATCAGATAGTATATACAGGTTATATGGTTCAATTCACAAGGCAGTCTAGGCCCCAAAATCACCTTCTATTCAGGTTACCTCTTGGAGCTGAGAGATCTCCTTATTGTTTGCTCCTTGTGCACACATTGGCATTGGATGCATACTCTCCTTGGGTAGCTTTTGGTTGGTTCTCATTGTCTTCCCATTGAAACTGACCACCATATTACTTGGGGGACAGGTTCTGCCAGCTTTGCTTCACGAGATTGAGAAGTAGGATCACTTCATTATCTTCTAGTGTGCTATATACTATGAGATTAGAGGATGGTGTTTTGTATTTGCAAGGAGCCTTAGAACTCTCTATCTACTTTCATCTGCTTCTTGGATTAGAGATGCTTGGCACTTTGGACTTAGATCTCACTCTATCCACCCACCCCAGCACAGATTGGACCTCATTCTATCAATCACATCCTTTTTTCTGGTGCTTTCAGGGGAGAGAGCTACCATGATAGATGCAGATAAAAACACTACATTAGCTGTCAGATCTATGGGACCTTGGGTGGCCTTTTGTGCTCAACCAGCAAAATTCTTATGGACATGTCACCATAGATCTCAGGATAGTTCATATCACACTAAGAGTCAGGACTGCTTCTCTGGATCTCGACTGTATGTTCCAACCCCTTGGCAACAAGGTATATTTCTAATCAAATCTTCCTTTTCTTCCAGTTCCTTCAATTAGTCATCTATCAGCAGTTTCTTCACTACAGCCTTGGATGTTAGGAGATATAGTATCAGGGGAGGTCGATCACCCTTGAGGTGAGTCATCCCCGCTGATATTTTTGGTGATTTTGTTCTTTGGCTCTTTGTAGTACTTACACATAATCACACTATTGCTTTGTTTCCCTTCTCCATGCTCTTAGGCTTTAGACTTTAGATCTTTTACAACATAGGCTAGTTTTAATTATATCATGATTTTGTAAGTGTGGCCTTTGCCCTCCCACTTTTATATCGCAGTACTGTACTTAGCAATCCCATTGACATAATTGTGGTCTTATGTTGGACATTAATAAAATTATCTTATTTTATGGTGTACTTATTTGTTCCATGAAGCAATATAAGCAGTGATTTAAAAAATAAAATAAAAATTTCTGGCTTCCAGACTCTAGTAAAGCAATTGGCTTTGATAAAGGAAATTTGTTTTTTCAACAGTATATTGACAACATACCTAATTTACTCAATCTTATATTTCTGTTGGGATAAAGTTCAGTTTCTGTAGTTCTTAAATTTATGATGTTGCTGTACCAGAGCACGCCTTCCACCAAGCGAGTCTTCTAGGATTGTATCAGAAAACATACTATTTGTCTATTGCAATGCATTCCTATGTTCTACCTGGTGTGTGCCCTATCTGGCCTCATGCAATGTACTATGTATTATAGTCCTTGTCATTGGCTATGCATGTTAAACCGAGGAATCTGAGCTTGATGGTCACCTTGCGTTGCTCTCTTGTCCTCGCAGAGTTCTCCCTCGCCAGTGTTTTTAAAACCGGAACCGGCGACCGGACCGGTCCACCTAATGAACCGGTTTACCGACCGGAACCGGTCTAACCGGGACTGGTTTGGTCTAAACGAACCGGTTTTTAAAAAATACATTAAATAATTAATTTTTAATGAAACAAAACTATTTTTAAGATGTAAAACCATGATTCCAAGCCAGTAGAGACAAAATATGCAAAGTTTGCTCATTTATATACCATGTAAAGGTGAATATATCAAAACACCTTTACTTCCCCCCCAAAACCCCTAAACCACAGTCAAAATCCGCCTTTTTGCACCGTCATTACTTGTATTGCTATGGTTTAAGAGCTGACCATTATTTTAAATTAGTTTAGGTGACTAAGGTTGCTGTAAGCACTGATGTGGGGTCCCATAACCACCTCATGGATGGAGACTGGAATAAATAGTCCTTGTTTATTACTAAGATTGATAGAGTATATCTGCAATTGTAAATTAAAATACTGGATAATGATTGATTGATAAGAATTTATTAAGAATGATATCAACATTGGGCCTCTTGACTGTGTATAGATATACAGTGATTGGTCACGAGGTGTGTGGCCTTTGACCTTTCATTGGCATAATTAGTACTGTTCCTACTACATTGCCACCCTCTTAAGAATGTTTTGTTCTCAAAGCATAGTAAATGAGATTTTCCCTTGCTGAGCATGCTTTCTTGGTAGCATCATCTTTATTTGGTTGTGGGAGTTTGACTCAGTTCTTGATTTGAGTGATGGTGAGGTTCCTTTGCAGTGTGGTTACACAGGTGATCTGTTGATTTAAAACTTATGACTGATGAAGTCGATTCACACTGATACAATGGTCTGCAATCTGGTACTGGGTAAGGTGAAATCGCTCTAAGGTCCAAAACTTGTATGTCATATCTGCATTTTGAAGCTAAGATCAGTTAAGTCATTGTTCCTGAAGCGGAAACAGAGGTTTGCATTAGGTATACTGTCTGATTATGCTGTTGTATGCTCATAATTGATATTTAGAAGCTACACTATGTTTGTTTTTACTATTGCATGATGTTTGGAATGAGATCAAGGCTGTTATAAAAGACTCTCAATGTTACAAAGGTTGCTATAGATCTTCTATAGTCTTTCTTGGCCCTTGCTATTGTATAATGCTTGGTGTATTGAATGGTGAACCTCTAAGGAAATAATTATAATTTGAAGTCTGCTGCTACCTGTTGACAGAGACATCATATGGATTAACTTGGAGAAGTATTTCCGAGGCTGTAAAGTACTTGCTGGTTGATTTGTTCATTGCTGCAGTATACTATTGTTGACTCATAAATTGTTGATCTGCTGAGTATGATGTTGAATAGGATGCTGATAATATGTTGTTGATGCCCAGAGCTCCAAGAATGTTTTGTTAGATTGTGTGCTATTGATCAAAGAAGATTTTTGCTTAGGGTTTGTATAGCAGAGATGTATTGTAAGTTAAAACTGTTTCGTTTGAACAACATGCCTAAAACCGGCTGGTTTAGGACAGAACCGGCCGGTTTTTCACCGGTTAGGGCAAAAACTGGGCGAAGGGGGCCTTCCAACTGGGTTTTTTGGCCGGTTCGGACCGGCCAGCTAGCTAACTAGCCGGTTTGACCGGTTATCGGTTTTTCAAAACGGTTTTAAAAACTATGTCCCTCGCAGCACCTCCCTGTGACCTCGCAACACCTCCCCGTGACCTTGCAACCTCTCCCCGTGACCTCGCAACCTCTCCCCGTGACCTCACAGATGCTCCCCATCCATTCTCGTGACCCCCGCGTAACCTCCTGTGACCCTTCTCGCAGCCCGCAGCTCCTCCCCGCAGCACGCAACACGCAGCACGCAGCCACCTGCAGGCCCTCCCCGCCTTTCTCCCGTGACCTTGCGGAGCTCTCTCCTCGCAGAGCTCTCCCTCACAGCCCCTCCCCGTGACCTCGCAACCTCTCCCCATGACCTCGCAGACGCTCCCCGATGCAGTTCTTCCCGCGTCTCTTCCTGTAGACCTCCTAGCACTCCCGTGGTTCTCCCGTTACCCATTTCCCGGCTCCCGTAGCCCCGTCCATTCCTGTAGCCCCCGCATAACCTCCTGTGACCCCTTGTCCTGGCTCCTGTAGCTACGTCCAGCCCCCGTAGCTCCTGTGACGCCTGTCCAAGCTCCCGTGTGTCTTCCACGCAGCTGCGTCAGACACGAAGCTAAATTGTGCAACCACACTGCTGAGTTGTGAAACTCCGCACACAGCAGCGTAACGCTGCTACCGTCGCCGCCACATTGGAAGCTCGAAAATCAACAGCTCCCCATGACAGAGCAGCAACACAACAAGGACCCCGAGGAAGCCGAAACACCACAACCCATAGATTTCAACAACAAAGGTCCACTGAAGTACGTGCAACAGTGCCACAACAAGGGCAACGATGTTTATAGTCCCACCGATATTGCATTGGAAACTGATTTTTCTTTCTGGACATCACAAATTAAACAAATTATGAGGAGAATGGAACAACTGGAGGCGGAAAATCGCGGGCTACGAGCCGACATCAACACCTTGTCAAACAAAGTTCTCTTGGTAGAGGGAGAGAACGCATCTATCAGAAAAGCAATGCAAGAATACTGAGGGCATAGTGCGAGGCAGAATTCTGATGAGAGTTTATAGGCGGAAATCAGGGATCTTAAAGACAAACAAGAGGAAATTAGATCCCAACAAATGTCTTTTAAATAGGAAATAGAGTCGCATATCAGCACATGGGCACAGGTGGTCAGAGGAAAGGAGAAAGCCCCTCCGCTCATAGCGGTGGAGGAAGTAGCACAGGCAAAGCTTGTGGATGAGAGAACCCGACGAGCAAGAGAATTGAATCTTAAGGTAAGAGGACTCCCTACACCTCCCCCTTCAGCGGACCCAATGGAACTAGGGAACATGTTTCTATGCGACACTCTTGACATACCAGACATAATCTTGGGCAAAGCCTGGATAGGGTAGGACTCTACCCTTTTCCTCAGATTCCGTGGCTCTTCAGATAGACTTCGGGTACTTTGAGCCAAGCGGAAGCTATTCTCTCTTCCGAATAAAATGTTCTTGGATGAAGACCTCACAAGAGCTCAAGTAGCCGAATTAAAACAGGCTAGGGAACAGGTTGCAGTAGCAAGACAGGCAGGGAAATGGGCAGTGATTAGAAACCTTCGGGCAGTTATTCGGGACAACTTCCCCCCAGGATGGACATCCTGCTTTGGTAGCTCCAAATGACGGGCCCGAACGGAGAGGAGGCGGGGCATGGAGCTCTCGCTTCACTGCTAGAATGGAAATAGCTCCTTCTGGTTTCACCAAGCCTACTCTATGAAGCTCTTAGCTTAGCAGACATCCTCCTGGTTACTGAGACTCATGCGAGCCCAGTCCGACCTCTCCCTGACATTACAGGTTACTAGTGGACCGCAGTTTGCAGACAAGAGACATAGAGTTCAGGAGGCGTTAGGGATCAGGGGGTGTTGCTTGCCTCATCCGTGATAGCCTCAAGAGCAGAGTATCAGTGGTAGCGACCGATGAGTATGCAAGATTCATGTGGATTCAGATTAGAGCCAGAACATCACCTCCGAGAGACATTTATGTCACAGTTTGCTACTTCCCACCTATCTCATCTCCCTACGTTATTCATGATAGCTCAGATGGGGACCCTTATATAGACATGTACTTTGACATCTCCAGGTTTTCGGCAGTAGGGGACGTCATTTTCATAGGGGACTTCAATGCCCAGACCAATGATCTCCAGACTCCTATACACGACCTGACAGAGGATATATTCTGCACTCGGGGGATTGACCTGACCACGATCAGCATGCACCAGACCTCCGAGGACCATTTGGGACCTACCACAACCTATGGGAAATATCTGCTTCAGTTGGGAGAATCTCATGATGTTATATACCTAGGGGGATAATATGGGGTACAAAGGGAGGTACCCAAGGTAATAATGTAATAATGGGATGGGCCATAGTAATAAATAAGGTGGTTAACCCATATCATGTAAGGGACCACAAGTAGTTAGTAATAATGTAATGGGACCATGGTATTAGTTTGATGGTATGAGGGAACCATGGTATTAGTTTGATGGTATGAGGGAACCATGGTAATGACCCATTGTATTGTATGTATGAGGCCTATATAGAGGCTAGAGACTCCACATGGAGAGATGTCAAGGAATATTGTCAAGGACTATTGTATGAACAGACATATGGCTTGTGGAGTGTTCTCCTTCATCTGGACTCCGATTCGGCTGATTTTTTTTTTTTGAAATCGAGTATTTTTTCACAAGGAATCTAGATATGCAATTAGATTTTGCATATTTTGCCTCAAAACGTACATATCTGATCTGCAAGCTCGCCGCCCCAGAAATCCTACAAAAAAAATAAAAAAATTCTCCACTTTTACCCAAGAAAGTGCTCTGATACCACTTGTTATAGCTCTGATACTAGTTGTTAAGAAGTTTACTGCATAACATAAATAATTATTACATTATTACCTTGGGTACCTCCCTTTGTACCCCATATTATCCCCCCTAGGTATATAACACACGAGCTGGTAATTCTAAATGGCCTACCGTGTTTCCCTTCCTCACACTTCTTTACCTGCAAACCATTTGGAGGCGGGGCTAGTGTGGTTGACTACGCTATTGCAAATCCAGATCTCCTCCCCTACATCAAAAACTTCTTGATCACCCCCATCCCTCTCACAGATCATGCACTCCTCTCACTCTCTTTGCAGTTTGACCTTCCAAATCCATCTCCTACTCTTCCCCCCAACCCTCCCTGGATCACCTTTCGATTTGAGGAAGGAGACCCTGAGCTCTTCCCCTCTATCCTCAGAAGGACACTCCCTTTGAAGTCCCAGTTCACCTCTCTCAGCTCCGCCAAGGACAAATATCAGTGTCTTTCATATGCAATCTGGGAAGCTACGCTCCAATCCTTCCCCCATTCCCACCCGTACCGCCACCACCTCCCACAAATCGGGAAATTGCTTGATGAACAAATGGTATGACCAAGAGTGCAAGTCTATGCATCAGGACCTTCGATACGCATTCTGGAACTCCTTACCTACATACCCTAACCTCTATTCAGCCTATCGTCGCCTCCTTCGCCGCAAGAAGTGCCTTTTCATTGCCCATAGAAGATAGGCTCTTTCCACTCTCCTCCTTCGCTCCCCTAAAGAGTTCTGGGGAACCATCCTTTCCCGGCGCTCACCTACCCCTGTGGACCTTGATCCTGCCTTGATGTTCTCTCACACCTCCCAGCTATATGACATTCCTGGGCAGCCTCTGATTTAGGTTACTTCCCCCCCACCTCCTGCCAACTTTTCACTGACAAAGATATCAGAGAGGCAATATGGACAATGAATAGCAATAGGGCAACAGATGAAGATGGCTTCCAGGCAGAATTCTTCAAGCATGGACTTTGTCCCCTAGTAGGATATTTGGTGGACCTTTTCAACCAGGTGGTTCGGGATGGATTTCCAGACAGTTGGTCTCACCACATTATCTACCTGATCCACAAGTCAGGACCTACTTCCGACCCCAACAACTACAGGACAATCATGGTTGGGCACACATTCTCCAAACTGTATGCTACAACACTCCACAAGACACTCTCTCAGTTCCTTGAGTAGAGACAACTCAGGGCCAAGGGCCAGGCAGGATTCCGCCCAGACCACCAGACGATCGACCACATCCTTACTCTCCGTGCGGTGATCGAGGAGGCTAGGCATCGATCCTCTAAAGTGTACTGTTGTTTTGTAGACTTCCAGAAGGCATTTGACTCAGTCCCGAGGGAAGATATTTTCCAGAGACTAAGCGAGATTGGCATCTCCTCGACTCTCCTGACAGCTATCATGTGCCTCTATGAGGCCGTCCTTGGCTGTCTCCGCATAGTCGAAGGAATGTCGGATTTCATTCGAAGCACCATTGGAGTCAAGCAAGGATGTCCCCTTTCTCCTACTTTATCTGGGATCTATATCGATGAGCTTGAGTCTTTCCTCTGGGAACGTATCCAGGAGACAGATGGGTGTCTTCTTCACCAGGTCCTGATTTCCATCCTCCTCTTTGCAGATGATATTGCCCTTATTGCCTCCTCCCAAGAAGGCCTTCAGAGACAGCTAGATGCTCTCGTAGCATTTTGTGACCGGAGGCATCTAACTGTGAACTTGGGTAAAACCAAAGTGATTATTTTTAATGGAGTCAAGAAAACCTCGAACTTCCACTTCCTATTTAAAGGAGAAGAGATCGATATCGTCAGCACCTATACTTATTTGGGAGTTCAGTTTTCAGGGCCTCGCTTCAGCCTGCGGCTAGCCCTTCAGCCTCAGATCAACAAAGGGTATGGCTCCCTAGCCCTTCTGGAGAGGCAATGTTTCCGACATCATTTCCAGGACATTTCGTCCAAGATGAGCATCATGAACACTTTGATTCGCCCCACAGTACTTTACGGCTCAGAGATTTGGGGTCCCTCTCTCCTAGAGTCAGATTGGGCTTCAGTGGAGCGGGTTCAGACCCTCCTTTTGCGTCGTTTCATTAGGTGCAAGCAGACGGTTCCTCATCACATCATTCTAGCAGAGTTTGGGGCTCAACCTTTCTGCCTAGAGGTGATTTTCAGATTAGTGTCGCTCTTGCACAGGATCCGGGGCCTGGTAGACACGAGGAA
Source organism: Pinus tabuliformis (assembly GCA_031772625.1). NCBI lineage: Eukaryota > Viridiplantae > Streptophyta > Pinopsida > Pinales > Pinaceae > Pinus > Pinus tabuliformis. The sequence goes on from CM062820.1 coordinate 1,543,952,541, forward strand.
GGGTCAAGATAGATACCCATATTTAGCCTATTGCTCCTCGGAGAACATCACCCGTATGTAGACAAGCCGATCCAAATGTTGGTACACCGATGTGACAGAGCTTCTGAAGGCTTCAGGAATCCAGATTGACCACCTCCCTCCCTTTCAGTACTCTCTGAATGCTCTAGGCCACCTCCTTCCCAATCAACAAGAGCTGAACAAAATCATTGAGGATATATACAGAAGATACATTCAGACTACATGGACCAATTCTCCCAATGGGTTGCGTCCAAAAATGGCCTTCTACGTGGAGCATTGCCTGGAGATTAGGGATGGGCTCATCATCGGACCCCTATACATGCTCCAGCATTGGATGCATGCCCTTAGAATCCCCCTCGGGCAGCTAAGAGTTGGGTCTCACAGACTCCGAGTGGAGATAGATCACCACATCGATAGGGTAGATAGGATTTGTCAGCTCTGCCCTAAGTTGCACGAAACACCGAAACGTTTCAGAGTTTCTGAAACGGGTACGTTTAGAAACGTCACCTCCCAAAAATGGAAACTTCGAAATAAGTGAATAACACATTATCTTGCAAGAAGAAAGGTAATAAGACCCATAGATGACAATTTAGAAGGAAAACCAAGTCTATATTAACTCTCATAGATGATTACATAATGGTCGAGTTTCGGTCAAGTTTCCGCTGAGTTTCGGAGTTTCGGGTACGGGTACGTCCCGAAACGTTGGGTTCCTAGAAGTTTCGTGCAACATAGGCTCTACCACTTACATGAGATAGAGACAGAGACACACTTCATCTTCAGATGCCTTGCTGACTATGAGATCCGAGGACATTTCCATTGTCTCTTCAGATTTTCTCAGACTTTGTCCAGCTTCCTCAGATATGTTGATTCGAGATGCCTTGCACTCTATCTCCAGGAGGCCTTCATATTTCGGGCCCGTTTTCTTCAGCCCCTCACCAGATCGAACACCACGCAGAAGATCACAGACTTCTTTAGGGTGCTAACATCAGCGCGGGGCGCCAAAAGAACCATTGATCGTCCCACAAACATTGAAACCAGATCGGTGAGGTCCCGGGGGAGCCAACTCACTGGACTGCACCAATGCTCCAGGATTGGATCCACCCCTGGGAGGCGCCCTAGAACCTCCAGGCGATAACAACGACAACCCAGCATGCACACAGGACAACAAACTTTGACAATATTTTCTCAGTTTTCTTCTCTCGACCTCAGATGTTAGGAGTAGGAACTGGATAGGAGACTTTTTCTCTCCTTCTCCTTCTCCACTTCATCCAGAGCTTAGTTCTGAAGCCGAGAGCTTCTAGCTCCTACATTTACATTTACTTAGATTATAGATGTATTTTCGACTCTTTAAACTGAAATGTTAAAGGGGACCGTTTGGTCCACCGGCTTGGCATGATATAATCATTGTAACCGACAATCCCATTGGCGTATTATGGTCATTTGTTGGACATTAATAAAATTATCTTATCTTATTAAAATTATCTTATCTTATCTTATCTCCTGTTACAAATATTGAAGTGGGGTGCATTCTGTTTTTTCATTTATATATGCAGGAAAAGCTGGCATCTACTCTTCAGTGTTATACATTATGGGATTTAAGTCTTTTGATCCCTTGGAAAGTTACATAATAACAAAGTGTTTATAAATATTTTGGACCTTAATATTATGATTGGAGTCTGTAGAGGTAGTGTGCATTTGTATATATAAGATAAGATAATTTATTAATGTCGTACAAATGACCACAAAAGTAGCCCAATGGCATTAAAGAGTACAACCTGTATGAATACAATGTGGGAGCGCAAGTGCAACTCCTAGAAAATGCCGAAAATGATACAAAGAAAGAAAGCTACATAAGTATAACATCATAATATATGTATAAAACTGTGACAAAGCTACAATGATGCAAGACAATAAGTGAGTTTGTCCAAGGTTGGAAAGGTGGACAACCCAACCCAAGAACTTGTCAAGAGAGAGAGAGGGAGAGAGAGATTGGATGATGGGGCTGATGATGTCAAGTCTCTTGTGTTTGATGGCCAAGGGTGAGGGTGGCGAACTAGGCACCAGCTCATTGTCAGAGTCATTTGGAACCATTGAGGAGCTTAGATGCACAATTCACGGGGAGGGGGGAGGTGGGGTGGGGAGGCATGGTGCGGCGAATGTATGGGTGAGGGATACTGCTAACATTGAACGTTGAAAGAAGGAAACTCTGAATTGACCTTTGGTTACTCCTCTGGATTTGGGAGGTATTATGATGGGCGGTGCATGCTCTACTCTGGATCTGTCTAGAGATGATTTATCTCATGCTCTAAGGACATGTGACCTGATGTATGGAGTGACACCTCCAAAATAGTCTCAATAATATTGGGTGGTCACTGGTCTCCCAGAGGGGAAGGCTATACAGAAACCTGGGATCTCACCATCCTGCTATCTAGCGTGCTTTGGAAATCTCCATGTTGTTTGTTACTCTGTTATGTAAAAAATTAGTTAATTTTAGGTTTATTATTTAATTTTAGGTTTAGTTAGATGAAAGGGCACGATCATAAGATCATGCCCTTTCCCAAAGGGTGCCCATGGCAGTATATAAGCTAGGAAACCCCATTGTAAGAGGATCATCTGTAATTTCATCTTTTAATAAAATATTTATATAAATAAATTTGTTATCAAGAAGTTTCTACTTCATCTGGTATTGGAGCCTGTTCGGTTCTCTAGCAAGACACTGCACAGAAGAGTATCATCCCTCGCTGTCCTCCGTGTTCCCTCCACGCTGCTATCTCTGCCGCCATCCTTCCTGTAGTCTTTGCACAACTCACACACCACTTCTGTTGCCTATTGCCTATTCTAAACCCACGATTCCGCCGTTTCCATTGAAATTGTGCCGTTCGGCCCTCTTACCACCAGTTTTACGCTGTCTACATGCTATCTCTCTGTCCACATGCCGACCAGTGTAGTCACGTTTCTGCACACGACTGACTGCGTCCGCATCCCTCCGTGCTGTTCTCATCCGCGGCTGGTTCTGTAAGGCCTTCGTATCCGCGGTGCAGTTGGGCGTGCGATATGCGATGGGTGTGCGATGTGCGACGGGCGTGCGATGTGCGATGGGCGTGCGAAGTGCGACGGGTGGGCGCGACATAACCAAAGTGCGGAGGAAAAGCGACGAACACAAGAGCTAAGTGCGACGATACACAAGGAGCGCGCGACACTTAGTGAAAAATGCGTGGAGGCAAGGAGTTTATACCTTGGCTTGGAGAAGCCTTGCACGATGGCAAGGCCGACTTATGTAATGGAGACATGTGTGGGCGTATGTGCATAGTTGTGGGGTCGGCCATGGGGCTGCACACCCCCTTAACACATACGTATGATGCATATAAGTATATGAGCATGAAGCTCATTCCAAACAAGCATTCGCTCACAAGGCCTTCGCATAAGGAAGAGGAAGTGCGCAGTTTGGTAAAGGTAATGCGCACATCTCATGCGCATTAGACTTGGAGGTTGCGCAGGTTGTCTTAGTTGAAGGTTGGCAAGAAGTGCCATGTGTTGGGTGAATCCTGAAGGACGGTTTTGTGCAGAACTTAAGGTGGAGTTCTAGGTGTCTCGGGTGAGCACCCTCCTACCGTGTGAAGTTGGCACAAGTATTGTAAAGGCTGTTCTATGCCTTGATTGTAAAATATTCTAAGTATAGACTTGGAGTTTTGCCAAGTATACTTGATGATTGTATTATTGAAGAAATACTGATTATAATATATTGTTGGGCAGACTTGTTCGGGAGTTGCCCCTCCCCTTTATACTTGTTTGCAATTGTTGATGTTCTTGGTTAATTGCATGATGATAATGAATGAGTATGGGCTTCATTAAGTATAAAGGATAATTGCATTTTACTTGGTTGTGAAAAACAAACTAAGTAAGGACAAGTGAATTAGGCGTAGTCCACGAAGGTGAGTATTGGTGAAAAGAAAGCGTTCGGTGGTGCCGCACCTCGCTATAAGCGGTTGAAAGACTACCGCAGGTGTAGGGGCGTGACAGGTTCAGTCCAAACCTTCATCTTTGGCCACCCACATCTGCGGTGATATTCGCTAAATTAATTTTTTTGATCGGTCAAAAGTTACCATCAATCAACGTTACTGTTCGGATTAGAAATATATATATATATATATATATATATATATATATATATATATATATATATATATATATAGATATATTTATATCAACAAATTATATATATAACGTGAATTTAATTAATTAATTCTTTAATTAATTAAAACCCAAAAAAAACTTATGTCATATAATTAATAAAAAAAATAAAAAAATTACACTGGCAGATAAATACACGCCCCCCTAGACCTGCTCAATGTCGACAATGACAATGGCGGATTTCCAAAAGAAATTGTTGGACTTGGAGCATAAGATAAATAACAACCACGATGAGGTCAGTAAAAGATTAAATGAATTCCAGATCAAGCTTGGGGAGCAAGCTGACGAAATCAAAAATCTTCACGATACGACAAATCGAATAGAAATAAAGATGGAAAATCAACATGTCCAAACAGAAGTAAACATCAGAGATGCCTTAACAATGCTGAAACTTCTATGTAAAAAGATGAATTGTACACCCGAACAACTACTAAAAGAAAATGAAGAGAATCAAGAACACATCTCATCAGATTTAACAAAGTCAACAGACTCTCATGAAAAAGTTGAATCCCCAAAAAAATCAGCGACACCACACCAAGAAGTGAGTAACGCAACTCTTACAAACAAGCAACTCTGGGATACCTTTACCAATCAACACCGCTTTTCCGCTCAACCATTGGCGACATATCAGCGAAGGGCAAAAGTCGAGATGCTTAAATTCGACGGAAACGAAAAAAACAATGTTTCATAGATAAATAAAGCAAAAGAATACTTTGAGATATATGACATCAATGACGATGATGAAAAGCTCAGACATGCATCCATGAAAATGGAAGGAGAAGCATATAACTGGTATATGTGGTGGAAAAAGAAAACACATGTCATTAGCTGGAGAAAATTTAAAGATGCATTCTTTAAAAGATTCTAAGATGTAAAGGAAGAAGAGTTCTTTTCAAAACTCATCAAATTACGACAAAAAGGAAGTGTGGATGAATACACTCAAGAATGGGAGACCTTAGTAACACAAGTACCTGGGTTATCAGAATCTCGTCTAATTCAGTCATACATCTCGGGACTCAAAACCCATTTACAAGCAGAACTTGAGATGCATGACATTACATCAATAGAAGTAGCAAGACGAAAAGCGAAAACAACGGAAAAGAAATTCGAACCAATATTTTGGTCAAAAGCGGAAAAAGCATATGCAAGACGAAGGATACCCCAGTATTTGGACTCAAATAATACAAGATATGTTCCACCACATCGTCGTGAAGATGAAAAATTTAATGTGGAAATGCAAAGGATAAAAGAGGGTAAATGTAAATGCTGTGGTGAGAAGTGGGACCCCAAACATAGATGTATTAAAGGAAAAGAACCAAAGAACCTATATAATTGTGAAGCAACCAATGATTCAAACAGTGAAGATTATGACATATAGGAAACAGAAGATGCCCTAGAATTCTCACCAGAATTAGATGACGAAAGTATTCCACAAGTGTCATTATCAGCTATGACAGGTATATCACAACCTCAGACTTTAAAATTAAAAGGACACATAAAGAAGAACAACGTGGTGGTTCTCATCAACTTTGGTAGCACACACAATTTTTTAGATGCAACCATGGCAAAGAGACTCAATATTTTTTCATTTCCCTTACCAAACATGAAAGTGATGGTGGCTAATGGTAAGAAGATTGAAAAGGTGGGGAAATGCCATAAGGTCAATTTGCAGATTCAAGACTTCAGTTTAGAGTCTCTGTTTTTCACAGTACCGTTAGGAAGAGTAGATGTAGTCTTAGGTATCCAATGGCTACGAATTTTACGTATTTATGCCGCCAACCATCAAGTACAATTTATAAAATTCAAATGGGGAGGTCAGAAGTACAAACTACATGGATTCTAAGCACCAGAAAATCAAGTTGTATCATCATCTCAGATGATGAAGTTGAGTCGAAAAGGAGCACCTGCTTATGCAGTACAATGTCACCAATTAGAAATGTTATCTACAAATATGACCAGGGAAGAGTCACCAAAGATGCAAGATCTGATTCAGAAGCATAAATTTTTTTTTCAAGACCTACCTATGAAGATGCTGCCTAATAAGGAAATTGAGCATACAATAGAAGTCAAGGCAGGGTCAGACCCTGTCAACATCAAGCCATACCGATATCCACATCTCCAAAAAACGGAAATTGAGAGATTAATCCATGACCTTTTAAAGTGTGGGACCTTGATCATCTTGGAATATCTGATCAAGTGGAAGAACTTAACCAAAGAAGGCGCTTCTTGGGAGAATGAAGCATTTTGTCAGCAACATCCGTCGTTACATATGCTTTGAGGACAAAGCATTCTTTTGAGAGGAAGGCAATGTTATGTAAACAATTAGTTAATTTTAGGTTTAATTAGACGAAAGGGCACGATCATAAGATCATGCCCTTTCCCAAAGGGTGCCCATGGCAGTATATAAGCCAGGAAACCCCATTGTAAACAGGATCATTTGTGATTTCATCTTTTAATAAAATATTTATATAAATAAATCTGCTATCAAGAAGTTTCTGCTTCATACTCCAATCTGATGGATCAACAAGAAGTATGAGGTAATTGTTTTGGTCTTCCTAGGGCGGGACATGGTGTGCAAGAGCTGAGATCTGTGGCTAAGAATCTCCCTGATGAAGAGGGCTAAGCATCTCTGTTCTTGGTATCAGAGGAAAGTAGAGAAGGAGCCTCCCAAGTCCCTAAAGAGGCAGTGATAGTGTCCTTTGATCTCATAGCATAGGGGACACTGAAAAATGACGTGCATCTCCGTCTTTGGTTCTTAAAGGTGGCACACGTGGTATATCCTATCAGATCATGGTATATGGTGGTCTGCCTCTATCTGGAGCCAATGGGAGCTGATCTGGAGTTGTCTCAAAGGGATCTTAAGTGAGTGCATCCAATGCTAGTTCTGATTTTTGTAACTAGATTACCCAACTTGACTTTTAGTTTTCTACAACCTTATGTATCTAAGCATACTATTACCAGTGTCAAACATCTTGAATGCCATACTGGCATCTACTCTTCATTGTTGTACATTATGGGATTTAAGTCTTTTGAGACCCTGGAAAGTTACTTAATAACCAAGTGTTTTTGTTTGGGTGGGGGATGCCCTAACTATTTCAGACCTTGATGTTATGAGTGTTGTCTGTAGAGGCTGTGTGCATTTGAATAGAGATATAAGTGGCAATGCTAGTTATGATATTTGTAATTAGATTACCCACCTTGACTTTTAGTTGTCTGCGGCATTATTGATGTAAGCATACTATTACCAATGCTAGTCTTTCTGTTGATCTTTTCCTTCCAGTTGCAATTTCTCGACACATCTTGGATGATATTCTAACATGCGTTCATTCTATTGAGCAATGGTAAGCTTAGTAAATTTCATGAAGTCAAGTATGTTGAAATTTTTAGATCACAAGCTAGAAATAATTTTTCTTCAATGATAACCACTTCCAGCGATCAGTTAGTGCTACTTCCATAGAGCATTCATTCAATATCATTAAGCAGTTATACAGAAGAAAAATTCAACCATTAAACATAAAAGAGCAGTAGACAATAACCATGAAACAATGAGACAAGAGACACAAAAATTAGCCCTGAGGCCATGGCAAAAACTGCAATCTTTCCTTATGCAAGAGAGAGTTCAATTGTCCATCAATACATCAGAATAAACAATCATCGAGAGAATAACCAAACCAGTAATCAAGATTAAATGCCAAGCCCTTCTTCTCCTTCTGATTTCGGCCCCCTTCATCCTTTCTTCCATGCTGGAACAGAGATCTTGAGAAAGTCGATGATCCAAATGAGAGAGATGTTCTGTCTATATATATACTTCAAATGGGGTCGAATGGGCGCCTTTAAAGAGGCCCAACTGACTTGTTACAAAAGGAGGCCGACTTGATGTATTTAGGAGGCAAAAAATATAAATTTAAAATTTCTTTTTCTTCACATGAAAATGCCGACAATGGCTACCATATTTCCAACAAAGTGTGCGCTTCTCTTCTAGCCTCTAGGTTAATAATTTTATTTGATACAAGTGACATGTCTCACAGGAATGATGCTTTTGATATAAGAAATACTGCCTTTAAGTAAAGCAACAGTCATGATGAACGTCCTAATACCGCAGGATACGATTCCTACAAGCATGAGATTCAAGGTGTGGCAGTTAAAAGCTTTATCCATATTTTTTGTCCACGAGTCATATTTATTCTAGAAAGGAGTAACCAATACAATATTTAACTGTAATATTGTTGTCAACTAAGAATGTCTGACAATGCAATTTTAAAGCAGAATGCTTAATAGGCCATGAATTTGAAGAGATGAAATTCCAATCAAGCATTTGATAAACAAGTAAACAAATCCTGTTCTAATAATTTAAGATTGACCTAGCAGCCTTGTAATTCTGTTACCAGTTCTTGTGATCATATTGATTACATGAACAGAATTCCAAGGATATATTCCTGTACCTGCTTTTATTTAGGTGTTTTGTTCAAGTCAGAAAGAAAAGCAAAAAATGGATGCAAAAAGCCACTTATGGATTTTCATGGATGTAATACTTCATGTTGATTGTACAAGTCTTTTGAGTTAGATTGCTGAAATGACATACTGTTATCATGATACCTTTGTGGTTAGTGCTCTGTTTTTTTGTCTCTAGATGAAATGAGGAATTGCATCTATATACATCAAGTATATGTAACTTAAATGCATAATACGAGCTTGCAGAGTTTGTTAAATAGCTGTGCCAGAATGGATTTCCTTGTTTCTGTATGGTGTCTTACTGAGATTTCCTTGTCACTGAGCTGGTGTATAATGTATTTCAATTTGCAAAATAGACACTGGTTGATCTTTTTATTGTGTGGAAGCAAATGCATCTTATATTACATTGTTAAACTATTGATTGAAAACTTGGTTATATTTTCTTGTTTTTCAGATTTCTGTAATTCGTTCTGTTCATCATGGTCCTGTCTCAGCAGAATATACAGTCACTGGGACAACATATGCTCCAGATGGAGTAATTTATGATTCAGCTGGTTTACAGGTACAAGGTTCATTTTTTTTGTTCATATTTACTTTTGGAAATTTATCCTTAATAATATTTAAATAAGATCAATGTTTATTCTTTGCTAAGCATCTGTATTATGTGGATACTATGGAAAAATGGAAAACTATACATGCTAAAGGGAGTCATGTGAAGCTTAGTCTTACCAGACAATAAGAGTCCATATTCCTTAACGCTGGGGATATATAGCTATATAGCTATGTGATCATGCTCTACATTTTGTTTCACTTGATATCTGATGGGAGTTCATGGTCAGTTTTTAAGAACTGCTGCTTCGTAACTAGGAGGTTGTGTTAGAATTTTGGGTTGCTCGGAAGGCATTTCTGAGAAGGATACCCACCAAAAGTGGTTGGTTGGGCAATTTACCCAAAAGTGGGGTTTTGGACCCAAGATGTAGGTTTATGACCTAAAAGAAAAGAATTATTTATTTGAAAGGGTTGAGAGGCTCAAACCCTAAGTCTGGAGGTTTCCTAAGTGACCCAAGGGAAAAGGATAAATAGAGGAGGAGCCTAGGACGAGGTTCATTGTGTGCATGAAAGACATGACCTCTCTTATTCTAAGAGTGCCCTAGGAGGGCTAGGAGGGCAGAGTTTATCCTTGGAGAAGGCCGCGACTCCTGTTCTATGAGGCCAGTCAAAGATCAGTGAGAGGACCGAGAGTTTGGAGAGCTGAGATCTAGTTGAGTTTGTTTAGGGCCTGATCTAGGCCAAGAAACAGATACGTCCAAGCTGCTGAAGGAAGGCCAAGTACCTTAGCTGTTGTGAACAATATTTTGAAGAGGGGACGAGGGCAGAGCTAACACCCATAGCAACTCATCTCAAGAGGAACGCCAAGCCTAGAGGAGGAGCCACAACCTGAAGAGGACACATTGAAGCAGCGTGGAAAAAGTCTGCAAAAAATCGGGATTAAGTCCTAAAATTGCGATTTTTTCAACAAAACGATTTAATTCTCTGATTTTTTGCAGAATTTTTCAGAAACGAAAAAATCGCGATTTATTCCTTATATGCCCAATTTTATTGGGAGTCGACCGAAAAAGTCTACCATCTCTGTTGAATGTGGGATATGACAGTGGTGTTTAAGGGCTATCATATAGTGATTTGATAGGCAAAATTACTATGAGTTGCCACTACTGTTAGCGCTGTTATACAATGAATTTGACGAGGCAAATTTGCTGTGAGGAGGATGAACAATAAGGGTATTGGACAACTAGTATTCAGTGTCTTGGAAGGGCCAAACCATTGTGAGTTGATGATATACTTTGATGCTGATTGTACAGTGATTTGGTGGTCAAATCCACTTGAGAAGTAGATCTGGTTAGGGCCGAGTATATTGTGTATTTTGGAGCATAAATACTCAATGAGCAATTGATGGCAAATGAGGCAAAGGACCTGCCAGGTGTCAAGGACAAAAAAATGCAAAAAGGGTTGATCTAGATGGGCTACTTCAACAAATAAGCTATATGTTTGTTCTTGTTTATTTCTCATTGGTTAGATTGCAGATCTGATGTTGCAGACTACAAGCACTAATGGACTGTGGATACTCTAGATGTTAAAAAAATAAAAATAAATGAATATTTTTGTGTTTTTTTAATTTTGCCGACTTTTTAAAAAAACTCCCGACTTTAACGAGTTTTTCAACTTTTGGACCGTTGCCGATTTAATCCGGACTTCGACTTTTTTCACATTGCATTGAAGAGGCTAAATTCTGTGTTTGACAGAGGGTTTCTGTGTAAGAGGAAGGGGGCCTAAGTCTGTCCCTAGCCGAGTGTTCCTTGCATCTCTGTGTGCTGGAATAAAAGGACGAAAATATCTGTGTTGTCTGTCCAGAGAGAAGGGCATGTTTGCACTTAACTAGGGTCTGTTCTGCAATGGTGAAGGAGGGCCGAAACCCTAGAACAAGTGGCGTTAACCCTCAAGTGTTACACAGGTATGGCTGAGGTGTATTAAGTAGTAGTCGAGCCCTTGTGGAGATCAACTGAGATATTTTGGTGGTTAATGCAGGTAAGAGGAGGTTTCTATTGCTTGGCTGCAGAAGAAAAGGGTTTCTAAGGTGGCCGCATACCTAGTTTTAGAGGTCAGATAAGCCTCAGGGTCTGTAGGAGCTAGTAAATATACTTCACAACCAAGAAAGGTCAACGATGGTTAAATTAGGTTGTTGTTCGAAGGAGAGAAAGGGTTGCTGAGCATTGTCTATGAAGACTATTCACAAATGAAATTGTGAATGAGTTTTCGAGGGCTAATGTACAGTCATGTAGAAGGACTTAGTGGCTGTGAGTGCTGAAGTAATTTGGGGCTAATCATACAATGATCTTAATGGATCAAGATCTCCGTGAGTAGATGAGTGTTTTGAGGTTGAGTATACAGTGCATTTGGAGGAGCAAATACTCTGTGAGCAGTTGGTGGATAGATGGGTATAAGGAGGTATTTCTGTCTGGTCAAAAGTGGTAAAGGACCTGCCAGGTGTCAAGCAAATGAGGACTGAAAAGGCTAAAGGATAAGGGTTTCTCCAACAAGTATGCTATGTTTTGCTCTTGTCTTCTTATTGGGTGGATTGTAGATTTGAAGGAGCATGTCACAAGTCCTAATTTGTATACTATGTATACTAGCTCTACTAGTGATCGAGGTCGATGATCCCTGGTACAGGAGCCCCATGATTCATTTATTGATGGACTAATAAAATAATCGAGCTTTGGGCTCAAATCTCTGTGTACTTAATTGATTTCACCGCTAAGAATTACGCTGTGCAAAGTGCTTGCTATTCGAGGGCTCTTAATGTGTTTGTGCACGTGATTAGCTTCAGACCAGATCTGGGGCCTAAGGAAAATTCAATAGGCTGAAAACTGTCTTGTATTGCATATTTTGCGGACATATTCATATTTGAAATTATAATATACCTAAAACTGCTTACTATTTCAAATTGAAGATATTTTGTATGTCCTTTTAAGATTGTTGAAATTATTACTTTATAAGTTGGCACTATTGCTTAGAATGTAGCAACACTACCTATTTGAGAGGTTGCAGAACATAGCAAGCTTTGCACATATTATAAAACATCTAAATTATGTTATTATGTTAGAGTTTTGTTACTGCACTTGTATTGCATATATTGCAAACATATTCATATTTGAAATTCTAATATACCTAAAACTGCTTACTATTTCAAATTAAAGATATTTTGTATGTCCTTTTAAGATTGTTGAAATTATTACTCTATAAGTTTGGCACCATTGCTAAGAATGTAGCAACACTACCTATCTGAGAGGTTGCAGAACAAGACAAGGTTTGCACATATTATAAAACATCTAAATTATGTTTTTATGTTAGAGTTTTGTTACTGCTCCTTTTAGCAGAGTGGTTGAAGTTCCTTGCAACCTGCGGAACCAGTACACACAGGACAAGGGTCCAGTGCCACCGCAGCCCAAGTCCCCACTTTTTAAGACCAACTTTCTCCGAAATGGCTGTGGGATACTTCCCTTAGAAAACCTCAACCAACCAACACAAGAACAGTGCCTTTCAATGGGGTTTAATGGCTGGATTTGAGGATTTTATATTGCTTCCCTGTTAGCCTATTGTGAAAAATAATGCAGCAAAGTGTACTAAAGCAACAAGCAAAGGCACTCAAAATACACACTTATTTCCGTGATTAATCAAATAGAGTGGTTGGAAGATGTATTAAACAAATACACAATTATTTCTATGATTACATCCTTGGTTAGAGGGGTTGCTGTGCAAATTAGCTAGCTGTCTTGTGACTGCAAATCTGCAAATTCTGCCAATAATTGCAGGAAACAACATTAAAATTTCCCTTTAAGCCCACTCAAAAGTGCCTAAATGCTTCTAGATCCAAGAGCTAGGGTTGGGGAGGTTAGAAGATAGATCACTTTATACCACTTCCAAGCATTAAGGCTTCAATAAAATGCAATTTTTAGCAAACTGGAAATTCACTTGTTGAAGTTATGGGGTCAAAAATCTCTAGATGCAAACCCATAAATTTATTCCTGCAAAATTTAGGTGTTTTAATGGCTGGAAATTACAAAATTTCGCTACAAATAAAAGATAAAAACTTGCAAAGCAGTTTTGAAGCTAATACAAGGTATAAATAGGATACTTCGAAAATAGACCCTGTGTAGTGAAAAAATATCGCATAATACACCTGTAATGTTGCATAAGATCCAATGTGTTCGCTTGCCCTCCAATACAACCAATCATTAGAGTAATGAAGTAAAAGAACTTACAAATCATGGAATCAATCGAACACTTAATGGTGGCATGCCCTTCCATAGTGGGCTTTGGCATATACAGGTGTCTCCAAGCTTAATAAGGGGGTTAAACAAGGACCCTATAAGGTGGTTTCAGCCTTTCAAGTGGGTGGCATGTCCATAGTACATCCATCAAGTGGTAGGTGGCATGTGATATAATGATGGAATGGAGTGGGGATTAAGGGAAGGCTCCAAGCAGCATGCCCTGGTACAAGGGTAGCTATAATAGATAGTGTTTTAAAAAACAGCTGAGCCAACTCTGTATTGCCGAGCCGACCGAGTCAGACCCCCGACCGATTTGGCTCGACAGAGAAAACGACTTGGTGGTCGGTTTGTTACTGAACTGGATGTGCTAGTCATCAACTCGGCCGGTTTGGTAACAAGCCCGCTGGCTCGGCTGAGTCCGATTTAAACCAGCCAGTTCGGCCAACCATGCCCAAACACGCCCAACCAACCTTTTGGGGGGGGGGGAACGGACCCCTAATTTGATTCTAATTGGGTTTTAGATTATTTTGAAGTCCATTTACCTCTCCCAAGCCTATAAAAGCTACCCAACCTCCTGACATTTCCTCACAGCTATCTCATTGCATTTGTGTGAGAATTTGTGAAGAGTTGTGGAGTTTGTTTTTGGAGCAGCAGCGAGGAGTCTTGGGCAATAATTGGAGCAATAGTGAGGAGCTTATTGGGCAGCCATTGGATCAACATAGATGAGTTGGTTTGTTGGAGCAACATTGAGGAGGCGGTTTGTGCCTTGAGGCATGTTTTGTTCACTTCTAAAATGTGTTTTTGCTTGTTTTTTTTGTGCAAATATGGAAATTAAAAAGAGTCTGTTTTGTAAAAGAAATGAATACTGAAGCAATATTTTTTGTTTGTTTTCATTTTCAGATTTTTTTCCTTTCATTTCCAAAACCAAATATCAGAAAATGGCTCCTAGAGTGAAAGATGTAGCTTGGGCATATGCTTTTTGTCATAGAAAAATTAAGGAGGGTGGACAGGGCACAACACTTGGCTGGTATTAGAGGCCAAATTACTCCATGTGAAGCACCATCAACACAAATTGGGGAGATTAGGAAGGAGTTGCTAGATAACTTTGAGAAGTTTGAGCAAGAAAAAGCTAGGCCAAAAAAGAAAAAGGCTGAAATTGGGAGGAAGAGGAGTATGCAACAAATGATGGCTGCCAACCTCAATTTTGATTATGAGGGCTCTTCATCTATCCCTTGTACTGATGCATCCAACCCCTTTCGCTATGTTCCTCCCTCTTTGGAGTCTATTTAAGAAAAGGGTAATGGTAAAATGAAAAAGAGGGGTGATATCAAAAGTTATTTCACGCCCTCTCTCCATCAGATACACTTGGCCCTCAAGTTAGTAGAAGTCATATGCAACCCACTTTAGATCACCATTGGAAAAAAGAATTGAGAGAGACAACCTGTGATAACATAGCTAGATGGTGGTATGATTTTGATATCTCCTTCGATGCTTCTCATTCACCATATTATGAACCTATGTTTGATGCCATATTTGCCGCTGGAAAGGGCTTCAAAGGTCCTACTATGCATGAGTTAAGGGGATCTCTTTTGCAAAAAGAAGTTTCCTCCATTGATGAATATTTGAAAGATTTCAAAAGCTCTGGGAAAAAACAGGGTGTACCATCATGTCAGATGGATGGACTGATCAAAGGAACCATACCATCATAATCTTTTTTATCTTTTACCCACAAGGAACCATGTTTCTAAAATCAGTTGATGCATCTGATAAGGTGAAAGATGCACACTTGTTGTTTCAGCTTTTGGATGAGGTTGATGAAGAGGTGGGGGTGGGTAATGTTGTTCAAATCATCACAAATATTGCCTCTAACTATGTTCTTGCTTGTAAAATGTTAGAGGAAAAACACAAAACCATCTTTTTGACCCCATGTGCTGCACATTGCATAGACCTCATGCTTGAGGATATTGGCAAAATAGTTTGGGTCAAGAACACTATAAAGCATGCCAAAAGCATAACAAAATATAGCTACAATCACTCATGGATTTTGAGCCTGATGAGGAAACACACTGGGGGCAAGGATATTATTAGGCCTGCCATCACTAGATTTGCAATTCATATTTTGACATTGCAATCTATGTTCTCCCAACATAGAAACTTGCAATGAATGGAATGAATGCCAATGGTCTCGCAAACAAGATGGCAAAGATGTGGAAAAGAAAGTTAATGAAGAAATATTTTGGAAAAGGCAACAAAGATTGTGAAGGTTGTTGAGCCACTGGTTAAGGTGTTGCGGTTGGTGGATGGGGAAAGATTGGCTATGGGTTTCATTTATGAGGCTATGGATCAAGCAAATGAGCAAATAAAGGCAGTATACAAGGATAGAGTGGCTAAGTATGGGCCCATTTGGGCAATCATTGATGAAAGATGGAACAATCAACTCCATTGCCCTATACATGCAGCTGGGTTTTTTCTGAACCCAAGGTATCATTATAAAGCTCTGGAGGCAGAAGCTTTGACTGGGGAGGTTAGAGATGGATTGATTGACTACATTGATCGCATGGTCCCTAAGGAGAGTGATCAGTTGGAGATACACCGACAAATCACTTGTTTTAGCAGAGCCACAGGTACCTTTGGCAAGAACCTAGCAAGCATTGCAAATGAAGCAGATGAGCCAAGTAAACAAACAATTTCAATTTTTGAATTCTTATTTTGTTAAATTGTTTATAATTTGAAAGTTGGATATAATTTGTTGAGCTAACTCATTACACAACGATGTTTTTTGCAGCACAATGGTGGGAGGCATTTGGTAGCCATTGTCCTCAATTGCAGAAGTTTGCAATCCGTATTTTGAGTCAAACTTGTAGTGCTACTGGGTGTGAGTGCAATTGGTCTGTCTTTGAGAGGATTCACACGAAGAAGAGAAATCGTTTGGAACAAAAACGATTAAATGATCTACTCTATGTCCAATACAACCTCCGACTAAAACACAACCAATTGCTGAACAAAAGATCTGATACAGATACCATTGTGTTGGAAGATATTGATCCAACATCAGATTGGGTAGTGGAGAGTCATCCAATAGTGTTTGATTCTGACGAGGATATTGGTATTGATTTGGAATTACGGACAGAGGCATTAGCTGAAGTTGCTATTGAACATAATGTTCAGTTGAATGCAGATCCACTTGTACCAGGCCCAGCCCCAAGTCCTCTAGTTGCAGGCGCTTCCTCTACTCAGCCACGACGGAAGCACATATTGTTGAAGAAAGTGTAACTAGGTTTGGTCTTCATAATGACATGCTCTTTGTAAATGATGAAATAAAAGAAATAAAATTATTTTGTATGCCTTGCTAGATGGGTTTCATGAGCAAGAGGTTTATTTGTTAGTGGCTCCCATTGAGAGCCTTGGGATTTATTATTGAGTCAAAAAGTCAATGTCATGTGTGAAGAGCTCTTTTTGAGCATATGTAAAATATATATGAGTTAACTTAGTGTCTAGAGAAGCCCTCCAAAAAGACAAGTACAGTCCTCAACCTGTAAAATGAATTAAAAACACTGATGTCGGCTCACTTGAAATGACACATCTCCTCATAAACACAACTTGGCTAATTTATGGAGGACAAATTACTATAAATACCCAGCTAGGGTCTACTCAAAAGGAGAAGCTACAAAACTCAGATCCTCTGAAATTTCAGATGAGTACAAAGGTACAATATTTCAGATGGTTATAGTAGGGTACATAACTCGGATTCCTTTGCACCTTTGTGGGTGATTACAACAAGTAATTACAGTCTCAAGACCTTGCCATCTCAAAGATCTCTGCTCTTTCGACGGACATCTCAGGATCAAGTTTCTCGGCTTCCTTACAGTCCTAATGATCACAGTCTCATCCTACCAATACAATGATCTCTGAAGTAGCCTTATAGTCTCGGCATACTTGTGAATATAAGGATCTTGAAGTGACACTCTCTATCTCGACATGTATTCTGGAAGCAGTCATGATCTCGGTATAGTGGTAATCATGATCTTAGTCATGATCTTAATGAAGACATAGTTTCAAGATTATGAACTTGATGAAGATCTCGATGCAGCTCTCTAAATATCTCAGTATATAGATCTTGATGTCATGGTGAAGGTCTCAATGAAGGAGTAGCACTGATCTCAGTGAAAGTGCAACAATAATTTTGGTAAAGGTGCAACAAGGTGTAAAGATCTCAGTGGTGCAATAATGATGACTTCGGTGTAGCAGTAGTGATGACTTTAGTAGCAGTGATGATGATCTCAGCTATGACGAAGAAGAGGATTGGTGTCTTGGTCTTGTAGTGGCTAAATAGGTCAAGGGTCTTGGTCTCTTTGTTTTGGTAGCTACTTGATGAACTAAGAAGACAAATTAAAAACACCTCACAAATAGTTATCATGACTAGAAGAATTTCATTAACTTAACAATGCCCTAGATTCTTCTGCACATATCTCGTCTATCTCAGCGTGCAGCTGCTATGCCTACTAGTGCTACTACTTCTACAGTTGCAATTGGAGATGGTGACGAGGATTAGGAGCCATGGGTTTCCCTGTTTGACTCTGATTCAGAGTTTGAGCCAGATGATGTTGGCTTCTCTAGCAGTAGCCAGTAGTACTGGTGACTAGTGATGTTTGACATTTTACTTTTGTTGTAGAGTCCATTTAGAGCCTCCTTGGTTATGTGTTTTTGTTTTGATCTCTATATCATCATTCATGTATGTATTGGACAATGCATTGGGTGCCATTTTGATATAATGGATATATTTATGAGCCTACTTTGATCATATGTTGTTTTCTCTCTATATTCTAATGCTTTGTGTTTAGAAACATGAATGAAAATCTTTAAAATTATGATTTTTCATAAAAAAATTAATATTTAATGTATTTTTTACAATGACCGAGTCATTGAAATCAAACCGGCCGGGTTGATATCGAGTCAGAGTCGGAGTCGGAGCCAACTCTTGGCTAGTTCCCAACTCGAGTCGGAGTTTTAAAACGTTGATAATAGGGGAAGCCCACTCAAAGTGTATGAGTGTAGGAGGGAGCAATCATGGTACATGAGTTACCCTGGGTCTTGGTCTTGGAGTGGATAAATAGGTCAAGGGTCTTGGTCTCTTTGTTTTGGTAGCTACTTGACGAACTAAGAAGACACACTCTAATATTAAAGATTGTGCTAATAAGAAAAATTAAAAACACCTCACAAATAGTTATCATGACTAGAAGAATATCATTAACTTAACAATGCCCTAGATTCTTCTGCACATATCTCATCTATTTCAGTGTGCAGCTGCTGTGCCTGCTAGTGCTACTACTTCTACCGTTGCATTTGGAGATGGTGATGAGGAGTAGGAGCCATGTGTTTCCCTGTCTGACTTTGATTTAGAGTCTGAGCCAGATGATGTTGGCTTCTATAGCAGTAGCTAGTGGCACTGGTGACTAGTGATGTTTTACATTTTACTTTTGTTGTAGAGGCCATTTAGAGCCTCCTTGGTTATGTGTTTTTGTTTTGATCTCCGGCACAACTGAAGCTCAGCGCTGGCCCTCCTGGCCTCTGCGTCAGCCTCCTGCTCACCTGCGTTAGCCCCAAGATTCTCTGCGCCAGCCCTCTGAGGCACTGTGCAACCTCTCTGTCTCTCCCTCTGCCCTCTGTATGGATGACGCAGTCTCTCTGGGCTCTGCGCTGCCTCTGCTGGGCTCTTTGTAGCATGGACTAACTGCTGCTCTGGATCTCTCCACTTCTGTGATGGTCTCTCAGTATTGTCCCTGCCTCTCTGCCTCGTACTCACTGCCCCTCGCTGCCGATCACTAATTCAACTTGCTTAGCAACCCTGCTCTAGCAAAATGAATGACTGATCACTCTGGTGTGTTCTCCAATTGACCCTCAAGCCTCTTCTTATACTTTTCTCGTTGGTTCATCAATGACTGAGATTAAATCTCTAATAAACAACTAAGAATAGATTTGGCTTGATCCATGACTTTTGGAACCTTCTAACCTAGTTTTATATTAATACCCATTCATATTTTATTTTTCCTGAGTTTAGACTTAGGAACTCCATTAAAAATATTAATTATTTTAATATCTCCCAAACCGGTTAGAATCTGCCCAAACCATTTCCGGGTCTTGGAGATCTCTTGTGGTTTAGCCTCTCCAGCAATTTTCATGGCTAGAGCACATCCAATGCTACCCCAAATCAACACTCCCTCTTAGCGAGGACTTTGCTCTAGTAATACTCCACACTGAGCATTGCCCTGATGATCCGACATTGGTCCTTGTGCTGATGCTAGGCCTTCCCGCCCAACATCCTCTACACTGTTGCATCCTGTACTGTTGCCCATGGCCTTCCCACTGCCACTGTTGCATCCGTACGTCAACTCCCTTTGCATTCGTGCTGCTGCTGGTCCATCCTCCTAGCATTGCATCCCCTCTCATCATGCTGCATCGTGCTACTGCATACTGCTACTGCACTGCAACTCAGTTACCGAGAAGTAAGTAACTGAAGCTTCCTCTACCGCTAACAAGTGCTCCCTCTATTGACCTCTGCGTTGCTGCAACAACTCCCTGCATTGCGCATTGTTGCACACCTCTCTGTGCCATCTTTCACTGGTGTAACACTCTCGTGCCTCTCGCATTGTTGCAGCCTGCTAGCCTCATGCTGTCCAGGGACTCCTGCACTGTAGCACTCTCTTCCGCTCCATCCGCATCCGTCTCTACCGACATTCGCTAGTCCTGCTACTCCTCTTCGGGGCTCCCGTAGCAAGGTATAATCCAAGAGGTTGGGTACCTCGAGGATCCTGCCCCTCATCGCCTGTAGTCCTTTGACTACAGCTCGATGTCTCCCCACTTCTTCTCAAGTGGCACATGAGCACTCATGGCACAATCGCCCTCCTCCTCGACTTCTTTCTCTGCCTTTGCAGGCGCTGCCTTCGAGTCCGAAGCCTCTCCCCTGCTCTTCCTCCTCGGACACACGTTCGCAAAATGACCTAGTTCCCCACAATGGAAGCACTTGACCTTGGAGAGGTCCTTCTTCTTCCTCTTCTCTTGCTTTCCCGCAGATGCTAGAGCCGCATCCTCTTCTTCCTCCTTCTTGATTCTGGCCCCTTTACCGCTATTCCCTGCCTTGGTCAGCCGTCTGATCTCTTCTTGACGAAGAGCCGCTCATAGTTTTTCCCAATCTAGAAGACTCGTCTTGTCTCGTATGCTCTGGACAAATACCTCCCAATCCTTGGAAACTATGTTCAATGGGGTCCTCACCATCAATTCCTCATTCGGCGTGGTCCCTATGGAAGTTAGCTGGTCATAGATCTCCTTCAAGCGACCGAGGAAGACATTTATTTGTTCTCCCTTCTGCATTTGGTATGCCCTTAGCTGATTCTCCAGGAGCATCTTCCTCTGCATGGAAGTATGCTGGTACAATGTCTTCAAGGCATCCCACATCTCCTTTGCCGTTTCCTTCTCGGCAATATGTGGTACCACATGATCTTTGACCCTATCAAGGATGATGCACTTCGCCTTCGCCATTGCCTCGTCATACCTTTCATTAGCTACCAGGTCAACTAGGACAACTATTACTCTCGTGACGAAGCCCTTGAGGTGATGTCTCTCTAAAATGGACAAGATCCTGGTCTTCCAGACCACAAAGTTGGACGCTTCATCTAGCCTATCTTGATCTCTCAACCCATTCACAGCCATCTCGTTGCTCTTCCTTCGACTCCTCCAAGTCTCTCTACTTCCCTCCTGGAAGTCCTCTGTTCGACTCCTGCTGAGTCTCTCAACTTCCCGTTTGGAAGTTCTCGGTTCGACTCCCTCTGAGTCTTGATTTCCCTTCTGGAAATCCCTCTGCCAACGTCAAGTTGCCCCACTCCGATAGTCTGTGCAACTGCACCACTGATATGGATTCCTTGGCTAGAAATCCACCTCGGCAGCAACTCCCTCCACCTTGGTGTTGCCCTGTTAGGTGCTGTTCTGACCACAGTACCCCACCAGCTTTGCTCAGCCAATTACCCACAGCCTCCTATATCCTAACAACTGAAGGATTGAGCCACTTGACTCTGCGCAATCCCGACACCGCCAAATCAGCTCCCCCATTCAACTACGTTAGCCCTCCTGGCCTTTGCATGAGCCTGATACTGCCTCCCTTAGTCTTCGCACTGCCTTTCTTTGGCCCATGATGATGATGCAGTCCCTCTGCGTCACTCCTTCCTCTGTCGTCTTTTGCAAGGATCAGATCTGTCCTTTTCTTCCATGCCAAATAGTTTGAAGCCCCAACCAATTTGTTGCTTTCCTTGCAAAAAGACATTTTGACATATTCTGATGTGGTCATAAATATACTTACTTGATAGGATGCTCCTTCTTCTTGCTGCTTTCTTGATGTTGATGATGATATAGAGGATAGAAAAATTCTCCTTGATGAAGGTAGTTTTCTTCAAGAATGATACTTGATCCCACAGAGAGTGAGATGACATTGGCTTTTGATCTAGCTTCCTTTGGATGAATAGTCTTCAAAACACTTTAACTTGAGTAGATGTAGGGTTTTTGACCTTCTCCCTTTTGATGGTGATTCCAATACTTCTTTGTAGGCTTCTTTGATCTAGGGTTTTGACTTCAAGATGATCTTCGCTTTGATGCCTTCCTTGAGATTTGATCCTTGAGTGTCCCTTGATAAGATGCCCTTCCTTGACTTAGTCACCTTAGCTTTGATACCATGTTGAGAAATCTAGGGCATAGTCATTATGTGATTTCTCTTCTATTAGTAACTGTTTGTGAGTGTTTTTTTACTTCTGTAGATTAGGATCTTCTTTTACTTAGGTTATTAGAGTTCTTCTTCATCAAACAACTACCAACGCATAAACCATAAAGGGACAAGAGACACAAAATATAGGCTATCGGCCAGGGCCAAAACCTCTCACTCTTTGAGAGAAAAACCCAAACAAATTCTTCTTCTTATAGAGATTCCAATTGACGAATACCAAGACCAAGACCCTTGACCCAGTGTTGCACGAAGCGCCCCCCCCGGATCCAAGCCCCGAAGCGCGTCCCGTACGGAAGCGCCTAGGAAGCTTGGCCGGAAGCGCGCTTCCGAAATTTTTAGACGCTTCCTGGAAATTTGGAAGCGCTGGCGCTTCCGAAGCGCCGAAGCGCCGAAGCGCGCTTCGTACGACGCTTCCCAGACGCTTCCCAGGCGCTTCCCAGGCGCTTCCCAGACGCTTCCGTATGCTTCCAGAAAAGCTTGCGGAAAAGCATTTAGAAAATCGTTTTTTTTTTTCAATTTTTTTTTAAATTTTAGGTGAGTTTGCTTGTTGGGGGTGGGTCCACCTTGGGTTAGGGTGACAAATGAAAGCAAAAAAAAATATAAATATAGTAGATGCTCCATCATGGTAATGTTAAATTCTTAAAGTAAAAGTGACATTCTCCTTTATTTTTCATTTTCATCCTTTTACTTAAATTTTTAACATTACCATGAAATGACTCAGAATGTTTGAGAGTGGTTCCAGCCTCATTGGACTTCATATGGAGAAAATAGAATTTCATATCCTATTCAAAATTCAGCAGACTTAACAGTTTTCAGGTATTCAGGATCAATGGGATTGTGGCATTTCATTAGATTATATCAAGTATGAAGGTATGCGATTAGCATTTAATCAAGAGCACCAAGCCCTATATGTACCCTGGTGTTGGTGGTGTTAATTGTTGAACTCCTTTGTCACGCGGCACGCCCTTAGCAAAAAATTACCTTTCAATCAAGTCAAAATCATCGATCAAACATGTTAAGCTTTTTCTACCATATTTTAAGTCTTGAATTAGGTAGTTTGATCAAAATTGGGCAATGTTGACTAATATCCCTAGACAATCGAGGTAGAGGCAAAGGCTAGACAAGAGGAGAAGAATCTAGATTCTAGATCATTAATGTACAATGGATGTTATATCTATCTTGATTTATGCAAAAATATGCATGTTTTCATGTCTTCTACAATTAATTTGGTATTTGGGATGTTTGTTTTGAGTATAAATGCAAAAAAATATAAAATATATATATATATATATATATATATATATATATATATAGCAGACGCTTCCGCGGACGGTTCGCTTCCTAGATTTTTGGAAAATGACGCTTCGGCGTCCCCGCTTCCAAAAAACGCTTCCGCTTCTCTCCCGCTTCGTGCAACATTGCCTTGACCTATCTGCCACTCCAAGACCAAGACACATGATCCTTAGTCAACGATAGTCAACCTTTTGCTCCTTACTCCTTTTCGACTTCTTCTTCAACCTTGGCTTGCTTTAGACTTTCGGCCTTCTTCCACCTCTGCTCCCTAGGAGAACTGCACCACTGCTGCAACAAACTTCTCCTCTCCTTGGCCTTCACGGCTGCAATATATTAACTTTCGACCTTCTTCCACTTCAGCTCCCTACTACTGCAACAAACTTCGTCCTTACTGCTGTAACAGACTTCTAGTATGGATAGCTGTTTTCTGCCCTTGAAACAGTCCCATAAAGTACCCTAAGAACCTTGCTCTTCCTGTCCTTAATAAGATTTACATTAATTAATGAATATATTAATTAATAAGATTTATTTATATCAAAGTTGTATTAATTTATAAACTTTATTAATTGAAGTATTAGTTTAGTATATCTGATGGATTATATTACGGAGTCCTAAGCTTAATGCATTTATTACTTTTTGATAGTTATGTATTTAATTTAGTATTAGCTCATTTACCTATGTTTAAATGTTCTTCATAATTAAGTAGTATGTATACTAGTGCAGTGAATGTGATGCATGCATATGTAGCTATCATATGCCTGCCTCGTAGGCATGCTAGTACTCTTAATCTCCCTGAAATTCGAGATGGGTCATTACAATTACCCGTGTGCATAGAAAGAAAAGTTTTGATCCATTTTTCCCAAAAGGCGTAGTGCATGTCTTATTACATCACAATCACCATTTAACCTCCTTGCCCTAACAGATAATTAACTTTGTCCTAAGATTATACTTCATTTATAACTGAAAAGTTAACGTTAATGACCTTGTATGTCTTAAGATTCTATTGCGTTGATTATTTTGCATGGAGGGTATTAAAGATGTTAATAGATCTGAGGCTAAGTTGGATCTATACTAGTTTAGACTAGGTATGAAATGAAGGGTTTTCAAGGGATGTTTTCAAAATGTTAGTGCAATGAAGAATTGAAATATGACTTGTTTAACTTGGGTTGGGAATGGAGGTTAAGTTCAAACTTTGGCTTTGTAACTACTTATGTGAGTTCTCATCTCTATTTCAATGCATGAATTGCTTAAAATTTCTGTTTGCTTACAGAAATCCTTGCATCTCATGGATGTAATGCATAAAAAATGCTATGATTGAACATCGTGAGGAATTTGTTTCACTGTTCTCTACTGTATTCAATCCAAAATATTAATGAATCTAATGCTGCATAAAGTTGGGTTTGATTTTTTTTTTTTTTTGCAGCTCCAACATCCTGCACATCTTCCTTGCTTGCTTCACATAGCTATGTGTTCGGCTCTGTGCAATGACTCAAGCTTGCAGTATAATCCAGACAAGGGAACGTATGAAAAAATTGGAGAGTCTACAGAAGTTGCTCTCCGTGTTCTTGCAGAAAAGGTGGTTGTGTTTCAATACCAGTCCAATCTTCTATTTTGTTTCTCATTTTGAAGGATTAGTAGGCTTTTACCAATGGCCCAGGTTGAAGAATTGAGACACACAAACAAATCTATTTTGAAGATTTGTAGGTTCTAAAGTGGACGCACATATACACACGTGCATGTGCACCTTATATGATTATATACTTATAATGAAGATTTCAATCTATTACAGGTTGGCTTGCCAGGTTTTGATTCAATGCCATCTGCATTGAATATGCTTAGCAAACATGAACGTGCATCTTACTGCAATCATTATTGGGAGCATCAATTTAAAAAGGTTGTAAGGCATTTGTACCCTCCCTTCTTTATTGTTGTGTAACATGTTCTCTCTGTAATTTTTTTCTGCTGTATATTTTCTATGAATAATATCAAGATAATTATATAAGCAGAATATCTATTCATGTATTGGGTTTTATTTTGTTAGGATTTTGGTCATGTTTAACATATACTACATCAAAACTAGCTGTAGATGAAAACTCAATTTAAAAATATACATATTCTATTTCCTGACAGTCCATCTAGTAGCTTTAAAAAAATATCAATTTTCATGATAGATGCTGGATATACAAAATGTCAACAGCAGAAAAAAGATGGAAAAATGTGAACAATTGAAAGTTAAATTCCATCTTGGGCTGCAAGTTGTAGAAAAGGCAAGAAGAATTTGTGAGCATTGTTGATCTTTTCACTCTTGATTGTACTTCTGGTTCGTGGAATTGCATTAAATAGAGCATTTCTTTTGCCAACAGTGTAAGCTTTACTTGAATGCAAAAATATTAGATGTAGGTTGAGATATAAGTCACACAAGCTTTTATTCAGATTTATTATCATTAGTTGTCTTTTTATAGAATATTCTATTGTATAAGATCTGCATATATTTGAAATCATTTAAATTTTTTCTTAATATATTTCAGGTTGCTGTTTTGGAATTTTCCCGAGATCGTAAGATGATGAGTGTTCTTTGTAGTCGTAAGCAACAAGAAATTATGTTTTCGAAAGGTGCTCCAGAGAGTATTATTGCTCGATGCTCAAATGTTCTTTGTAATGATGATGGCTCTGCTATACCTCTAACTCTTGATGTTCGATCAGAGTTGGAGAACAGGTTCCAGAGGTTTGTTCTTCCTTCCCATTTCTAGATGTTGTTTTCTTTTACCGCTTTCTCTTTTATCATTACCACATGGAGGTGTTATCTTCTGGAAAAAACCTTAGATAGTAAAATGGACAAAGTTCATTTACTAACAAATATCCAACATAAGGATAGATAGCTGAAATTCATATAGAACCAATAAATAAATGAATCGGATAGATTGAATGATATATTGATGACAATGACCTATGTGATGGTATATATACACATTGATGGTCATGAGGTTGATGGGACATGTCATTTCGTTAGGTCTCATGTCACTTCATTAATCATTGTTTATATATATATGTCCACTACATTGCCTTCTCCTTTAGAAATGTTTTGTCCACAAAGCATATTTATGGAAAGACTTAAACCCTTGTTCTAGCTTGTAATTCCTTCTCGTGATTCTATATTTTTCTAGCTATGTTGGTAGATGATACACGACGATATGATCTTCTAAGTGCTGAGCAGATTTGTCGAATTGTAAGAAGGTCTGACCACTGTAATTCGATCTTTTGAGGAATTGTATGTTTATAAGTTTCTTTGAAGGAGATTGTTGTATTGTGAGTCACAAGATGACTTCTACTTTGAGATCAAATTGTACTAGAATTAATATTCTTCGGAATATGGTTTGAATATGTCTCGTTCCAAGCAATGGTGATATGCTGACAGGTTAAATTATTGATTTTTGTGATTAGGATGTTGATAAGGTATCCTTGGAACATTAACTTTTCTCACCATATTTAGTGCTTTCTTGTTTCACTTTTGACAACAGCTAGAAGAGGGGAGGCTAGCCTTTTATAAGACAATAGCTAGTTGGACTCCTCGAATAATTATTTTTATTAGTCATCTACAAGTTGGATACTTAATATTTCATTACATTTTTTATTTTCCCACTAAGGGGTCAACTTGGCTCAAATTTCCCTATTTGGTTCACAATCTCCTTTCCTAATGGCCTAGTATGCTCAAGGAAGCAAAATAGTACACAATAATAGCTCAACTTTGCACTTATCTTCCTTTGAGGAAGTTCGTCTTGGTCCCTTGAGACATTTGATTTGACCAAGAGGCTCGACTTGGGCATTTGGCTGAATCATTTGTCTCCTAACGACTACTTTCTTAGTTCATTACTCAACTTCTTGGTCCTTGAAATCTCCAACGACTAGTTAGACCACCCAATGGCTAGTTGACTTCACTAACTGTTAAATTATGGTATGTTCTATGCTTAGAGCAGTTTACTTATTTTTCTTCTTATTAGCCATAGATTAGCAATCACATATACATTAAGTAAAATGCAGATAGAACATTAAATGATCAATAGAAAACAAGCCAAGACAAGAGACACAAGATGTGGCGGCTAGCCAGGGACAAAACCCAATGCGGGGGAACCCTTTGCTCAAACCTTCTTTTATCTTCAATAGTTCAGCAGAGAGAAATAATACAAAATCTAAATTCTGTAATTTTATATTAGCAGCAGCAAACCGTAGATCAGCAAAGTCAAACTTGGTCAAACTAGCTGAAATTGACCTCTAAAATACTTGGTCAATTTCCGGTCAACTTGTCCTCGAACAGCCTGAAGAAACAACCCTTGAACAACCCCAAAAGTTCAGTCAATTTGCAAATTTCTGAAGTCAACTTGCAGCCCTAAACTAGGGCAGTCAACAACAGTCAAACCAGAGGTCAGATCACCTCAATTTTTCGTGCCAAAAATTGTGGCCTGCCTAGGAGAGGCAACCACACCCAATCTGCACTTCTGGAAGGTCAATGCTTGGTCAACGTTGGTCAAAGAGATGACCTTCTGCCCTAGCATTCTTCTTTCTGCGTCTTCCTTGCGCTAGGACGTCTTCCTTTCAGCCACACGTGAGAGAGAGAGAGAGGCTCCTTTTATGCGTAGGGGAGAGAGAGAGAAGATGAGTGAATTGAATTGTCCAAATGAGGAGAATGCTCCTTGTATTTATATGCAAACGTTGAGGTTGAATATACATGACTGTTGGGTTTCTGAGCCTACATAAGTTTGCTGGCCGACCTTGACAATTTGTCCATAATCAAAATAAATTCATATCTCCATAAATACTTATCGGAATCAGATGACCTTTAGATCAATCCTACACCTCTCGATGAGAGGAATCTAGGAAAAATATCAGAAGCCATAAATATGGTGATCCAAATGGAGTTTGGCTCTAGTTGCCAATTTTAACACTCCCTCTCAACTAGGGAGAACTTCATCTGCAATCCATCAGATCGTCGCTTCTATCCATCCATCAAAGTGTGAACCACCCTGCTTAGCTCTGCTTTGCTATCCAAAGTGTGAACCACTCTCATTGATCCCAGATTAGGATCATTGATCCCAGATCAATGGAGGTCATCCTAGCATAGGGAGTACAATAGATACAGCGATGCATCCATCGATAGTATTACTATGGTCCCTATCCTCATTTCCTTGCTCATTGATTAGATGAGAGGTACTTCCCATGAGTCCTAGATTGCATGGGTAGGATGCCTCGACAGGAGAACTAATCATCCTGTCCACAGGAGAACGAATCATCCTGTCTAGTGGATGCCACAGAGAACTAATCATCCTGGCCTATAGGAGAACTAATCATCTTGCTCCATAGTCGCCACAGAGAACGAATCATCCTGGCCCATAGGAGAACTAATCATCCTGTTCCATAGTGGCCACAGAGAACGAATCATCTTGGCCCACAGGAGAACTAATCATCCTGTTCCACAATTGCCACGGGGTGTCACAGGGGAAGGTTGAACCTTTACCCTGTACATAGTGCACCACTAGGGGATGTTGAGTCGCCCTGTGGTCACATGTCGCGCCAAGAAGTACCCCGCGCCCCCTTGGAGCTCCCAAAGGTCAATACATCATACTCGACCCTTATAAGGGGGTCTCTGAACGACACCAAGTCGTTCTCGGAAAGTCAGGAATTTGACTTTTCCTAGGGGCTTTGTCAAAATGTCGGCGACCTGTTTATCTGTACCGATATGTTGGAACCTTATTGCTTTTCGTTGCACCATATCTTGAATATAGTGGTACCTAATATCGATATGCTTGGAGTGATCATGAAATACGGGATTCTCTGATAAATGGATCCCGCTCTGGTTGTCACACAGAATCACGGAGGTATCCAATGTAAATCCAAACAACTCACTGAAGAGCTTTCGCGCCCAGACTGCCTCACAGGAGGCCATGCTAGCAGCAATGTACTTTGCCTCGGCGGTGCTCAAAGCCACTGACTTCTGCTTCCTACTCATCCAGGATATCGAGGCAGATCACAAAGAGAAACAACAGCCGGAAGTGCTCTTTCGGTCCACCAAACTGCCTGCCCAATCAGCATTAGTATACCCAAGTAGTCTCACATCTCCGGTAGTGTATCTCAACCCATGAGTGATTGTGCCACGAAGATATCTCAACAGATTCTTGGCACCAATCCAATGTGAGTGGTGAGGCTCAACCATATGTTGACTCAATGTGTTGACTGCAAAGCATATATCTGGACGAGAGTTCACCAAGAACATTAATGCTCTGACGAGTTGATGATACTTGGTAGCATTTCGTAAAACAGGCCTGGCAGCACTATCGCTTAACTTCTTGAAGTCAAGCTCCATCGGGGTAGTTACGGGCTAGCAGTCCACCATGCCGAATCTCTCCAATATCTTCACCAAATATTTTCCTTGAGATAGGAAAATCTCCCCTGGTTTCTGCCAGACTTCCTGTCCTAGGAAATAGTGCATAAGTCCTAAGTCTTTCATCTCGAACTCAGAAGCCAACTCCCTCTTACATTCGTGAATGAGAGGGTTTGCACTTGTTAGAAAGAGGTCATGAACATATAGCACCAGTATGAGAGGCTTGTCATCTGTAACCTTAAAGTAAAGGTTAGGGTCGTCTTCACTCCTAGTGAATCCCAGCTTCATCAAGTAGTTATCGTTCCTCTCATACCATGCTCGGGGTGCTTGCTTTAGCCCATAGAGGGCCTTCTTCAATCTGCACACATGAGATTCTCGATCATAAATCTCAAATCCTTCGGGTTGCTCCACATAGACCTCCTCTTTGATCGAACCATGTAAGAACGCAGTCTTGACATCCATCTGATGTAGGTTCCATCCTTGTGAAGCAACAAGGGCTATGATCGAGTGGATTGTTGTATATCAGGCAACAGGTGCAAATATCTTGTCATAGTCTATACATTCCTTCTGGGAGAAGCCACGAGCAACTACTTTTCGGCACTTCCATCAACTGCATGCTTTATCTTGTAAAGCCATTTTGAAGTGACAACTGCTTTGTCCTGGGGTCTGGGGACCGCATCCCAAACATCATTTTTCATAATGGACTCATATTCCTCGGTCATAGCATCCTTCCATACTTGATGCTTGACGGCATCTGTGAATGACGAAGGCTCATTTTGGATGATCGTGCTCATGATGATCAGGTATCCCTGATACCTGTTCGGCTTCTTACTTTCACGGAAGGTTCCTCGGGGTGCAATGTGTTCTTTAGCATCATCAAGTGTCCCCCTAAGCCATGAAGGTCTTTTCCTAGAAGAGGAAGGCTCTTGCGGAGGAGGATCAATAGGATCCATAGGTTCTTCCACATCGGGCATCGTCTCATCTTCTTTTTCTTTCGGTTCCCTGGTGTCAGCTTCTTTAGATCCCCTTAAAGTAGGAAGATTGTCTACCTTACTAAGAGCCATATCTTCATCAAAGGTGACATCATGACTAATCTTGACTTCCCTTTGACTAGCTACATAGATTCTATAGCCCTTAGTATTTTCGCTATAGCCCACGAAGATTCCTTTCTTTCCAGAAACAGCCCTTGAACAACCCCAAAAGTTTAGTCAATTTGCAGATTTTTGAAGTCAACTTGCAGCCCTAAACTAGGGCAGTCAACACCGGTCAAACCAGAGGTCAGATCACCTCGATTTTCATGCCAAAAATTGCGGCCTGCCTAGGAGAGGCAACCACACCCAATCCGCACTTCTGGAAGGTCAACGCTGGTCAAAGAGATGACCTGCTGCCCTAGTGCCCTTCTTTTTGCGTCTTCCTCGCCCTAGGACGTCTTCCTTTCAGCGACACCTGTGAGAGAGAGAGAGGCTCCTTTTATGCGTAGGAGAGAGACAGAGAGAAGATGAGTGAATTGAATTGTCCAAATGAGGAGAATGCTCCTTGTATTTATATGCAAACGTTGAGGTTGAATAGACATGACTGTTGGGCTTCTGAGCCTACATAAGTTTGTTGGCCGACCTTGACAATTTGTCCATAATCTAAATAAATTCATATCTCCATAAATACTTATCGGAATCGGATGATCTT
The DNA here is from genome assembly GCA_031772625.1 of Pinus tabuliformis. Taxonomy (NCBI): domain Eukaryota; kingdom Viridiplantae; phylum Streptophyta; class Pinopsida; order Pinales; family Pinaceae; genus Pinus; species Pinus tabuliformis. The sequence continues at coordinate 1,543,984,144 of CM062820.1, forward strand.
TAGATCAATCCTACACCTCTCGATGAAAGGAATCTAGGAAAAATATCAGAAGCCATAAATAAGGTGATCCACATGGAGTTTGGCCCTAGTTACCAATTTTAACACTAACTGCTAGTTTGAACTTTGGATTGACTTTTACCCTTTACTAACCCAACTTGGTCACTTGCTCATTGGATCTCGAACATCCTTAAGCGTATAACTATTCTGGCACTTGGGTGTTTGGCTAAACTAGCGATGATCTGAATTGGGTCTCTCTCAGAATCTTCAAATCCTACCTAGTGTTGACACATTATCACCTACTCTGCCATGTCATTTACCACCTGTGTTGGTCCATAATGACTTGAAGAATCTTGAGAATTTGACACATGGGTATTGTTCCTCTCGTCCCGCTAATCATTTTTGATGCAATGCATGCATAATTTTGCCCAACGCTGCCCTTGTTTTGCCACTTGGAAACCTATTTGATCCGTTGGCCAAGTTTGACCAAGCTGTAACTAGCCATTGCCACCTCTAATTGGAAAAATTAACGTGGCATGGACTTCTCTCATTAAACTAAACAATTTTAGAGACTGGACAAAGTTGACTTTTTGGCCACCAAGACCACTTTGCTTTGAGAACCATGTACAGCCGCAAGAAATGTAAAAGTTGTCAAAATGTGACTGCCATGCATGAGCTGTCTGAGAGATACTGCACCAAAGCCAAGGCCACCTACAGACACCATGTACTGCCACGAGAAATGTAAAAGTTGTCAAAATGTGACTGCCATGCATGAGCTGTCTGAGAGATACTGCACCAAAGCCAAGGCCACCTACAGACTCGATAGACTCTAGCCATGTGGTAAGGATAGATGCACCTTGACGTGAAATGGATTGGCCCATACACTGATGATCATCCCTACAAAAGAAAGCTCCCTTAAAACCATGAGTCCTTAAGGAAACTCACCTAAGAGTTTCCAATCCTATATAGGACGAAAAGAACCCAAAGTGAACTATAAGGATGGTCTGACAAAGACAACAAGATACAAAGATTGAGAAGAAGACACAGACTTGGGATACCTAATACAAAATTTTACATGGTTTTTACATTACTTTGACTTTTTGACCTTGGGCTTATAATGGTGGTGAAAAATGCTGCAAAAGTTTCTATACGTACCCATACTAAGATGCGGGGCAATCCACAATTGTCTCTACAGTACAAGAGATTGTTAAGCATCCTTCACCATGGAGTCTATCCCAAAAAGCTTTATAGGTAAGCATAGCCAGTTATACCAAAACATAAGTACTGTTTTTGTTAAATGTTTCCACCTTATTACCAAAAACCTTTATAGGTAAGCTCAGCAAATTATACCAGAACATAGATATTGTTTTTGTCGAGTGTTTCCACCTTATTACCATTTGGAGATATGTTGGGTTAGGCTGTTCCCTTTATGTATAATAACTTGGAGATATGTCCTTCCATGTAGGCATTTGCCTTCATCTTCATCCAATAAAGTTAATTTCTCCAATACAAAACTCCTGTATGTTCCATCATCTCGTTAAGGATTCTTAATTTGTCCGAAGCTTCACTCATTAGCTCCTATCAGAAGTTGCATACGAATTAGCAGAAAATGTAGACCAACAAAAGTGAGAGAGCTGTATATCTGAAATATATGAGTTGATACCTATAAATAGGCATGGAGTACGAAGAAACCACACAATGAATGAGTTGTTGGCTCAATAATAGATTGTAGGATAGGAAACAAAGAGTCGTTCATATTTTTTGATGTTGGACATGGTGAGGTGATGTTTTAAGCTTTTAGTGAGTGAGAGACGGGGACTGTCAACTGATGGGAGATGTATTCGAGAATTGGTACTAGCGGAGTGGGCCCTGGGCCATGTAATACTGTCAGCGTGTAATCATGGAAGAGGAGTTGGATGATACAGTCTTTATTATTATTTGCCAATATACTCTCTCTATGTAATTACTACCTATTAATCTATACTCCAAGTTGGTAATAAATTTATTTCTTTTCCAAGTGATTTCTTTTGGATGTGAAAAATGTTCTGAGCTTCATGTTTAAGTTTCCAGCTTTCAATCTATACTTGTCATCTTACCTTCAATATTTCTTATTATAAATTATTGTCTTTATCTGTACAGCCTTGGGCAAAAGGAGACATTAAGGTGTTTAGCTCTTGCTTTGAAACGGATGCCACCGGGCCAGCAATCATTGAGTTTTGAGGACGAGTCAAATCTTACATTTATTGGCTTGGTAAGAGTGAGCAATACTCACTGCTGAGATTTTATTCTGCATTTGTGCATCTGGTGATAACCTCTCTGTAGTTCATTTCATCTTCAGAAATGAAATACTTTTACCTGTTCATTGATGAGAGAAATCTAGTTATGGGCCATCCTTACATGGTAGCTATTTATTGATCTGTGGTATTTGCCTTTTTTTTTCATTTTCATCTTCTTATAAGTATTTTTTTTAATCTTCTTATAAGTAGTTGCTTTTGCATTATTCCTTTTGAAATGTGTAATGAACCAAAGTGGTTCATTTGTTGAATACCTAAAAGAATTATGACAACAATGAGAACTCCATACAGGATTTGAAACTTGGAGAGGAATTTTGAAACCCTTCAGGGTGCGGAAAGTTGGAGCCACCCTTTAATATCTACCAGACAAGATAAGATCATTTTATTAATATCTAGAAGTCCCCAAAATAGGTCATTGGGACTAGACAGGATAGCAAATCACAGTGGTAAAGTGGGAATACAACAGCACAGTCAGAGGATTCATGAAGAAATCTGTGAACTGTTGTTATGCTGCAACTTATTAAGTTATTAAACAATAGACATTGAGCTTGAGCAGGTCATTCTGAAGGTTACAAACACTAATATATTGAACTTGTAAGTTCGTCCATGGTTAGATTATGTTATGAAAAAAGATTCAATTTAGGGTGTGCTCTGCTAATTGTTACACGAGGTTACAAAGAATAACACATTGACTTTGAACGTTTGTTCACGGTAACTGTGATATGAAAAAAAAATTAAATTTAGTATGTGCTCTGCTAATTGTTTGCTGAAGTCTTAATCAATCTAATCATTAAAACTGATCAGTGTTTGTTTTGGTGTGAATTGTTAGCTTTTGACTTTTTAGTACATGAAATTTTTATATGGACAAATATTGTTGCTTCACTTGCAGGTTGGAATGCTTGATCCACCAAGAGCTGAGGTGCGAAATGCCATACAAACGTGCATGTCTGCTGGAATACGTGTTATTGTGGTTACAGGTGACAACAAGGTAATAGTTGTCAGCATTGACTAGTGATTCCTATAATGGGCAGATTTCTAATTTGCATTTACATGTGTGGATTCATCTGGGTTATTTTATTGGTAATATCCTTTTGTGCAGTCAACAGCAGAGTCTCTTTGTCGCCGTATTGGAGCTTTTGATCCATTGGATGACCTAGTTGGGCGTTCTTACACCGCGTCAGAATTTGAGGAGTTATCACCCATACAAAAAGTAATAGCTCTACAACGCTTGGTACTATTTTCGAGGTATGATTTAAATGAAATGTCTCTTTCCTATGGTGATGCAAAATTGCTCATGTCCTCTCAATTCAGAAGAATATTAGAACTTTGAATCACAAGGTTGACCTTTTCATGGAATGTAGAAGCCATTATGGTGTTTAGTCTTCCACTAATTGTTGAATGTTTCTGTTGATGCACTCTGCTCATGTTATGTTGAGTAAGAAAAGTTCTATCACTTTTCAAATATTCATCTGCAGTATTTTAATTTTTATATTTTATAGTTCAACCTCTTTTAGAAAAATGCACATCTGAATTTCTCTGTATATCCTGTTTATTCCACGTTTACCTGTTGTTTCTCTTTCCCCCTTGTATTTTTGGTGTTGGTGGTTCTTCTGCCACTTTTTTCTTTTTCCTTTTGGGTTGGATATGCCCCTTATATACATGAAACTAAAAAACGATTTGTAAATGTTTCTAGTGTGTTTTGTTAGGGTTTTTATTACTTTATAAGACCAAATATGTACACTGTATGAAAACAAGGGGGACCAGTTTTTAGTACCAATGCTTTGAGGGCTTCTTTTGAGGTTGCTATGCAACAAAAATTGACAAAATATGCTTTTGGAATGAATTTGCTTTATATGGACAATCTATTTGGATGCTGGATATCTAATTCTCTTCTGTGTTGATTCCTCAGGATTTTAAAACATGAAAATGACTTGCAAACTCTTTTGCCATCCCAATCTTGATATTTGACTCCTAGATGTTCTCTTTGAAGGGTGTTATTTCTTTTCGTAATATGTTTGTTTGTTTAAGGTATGTTAAGGTGTTAGACATTAAGCTGTAATTAATAAGAACTTCATCTAATGCACTGGTCATTCTTTCGGTATCCAATGGTTAACATTGTGTCTTAGGTGTAAGTGAATTGACGGTAAGTTGTAATGAACATAAATCTGCATTGCACCACGTAGGGAAATTATACGGAATTTTAAGTACCCCATGATGTGTGTTAAATTTTAATAACATACATGGAGTGTAAACTTGTTTTGAAACTTATTTATCATCTATATCTTTTTTTTTTGTTCATTCTGAATTATCTCAGATTGTATTGTTGAAATGGATTTTACTTATCGATTTGGGTTACATTTTGAGTAAGGGTTGTGTATGGCTGAAGTGGCATTAATTTGGGTTATATTTTGAATATGGATTGCATGGCATTAAGGGTACCTTTTGAGGTATTCTGCTATGCAAACAAGGAATGAAAAGCAGGAAGTGAAATTCTGATCTTTCTGGTTCTGGTTTAGAAGCTCGGCTTGAGCATTTTGCCGAACACTTTGCAGACTTAATTCTGGAATTTGTTGACCATTTCAAATGTGCTTGATATAACTCTCTTTCACTGCATCTGATCACTATCTGCTGTCACCATTTATATGTACTGTGAATGTTGCAAATTTTCACGTTGGATGGGTTACACCACTGGTACATGTTCCACCCGGCTTGTTTGCACTCAATTCGTGTCCATTCTGTTCAAGGATTCACATATCCTTCATCGTGACACTACTTGCACAATAAGCGATTTTAAAGTGTACGTCCTTATATCATTGTCCTCTATGTCTTTTGTGTTCTTTACCTCTGGTCTTGTGATACCAAGGATTTGTCCCTGAGAAACTAGACGGGATATTTCCCAAAATGGCGACTTTTTTGCCTGTGCATAATCCTCTTCTGTGATACGCATCCGTGCCATTCTATTGGTGTTCCTCATGTTTAAATGTCCATTACATCCCAGACACATGTACTGGACGTAGTATATTCTATCCTGTGAGCTTTGCCACCTTCAGTCATTCCTTGTGCTCATTCTGTGTCTGAGTCAAAAACTGCATCTGGAAAGTTGTCTGAATTACCCATGGTAACCTGTCCATCCCAACGTCCATACTGTGAGGTTAAAAATGTGATGTTTTCAAATGCCTCCATCTATTAGTGGACAGTATGATTCCCTTAAAACCATGTCTTGTATCTATCCTTAACTTCAAATGGGTATACGTTTCTGCTAGCCTCAAATTTTTTGGATGTGGAGCTTCAGCTCAACTGTTTTGGTTGCCCACTTCATGGCTATTGTGGCCTCGAACTATTGACCAACTATAAACTCTGACTAGATCATCATGTCTTTTTTCAACAATTTCATAGTTTTATTATCACATTTTAAGTTACCTTATCCCAAAGATTGCTTGGAATTGCAAACCAGAAGTCTTTGAAAGATTTTATTGATAAGTCTTCTTATTGCGTATCTAATTTTTGGAGTCTTAAGTAACGAATTGGGTCAAAAATGTTTCACAGACCTAATATCGAAAATCGAAAATAAATATTATAGCCAATCAATGGTTTGCTATGCAAGACAACTCTATGAGAAAGAATCAGAGGCTGAGCCTCCCCCCAGGATCAACACAACTACAAAGCTCTTCACATTACAGGAGGTGGAGATTGGAATTAAGAAGCTGAAAACAGGAAAGACAAAGGACTTGGTTGAACTTCAAGCAGAGTATCTAAAATGGGGAATGAACACTCTTGCACCGCACATCATGGAAATATTCAACAACATCATTCAGCAAGGATTCCCAAGAGATTGGACAACTAGCCTAGCAATACCCCTTTTTAAAAGTGGAGACATTAATAATCCTTCCAATTATAGAACCATTATGATCAATCCTTTGTTTGCAAATATTTTTTGCAGTATGGTAGAAAATAGAATTAGTAAGTGGGTAGAAGTAAAAGAAAAGACGTGAAAAGGACAAGCAGATTTTAGGCTGAAGCATTCTACAGTGGATCACGGTATCACATTGAGACACATTATTGAAAAGGTTTGGGGGGACAAAGAAGAAGTATTCTGCTGCCTTGTTGACTTCAAAAAGGCATTTGACTCAGTCCCTATAGACAAGTTGTGGTGTAGAATGGAAGAACTTGAAATTCCTTTGCATTATAGAGTTGCTGTCCATAGACTTTATGAAGAGGTGAAAGTCAAAATTAGAACCTTAGTGGGTATTTCAGAAAGCTTTAGAAGTGACATTGGAGTCAAGCAAGGTTTCCCTCTATCTCCTACTCTTTTTGGTTTATATATTGATAAACTAGAAGAGTGGCTAAATCTGCAAGGTGGAGATGGTGTTCGGTTGGGGGAGTTTGTGATAAAGCTTCTTTTATATGCTGATGATCTTGTATTGATTTCTAAATCGGCCCATGGATTGTAGATGCACCTATATGCCCTTGAGCATTTTTGTAGAGCAGTGGGGATGCAAGTCAATACTAGCAAGACCAAAATAATGATTTTCTCTAATAAAAGGAAGCAGAGCCAGCATACGTTCTTCTTTGAAGGCAACATTCTTGAAGAAGTAAATGAGTACAAGTACCTCAGGATTGATTTCAACAACAAACTTAATTGGGAGGACTATAGAAAGAAGATAATTTTAGGAGGGTGGAAAGCATTATATGCTCTTCAAAACAGATGTAGAGAGGCAGAGTTATGGGATTGGAAAATGATTAAAGTGCTTTTTGGACTCCTAGTTTTTCTAGTGATGCTATATGGGTGTGAATTGTGGGCTAGCAGCACCCCCGTCTCAAAATGGAAACAAATTGAGAAAATCCAAAAATGCTTGATCATGAGCAAGTTCAAAATAAAAAGTTCGGTACCTTATGAGATAATGTTGAGTGAAACAAGAGCAACTCCCATCGAAGCAATTGCTATGGTGCAACTCATAAGATATCGAAAAGAATTGAGCAAATGGGAGTAGGTAGATGACCTAATGTTATCTTCAATGAAGGCATGAGCGAAAGAAAGAAAACATGGATGAGACAAAACTACACATGTATGCAAAAATGGAATATCTACCTCAATGCCTGTCCCACAAATAGCAAGGAACTAAATAATTTTGTTATGGAAAAGTTTTATAAACGGGTATGGGGAAAAGAGTTAGGTAGAAAGAAGTACTACATTGAGGAATTCAACCCTACATGTGATCTCCAACAAAAAGAGTACATTAGAGCTAGCATTCCATGGAGGGTGAAGGTTCTTATTGCTCAATTAAGAACCAACTTTGTTGAAGTTTCTAAGTTTACTTAATTTAGAAACCCTTCATGCACTTTTTTCTGATTTATTCCTACCTACTTGTTAATTTTATTTTAACAAGTTATTTACAAAGTAATTACTGAAAATAAACACCAGTGCATGCTCAACATATTATAGATCAACAACTAAAAGAAACAAGAACAAACACACCACATGACACCATTATTTCTGGACCAATGTCCCTGGAAAAACACGATGCGGGAAAACCGGTGCAACTATCTAAGGGTTTTCTTATTAAGCAATATCAGAGTGCAATCTATTGACCTAGATTGTCATTGATGTCAATATGGCAATATTCTAGGATACTAAATGATGATATGAAGCCAAGGAGAAGCAGAGTAGATCCATGAAGAAACAGGAGCAAGAAGCCAAGGAGCAAGGCCATCAGAAAAGCCAAGCCATGAGTAAGAGTCTGTTAACGGAGGAGTTAACAAAGGAGGCATATCAAAGCTGTCGCTTATGCTTAAGAGTATTGCAGAGTATCAGAGGATTTAACACATCAGAGGAGTATTGCAGAATATCAGAACAAGAGAGGCATATCGGAAAAGATATCAGAATCTCTCAAGGTATGAAGGTATTAGAGAAGTTCATTGAAAGACATTGCAAAGCCAAAGGAAGACCTATTGGAGTAAGAGGAGCCATATTGGGAGTATCACATGTATTATATGCCCAAGAAGTCCCTCAAAGAGGAAGAAGTCCCTCAAAGACGAAGAAGTCATCAAAATAGAAGGAACAAAGAGGGACACGCATCAGGAGGAGAAGCCAACGGAAGAGCAGTTAACAGAGGAACCATATCATGAGATATCGGAGGAATATCAGAGAAGAGCTATTGGAGTAGTGTATCGGAAGCCATAGGAGCGACAAGCCAAGAGCAGATAAGAGCGGAGCAGTATATATATATATATATATATATATATATATATATATATATTGGAGAAATCACATCGGCGGGTTCTATTAAGTACCACATTTGGGTAGATAACAAGCTCAGGTGTTAGTCGCGAAGGAAGGTGATTTTATAAACAAAAGCGGGTTATTGGGCTGTTAGCGCTTGGAATTCACCTAGGCTGAGATAGACAAACTCTCAAGGCTACATCAAACCATTTCACTTCGTAGCTAGCCCTACGAGGTATGAGAAGGCTCTCTCGGGTCAGATTCGATAGATCTTTCAATATGATTAGGCTGACCAATTAATAATAAAGATTTTAGGCTAGTAAATTGATAAGGGGGTTGATTTAATGATTTTTTGGGGTTTTTGGTGGCAATTGGTGGAAGTGCAATTCAAGGTGCGGGGATTGAGCACAGTTTTCACAGGGGGATCTAAGGGGCAAGGTAGGAATGAGTGCTGATGCCTTAATTTGAGATGGATGATCAGAGATGATAGAGGAGAAGCTAAAGAGGGCAAACACACAATTCGAATCCTCTCTAGACAGTAGAAAACATTAAAATTGAACAAACTAAAAAGCTGAGCATGTCAAAACATGAGTTCAAACTTTACCACTTCATCTGTCCAATTTAGAAGCATAAGAGAGATGTGAAACACATAAACAAACTTACGAGAACATGTAGAGAACACACCATCAACAATCAGATCCACAAGAATCCTCAAAGATGTCTGTAAAACCCTGGCTTTCCTTGCCTTCAATTGCAGAAATAGATGCACAATATACAATAAAGCTTCCTTACACAAGAGTCCAACCTTGAAAATGAGAAGGAGAGAGCATAATATAGACCATCTAGACCATCTAACTCCTTTCCCCACCTCTAGGGGTCGAGCTCAGCTTCCTAGGAGCAGTTTGAACAAATTCTAAACTAAGAACTAGAAAATAGGCAGCCAAACAACTTGCCTCTATTACTTAGCTAACTCATCCATGCATTAATTTTTCACTTTTTACATCATGGAAGCTTCTAGAAGGGTAAAGAAAGATAAAATCTACCAAAGTGCCATGAAAATATTACATTTATCCATCATCTACAAGTAATAATAGTCAACCATAGTCAAAACAGTGTTTTTTGACCGAAAATGTGAATTCTGGCAAATCTGGAAGTTCTGGTCGCGCCCCTTCACAGCTGTTTTTGAGTGGGTTCCACTGGTCCAAATCAGGTGCAAGATGGCTCATTGGAAAGCTTGGCCTGTCTACTTTCCATCCCAAGTGGAATTTCTGAATTTAGTGTTGATTTGCCCCCTCAAAAACCATTTCTCCCAAGGTCACTTTCTGCAACTCAAAAAGTGGGCAGAAAGTCATTTTTTTGATGTATTTTGAGCTTTTGGAGGCTCAAATCTCAAAATCAGGCTTCTCCCAAGTATTGGTAATTTTCCTCTTTGCATGCCCTTTCCAAAAATGCCAAGTTTTCAAAATTCCGAGCAATCCTCCAGAATGGTCGCGCGCGGGGCGCGACCATTTCATGGGCAAAACCTGTAAATTGCACAAAAAAAATCACAAATGACAAAATTTTCTCCAAATTTCTTGACATTTGGGCTGGGAGTCCCCAATCAAGTACCATGCTCAATCAAAGAGGCTTTGGCCAAAATTTGGAGTGGATCGGGCGTTTTCCTTCGTTTTTGTGCTTTGGCCAACCGTCATTGGAGCACCTTCGTTCTCGCCGGTATTTTTGACATTTCTCTCAAACCATGACACCTGTGTAAAAAGTGAAAGAGGTTTTTCTTCCTTGGCATGTTGTGGACAAAAACCTCTCTCAGTTTTGCAAAATTCATCTTTGATTGCTCAGAAACAGCTTTTGAGTGAAACTTGTCCCGATGTGTGAAACAAGGGATTTTGTCGAAATGGAGCGAAATGAAGGGGATAGAGGGCTTCTAAATTCTTGGGGAAATTTTTGGGAGTAGGGAGGGATGTTAGGAAGCAGGGGAAAGTGGAATCTCAGAGATTGAGTGAGGGGAAGGGGTCCAAAAGGGCAAAACACAGGCCCAACCTAGAAAATTGCCAGGTTGTAGCTAGAAACTAGGGTTTGTGAAAAAATGAGGAATTTGGGGGATCTGAGTGTTGGGAAGTGTTTGATAAGGTACTTTTAAGGATAGGGGAAGGTGTATGAACATCAGGAAACAAGTTTTGCCGGTGATTTGACCATCCAAGAGAAATTGCCTTCAAAACCCTAGGAGAGGGAAATGACCTTGCCTGGGCGCAACATGAAGCATGAACAAGGTGTGAAATGACTCATTAGACACTGACATGATAATGACAACCCTACGAAAGATGATAAACTCAGCTGAATGGTGACATGGACTGACATTTGGGAAAACCCTAGACCTAATGCCTAGTGACCAAATTTTGCTTGAAGACTCACTGAAATAACAAAATTTGACCTTGACACTCTGAGATCACTTTGTAAGAGCATATTTGATCACTGTAGGAAGGCTGAAAAGACTGACACTAACACGGGCGAGAAAGAAGTGGTAAGTGGTATTGAAGGGTAAGCACCCGATTCCACTAACCGAGCGACACATAGCAGCGAGGAGGAGAGAGGAAACCGCTTTATTGGGCGGTTAATCCCCGTGCTTGTTGTCTACCCGAAATCGTTGTGAACCGTCAGATCCATTGAGTGCAGATCGACGGTGGAGGATTGTCGTACAAGTTTGATTGATCAGGCTAAGAGACAACCATCAAATCTGATGGAGGGAAATCTACAGTGGAGAATGAGCTTGATAAAGGTAAGCATCGATAAACGCGCCAAGGCTATGGAAAAGCGGAAAATGTAAGTTTCTGTGTGTTTGTGTATATTCCCATGTTACGAGGGTTATAATAGAATTAAAGGGGATAAAGCTTTATGGGTTAAGTTTACGCATAAACAACGTTAAGAGAGGGTTTTGTGGTTAAGTCTGATATATCAAAGCAAAGTGTGAAGTTTGATTATATGTGGCTTAAGCATATCGGGAGTTATGTATTGCAGCGTTTAAAGCCTTGTCATGTTAAAACTGCGATAGTGATATGTATGTGGACCCGACTACACCATTGCAATATGATTTAATATATTATCGCATCCGCCTATCGGAACTGTCATAGTGCAAGTTATAAAGGACTATCACCCTCGAAACCTCCGATTGCAATAATATATGCGGACCCATGGCTCCATTATAAACTGCCCTAATGTAATATCACATCTGCTGTGTTGCTAGTCTCTAAGGGATGTTAAATCTGCTGATTGCGATGGAGGTATGGACCCGACAGAGTTATTAACAACATTTTATAATCATTCGCATCCAGTAGGGGCAATTGATAATCGACCATCAACGATGTTATAGACATGACTTATAAAAGACCTCCTGAAAGTTGCGATTGTGATTGCGATTGTGACGTGGCATGTGGGACCTCCCTGTTGGTATAATCTCTCCAAAATCCTCCCTAAATAATAAAGTCTAATATATGAATATTATTAAAGGAAAAAGGACCTCTTTGATATTTTTTAATAAGCAACAATTCTTTGTATTTCGGCCTCTCTTCCTCCTGAATGTGTCCTGTGAGTATTGGAACACTTGAATAGACAGAGGAAGCCATGGATCGGGAAGTCGAAGTGTCAAGCGAGCATAGATGGTCGAGCGAGCGTAGAGGAAGCTAAAGCGATCGAAGGAGGGAAGCCAAAAGGTCGAGCGAGCATTGAGGAAGCCAAAGCTCAAGTGAGCGAAAAGGAAGCCAAAGGTTAGGCGTATCAAGATAAGAAAACAGAGAATTGTCTTTATGCAGTGGTTGTTGGCGAACTGGAAGAAAGAAGGAAGCCGACGGTCCAATAGGATAGAAAGAGGTCGAAGGTCCAGCAGGACAGAAGGAAGACGAAGGTCCAGCCAGACAGGAGGCAGTCGAAGGACGAGCAACTCTGTTGATTGTGTTACCCTGTGAAAGACTCAGACCTGTGATGAATTAATTAGGTACATAATGCATACTGAAGAACAATTCTGTGATATAATAAATAAAGTGTCATTTGATATCGCTTGAAGGGAACAATAGCCAGCACCAGTATTGAAGCATATGTGAATGTATTTTTGGGAAGAGATTGCAATAGCAAGAACAGTGTGCAGTAGACACGCTGGAAGAATTCACCATGATAGTGAGAATAGAGGCTTGAAACAGAGAGTTGGTTCTTGTGCAGAGCTTAGTGCAGCTAATAGTAGACTCACTAAAGCTGTGTGGAGACATTATCAGAGATCATGATGGCTATTTGATATCATCATGAGATAACTTTTGTAGACTCTGTGTGGACAGTATGAAGAGTTGTAAAGACTTCTTCATATGAAGACTGGTTGCCATTGATGCTGTAGCATGAAGACTACAGTAAAGTTTTAAACAGACAGAATTCAGTAAAGAAGAGTTTTGGGAGCAGAAAATCACTATCAAACATGCCTTGACAAGATTGGGTCGGAGCCCTTGGGGTTGGAGCCTCAGAATTGGAAGGATTGGTGTCCTTGGGGTTGGTGCCTCAGAAGTGGAAGGATTGGTGTCCTTGGAGTTGGTACTCCTATATCCAAGGTTGGTGCCTTGATAGCAGAGGGTTGGAGCCCTTGAGGTTGGTGCCTCAGAACTAGAAGGATTGGTGTCCTGGGAGTTGGTGCTCCTAAGTCCAAGGTTGGTGCCTTGACAAAACAGAGTTGGTGCTTTGGAGGTTGGAGCCTCACAAAAGTCCAAGTTGGTGCTTGGCAACAGATTGGAACCATATATATATTGTATCTATTTTATTGCAAAGATTATATTAATAAAAGCATTTATTCTTGTTGTTCATCTTGTGTTTTGAATATAAATGTTTTAACTGGTAAAATAACAATTGAAAAGAAATACTGATTCACCCCCCCCTTAGTATTTCCAACACAATCTTGGTGCCGTAATTGGCCTAGCAACAAAGAATTTCCTTAGCAGCTATACCTCACAGTTTGAGAGAAATCTCCTGGCTAAAACCCCGAAAAACCCTTCCGGCAGCTCCTCAGCACAAAACTGCTCCTGCAACCCTAGTGTTTGCCCAATCTCGACCGCGTCAACCCCTCTCTGTCTCACGCTGGCCCTACATTAGCCTTTCTAGGCTTGCATCAGCCCCGGGAGGCCTTGTGTAGGCTCTGGGAGCCTTTGCGTCAGCTACGCTGGCCCCTCTGGTGCTCTACGCAACACTTGGCTGCCTCTGTGTGGCCCTGCGTGAGCCCTTGCTGGCTATGCGTCACCCTCCTTGGTTGCTGCACTGCTCTCCCGTCACAATCTCTGCCTTCTCTGTTCCTCTGTACTTAATGCTCCTCAGCTGCTCTCTTGATCACTGATTCTATCTCTCTTAGCAAACCCCGCTCTAGAGAATAGAATCACTGATCATCTGGTGTCATCTTCAAGTGACCCTCAAGCCTCTTATACTTTTTTTGTTGACATCTCAACGACCGAGATTAAGTCCCTAATCAACGAATAAGATTAGATCTGGCTTGATCCATGTCTTTTGGACCACTTTAACACAGATTCATATCAATACACATTAATATTTTATTTTCCTTAAGTTTAGGCTTAGGGACTCCGTTAAAAATATTAATTATTTTAATATCTCTTGATCTGTTTAGAATCTGCCCAAACCTTTTCTGGGTATTGGAGATCTCATGTGCCCCAACCTCTCCACCAAATTTCGTGGCTAGAGCACATCCGATGCTACCCCAAATCAACAACTCTCATAAGCTTTGGTGTGAAATAGGACGGTGGAAAGAGCCTAAAGAAGCTTGGGAAGAACATGTGGTACATTTTGCACGTCTGGGGCAGTGGAATCAGAAAAACATTTCATTTTGGAATGTGATGTTTTCAGAGACATCTGAGAAAGTTATGGGAATATGTTAGCATCAGTTTCTTGGCCTTGCCTTTTCAGCGAGGGGATTGTTGGAAGGTTGGGCCAGCTCATCATCAATTTGAATAAGCAAAGGATTGAATTGCAAAAGGCGAAAAGCAGGGAATTGATGGTGCCATAAACTATTTTTTAGTCTCGTGGACGTTAAAATATGATTTCATTTCATATGCTTGTGAAGTTTAAGGCCGAAATATTTAAAGGAACTGGTTACAAACAGTGGTGGAAGATGGCCACCAACGCGAAATTTAGGCAATTCAAGGATGATGTAAAAAAAAGGTTTGAGGACTTGGATAAAACACTAGAAGGCTATATGAATTGGACCCCAAAACAACGGTTGACACAAAATTTGTCTATGATTGAAAGAAGTCCTGGTCAAGGGAATGCAAGATTGCATCTACTGCTTGGATTGTTTAATTCACTACTAGGTTCCTTCCAATAAATTGAAGCTTGAACTACCCAAATTCTACGGAAGTGATACAAACTTGGGTAGCATATGGTTGAAAAAGGTGGAAAGATATATTGCGGTGAACCCTACCCAAGACAAAAAGATTATCCAAACCACCTCGCTCCTCTTGGAAGGTGTAGCATATGGTTGGTTTATATTGTGTGTGCAGAAAACGAAAACCTGATCTTGAATTGGCAATTTTTAAAAACTTGGTTGCATGGGAACTTCTCATGACATCTCCAAACTTGTTCATGGTGTTCCCGCAGAGCTTGGGTATGGGTAGGAAATGTTGCCAATTGGTTGAGAACGGGTCCGGTATTGTGGGAGCATTTCCTGAACTTTTGGCTCATGAACGTGGGAACTTGGGAGCAGTTCCATTGGTTTCTCTTGCTTAGTAAGTCATGATGTTGGTAAATTTCGTAAAGTTTAGTGCACAACTTCACGTTTTGACTTGTATGTCATTTAATAATTAATTTTTATATGGCTTGTCAAGAAGCTAGGAGCGTTTATTGTGAGGCTTCATAGGGTATTTTTAGCCTCTTGGATGTTAAAATAATTTTCTTTCTTTCCTTCTTTCTTTCTCGAGACTGAAGGTTAAGTTGCTGGATATTACATCACAATTTACAACCTTTTTTTAATGATGTTATTTTGTGTATATGTGTTATAATTGGAAATTATTAATTTATATGCTTTATAAATATATGCACTTTACGATAATTTAGTAGTGTATCTGCTTTATAATTATAACATGTTACGTAAGCGATATAATATAAACTTCTATTTTAAGTTATATATAGTTATATTTAATTTTTTGTTTTATATTTTAAATAGATTAAATATTTTAAAAACAATTCCATCTAAGTTGTATGGTTGAAACAAATATAATTACTGTTATGTATTTTTATTTAGATTATGTTATTTTTACTTTTCTATTAACCTATAAAATAATTGTATAAAGCATAATAATATTATTTAATTAAACTTCAAAATTTTAAAGTTAGAATTTATTATTTATACTTTTTACTGTAGTTAAGTTTGATTTTGTTTTAACTATTATTGTAAATATCTTGTAATATACAATATTATTGCTCTGAACCTGCTGTTTCTTATAAATTTGGGCAAAACTTCTAGCTGTTCCAATTGCTTGCATCGACTTTCTCAACATTCCTGCATTCCAGAAATTCGTGCAACATGGTTTAAAAATCATTATATAAATTTATTGGTAGTTTCTATAACAAAGAAGAACATATATCTTTATTAAATGTTGGAGTTTACCTGTTGTTGAGAGGGTATCTCTCTTTCGGGATGGTGTGAACAGTAGTTTAGCAACAATGATAGTGATAATGTTATGGTGCACTAGTGAGGATAGTGTTATGGCATAAGCGTGATGAGCAGATCCTGCAGTAATAGATTCATCAACGGTGGATTCATTAACAGAAGGTTGTTCAACAACAGATTTTGCAACAATGGTACATCAATTGCTGTGTGCAGCAGAGAGAGGTGAACTGGTGAAGGGCACTTCTGTAGAACATTATAGTGATAATGGGTGCATGCATGCAAATACTTTAGTCATTGTAATAAACAGTTTATATTCAAATTTCAGTAATTATAAAATATATATTGATTGATTAATAATTGATAAGAATGATAATGTTACAATGAGCCTCATGACAGTCTACTTTAACATTTACTGGTCAAAATATATATTGATTGATTAATAATTGATAAGAATGATAAGGTTACAATGAGCCTCATGACAGTCTACTGATAGCATTGACTGGTCATGAAGTGAAAGGGTATGTAGTATGTACCCTTTGACTTTTCATTAACTAATTAACTTATTTGTATTTATTATTATTATGTATATAACAGTTGTTGATTTGGGGTACCATCGGATGTGCTCTAGCCATGAAAATTGGTGGAGAGGCTAAAGCACATGAGATCTCTAAGACCCATAAATGGTTTGGGCAGATTCTACCCGGTTAAGGAGATATTAAAATAATTAATATTTTTAATGGAGTTCCTAAGTTTAAACTTAGAAAATATAAAATATTAATGGGTATTAATATGAAACTGGGTTAGAAGGTTCTAAATGACATGGATCAAGTCAAATCTAATTTTAGTCGTTGATTAGAGATGTAATTTCGGCCATTGAAGGACCAACAAGAAAAGTATAAGAGGAGGCTTGAGGGTCAGTTGGAGAATACACCAGAGTGATTAGTTCTATGTTGCGGGGGAGCGCCCCACCCTCAATCCTGCTCCCAATCCGCTCTCTGGACGGGAGTGACTCGGGAGCGGGTTGGGAGCGCGCTCCCAAAATCGCTCCCGAATGGGAGCGATATCGGGAGCACGCTCCCTAAAACATATTTCGCTCCCTGCCTTTTCGGGGGCGTTTTTCCTGTTTTGCAATTTTTTTTGTAGTAATGATTGAAATGCAATTTTTTTGAAAGAAACAAATAATTTTTGAGTGGGGCAGCTTAATGGTCAAGTCTAGGCCCTAGTATTGATATGCTATTCATGGTATTTTCATCCTTTTACTTAAATTTTTAACATTACCATGAAATGACTCATGATGTTTGAGAGTGGTTCCGGCCTCATTGGATTTCATATGGAGAAAGTAGAATTTTAGATTTCATTCAAAATCCAGCAGACTTATCAGTTTTTCAGGATTTCAGGATTGGGGGATTGCAATGTTTCCATTGAATTTTGTCATGTATTAGGGTATTGAACTCGTATTTAATCAAGAGCACCAATCCCTCTATGTACCTTGATGTTAGTGACATTGGTTGTCGAACTCCTCTATCATGACTCTCCTAAAAATGTACGCATCACTCAAACAAAATCTTGACTTGACATGCTATGCTTGTTCTATCTTATGTTAATGCTTAGAGGGTGATATTAATGACAAAGATCCCTATACAGATACAAAGGTAATGACAAAGATACCTCTGGATATTAATGCTTAGAGGGTGATATTAATGACAAAGATCCTGATTTTCCAACAAGACTAAAAAATTAGACATTTCTCGTGGTGGCAAGAGGCCCAAGCATAAGAAATAGATAATAGATTTACTTCTCTTTTCTAGTTTCTAGTAGCTTTTATAACTATTGTCTCTTTCATATTTATTATGATATTTTTTTAAACAATATATGACAATTTAAGTTTGAAGTTGGCAATTATAACTCATTAGTAATGAATTATGAATATGATGCTTCATGAAAGTTGAAAGCTGTTTCATTTCATTTCATTTTATAACATTTCATTTCATGTTAGATATTATTTGTTGTAATGGTTACACTTAGCTTACACGTACAACTTTGGTGATCAATGATGATAAATGTTATATATTGAATTTTGAAAGCTTTAAACTTTAATATTGATGAATCATGAGACTCAATATGTTGTACGTTACTATGTTACTAACTTGTGGATGTGGTTGATGAAGATTATAACTTCTAGTTGATTGTTGTTGTATGGTTCAATCTATGTTTTTTTTATGTTTTTTATATCTAATTCATTATTCTACATGTTTTTGTTGACATATATGTATCAAAATATAAAAAATATATATATTATATAAAAAATGCTCCGGGATTCGCTCCCAAACCGGGAGCTTTTGAAAATGTCGCTCCCGCCCTCTTTTTCGCTCCCACTCCCCGCTTTCACTCCTGCTCCCAAGTAACATTGGATCAGTCATTCGATTTTCTAGAGCGGGGTTTGCTAAGAGAAATCGAATCAGTGATCAGAGTTGTAGCGAGGGGCAGTGAGTACGAGGCAGAGAGGCAGAGATAGTGCCAGAAGACCAACACAAAGGCAGAGAGGTAGAGATAGTGCATGAAGACCAACACAGAGGCAGAGAGGCAGACGCGAAGCCAGAGGAAAGCACGCAGAGGCTAGCAGGGATTGCGCAGAGGCCAGAAGGTCCAACGTCATCCACACAGAGGCTATAGGAGTGATGCAGAGGGTTAGAGAGGCTATGTAGAGCCTCAAAAGGCTGAACATTTCAGAAGGCCGACATTTCCATTTTTGGGATGTGACGTTTCTAAATGTACCCGTTTCGGAAACTCTGAAACTTTCAGTGTTTTGTGCAACTTAGCTGCCCGAGATAGGCACAAGGGCTTGTGGGGGGTTAGTTTGTTAGATGCCCAAGAAAGCACAAGTGATTATATCAAATACATGATTTTGGTAGGTACTAGGACCTATGAGAGTTCAGAGTGTGATGGCCAAGGAACCTCTAGATATTGGAGTGTTCACTAAACTTGTGATAGCTTTGAAACCTGTGAAAGGTTGCATTCTCTAGTGATTGGTGTTAGAAAATTAGAAAGACAAAGATTTTCGCACAAGGGCTTGTGGGGGGTTAGTTTGTTAGATGCCCAAAAAAGCTCAAGTGATTATATCAAATACATGATTTTGGTAGGTACTAGGACCTGTGAGAGGTCAAAGAGTGTGATGGCTGAGGAGCCTCTAGATATTGGAGTGTTCATTAAACTTGTGATAACTTTGAGACCTGTGAATGGTTGCATTCTCTAGTGATTGGCATTAGAAAATCAGAAAGGCATAAAGATTTTCTTATTCTTGATAATTACTTGTGATGTTCTTGATTTGTTATTACGATTCTTAATGTCTTCTTTCTTTTAGTTCATCAAGCAATTACCAAAGCAAAAGCAAATAAAACAATGGACACCTGATGTAGGCACTATGCCAGGGAAAAACTCCCCTTAAGGGGAAAACCTAGTAAAAATTCTCTTCCTTTCAATGGTATTCTTTAAGACTCTTCACCCTAGATAAAGACCAAACCTTCCCTCCACACCAAGTCAGCCTCCTAGATCTTCGACCTCTCTTCCAGCAACTTCAATTATGTAGCAACTTCCAGCATCAGGTAGCTTTCGACATTAGCAAAACTTGGAAGACTTCGATCTCCCAATCTAGGGTACAAAACAAAGGGAGAGAGGCACCAAAATTTCTTTATTCTTATTCTCCTTAGACTCTACCCAACTTGCACTTCCTTTGGCTTCCCAGCTTCGTACTTTCCACTCCCTAGCTTCGTTAGAGATATCGAACTTGCATGAGATGAAGTGCCTCAAATGAATTCAAATTGCTTGTATTTATAGGCTTCATGTGAGGTCGAATTAGTGTCCTTAGGCCGACTTGATCTCTTCTAGCCCGACATGGTGTGGAGGATACATAAATTACATTTGACTCAATACTTAAACTTTTTACATGATTCAAAAGCCCAAGAAGGGTCTCTTTAAGAGTACAATGACTCTATTGACTCAGAATAAATCCTAGAAGTCCTCAATGGGGACTTTGACCTAAAACATGGTGACCCAAGTATGAAATCTATGCTTTAATAAGTCACAATAATCATAATAAAAATTCTTTTCTTTTTTCTTTTGACAAGTACATTACAAGATGACTCAAATACATTAAATGAAGACCGAACCTAGTTACATTTTCCAACACTCCCTCTTAACTAGGGAGGTATTCATCATATTCAAGTACAAGGAAGATCTCAACTATATGAACCATGAAGAACTTTTAGTCACCGCAATGCCATGGACTAGATTCTTGACCAGGCAATCTATCCATTGGTCTCCCAACAATTTAGGTACCGTAATGCCACGGACTAGAGTCCTAACCAGGGCGATCTGTCCAAGTGGGAATAAGGTGGACTTAAGCTTTCAACCCTTGTAGGTACCATTAGGCTTACTTGCTAACCACCAACCCAAAGATATAGGTGTCTATCCAAAACAAAGCTCTATAATCAATACCACCTTTCCAACTTCGGGTATTAGACATCAACACAACGTGCTGGCCAGATGTCTTCCCAGGCAATGCTTCACTCACAAAGCCTCAACACTCCTTGATCCAGCAGATCAAGGGTGGCCAGTCTCCCAATCAAATTGATTGGTAACCACCATGGTATCAAAACCTTCGAGAGATTCACCTGTACAAACACAACCCCAATCAATAATATACTTTCATATGTACATAATCAAATACAAAACTTTAGGGTCTAGATGTTGCTTCCCAACTTTTCATAGCAAGACTATCCACCGAACCTTTGACAGAAGATTCCTGAATTGTGCACTTTCCTTTTCCTACTTCGTATGCAACAACATATCCTTCAATCAGATCTTGCTTTCCTTCTTTCAGCAACACCTCAAAATGCCTTGTCTAATTTTCTTTTCTCACTCATGGCCTTTACTAAACTTACGGATGTTAGTCTTGGTTTAGTGCATGACACATGAAGTAGAGAACCATATTTGTCACTCCCTCTTAATCAGAGAGGATCTAATCATTCCTGTACAAGAAATATTCTCAACCATCCTCTTATCCTAGAGAGATTTTCTTCATTCCAGCTCCCTCTTAACTCAAGGAGATCAACTTCTTCTTTTTGTCTTCAGAGAATCTTTTGTGGCTTCCAACCATTTTATCAGAGTTATCATCATCCTTATCATGCTTAACACATCAACGAGCATCTTCACCATATTGAAGATTGTGTATCTGCACAACTTAGATAGCAAGTACGACCAAATCTATAGAAGTATGAAGTTAGCGATATTATAATCTTATAATAATGGAAGCATTTCTACCTTATATATATCAGATACCCAAACTTAATCATAAACAAGAGATACACACTCTTCAACATTTTGCTAGGGACTTTGTCATAAACCCTAGAATACTTCATAACGACTTTCATTTCGTCTAGGGTTTCAATATTGCCTTCAACGGTGTGACATACCCTACGACAACATATAGCAAACCCTAGAAACAATTCAAACAAATATAGATCTACAAGGCATCTAATAACTTTCAAAATTCATATGTTAGACTTTCCACTAGGGATTCATACAAATCCTAGATTTCATACACAAGAATCAATTAAAACCAATCACAACTTAGTCATTAACATGACCAACTTCTACTAGGGTTAGTTGCAAACCCTAAATTTTCAATCAATCATCAATCCCAACCAAAACTCATATTTCAACAACCTTACACAAATCTCAGTTCATCATGTTGTCATCATACATCATAGATTTTTACTTCTAAGATTCAACTCAAAAACCCTAGAATTTCATTTTCACAAACTCAACAATCAATAGATCTCAGATGGTTATACACTAGAGAATTTAACTACTACTAGGGTTTAGCTGCAAAACCCTAGATTTCCAAATATTATCGTCGTAGAATCTCATGTAAGGACTTATATTTATGACCGTCAATAACTAGGTCAACACATATATCTAGGAATTCATCCACATGCATGGGCATTTCATATCATGTGTTAGTCAAAACCAACTTCACAAAAATCAATAAGAGTTAGACATATAACAAACTTGATTAGTCTAGGGTTTGATCAGACAAACACACAGATACTAAGAAAATCAATTCTAAGTCAGTATAAGGGTCTTGCTTACACATTCCACCAAACCCTAATGAATTAGGGTTTCAATATAAGAACATAGCAAACCCAAAATTACAAATATTCCAAAGGTTCAGGATTTTAGACTTTATCATTCAACCCTAACAAGTTATGTTTTCTTGATCATTCCAAAATCCCAAGCATGACATCAAAAGCTTCAAATAGCATTTCACAATATCCCTAAGCAGTTTAGGGTTTTAGACATTCACATTAGCATACCCTTAGGTTAGGGTTTTCCAGAGAACCTGTCTACTTTTCTATAAAATCAGTTAAGAATAGGAGTGGGGTAGATTTATCAAGAGATGAATCACCCAGAATAAGAATCAATATGATTCACTATAGCTAGTCACAACAATGTTAGTAATAGATTGTTAAACAAATAAACAACTATTATAAAGAAATCAATGTTTTAAAGCATACCTTTGACAAACCTTGTCTTGAGATGTCCTCTTTCATATTCCTTGAGAATATAGCAGATGTTTTCCTAATCAAGACAATAGAGGGAGAATGATGATTAGTATTTAATATAATCAAAACTAAATGAGTACATGAAACCAAAAACTGAAAGGAAATGAGATACTTATCTTTGGGAGTTGTTGGGGGCTCCCTCCAAAGCTTGAGGGATACCTATAAACTTACAAAAGAAAATGTCTTTTCCAAAAACATGTTAAAACCTATAAATTCTAAATATCAAAAATATAAAATAGAATAACTAAGACTAAAAGCAAAGGACTTAGTAGTGTAAGTCCCTTATGTCAGATTCTTCGGGTTTGACTTTCTTTGGGTCTCCTTCTTCAACAATGTTGGCTTGATCTCTTTCTCTCTTCTTGTTTCTTGGATTGTCGGGACAATCACTCCTGTAGTGACCCTTCTTATGACATTGATAGCATTCTACCTTGGAGATGTCAACTTTCTTCCTTGGTCCTTTCGGTTTCATTCCTTTATATTGAGCAATGTAGGCATTTGATACTCCTTCAAGATTGGCAACTAGAAATATCCTCAATTCTTCTTGACTGCAAACAGTCCATAGTTCTTCAAAAGTGGGAGTTTCCTTCCAACTGTTAAGTCCTGCAGCAAATGTGCCCGAAGTAGGTGGCAATCCTAATAAGGCAGTGATAATGAGTTCTTTATCTGGAACAACATCATCAATGGTCAAAATATCATCCTTGATTCTTGCTATCTTCACAAAGGAGGTCACTGTGTCTTCTTTTGTCATCTTTGTGGTCCTTAGCTCATTCTTCAAATTTGCTACTTGACCAACGTTCTTAATAGTGAATAACTTTGACAAGGCTTCATACATTTCCTGAGCATGATTGATGTTGGCTATAAATGGGACAAGATTGTCCTTTATTCCTTCTACCATTAGAGTCATGGCCACCAATTCTAATTCTCTGAACTTTACTTTGTCAACATCACTAGAGTCATCTGTAGGCTTCTTAACTTTTCCTTTGACCAAGTCAAGTACTTTGTTCTTTTCAAGGATGAGGTCAATCCTCTTCTTCCAGGATCTATAATTTGAGGCTCCTTCAAGTTTGTTCTCTCCCTTGATTGTGTTAGACATCTTCCTTGAATATAGTAGACTCCTTCCCTGAGATAATCCTTTTGAATGGTTCCTTGATCAAGTGCTTGAGACTACCTTTTTCTTCTTTCTTCACCAAAGCTTTGATACCATGTTAGAAAATCAAAAAGGCAAAAATATTTTCTTATTCTTGATAATTACTCGTGATGTTCTTGATTTGTTATTACGATTCTTTATATCTTCTTTCTTTTAGTTCATCAAGCAATTACCAAAGCGAAAGCACATAAAACAATGGACACCATATGTAGGCACTATGCCAGGGCAAAACCCCCCTCGAGGGGAAAACCCAGTCAAAATTCTCTTCCTTTCAATGGTATTCTTTGAGACTCTTCACCCTAGACCGAGACCAAACCTTCCCTCCACACCAAGTCAGCCTCCCAGATCTTCGACCTCTCTTCCAACTGTTGATTTGGGGTAGCATCGGATGTGTTCTAGCCACGAAATTTGGTGGAGAGGTTGGCACATGAGATCTCCAATACCCAGAAAGGGTTTGGGCAGATTCTAAACAGATCAGGAGATATTAAAATAATTAATATTTTTAATGGAATCCCTAAGTCTAAACTTAGGGAAAATAAAATATTAATGTGTATTAATATGAATCTATGTTAGAATGGTCCAAAAGACATGGATCAAGCCAGATCTAATCTTAGCTATTGATTAGGGACTTAATCTCAGCCGTTGAGATGTCAACAGGAAAAGTATAAGAGGAGGCTTGAGGGTCACTTGGAGAATACACCAAATGATCAATCATTCTATTATCTAGAGCGGTGTTTGCTAAGAGAGATAGAATCAATGATCGGGAGAGCAACTGAGGGGCATTGAGTACAGAGGAATAGAGAAGGCAGAGATTATGCCGGGAGAGCAGCGCAGCAGCCAAGGAGGGTGACATAGAGCCTGCAAGCAGTGATCAAATTTGAAGGGCAGGTCTTAATTTCATTTAGAAGGGCACATATTCAGGTCGCACTTCTATAATGAAAAGCATAAAAAAAAAGAGCAATTCAATTGACAACAGTAAATTATTTTCAAATTTCTTTTTATTTTTTCACAGGAAAATGGTGGAACAACAACCCCATGGATGTTGTATATAAGGCAGGTCTGATATGAGCCACAGGAAAATGGTGGAACAACAACCCCATGGATGTTGTATATAAGGCAGGTCTGATATGAGCCACAACTAATATATCGAATGCATTTACCATTAATGGATAAAAAGGAGACCTATATTCCTGCTCCAGTTTAGATAAGGATTAATTTTGTAGGAAATTTTTGTGACCAAAACGTTCAAGCCAATATACTAGTAGCTCAATCAAATTTAAGTTTATTGCATGAACGAAAAAATTTAGTAAAATTCTAAACAGGTTTAGGATTCAACAAACGAATGTACAAATGTGTATATGTTTTTGGTATCTCCTTTTTTAATATGAAAACATACCAGGAATTGGGAATCCGCAAACAAATCAAATCCAGTATGTTAGGAAGCTTGTTGAATGCGCTCCTCTCCAAGCATAAATCGTGCTTAAACCTTGCTTGAAAGTCGTTTGCTGAATGATGAATCTATGCTCCTCTCCAACTTAAATCGTCATCAAACCTTGCTTTAGGCAACCTTCAAGCACAACCCAGTGAAATTACAGACCTAATACATGGCCCATATTGACATCTAATCGCTCTCAATTGAAACTACCAAATGTAATGGTATCAAGGGGTAGTTGTGACATAATAATTAATAAGAACTTCTATCATATGCACAATTAAAAAAAAACAACTCGAAAAGAAACTGTTGTTTTTGAAATGGGAACAACTGCCAAATGTAATGGTATCAAAAGGTAATTGTGACATAATAATTAACTAGCATTTGCATCAAATGTTGCAAAGGAAACACCGTAAGGCATAAATTGAAGAACACAAATACAACACAAGATTACTTTGATAAATAATAAAAATATATTGACCACTCAAATCAATGCCCCATTAACTGGAACCACTTAGTAGACATATCTATCAACATTAGGATTATACACAATGATCAAGAAATTTCCCATATACAAACAACACCTTCCACAACAACCTTTTGTCACGTCCACATTTTAAAAAATGCCTTGGAACATGATTGGAATCTCCCATATTGTCTTTTTCATTATGCAGATAAATCTTCCCTATTGCTATTTTCATCATGAATATTGTTAGTTCATTGTTGTAAAGTGTTAGTGTGTTAAAATATACAAACAGCACGTTCCACAACAACCTTTTGTCACATCCACATTTTAAAAAATGCCTTGCAACGTGATTGGAATCTCCCATATTGCCTTTTTCATTACGCAGAAAATCCTTCGATCAAGTCTTGTGTAATGTGCAAGACTAATCTTTGTGGGGAAGTCACCGTTGTACACTATGATCCTTTAGAGCCTTTCAGGATTTTAGACTCTCTTTCAAAATGTTGGTATTTATATCGGGGCCTACCTTCTAAAGAGTGGTTGTTACCGACGGAGTCACAGATGAGGCTTTATTTAATGAGCAAGGAATATTTTCCCTCGTACTCCAACTTTAGAGTACAAGACACTAAAAAAATTATGCAGCTGAAAGTGATCCATCTTCAAGATATTTTTCCTGTCAGTTACGAACAAAATGTTTAAAACCTCAGTTCTGCGAAGAACTCTGTTAAGCTGGAATGTAAGATTTTGCCTTGTATTTGACAAGAGCTTGAGAAAAACTTCGCAGGGGAAATCGTTCAATAGGAGGGCTTCCTTTTCCCTTTTTCAGTTATATCTGTGATCATGAGTTTCCATTAACCCATAAGTTTCTTCGGATCAAGGTCTGATCCGTGAGTATTGAAAACTGTTTTCAGCACAAATTCACCTTAACATAAGCAGGTTTTAGTCTTTTAACATACATCTCATAAGTCCTGACTGATGACACAACCGACTAGGCTAAACTGCTGAAACCTATGTGATTCCATTCTAACTAACTTGAATGCATGCTGAGACGAATTGATTCAAGGTAAAATATTTGCAAAAACAATAGTTCCCAGAAGAAAAGGTTTCAAACATGTTGAAGAAAATAAATATGAAGAGATCGAAAAAACATAACTAATTCATATTGAAACGTCTGTCTGCTTAAAGTATTGCTTGCAAAGAAAAACCGAATATGATTTGTCCTTTTAACTAAAAAGGAAAAATTCCTCCATTTGCTCATACAATGCAAATGTACCTATACTGTTTGTTGAGAAATTGCTGCCATCCATGCTCTAAATGCCTTTAAAGAAGATAATCTTGGGGAGCAAATAAACAATAGCAGGGATATATGCCTTCAAGATTAAAATTGATGAACAGGAAGATTGCACCGAGAGTCTTATTCTTTCTGGTGAAACACATCAGAGTGAATCTATTCCATTCACTCAAGTCGACTGGAGGAGGCCATGCCCTTGGTTCGATTCTCACAACAGAGGAATCCACTTTAGGGCATGGCGTAAAATGCCTCTTGCTCACATCCATAAGGAGCTTGGTACTGGCCAGAAGATCCACATTGACAGCCAGGCGATTGAAAAGGGAATCACCAGGCTTTGCCACGAGGCGGTGGCCAAATTCCTTCTGAAGCATGAGGGTGGCACTTCGAAACTTGGGCATGGTGGACAAAAGCTTGAAGATGAGCGGAGATGATATCTGGTAAGGTATATTGGCTACACATATGTCAAAAGTTGGCAAGTCTGTTCGTAGTATGTCCCCTCGCACCAACTGTCCATAACAAAAAAGAAAAAGGAGATAGTCATATTAGAGAAGAGCAACTTTGATTTATCATAATCCCAAAAATTAATAAGGTATCACCAAAGACAGCAATCACAAGGAACAAAAAAGGAATTGCAAGAGACAATTACGAAGACATCACAAGGGAACCTGCAAAGCACATAGCTTAGGCTAACCTTGCAGTAAACAGAATCTCTTTCCAGTGCATTTTCCTTGTAAATCTGACAGAAATTTTGCCAGAATCTTGGAATTACAGGTTTGAATTGCATAAATTTAATACTGAGGTGCCCAATTGGACATAAGGGGGTAGGGAATCCATCTGCAACATCAAATTTGCAAAAAGAAGAAGTGTTTTATTGCCAAAATTGGCATTTTTCATTGCCAGACAGAAAGTGCAGTACGTTACAAGATTATGGCTTCCCAAAGCACACAGGTACTTCTAAGCATCATTAGATTGGAGAAAGGTAGTAACTGAAGAAATGAAGGCTGCTATCACATAAGCATGAGGACTTCACCCCATAGCCAGTTTTCATCGCATAGGCATGAGAAATTCACCCTAAACCCAGTTTTCAGATTGGCAAAGATTTGAAAAAGTTTTAATGTATGTGGTATTTCACAAATAAACCTTCTTCAGTATTGTTGTCAATGTAGGATTTTTTTTTGGTTGATGTTTCCAGTTTACAAATGCAGCAAGCGCACCCTTCTCCATTATGGGATTATCACGATGAACTGAAGTCAGGTCATGCAGAAAGCATGCCCATTTCCATTATGTGAATATCACAACGAACTATAGCAGGCTGACAACAGATATTCGAAAACATATGTCTCAGTGATTGTGGCAGAAGACCTACACCTTGCCCCATCCACATGGAGCCGGAGTCTGAGCCGCTGCTTACACAGGTGCATAGAAGCAACAACTCATGAAGGGAAAACATGTCTCTGAGGATTTGAAACTTGGGGTGGGCATGAAGAGTCACAATCCATGTGGAATTGACATATTGTTAATGAGGTAAATAAGGTGAATGAATGTAAAAACAAGATGCAAAGGAAATTGGAACTCACCTCCAATCTCTGAGCCATTTCGGTCCCCTTTATGCGTTTGTGAACTACTTCGATCATCCGGGGATCGATCTCAACTGCGATGACTCTGTGGGCGGCCTGCAGCAACTCTAGGGTTAGATTTCCAGTACCCGGGCCGATTTCCAGGACGGTATCGCTTTCTCTCATGTCCGCTTTCTCAACGATGGATTTGAGAACACCGGGATTTGTGAGAATGTGGGATTTGTGAGAATGTGCTGCCTGCTCAGTACAGCCTTGGGATCAATCAACTCCACCCACAGACAGTACAAGAAAAGCCCGCCAACAGGGTTAGTGGGACGCATGTAGCACTAGAGAGCCCGGTTCAGCTGCCCTGATGAAACTATTCGATCCGCCAAATGAAACGCCCAAACCGTTTGGGCAACCCTTTTGAATCAACGATCAACGGCTGAAATTGTTGCAATCGTCTAACATATAATCGTGTGGCTTACACGATGACAGGTAAGCAGAGAGGGGAGTTGATTTCAGAGGGAAACGCCTTACGGCGTAATAAGAACTTGCATCATATGCACAATCAGAAAAAACAACTCAAAAGGAAACTGTTGTTTTTCAAATGGGAGTTTCTAAAATGGGACTTAAGTTTTAACATGAAAAGAAATTTACAAATTCAACATTCCTAAAATTCTAATTTTTTCATTCCTAAAATTCTAATTTCAGGAAAAATGAAATTTAAAAAAAAATTGACAATTTGACAGCACTTCTTAAAATTTTTTAAGATATTATTCCAATTTTTTTTTTAAATGACAAAAATCAATTTTTAAATTTTTTTTGACTGGTAAAATTTTCTTCTTACTTCTCTGACTTGCCAGAGACCGTTTGAAGGGCTCTAACGTGTTCAATTTTGATCCTTGCCTGCAAGGGCTCACGCAGGGCCACGCAGAGGTAGCCAAGTGCTGTGTAGAGCACCAGAGGGGCCAACGTAGCTGATGCAGAGGCTCCCAGAGCTGACGCAGCCTGCAGGGCCTCTTGGGGTTGATGCAGGCCAAGAAGGGCTGACGCAGGGCCAACGTGAGACAGAGAGGGGCTGACGCAGTCCAGATTGGGCAGACGTTGGGGTTGCAGGAGCAGTTTTGTGCTGAGGAACTGCCGGAAGGGTTTTCTGGGGTTTCAGCGAGGAGATTTCTCTCAACCTATGAGTTATAGCTGTTAAGGAAATTATCTATTGGGTAGGTCAGTTATGACACCTAGATTTTACTCTGATATTGCTTAATAAGAAAACCCTCAGATAGCTGCACCGATTTTCCCGCATTGGGTTTTTCTGGGGACATTGATCCAAAAATAATGGTGTCATGTGGTGTGTTTGTTCTTGTTTCTTTTAGTTGCTGATCTGTAATATGTTGAGCATGCATTGGTGTTTATTTTCAGTATTTACTTTGTAAATAAGTTGTTAAAGAAAAATTAACAAGTAGGTAGGAATAAATCAGGAAAAGTGCATGAAGGGTTTCTAAATTAAGTAAACTTAGAAACTTCAACACCAACAACTTCAACTATGTCGCAGCTTCCGGCATCAACAAAACTTGGAAGACTTCTATCTCCCAATCTAGGGCACAAAACAGAGAGAGAGAGAGGCACCAAAATTTCGTTTTTCTTCTTCTCCTTAGACTCCACCCAACTCACACTTCCTTTGGCTTCCCGACTTCGTACTTCGCACTTCCCAGCTTCCTTAGAGATATCGAACTTGCTTGAGATGAAGTGCTCCAAATGAATTCGACTTGCTTGTATTTATAGGCTTCATGTGAGGTCGAATTAGTGTCCTTAGGCCGACTTGATCTCTTCTAGGCCGACTTGGTGTGGAGGATACATAAATTACATTTGACTCAATACTTAACCTTTTTACATGATTCAAAAGCCCAAGAACATGATTCAAAAGCCCAAGAAGGGTCTCTTTAAAAGTACAATGACTCTATTGACTTGGCATAAATCCTGTATGTCCTCAATGGGGACTTTGACCTAAAACATGGTGACCCAAGCATGAAACCCACGCTTTAATAAGTCACAATAATCATAATAAAAATTCTTTTCTTTATTCTTTTGACAAGTACATTACAAGATGACTCAAATACATTAAATGAAGACCGAACCTAGTTAGATTTTCCAACAATTGGAATGGATTCTTACTTGAGATAGGCACAACAACCCTTTGATAGGTTCATGACCGATGTGAGCTTGCTTGCTATAGTGATTGGAGTGGATTTGTTGCTTGGGGATAGAGATAGGATTTGGAAACGTCTGATAGGTTGTTTTGGTTTTCATTGATATATGCTTATTTTGAGGATTTGTTCACATGTAGAGCAGATATGGCTAGATGCCATGATGGAATAGTATCCTTCTTGCTTTGTGGAGGCACATGTAGAACAAGTATGGCGGGATGCCATGATGGAGTATCCTTCTAGGGTTTAGGAGGTAGGCATGGCAAGATGCCATGATGGAAGAGTATTCTTCTAGTTTTATGGAGACAAATGTCGAGCAGGTATGTGGATTCTATTGTGGAGCAATATCCTTCCATTATTGAGGAAGCTCATGCAAAGTAGGAATGTGTGGAATAGTGATTGATTCCATGCATTTTGCTGATCTGAGTATTGAAGAGTACCATAACGGATTTGGCGGCAAAATATTCTCTCAAAAAGTGGGAGTTGGACTTTTTGAGGGTTTTGCTTTAGCTGCCAAAGTTTGTAAGGTACATGGGTGAGATACACATGATTGTAGATTGAAGATGTTAGCTCGTGAGGCACCAAGGATTGACAAGGAATCATCGTGGATTGTTAATGCAGTCATGGCTGATGTTTTGCAATATTCTAATGGGGAATGGCCTTGATGACTGGGAAAAGCTGTAATGTCAACTGACAGAAATGGTGTCCAGACAATACTTGGAGATTAAAATTTGGCCTGCCAACTAAGAGTAAATCTGCAAACTAATGGGATTCAGTTGATACTCAATGGTGTTATGTAGGAAATTAAGGCCCTTGGGGAGGAGTTGCAACAACTGTGATGGGACTTTGTTATAATGGTAGAGTAGATCACAATTCCTAGAGATGGAACATCATTGTGGCTTGCTAGGGACAATGGGTGTGGAAAAGAGGGAGGTTGCAGGGAAAGGTCATCCTAGTTGGCCAATTGTCAAACAGTAATCTGGCTTTTGCATTGTATTGGTCACAGAGAGTGATAGCAAGTTTGTTGGCAAAGGTGGGCCCATTTGGCCAATCATGAAGCGTAATTGGGCTTTTGTATGATGTTGATTTGGTAGAGTAATAGGGATGGGCTTAGGGTGAAATTCAATGGAATGGGTTATGGTTTGGTGGGAAATGGCTTAAGTGGTTGTTAGAGATCACAAATTTCAGCTATCTTATATTGATGTATCATAATTAATGTGGTGAGATGATTTTGCATTTTGATGAGAAAATGTCTTCCCCAATCCTTAGAAATGTCTAAGTTTAGGTATCTAATTATCTATTATACTGATGTATGAAAAGTGGCTTAAATGTTTGTTGAAAATGATAAATTTCAGATACTTTTTATTGATGTATCATATTTAATCTGGTGAAATTATTTTTCTCTTTCACGAGAAAATGTTTTTCCTTAGAAATATCTAATGTTAGATATCTATTATACTAATGTATGAAAAGTCATATGGTCTAATAATCTTGAGATTTCATGCAAAACCTTTTGTCAGTACAGATTTTTGTTTTAAACTCTATGCCTCAAATACAAACAGGCTCATATTGTGTTTTAAGTAATATGAACATGAACCTGTTCATATGGTCTAATAATCTCTAGATTTCACGTAAAACAATTTCGCCTGTACAGATTTATGTTTTAAGTATTATGTCTCAATTATGAACAGTTTGAGAAGATTTTATTAAGAATTGGACATACAATTTGTCTCTTATTTTATTTAAGAATCTTGATTGTATCGTGCACATTTGTAAAATAAATTTCATACAGAAAGGTTGCTATGTAAGAAGGGACAATGCTTCAACCTATTTTTGGTAAGTTGTTGAGGAATAGTTGTAATTTCATTTGGTTTCTTGTCTTTTAGGGTTGAACCAGCTCACAAAAGGATGCTTGTTGAAGCCCTACAACACCAAAATGAAGTGGTATGCCCTTTGCTAGAATTTACTTTCTTGGTTATGAATTTGAGTTTCGGATGTTCTTTCTGGTGTTTTTTAGATGATGGCAAAGTATTGTTTGACTCATTACAGTGATAGTTCAAACTTTTTGACAAGTGAATTTATTTTGGTTTGCAAAGTATCTGCAGTGTCTCATACTGTTGTAGAGAGCATATCCTTGATTTTGTGTTAATACTCTTGCAATGATACACTCTCAACCATTGGATAAATAACAACATATTCTTGAAGAAGAAGACTCTGCCCATTTTCGAAGTCTCATGCAATTCTCTCAAGTGCTTTCAAATCTTTGCTGAAGTCTTTTCCATTTGGAAGTATTTCATTTTTAGGGACAACTTTAGAAATATTATTGCATCTTTAACTTTGTCATTGAACTTGTTCTGGTTTCTACCCACAGTTTGTGGTTGGGTATCTTTATAAAGGACGATCACAGTTAAGCGGTTGTGTAGAAATATGGCAACATATGTTGTTTCCACATATAGTAGTTCTTATCATGGAATCTTTGGCTGCCTTTCAACATTATGTTGGGTAAAGGGGCCACTGGTACTCTTACAGTGAATCTTGGACCTTAGTGCAAAGCTTCATTGGTTGACTAAGACAATGAGTAACATAGGAGGGTCACCACTGTCACCATAGAAACTACTCCCCTCCTTTTAGTGATGGATTCAATCCAACTCAAGGGAGGCTTCCCTTTTAGATCTTAGAGATCAAATGGCTCAACGAAACCAAGTCGAAATCCCCCTAAGGCTTCTACTTTTATCACCACCACTCAAGAGGATCAAACAATTAGGGTGTATGGTGGATTTGAAGTTAATTTCCAGATTTGACTTCAAAGGGTCCTTTGGTTTTTCTAATGACTTAGGTCAACCAATATGAACTCGAAGAAGGTCCCAAACACACACAATCGTGAAAATACGTAGTGCTATAGCAAACTAGCTTGTAAACTAGAAAATTTCAGCAATAAACTAGTCTAGAGCAGCAGTAAATAGTAGCCCAAGACCTATGATAATAAAGTGAAAAGTGAAGGGCTATAATATAAGTAAAATAGAGATTAAATTACAAGAAATTTCTTCAATTAAAGAGCATATAACAACACCTAAAACCCTAGACGTCAGCCCTAAGAAACTGCTGGAAATGCAATAAAAATGACACTTTGTATTTTATAATATGTTCCAAAACACTTTCTAACCCAAGGACAATGACATCCAAGTTATATCATGCTGAAAATGAATGATTTTTATCTTACAATGTAATATCCCTCTTGGGGAGGTTGTTGAGAAATCTAGGGCATGAATAGTTAAAAGATTTCTCTGCTTGATAATTGCTTGTGATATACTTTTACTTCTTAGCTTATAGTCTTTTCTTTTTACTTGTATTTTTAACCCCTTCTTCACACTTCTCTTCACTGCATTCTTGTCGAGTTTCTTGCCACTAATTGAGGCCAAGTGTGGCTATATATACACTTCATCACATGTCCCTTACGCTGACATGATCACAAGTAGTTAGACTGACTTCTTCCAGCAAGTTCTTCCATCGTTGTAGGCCGACTTGAAGAGGATAAGTGACAAGGTCTTGGAGGATACTTTACATAGACAAGTTTGACCTTTTACAAAGTGTAACATGACGTCATGACATGACAATGACTATCGTTTTATAACTAGATGACAAATAATTCCTAAAGAATCTCAATGGGAGTCTAGACTCATGAAACCCATGAAGCAAGTAATATAATAATTTTATTTTTCTTCTTTACATCTCATTACATAAAATCATAATTATATATCGTTATGAAGACTGAACCTAGTTACACTTTTCAACACTCCCTCTTAACTAAGGAGGTATTCATAATGGTATTTGGACATTCTCAATCTGGAGAATTTCTCATAAGAAGATTTGGATTGGTAACTCATTTGTATAGCATCATATCAACCAACATTGTTACATTGCATGGCCTTGACTAACAACTCTATCTCTCCACAAGGTCTGAGCCCAATGCTGGCGAGATCAATGATTTATAAACACTCTCATCATTGTCCCTCTCGAAACATACCCTACCCGGGTACTCAGGATGTGTTCCATGAGGACTATTCTTATCTTGGACTCCCCAGCCCTCAAAGAATATCGTTCCTCCACGACTACTCTTCTATTGGATGCCCTATCTCATCCTCAATGAGTATCAGATGCCAAATGATTATCCAATCCTCTCATTCTGTCTTCCTGGTGAAGAGAAAAATGATGTGTCTATCTCTCCCTCTCAATTGGGGAGGAGATATCTATTCCATTAAAGGAATTTACTCATTCCTACACAAGGAATGTACCTAAGCTCCATCTTGGCTTAGGAATTTCCAAGTTTCTTCCAAG
This sequence comes from Pinus tabuliformis, assembly GCA_031772625.1. Classification (NCBI taxonomy): domain Eukaryota; kingdom Viridiplantae; phylum Streptophyta; class Pinopsida; order Pinales; family Pinaceae; genus Pinus; species Pinus tabuliformis. The sequence goes on from CM062820.1 coordinate 1,544,019,348, forward strand.
TAAGAAACTTTCCAGGCTCCCTCTTAATTAAGGACCTACCATAGCTTCTCAGGTGGAGATGATGGGACAACCAGTTGCTTGAAGAACTCCTCTCTTCTTCGATGTCATGAATTTCTTTTGTCATGGAGTCTTCATCTTTGGGACTTCTTCATAGGTTACATACCATCCATCACTTTCATCCATGAGTCAGTCATGTCTTTATTTTTATCAGAAAGTGATCCATTAGTTTCCATTTGGGTTTTTGCTTCATGTCATGTTGCTTTCTCTATGCCATATTTTTGGAAGGATCTTACATCCTTCTATATGGTTTTCCTGGAAGTCATTCACAGATCTTCCCTTTGGCAGTCCTACATAAGCCCATCCAGATATTAGTTCAAAAATAAGAAATGAACACTTAGATCAAAATTACCTTTGTGATGATCTTTCATTATGACATCTCCTCGTAGGTATCAACATCCTGCATGCATGTTGACACATCTCCTAAAGATATTCATTGTCAAGGGTCTCCATCTTTTTCCAATTTCCTCAAAGTCTTCATGTCTTTCTGGGAGATATTCTAGTCAACTCTTCTTGGTCTCTGTTGTTGAATGCCTTCTACCTTTGTTGTATATTTTAATGATCTCTTCCTTTCTTTTCACACAGTTCATTCCCATGAGCTACCAACCAGAGTTCCTCCATTTTAGTTAGCTTCCTCATGTTTCATATGAGAACATATTATGTTGATTTCTTCTAGTGTGACTTGTGTCTTTCTGCAATCTTTCAGAGGATGAGATCCCTTCTTCTTTTGATCATGTTTTCCAAGATGGAAATAGTGATCCATATTGTCTGCAACCATATTAAATGACTTTCATAATAGGCTATGTAAGCATACATACTTCATCTTTTCTTTGGGTCATCTAGACTTCTTGTAGCAACTTCCTTTGAATGAAAGAGTTTTACCCTGCTTCACTATTATGTCATCATACCGTCGTTCCTAAAATTCCATGAGTTGGAATTCCTGATGAAATACTTGCTTTCTTTCTAGATTGTTGAATCTTTTGATAATGATTCCATCATAGAAACTTGAGGATCTTACATATCCTCATCCAACAGAGATTTCCTTATCGACTATTGTATGATGATCCTAGTTGATGATGACCTCTACTTCTTTCTATAAGTATCCCTTGAGATTTCAATGAGGTTTCCAAGAGCTCTTATTCCTTGTAATCAATCGAATTTATTCCAGACATTCTTTTTGCTTCCCATGTCACGAGCTCTTATTTCTAATGCTTCTATGACGATGCTATTTTTTAATTTTATGCATCCTATTTTATTTACACTGCTTCCTATCTATTAATTACAAGTGGAAAGTACCTTCTAGTGAAGAAGATCATCTCAGTCATAATAGAGATCTTTTACTTCTTCCTTCATAAGCTTCTTTGTCTCAGGTTCTTTCACTTCCTCAATAATACGGGCTTCTTCCCTATACTTCTTGTCCTTATTACATTTAGGACAATCTATGCTATAGTGCCCAAGTTCCTGACAACCGTAGCATCTTACCTTAGCCATGTTCTTGCTTTTCTTTGGAGGACCAAACTTTCCAAATTCCACTTTTCTTCTTGTAATAACAACATATGCTTGATTCGGTTCATTTGATTCTACATTAACTTTTGCCTTCAGTTTGATTTCTTCGATCTTATAGAGTGACCATAGATCTTGAAATGGAGTAGTCTCTTTCTTCCCATATAAATTTGAAGTGAAGTTACCCCACTCTTCCGATAGTGCATTTAGTACCACTGTGGTCATCTCTCTATCAGACATGACTTCAACTAGCTATTATAGTTGATCTCGAATTTCTCATATCCTCATGAAGTATGAGGCTATTCGATCTTCCTTGGACATCTTCAGTTTGTATAGTTCTTGCCTCAATGAGATTACTTCTCCCGCAGTAGTTACGGAAAACAACTCTATCAGTTTGTCATATATAGTTTTTGCAGTCTCCAACTTTGATACATATGGGATTATAGTCTTTAATAGATTCTATAAGAATCCTCTAGGCTCTCACTTCTCCCTTCATGAATCTAGCATGTGCTTGATGTTGAAATTTCTAAGTCTATCCGTTAGAAATTTTATTTGTATTCCTCTGGTTTATTTCTCCTACTTGTTAATTACCAACAAGTTATTTAAACATATAAACATCAAAATAAACACAATACAGTGTCAACCATCTACAGATGAACAACCGAAAGAAATAGCAAACACACAAGTGACACCGTTATTTTTGGACAACTCGTCCCTATAAAAACCCAACTTGGGAAAACCGATGCAGCAATTCTGAGGGTTATTTTATTATGCAGTATTTCCTTGAGTACAACTGGGTGCCAAACTGGGTCACCCGACAGAGAAAATAAACCGGCATTAATACCTCTCTATTCGGAAGCATATATTCAGAAAAATTGCCCCACAAAACCCTCTCCAGCAATCTCTGAAGCTCAGTGTTAGGCCACCTGGCCTTAGCATCAGCCCAGAATCCTCTGCGTCAGCCCTCTGAGGCACTGCGTAGCCTCTACGACCCTTTGTGTTACTCCTGTTGCCCTCTGTGTGGATGTCACAGGTGCTTCTGGCCTCTGCGCAGTCCCTTCGGGCTCCGCGTGGCTCCCTCTGGCTCAGCGTATGCCTCTCTCTACTTCCGCGCTAGTTTCTCGGCACTATCTCTGCCTCTGTGTGTAGTACTCACTGCCCCTCGCTGCAAACTGATCACTGATTTGATTTTTCTTCGCAAACCCTGCTCTAGAAAATCGAATGATTGATCACTCTGGTGTATTCTCCAACTGACCCTCAAGCCTCCTCTTATACTTTTCTTTTTGGTCCTTCAACGATCGAGATTACATCTCTAATCAACGGCTAAGATTAGATTTTGCTTGATCCATGTCTTTTGGAACCTTCTAACCTAGTTTTATATTAATACCCATTAATATTTTATTTTTCCTAAGTTTAGACTTAGGAGCTCCATTAAAAATATTAATTATTTTAATATCTCCCAAACTGGGTAGAATTTGCCCAAACCATTTCTAGGGCTTGGAGATCTCATGTGCTTTAGTCTCTCCACCAATTTTCATGGCTAGAGCACATCTGATGCTACTCCAAATCAACACTCCCTCTTAGCGAGGATTTTGCTATAGCAATACTCCACACTGAGCATCACTCTTGTTGGACACCTAATCCTCTAAGGGTTGGTGTGGAAGCTGAACAGCCAAAAGGAGTCCAAGAGACCACTTGGAATCTGAATCCAAGGGTCACACCATGTACTATAAATGTATTATATTTGTTAATAATAAATGCACTCTCCTGTTTATCTTTCCTATGTTGTTGTTGCCATGTGTGTGTTCAACATGGTATCAGAGCGGGCATTCTCCTGCCCTGCTCAAATTTGAGCCATTGTTTTGTGGCCTTTGTAGATCTGAGCACTTCTCCTTATCGGTTTTGTGCCTTTCGAAACTGCTTCACTGTCACTTCAGTTCTTCTTTGCTTTGGATGCTCCTTTACCTGAAAATCTGGTTGTTCTCTCTCCTGAGCTACCCAACGGCATAACTGTGCAGTAGTTGTCGTCTTCCATAACTGCTCTTGCATGAAATCATTTGCCATCCAAGCTGTTTCCTCAGGCTACGCCTACTTTAACGCTCTGAAATCTGTGCCTACTCCCTGGCTCCAGTGGATTCCAGAAACGCTCTCTGCCATTGCAGAAGTGTAGCTCTGCCATTCTGGACGCTCTCTGACACACTGCTTTGTTGCTGGCATTAGTCGTGGTATTCATTCCATTCTCAGTCTCAGGCTCAGTGTTGCGCTCGGCTCCATATTCCACCTGCTCAATTCCATTACAGTTGAACAGGTCAGGAATAGATACAATCTCAATCCCATTCACAAATGCATAAGACTTGTTGCACTTCCGTGAAATTTGGTGTGCGCTCCATCTCCTCAATATTTCTACGACTTTTACAATGAAAATCAACAGTAATCTTTGGACCCAATCCACAAAATGCCATTACACCAGATGAAATTCCATTTGACTGCAGAGTGTCTGATATTGTCTTGAGACAAATCGCAGAAGACGATGGAGGAATTGCAAGCTCGCCCGTGACATTTGTGTATCGTGACATAGAAATGGCTACTATAGCATTTACAAATCGACAACATCTTCCTCTGTCTGGAGTCAAGCACGCAGATCTTACTTTTGTGAAGTTTAAGTTGCCAAATTCAAGGGGACAACCAATGTCATCTTCTTGTTCCACCCTCGCACCGTTGAGAAAAGAGAAGCCTACACAGACCCCCACGATCAAGTAGTCGTTCAAACAACCAAGAACAAAGGTGATGTTAAGCAGACCTAGAGAATTAGCGGGTGCCTCTATCAATCTCTCCTTCATAGACTTTCCCAAAACCGCCCACACCAATCACCCGAGATTCATCGAATTGATTAGTGTCCTCTTTGATCTTTGCAAGTGTAAAGTGCCTATAGAGACCTGCCTGTGCACATATGTGCTCATCGTTCTTGGTTTTTCACTCCCATCCTCCCAACTCAAAACATTGTTGCTGTAGTTTGTCCATATACCACGCCAGTGTTAAATGGTCCACATACTCTCCTGTCATAATAGATAACGGGGTCCCAGTTTTGAACGCTACTCTTGCTAAGAAGCCTGCGGCTGCCAAGCTAGTGAAGGCGAAGAAGCCTAAGTCCATCAAGTCTACTAAGGCTCTTGCAAAAGCAAAGCTCGCAGCGAAGGCTCCCGCAGCAAAGAAGGCCAAAAAGGCCTAACCTGCATCGAAGCCTAAGACAGCTAAGAAGGCTGCTCCAGCTGCAAGAGGAGGAACATGACCAGAGATGTGTGCTCCACCATTTGAGTTTGAATTGGAGTTATTCTCCATGTATGTGAACTGAGAAGGGCGAGAGGCATCTTGTACTGCTGGAGATGCACTTGAAGGAATGCTAGTAGATGCAGGTTCTTCTGGCTTTTGATCATAAAGATCCTCCTTTGGCTTAGTTGTAAGTTTTTTTGACACCAAGCCCACCAGTTTTATTTCCAACAATTCTCTTTGCTACCAGTGGTTTTTTAATTGTACTTGCAATAGCTGGAGGTGGAAGACCTACTTCAGCTTTAGAAGGAACTGCTTGAGGTGCATCAATTTCATCGTTGAAGAAAAAATTAGTTGCTAAAGTTGAACTCTTTCCATTAGAGTCTCCATTACTCACATGGTTTGATTGTGAAGCATCATGCAATGAGGATGGTGTCTGAATTGTTCCATTTGTCAAGCTTCTAGCAATAACGCCAATGCCTCCAGTCACCAGAACGCCATTACTGAACCTTTTGAGTCTGCGTAGAATGCAATGTTGAAGCTATTATTATGTGTGCACTGATATTTACTCACTCGCCCAATGTGAATTGTTTGCGCTGTTTGAGAGGAAATATCCAACATTATTTAGGAGTTCAGTGGAAATTGTTTCAGGCCAAGACTATCCTTTGTGGATCGAATTGGTGTATTTTCTTAAAGGTTGTTCATATCAGAGATTGTTATTGAACTAGATTGAAGTTGTTTCCAGGACAAGTTCTCTTGGATTCAAGGCTGGTACAGGAACATATTTTTTTGAGGCCTGAATTGCTTGTTGCCTTGTTGGAAGTTAAATTCTCAGGTGAATTGGAGAAAATTCACTTTTGCATGAGGAGTCTGTTTTTCGGGTATCACCATTCTTTGTGCGTTGAATCTATTGCAAGCTGCCAAGATTGATTTGAAGTTGTTGCCATAAGTTTATATAAAAGAGCAATCGGTGTCCATCTTTTCCTCATTGTTTTACTACTTTTTTGAGATGCTAAAAAAAAATAAAAAAATGGCTCCAATTGGTGCAGTCTTAGAGTTATTGGACAATCTAATACTCTCTACTACGGATAATACAGTGAAAATCAACAAGGATTTTCTCCCGGATATCATTTTTTTCTACAAAATGCACAAGAGAAAATTGACTTTTTGCAGCTTGAATCTCAGCTATAGCAAGCAAAATTACAACAATGGAGTCGTCATTCTGAACCTAATTCTGTTCACAACATTGAGACAACAACCCATTAGCAGCAAGTCAATAATGTTACAATTTATTTAGATTTAGTACCTAATGAAGCAGCAGTTGTACATGTAGATGTAGAAATTCAGTCTGCACTTCCCAAGTCGGTCATTAGACCTTGGGAAGAGCTTGTCCACAACAAGCATAGAACAGGTCTTGGATATGATAAGGAGGTGTCCTTTCATATTCTAGACTACTCAAAGCCCATCCAGTTTCAAAGTGCTGGATTTCTTCATGACAGTTCACCTCCAGCTGTTCCAGATTCTGCCCCTCTTCCACAACAACAAATTGTGAAATGCCAACACTGTGATCGAGTTGGCCATCTGAAAGATCACTGTTTTGATCTTCATCCATGTAAGCACTATCATAAAACCAGTCATTCTTCAAACAGATGCTTCAGAAACAAACCTCCTGCAAGAACAAAGATTCATCTTGGATGGATTGCTTCTTGGCAATGGGCGTGAACAGCCAAGAAGATATTCTAGTCATATGTCAGAACTTGTTCTAGAGTATTGAACAGTCTTGCAGTTGAGTTTTCTCCATCATCTCACCTTGTATCTGAAAGGGGGGGAAATGATGGTCATCTACAAGCTTCAAAGCCACATCAAGCGAGCCTGAGCCACAACCTGCCATACCAGATTCAGAGTTGTAGCCAGAGACAAAGATGCCCCTGAGCATGCCTTCAGTTTGTGACACCTCTTCAAAGAATTGGGGACACTTCCTCTAGTATAAGACTTCATCTTCTTGCCAGTTTTGGAAGAGTTCCAGGAATTGCATTAAGCATTCTAGAGTTGGTGGTAATCCTTAAACCATCACAAGTTGAGACCTCTCTTTTTAGGTTGAGATTCTCCCTTTTATGCGGGGTGAGACCTCCCTTTCATGGTTGAAGGTTTCCCTCTTCAAAACATCATGAGCACTTCCTCTAGCAGAAGACTTAAGCTTCATGCCAGACTTGAAAGAGTTCTGGGAACTGCACTAAGCGTTCCAGTGTTGGTGGTCATCCTTAAACCATCGCCCTTTATACCAACATTTCAGAGAGCACATTCAGCCTAGTGTTGCCATGCATTTTTGCACGTTTTGTATTACAACTCTCTTCTTGGACTCATACATAACCCTTCAGATTAAGGGGGGGAATGCTGGACACCTAATCCTCTAAGGGTTGGTGTGGAAGCTGAGCAGCCAAAAGGAGTCCAAGGGTCACACCATGTACTATAAATGTATATCATTTGTTAATAATAAATGTACTCTCCTGTTTATCTTTCTTATGTTGTTGCTGCCATGTGTGTGTTCAACAACTCTGATTATACGACATCGATACCTGTGTTGATGCTAGGCCTGCCCGCCCATGGTTCTGCCACTGCCACTGCTGCATCCGTACGACAACTCCCTCTACATCCATGCTGCTACTGGTCCTTTCACCCAACATTGCATCTGCACTGCAACCCACTCTCATCATGCTGCATCATGCTACTGCTAACTGCTACTGCATTGCAACTCAGTTACTGAGAAGTAAGTAACTGATCCACCCAACTACTGACATCCCTGTCAGGCTAGAAACACTCCCGACGCTGAAGCTCTCTTTGCCACTATCAAGTGCTCCCTCTATTGCCTTTGCACTGCTGCAACAACTTCCTGCCTCTTGCAGTGTTGCAAACCTCTCTGTGCCATCCTGCACTGTTGCAACCTCCTCTGTGCCTCTGGCTCTGCTGCAAGCTGCTAGCTATGCATTGCCCAGGACTACTGCACTGTAGCACTCTCTGCTGCTTCATCCGCATCCGTTCCTACCGACATCCGCCAATTCTACTACTCTCACTTCAGGGCTCTCGTAGTAAGGTATAATCCAAGAGGTTGGGTACCTCAAGGATCTTGCCCCTCATTGCCTGTAGTCTTCCTGACTACAGCTTGATGTCTCCCCACCTCTTCTCTAGAGGTACATGAGCACTCATGGCACAATCGTCATCCTCCTCTACCTCCTTTTTCACCTTCGCTGGCGCTGCCTTGGAGTTTGACGCCTCTCCCTTAGTCTTCTTTCTCGGACACTAGTTCGCATAATGCCCCAGTTCCCCACAGTTCAAGCACTTAACCTTGGATAGGTTCTTTTTCTTCCTCTTCTCCTGCTTCCCCGTAGATGGCAGAGCTGCATCCTCTTTCTCTTCCTTCTTGATCCAGGCTCCTTTGCTGCTACTTCTCGTCTTGCTCAGTCGTCTGATCTCTTCTTGGCGAAGGGTGGCCCACAATTCTTCCCAATCTCGAAGATTCGCCCTGCCTAGAATGCTCTAGACAAATGTCTCCCACTACTCGGAGACTGCATTTAGCGCGTTCCTCACCATCAACTTCTGATCTGGTATGGCCCCTATGGAAGTCAGGTGGTCCTGGATCTCCTTCAATCTACCGAGGAAGTGATCTATCTGCTCTACGTTCTGCATCTGGTATGACTGTAGTTGATTCTCAAGTAACATCTTCCTCTGCATGGAAGTATGCTGGTACAACGTCTTCAAGGTGTCCCATATTTCCTTTACCATCTCCTTCTCGGCAATATGTTGGACCACATGATCCTTGACCCCATCAAGGATGATGCATTTCGCCATGGCCATTGCCTCCTCGTACTTCTCATTATCAGCCAGGTTAACTGGGATAGCCACTGTTCTCAAGGCGAAGGCCTTGATGTAATGTCTATCTAGAATGGACAGGATCTTGGCCTTCCAGAACACAAAGTTGGATGCCTCGTCTAGCCTGTCCTGATCCCTCAACCCATTCACGACCATCTCTCTGCTCTTCCTTTCGACTCCTTCGACTCTCTACTTCCCTTTGGAAGTTCTCTCTTTGACTCCCTCTGAGTTGCTACTTCCCGTCTGGAAGTTCTCTGCTAGACTCCCTCTGAGTCTCGATTTCCCTCCTGGAAATCCGCCTACCAACTGTCAAGTCGCACCTCTCCGATCTCTTGTGCACCAGCAACACTGCTCTAGATTCCTTGGCTAGAAATCCCCCTCGGTAGGGATTTCCTCTACCTTGGTTTTGCCCTGTTAGGTACTGTTCTGTCCATAACACCCCACCAGCTTCACTCCTCGCAATTTGCCCACAGCTTCCTAAACCCCAACAACCGAAGGACTGAGTGTCTAGGCTCTCTGCAATCCCGACACTGGCTGAAATGCTCCCCTAGCCAACCGCGGCAACCCTCTTGGTCTCTACGTGGCTTTGCGTGAGCCTTTTCTGCCCTCCTCAGTCGTTGAACTGACATCTCTCTGGCCCAGACTGATGACGCAGTCCCTCTGGGTCAACCCTTCTTCTGTCGCTTTTTGCAAGGAACAACTTCTGTCACTCGGGATAACTGTTTTTTGTTGCAAATGCTATGCTTCAACTGATGCCTTCAACTCTCCTGTGATCTGCAACCACCCTCTGATACCATGTTGAAATTTCTAAGTCTATTTGTTGGAATTTTATTTGTATTCTTCTAGTTTATTTCTCCTACTTGTTAATTACCAACAAGTTATTTAAACATATAAACATTGAAATAAACAAAATACAGTCTCAACGATCTATAGATCAACAACAGAAAGAAATAGCAAACACACAAGTGACACCGTTATTTTTGGACAACTCGTCCCCGCAAAAGCTCAACTTGGCAAAACCGGTGCAACAATTCTGAGGTTTATTTTATTATGTAGTGTTTCCTTGAGTACAATTGGGTGCCAAATTGGCTCACCCGACAGAGAAAATAAACCAGCTGTAATACCTCTCTATTTGGAAGTAGATATTTAGAAAATATGCGCCACAAAACCCTCTCCAACAACCTCTGAAGCTCAGCGTCAGCCCTCTAAGGCACTGCGCAGCCTCTACGACTCTCTGCGTCACTCCTGCTGCCCTCTGTGTGGATGACGTAGGCCCTTCTGGCCTCTGTGCAGTCCCTTTTGGCTCTGCGTGGCTCCCTCTGGCTCAACGTCTGCCTCTCTCTACTTCTGCGCTGGTCTCTCGACACCATCTCTGCCTCTTTGTCTAGCACTCACTGCCCCTCGCTGCAAAATGATCACTGATTTGACTTTTCTTAGTAAACCCCGCTCGAGAAAATCGAATGACTGATCACTTTGGTGTATTCTCCAACTGACCTTCAAGCCTCCTCTTATACTTTTTCTATTGGTCCTTCAACGGCCAAGATTACATTTCTAATCAACTGCTAAGATTAGATTTGGCTTGATCCATGTTTTTGGAACCTTTTAACCCAGTTTTATATTAATACTCATTAATATTTTATTTTCCCAAGTTTAGACTTAGGAACTCCATTAAAAATATTAATTATTTTAATATCTCCCAAACCGGTTAGAATCTGCCCAAACCATTTCTGGGTCTTGGAGATCTCATGTGCTTTAGCCTCTCCACCAATTTTCATGGCTAGAGCACATCCGATGCTACCCCAAATCAACACTTGAGTATCTTCCTTTCAAGGCTGGGTTACCGACCCTTTGATGTGATCCATGATCTCATTCTCAATAAGGTTTAGGTCTGTTGTTTTCTTCCATGCTAGGTAATTTGCAACCCCAACCAATTTATTGTGTTCCTTGCAAAACGACATTTTGATATTATCAGATATAGTCATAGACTTACTTGAGTGACTGTTGCTTGCTTCCTCCTTAATCTTGATGTTGACAGAGGATTTGCCTTTTGAGAGATTGATGAGAGAGAGCTTGATTCACAATCCTTCTTGAATGTTCTAGTCTTCTTTCTTGAAGATGGTTTCAAGACTTTTGCTGGTGTAGATTTCTTCGATCTAGGATTTTCAAGATCTTCCCCTTAGTAGCCCTTGGATTTGCTACGATCCTTCTTCAAGGCTTGATGTCTTCTTGACTGAGAGCCCCTCCTTGACTTCAACACCTAAGCCATGATACCATGTTAGAAATCTAGGGCATGAATAGTTAAAAGATTTCTTTGCTTGATAATTGCTTGTGAAATACTTTTACTTAACTTATAGTCTTTTCTTCGTACTTCTCTTTTTAGTCTCTTCTTCACATTTCTCTTCACTGAATTCTTGTCGAGTTCCTTGCCACTAAGTGAGGCCAAGTGTGGCTATATATACACTTCATCACATGTCCCTTAGGCCGACATGATCATAAGTAGTTAGGATGACTTCTTTTAGCAAGTTCTTCCATTGTTGTAGGCTGACTTGAAGAGGATAAGTGACAAGGTCTTGGAGGATACTTTACATAGACAAGTTTGACCTTTTACAAAGTGTAACATGATTTCATCACATGGCAATGACTCTATCATTTTATAACTAGATGACAAATAATTCTTAAAGACTCTCAATGGGAGTCTTGACTCAAAAATAAAGCCTCTTGCTCATGAAACCCATGAAGCAAGCAATACAATACTTTTATTTTTCTTCTTTACATCTCATTACATAAATCATAATTATATGTCATTATGAAGATCGAACCTAGTTACACTTTTCAATAGAGGTTACCCTTTGGGTGCAATTCTGAGCTAGGGGTTTTCAATAAACTATTAAAGAGTTGTATTTCATAACAACTAAGAAACCGGATTCGTTCCTCTGCCCTCACGTGTCCCGAATCGGGTGAATTGGACACGATTCGATGGGATACATGTCCTCCAAATCATGTCCGAGGCTCTGAGCGTGTCCTGATTCTGGAACATGTGTCCTGCTTTTTTGACCTCCACGCGACCATAAAAGGCCAATTTGGGCCATTCTAACACCACAATACTCATTTTCTCTTGCTGTGGGTGTGTGAGAGTGAAGAGCATAGGGTGTAGGAGCGTATTGGAGGCGATTCAAGCAGCTAGTAAGTGCATTCTGTCTCTATTTTTTTGCATTTTTATTACAACAGTTTGCATGTGCAATTTTTTTACAAATTTGTGCATTTTTTCGGACTGTGTAAAGTCCTGTTTCAGTCACCTTTTTGCAGAGAATATTGGGAACAGCTAGAGCTAAAGTTTGGGAAACTGAAATCATGGACCCTATCATTTCTTTGCTTCGATTTGCAGATACAGACCAACCCATCCTAGGAGAGGTTTATGAGGGATGGGATTCCATGATTGAGTCCGTGAGGAGCATTATTTTACAGAGTGAGTGCCCCGAGTATGAGACATCATCAAAGGCTTTCTTCACCACCATACAAGATATTCTTGTTAGTAGATGGGACAAGAATTGCACACCTTTACATTGTTTGGCTCACTCATTGAACCCAAAATACCACAGTGATGAGTGGCTGAATGGTGGACCTTCCTGCAGATTCCTTCCTCACATGGATGGTGAAATTGCAAAGGGGAGGAAAGATGCATTGAGGCAGATTTTTTTAGGATAGAGCATCCCTTGATGAGGTGGCAGATGCCTTTGCAGAGTTCTCCACTAGCACTGATCAATTTGTAGGATATGATCTGATTAGAGACAAGGGGGCTAAGAAGCCCTATTCTTGGTGGGCAACTCATGGGGCAACAAGCCCTCCTCTACAACAGTTAGCCATGAGGCTCCTCTCTTAGGTGACTTCATCCTCTTGTTGCGAGAAGAATTGGAGCACATATGGGAATTTGTATAGTGTCAAGAAGAGCAAGCTTGAGCTGTCCAAGGCAAAGACAATGGTGTATGTGCACACCAACCTTCGTCTTATTTACAGGCAGAGGGATGAATGGTTGAAGGGAAAGACAAAGATGTGGAATGTCTTTCCTAATTATATGGGTTTGGACAACAGTGTTGAGTTGGCATTGGCCAACTTGGATCTTAATGAGCCAGTGTTAGAGCTTGTCACTTTTGATGATGGTGATACTATAGAGGGGTCATCCTCCACACCAACAGATGCAAAGATGGCATTCGATAAAAAGGAGGAGGATGCAACAGAGGAGAGCAGTGGTGACCATGATGATGAGGACAATGATGCTGATTTTGAATATGAGGATTGATGACTCATGAGCTACCTTGTAGTTGTTTTGTATTTGCTATTTCTATTTGCCATTGGCATTGCTACTATCTATGTAACACATTTTGATTTTGATGACTTAATGAGAAAAGTTAAAACTACAGTTTCTTGTCTTTCTCCTATTGGATCATTGATGTCTATGTATTATGTCACAAGTGTATTTGTATGCATAATGTTACATTGTAAAACTTACATCTAGATGAAGATCTATGTTTGAATCAATGAATTTGTATCATGAATGAGAATGTGTAAGAAATATCTAATTTTTAATATATATATATATATATATGTGTCCTGTTCCGGGGGGTCAACGTGTCCGTGTCCAACACTCGGATCCTCGTGTCCTTCGTTTCCCGTGCCCCCATGTTAGGTGACTTAGCATAATAGTAATGCAATATTCATCAATCTATGAAACAATGATGATTTTCATTGAATACAGAAGTAGTATCGTAAAGACCCAAGCAACAGTAGATTCCACAAGCAGCCATTATAAAATAGGACTGATTCAACAAGCAATTAACATACTTACAATAGTTAACAATCTCCCAACAGGGATATCAAAACATGCTACAGACTGTAGCTGTCCCCTTACTGCCACAAAACCATATCGGCAGACCTTATTGCTAACTTGCACCGTTAATTACCTTTCATCCTCCTGATCGTGGCCCCTCTGGTCACTCACGGCCCATAAGATAGTCTCAGCTACCTCAGGAAATTAGCCCCCAGTCTTCTGCTGCCACAGGAAGATATCTTTCAGCTCTTCGCTGCCTCAGAAAGGCAGTCTGTAGCCGTTGGTGCCACGGGAGAATGGGTCCCAGCCCTTTGTAGTCACAAAAGGAACCTTCAGCTCCCTGTTGCCTCAGAAAGGCAGTCTCTAGTCACAGCCCTTCGTTGCCACAAAAGTAATGCGACAATGACACCTTATTAACAATTTAACATCCTAATCACAATAGTATAGTTATATCTCAGTTCTGAATAAATAATTGGTTGACACATTCAGTACTAACATAATAGCTGAGGGAGCAATTTGCCCATTGGAGAAGCCCAACAAACCCTAAGAAGACCCATCCTGCACTTGAAAAGAATTTAAATTTGCACTTGGAAAAATATTATTTTTGCTGCTGGACCAAGTCAACTTGAAACGTACAAGTCGGCCTAGAGGAGAAATTCGATCCCCAAGATCACATATAAATAGGCTTAACTTAACATCACTTGGAGGCATCACATCATACATCAAATCATCTTCATTTGGTTCAATCTCCTCAGAAAATTGCAGCTCCCAGTTCCCACGTGCGAAGGAGAGATAAGAGATTCTGTTTTCACTGTGTTGACTTTCTGTTTTGGGCATATTTGACCAGTGTTGACTTGGGGCTGATTTGACTTGGTTGACTGAATTGTCTGATCTGCTTTGGAAGCCCAAATTCAGACAGACTTTGAGCATTTTGACTTGTGCACTTTGACCATCTTTGACTGCAGGTCTGAAGCTAGGGTTTCCACAGGTTGACTTAGTGAATTGACCAATTTGGAGGCTGATTTGAGGACTGTTTTGACTGGGTTTGACTGAGCAAGAGAGGCCGAATTGTTTGCTTCTTTGACTGAACTTTTTTGAGCACATTTGACTGTTGACTTTGATTGGTTAGGGCAGTGTTCACTGCTGGTGACTGAACTTTGACAGGTGTCGAAAATCGCAGGACTGGTACTTTGACCAGACTTGACTTTTATGCTCATCATTGATTGGATATGTTGATTTGGGTAGCATCAAATGTGCTCTAGCCACGAAATTTGGTGGAGAGGTCGGGGCACATGAGATCTCCAATACCCAGAAAGAGTTTGGGCAGATTCTAAACAGATCATGAGATATTAAAATAATTAATATTTTTAATGGTGTCCCTAAGTCTAAACTTAGGGAAAATAAAATATTAATGTGTATTAATATGAATCTGTGTTAGAATGGTCCAAAAGACATGGATCAAGCTGTTGATTAAGGACTTAATCTCGACCGTTGATATGTCAACAGGAAAAGTATAAGAGGAGGCTTGAGAGTGACTTGGAGAATACACCAGAGTGATCAGTGATTCTATTCTCTATAGCGGGGTTTGCTAAGAGAGATAGAATCAGTGATCGAGAGACCAGCTGAGGGGCATTGAGTACAGAGAAACAGAGAAGGCAGAGATTGTGCTGGGAGAGCAGCGCAACAACCAAGGAGAGATGTAGAGCCAGCGAGGGCTCACACAGGGCCACGTAGAGGCAGCCAAGTGCTGCGCAGAGCACAAGAGAGGCTAGCGTGTCTGATGCAGAGGCCCAGAAAGCTGACACAGGGCCTCCTGGGGCTGATGCAGGGCCAGCGTGAGATAGAGAGGGGCTGACGCAGTTCAGATTGGGCAGACGGTGGGGTTGCAGAGTAGGTTTGTGCTGAGGAGCTGCTGGAAGGATTTCCTGGGGTTTCAGCTAGGAGATTTCTCTCAAATTGTGAGGTATAGCTGCTAAGGAAATTCTCTGTTGGGTAGGTCAGTTTTGACACCCAGATTGTACTATGATATTGCTTAATAAGAAAATCCTCAGATAGCTGCACCGGTTTTCCCACATTGGGTTTTTCCGGGGACATTGGTCCATAAATAATGTTGTCATGTGGTGTGTTTGTTCTTGTTTCTTTTAGTTGTTGATCTTAATATGTTGAGCATGCACTGGTGTTTATTTTCAGTATTTACTTTGTAAATAACTTGTTAAAGAAAAATAACAAGTAGGTAGGAATAAATCAGAAAAAGTGCATGAAGAGTTTCTAAACTAAGTAAACCTAGAAATTTCAACATGGTATCAGAGCGTGATTGTAGATCATAGGAGGAATAAGAGACATCAGCCCAGCGGAGCAATCGCAACAGAAAACAACAGCCCCGAGGTGACATAAGCTGTTTCTAGTAGCGCAGAAACCAAGAAGTGTGACACAGAGCCAGCCAGAGCCACACAAAAGAAGCCGGGAGCTGCACAGAGCCTAAGAGAGGCCAGTGTTGCTGACACAGAGGGCTAGAGGGCTGACGCAGGGCATCCCAGGGCTGACGCAGAGTCAGCGTGAGGCAGAGAGGGGCTGACGCAGTTCACAGAGAGGTAGTTGCTAGAGTCTAGAAGGCTGCAGAAATAGTGCAAAGTGGAGCTGGTGAGGTATTGTAGTCAGAACAATACCTGACAGAACAAGGCCAGAGGTTGTTACCCAGGGTTTCTAGCCGAGAAACCTGGATCAACAGTGCAATTGCACAAGACGATCAGAGTAGGGGGCATCTCAATAAGCGACAAAAAGATTTCCAGGAGGGAAATCAAGGCTCAGATGGAGTCCAGAAGAGAACTTCCAGACGAGAAGTAGAGACTCAGAGGAGTTGAACAGAGAACTTCCAGAAGGGAAGTAGAGGAGTGCCATGGCACTACATGGGATAAGAGACTGGGATAGACTGGACGGAGCATCGAACTTCGTAGTTTGGAAGGCCAGAATCTTATCAGTGCTTGACAGGAATTGTGTCAAGAACTTCGCCTTGAAGGTTATAACTATCCCACTCGACCCCAATGATAACGACAAGTACGAAGAGGCGATGGCGAGGGCCAAGTGCATTATCCTTGACAGAGCCAAGGATCATGTGGTACCACATATAGCCGAGAAGGGAACGACAGTTGAGATGTGGGAGGCTCTCAAGAACCTGTACCAACATACTTCTGTGCAGAGAAGAATGCCGCTTGAGAACCAGATAGGTCTGTTGACCACTACCGGTCAACTACCCATGCAGTACACTCCTTTTTTCTTTGCAAAAGGGGGTAGCGCTTGATCGATATGTCCATGCCATCCTGCAGTCATCAGCAGCTTGATCAATTTATGTTGTAAACCCAGTCTGCATGTATGAAATGTAAATAATCTTAGCAGATATGAGTCGTGTATGTAAATTGCCTGGGTGGACCTAACTTTCTAATGATAATCTACGTCCCGGAAGGTTTTTCGTCTCACCGATCCATGATCGGCAGAGTTTTCCTTCAGCCTGACCCCAAAGCCGGGATGGATTTTGTCATTAGAATTTTAGGAGAATCCTAGTGCGTTAATCTGCTAGATTATAGTTGTGTTGCAGAACTGGGTGGTTTATGAGGGTCTATGATAAAGGGGTTTTCCCCCTTAAGATGTAAATTGTAAAAGTCATGATGAAAAGTGTCTTGAGGGTTAGAAAATGTTTTAATCCCCTCATAATTCCTAAGTCCTAGGTCCTAGGTGATTTTTCCAAAGGCTAAGTTCGAGGATCCATTTAGAAAATGAATTAAAAAAAAAAAAAAAATTAAAAATAAATAAATAAATAACTGAAAAATAAAAAAAAAAATAATAATAATAATAATAATAATAATAATAATAATAATAAAGCAAAAACCCTAAAAAATAATAAAATAATAATATTTTGAGTGAATGCATGTAAAATATTATTTCTTAATAAATCGACGGATGAGATTAAGAGATGTCTTGATTCTCATCGACGGTCGAGATCATTTCGACGTGGATCACTCGAACTAGCCGTTGGGATCATTTCCTTTAAATAGGGTGCTAGGGGTCATTTCAGATCATTGGATCTGTGAGTCTTGTACTCAAGAAGCTCTCTTGTAATATGTTTTTGGTTAATAAAAGAAGACTTTGGGGTCCAAATCTTGCTGGTGTTACTCTCTGGAAGTGCTGTGAGCTGTTTTATTTTCTGCATATTTTATTTTTCAGCCATTAATAATAGCTTATTGTAGAGTATTGTGAGCACAGGTATCTTGTTCACTTGCTAGGGTTTGAATGGTATTAGGGTTTCTGGAGTAATGGCAGGTATCTCCATTGCTTTTTGAGATCTAATATTATTTTCTCTCTCTTTACTGATGGTTGAAGTGAGCTGTGCAGGAAACCCTTATTGAAGAAGATTAGCGGGTGTTTGGGGAAGTTCTCGGCTGAACCAGCCAACTCCCGCAAGCAATTTTCTTGCTGAGCCCAGCTAGTTTTGATCCTGGGTCTATCATTCAGTTTATTTTTCCTAATTTGCATGAGAGATTTTCTGAAGTTTTTCATAACTAATCTGACATTTTTAAATATAAATGCTGTTACTGTTAAATCTGGCTGTTCTAGAGCTGTGAATTTTTGTGATTTTAGGATAATTTTGAAGGGTTTTACTTTAAAAATTTTGTGTATATCTGCCGGATTTTGTTTTCTTCTTGCAGGTTACAGACCTGAGACAAAATTGATAGAAAGTTTTCTCTAGATGCAGCGTTGATTGTTTGCCCATCTGCTTGGCTGGCCGTCGAAGGATCAAGGCCCAGAAATCACGCATAGAAGGAAGCATATTTCGTTTCAAGGGTTTTGGCTGTCCTGTCACCCACGTGAAAACTTCCTATCTGCAAAAAAATCTTGAATTTGTGCATTGACTGCATAAAGGAAAACGCATTCACTGTATCCAGCATGAAAAGCTTCAAGTGAAACTGCGGTTAACCAGTTCTGTTGGGCTCGTGGTCCCGGATTATATGCGATGCTTCAAAATACCCACGCGCCTTATTAAATCTCTGCCGTCTGGTTGCTGGTTTCAAACAATGTGTAAAGCTCTGACGTGGTGGACATACTGTGAAATCGTCAGACAGTGTGGGCATCAACAAAAATTCGTTGCTACACAGATTTTATTCACGCAGACGGTATACTGTATGAAAAGAATTGCTCAGATCCGATCTCAGTGGAAACCATTCTGCTCCAACCGAAATACACGTCTTGAGGTATGTCTGCGTGTGAAGCTATACTGCTTGAAAACTCTCCTGCGCAAAACATTCTGCTCCAGGTAGAAAAGCCGTGGCCCCTGGTTGCTATCGAAAACCTGCAAACAGCGAGAGAAGTGTAAATTTTTTTCCCCCCTGCGTTTTCCGCCGTCAGCTATCGAATTGTCCAGGTAGGTCGATTCCATACCCTCCGCCGTCGACTGTGTATTTTTTTTTTTTACTTACGATTCATCTTTTGAATTTTTGACTTAATGCAATCGTATTATGAGTTAAAATCGAAATACGTTATGTTTTAATTAAATTATATTTTAATGCTTTAGTTTTAGGTTTAAAACTTTAGCATTTAGATTTTAAATATAAAAAAAAGGGGTGTATAAAAGGGTTTTTGTTTAAAGTTTTTATTTTTTTATTTTTTTATTTTTTATTTTTTATTTTAATTAGCTTTTAGGATTTTATTAATTAAAAATCATAAATTTTTTAAATAAAAATAAAAAATAAAAATAAATTTTGCAATTTCAGTCTTAGCCCGGGAATTTTTTAGTTTTTATCTTTTCTGCTGAGGCTAAAATTTTGATGTGGGATTAATGTTTATCATCTTTTATGTGATTTGGCATGCTTGAATGATCATGAATGTAATATCTGGTTAGCATTTAAGATTACGTGGTTGTGTATCGAGCTTTATCTTTCGAAGTTTTAAATTGCTAGATCATCGTTAAAGCATTGTGAATTTACTGGATATCTTGCATCATTCGAGTTATTTGATGATAAATGATTGCTCTACATGGTTTACACCTCTGCAACATTTAGTGAGTAGTCATTTAAACATTAACTTCATAAGGCACTGGTCCGCTAAATTAATAAAATCATTTTAGTGCTGGTAGTGTTTCGTGTCTCCCAAACCAACTGGTCGACAGTTGGTCTACATCACCTCATAGGGTCTACCGCCCTTAGCCGCGGGAGACAGGCTTAAACGGAGAGATCGGGGATCAGGGTGACAGCCCCCGGTCTGAGCGTTGTTGTGACAATCTGTGTGACAACAAGGTCATATCAGATGAAGAAGGGTCAATCGACTGACACCTTCTTCGGAGGACTGAATGAGATCCAGGACCAATTGACTGCTATAGGAGTGACATCGGATCAGGAACTTATGGTGAGGACAGCCCTGAATGCTGTCTCAGAAGATTGGGAAGTGTTTGTCCAGAGTATCCTAGGCAGAGGGACTCTCCCACCTTGGGACGAGATGTGGGCAACTCTTCAGCAGGAAGAGATCAGACGACAATTGAAGACAGGTAGCAGCCACAAAGGGATCAAGGTCAAGCAGGAGAAGAAGGATGTGGCCCTAGCATCTGAGGGAAAGCAGGAGAAGCGGAAGAAGAAAGATCTCTCCAAGATCAAGTCCTTCCATTGTGGGGAGATGGTTCATTATGCGACCCAGTGCCCAAAGAAGAAAAGTAGGGGAGAGTCTTCCGAGACTAAGGCAACGCCAACACGGGTAGAGAAGCAAGTTTTGATAGACGATGACTGTGCCATGAGTGCACACGCACCACTCAAGCATAAGTGGGGAGACATCACGCTATAGTCAGACGGTCTATAGGCGTTGAGGTACCCAACCTCTTGAATTAGACCTTGCTATAGGAGCCCCGACGAGGAGTGGCAGGACTGGCTGATGTGGGTAGAGACGGATGCGGATGAAGTGATAGAGAGAGCTGCAGTGTAGGAGTCTTGAGACAATGCAGAGCTAGCAGGCCGCAGCAATGCGAGAGGCACAGGAGTGTTGCACCAACACAGGAAGGCACAGCGAGGTGTGCAACGGTGCGAGATGCAGGGAGGTGTTACAGCAGCGCAGAGGTCAGAGAGAGGGAGCTTCAACATCAGTGGGTGTTTCTAGCCCAACAGGGAGGTCAGTTGGGAGATCAGTTACTTACCTCTCAGTAACTGAGTTGTAGTGCAGTAGTGGGCAGCACGATGCAACATGATGAGAGGAGGTGCAGTGCGGATGCAGTGCTAGGAGAAAGGACCAGCAGCGACACGGATGCAGAGGGAGTTGTCGTACAGATGCAACAATGGTAGTAGCAGAACCGTGGGCAACAGTACATGATGCAGCAGTGCAGAGAATGTTGGGTAGGAAGGCCTAACATCAGCACAAGTATTGATGCTGGATGATCAGAGTAATACTCAGTGAGGAATATTGCTAGAGCACAGTCCTCGCTAAGAGGGAGTGTTGATTTTGGGTAGCATCGGATGTGCTCTAGCCACGAAATTTGCTGGAGAGGTTGGGGCACATGAGATCTCCAATACGCAGAAAGGGTTTGGAAAGATTCTAAACAGATCAAGAGATATTAAAATAATTAATATTTTTAATGGAGTCGCTAAGTCTAAACTTAGGGAAAATACAATATTAGTGTGTATTAATATGAATCTGTGTTAGAATGGTCCAAAAGACATGGATCAAGCCAGATCTAATCTTAGCCATTGATAAGGGACTTAATTTCGGCTGTTGATATGTCAATAGGAAAAGTATAAGAGGAGGCTTGAGGGTCACTTGGAGAATACACCAGAGTGATTAGTCATTCTATTCTCTAGAGCGGGGTTTGCTAATAGAGATAGAATCAGTGATTGGGAGAGCAGTTGAGGGGCATTGAGTATAGAGAAACATAGAAGGCAGAGATTGTGCCGGGAGAGCAGCGCAACAGCTAAGGAGAGTGACGCGGGGTTAGCAAGGGCTCACGCAGGGCCACGCAGATGCAGCCAAGTGCTGCGCAGAGCACTAGAGAGGCCAGCTTGTCTGATGCAGAGGCCCAGAAAGCTGACGCAGGGCCTCCTGGGGTTGACGCAGGCCAAGAAAGGTTGATGTAGGGCTAGCGTGAGACAGAGAGGGGCTGACGCAATCTAGATTGGGCAGACGTTGGGGTTGCAGAGCAATTTTGTGCTGAGGAGCTGCCGAAAGGATTTTCCGGGGTTTTAGCCAGGAGATTTTTCTCAAACTGTGAGGTATAGTTGCTAAGGAAATATTCTGTTGGGTAGGCCAATTTCGGCACCCAGATTGTACTCTAATATTGGTTAATAAGAAAACCCTTAGATAGCTGCACTAGTTTTCCCGCATTGGGTTTTTCCGGGGACATTGGTTCAAAAATAATGGTGTCATGTGGTGTGTTTGTTCTTGTTCCTTTTAGTTGTTGATCTATAATATGTTGAGCATGCACTGGTGTTTATTTTCAGTATTTACTTTGTAAATAACTTGTTAAAGAAAAATAACAAGTAGGTAGGAATAAATCAAAAAAAGTGCATGAAGGGCTTCTAAACTAAGTAAACTTAGAAACTTCAACAAGATATTGGATTGTTGACTTGGATAGTCAAGGCTTTGACCTTTTACTTATTGTTGGATATACTTGGACTATGTATCTCTGCTGACATTTCATGAACATCTAATAGAAGAAGAATCTGGTTGGGTTTTCCCCCTTGTGGTGTTTTTTCCCGGTCTTTGACCTGGATCTCTGTGTCTCATTGATCTTGGTTGTCTTCTATTGTGCTTATTGTTTACTATTCTATCTACAATTGCTTACTGTATTTGGTGATTGAAATAAATTGGAAAAGCGATTGCTACTGAGAAGAAATTGTTTAAGTGATTGTTGCAACATAGAACATGTCTCTATAGACATGACCGTTCATGAAAGGGTACCTACCTGGCTATATATACAGGACCCTCACCCTCATTGTAATCATCTAATCAGATCTTTTATAATATTCAATATACTATTACTTGTCCTACAATGGATGTCTTTGTCTTCGAGGTATTCTGAATATTATTGCTGAGTATATGAACTTTGTTCGTTACATTGGTATTAGAGCCGTTCGATCCTTTGGCTGCACAAGAGCCTCATTCTCCAATCTAGGTCTTTAATCATCAAAATTCGTCAACTTTGTTGCTGTCGTGATTTTAAGCATTTGCTGTAGAAGTATCTGGAGTTTCTCCATTGAGTTTCGTGTTCACAGCCCTGAGAATTTCAAAGGGAAACACTTTATGTCCATGAGAGGATTGCTATTGTCTATGGTATATATAGGAACTGGATAAATGAAAAGCTGTCATAAGTGAAAGTGTTCAAAAGCTTAAAAATAAAATGTAGGTGTTTAGTGTACAGTGTTGAGGTTGCAGTGTGATTTATATTTTCAATGGGATTGCATGGTACACATTTTGATATCCTGTGACTATATGCTCAAACTTGAAAGGTCATTGTCATGAATATACATATTCAAGGGATGTCTGGTGTTGTTCTTGAATTCACCTGGATTCCAAACTGATTTTACATATCTTCTCTTTTGGCATATGATATCGTAGAATAATTATGGTGAAGCTCATGTTGTTTTCCATTGAGTAGGAAACTAATATTACAAGAAGCTCATATTTTCTGATTTACTTATTTTATTTGAGAAATGATAAAATTTATTTAAGATGATGAATAAAGATGATTCCTTTTACAATGAGAGGTCCCCGAATAGATAAACCTAAGGGGTTGCTTGGTGCTATTTCATGAATGGTTACGACTATTTCTTAAGTCATTTACTTATCTTTATTATTTCTTGTCTTTTATTACTTTATTTTTTAATTATTTGTATTATTCTATCTCTTTCATAGCTTTATTAATTTCTCTATATCACATATTTATATGCAACTGACATTCAAGGTGTAATAGGACCATGATGGACAGGTTTTAACTTTTTGCTTTAAGGAGAGTCAATAAAAATAAATTATCTGGCTTGAATATATCTGCATTGTATATCTGAATCCAGTTATAGTGCAGTCATTTTTCCAGTAGTACAGGGAAAGCACAAACGTCTAACGTTGTTCACAAATGATGTTCTATCGTGCAGGTTGCAATGACTGGTGATGGAGTAAATGATGCACCTGCTCTCAAAAAGGCAGATATAGGAATTGCCATGGGATCTGGAACTGCTGTTGCGAAGGTGGTCAGCTTGTTCATATTACTAAGATCTGCTAATTTTAAGCATATGATTCTAATGCACAATGGCCTTATCCTTTCTGTGGAGCTGAAGTGTTTTGGGACTGAAATTCCATTAAAAAGTGAAATACGTCAAAAATGTCATTACCTTGTAACTTGAACATTAGTTTTCGTGATAAATAGGCTTTTCTATGTACAGGCTGCAGTGTTTTCTTTGGTGTATCTCTCTTTCCTCTTATCTACATGTAGAATGTTAGTGTTTATAAGTGTGAGATCAACGATATTTCATAATGCTGTGTACCAAATCTTGAGCTTTTCATTCACTGTGCTTTTCACTTAATCCATCTTTGTGCCCCAGTCTGAAGATTATTGTCCTTCACATAATCTTACGTGCAGAATTTACTATTTAGTAATGGGATGGATTGCAGATCTAGGCTGACAGTTAAATTCTTAAATTTCTATGAAGCTTTGATGAATGTAGGAGTGACATTAAACATTATTTTATGATAAATGCAATATTGTCTGAAATTTTATAACTTTGTGTTTCTGTCCAGGGTGCTTCTGATATGGTGCTGACTGATGATAATTTTGCCTCAATTGTCGCAGTAAGTAAAGTGTTTTGTTTTGTATCAAATACTGTACGATTGCAAGTATAGTATTTGTTAAACTTTGTCTGACATTTCTTGATTTTCTAGTTTCAATGTAAGAATTTCTGATTAAACGGCTCCCATGAATTCCTCTTTTAAAATTCCATCTTTTCAAGCAGGCTGTTGCAGAAGGGCGGGCCATATATAATAATACGAAACAGTTCATCCGGTACATGATCTCTTCGAACATTGGAGAAGTAGTGTGCATATTTGTGGCTGCTGTACTTGGAATGCCAGAGACTCTTGTACCTGTATGTTCTGGTGCTGACATCAGTTTACTATATTACAGAAAAGTCTAGATTGAGAGCCTTCCTTTGTCAAAATTGGTCTGTTTAGTTTTAAATTGTTCATAGTCATTGATAAACAGTTAAACTCTAATTGCTCAATCTTCATTTATGGTTTTCCTGTATGCTGCAAATGGTCTTTATATAGGTTGCATTGCAGTAACCCATTTTTGATCCCTGGTTCAGTATTGTGTATATACATGATGAATGGCTACAAGCTGCCAATTGTAATTTGTAACTGAACATTAAATGCTAACAAAATAACTATGTTCTGCCATGACTCCTGGACGGGGGGATGCGGGTGTGGGGAGACACACAAGGGGGTCATGTGGGAGTACCCTCAAATTTTAGGGAAATCTATGGGGGACAGCGGGGTATATAATTTTTTATCACGTCTATGTTTTGTGTATATATATATCTAATTCAAATCTATATTTAATAATGAAAGCATAAATGCATTAATCCATACATAATTGAATTAAGTAATGAAATATACTGATCCATACTCTTCATTTATACTGATACAGACATCATTCATACTGATACATACGTCATTCATACTCATCATTCATCCATACAGCATGAGATTCAATAATGGAATACATTGATCCATATTCATCATTCATCATTCTAGAATCTATGTTGATCTAAAAACTAAATTCATCATTCATCATTTTGGATTCTAAATTGATTCAAAATTTAAATTCATCATTAATCATTATAGAATCTAATTTGTAGTAAGAAAAATAGACTATATTAGATATTGAAGTCTGAAGACTGGAATAGTAAATTGATATAGCTCAAACTCAAAAATGATAAAGAGTGATGAGTCAAAGAATCAATTTGAGGTCATCGATATATAGGGTCAAGACTCAAAAGTTAGAAATGGACACACAAGAGAATGTAGAGGCATGCAAAAAGAGAATGTTTGCCTCAAGTTACTTTATTTGAATTTTCCTGTTTCTGATCTTCCAGATCGCATGTCACACAGGAAGAGAGCATACACAAAGACTTAGCTTACTCTCAGACTTAAACAAATAGGCTAGTTCCTTTTTGATCTTCCAGATTGCACTAAGTGCAGGAAGAGAGCATATTCAGAGCTTGTTGACTCTTCACTCAACCTCTAGATGCCTCAAATGAGTTATCTCTTGGTCTTTTATAACACTTTAGCCAGTTCAATTGGTTCCTAAGACTGACATTAACAAGTCAAAAGTTACTGACATCTATGTACTAGGAATTGAGGCATGAGGGGACTACCTCATGTAATCTCGTCCCTTAAGTGGTCTTTCAACATATGGGGACCTGATTCTTGTTTTGACAAGACACAAAGTGGAGTGTACTGCCACCCATGGAGCAACTATTAGACAGACTAAATGGAGTGGACTGCCACTCATAGACAAATTAACAATGCTATACATTAATAGATTCATATGGCCGACAAGCCAAAGTACTACAAAGTGATATATACAACAAACTGAAGTATGGGTCCATGACGCTTCATGCTGATTATACATTTGATGCTTATCTTTTGGGAGGTTTTATGGTTCCATCCGATTTTCAAGGTTATGGAGCTCTTCCCATTGTTGGAAATGTAACTAGTTTCGGTCTTCATAATTGTTGTTGTACTCATTTCAATATGTATCTTGTGTAACAAACAAAAGAAGAAAAGAAAATGTTACTATTTTAAAGCATGGGTTTCATGCTCTTTATTGATGGTCTTCTAGGGAAACGCATGTTCTTCATGCTGCTGGGGTTTGTTAGGTCATAGGATTTATTGTCACGAGTCAAGAGAGTCAACATCATGTTTATAAGAACCTTCCAGGCAAAATATATCTTGTAAAATAATTTATTTTGAGTCTAGAAAGTCTTGGAAACCTCCAAAGTACAAGTCGACCTTGGAAGCTTCAAGTTGGCCTAAAGGAGTGAATTCAATCCCTTGGAAAGGCTATATAAAGGAGCAGTTCAATTGCATTTGGTACTCACTCATCATCGAGTTTGACCTCAAGAAGAAAAGGTCGATCTATAGCTCGGAAGCAAAAGAAAGGAAGAGCAAAGGTCTAGGATGTTGAAGAAAGTGTAACTAGGTTCAGTCTTCATAAATGGAATTTTGATCTCTGTACTTATAAAAGAAAAGAATTATTATTTTTTGTAAAAATGAGTTTCTTTCTCATTGCATAGGTCAAGCACATGTTTGACTGCTTCTAAGAAAGTCAAAGAGCTAATGTAATTATTTAAGACCCATGTGGGCATGTTACACTATGTAAACATATGTATTAGAGTCAAAGAAATCTGTTTAGGGTGATCCTCCACAGCAAAGACACGTCTCCTCTTCAAAGTCGGCTCAAAAAATGAATTTTTGGTACACTTAAGGACATGTCGGCCTCACTAGCTCTGTTGATTTGGGGTAGCATCAGATGTGCTTTAGCCACGAAACTTGGTGGAGAGGCTAAGGCACATGAGATATCCAATACCCAGAGAGGGTTTGGGCATATTCTAAACAGTTTGGGAGATATTAAAATAATTAATATTTTTATTCTAAACAGAAGGCCAGAGAGGCTGCGCAGAGTCTCAACACGCTGACGCAGAGGGTTTCAGGCCACGTAGAGGTCAACAGGGCTGACACTGGGTTCAGAAGAAGTGTTGGAGAATTTGTCTATCTGTGGGTAAGCCGGTTTGGCACCCTGTTGTACTAGAAAATTGTTGAATAATAAAATCCTCCCTTGCTGCACCTGTTTTCCCACATTAGGTTTTTCCGGGGACATTAGTCCAAAATATCTGTGTCAATGTGTTGATTCTTGTGCATATGTTTGTTTTTGTATTATGGTGTGATATCTGAAGCAGTATATATTTTAATGTTTATTGAAGTGATTTCATGAATAACTTACGGTGGAGTAAGTAGGAAAAGTAAATCAGTTACTGCAGCGATAGAATTTTCACATGGTA
Organism: Pinus tabuliformis; assembly: GCA_031772625.1. NCBI lineage: Eukaryota > Viridiplantae > Streptophyta > Pinopsida > Pinales > Pinaceae > Pinus > Pinus tabuliformis. The sequence goes on from CM062820.1 coordinate 1,544,046,942, forward strand.
TCAGAGGAAGTAATCAGCGATAGAAAGGGAAAATCAGTTATGGGTCGAGACCACAATGCAGAGGCATCCACCTTAGGGGACTCACACAGATTTTCAGAAGATTGCACAAGAGAAAGAGATTTTGATTTCTCCATGTTGGCTTCCAGGCTGGAAGAAGAAGTGGCGTGCATGACTAGTGTTGCATCATCAGAAGTACCGTATATAGACAGTGGAGCTTTGTGGCATATGACGGGAATCAGGGAGTGTTTCTCAGAATATCGAGAAGAGAAGATGGACTTTCAGATCACCATGGGGAACAAGGAAAAGTGTACTCCAGTAGGGAAGGGTACCATAGTTTTTCAGACAGAATCAGGAGAGCGGTTTCATGCCACAAATGTGCTACATGTGCCAGGATTGGGGATGAACTTACTTTTTGTGTCACAACTACAAGGCAAGGGCTATGACGTCTACTTCATCAAGGAAAAGGTATATGTCAAACACCCAAGATGGAAAAAAAGAGTGCAGATTGGGATCAAAAGTAATCGGTTGTATAAATTACAACTAGAATCACCAATGGCACTAATAGGTAGTCATGGGGACAAGGACTTGAACAAACTATGGAACAGAAGGATGGGTCACTTGCACCATGGAGCTCTGATAATTCTCAAGAGCACTGTAACAGGACTTCTGGATCTGAGTACATAATGAGATGATGTATGGAGGGGATGCGCTCTAGGAAAGTATGCCAAGGCAACATTTCCTAGGAGCAAACACAAGGCCAAGAGTGTACTAGGATTGATACACTCAGAAATTTGTTGACCTATGTCCCTCAATGCTCTTGGTGGTGCCGATTATTTCCTTACCTTCATTGATGACCACTCGGGGAAAACTTGGATTTATTTTCTGAAAACCAAGGATGAGGTTTTCTGTCGATTCAAGGAGTTGAAGGCTCTGGTGGAGAATCTGACTGGGAAGAAAATAAAAGTTTTGCGCTCAGATAATGGCAGAGAGTATGTCGATAAGGACTTCACTGATTATTGCGCTAAGGAGGGCATCAGAAAAGAGTGGACAACTCCCTACAATCCGGAACAAAATGGGGTAGCAGAAAGAAAGAACAGGACTATTGTAGAAGCAGCTAGGGCCATGCTGTATGATCGGGATATTCTAAAATTCTTGTGGGCAGAAGCATGCAACACAACTGTCTATGTTCAGAACAGGACTCGTCATCAGGCATTGGGCAAGATTACTCCAGAGAAAGTCTTCACTGGGAAGACGCTTGAAGTCAGTCATTTCAGGATATTTGGGAGTTTAGCATATTGCCGCATACCCGAAGAAAAGAGGAAGAAGCTAGATCAGACTACAGAAAAGGAAAATCTGGTGGGATATAGCGAGAACGCTAAGGCATACAGAATCTATCTTCCAGGGAGCAAGAAGGTAGTAGTGTGACGAGATGTAAAGTTCATGGAGGGCAGAGCTTTCAGAAGATCTCGCGAAACGCCTTCCGAAGAGTAGTCGAAACAGGATCCGTTGGTCATGCCCCTTCAACCAACAGACGTGAAGAATTCTTCCTCAAGTCAGGAAGATTCTCAGGATGAGGAGCGAATAGAAGCACTTGCTGGCAGAGGAAGAACTAGCAGGGAACTTCGTCAGATTCTGTGTGATGCAGAGAACTTCATCGGTGAGCCCAGGAACAATAAGAGGGAGCGAAAACAGCTAGACAGATATCAGGCGTTAGTAGCTCAGGATGGAGAGCCTACCAGCTTCAAGGAGGCAGCTTAGCATCAGGTCTGGCTAGATGCGATGCTAGAGGAGTATAACTCCATACTGGTGAACGATGTCTGGGAGGTGGTGTCAAGACCTCAAGACAGATCTGTGGTAGGTTCGATATGGATGTACAAAATCAAATATGCTGCGGACGACAGTGTTGAGAAATACAAGGCTAGGTTTGTGGCTAAGGGGTATGCTCAAAAGGAAGGGATTGACTATGAGGAAACCTTTGCCCCGGTAGCCAGGTATACTTAGGACCGTGATATCTCTTGCAGCCCAGATGGGATGGGAGATCCATCAGATGGATGTCAAGACGACATTTATGAACGGGGTAATAGAAGAGGAGGTATACATTGAACAACCAAAGGGCTTTAAAACACGAGAAGAAGTCTCATGTATGCAGACTGAAGAAAGCCTTGTATGGGCTAAAGTAGGCACCGGGAGCATGGTTGTGTCGAATAGATGGCTACTTGCAGAAGATGGGGTTTGTCAAGAGTGACGCGGATCCAAATCTCTACTATCTCGTCGTAGAGAACGAGCCACTTATCTTAGTATTATATGTAGATGATCTCTTTCTGACAGGATCATCCAGACTCATTGAGGACTGCAAGAAGAATCTAGCCACAGAGTTCGATATGAAGGATCTGGGACGAATGCACTACTTCCTAGGGTTGGAAGTTTGGTAGCAGAAACGAGAAATCTTCCTTGGGCAAGGAAGGTATGCTACAGAAATCCTGAAAAGATTTGGGATAGGGGACTAGAAGAAGATTGATGCATCAAAAGATAAGGATGTCGATCCCACCCTATACTGGCAGCTCATAGGGTCCCTGATGTATCTGGTCAATATCGGGCTAGATATTTGCTACACTGTCAACACCCTCAGTCAGTTCATGGTGGAACCAAAGAGGGCACACTAGGCAGCAACCAAACACGTTCTCAGGTATTTACAGGGAACAACTGATTATGGACTCTTATCCACCAAGGGGAAGGATATCAAGTTGAGTGGATTTACTGATGCAGATTGGGCAGGAAGTTTGGTGGATCGGAAAAGTATCTCTGGGTACCGTTTCAACATTGGATCAGGAATGACCTCCTGATGCAGTAGGAAACAAAAGTCTGTGGCTTTGAGCTCATCTGAGGCAGAATATATGGTAGCAAGCACAACTTCGTGTGAGGCCATATGGCTTAGAAAACTGCTGGTGAACCTATTCAAAAGAAATATGAAGGCGATCAGGATCATATGCGATAATCAGAGTTGCATCAAACTCTCTGAGAATCTAGTGTTTCATGATAGGTTGAAGCATATTGATATCCGGTCTCACTTTGTTAGAGACTGTGTCCAACGAGGAGTTGTACAGTTGAGCTACACTCCTACAGGAGAACAGGTGGCAGATATCCTCACCAAGGCCCTTGGAAAATCAAAATTTGACTACTTCAGGGAAAAGATGGGGATTGTAAAGAACCCCATTCCGACATAGAAATGAGAGTGTTAGTAGTATGAATGAAGAGGGAGTTCCAGTGCAGATGCGGTGTTGGGAGCAAGGACCAACAACAGCACAAATGCACAGGGAGTTGTTGTATAGATGCAGCAGTGGCAGTGACAGTGGCAAAAACATGGGCAGCAGTATAGGATACAATAGTGCAGAGGATGTTGGGCAGGAAGACTTAGCATCAACATAGGAACCAATGCTGGATGATCAGGGTGATGCTCAGTGAGGAGTATTGCCAGAGCACAATCCTCGCTAAGAGGGAGTGTTGATTTGGGGTAGCATTGGACGTGCTGTAGCCACGAAATTTGGTGGAGAGGCTAAGGCACATGAGATCTCCAATACCCAGAGAGGGTTTGGGCAGATTCTAAACAGTTTGGGAGATATTAAAATAGTTAATATTTTCAATATAATCCCTAAGTCTAAACTTGGGGAAAATAAAATATTAATATGAAACTGTGTTAGAATGGTCCAAAAGTCGTGGATCAAGCCAGATCTAATCTTAGCCATTGATTAGGGACTTAATCTCGGCTGTTGATTTGTTAAGAAGAAAAGTATAAGAGGAGGCTTGAGGGTCACTTGGAGAACACACTGAGGCAGACCAGTCAGTTCAATTTCTGGAGTGGGGTTAGCTGAGAAATTGAACCAGTGTTCTAGTGAGCAGTCAGAAGGCAGCAAATACGGAACAGAGAGAAGGGAGATCAGTGCAGAGACAAAAAGGCAGACATAGGGCCATAGGGAGCCACGCAGAGGCATCAAAGACAATGCAGAGCCAACAGGGCCTACGTCATCGACGCAAAGGCTGCAGGAGTGACGCAGAAGGCCAGAGAGGCTGCGCAGAGTCTCAACACGCTGACACAGAGGGTTTCAGGCCACGCAGAGGTCAACAGGGCTGACGCTGGGTTCAGAAGAAGTGTTGGAGAATTTGTCTATATGTGGGTAAGCTAGTTTGGCACCTTGTTGTACTAGAAAATTGCTGAATAATAAATCCTCCCTTGCTGCATCAGTTTTCCCACATTGGGTTTTTCCGGGGACATTAGTCCAAAATATCTGTGTTAATGTGTTGATTCTTGTGCATATGTTTGTTTCTATATTACGATGTGATATTTGCAATAGTATTTATTTTAATGTTTATTGAAGTGATTTCATGAATAACTTATGGTGGAATAAGTAGGGAAAGTAAGTCAGTCACTGCAATAATTGAATTTTCACAAGCTCAAGTCAGCCTAAATAGGAGGGGCAGTGTCCTATATATAGCGCAGTTCGACCTAACGTAAATATCACTACTCATCCTTGAAATCAGCGAAGAAGGACAGATGAAAAAGAGGTACGAAGAAAGAGCATTGAGGTGATTCTAGGGCAGCGAAGAAGAGAAAAATGAAACTGAGTTTGGGAGGACTATTTTAGGGCCTAATTCTATCACATGTGCAAAGAAAGGAGGGCAGTTTTGCAGTCACTTCAGATCCACAAGGGAAACAACATAATAGAGTTCGATTGGGCTAAGAAGAGACTCCAAGTAGGCCTCCATCTCAAGCGTAGGAGGTCCCACATCTAGTGAAGGAAGGGAGCAAGTAAAAAGGTCCATCTCAAGCCCTAGATCAGCCACATGCGCAAAGAAATCAGATCTGCAATAGGGTTAAGAGGATCAACCTCTAACTCAGAGATACACCAGAAGGAGAGGCTCGTTACCTAGTCCAAGTGTCAAGGAAAAGGAAGATTTCTAAGCGAAGGAAAGGAAGGCACAAAAGAAGAGGTCTCTAAGGAGACCTAGGGTTTCTGTAGTTGTCGGAAAAGGAGCGAAGGAAAGTGCCATCAGGTGCTGGAAGAAGTGCGAAGAAAGAGATCAAGGTGTAGTAAATAAGAAGGCATTGATTGAAGGACAAAAGGGAAGTGTCAAAAGAGAGACTGTGTCTTGTGCTTGGAGGATCTACTGGTCAAGGGTCTAGGGTTTGGCATTTGTCAATTGAAGCTTCAATAAGAAATTTGCAGAAGAGTTTTCCTCTCTAGGAGTGAGAGGTTTTGCCCTAGTTGAGAGCCAACATCTTGTGTTCTTGTCTCTATTGTTTTGTTAACTATTTGATGAAGTAAGAGAACACACTCTAATAATAATAAGAGAATATTGTGCTAACAAGAAAAGTAAAAAGTACTCCACAAATAGTTATCATCGTTAGAAGAATCTCACTATAACATAAATGCCCTATATTCTTCAACATAGGAGGAGAAAAGAAGGAAGAAAATCTTGTTTTTGGGCTAATCTCTCTCACATGTGCGGACGTCTAGGTTTTATGCAGCGACAAAGATGGCCGGAATTGCATGTCCAAATTGTAGAAGAGTGAATTGTTGGATCTTGTTGCTAAAGGAGAGAATACTCCGTCTTAACTTGGTTGACTTTGGGAAGATCTGTCTTGCTCAAGGAAGGAATCTTGAAGAAGCCGTATTAGGGTTTCTGCAGCAGCTACAGGGCTGAATTTGCTAAATGAAGGTGCAAGTCAAAGTTGCAGTGATGAAACTATGGTCAAAGTTGTAGCTGGAAGCTGCTTGATGCAAGATTGAGTTGTAATATTGGAAGGGTTGACTTGTTACTTGGAGGAGGACTTGGCCTAGGGTTTGGGTCTTTCTTGTCTCATTTGAAGTAGATTCTATAAGAAGAGAATAGTTTCTGGATTTTCCCCTTCGAGGGGTTTTGCCCTGGCTTGGAGGCTAACTTCTGTGTCCTCTCTCTTTATTATTGTTGCTCTTGATATTTGATTGATGAAGAAGATCTAATAAATAAACACGAGAAGAATAATAAAGTTCACAAACAAGTATTAAGGTTAAGGAAAAATTGGAATTAATAGCTTCCACTTTGCATTTTCCAACACCCATGACATGCTGTCATTTAACCGATATGGATCTTGAGAATCCATATAATCTGGTACTGGGAAAAGGTGATTAAGGCATATTTCTGTTATAGTACCTACCATTATTCGATGATCTTTCGGCGTCATATATTCTCCTTGATATGATGTCTTGGCCTTAAACCTGTGCCAAACTTCTTCTCTGGCAATACCAACTATCTCAGTATGATGGTTTTTCAGTGCTTTATCAATCAACACTATTTTTGGAGGGTTTAATATGGAAAGTTCATAACTTGTAAATTTCAATTTGAATTTTAACCATAATTTGGATTGCGCAGCTTTTATGAGTTCATCTTGTGCATTTTGAAATGAATTGGGCTCCTTTGTATTCCAAATCTTCTCTTGGCATAAATTTTTCAATTAAAACTTCTGTTCATCTTGTCCACGGCTTTCAAACCATATTCTTGGTGTTTGCGCGAATAATCACCTGTCTCTTTTGTCTTACCAGCTGCAATATGAATTAATAATGTTGCCATGTGATTGGTCCTAGATCAATATCACAGTAACATATTCTTGGGTCATTATAATCTATCTGCATATACTTGACATGCCTGCCAATCTGTGCTTCAACTTTCACTGATGCAGGGCTAGTACTAGCTCGCTGTTCCCATCTTTCCAAAATTCGTATTTGGAGTGGAGATGCTTTAATTTCGCGAATCAAACTTATGTAGAGCTGATTTTCGCCTCTTTCTCTGTCGAATAATTCAATTATTTCTTGCTTCAATTCAGGTTTGCTAATCAGCTGAATCCTTTTTATTGATATGATTGATTAGGTTTCTTTTATGGGTGGTAGGAGGTGTATGAATAAGTTGAGCATATGGAGTCAAGAATGACCAAGAGGGCTGAAAATATAGGGATGTGAAAGGGCAAGATTGCTGTTTTCAACATGCAATATTTTCCTATGGCTACTGGATGTAAATGCTGGAAATTAATAATATTTTAGGCCCTTCTGAAGGTACACTTCTCATGAACATGCCAAAAGGATTAAGTGTGATTGTACTACAAGATTTAATGCATCATGTATCAATTCATTGAAATGCTATTAAATAAATGTACGAATCAGAAGATATGAACATCAAGAATAGTAAACAAGTAGTGCCTCATTTTAGCCTCCCTTTTCAATAACAAATCTGTCTTGTTGAAGCCCTAATTGTAGCATAATTAATTTTTGATTTCCAGTGTATCAAATCAGCAAAAATGGATGGTGTGAACAACCACACATGATAGAAAACTCTTACAAGAGTTTTACCCTGATTCACCACTAACTATTACAATAGGAGGAACTTCTCTTATATAGAGTTCAAATTCAAACTCTCTTCCAAACAAAATAATAATATCCATAACTTGGTTCAAGACCTCTCTTGGGTAGTCATAAACAAATAATATCCTCCAACTAACTCTGGACAAGTGAAAACCCTAAAACAATAAAGCATTACAATAATAGGACAATAGAGTGGGGATGCCACTGAACATCTCCAAAGCCAAACTGGCTCTATGGTTCAGGTTTATTTGACTATGCTCAAGACTTCATGGTGGCACTGTGGGCCCTTGTCATGGAGCATTCCAATTATAGACATCAAAAAGTGTAGCCAAGATACATATATGGCAAAACACTCCCTTAAACCAAGGACTCAAAATTAAGATAATACCAAAGAATGCTCGAAATAGAAAGTACATGCATGGGTGTTTCCTCCAAGAACATAACAACTTGTCACTCTAAGAGATTTCCCATCATTATGTGCATATAGATCCATGTAGCTGTTATAAATTTCAAACAATGTCCCAACGTAGTTACATGTGCATGAAATGGTGGCATGTCCTCACAAAATAAGCACGAGGTAGTCAATACCATGTGCCATGAGGTAAAACCATCAACCAAAACTATCAACTCCTCTAAACAAATTCATAGTGAAGGAGATAAAGTTGCTTTAGCAAAGTGTGAAAGGTGGTTAGGGTTTATCCATAAATGTGCTACCAATAAAGATAGATAAAGATTGCTCCCAAGATCTAAGGAGTCAACTATCTCAGTGAGTCAAGGACATTCCTCAAATACCCACGGGCCACATCAACTAATGCACTCCTCCATCTAGGAAAAATGTGCCAACAATATAGCCATTGGGAAGCTAAATCATCCTCAAAAAGTGTGGATGAAGGTAGCACTCCATTAGAAAGCCATGAACCATGATGAATAAGCCAGTAATGAAGGTAATGAACAACAACCTACCAAGGTGCACCCTCACCCAACCCCAGATGCATTCTCCAAAGAAATGTGCTCTAGGAGGCAACAATAATAGATGAACAAGTGTGGAAATGCCCAACCCTCTAGAAGCCTCAACACCCACTGAAGTGGTCAACAACTAGACTTTCACAAGGAAGTGCCAAGGAGAGTGCGTGCACAAGAAAAATGTCCCTTAGTAAGCCATGATGCTCCATTATACAACGTTGAATTTGTATCATGTGCGAAGATAATCCAATTGAATAATAATATTCACTGAAATCTGTACAATAAAATAACAGGAGCTAGCTCAAAAGCATTATGCTCCATGCACAATTTGCGTAGGTAAGGTCTCCAAAATGGGGCAAAATTCTTGTGATATAGAAATGGTAACAAATAACACATAACAAAACAATAGTGTTAAACAATGAATTCTATTAGGTTGTGGTAGTGGGTTCAAGCACCTGTAACAATGATGACTCTAGTTCAAACCTTGCAGGATTGCTTCCGATGCTAATATTCTTAACCATAGTCTTTAAGTTACGGGTACTGTTTAAGCAGAATCATTGGATTAGTGATGACAGATAATTTTAAAAGGTGTCCTGTGTGCTAATATGGCCATCTACGTAGAATCTGGATAAGGCAAGGTGCAAGCACTGTGTGACTTTGACAACATAGATTCTTGTCAATTGCATTTCTTAGTTGAAGGGAGCCTTATTGTAAAGCAGATCTTGTATGGAGCTTTTGTATTTCATCCAGTCAGAAGTACCTTAGATGAAAAAGGCAGTGTTACAAAATGAAAGTTTGAAAGTTGCAACCCTTTTCCCATATGCACAATATGTAAATTAGATTTTTCTTTACTACTCATGTGTCTACATATAGATGTGCTTATTCCTTGCTTGAAATTTTGAAGGTATTTGTTTTTAGATACATATGTGTTCCCTTTTTCAAGTGAGTTATATTTATGTAAATAATGTTGAAAGAATATATTAAAGTCAATCAAACTATTGTATCTTTTATTATTTTTGTGAAATGCACTTTTAAATGTACCCACAATATAATCTTATAAAATTTACACTTTGTAGGTTCAACTCCTTTGGGTGAATTTAGTGACAGATGGATTACCTGCAACTGCTATTGGATTTAATAAGCAGGATCGCAAAGTGATGATGGTGAGACCCCGAAAGGTAAGTTCTAATGAAACTAATCCTTGTTTTTAATTTGCTTTGGGATGATTGCTTTTCTTCTTTTTTGGATTAATATTAATCCCATATTTTATCATATTTACTTTTAAAACTATTGTATGCTCTATTGTGACATATCCCCGACACTAGTTTTCTCTGTGGTTGTTGCAAATAGTATCCATTGAGTTCAAATAGCATCTGAATTTAATTCATATTTTGATTTTTGGAGCTCAACTTCATTTCTTTCTCCAAGTTTTATTGCACTTCATAGTTTGTCTCAAATTTTAGTTTTGAAAGCACTCTCTCTCTCTTGTGAGAGTAGAAAAGGAGATCAACATGGTAGTTAGGGTCAACATATGCTAATAGTACAGTTAACTCAATTTGCTCTACCTCGGTCCTCAAGACTCTTCATTCCAAATTAAACCCTTTTTATGAGTTTGTTTGTGGTTACAAGGCAATGCTATTGATCTTGACTACATTTAATGCCATTGGTTGCATGGCCTTGGGTTTTTTCTCAATGAATTGAGGATTTGTTCCCACCACTTACATGATCGCCATATATGTTAGTTGTGTATAACGAACAAAGTTTGTATACTCACGTCATTTAGTCCAAGATATTTGGAATATAGTCAAATAATCAATTCTAGGAATAAAGAGTATATTGTATAAATGTATGAATGAAGAATATATGAATATGTCTAGCTACAATATTCATGTCCTTTGGGACATGTCTCTTCAATAACTAATTATTATTTAATTAATCATTATTATAATTATTATTATTTATATTAACTTTATATATTATATTCATAACATTGCCTTCCTCTTTAGAAAAGCTTTGTCCCTTGTTTCTTGTCTTGTAATCTATTTGCATCTTTTAGAATTCTTCAAGTTGTCGTCTTTGATGACACAAGATGATAGGATCCTTTGAGTGAAACAAAATTGTCAAATTGAGAAGGGATTTAACCATTCTAAATCAATCTTTTGTGGAATCTTGTGGTTATTGGATACTTCGGATAAATTTTTATCATAAGACTCAATTGTGCTGAGATCAATATTCTTGGGCAATGGGAACATTTGTCAGTTGTCTATGGTCTGATGGATATGTACACTAGATGAGATGTCTGCTTTTCTTATTTGGGTTTAGATAAGGAGTTATTGTGATTTGATTTCCCCTTATACTGTTTGTGGCGATTTCTTGATTTACTTGAAGTATCTAATTTCCTTCACGTACTGAAATCACATGGTTAAACATGGGATCTTCACTTGAAATTTTCGTTGTTTGAACTGCAACATATGAATAAGTTTTTAATTGAACTAATTTGTCATCTTCTTGAGCTGTGATATTGATTGGGTCAGTATCTGTTCCTTTTTCTATAGTTTTTGGTAAACTTCCATTGAGTTTCTTCTTGAGAGCTTCATTTTCTTGTTCTAATTTGTGCTTCATAGCTTAACACTTCTTAACTTACGTAAGTAGTTTCTGACTATGATCTTTTAAATGAAAAAATTCTTTGTTTTTATTGCAGATGAGCTCTTCAAGCTCTTTCTGCTTCTTTGATATTGTTTTTTGATTCTCTTGAAGCATTAGTTTTGAAATATCCTCAAATTCTTTAGATGAAGGCATTATTCATTCTGATTTCATTGTCATGTTCTGGAATGTGATCATCTTCTTCTTATATGAAAACATCAACATTTTTCTCTATGTTTAACATGAATGTACCTATTGACCATGCATGTGTCAACTTCCCCAAGATGCAGAGTATAGGGAAGGACAAATAAATTTTTTAAAGTCATCATCATCATGCAACTTCTAGATTGTCATTGTAATCCCAAATTTTGTAGCCCTGTGGGTCTTTATTGTAAAAATGTTTCTAGTATGATTATAAAGCCATGTAAAAACATCGAGGTAAGCCTTTGATTCTTAGCAAAGAGTTTCACTCTAGGGAGTTTTTTTTTCTCCACCAATTATTTGTGTTTTTCGATGCTTATAATTAATAGAGTTTTTCTCCCACACACACCTCAAAGCTAGAGTAGGGCTTGATGGTAAGGTCTTAGGTGAGTCCTGTTACCCTCCACCTGGTGGGTGATATCCATAGGAGGAAATATTTCTCGTAGAGGGTCCTCAATCAATAGCCAATAGCCCCTTGCATCCACTAGATACCTCAATGTGCCATTTTGTCTGCCACCTGAGCTAGCCATGTGGTCCCTTGCCCATCTGTTATGATCGTATGTTTGAAGGGGGGCCTTCCAACCCCGAAGGTATGGAATTTTTATTGTGTGATTGGGTATTTTTGTTTACATATCATGGACACTTTTGGGCATGCATTAGTGGGGGGCGATTTGGCAGAAAGAGTGGACTAGGTCTGTACTATCGTCTCCTCTTCCCCTTTTGGTGGTTAACCTTGTATTCTAGTCCTGTGGGGTCTCCTTTATTCGCTGCTAGGCTTTAGGGATGCCAATACATGGGAAACCCTGATTTTTGTTGCATGGTCTCACTTCCCGACACCATATATCATTCCCCTCTGCTCATTACAACCCCATTCAATATTGAGGAGAAAAATCCCATTGAATATGAGACTTCACCCTCCCCTTTTCCTTTTTCTCTCATTCATCATCTTGAGTCTTCCGCAAATGATTCCCTTACCCCTTTTAATACGATCTCCAATGACCATGATCCCTTGCCTCCTTTTGAATATAGTTTCAAGGAAGAGCTCCTCATTGAATAAACTTTATCTCTTTGGACATACCCTCAGGATTATGATCACCCCATGACCTCCCCTCTCCAATTTGACCATCACCTTGAGCAACCTATATGTTGCACTCCTTCCTTCCCTCACCCTCCATTTCCCTTCCATCATGACCTTGTGGCGCCCACAAAGCATAATATTATGAGCAATGATTGCGATATGGAGTTCTTGAGAGTCATCATTCATTCCACTATTGTGTACTTAGAGGGAATTCCTCACATTTCCAGATTGTCTTATTTTCCTTCTCCTAGGACTTCCTTTTACCTTGAGTGGAGATCATGCATTCCTACCTCCCACCTGCCTCATCCTTCATGTGATTGTGTATTTGTTACATGGGTAATTATACTGGCAATGTTGATTTCTGGTAGCATCGATGTGCTCTAAGCCTCAAAATTTGCAAGGAGGAGAATACTCAGAAATCGTTTTGGGAAATTCCACCTGGAGACAATTTTATTAAAATAATTAATTATTTTTAATGGATGCCTAAGTCTAAACTTAGGAAATTAAAATAATTAAAGGGTATTAATGAAACTGGGGGTGAAACTTCTAGAAGAAGACGAGGATCGAGCCAAAATGATCTGAGCCATTGATTAGAATCGAATCTGGGCTGTTAATTGATCAACGAGAAGATTATTAGAAGGACTTTGATGGGCATTTGGAAGACACACCAAGCAGATAATTAATTGCCCAAGTAGATCGATTTTCTCACTGGCTGAAGTTCGGCAAGAGGAACCGAATCAAGGGGTGAGTTGCAAGTGAGAGAGAGAGGGTATCAATAGTAGTGTAGAGTGTAGGAAATGACAGGAAGAGGCAGCACAGAAGAGGGACGTAGATCTCCCACAGAAAGGTAGTGACGCAGGGACAGCGAAGTCACTGCGCATAGGGTGACGCAGTGTGGCTAGCGTGAGGGCAATAGGTCCTCTTAGGTGTCAGAGATTCACTATGAAGTGGATAAATTTGTTTGTAAAATTTCTCTTAGTGATTCTTCTTTGATTCTACTATCCGTAGATTGTACATGAAATTTTGTTGAAGAGTAATTAAAAAAACCCTCATCAACTGCATCGGTTTTCCCACATTGGGTTTCTCCTGAGACAATTGTCCAAAAAAAACTATGTTAATGTGTTATTGTTGTGTTAATGTGTTATTTATTTTCTGCAGTAATTAATTTGTGAAGATTGCAGTGTATGTATTTTGATATTTGTTGTAGACAAATACAAATAATTTGTTTTAGTAAATTAACAAATAGAAGAAATATTATCAGTTGCTACAGTAGGATTTGCCGCAGTACTTTGTCACCTTTATTGATGATCACTCTAGGAAAACCTAGATCTATTTCTTAAAGACCAAGGATGAGGTCTTTGATCGGTTTAGAGAGTTTAAGGCTCTTGTAGAAAACATGACAGGGAAAAAGATAAGGGTATTGCGTTTAGATAATGGTGGAGAATATACAAATAAAAACTTTGCAGATTTCTATGTAAACGGAGGGCATCAAAAGAGAGTGGACAACTCCATAAAATCCATAGTAGAACAGAGCAGCGGAGCAGAAGAATAGAACAATTGTCGGGGCAACAAAGACTATGTCATTGTTATATGACCAAGACTTGCCTAGATTCTTATGGCCAGAGGCATGCAACACAACAGTTTATATCCAGAATAGAACTCCTCACAGAGCATTGGGTAAGAAAACGCATGAAGGAGTTTTCACGGGGAAAAAGCCAGAGGTCAGTCATCTCAGGATATTTGGAAGTGTGGCATATTGTCACATTCCAGACGGAGGGTAGTAAGATGGATCAAACTGTAGAAAAGGGGTACCTCGTAGGTTATGGCAAGACCTCAAAAGCATACAAAATCTACATTCCAAGCAACAGAAAAATTGTACTAAGACAAGATGCAAAGTTCTTAGAAGATAGAGCTTTCAGAAAATATCGAGAGATGCCAGCAAATGATCAGTCAATAGATGTTCCATTAGTCCCACAGCAGCAGAGGCAGTAGGACGGACAAGCAGGAGGATATCAGGATCGAGTGTCATAACCAGCACTGGTATTTCCTTAGGAGTAGGAGATCCAACCAGTTCTCAGCAGATGGAACAACAAGAATAGGAGGAGGATTCGATTGAGCCTCGCACCATGTTAAAATTGGCAACTAGGGCCAAACTCCATGTGGGTCATATTATTTATGGCAACTGATATTTTTATTGGATCCCTCTCATTGAGAGGTGTAGGATTGATCTAAAGATCAATCGATTCTGATAAGTATTTATGAAGTTATGAATTTATTTATGTTATGGACAAATTGGTAAGTCGGCTAGCAACTTATGTAGGCTCAGAAGCCCAACAGTCATGTCTATTCAACCTCTACGTTTAAATATAAATAGAAGAGGACTTCAATCATTTCTACACACACTTGGATCTCTTCCTCTCTCTACTTGTCTTTGGGTTTTAGTAGGAAGAGAGATCCTAAGGAAAAGCCGGAAAAGTCGAAACTGCCGGAAAAGCCAGAAAAGTCAGAACTGTTGGGAAAGCTGGAAAAGCCAGAATAGCCAGAAAAGCTGAAAAAGTCAGAAAAGTCAGAATTGCCGGAAACGCTGGAAAAGCTGGAAATACCGGAAAAGCTAGAAAAGCCAGAAAAGCTGGAACTACTTGAAAATTCAGAACTGCCGGAAAAGCCGGAAACACTGGAAAAGTCGAAAATACCGAAAAAGCCAGAAAAGCCGGAAAAGCCGAAAATGTAGGAAAAGCCGGAACTACGGGAAAAGCCGGAAAAGCTGGAACTACCGGGAACTGCCGAAATAGCTGGAGCATCTGTCTTCGAAGGAACGCAACATGATATATGAGATCATGGGCAGCGTAATAAGCAGCATGATGATATGAGCATGGGTAGCATAATGTTGCATGATGATATGAACATGGGCAGCATAATGATGAATGAGATCATGAGCATGGTTAGCTTGATGATGAATAAGACCATGGAAGATGCAGCATGATGAGCAACATGAAGATGAGAGCAACTTAGTGCTCAAGGTTCAACACATGTGACAGTACAATAAGGTGTCACATGGTAATGTGCAACAAATAGACGAGATGCAACACTATGATAGGTGAACGAGTCACCTTAGAGAATCAGTTGAAGCAATATGTCTTCAACTGATCTCATGCCGATATCAAAAGTCAAAGTGATTGACTTCTATTGTAAATGTACTATCTCTCTCACTTTCTTTGTTGAACTTTGAAGAACATAAAAGAAGAATTGATCAAGGGTTTCCCCACATTGGGGTTTGTCCCTAGCTAGCGCCACATCTTGTGTCCTCTTGTCTTGGCTTGTCTTCTGTGATTTATATTTATGTTCTATCTGCAGTTTATTTTATGCTGATGTGATTGCTAATGTGGAAAAGAAATTGAAATAAATTGCTCTAGCATAGAACATACCTAAAATTAACATGGTATCAGAGCTGAGGTGAAGACAATGCCCAAGCAAGAGTGAAAGAGCAATCACCAAAGACAATAGGGACAAGACAAAAGGATCAATGGGTTCCACATCTCTCTTCTAAGTTCACAAAGGGTGAAGTCGAAGCAGAACATATTATCAGAATGGCGTAGCGGAAGTTTCTGATGGCCCATCTAAAGATCACTTCATTGGGAAGTTCTAATCTAAGGATGGAAGGAAAGGCAGATGCCTTGGTTGCAATAAGTTCGACCATTATGCGAAGGAGTGTCCGAAGGTAATGCAGGTCATCAAGGAAATGGTCGACTCTGTTAGAGTCGGTCTTAAGCCCTCCATCAGTGATCAAAACTCTTTGCATTTGCATATGTAGGTGTCTCATCAGTGTCAAGTTTTGCATCCCGTTAGGCATGCCATAACCCTGATGGAGGAGCTGGTGTGTTGTACCCCTCTTGGCATTGCTGGTTCAGGTCATTTCAGTCATTAAGCTCTTTCAAGCTTGTCTTATCTTGTGTTGAGGTCAATTTCCTAGGTCTAGGGTTTTGGTCAAATATGTTTACAGGGTCATGTGTCTGAAAAGTCAATGAGTATTCAGCCAGCCAGAGGGATGATTGTAAAAGTGTTTCTTCAAGATTTCTTATCTGGTACAGCTAATCTTCACCTTGGATTTAAAAACTCTGTTTTTAAATGCCAAGGTCATTTTCCAAGTTTTTGTAAATAAGTGATGAAATTTCAAAAGTCTTCAACGAACAAAATGCAACCCTGGTCCCCTTGCCAAGATCCCTCAGATGATCTACCTGCAAAAAGAATCAAGTCAAAGCACTCAATGAGTCAAATTCAAGACAAAAAAAACCAAAAAGTCAGTGTTATAAAGTGTCAAAGAGAACACATTAGAAAGTGGGTTTGTGAATGAAATTTTTTCAAATGAAACTTATAAAAACCCCAAATTCCCTCCTATCACTCTCATTGTGCATCCTAGACGCTTGCAAGAGAGGTTTGAGAGAGTGATTAAGAGAAAGGAGCGAATACAGAGCGAGTTCGGACATTGGACTGGTGCGCGACCCGTCAAGCTAGGTGCGCGACCCGTCAGGTGCGCGCGACCCGTCAGAGGGTCTTCCACAATGTAAAAATACAACGGGTGCGACCCGTCAGAGGTGCGCGACCCGTTGGGCGTGGTGCGCGACCTGTCGAGCTGTCTCCCTGCAAATCGATTTTAAACTTGCTCAAACGCTCTCCAAGCCATAAATTCGTTTGAGGTAGGTGTTCTAAACTTGAAATGGTTGCTGGTTATGATTGGTGGATATCATGAAACATGTTTTAATGATCGAAATTGTGCAAGTGAAACCTCTTCATATGACTGCAATGTTAATGGGTAAAATGTGCTAGGGTTTGTGTTGTTTCAAGGTGTTTTCCCTTTGTAATTGTTTCCCTCCTTCCCCTTTCCACTCACACTTGTATGTATGCCTATTTTTCTCCCATGCTATTTTATAAATCAAATGAAAACCCTCCCTTCTCCCTAATAACTAAAAGTGTAAACCCTACCCCTCTCCCAAAGCATTCAAAACCCTAATCTCCCTCTACCATATGCATGTGTAAACAATAGAAAATGTTGGTGAATATGTCAGCAGTTTTGTGCATATGTTTCCCTATCTTCCCCTATTAATGCTGCATGTTTTCATATCCCCATATGTTCACTTTCATACATGTTTTTCCCATATGCAGTGATTTTTGCAAATGATTTCCCAATATCCCTGATTTTAAATATGTACTCCTATATTCATAATGGTTTGCAACATTTTCCTTAAAAATTTCCTGTTATATTTATATATTCCCAATTCCTTGTAAAAAGGTCCCTCCCCTAACATTTCCCTCATGTCTTTTTCCCCTTGAAACAGCATAGAATTCAACACTTTTTACAGGCAGAGACAGCAGTACAGTTTGTCCACTTTGCTCCTAAACAATGTCAGAAACCGAAACTTATGAGCAAAGTGATGGCCATTCATCATCTGCAGAGGTTGAGGTACAGAGGAGGCCTCGTAAGGGTGGACATCATAAGCGAGAGGAGCCCACTTCTTTAGCAGAGTTACAGGCCTGTTCTATGGCAGTCACTTGTTTTCAGTACATGTCTTGTTATGAGTTCTGTGAGAGGATTTCTCGGATTCAGCACCACAGAGAGTTGGCCCGCCTTTTTGTTTTACACCTCCATGATGGACATGTCAATCTTGCAGGGGTGAACTTTACATTGACACCTGAGGTGATCTCACATGCTACAGGGATACCTAATGTTGGTGAGGTGTGGAATAAGTGCAAGATGCTAGATACTGTTCACTTTGAGCCTTATGTCCGGCCACCATTCATGAGACATTTGGCGGGTGTTTTTCCATTCAGGTTTCTCCGGAGCGAGTATGCTCCCATCATGAGGCTTATTATGCACTATTTTACCTGTGAGGGCATATTTTCACAGGTGTACTCATATCACATTCGCCTTTTGATGCACTTCACCCGAGTGAGGATGATGAACATCCCGGTTTTCTTCTTTCAGAACATTCAGAGGATGGTGCCCATGTTGCAGAGGAAGACCTCGGCACAGCAGTACAGGAGCCTTCACCATTATGGTTTGATTCAGCTAGTAGTATTGCATCAGTTGACTCAGCAGGGCATCTCATGGGAGGAGTTCATCTCTCGTGAGTTTTTCACAGCGCCATCACAGCCACATCCTGAGGTTGTTCACGAGGAGAGAGGACCATCACACCGACATCACATCCCTGTCACTAGACATGTTAGCTCCTCACCTCTGGTCACCTATCAGAAAGGCCCAAGGGCCTTATTTGTAGCAGCCAGGCGAGTACTATCTCCACAGCAGGTGGAAGGGGTCTCGCCTTCATCTTCAGCTCAACGAGTGTTATCTCCACATCAGGTGGAAGGGGCCTCGCTTTCTTCACCAGCACAGGCAGCACAGAGGGGCAAACAGCCCATGATTCATGAGGGTCCATCAGGAGTTCCAGACACTGAGGTGATTGATCTTGAGGCCAGTTCTCCTAGCCGAGAGGCAAAGGAGATCATTCAACATCTCAGAGCTGAAAATGATGCTTTGCAGAGGAGATTTGAGGGTGCCCAATGGACCATCACCTACCTGGAGCAGCGCAACAAACAGTTGGAGGAGGAGAAAGCACTTGATGAGCTATGGAGGGTTCGTAGTGACCGAACCTTGAACCGTAGAAGACCCGGTGACCCATTGCCTGCTGACCGAGAGTCTATGCTCATCCAGGAGAACGCACACTTGGAGAGGCTGTTGGCTAAGGCCAACCAAGAGAAGATATTGCTGAGGAACATGAAAAACCATTACTGGGCAAGAATACATGTGTGCAAGGCCAAAATGAAGATGTTTCAAAGGCGGTTGACCGAGGCTCTAAAACAGAGAAAGAGGCCAAATCCCCTCCGTATCTTGGCTGAGGCTTCACTCAAAGATCATGGCACTCAATAGCTTAGCCACAGCTCAAATCCCAAAATTTTTGAGAATTTTGGGTAATTTTGGCATTTTTTGGTAATTTACAGGTTTTGGCTCTTTAACGGGTCTCACCCCCTGCGCGACCCTTCATCAGGGCAACTCCTTTTCACAAAAACTCAGCATTTCCTGATTTGTCATGCAAAGTTACATATGCCCATGGATGGACTTGAGTTTTTATGGAGTTTTGGGCCTCCAGAAGGTCAAAATACATGCAAAATTTGACTTTCTGCCACTTTTTTGAACTGCAGAAAGCTGTCTTGGGAGATTTGATTTTTGACAGGGCAAATGATCTCCAAATTCAAAAATTCCAGTTGGGTTGGAAAGTAGACTCACAGACCTTTCCAACAAGCCTACTTTTGCCCAATTTGGACACCTGCAAGTGCCCCAAAAGTGGCTCCAAAGGCGCGCGACCCGTCAGGCAGGGGCACGCGACCCGTCAGGCAAATTTTTCCAAAATGCACTGTACAGCTCAGAAAAACGCAGTTTGACTTAGTTTGACTTTTTGGGGTGAATTATGATTCTCTTTGATGTAATTATTGTACTTTTAAGACACTTTTACTCTTATGTAACATTTCTAGAAGATTCATTCATGAAAAGGGTAAATATTAAATGAATGAATTGGTTTCCTAGCTTATAGAGGCAAGTTGTTTTGCCTGCCTAGATTTTAGTGCTTAGTTTAGAATTAGTTGAAACACCTCCTAGAAGGATGAGCTCGACCCCTAGAGGCAAGGGAAGAGGTTGGCTTGCCTATATTATGTATTTTCTTAATCATTTTCAGGGGTTGGAAGGTTGGACTCTTGAGGGAGAAGGTATCATTGTATTATTTCACTGTATCTCTGCAATTTTTGGCTAAGGAAGACCAGGGTTTTGCAGTCCTCTTTGGGATTCTTGTGGACTCATGTGTTGATGGTGTGTTTCTCAATGTTCTTGTGAGTGTGTTTATGTGAATCATTTCCTTTCCTTTACTGCTGCACATTAAACAAATGAAGTGTTAAAGTAAGAATTCATGCTTGCCATGCTCTGCTTTTAAGTTTGTTTAATTTCAATGTTTTCTTCTGTCTAAAGAGAATTCAAAGTCATTGTTTGCTCTCTTTAGCTCTTCATCTTTCATTCCTGACCATCCACCTCAGTTAAAGGCATCAACGCTGTTTCCTACCTCGCCCCAAGGAATCCCCTGCAGAAACTGTGTCCAATCCCCGCACCCAAAATTGCCCTCTCCTCAATTTGCCACCAAAAACCCAAAAACCCCAAAACCAATCTTTCTGATCAGTTTACTAGCCTAATATCAGTGATACCTTATTGGTCATCTCATTTATTGGAGATTTTGCGAGATAGACCGGAGAGAGCCTTCTCCTGCCCCGTAGGGCTAGCTACGAGGCTAAATGGTTTGATGTTGCCTTGAGGTTTACCTTTCTCAGCCTGAGGTGAAATTTCAAGCGCTAACAGACTCTTCAAAGAAAGCAAGGAACCCCGAATCACTTTTATGTACCAGATCGCAAGAAGAACCTGGTGTCCATCTCGGAAATGGAAGTCAAAGGTTTCAGGGTGGCACTCATCGATGGAAAGGTACATGTTTGGAAATAGAATTTTCAAAGATGTTTTTGTGTCCAGGGTTGTATCAAATTGCAGGAAGTCCACTGGGGACCATGTCCATTGTCACGTAGCACCAAAGGTCTGTGAGTCAGATGGTGACAGGGATGCTTGAATTCAAAAGGAGCATGAAAGTACATGTCTGAGATCTACTGAAGGAAAATCTTACAAGGGGACCATTCCCCTCTTGTAGCAGGTCCACAGGTTTGGAACAACCCGTGGAGTTTGAGATTCATGAACAAGAATCTCATGTATACAGGTGGAAGAAATCCCTTTATGGCTTGAAGCAAACACCCCGGGCATAGTATGAGAGGATCGGTAGCTGTCTGATAACGCTGAGATTCACTAGGAGTGAAATGGATCCAAACCATTCGAAGGTTGTGGATGATAGACCTCTCATACCAGCACCTTATGAGGATGACCTACTACTAACAAGTGCAAACTCTCTCATTTGCAGAAGTAAGAGGGAGTTGGATTCCAGATGTGGAATGGTGAACTGCAAGCCTATGACTACCTCGAGGATCTTAACTTTCAGAAGTTATATGGTAGTGATGTCGGACCAGATTTGGGAAATGCCTCTGAATCTCATAAACTCATTCGCGTTGATGTTCTTGGTGAACTTCTGTCCGGACATATGTTTTGCATTTAGCATGGTGAGCTCATATTTGGTTGAACCTCACTGGATTGGTGCCAAGAATCTTCTGAGATGTCTTCGGGGCACAATCTCTCATGGATTGAGATACACTACTGGAAATATGAAACTGCATGATTATTCGAATGCTGATTGGGCAGGCAGTGTGGAGGATCACTAGAGCACTTCTTAGTGCTGTTTCTTTTTGGATTCTGCTTCGATATCATGGATCAGCAGGAAGCACAAGTTGGTTGTTATAAGCACTACTGAGACCGGATACATATCTACGAGTATGATCTCATATGAAGCTGCCTGGTTGGGGAAGCTCTTCAAGTGAGCTGTTTGTACCACTGTGTTTCTCTGTGACGACCAGAGGTGGGATTCGATTATTGAGGAATCCCGTATTCGACGATTGCTCCAACAGATAGACATCAAATACTACCTTATCTGGGATATGGTAAGTCTATGAGCATGGAAGATCCATCGCTATGAGATGATGTAAAGGTCGCTACACTTTGTCTATGCGCCGAGGGAAAGATCAAATCTGTGATTTTCCCGAACGACCTGGAGTCGTTAAGAGACCCTTGTACAAGGGTCCTGCATGTTGTATACAGAGCTTTGGGGGCTTGTGGTTCTTACTGGAGCAACATACGACCACAGGGTGACTCACCCTTCCCTGGTGGTGCGCACTGGGAGAGGATGATTCGCTCTCCTGTGGACAGGATGATTCGCTCTCTTGTGGACAAGATGATTCGCTCTCTTGTGGGACAAGATGATTTGGTCTCTTGTGGGATAGGATGATTTCCTCTCCTGTGGATAGGATGATTCGCTCTCTTGTGGGACAGGATGATTCGCTCTCTTGTGGGACAGGACGAATCGCTCTCTTGTGTAGCAGGATGATTAATTCTCCTCTGAGGTTTGGATGATGTGTTCTCCATGACGATTGTGTAGCAGGATGATTAATTCTCCTTTGAGGTCTGGATGATGTGTTCTCCATGACGATTGTGTAGCAAGATGATTAATTCTCTTGTGAGGTCTGGATGATGTGTTCTCCATGACGATTGTGTAGCAGAATGATTAGTTCTCCTGTGAGGCCTGGATGATGTGTTCTCCATGGCGATTGTGTAGTAGGATGATTAGTTCTCTTGTGAGGACATGATTGATTAAGTTCTCCTGTCGAGGCATCCTATCCACGCAGTTTGGGACTCATGGGAAGTACCTCTCATATGATCAATGAGCAGGGAAATGAGGATAGGGACCATAGTAGTATCGATGGATGCATCGCTGTATCTACTGTACTCCCTGTTGACCTCTATGTGTCAACTTCCCATAGCAGTACACCCCCTTTTTCTTCGCAAAAGGGATAGTGCTTAATTGACGTGTCCGTGCCATTCGATAGTCATCGTTGACTTGATCATATTATGTTGTAAAGCTAGTTTGCATGTGTGAATTGTAAATAATCTTAGCAGAGCTGAGTCATGTATGTAAATTGCCTAGGTGGACCTAATTTTTCCAGTGATAATTTACGTTTCGGAAGGTTTTTTGTCTCACTGATCCATGATCGGCAGAGTTTTCCTTCAGCCCAACCCCAAAGCCGGAATGAATTTTATCATTAGAATCTTAAGGGAATCCTAGTGCGTTGATTTGCTAGATTATATTTGGTCGTAGAACTGGGTGGTTTATGAGGGTCTATGTCAAATGGGTTTTCCCCCTTGAGATGTAAAATTGTAAAAGTCATGATATAAAGTGTCTTGAGGGTTAGAAAATGTTTTAATCTCCTCATAAGTCCTATGTTCTAAGTCCTAGGTAATTTTTCCAAAGGCTAAGTTCGAGGATCCATTTAAAAATAAAAATTAAAAATTGAAAATATATATATATATATCTCATTAATTAATTAATTAAAAAATTAATAAAAAATAAAAAAAATAAAAAAAATTAATAATAATAATAAAATAATAATAAATCAAATTTTTGAGTAAATAAATGCAGAATTTCAATTTTTTAATGCATTTAAAATTTCGACGGATGAGATTAAAAGATATCTTGATCCTCATCGACGGTTGAGATCATTTTGACATGGATCACTCGAACTAGCCGTTGGGAATTTTTCCTTTAAATAGGGTGCTAGGGGTCATTTGAGATCATTCGATCTGTGAGTCTTGTGCTGAAGAAAGCTCTCTTGTAAACCTTTTCTGGTGCAAATAAAGAAAGACTTTGGGGTTGAAATCTTGCTGGTGTTACTCTCCTGAAGTGCTGTGAGCTATTTTATTTTCTGCATAATTTTATTTTCAGCTATTAGTAATAGCTTGATGTAGAGTATTGTTGAACACAGGTATATTGTTCACTTACTAGGGTTTGAATGGTATTAGATTTCTGAAATAATGGCAGGTATCTCCATTGCATCTGGAATTTAATACTATTTTTTCCCTCTTTATTGATGGTTGAAGTGAGCTGTGCAGGAAACCCTTATTGAGAAAATCAGTGCGCGTTTTGGGAAGTTCTCGACTGAACCAGCCAACTCCCACAAAGCATTTTCTTGTAGAGCCCGGCCAATTTCGATTCTGGGTCTGACATTTAAAATTTATTTTTGAATTGCATGAGAGATTTCTGAAGTATCTCATAGTAAATATGATATTATGAAAATATTATTGAGGGTTACTGACAAATCTGGCTGTTGTAGAGTCACACAACTGTAAATATTGTAGTTGGTTTGTAGGGTTTTAGTTTTTATATATATATTCTCTGGCTGTTTATCTTTCCATTACAGGTTGCAGGGTTTTCTGAAGATTTCCGATGGTTTGATCAGGCCCTTGCTATATCAACTGGGTTTCTTTGTGTTACAGGGGCATTTTGATTTTTTTTTTTAAGGGAGATTTGCGTTCTATCTTAGATACGTTTCCGCAGTTACAACAATCAATGCTGCCCGCTGTCTCCAATCACACAGAAAAATCCAGCGGCCTCATTATTTACCGTCCAGTTGTCATTTATGCCTTCTTTGCTCCTGCACGTGGCATCCTGCTCCTTGCTCATCCGCTGCATGCTCACGTATTATTGCCGAAGTCCCTCACCCACTCGCTGATACTTCCCCTATGCTGCCCCTGCTCCTTTCAGCGCTCTTTGTCTAGACTCTAAACTGCAGCCACTTCCACACAAACCATTGGCTGCTACTTCCACAGAGTTGGTTCAAGGCTCCATCATATTCACACTTAGTCATCTCCTCCGTCCTGCTGCCGTTGTCTTGTTCATTCCATCCGCAACCTTGTTCTCTGCCTGCCATCGTTCTTCCTTTCTTCCGCTAACCTGTACACGCAACAGCCAAAACTAAAGGACAATTTGATATGCGTAAGTCTATTTTCATATGCGTAGGCAGAATTCGATTTTCAGTTTAGCGTAGATACGATTTCAGGTTTTATTTTAAATTTTGGTTTCATATAATAAAGAAATAAAAAGCAACGTCTAGTTTGTTTTTCTTTCCCTTTTAGATTTTCATTTTGTTTCATTTAGATTTTGATCATAGTTTAGCTTAGGGTTTGATTTTAGAATTAGATTTTCTTTAAAGTTTAGTTTTATTTCAATTTTTTTTTTTTTTTTTTTTAAAGAGTCCCTTTTAATTTTTTTTTTAGATAGATTTTAATTTAGAATCTAGATTATTTTCTAGTCTTAGATTTAATAAATTTTTACTTTAGTTAGATTTAGATTTAGGATTTGAGTTGTTTTGTTTAGTTTTTCATTTAACTAAAAGAATATAACAATAAAAAATCAAAAAAATTGAAAAATATAAAAATCATAAAAAGTTTTAGTTTTAAGGTTTTAGTTCATTCTTTTATTTAAGTAAAAAAAGAAAAAAATTCTTTAGACTTTTTATTTTGTCCTATAGTTTAGAATTTTCTTTAGATTTAAGTTTCATTTATTTAGATTTCAGTTGGCTTAGTCTTGTTTTATTTAAAAATATAAAAAATATTTTGGAAATATTTTGCCAGATACAGTCTTGGCTCAAGGCTTCGTCATGTTTGCGATATATCTTTCCTGCTGAGGCTAAAATTTTGATGTGGGATTAATATTTATCATTTCTTTATGTGGTTAAACATGCTTAAATATTCATTTGAAGATTAGCTACATGAATGTAATCTCTGGTTAGAATTTAAAATTACGTGGTTATTTAAAGCATTTAATCTTTTGAAATTTTAATTGTTGGAATATTGTTAAGCCATTGAGCGTTTATCGATTATCTCACATTTGGTAAAAGTTAATCTTTGATTGAGTTATTTGATGGTAAACGATTGTTAATGAGTTCATTTGTCTTCAACATTTGATAAATAATCATTTAATCATTTAGTTCATAAGGCACTAGTCTATTAACTTAATAAAATCAATTAAGTGCTTGTTTCCCCTCGTGTTTCCCAACCCATTGGTCCACAGTTGGTCATCCATTATCCTATAGGGTCTACCCCCCTTAGCCGCGGGAGACAGGCTTAAACGGAGAGATCGGGGATCAGGGTGATAGCCCCCGGTCTGAGCATTGTCGTGACAATCTGTGCGACAACATTTTTTGGCGTTGTTGCCGGGGATAGAGTTTTTTCTGTCTTTGGTCCTTTCATTTCAAGCTTTTCCGTGTTTCACTTTCTGTCCGGGTGGCGACTCCACTTCATATATTATCTACAAGAGTGTATACTAGAAGACATCCAAGCAGTCTGTGCAATCCCGCTCCTGATCCTGAAAGGGCCTCAGGGTACGATTACACAAGCTCTCTTCTCGTACACTTTTTGTTAACCTCGGACAAGAAGCCCTCTCTGATATCCATTTGCTTTTTACTAGTCCAGTTGGGCACGACATCATGGATATGTGTGCCCCTTGCAATTTTTCTAATATTCCAGGGTATCTCAATGATCTTCCATCACTTGGGATAGATATGTTGCCTATCTTTCAGGGAGATAATGTGATTAGTGCTAATTCGCATCTGAGAGATTTTAGTATATGGATGGCTAAGTATGCAAGGTCTCCTGATTTCGATCATTGAAGCAGAGAATTTTAAGATGCATAGGATTTTATATATATATTTTATTAATAAGAAGATGAATACAAATGATGATATTACAATTGCAGATGCGTGGCTTATATACCGCCATGCACACCCTTTGGGGAAAGGGCATGATCTTATGATCGTGCCCTTAACTGAAAATTAAATAATAACCTAATTTAACTAATATTTTACATAACATTGCCTTCCTCTCGAAAGAATGCTTTGTCCTCAAAGCATAAGTAATGACGGATGTTGTTGAAGAATGATTCATTCTCCCAGAAGGCGTCTTCTTCGGGTAAGTCCTTCCACTTGATCAGATATTCCAAGATGATCAAGGTCGCACACTCTAAAAGGTCTTGGATTAATCTCTCAAGTTCCGTTTTTTGGTGATGTGGATATCGGTATGGCTTGATGTTGACAGGGTCTGACCCTGCCTTGACTTCTATTGTATGCTCAATTTCCCTATTAGGCGGCCTCTTCATAGGTAGGTCTTGAATTACTTTTTCATGCTTCCGAATCAAATCTTGTATCCCTGGTGACTCTTCTCTAGTCATATTTGCAGATAACATTTCTAATTGGTGACATTGTATTGCATAAGCAGGTGCTCTTCTTCGACTCAGCTTCATCATCTGAGATGATGATACAACTTGATTTTCTGGTGCTTGGAATCCATGTAGTTTGTACTTCTGACCTCCCCATTTGAATTTTATAAATTGTACTTGATGGTTGGCGACATAAGTACCTAAAGTTCGTAACCATTGGATACCTAAGACTACATCTACTCCTCCTAATGGTACTGTGAAGAATGGAGACTCTAGATTAAAGTCTTGAATCTGCAAATTGACCTTATGGCATTTCCCTACCTTTTCAATCTTCTTACCATTAGCTACCATCACTTTCATGTTTGGTAAGGGAAATGAAAAGATGTTGAGTCTCTTTGCCACGGTTGCATCTAAAAAATTGTGTGTGCTTCCAGCGTCGATGAGAACCACTACGTTGTTCTTCTTTATGTGTCCTTTTAATTTTAAAGTCTGAGGTTGTGATATACCTGTCATAGCTGATAATGACACTTGCGGAATACTTCCGTCATCTAATTCTGGTGAGAATTCTGGGGCGTCTTCTATGTCTTCTATGTCATAATCTTCACTGTTTGAATCATTGGTTGCTTCACAATTATATAGGTTCTTTGGTTCTTTTCCTTTAGCACATCTATGTTTGGGGTCCCATTTCTCACCACAACGCTTACATTTACCCTCTTTTATCCTTTGCATTTCCACATTAGATTTTTCATCTTCACGACGATGTGGTGGAACATATCTTGTATTGTTTGAGTCCACATACTTCGTCTTGCATAAGCTTTTTCCACTTTTGACCAAAATATTGGTTCGGATTTCTTTTCGGCTGTTTTTGCTTTTTGTCTTGTTACTTCTATAGATGTAATGTCATGCATCTCAAGTTCTGCTTGTAAATGGGTTTTGAGTCTCGAGATATATGACTGAATTAGACGAGATTCTGATAACCCAGGTACTCGTGTTACTAAGGTCTCCCATTCTTGAGTGTATTCATCCACACTTCCTTTTTGTCGTAATTTGATGAGTTTTGAAAAGAATTCTTCTTCCTTTACACCTTGGAATCTTTTGAAGAATGCATCTTTAAATTTTCTCCAGCTAATGACGTGTGTTGTCTTTTTCCACCACATATACCCGTTATATGCTTCTCCTTCCATTTTCATGGATGCATGCCTGAGCTTTTCGTCATCGTCATTGATGTCATATATCTCAAAGTATTCTTCTGCTTTATTTATCCATGCAACATTGTTTTTTTCGTTTTCATCGAATTTAGGCATCTCGACTTTTGCCCTCTTCTGGTATGTGGCTAATGGTTGAGCAAAAAAGGGGTGTTGATTAGTAAGGGTATCCCAAAGTTGCTTGTTTGTAAAGGCCGTGTTACTTGCTTCTTGGTGGGGTGTCGCTGATTTTCTTGTGGATTCAACCTTTTCATGAGAATCTGTTGACTTTGTTGAATCTGATGAGAGGTGTTCTTGATTCTCTTCACTTTCTTTTAATAGCTCTTCGGGTGTACAATTCGACCTTTTACATAGAAGTCTCAGCATTGTTAAGGCATCTCCTCTGTTTGGACATGTTGACTTTCCATCTTTATCTCTATTCGATTTGTCGTATCTTGAAGATTTTTTATTTTGTCCGCTTGCTCCCCAAGCTTGATCTCGAATTCATTTAGTCTTTTATTGACCTCATCGTGGTTGCTATTTATCTTATGCTCTGCATCGAACAATTTTTTTTGGAAATCCGCCATTGTCATTGTCGACATTGAGCGGGTTTGCGGGGGCGTGTATTTTTTTGCCAGCTAAAATATTTTTCCTCCCTCTTTTTATTTTTATTTTTTTTATTATCTAAAATAAATTTTATACATATAACTTTTAATTAATTAAATTAACTTATATATATATATATAACTTTTAATTAATTAAATTAACTTTATATATATATATATATATATATATATATATATAACTTATAACTAAATTAAAGTTATATGTTATAAAATTTATAATATATATTATATATAACTTATATATATTTATATTATATATCATATATATATATATATATATATATATATATATAAATTAACCGTTATATATAATTTGCGGATATAAATATATATTATATATTTCACGTTATTTATATAAATAAATGTTATATAATATATAAATATTTATTATAATTTAGTTATATATATATTATAAATATATATATTGAAATGAAAGGCACGCCGAGAGTCAATGGCCACGATGATTGGCTGTAGATGTGGCCAGAATCGAGGGTTAAGGACTGGTTGTGGACGGCGTGCAGGGAATGGCGTACAGCGGACGACCGACAGGTAGAACGATGAGCGGAGAGGGCGGAAAACCGGTGCGGCTGTGGACAGTAGCGGATTCGACGGGCAGCGGAGGGGATAACACAGCGAAGGAACAAGAGGGAACACGACGAGGGGAAACGGAACAATGAAACAGTTGGGCAAATGAGCAATGCGGTGGTCGTGGACGGTGAGGGACAACAGTCAAGGTGCAGCAAAACGGATTGCAGGTTGAAGGCAACAGAACAACGAGGGTGTGCAAATCGAGGGTCGTAGGGCTCTGATACCAGATGACGCAGAGAATTTTAAGATGCGCAGGATTTTATATATATATTTTATTAATAAGAAGATGAATATAGATGATGATATTACAATTGCGGATGCCTGGCTTATATACCGCCATGTACACCCTTTGGGGAAAGGGCATGAGCTTATGATCGTGCCCTTTCATCTAATTTAACTGAAAATTAAATAATAACCTAATTTAACTAATTTTTTACATAACAATCATGAGGATATTAGAATGACTGTTTTTATTTTAACCTTGGGGGGCAATGCTCATGAATGGTTCATTAAAAAGCCTCAGGATTCATTTGATTCCTTACAATCTATCATTGATGCCTTTAAAGAAAAGTATGGAGATAAGAGAGAGGGAAGACACCTCGTAAAAGCTATCGGCATAATAAAAAAGAGAGAGAATGAATTTGTTGAAGAATTTAACAAAAGGTTTAATGGTATTGTTAGAGAATTACCTGAAGACTATAAACCTACCAAAAAATCTCTTCGAGATTTTTACATTGATGCCTTTAGTCCTGAGCCATCTTATGAATTAAGGCGTGCTAGACTTAATGGTTATAGAGATTGCCAGACCTTAGCTATAGAGCTTGAAAAGGACAAGGCAGCGTCTGTGAAGTCTGAGATCCCAGGTTTCGACAGGGCTGCTATGAAACTAAAAGAACCTAAAGGAAAAGCAGTTTAAGAGCTTGAAAACGAACTTGTTCTCAGATTGCTCCAAAAGATTGAAACCATGGAAATTAATCATAATAACGAGATAGCCACTTTGCAGAATAGGTTGGTCCAAATGGAAGGAGTATAAATGCAAAATTTCCAACCTCAAAATAATAATAACAGAAATAACAATTGGCAAAAGAAGGGTTAATCTAGTGTGCAGAGACCTCCTAAGCCGTTTACTAATTTGGTTGATAATGCTCCTCCTTACTATCGGGTTTGTGATGCTCTTCATGAAGAAGCCACTTGCCCCATTGTTAGAAGAATCTTAGATAATGGAATGTTTGGGGTAGGTGATCAAATAAATTTAGTAGGTAGCAAGTTTCCTTTGTCTATGGATGATTGGATAGAGGTCAAAGAAAATAGTCGTGACGTTATGAATCCTTCATCGGCTTTTAGTATAAATAACCTTGAAAATGAAGATGACATTTTGGCTAGGTTATATGGTGAAAAACCCTCTCCCGAACAAATCATGGAAATTTCTAGAGATAAAGGTTTGACCTATCGGAGAAGGGATAAAGATTAGAGCGGAAATCAAATTCCCCCTCGAACTTTTAACCCTGGTTTAAACTCTGGATTAGATGTCGATTTGGGAAGTTGGTTCAACAATGCGAAAATCTAGGTTTCTGTCTCCGAGATTGCTAAAACCCTTCCCAAAGAGATAAGTTACTAAAAGCTATTCAAGGTCCTCAAGTAAATATTTCTCAACAGAAGACTCGGGAAGTTGAATATCACGATGCTCCCATATATTTGCAAAAGTTAGATTCAAATAACAAAGATCACCAGCCTTTCTTTATCACCTTTTTAGTTAATGGATATAAATTGAATAATTGCATGTTGGATTCTGGTGCAAGCTTGTGTAATGACTAAAAGGGTCATGGAACAGCTAAACTTAAGAGTTTCTAGACCCTACTATAATATATGTGCCATGGATTCTAAGAAAATTGAAGTGCATGGTTTGATAAAAGATTTACAAGTTCATCTATCAGTTTACCCAGACATCATGATTGTTATGGATATAGTTTTTGTTGATGTGCCTGATGCCTGGGGAATGCTTTTATCCAGAAAGTGGGCCTCTAATCTAGGAGGAAGTATTCAAATGAATTGGTCATATGCTATGATTCCTTCTCCTAGAGGTGATGGTTTTGTAAGACTTAATAGAGAGCCCGAAAGAAAATTCCATGTTGAAGATCCTAAGAGACCTCACAACGAGATAATTAAAGAGCAATCTGACATTGGGAATTACGCTATCATGTCTAATTTCATAATTCCTCCTGATGATAAGATTAAGGATCTCAATGATAGAGTTTGGTACATGTACTTTGATGGTGCATCGTCTAGGCATGGTAAGGGTGCTGGAATAGTGCTTAAATCTCCCCTTGATCACATTTTCAAGTTTGCCTATCGATTAGAGTTTGAAGCAACCAACAATGTCGCTGAATATGAGGCTTTATTGTTGGGTCTTGAATTGGCAAAGTCTTTGAAAATTAAGTTGCTTAGCATTAAGGGGGATTCTGATTTAATTATCATGCAGCTTAAAAATAAATTCACATGTAAAAATCAAAGATTAAGGAATTATCGAAATGCTGTGTGGGATACTATGGAGCACTTTGATGCCCTTGACCTCAAAGCTATTCCAAGAGAGAAAAATAGTTCGGTAGATGAACTTGCCATAGCTGCTACTAGCTTCCAGTTATCTGATGAGCTAATTAAGGATAAGATCAAAATGGAAGTAATATTTAGACCATCTGTTCCAGATAACTCAGAGCATTGGCAAGTCTTTAACGATGAAAAACAAGTCATTCATTTTCTTGATAGTCTGGATGAGTCTAAAGATTTCTGGATAGATTTTGAGGAGGATGGATCTTTAAAGCATGAGCATATCATAAATCCTACTCCTAGGAATGTGGTTGCCTTAGAGCAACATTTTGATCGGCATGATGCCACGAAGTTGAGAGAAGAAAATAAGATGGACCCAGGCGAATATCTCGAGATAAACATTGGTACTACTGAAAGCCCAAAGATTGTTAAAATTGGTAAAGGTACTAGTGCGGAGGAAAGAAAAAAGTTAACTTACTTCGCGAATATTGTGATGTTTTAGCTTTTTCTTATGATGAATTAAAGGGCTATAGGGAAGATCTCATGGAACATACTATCCCCTTAAAAGATGAAAATGCTAAACCCTTTCGCCAGATGCTTAGGCAGATTAATCCTAAGTTAGCCCCTTTGGTTCAGAAAGAGCTTGCGAAAATGCTTGCGGTAGGAATTATCGCTCAAACAAGGCATTCAACATGGTGTTCAAATCTGGTGATTGTTAGGAAAAAGAACGGTACGATAAGGCTTTGCATCGATTTTCGAAATCTTAATGAGCATGCAAGAAAGATAATTACCCTTTGCCAAACATGGAGACTTTATTGCAAAGAGTAACCGGTTCTGGAATGATGTCGTTGCTAGATGGTTTTTCTGGGTACAATCAGATATGGGTTAAAAAGGAAGATCGTCATAAAACCACATTCACCATGCCATGGGGTACTTCTGAATACATCAGAATGCCGTTTGGATTAACCAACACTGGGGCTACATTTCAAAGGGCTATGGATTATGCCTTCAAGGGGTTAATTGGGAAATTTATTGAGATTTACCAAGATGATCTTACTGTATTTTGTAAAGATGGTATCAGTCATATAAATCATCTTAGGCAGGTTTTCGATAGATGTAGAGAATACGGGATTTCTTTGAATCCAGCTAAGTCTATTTTTGGAGTAACAGAAGGGAAATTACTTGGCCATATCATTTCTAAGGATGGAATCAAGATTGATCTTGAAAGAATTGAAGCAATCCAAAAGATTCCTCTTCCTCATAATCTTAAATCCCTTCAGTCTTTTTTTGGAAAGACAAATTTTCTTAGAAGGTTTATTCCAAATTACACAGAAATATCTAAGCCTATTCAAAGTCTTCTAAAGAAAGATGCAAAATTTGTTTGGCAAGAAGACGGCAAAAAGACTTTTCAAGAGATCAAATGCGCTATTGCAGGAGCTCCTGTCTTAATTAGTCCCGATTATTCCAAGGATTTCATGATTTTTTTTTTCTCTTCCGAAGATACCATTGTTGGTGTCTTGTTACAAAAGAATAAAGATGGTTATGAGCAGCCTATTGCTTTCATGAGTAGAGCACTTCAAATTCCGAATTAAAATACAATACCATGGAAAAGCAAACTTATGCCCTGGTCAAGTCTCTTAAGCACTTCAAAACTTATGTGGGTTATTCTAAAATCATTGCTTTCATCCCACATTCTGCTGTTAAAGATATATTAACTCAAACCGATTGCTTAGGGACTCACGCTAGGTGGGATACTAAAATACAAAAATATGATTTAGAGATCAGACCCACCAAGCTTGTCAAAGGCCAAGGTTTGGCTCAAATGTTGTCTGAAAGTAACGAAAAGACTCTTGGTCTGTTTTGTTTTAGCGATCTATCTTCGCCGGAATTGCAAAGATTAGGAGAACATGAGTGGTACAAGGACATCGTTTATTACTTGATGAATCTTACATGTCCTAACCATTTAGCTGCTCATAAGAGAAGGGCTCTTAGACTAAGAGCCACTAAGTATTGCCTTATGAAGGAAGGCCTTGGATGGAGAAATCCTGAGGGCATAGTGCTTAGGTGTGTTGATGAAATGGAGTCCAAGAAATTAATCTCTGAGTTTCATTCAGGATTTTGTGGTGGTCATCATGCTGCTAGAACTACCACCCACAAAATCCTGAGAAATGGTTATTATTGGCCTTCAATTTTTTCTGATGTGCATAAGCTTGTTAGAACTTGTCAAGCCTGTCAACTATTCACTGGGAAACAGAAGCTTGCTGCCCTGCCCCTACAACCTGTCATTGTAGAGGCACCTTTTCAGCGTTGGAGTCTGGACTTCATTGGGAAGTTCCATGAAAATTCTAGCAATGGCTATTCATGGATTTTGACTGCTACGGATTATTTAACTAAATGGGCTGAAGCCATTCCCGCTAAAAATGCCACTGAAAAGGTTATTATTGATTTCATTGAAAATAATATCATTACTAGATTTGGTGTCCCTGCTAAGATCACCACTGATAATGCTAAGGCTTTTAGTTCTTCAGAGTCTTCATCTTTCTGTTTCAAATATGGCATTATCTTATCTCATTCATCAAATTACTATCCTCAGGGTAATGGTCTGGTTGAATCAAGTAACAAGAATCTCATAACCATTATCAAGAAGATAGTAGGAGATAACAAGAGATCATGGGATAGCAAAATCAAGTATGCTTTATGGGTAGATAGGATCACTAAGAAGAAAGCTACTGGTAAAGCTCCCTTTGAATTAGTTTATGGCTTGGATGTAACCTTACCTGTGCACCTTAAATTGCCAGATTATCAACTCCTTCATAAATTTTTTGTTAATAAAGATGTTGTTCAGAATAGAATAGATCAGATTGTGGAGTTAGATGAAGCTCGTAGGACAACTTTTGATGCTATGTGTAAAAATCAATCTAACATTAAGAAAAGCTTTGATAAATTCTCTCGATCTAGATCTTTGCAGGTGGGAGATATGGTACTTCTTTGGGATCACAAGAATGAAAAACCAGGAAAACATAAGAAGTTCGACAGTTTGTGGCTGGGACCATACATCATTCGAGATATAGCTAGACCAAACTCATTCCACTTGAGCAGATTGGATGGCGAACCACTTGATCTACCTGCAAATGGCCAAATGCTCAAGCTGTTCTTCAAAGATGATATCTGATGCCATGGGGCATCCTTTGTATTGTATTTCTAACCCTACTCTCTGTTATTTCAACATTTATTCTTGTTTTAGGATTAGATTTACTTTCCTTGTTAATAAATGAAGAGCTTATATCTTTCATGTGATTAAATGTTATATGATGATTTTTGGATGGACGCTACTTATTTTTGTTGTGTGTTGTGTGGATGCAGATTTTGGATTCTCACATTCCTGCAGTGCTGCAACGTGTCCCCAAGTATAGCCAGATGTTGACCACTATGTGTCAACTTCCCATAGCAGTACACCCCCTTTTTCTTCGCAAAAGGGATAGTGCTTGATTGATGTGTTCGTGCCATTCGACAGTCATCGTCGACTTGATCATATTATGTTGTAAACCCAGTCTGCATGTGTGAATTGTAAATAATCTTAGCAAAGCTGAGTCATGTATGTAAATTGCCTAGGTGGACCTAATTTTCCAGTGATAATCTACGTTCTGGAAGGTTTTTTGTCTCATCAATCCGTGATCGGCAGAGTTTTCCTTCAGCCCAACTCCAAAGCTGGAATGAATTTTATCATCAGAATCTTAGGGGAATCCTAGTGCGTTGATCTACTAGATTATATTTGGTCGTAGAACTGGTTGGTCTATGAGGGTCTATGACAAATGGGTTTTCCCCCTTGAGATGTAAAATTGTAAAAGTCATGATATAAAGTGTCTTGAGGGTTAGAAAATGTTTTAATCCCCTCATAAGTCCTAAGTCTTAGGTCCTAGGTAATTTTTCCAAAGGCTAAGTTTGAGGATCCATTTAAAAATAAAAATTAAAAATTGAAAAAAAAAGAAAAAAAATAAAAAAGAAAAGATATAAATAATTAATTAAAAAATGAAAAAAATAATAAAAAAAATAAAATATAATTAAAAAAAATAATAATAAGTCAAAATTTTGAGTAAATAAATGCAGAATTTCAAATTTTTAATGCATTTAAAATTTCAACGGATGAGATTAAAAGATATCTGATCCTCATCGACAGTTGAGATCATTTTGACATGGATAACTCGAACTAGCTGTTGGGAATTTTTCTTTTAAATAGGGTGCTAGGGGTCATTTGAGATCATTCGATCTGTGAGTCTTGTGTTGAAGAAAGCTCTCTTGTAAACCTTTTCTGGTGCAAATAAAGAAAGACTTTGGGGTTGAAATCTTGCTGGTGTTACTCTCTCGAAGTGCTGTGAGTTGTTTTATTTTCTGCATAATTTTATTTTCAGCCATTAGTAATAGCTTGATGTAGAGTATTGTTGAACACATGTATCTTGTTCACTTACTAGGGTTTGAATGGTATTAGAATTTCTGAAATAATGGCAGGTATCTCCATTACATCTGGAATTTAATACTATTTTTTCCCTCTTTATTGATGGTTGAAGTGAGCTGTGCAAGAAACCCTTATTGAGAATATCAGTGGGCGTTTGGGGAAGTTCTGGGCTGAACCAACCAACTCCCACAAAGAATTTTCTTGCAGAGCCCAACCAATTTCAATTCTGGGTCTAACATTTAAAATTTATTTTTGAATTGCATGAGAGATTTCTGAAGTATCTCATAGTAAATCTGATATTCTGAAAATATTATTGAGGGTTACTGACAAATCTGGTTGTTGTAGAGTCACAACACTGTAAATATTGTAGCTGGTTTGTAGGGTTTTCTGAAGATTTCCGAGGGTTTGATCAGACCCTTGCTATATCAACAGGGTTTCTTTGTGTTATAGGGGCATTTTGAATTTTTGTTTAGGGAGATCTGCGTTCTATCTTAGATACGTTTCTGTAGTTACAGCAATCAACGCTGCCCACTGTCTCCAATCACACAGAAAAATCCAGCGGCGTCATTATTTACCGTCCAGTTGCCATTTACGCCTTCTCTGCTCCTGTACATGGCATCTTGCTCCTTGCTCATCCGCTGCATGCTCACGTATTGTTGCCGAAGTCCCGCACCCGCTGGCTGATACTCCCCCTATGTTGCCCCTGCTCCTTTCAGCTCTCTTTGTCTAAACCACAGTCACTTCCACGCAAACCTTTAGCTGCTCCTTCCGCAGACTTGGTTCGAGGCTCCATCATATTCACACTTAGTCATCTCCTTCGTCCTGCTGCCGTTGTCTTGTTCATTCCATCCGTAGCCTTGTTCTCTGCCTGCCATCGTTCTTCCTTTCTTCCGCTAACTTGTACACACAACAACCAAAACTAAAGGACAATTTGATATGTGTAAGTCTTTTTTCATATGCGTAGGCAGAATTCGATTTCAGGTTTTATTTTAAGTTTTGGTTTCATATAGTAAAGAAATAAAAAGCAGCGTCTAGTTTGTTTTTTTTTTCCCTTTTAGATTTTCATTTTGTTACATTTAGATTTTGATCATAGTTTAGTTTCGGGTTTGATTTTAGAATTAGATTTTCTTTAAAGTTTATTTTATTTCAAAAAAAAAATTTAAAAGTAGTCCCTTTTAATTTTTTTTTTTAGATAGATTTTAATTTAGATTATTTTCTAGTCTTAGATTTAATAAATTTTTACTTTAGTTTTAGATTTAGATTTACGATTTGAGTTGTTTTGTTTAGTTTTTCATTTAACTAAAAAAATATAACAATAAAAAATCATAAAAATTAAAAAATATAAAAATCATAAAAAGTTTTAGTTTTAAGGTTTTAGTTCATTCTTTTATTTAAGTTTAAATTAAAAAAAATAAATTCTTTAGACTTTTTATTTTGTCCTATAGTTTAGAATTTTCTTTAGATTTAAGTTTCATTAATTTAGATTTTAGTTGGCTTAGTCTTGTTTTATTTAAAAATATAAAAAATATTTTGGAAATATTTTGCCAGATACAGTCTTGGCTCAAGGCTTCGTCATGTTTGCGATATATCTTTCTTGCTAAGGCTAAAATTTTGATGTGGGATTAATATTTATCATTTCTTTATGTGGTTAAACATGCTTAAATGTTCATTTGAAGGTTAGCTACATGAATGTGATCTCTGGTTAGCATTTAAAATTACGTAGTTATTTAAAACATTTAATCTTTTGAAATTTTAATTGCTGGAATATTGTTAAGCCATTGAGCGTTTATCGATTATCTCACATTTGGTAAAAGTTAATCTTTGATTGAGTTATTTGATGGTAAACGATTGTTAATGAGTTCATATGTTTTCAACATTTGATACATAATCGTTTAATCATTTATTTGATAAGGCACTGGTCTATTAACTTAATAAAATCAATTAAGTGCTTGTTTCCCCACGTGTTTCCCAACCCAACTGGTCCACAGTTGATCATCCATTATCCCATAGGGTCTACCCCCGTTAGTTGCGGGAGACAGGCTTAAACGAAGAAATCGGGGGTCAGGGTGACAACCCCCGGTCTGAGCGTTGTTGTGACAATTTGTACGACAACGCTCCCTATGCTAGGATGACCTTCATTGATCTGGGATCAATGATACTGGTCTGGGGCCAGTGGTAGGAGTTGTACCCACTATGACACTGACTTCGGATCGGTTGAGGACTGGTCTGGGACCAGAGGTACATACTTTGAGACTGACTTCGAGTCAGTAGAGTACTGGTCTGGGACCAGTGGTAGGAGTTGTACCTACTATGACATTGACTTCGGGTCGGTTGAGGACTGGTCTGGGACCAGTGGTACACACTCTGAGACTGATATGGAGAATGGTATGACACATTCTTGATCAATTCTCATTCTTCATGGTTCATTAGAGCTAAGTTAAGCAGAGCAGAGTCAACATAGTTGAGCAAAGTTCAGCAAAGATGAGCAGAGCTGAGCAGAGCCAACAGAGCTGAACAGAGCAGAGCCAGTAGAGCCAACAGAGTAGAGTAGAGCCAGCAGAGCTGAGCAGAGCAGTGCAGTGCACTGATAGCAGAGATAGTACAGTTGGACATATGGATTAGCGGATGGAGTTCTCCCTAGTTGAGAGGGAGTGTTAAAATTGGAAACTAGGGCCAAAATCCATGTGGGTCATATTATTTATGGCAGTTGATTTTTTATTGGATCCCTCTCATTGAGAGGTGTAGGATTGATCTAAAGATCATCCGATTCCGATAAGTATTTATGAAGTTATGAATTTATTTATGTTATGAACAAATTGTTAAGTCGGCCAACAACTTATGTAGGCTCAGAAGCCCAACAGTCATGTCTATTCAACCTCTATGTTTTAGTATAAATAGAGAGGACTTCAAGTCATTTCTACACACAGTTGGATCTCTTCCTCTTTCTACTTGTCTTTGGGTTTTAGTAGGAGGAGAGAAAAGCTAGACAAGTCTGAATAGCCAGAAAAGCCAAAGTTGCTGGAAACGCTGAAAAAGCAGGAAATACTGAAAAAGCCAAAACGCTGAAAAAGCTGGAACTGCCGGAAACGCCGGAAATATCGGAAAAGCTAGAAAAGCTGGAAAAGCCGGAAATGCCTTAAAAGCCGAAACTGCCGGAAAAGCCGAAACTGTCGGAAAAGCCGGAACTACTGGGAACTGTCGAAACAGTCGGAGCATCTGTCTCCAAAGGAAGGCAACATGATGTATGAGATCATGGGCATCATAATAAGCAACATGATAATATGAGCATGGGCAACATAATGATGCATGATGATATGAGCATGGGTAGCGTAATGATGAATATGATCATGAGCATGAGTAGCTTGATGATGAATAAGACCATGAAAGATGCAGCATGATGAGCAGCATGAAGATGAGAGCACCTTAGTCATCAAGGTTCAACACATGTGACAGTACAGCAAGGTGTCACCCGGTAATGTGCAACGAATAGATGAGATGCATCACTATGATAGGTGAACGAGTCACCTTAGAGAATCGGTTGAAGCAATATGTCTTCAACCGATCCATGCCGATATCAAAAGTCAAAGTGATTGACTTCTATTGTCAATGTACTGTCTCTCTCACTTTCTTTGCTAAACTTTGAAGAACATAAAAGAAGAATTGATCAAGGGTTTCCCCACATTGGGGTTTGTCCCTGGCTAGCGCGACATCTTGTGTCCTCTTGTCTTGGCTTGTCTTCTGCGATTTATATTTATGTTCTATCTGCAGTTTACTTTATGCTGATGTGATTGCTAATGTGGAAAAGAAATTTAAATTAGCATAGAACGTACCTAAAAATAACACACCACCAATGGTAGAATCAACAGGCAAGTACGACAGACGCTGAGGGATGCAGAGGAGTTTGCTAGAGCTCCTAAAACTAATAAGTGGCTGCGTAGATAGCCTGACAGGTACCAAGCCTTGGTAGCACATGTTGAAGAACCCTCCAGTTTTCCGGAAGTCGTACAACACCAAGTTTGGGTGGATGCCAAGGTAGAAGAGTATAATTCTATCATGACGTATGATGTTTAGGAAATGGTACCTAAACTAGAGAATAAATCAATTGTAGGATCAAGGTGGATCTACAAGATCAAGTATGCTGCAGATGGCAGCATAGAGAAGTATAAGGCTAGGTTTTGGCAAAGGGGTATGCACAAAATGTTGATTTGGGGTAGCATCGGATGTGCTCTAGCCACAAAATTTGGTGGAGAGGTTGTGGCACATGAGATCTCCAATACCCAAAAAGGGTTTGGGCAGATTCTAAGTAGTCAAACTTTGTCCTTCCAAGGGCCTTGGTGAGGATGTCCGCCACCTGTTCTCCTGTAGGAGTGTAGCTCAATATACAACTCCTCGATGGACATAGTCTCTGACAAAGTGACACCGGATATCAATATGCTTCAACCTATCATGAAACACTGGATTCTCAGAGAGCTTGATGCAACTCTGGTTATCGCACATGATCCTAGTCGCCTCCATATTCCTTTTGAATAGATTAACATGCAGTTTTCTAAGCCATATGGCCTCACATGAAGCTGTGTTTGCTGCCATATATTTTGCCTTAGATGAGCTCAGAGCCACGAACTTCTGTTTCCTACTGCACTAGGAGGTCATTCCTGATCCAATGTTGAAATAGTACCTAGAGGTACTTTTCCCATCCACTGAACTTCCTGGCCAATCTACATCAGTAAATCCACTCAAATTGATATCCTTACCTTTGGTGTATAAGAGCTCATAATCGACTGTTCCTTGTAAATACCTGAGAATGTGTTTGGCTACTACCCAGTGTGCCCTCTTTAGTTCCACCATGAACTGATTGAGGGTGTTGACAGCGTAGCAAATGTCTGGCATGGTATTGACCAGATACATCAATGACCCTATGAGCTGTCTGTATAGGGTGGGATTGACATCCTTGTCTTCTGATGCATCAATCTTCTTCCAATTGGTGATCATTGGTTTAGCCATGGGTCTACGGTCCTCCATCTCGAATCTTTTCAGGATTTCTGTATCATACCTCGCTTGTCCAAGGAAGATTTCTCCCTTCTGTTGCTAAACTTCCAACCCTAGGAAGTAATGCATTTGTCCCAAATCTTTCATCGAATTCTGTGGCTAGCTTCTTCTTGTAGTCCCCAATGAGTCTGGATGATCTTGTCAGAAAGAGATCATCCACATTCAATACTAGGTGGGTGAGGGGGAAATTTGACATCCTCATAGGTCTCCAAGTGGATCGATAATACTTGTAAACCATCTGTAAGGGATGGGATGATGACATGAGCCCTCCTTTTGTCTCTTGCTGTGAGACACATCCTTATCTAGACCCTGGAACCCCTGCCAAGTGTGTGGTACAAGTGTGAAGCCAACCGGGCATGGTGATATAGGTGCATAATCCTCATTTAAAAGGTGGAACTCGAGCAATCACTGAATGTTGTTGGGGATCCATGAAATACTCTTTGCTATGGTGGAGGCCCATGTCTCTCAGCGCTCACCCTAAAAATGACAATGTGACCCTTTGGAGGGCTTAGATCCTGTATAGGGAGACCAAACCCCGAATTGAGACCCAATTGCAATCATGGATAAGATCCAATGCATCCCCTTGCCCACCAATATAACAAATCATTAGAATAATCAAGTAAAAGAGCTTATAAATCATGGAATCAATAGGGCACTTCGTGGTGGCGTGCTGTTCCATAGTGTGCTTTGGCATGTTCATGTGTCTCCAAGCTCAGTAAGGGGGTTAACCAAGGACCCTATTAGGTGGTTTCAACCTTTAAATGGGTTGACATGTCCATGGTACATCTTTCAGGTGGTAGGTGGCATGTGATATCTATGA
The DNA here is from genome assembly GCA_031772625.1 of Pinus tabuliformis. Lineage (NCBI taxonomy): Eukaryota > Viridiplantae > Streptophyta > Pinopsida > Pinales > Pinaceae > Pinus > Pinus tabuliformis. Next base: position 1,544,089,208 of record CM062820.1, read on the forward strand.
AAATTCCTAGACTCGAAGGAAACCCTACTGCAGCAAATCTGAATCTAGTTCACCTACTTGATTTTTAGATTACATTCATCAAGTTATTCTTCTGAATACTGAAGCAAAGTACTTATGCAGCCTACACTAATTTAATATTTGATCTCATGAAATAGAAAACAAAGCAAATAACAAGATACATAGGACACACTTATTTTTGGACATAATAGTCCTCAAAAAAACCCAATGTTGGAAAACTGGTGCTGCAGTTCTGAGGGTGTATTGTTATGCAGAAGAAATATCTGGATACAAATTGAGGATGCTCATCTAGAAATCCTTTACAAAGAAAATCCTGGCAGAAAATCTGAGTGAGTTTTACCTCACTTCACTCGGTAGAATTTCGGTTGATCCGGCATGAGACTGGCCAACCCCAGCTATTTCTCCCCTGGCACTGTGTAGGCTCATTGTCAGCTCTTTCAGGCAGTTCCAGTAGTTCCCGACAATTTCGACTGTTCCGACAGTTCTGGATTTTGCGTGACAGGCAGCTTTTCTGCTTTAGCTCTCCCGACTACTGTGTTGCCTTTCTGCAAACTTTCTCCGCCTTTTTGTTTTGTATTTTCTAGAAAGTCCTTCTCTCGGATTCTCTCTGCCTCTCAGCTGCAAGATCTTTGGAATAGATTTTCCTCCTGAGAACTTTTCACTTCTGAAAATCGATTTCCTCAATTTGTGTGTGTGTGTTTCCAAATGAACCCCAAGCCTCCATTTTATACTTTCTCTGTTGAGTCTTCAATGATCAAGATTAAGTCTCTAATCAACATCTAATGTTAAAACATGACTTGATTCGCCTTCTAGATCATTCTCACCCATATTTTGATTAATAGCCATTAATATTTTAATTTTCCTTAGTTTAGACTTAAGATCTCCATTTAAAATATTTATTATTTAATAAAATACAATCCGGGTGGAATTTCACCAAACGGTTTTTGGGTTCTTTAGAACTCATGTGCCTTAGCCTCTCCACCAATTTTTGGCTAGAGCACTTCTGATGCTACCAAAAACTAACAATATAGTGATGGAACAGATTAGGGATCAGGGGAATGCTCAAGACCACATGTCATGGTACAAGGGTAGATATGATGAGGGAAGCCCACTCTTAGGTATATGAGTGTAGGAGCGAGAAAATCAAGGTACATGAGTTATGCCGACCTTTTTTTTTCCACCCTTCTTCATATGTCGTTTTCCTTTGATTGAGTTTTCTTCATAACTGCTCAGGGATCTAGGGGATGAGATCATGATTGGTAGGGTATGGGAGTGGATACCCCCTTTTAAGGTGGCCCAGTTCATTGCCCACCAGGGGTTGGGACAATCATGGGTTCTTTGATGTGAAGGGGGATCATCTAAGACCCATAGGAACTAGGGTGGTGGCAATGAATGAGGGGTAGAGCTCATGTTTGGGTTTTGCCCACATGCTAAATTTGTATGTCCCGACCATCTTTTGCATTTTGTGGTACATTTCCTGTTGAGAGTGGGCAATTATTCTTTTTATTTTCTTTTTAGCTGCATCAACCTCCAGGGCATCATTTTAGGCCCAACCCAAGGTGTGGACAAGGGTAGGGGGAGGCCAACCCTATGTGGACCCGGATGGGAAAATAGATGAATGGAGCTAAATGAGCAGAGGGTAGTTATGTATATGGTGTCGAGATGTGGGACCATGCAACCAAAATCTGGATTTCCCATGTAGTGCTAGCCCTTAAGCTAATGGCTAGTAAAGGAGATCCCACAGGACTAGGACACAAGGCTAACCACCGAATTCGGCAGAGAAGACAAGAGTACAAACCTAGTTCACTCTTTCCGCCGAATCCCCCCACCAATCCATGCCCAAAAGTGTCCATGGTAGTAAACACAATGACCGAACTAAACTAATGAAAAGTCATACATTTGGGGTCGGGAGGCCCACCTTCAAATATAAGATCATAATAGATGGACGATGGACTATATGGCTGGCTCAGGTGGCTGAGATAGTGGCACATCGAGCTATCTAGTGGCTGCAAAGGGGCTGCTGGCTATCGATTGAGGACCATCTAAGAGAAAATTTTCTCCTATGGATACTACCCACAAGTAGTGGGTAACAATGCCTTGGTATCATAATGGCATGGAGCCATAATGAGGACACTAGAAGCAAAAGTTTGATGAAAGCAGCGGAGGGGATGCCCGTTGAGATGATGACAACAACAACAATGAAAAAAGATTAAAATAAAAATTTATAGTGGAGTTGATTTTTTGTTTGTTTGTTATTTTATGTAAATGGGCATACAACTATAAGACCTGATAAGGCATTCATAATACTAGGAGGTTACCTGTAATGTCTGGAGTTAGACCTAGGTGATAGTGGGCATACAGAATTACCAGATACCCTGGATACAAACTTTGAGGGGAGTAGGGTTTAGAGGTTAGCGTTGCTGGCTCACTTGGCTGATTTGGCTAGATTTAGTCAAGGGAAACCCAAGTCAAGGTCTAAGGGGGGATTGTTAGGTGAACTTCACTCAGTGAAATTGTCAAAGTTGCTTGGTTAGACAATGGTCGTTTTGGGGACATGGTTTTGGTTGCATATGGCTTTGTGCCAGTGGATTGCATGTAATGAAGCCCTTAAAAAGATTGGGACTACATGATTGTAATGTGCTAGGATTGTGAGTGGTGAAGGTTCATTTAGCCAGCGTGTTCGGGTTTGGCCAAGTGACATTAATAGAATATTCTATTAGCTGGATTTTCCTTGGATTGGGGTTTTCCACGATAAACATTGTTTGTTCATGTCTTGTGTCTTTTTGCTGGTAAATTTATATTTCTTTCTGGTAATTTTAACATTTCATGTTCTTGTCACTTGAAGGGTTATATCTTTTACTTGAAACCTTGGTGGCACTGTTGGCTTGCAAGAAAAGGATCAGATTGCTGCTATTTGTGGCAGTTTTTTTTTTTGGATTAACATGAAGAGGACTGAATAGCATGGTGTTTTCCACACAATTGTGTTGCAATAAAACTTAATTTATTGTTTTTAAATGGTATTTGTTCACCAATCCTCACTCTTTTTCTGAAGCCAGTGATAAAGAGCTATTTTCAGGGAAGGACTATGTTGTAGATATGAACTTCTAGTCCAAGCCTTAAAATAGTTTATATATTCATTTTCCTATAGTTTTTTTTGAACTTGAAACATCATCAATAGCTCTGTTTTGATGCTGCATAGGTTCTATCTATGGAGTTGTTTGTAATATGTACTTTCTGATTTTGTGGACCATGCTTTGTTGTCTTCAATGCTGTTAACTATGTCCTGAGTACTTTACCCAAGTAATCCATTTTCATGTGGAAAGGTTTTGCTCTAATTGCTTTTTATTTTTAACATCTTTATGGGTTAAATATATTTTCAGGTTAATGAAGCTATTGTTAATGGGTGGCTATTCTTCCGTTATTTGGTGATAGGTGGTAAGTTTAAAGATTTGTTGAAAATATCTGGCATTTTCTCAAAATGTAATATGAAATAGATTTTCAACTAAAGTTGGTTTCTTACAAATAGCTTCATATTGCTCAGATTATTATAAGTTTATTTCTGAAATGCCACATAATTTGACAAATAATTTAGTTATAATTTGGTTTTATTGTCATCTTTTACAGCTTATGTTGGTCTTGCTACTATTGCGGGTTTTGCATGGTGGTTTCTATATTTTGAAGGTGGCCCAAGATTACCCTACAAAGAACTCGTAAGAGCCTAGTTCATTTTTCTTCATTATTCTTTATGCTGCTTTATTAGATAGCATGAACATTAGTAAATCAAAAGCTCAACTCTTCTTTTATTTACATCATTTACAATTATTACATTTCTTATTTTCATTCTAAGGAGCGAGTCAATTCTAGAATTCTAGAATGTTTAACTTAGTTCTAAGAGATTAATTTGATGTATACATTATGTACCTAATCTCCAAGCATATTGGTCTCAAAGCATCATGCTATAGACTTAGAATGATATAGGATTGATAAACATCCAATAGATTAGGCCTTCAAATGAATCTTAATGTCATAAGGGAATCTAATATTTTCTTATAAATGTAGAATTTTTGTGGAAACATAAATGATGGATATATCCTTCAATTTTATATGAAGGTTATCAAAGGTTCATTTTTGTATGCTTTGAAATAATATTTTAAAAATGGATTAATTAAATTTATTCCATGGCAAGAAGCATTGCAAAACATCTAGGTTTTACTCTTTGAGAATTGTAAGGACTAACGAGAGCCCTCTCATTGCAGACTTCTAGGAATATATAACTTAATGAGCAGTGATTTTGATGTTCTATAGACTTGTTAATAGTGCGAATAGGCACATCGGCATTTCCTCAATGAGATTACATTCATGGTGGGCATGGTTGGCATTCCCCATGCATGCATGTGGAGGAATTTTAGAGCAGCTTGCATATGATACAGATTAGATAGACACACTAGGGTTGTGAGGGAGTGCGCCCCCGCAACTGCTCCCGCTCCCGGAGAGTGCTCCGAACAAGTGTGCTTTTTGGTTTTTGGGAGCGCCCTCGCGCAGCCCAAAAAACGCTCCAGGAGGTTCCTTGACAAGGAGGAGTGTGCTAGATTACGTGGAGAATAAAGCAAATACTTTAGTCAAACTGGAATATTTGGTACTGTTAGCACGCAATATAGCAAGCCTTGAGGAGGGAAACCCTATAGGAAAAAGCGCTAGACTAAGTGATAATAATGGGACAATAGCCCACTATGACTACAACTATTGTCCCCTACTCTTTATGGACTTTTATCGATGGAAGGAGTCCTAGATTATATATAACCACCTTTGATTAATGTTCCATGGTTTATATTACTAGGCGATGAAGTAGGACCTCTCAAAGGAAGCTCTATGTGATAATATAACACTTCAAAAGGGTCTTCGCTCCATTAATAGACATTGGAGAAATTTACACACAACCTAGGGTTTTGTGAACTATTGTTGTCAAATGTTTTCTCGAGATCGAGGCAAGGAGAAGAAAGGGCTTCTTATGATATATTTCATTGAAAACAAGCTTATACAACCCTCAAAGATGTCCCTAAGTCAAAGAAATGCAATCGAGGGTTTCCCTACTAGGGCATACCTAGGGCAAAATTTTTTGTGGATGAAAACACAAGGAACACATATCAAACTTTGAGGTCTTGTGGACAAGACCATAAACTTGATGTACGTACTCCCCAAATTCACCTTTTTACGCTCTAGAATATTCCACTCTATGCACTGTTACCACTCAAACTAGCAAGGGACCTAAAAGGGGTTCCCAAGAGGGCAACTACTAGGTCAAGGGCAATGGTGGAGGCTTAGCCCACTGTCACCACAGCTAAGTTTCTCTACTCTTTAAGGACTTTCACCGATGGGAGGAGTCCCAGTAGTGTAGGGATCACTTGTAAAGTATATGTCAATGAATATGTGAGAAGTGACCCTGAAAACCGTTTCCCAAGGATGGAGTGAAGAATGAAACTTGCTTTCTCTTTAAGCAAGGGACTTGGTCTACCAGTGGTAAGGAGTGAGGTGTTGATTTTTAATGTACCTTGGACAAGTGGTTTCCCATGGGTTAGTCTCTACCTAGGGAAAAATGTCCAAAATAATTCTTTTCCTAAGTGTGACTTTATAAAGTGAAAGTGACTTTATAAGTAGTAAAGTCAATGTTAAATTATAAAGTGAAAAGTGACTTTAGACATAAGGTACAATGTGGGTACTTTATTTAATGGGCGAGTTAAAAAATAGAAAGTGAGAATTAAATTTACATTTATTCTCATCCCTTGATCTAAATGAATCTGAGCCATGAGATTTTAGGTTTGCCCAAAAGTCATTTAGGAAAACAAAAGGGGGAAAGGAAAAGAGAGACTGCATTCATTTTTCATGAGCAGATTGGAGAAAGGAGGCTGAGAGCTACAAAAAAGTTCTGAAGGAGAAATTTGTTGCAGCAAGATGAAGGAGTGATTTTTTGGCAAAGTTGCACATGGAAATCAAAGTTTGGAATACAACAAAAGATACAGTATGAACAACATTGAATGTTGTGAGCTGTATGCTGTTCGAGAGAAGTTTTTGAAAAACAAATTGAAAAAAAATCTGTACAGTTCGTACAACGGTACGGAAATACGTACAGTCTATACGGGATAGTCCATACAGTCATATCCATACAATACATATTTTCGGCTTCAAGTGGGCACGAAAATCGAGGCAAAGTGGGCACAGTTTTCAAGGAGTTTTGGGCTAAAGATAAGTTGTATTTTGCTGTTTTGTTTTGTCTGCAAATGTATTTTTCCTGAACTTGAAAGATAAATAAATTTGAAGAGCTCTCTAACAGGTTTTCTCTGTAGAAGATTGAAGGGGTTTTGCCTATGTCTAAGTTGACTAAAAATCTGTGTGTACTTTTATGTGTGTTGCTGGTCTGGATATGCCCATATTTATTTTCAGCATGTGTTGACAGTCCCATGTGTTTTAATCTGAAAATTTCATTTCCGGAATTCTATGTGTTGAATGTATGTTTATGGGAAAGGTTATTTAACTGCATGAGAGATAAGGTGAAATTAAAACCGGGTTGGGATTGCAGGAAACATTTTAGTCATCAAATTTCAACATGGTATCAGAGCTACATATTGAAAATTGCTATTTGAACAACAGACAATAGTTTGGGACGACAAATAGTGTTTTGGACAACAAACTGAATTTTTGGATAGCGAATTCAGTTTGGACAACAAACTGATATTTTGGGACAGCAAGGTGAAATTTCACACAGACTGAACTTTTGGGACAACAAGGTGTGCTGGAAAGTTCATTTCTCCATTTTCTTGGTTTTGTAAATTTTGGATAGCAGTCATGGCCATGTTCTTAAGGATAGAGGACAGACTGGATGGGATATCCAACTAATGCCGTTCGGAAGGACATAATTCAGACAATGTTTGAGGAGACAACAGTTTGCGAAATAGTGTGACAAGTGGTTGTACCTCCTACTGCTGTAGATGAACTTGCTGAATTCACAAAAAATAATGCAAAGGCAAAGAGGATTTTGATGAATAGTCTGAAGGATCATGTGGTTCCTTAGGTGAGAGGAAACACATGCATATCAGATGTGGACAAGTCTAACCACTCTCTATCAGAATACCAATGAGAGTAGGAAGATGATACTCAAAGAAAATTGAAGAACATCAAGATGACAAAGGTTGAAAGTGTAGTTCACTATCTTGGCAGGGTTAAATAGGTACGTGATGATTTGATTGCTATTGGTGAGACAGTTGCACTGACAGAGTTAGTTAGGATAGTTGTAGTGGGACTTCCTAAGTCTTGGGAGGTCTTTGGAGATGCTGTTACCTCTAGGGAGAATATTCCCAATTGGGATAGATTTTGGGATGATTGTGTGCAACATGAGATACAGAAGACTGGCAGTGGTGGGATGAAGATAGCAGATGAGGAGGATGTAGCCTTGATAGCCAGAGGGAAGAACAAAGTGAAGGCCAAGAAATGGGCCTCATCAGATGGGGCTAAGGGAAAGGAGAAGAAGAAGAAGAAAGATACGGATATGTTCAAAGTCAAATGTTGGGCATGTCAGAAGATGGGACACTACGCTGCTACGTGTCCTAAGAGGAAGAACAAGTTGAAGAAGGCTATTGTAGCTTCAACAGAGGTGGAGCAATTTGCTTCACAGTTTGACCAAGACTTTGCATTTATTACTTCTACATCTAGTAGGAGTACATCATCCGATGTGTGTCACATAGACAATGGGGCTTCCCGCCATATGACAAGTGCACGAGAGTGCTTTTCAGAGCTTGCGGAGAGGGCACTTGATATTGAGATTGTACTAGGAGATGATGGCACTGTGAGAGATGTTGGTGTGGGAACTGTGACCTTTGAAAGGGAGTCTTTGCCTCCTTTGAAGGTCATGGATGTTTTGTATGTTCCGGGGATGAAGAGGAACTTGATTTCAGTGTTTGCTATGGAGGAGAAGGGGTTTCATGTCACTTTCTCAGGAGGGCAGGTATTGATGCATCCCAGGGGAGCTTCCATCACTTCGGCCAAAATAATTGGAGTCCGCTCTAGGAAACTATACAGGTTCAGTTTTCAGTTGGCAGGAGCATTGGTGAGTAGCATATTTGGTAGCACTCGCACTAGTACCACCAGCAGTAGAGACTTGTGCGAGTTATGGCATCGGAGGATGGCACATATGCATGATGGAGCTTTAAGAGTACTGTGGGAGATCAATACTGGAGTTTCTGATTTCAATGTCAAGCATTATGAGGTCTGCAGACAGTGTGCTTTGGGCCAGTACACCAAGTTACCATTCCCAACGAGCGACAATAGATCTACAGGTATACTAGACTTGATTCATACTAATGTTAGTGGCCGTATGTCTCATGTGTCTTTGGGTGGTTATGAGTATTATGTTATATTCATTGATGACTACTCTAGGAGGACTTAGATATATTTCTTGAAGACCAAGGGTGAGGTCTTCAGTCGCTTTAAAGAGTTCAAAGCTCTTGTGGAAAAGCAGACAGGTAGGAAGATTCAAGCCTTGAGATCAGACAATGGTGGTGAGTACACCGATGGTGGGTTTTATGACTTCTGTGCACAGGAGGGCATTAGGAGAGAGTTCACAGTTCCTTACAACCCCCAGCAGAATGGGGTGTCTGAAAGGAAGAACAGAGCTATTGTTGGGGCTGCTAGAGCGATGATTCATGATCAGGGGTTGCCTTTGTTTTTGTGGGCTGAGGCCTGCAATACTGCTATTTATCTTCAAAATAGGAGTTCTCACAGAGTATTGGGAATATGACCTCGGAAGAGGCTTTCACTGGAGAGAAGCCTCATGTGGCACATCTTCGTATCTTTGGATGTCTCACATATTCTTATATCCCTAAGGAGTAGAGGACAAAGATGGAACCCATGGCAGAGAAGGGTATCTTTATGGGTTACAGTGAGATTTCGAAGGCCTATCGGATATTTATTCCTTCTAAACGGAGAGTGGTGATTAGGAGGGATGTGAAGTTCAAGGAGGAGAGGGCCTATCAGAGATCACATTAGTATGATGAGAGAGAGTCACAGACTTCTCCTTAGCATGGAGGTCAGGTACAGGGAGTAGCACCTTAGGGTTTTGGATCGACTGGTACAGGAGGTACTTCAGTGTCAATGACATCTGGGGCACCAGTGGCGAGGTCACCGAGCACTTCTTTAGGGAATCCACTAGTACAGAGTTCACATGGTACTTCAGCTGACACAGTTATAGGTTTCAGAACAGGATCGAGGACAGGTGCTAGTATAGGCACACCAGGGTCAGTTGGCAGACCTTCATGTTCACCAGACTAGGGGGCAGAGGATGAGGTTCCCTATGGGGAAGCTTCTTTAGGGAAGAGGAGGTCCAAGTGGCTTCAAGACACCTTGAAGGGAGCTGAGTCCGTTGGTCCTCCGAAGAGGGTGAACAGGGAGAGTGTGCCGCTTGAGTGGTTTTGCAGTTATGTAGCCAACGCTACTAGCATTGTTTACTTTGAGCCTACTAGCTATGAGGAGGCTTCAAGCCAGGAGGTATGGAGAGAGGCTATGGTGGAGGAGTATGCCTCTATCATTAAGAACAATGTCTAGGAAGTGGTGCCTAGGCCCGAGGGCAAGTCAGTTGTGACTTCTAGGTGGCTCTACAAGATCAAGCATGCTGTGGATGGCAGCATTGAGAAGTTCAGGGCGAGGTTTGTGGCTAGAGGGTTCTCCAAGATAGAGGGAGTTGACTAAGATGAGACCTTCGCTCCCGTAGCTTGGTACACTTCTATTCGGTCCCTTATTTTTATTGCTGCAGAAATGGGTTGGCAAATCCATTAGATGGATGTAAAGACCCATGTATGCCGGTTGAGGCAAACACTCTACGGACTTAAGCAAGCTCCGAGAGCTTGGTATTCGAGGATTGATACTTGCTTCCAACAGATGGGTTTCATGAGGAGTGATGCAGATCTGAACCTATACTACGCTGTTGTAGGGGATGATCCGCTCATTCTTGTGTTGTATGTTGATGACTTGGGCAGAGAGATTGATTAGTGGTTGCAAGGAGGATCTTGCTATGGAGTTCGAAATGAAGGACATTGGGCTGATGCACTACTTTTTGGGGCTTGAGGTGTGGTAGCAGGAGGGGCATATTTTTCTGGGCAGGGCAATCTGCTGTGGATGTGTTGAGCAGTTTTCACATGGCAGACTGTAGACCCATGTCTACACCTATGATCACTAACTGGAAGAAGCTTCATGCTTTAGATTCTAGTTTGGTGGATCCCACATTGTATAGGCAGCTTATTGGGTCCTTGATATATCTGGTCAATGCTAGGCTAGATATATGCTTTGCAGTGAACACACTTAGCTAGTTCATGGTTGAGCCCAAGAAGGTGTACTCAGTAGATGCAAAGCGCATTCTTCGCTACGTGCAGGGGACTGATGATTATGGTCTGGATTAAAGGCGGGGAAATGGAGCGAGGTTGGCAAGTTACATAGATTCAGATTGGGCAGGCTGTGCTTCTGACAGGAAGAGCACTTCAGGGTGTTGCTTCGGATTGGGTTTGGTAGTTTTGTCGTGGTTCAGTCGAAAGCAAAAGGCAGTTGATTTGAGCTCTTTTTAGGCTGAGTATATGGCTGCTAGCCAAGCTAGTTGTGAGGCCATTTGACTTCCCAAGTTGTTGTATGGCCTATTTGATCAGGAGTTGAGACCGACGGTTATTCGCTGTGATAATCAGAGTTGCATTAAACTCACGGAGAATCCAATGTTTCATGATAGGTCAAGACACATTAACATCAGATATCATTTCATCAGGGACTATGTTCAGAAGGAGGAAGTGAAGCTGGAGTATATATTAATAGATGAGCGGGGGGCCGATGATCTCATGAAGTCCTTGCCAAGAGGCAAGCATGTCCATTTCAGGGACAAAATGGGTGTGGTGAGAAACACTTTCCTCGGTAAGAGGGAGCGTTGATTTTCAATGTATCTTGGACAAGTGGTTTCCCATGGGTTAGTCTCCACCTAGGGAAAAGTGTCCAAACTAATAATTATCCTGAGTGTGACTTTATAAAGTGAAACACCTCTATCTGGAGACAGATATTTTGACAATTCCAGCAATTGGATGATCAGATCCCACAGATGACAATTGCTGTTCCTAGTGCTGGGCAGCGATGGTTGCTCCAAGCTCTGCGTTGGAATTGCGTCACCTCCTCTAGGAGCTGCGTCACCCTCTCAGTGAGCCTCCCTTGCTTAGAAGTCAAAATGTTGAACTGCTACTCTCTCTGCCCCACAAAAAAACCCAGCGTTGCCTCTAAGGGGCTGCGTCAGCCCCTCTGGCTTCTGCGTCACCCTCTTTGGAGCTGCGCTGTCTCTCCTGTTGCTACTCTGCCTCTCTGCTTTGTATCCTCGACCTTGGACTGAAGCCCCTCTGTTGAACTGCACCTCTCACTGTAACTCAGATCACTTAGCTCGACTTTCTCAACAAACCACCCCCCAGAAAAATCTAACTCTTTGATCTCTTGGTGTATCTCCAATTGACCCTCAAGCCTCCTCTTATACTTTTCCTATTGATGAATCAATGACCGAGATTAAATCTCTAATCAACGATTATGATTAAAACAACTTGATCCTTGTCACTTAGAACCGTCTCACCCATATTTTTATTAATACGCATTAATATTTTTATTTCGCTAAGTTTAGACTTAGGAACCCATTAAAAATATTAATTACTTTAATAACTCCTCATCTGGGTGGAATTTCTCCAAACGATTTCTAAGTTCTAGAGATCTCATGTGTTCTAGCCCCTCCACCAAATTTCAGAGCTAGAGCACATCTGTTGCTACCCAAAATCAACACTCCCTCTTAGTAAGGAATGTGCTCTAGTAATACTTCTCAACAGAAGTACTACACTGATCCATTGCATTGGTCGTATGTGCTGTCGATGCTTGGCCTGCTGCCCTTCATCCACTGCACCGTTGCTTCCTGTATTGTTGCCCATGACACTTCCATTGCCACTGCTACATCTACTACAACTCCCTCTCAAGATGATGCATCATGCTGCCCATAGAACTGCCACTGCTAACTGCTGCACTGCAACTCAGTTGCTGAGAAGTAAGCAACTGAAACATCACCCAAAATTGACATCTTGGTCAGTATGGATGCCTTGTGATCTTGAAGCTACCTCTGCTGCTAATCTATGCTGACCCTTTTGCTGCCACTGCGTTGCTGGAAACTGTTCTATGCCTCTCACATTGCTACAACATACACTGCGCTACCTCAGACTTTGGCGCTCTAGCTCTGCCACTGTCGCTCCATCACACCTTGCTCCAACCAACACCCGTCATTATGCTACTGTCGTTAAGGGCTCCTGTACCTGTATGTGATCCATGATTTTGGGCACCCCAAGGATCTTGCTTGGTCATGTAGTCCTCTCGACTACAACTCCATATCGCCTCACCTCTTCTCCAGAGGCGCATGAGCACTCATGGCATAATCATCATCCTTGCCTGCCTTGTCCGCTTTCGTTGGAGCAACCTTCAATTCAAAAGCTTCCACTTTTCCCTTCTTCCGGGGGCACTGAGTGGCATAATGTCCTAGTTCCCAACAGTTGAAGCATCTGAACTTGGTGATGTCCTTCTTCTTTCTCTTCTGTTGCGCTTGCTGTCCTGATGATGCGAGAGCTGCATCCTCCTCCTCCTCCTTGACCCAGGATCCCTTGCCATTACATCTTGTCTTGGTCATCCTCCTAAGCTCTTGTCAAACAACTACCGACATCTCCTCCTAACTAGGGAGAGTTTCTCCGCTCAAGATAATTTGGACAAAAGTCTTCTAGTCCTCGGTGATTGCATTTAGGGTAGTCCTGACCATGAACTCAGAATCTAGAGTAGACCCCACAGAAGTCAACTGGTCGCGAATCCCTTGCAACTTGAGAAGGAAGGCATCAATCTCCTCTCCTTTTTGCATCTAGTACTATCTCAGCTGATCTTCTAATAACATCTTCTGTTGGACGAATGAGCCCTGGTACAAGGTGGTCAACGCCTCCCACATTTCCCTTGCTGTTTCCTTCTTAGCAATATGTGGTACTACATGACCTTTGACCTCATCTAGGATCATGCACTTGGCCTTAGCCTGGGCCTTCTCATACTTCTTCATTGAATTAGTGTTGACTGACACAAAAACTACCTTCAAGGCATAGTCCTTGATGTGATGTTTGTCTAGGATTGCCAGGATCATGGCCTTCTAGATGAAAAAATTGGATGCTCCATCCAATTTGTGCTGATCCCTTAACCCATTCATTTCCACATCTGCTCCATAATAGGACGAGGTCTCTTCTCTCTCTCTTGTAGTCAATCTAGCAAGACTTGGATATGGATTTCTTTGGCTCAAGAAACCCTCTAAGGAACAAGCTCCTCTCAACTCCCTCTGAGTCTCGATTTCCTTCATGGAAATCCTCCTGCCAAATGTCAAATCACTCCTTTCCAATCCTCCTTTGCAGCTACAACCCAGATCTAGATTTCTTTGGCTAGAAATCTTTCAAGGGAGTGACTCCCTCTACCTCGGTTGTCTCCACAGACACTGTTCTACACCAACAACAACAACGTCCCACCAATTCCACTGATCGAATTTGCACTGCTTTTCCAGCCTCGACAACTGACTGAATTGAGCTTCTCAAGCTTTGCGCTAGCCCAAAGAGCTGACTCAATCACTGCGTGGGCTCTTCTCTGGCTCTGTGTCACCCTCTGCAGGCTCGAAATGTTGACGCAGGCAATGCGTGAGCCTCTGCGTCACTCCTCTGGCTCTGCGTCACGCCTGCAGCTACTCCTCTGCCTTTGAAACAACGCTGTCACTCGGACAACTGCTTCTCTGCAACAAACTCTTTGGATCTCTCGGCTGGTGTCTTCAGTCTCCAATGATCTGTAATGCTCTGATACAATGTGAGAATTTATGAATTTACAGATCAGAAATCGTACTACAATCACTGGTTTATCATCTCCTACTTGTTCTTTACATTCAACAAGTTATTTACTTACTTAAACAAAGATGAAAACACTATTGCAGCCTACATATACATACAAATCATGAACTGTAATAAACTAAGACAATAACACAAGGGACACCATTATTTTTGGACAATTGTCCCCGGAAAAACCCAATTCAGGAAAACCAGTGCAACATATAGAGGTTTTGTATTATTAATCAAATTTCTGAATACGACTAGGGTGCCAAATCCGGCTTACTGAACAGAGAATAAACCTGGCAAAAGTACCTCTATCCAGAGATAAATATTTTGACAATTCCAACAACTGGATGATCAAACCCCATAGATGACAATTGTTGTTCCCAGTGTTGGGCAATGATGGCTGCTCCAAGCTCTGCTCTAGAACTGTGTCACCTCCTCTAGGAGTTGTGTCACCCACTCAGTGAGCCTCCCTTGCTCAGAAGTCGATATGTTGAACTGCTGCTCTCTCTGCCCCACAGAAAACCCCCAGCGCTGCCTCTAAGGGGCTGCGTTAGCCCCTTTGGCTTCTGCGTCACCCTCACTGGAGTTGTGTTGTTTCTTCTGTCGCTACTCTGCCTCTCTGCTACGTATCCTCGACCTTGGATTGAAGCCCCTCTGCCTAACTACCCCTCTCACTGTAACTCAAATCACTTAGCTCGACTTTCTTAACAAACCACGCCCCAGAAAAGTCTAAATCTTTGATCTCTTGGTGTATCTCCAACTGACCCTCAAGCCTCCTCTTATACTTTTCCTGTTGATGAATCAATGACCGAGATTAAATCTCTAATCAATGACTAAGATTAAAGCAACTTGATCCTTGTCACTTAAAACCTTCTCACCCATATTTTTATTAATACGCATTAATATTTTTATTTTCCTAAGTTTAGACTTAGGAACCCATTAAAAATATTAATTATTAATAACTCCTCATCCGATGGAATTTCTCCAAACGATTTCTAAGTTCTGGAGATCGCATGTGTTCTAGCCCCTCCACCAAATTTCAGAGCTAGAGGACATCCGTTGCTACCCAAAATCAACACTCCCTCTTAGCAAGGAATGTGCTCTAGTAATAGTTCTCAACAGAAGTACTACACTGATCCACTGCATCAGTCCTATGTGTTGCTGATTCTTGGCCTGCTGCCCTTCATCCACTGCAGCGATGCTTCCTATATTGCTGCCCATGACACTTTCACTGCCATTGCTACATCTGTACTGCAACTCCCTCTCAAGATGATGCATCATGCTGCCCATAACACTGCGACTGCTAACTGCTGCACTGCAACTCAGTTGCTGAGAAGTAAGCAGCTAAAACTTCACCCAAAAACTAGCATCCTGGTCAGTATGGATGCCTTGTGATCTTGAAGCTACCTCTACTGCTAATTTGTGTCAACCCTTTTGCTGCCACTGCTCTGCTGGAAACTGTTCTGTGCCTCTCACATTGCTACAACATCCACTACGCTACCTCAGACTTTGGTTATCTAGCTCTGCCACTGTCGCTCCATCACACCTTGCTCCAACCGACATCCATCATTATGCTATTGTCGTTAAGGGCTCCCGTATCCATATGTGATCCAAGATTTTGGGCACCTCAAGGATCCTGCTCGGTCATTTAGTCCTCTTGGTTACAACTCCATGTCGCCCCACCTCTTCTCTAGAGGCGCATGAGCACTCATGGCACAATCAACATCCTTGCCTTCCTTGTCCGCTTTCGTTGGAGCAGCCTTCAATTCAAAAGCTTACCCCTCGCCCTTCTTCTGGGGGCACTGGGTGGCATAATGTCCTAGTTCCCAACAGTTGAAGCATCTGGCCTTGGTGATGTCCTTCTTCTTTCTCTTCTACTGTGCTTGCTGTCCTGATGATGCGAGAGCTACATCCTCCTCCTCCTTCTTGACCCAGGATCCCTTGTCGCTACCTCCTGTCTTGGTCATCCTCCTAAGCTCTTCTTGTCGAACAGTTACCCACATCTCCTCCTAACTAGGGAGAGTTTCTCCGCTCAAGATAATTTGGACAAAAGTCTTCCAGTCCTCGGTGACTGCATCTAGGGCAGTCCTGACCATGAACTCACGATCTGGAGTAGACCCCACAAAAGTCAACTGGTCGCGAATCCCTTGCAACTTGAGAAGTAAGGCATCGATCTCCTCTCCTTTTTGCATCTGGTACTGTCTCAACTGATTTTCTAATAGCATCTGTTGTTAGACAGACGAGCGTTGGTACAAGGTGGTCAACGCCTCCCACATTTCCCCTTCTGTTTCCTTCTCAGCAATATGTGGTACTACATGATCTTTGACCTCGTCTAGGATCATGCACCTGGCCTTAGCCTGGGCCTCCTTGTACTTCTTCATCAGATTAGTGTCGACCAACACAACAACTACCTTCAAGGCATAATCCTTGATGCGATGTTTGTCTAGGATTGCCAGGATCCTGGCCTTCTAGATGACAAAATTGGATGCTCCATCCAATTTGTCATGATCCCTCAACCCATTCATTTCCATCTTTGCTCCAAAATAGGACGAGGTCTCTTCTCCCTCTCTTGCTGTCAATCTAGCAAGACTTGGATATGGATTTCTTTGGCTCAAGAAACCCCGTAAGGAACAGGCTCCTCTTGACTCCCTCTGAGTCTCGATTTCCTTCACGAAAATCCTCATGCCAACTGTCGAATCACTCCTTTCCTATCCTCCTTTACAGCTGCAACCCGGACCTATATTTCTTTGGCTAGAAATCTTTCAAGGCAGTGACTCCCTCTACCTCGGTTGTCTCCATAGACACTGTTCTGCACCAACAACAACAGCGTCCCACCAACTCCACTGATCGAATCTGCATTGCTTTTCCAACCCCAACAACTGACTGAATTGAGCTTCTCAGGCTTTGCGCTAGCCTAGAGAGTTGACGCAGTCACTTCGTGGGCTCTTCTTTGGCCCTGCGTCACCCTTTGCATGCTCGAAATGTTGATGCAGGCACTGCGTGAGCCTCTACGTGATTCCTCTAGCTCTGCGTCACGCCTATAGCTGCTCCTCTGCCTCTAAAACAACGGTGTCACTCGGGACAGCTGCTTCTCTGCAACAAACTCTCTGGATCTCTCGGCTAGTGTCTTCAGTCTCCAATGATTTGCAATGTTCTAATACAATGTGAGAATTTATGAATTTACGCATCAAAAATTGTACTGCAATCACTGGTTTATCATCTCCTACTTGTTATTTACATTCATCAAGTTATTTAATTACTTAAACAATGATGAAAACACTATTGCAGCCTACATATACATATAGATCATGAACTGAAATAAATTGAGACAATAACACAAGGGACACCGTTATTTTTGGACAATCGTACCTGAAAAAACCCAATTCAGGAAAATTAATGCAACATATAGAGGGTTTGTATTATTAAGTAAATTTCTGAATACAACTAGGGTGCCAAATCCGTCTCACCCAATAGAGAATAACCCTGGCAGAAGTACCTCTATCCGGAGACAGATATTTTGACAATTATAACAACTAGATGATCAAACCCCACAGATGACAATTGTTGTTCCCAGTGCTGGGCAATGATGGCTGCTCCAAGCTCTGCTCTAGAACTGCGTCACCTCCTCTAGGAGCTGTGTCACCCACTCAGTGAGCCTCCTTTGCTTAGAAGTCGATATGTTGAACTGCTGCTCTCTCTGCCCCATAGAAAACCCCAGCGCTGCCTCTAAGGGGCTGCGTCAGGCCCTCTAGCTTTTGCGTCACCCTCTTTGGAGTTGCGTTGTCTCTCATGTTGTTGCTCTGCCTCTCTGTTATGTATCCTTGGCCTTGGACTGAAGTCCCTCTGCTGAACTGCCGCTCGCATTGCAACTCAAATCACTTAGCTCGAGTTTCTCAGCAAACCACGCCCCAGAAAAATCGAACCCTTTAATCTCTTGGTGTATCTCCAATTGACCCTCAAGCCTCCTCTTATACTTTTCTTGTTGATGAATCAACGATCGAGATTAAATCTCTAATGAACGGCTAAGATTAAAACAACTTGATCCTCATCACTTAGAACCTTCTCACCCATATTTTTATTAATAAATATTAATATTTTTATTTTCCTATGTTTGGACTTAGGAACCCATTAAAAATATTAATTATTTTAATAACTCCTCTTCTGGGTGGAATTTCTCCAAACGATTTCTGGGTTCTGGAGATCTCATGTGTTCTAGCCCCTCCACCAAATTTCGAAGCTAGAGTATATCCGATGCTACCCAAAATCAATAGATCCAATAGATGGTGTGTGTGAAGAAGCATCCCAAGTCATTTCATGGTCCAATGTCCATCAACAAGTCTCCAGTGACCCCTACAAAGAGTGTTTGTTGCCATCAATGATGTATGGGAAGCATCATTGACGTCCTCCAAGGGACAGTGTATCATCATCAAGCATGGGCTCAAGGGACCAAATTAGATCAACTAACATGTATACAAGTTATTGTAACATAAATGGTCAACCATATCTAATGTAAAAGCCACATTAGTAAATAATGTTAGGTATCTTCTTCAAACTTTAGTAAGTTGCCAAATTTAGGTATGGGAGGGCCATCAACTACCCTTGTTAGGTGTGCTCCCAAATGAAAGTGAAAGAAAATGGCCCTAGGTGGAGGAACAATTCTTAGGCTGACCCTTAAGTTGATAGGTGTATTTGGTAAGTGATATGATTAGAGTTGAACCTTCATAAGAGGTGTCATAGTCTTATAAATGGGTTAGGTAAGACCGTCATTCATGAGCGCCTTTGTAGAGGGAGGGCTTTGTGCTTGAATTACCCTTTACTTACCCTTTGTTTTTCCTCCCCTTAGCCTTTTATTTTGTTTTAATTAGCTTGTTTAACAAGCTTCCTTGATATCATTTAAATCCCCTTTTTTAGTGCAGATAGTTCATCATTCGTATATCATTGCATTTGACTTTATATTCATTCCCTTGGCTTTATTTTTCGTTTTAACGTTTGGCATTTGCTTTTTTATTCTTTCGTGCAGCAACATCAAACTATGGGCATTTCCAAGCCCCCTCTTCTCATCGGATGAGGCAAAGAGGGTGCTAGTATGAATGACAAATGACAACCAATCCAAAGACAAGGTATAACGGAGAGGGAGAGGTTTGAAAGTGTTAAGTATGGAAGGAAATGGACACACTTTCTATCAAGGCCTCCTATTCATGTCTCTTCTAGATAGCGAAAGAAAAACCCTATGGGATCACACTATAATAGAAGAAATTGATGACCACCAAGATGAAATAAGGAAACATGAATAAATTCCAAGCATCATGATCCATTATTTAACTTCAACCCGTGATCCTTACTTAAATGCCTAAGATATTAAATGTAAACACTTCATATGGAACAATGATGTGTCAAACTTATGTTTGTTGAACCAACTTTATTGGATAAGTATGCTGAGCTGTCAAATGAGGAGTAAGAGGCATTTGAAGGGCTTTTCTCTGAGGACCACGTGAAGCTGCTGTCCAGAAATCTTCATTATGGGACAAAACTCTTAGGGTTACCCATATATGTAGATGCATAATAATCCCTTGATGGGCAGTGTGTTGATTTTTGGCAGCATCAGATGTGCTGTAGCGTTGAAATTTGGAGGAGAGGCCAAGGCACATGAGATCTCCAAGACCTAGAAATCGTTTTGAGAAATTCCACTCGGATGAGGGGTTATTAAAATAATTAATATTTTTAATGGGTTCCTAAGTCTAAACTTAGGAAAATAAAAATATTAATGGGTATTAATAAGATAAGAGTGTGAAAGTTTTAAGAGACGAGGATCAAGTCTATCTTAATCTTAGTCGTTGATTAGATACTTAATCTCGGCCGTTGATTCATCAACAGCAAAAGTATAAGAGAAGACTTGAGGATCATTTGGAGACACACTGGCAGATACTCTGTATCTCAAGAAAAATCAATTCTCAAGAGAAGGTGATTGATTTCAGAGGGAGAGTTGCAGGGTGGAGGAAGAGGAGGGCATCAACAACGGTCTGTGATTGAGGAGGAGGTGACGCAGGGACAGCAACGCAGAGAGAGACACAGTCCAGAGGAGAGACATAGCCCTCACGCAGGCTGTCGTAAAGGGACGCAAAGCCACTCAGAGCGACGTTGATCCACACAGAGTGACGCAGAGGTGACGCAAGAGGGAGAGAAGGGTCTCCAAAGTGTCAGAAAGTTAGAAAGGGAAAGTCTCAGGTGTTTTCTTTCACTTTCTCTGTAAAATCATTCCTTGTAAAAGCAATTGTTGCTGAAGATTAATAAAATCCTCATCTGCTGCACCGGTTTTCCCACACTGGGTTTTTCCGGGGACAATTGTCCAAAAACAACTGTGTTGATGTGATTGGTTTTTGTGCGTGTATTTTCTCTGTGTAACTATGTGATAACTGCAGTAGAATTTGTTTTAATATTTGCTGAAGGGATTTCATAAATAACTTATTGTGAAGAATAAGTAGGTGAAATAAATCAGTTGCTGTAGTAGAATTTCAGTTTAGAAATTTTCACACAGTGGAGATTGTATTCATATTACTGCTTTATTTATCCTATGGAATGGTGCAAATATGTGTTTTCTAATGAGGTCAGTTCAATCCAATCTTTTTGTCACTCTTGGCGAGAAGAGGTATGTATGCAGTTGTTTTCCAAATGCTATCTTTTGATTAAGGATTGCAGAGAGTTTGATGTATTAACTTATGCTGATTTTGTTTTAGATTTAGGAGCTCTCATGAAATGGATATAGCACTCCATTGTATATACCCTTCCTCTTTTATTTTCAGTCTTTTTTATATGTATATATGCGAAATGTTACAGATTTTATGATGCATAGAATATATATTTTCTAATTTTGAAATTTGAGGAGCTTGAAATAGTTTATCTTTCTAAACATCATTCTAGAAGAAAGTGATTGGTTATATATGGAAAGAATCAGTTAGCAGTTATATATTGGTAAAGCACTAGGTTGTTCAGAGATATGTGATTTTAGGTCTACCTTCTTGGAAGCATTAATTTGTATGTGCCATTGGTTTCAGGTTAATTTTGATACATGTTCAGAAAGAGAAACAACATATTCATGCAACATATTTGAGGATCGGCGTCCAACAACAGTCTCAATGAGTGTACTTGTGGTGGTTGAGATGTTTAATGCACTCAATAACCTTAGTGAAAACCAAAGTCTTCTGTAAGTGATTTTACGGATGCAACCTTGAGTTTATATTTCTTATCAACCTTGCTTTATGAAGGGAATTTTTAACATTTTTATCAACCTTCTTTTATTTTTGGTGTTTTTAACATGGTTCTTTATGGAAGAACTTTTATACAATGCACCATAGTTTCTTAAGTTTTACATATATTTTCCACATAATAGAACTTATTTAACAGACTTGGAATGGTCTCCACACATTTCCATCAACACATGCATATATTTGTTTTATATTCGTCACAAGAAATCTATTTGTTATACTTGAGGTGAATATTTGAGAACCGTCTTCAAGCCACTAGAAACTTGCAGAGGTAGACATTTTTAAAAAAATCTCTTTTGTCAGAATTGCTTGAATTTTCATGTATTATGTTATTCATAGTCCATATATATCCAGTTCATTTCTTGTAACAACCATAAATACACCCAAAATAATAATAATAATTATAAGAAAAAAAACAACCAATAGCTGTGTGAAAAGCATGTGCAGGTTCCGATGGCAATGTAATAAGTACAATGGGCTATTACAAAATAAACATACCAGTATGCAAATATAATAATATATTGAATGATGATTTAAATTTTAAAATAACCTTCATGTTGGCATATATACATATTGATTGGTCACAAGGTAAAAGGTTATAGTGAAGGATCAAATCCCTTGGTGTTTAATTATCATTGTTATTAGTATTAACTGTTAATAATGTTTCCATGCATATTTTAGGTATGTTACATTTTTCCCTTTAGGTTATGCTTAAGCAGCAACATTACTAACAGCACTAACATTTTCATTTTGGTTGCCTTGAGAATTAGATTTGATGAATGCTGGAGAATCATCGATGGACACATTATATCCTGAATCTCACCCGAAATGTTGCCAGAGAAGAATGATTTTCTAAGAGTGTTTGAAAGACAGTCTAGGGAAAGTGTTTTCAGATTCAAGGGGGTATCTCTGTAATGTTTTCAGATCTTTAAAATAACTGACTTTCACCAAATATTTTGTGCCCAAGCTCCTGAAAAACAGTAAAACAGTAAAACTAAACGCTTTTAAGAAGAATGTCAATAACTTTCGCCAACTTTTGGCTGGTAGTTGCATCTACTATGCATTGGGCAATGGAGTCAATTTACTGATAAGAACGAGATATGGAAGAACCAAAACAATAGACCCCTTGATGTTGTTTGCGGAAGTAAGACTACTTCAACTTAATAATAAATGGAGAAAAGAATTAACAGGGCAATTAATAATTAAGGAACCCTGTTAAATCATTGATCTCAAATTATGGTTTATATCACTAAATGAAGGCAATCTGCACCAAACGAATTTCCATAACAACCACAAAAGTCAAAGAGACAAGTATCTGGATCAGTCGACCTTTCCATTAATTTAAGTTGCTTACACATAACAATATCTGAAAATTTCCCATCTTCAGTTTCTTGCAAAGGACATAGTTTTTGGGGATTACAAATCATAACTTATGCTCTTGTCTGGCCTGAACTCCTATCAGGCAGAATCCTGAGCAGAACCGTAGGGCAGACTGACTTCTTGAAGCCCTTTGGTTGCAGTTCTGGAATTCTGAATTTAAGTGTAAGGTGTAGAGGCGTGAACAAATCAATAATACAAAGGGAAAGCAGATCAACCTGTTACCCACCAAAATGGTTAAACCATAGGAGGGAATTTTTCTCCTACATTTGACAGCCAACTGGTAAGCCAGACAGCCAGCAGCCCTTGCCAGCCACCATTAGATGGTGATATGCCATGTGCCTCAGTCACTTGCATCAGCTATGTGCTTCTCACCCATCCAGCATTAGCACTTCGATGGAGGTGGGCTGTCATTCAAAAGTTACTTTGGTCATTTGCACCCGGGGCTTATACTTGTTTGTTTTTGGGCTTTTAGTATGGATAATGAAGTGATATGGAAGATTGACAATCCTTGATCGTATTCTTGTTCTCTCACCTTACCAGGGGGTTAATATTTGACCCTAGTCCAGTGGGACCTCCCTTAAGGCCCTTTGGGTTACAGGAGGACCACTACTTGGAAATCCATGATTGGGAAATCATAGTTCCATGTTCCCTTATATCATAATTAACACCTTCCATCTCACATTACAAGCCTGATATATCACCTCCATTCTTCAGGTACAACTGATCTTTGGTTCTTGGGGATTTGGCACTCACATGTTCACATGCCTTGAGTAGGGCCCGAAAACTTTGCCTTGGGAGGTTGATGTAGGTAAAAGAAAAAAAAATCATGTCATGGCCACAACAAAACAAAGAAAAAAAATTGAAATGCAAAAGATGGTAGGGACATAAGAATTAGCATGTGGGAAAAACCTAGCATGAACTCTACCTATCTCATATGGCCATCACCCGGTTCTTGAGCACATGATGCTCCATTACATAAACAAAGGAACCCTTGCATGTCCCAACTCCGATGAATGATAATTGACTGATCTTAAAAGGGTGATAAAATTTCTATATCATACAAAGCAAGCTCTAACCCTTGAGCTATAGGCATTAATACAAAGAATAGTCAAGAAGACGTAAAAGGCGCACAAATGGGGTGGAAAAATCAAGGACGCGCTGGTAATTCACGCATCCATGAATGCTCCCTCCTTACATGTATACACTCAGGATGTGGACACCCCCATCGACTGGTCCCTTTTGACCATGGCACTTGGCCATGAAGCATTCTCCCCTCCATTACCACATACACCTATCGATTGAAGGGTGGACCAAGGAACTGTTTCTTCCCCTTAGGGACTGGAAGCACCTAATAGGGTTGACCTTTAGCCATCCCTACCTAGGGATAAAACACCTTTATGATTTCTTGGTCCTGATTTTGTAAAGGGATCTTTGTTTGAGGTATTAGTTTTTCTTTAACATTCAACTTTGGTTCACTTAGATGCATTATTGATCTTAGTCCCTAATGACTGGTTACTTTCACTAGAACCCATGTTGTTCTTGTCAGGTGGTTTAGCAGCCCAGGCTTTCAACAGCCACTCCATAGGTACCCAAGCCCTTTAGAGAAGTACATTGGTTAAAGCAAGTGTAGTGTTGAGATTCTGTGCCTCCTAGTATCACTAACACATGACACATGCCCTAGAGTACCTTTAGGACCCAAGATGTTGGTCAACTTTGACCTAGATTTGAGAATTCTTTAGGATGACACCATTGGACCCAGCATGCCCCCGAGCTGGCCTTGACACAACTTGATGGGCAAGAGCTGATTCAGAGCCCAAATGAGGATGGTCTCACACCAAGAGACTAGGGAGGGTTTGTTGCACATGAGGAATCCCTAACGATGGAGAGGAGGTCATGTTTGATAGATGGAGACCCATGGAGACCACTTTATGGCACCCCAGTTGGATCTTGGGACCCCACAGGGGATATTGAGGTGAATTTGAGGGCCAACCCTCAAAGCATCTACACCTTTTTGGACACCTCATGACCCTTGGACATGGCATTTGGAGCACTTATGATGGGTGATGTTAGCTTTTTGGAGGCTAGAACTCACACGTGTGGGTAAATTAAGCTTAATTTCATGTTAGCTAATAGGTTGGCTTGTAACCCAAGGCCATTTATCATTCGAACTTGTTTTAGGGGCTTTCTAAAATCATACTAAGGTGATCTAATCCTCATATAAATAGAGGATAGTCTCCTTGTGATCTATGTTGCACTGGCTTTGGGGATGGGGGGCATGGGGTACGGGGGGATGATTTTCGGGGATGGCTAGAGCGCATCCCCAAATTTTTAGGGGATGGTAGGTTGGGGACAACAAGTGCGGCAACTAATTTTTGTATTCATTAAAAAATTAAAATTAAAATAAAATTTAGTAATTCACCATAAACGTGAATGATAAATTAAAATATAAAAATTAGAACTGTTACTAATTTAGACATTCAAATTACAATAAAATACTAAAGTATAATACTATCTAATCATCATTGCGCATCACAAACATAAATCTCGTCATCATTGCCCATTGTCAAGAACTTAGGAAGTACTATTAGTCTGCTACAACCTATAATCTATTATTGTCTACATAATCATTCAATAATGCATGAAGAATCATTTCAAAATTTAAATAGCAGCTAAACTTTAAAGACTAAAAATAAAATTTAATAAGTGTAAACATGAACAAGTCATTTAAATTTAATTATAAATCCCAAATCAAGAGTCTCAAAATTAAGAACCTTGTAGGACCAATCATTAGTGTGATGTATATCATAATCATTTAGAATTACTATTATTTACAGAGCACAAAGAGTATTACAATCCCATCTATTTACCTTATAAGATTAAGCATTAAAGATGAGTTAGCCATTGTAATGTTTATTTCAGGAGTAACAAATGTTATGTACAAAGGTAATAATGTAATAAATTATATATAATAAATGATGTTTATGATAATGTATTCGACTAATTAGTTGCTTGGCTCCTATAATGAATAATGGAACTTGCTACGTAAATAGACAACACCTCTAGTAATTTAGTAGCAAATTGATATATCATCTTATATCTCATCTAGTCTCTCTTGCTTGTCTCTTGCATATATTTAACATGGTATTAAAGTCATGGTGATTGTGGCATAGGGAAATTTCAAAGATTCATCCCAAAAAAAGGTTTGTCACAGACACGGAGAAAGAGACCAGTGCAAATTGAAGGAAAATTAATTCATGGAGTATAGTGGCTGTAAATTGTAAACGTGAATAAGTCATTAAAATTTAATTATAAATCCCAAATTAAGAGTCTCAAACTTCACCCTGTCACTCGACTCTTACCTCACTTGCAAACTTCATTCGAGTTCTCTCAACTCTGTTTAACTTTGCTTCCATGAATGAGTTCTCTATTAATCGTTTACCTTTGTCCGCTGTCTCACACTTCGCTTGACTCTTACCTACAACCCTCGCAACATGTGTTATGTTATGAAATGGTCATGTCCTTGGGGACATACCTCTTCATTAACTAAACACTAGTAATTAGTTAATGAAGAGGTATGTCCCTAACGACATGAATGTTGGTGAAGAGGTATCCGCCTAGTGTATATAAGCAGATCCTCACCTTCATTTGTAATCATCTCATCAATTCTTTTATACACTATTGAATATACATTACTTGTCTTACTTGCTGTTGTGATCCAAGCGTTTCACTACACAAGCTTTTGGAGGTTCTCCAATTTTGTTGCTAGGCCCTTGGCCATTTAAAAGAAAAAAATAAAAACAAATTATTAAAAAAATAGTCAATATTTATTAAAAAAGAGTTAGAAAAATAATTAAAAAAAATAGAAGCAAAAGAAAAGTGAACCAAAAAAAGGAAAAAGCAACCTTCGATGCCTGAGGGACCCAACCACCGCAGCACCCGGACTTCTCACTAGTCGTCGCCACTCCTCACTGATCTCAACGTACACACTCGTCGATGTCCTTCACTGAGCCCCCGAGCTCCCACTCTGACCACACTTTCGTTCTTTTCTTCTCTCGCTGCACGTAGTCACGGTCACCAACATTCTCCACCGTTGCACGCTATAGCAACCATCCATGTTGCCATCCTTGCTGCCCTATCCATCTGCTTACATCTGCGATGTTGTCAATTGTTGTGCCACCACTGCCACAGACAAACCATAGCACAACCACCACTTCTGTCTTGTTCCTCGTTGATCACCGAAAAAATCACTATAAGACATTACAATAGCTATAAAAAAAGGAAAACAATAATGCAAAGAGAGAATTTGTTTGGGTCGTAAAAAATTAGCTTGCCCTGAACACTGTATTCCTTAGATTGCATGGTTGGTTGCCTGGTTTCTACAACCAAACCCTGGGCTGCCTCGAGTGCTTGAAAAGAAAAACCAGGTCACGCCATTACCGCTTGGGAGAGTTCAAAACATTTGCGTACGCACATGATTGTACAAGCCTATACGTTAAGCATAAATTAAATTTGGAGAAAATAAGATAATATTATAAAAAAGTGGTGAAGGTCTTTATAAAGACAAAGCGATTCAAAAAATAAAAAGAATTTAATTTTATAACATTATTTTTAATAAAGTATCATTTTAATTAAATAATTATCTATTAAAAGAAAGGGGTCAAGTCATTATAAAGTTATATGTAATCATTAACATTAGTGAGGTTTGGTGAGTTCCAGAAAGATACTTTTTGAAACCCAATTATTAATTAAGGGGGAGTAAAAAAGTTAAATAAAATAAATTTAATTGAAATCAAGTATCTTTCAATAAACAAAGGAATGTTTAGTAAGTGGATAGAATAAAATATTTTATTTTGAATAAGAAAATTCAAGGGAAAATTTATTAAAAAAAATAAAAATAAAAATATTAAAAGTGTCGCTTATTGTTGACTATTGACCTGAAAGTATTATTGACAAGTACAAAAATGAGTCAATCTTGGAAGCAAAAAAAATGGATTATAATTTAGAAATGAAGGACGATTTTTCTATAAAGGTATTGCAATTGTAGATTTTAAATTATTTACGTTAAAGGGGTGTATTCAAGGGAAAGAGATTAGTATCGCTATTAAGCCAAGCACCGAGAATAATTACACAAATATTAATTTGACAAATCAACTATTAGTTCTAGAGCCAAATATAGGCGAACAAAAATGTATTTTTGGCAAAAAGGAATATGGAATTAACGATTTGCAAGTGATAGTTGATCATTATGAGTACCTATCTCAATTTTGTGTCATAACTATGCTTGACAAAGAGGTTGACATAATTCTTGGTCGACCTTGGTTCAAGGAATTAGTTACATTCATGTTAAACAAAAAAAATTTCTTGATGTTCCCTTACAAGAAGAAGATGGTCACATTCCAAGACATGACAATGAAATCAGAATTGATAACGCCTTCATCAAAAGACGTTAAGGATATTTTGACACTGATGTTTCAAGAGAATCCAGAAACAATATCAAAGAAGTAGAAAGATCTTGAAGAAGTCATATCCAACAAAAAGAAGGGAAATTCATTTTTGAAGGAGCATAATCATAAACTACTTACACAAGTCAGAAATTGTAAAGTTATGAAACACCAGCTAGAACAAGAAAAGGAAATTTCTGAAAAGAAACTCATTGAAAGTCTATAAAAAAAAGAAGCGGAAAATTTATGCTCAAAGAACCTTAGCCAAAGGTTATTAGAACAAATCAAGTGTTTAAAAGATGAAAAGTTTGAATACCAAAATAAAGTTGACTCAGAAAACGAGGAACTCTTACATCTCAAATTCCATAATGAAAGTCTACTCACTCAAATTAAGAAACTTAAGGATGATAAGAAATGATTGAAAAACAAATTAGAAGAACATATCACGAAAGAAGTGTTGAAGTCTTCAGTCCAAGTGGAAGAAAGAGGAACAAATACCAATCTAGTCAACATCACAACTCAAGAAATTAATCAATCAGTTGAAGTAAAAAAATATTCAAATGTTGCAGTTCAGACAATATAAATTCCAAGTGAATATTTTATAACCAACTCAACTACATCAATACCTAAAGTAAATCAAGAAATTACCACACACATGTTAAAGGGTGGTCAAATAAAAAGAAATCCTTATCTACATTGGAATCACAAGAATAAACACCTCAATCAATCTACGAATCTATATCGCTCAGAACATAAACAACAAACTTATGTTGTGAGCAACACTGAAGTGTGCACAATTCAGTCCAGTGATAAAAATTCATCACAAGTTTCCAATAATCAAAAGATTCGATGGAAGATTAACTTAGTGTGAAAATTCCTAATCCTCAAGGAACCCCTACTGCAACAAATCTGAATCTACTTCACCTACTTGATTTTAATATACATTATCAAGTTATTCTCTGAATACTGAAGAAAATTACTTATGCAGCCTACACTTATTTAATATTTGAATGCATGAAACATAAAACTGAGCAAAGAACAAGATACATAGGGCACAATTATTTTTGGACAATATAGTCCCTAGAAAAACCCAATACGGGAAAACCGGTGTAGCATCTCTGGGGGTTTTTTATTATTAAGTAGTAGTTCTGAATACATTGCTGGTTGCCCTCCCTACACCCTGCAAATTCTGACTGATCCGACAGTAAAACTAGCTAACCCCGACTATCTTTGCATTGGCCTTGCATAGGCCTTCCGTCAGCCCTACAGGGTTTGCGTCAGCCCTGTGCTACCTCTTCTGCCCACTGTGTCAGCTTTCCCAGCTGTTCTAGCAGTTCCCCGACAGTTCCGACTTTCTGCGTGGAGGGTAGCTTTTTGCTTCTGCACTAGCCCTTCTGGCTCTGCGTCAAGGCCCAGATTGGCCATCGTCAGTCATCCTTACTGCTGCGCTACCTCCATAATCTTCTCTCCTCCTCTCTGTCAATACTCCCGAACTATCCCGACCCCTCTACTGCAACTGATCACCTGGTTCAAATTTCTCAGCGTCCTAGCCCCAGAAATTGAATTCTAGATCAATTCATTCTCTTCGTGTGTTTTTCTAAATGAACCCCAAGCCTCCTTATACTTTTCTCGTTGAGACTTCAACGGCCGAGATTAAGTCTCTAACCAACGACTAAGATTAAGAGATGACTTGATCTGCCTTCTAGATCATTCTCACCCATATTTTGATTAATACCCATTAATATTTTAATTTTCCTAAGTTTAGACTTAGGAACCCCAATAAAAATATTAATTACTTTAATAAAATACAATCCGGGTGGAATTTCACCAAATGGTTTGTGGGTTCTATAGAACTCATGTGCCTTAGCCTCTCCACCAATTTTTATGGCTAGAGCACAACCGATGCTACCAAAAGCTAACACTCCCTCTTAGCGAGGAAAGTGCTCTAGCAACAATGTCCATCTGCATACTGCTCTATCTCTGAAGCATCTCCTTTCTGCATTGTTGCTGCCACCAACACTGTGCTGCTGTTGCTACTGTACTGCTGCACACGACATTGCTACTGCCACTACTGCATCTCTACTACAACTCCCTCTCAATTGCTGCATTTGCTATGTTGTTAGCACTGCCACTGCTAACACTGGATTCATACTGCAACTCAGTTGCTGAGAGAAGCAACTAAAAAACATCCAAAATTAACTGAACTTAACTGTGTTCAGCATAATACCGTGAATGTTGGAATCTGATTGCTCTAGTCTCTGACCCTCTGAATCTTTTGCGCTGTTGTTGACTTTTGCATTGTGCCATCTGCATTGCTGCCAACGTTTCTCTATGCTGATCAGTCTCTGGTTTCAAGCTACTGCATCTGTCCTCCAAACAATCCACTGCATCATCTAACACTAAGTCCATCTTGCTACTGTTAAATCTTGGGCTCACATAGCAAGGAATTGATCCAAGAGGTGGACTCCTCAAGGATCCTGCCCTTATGTAGTCCTCCTGACTGTAGCTCAATATCACCCCATTTTCCTCCTAGTGATGCGGCTGCCATCTCTGCCAAGTAGAAATGTTGAATAACCTCCTCTCTCCTCTGCACAACACTAGACTGGCCTATGCACTCCTTGTTGGAGCTTATAGATCTGCCCCTCTGCTGTTGTTCAACAAGTGAAAATTCAAAATCCTTGGCTGGAAGTCCTCTGAGGAGAAAATTCCCCTTGTATGTGTCTTTGCTCTTTTCCGACGAATTTTTGCGTTGACAGAAACTGCGCCCTTCAAGCACTGCGTTGAGGCTCTGCGTCACTCCCTCTACCTCTGCAAGCTTATGATTCAGAAATCGTACCTCTCTGTGAACTCTCTTAGAGAGAGATTTCCTCAGAATCTCTGCTTTCCCGGCAAGGACTATGCAATCCCTTCAAGGGGATTCGAATTGCTGCCAAGTGCAACTATTGGCCTCTCTGCTCAGCGCTGGATCTGCTCTTCCTGTTTCAAAATCCATGTTCCGATACCATGTGAAAATTCCTCAACTGGATTCCCTACTGCAACAACTGCTAATGTTTCTTCTATTTGTTAAATTATTCAACCAAATTATTTGCGGTTTCCTACGACAAATATCGAAACATATACACTGAAATCTTCAATTAATTAAATATTATGCGGAGACAAGAGACTGCACAAGAAAGAAAATACAACATGAATGACACTGTTATTTTTGGACAAATGTCCTCAGAAAAACCCAATATGGGAAAACCGATGCAACAACTCTGAGGGTTTTCTATTATTAAGCAATGGTTCTGAATACAATTCTGGTTGCCCTCCCGGCAAACCAGTGACAAAAAAATACAATGGTTGAAAACCTGAGTGAGTTTTACCTCACTATACCTGGCAGATTCCGACTGATCCCACACCAAAACCGGCTAACCTCAGCTATATCTGTGTTGTCCTTGTGTAGGCCCTGTGTCAGCCCTATAGGGTTTGCATCAGCTCTGCACTGCCTCTTCTGCCCACTGTGTCAGCTTTCCCAGTTGTTCCGACAGTTCCCTGATGGTTCCGGCGTTCTACGTGGATGGCAGCTTTCTGCTTCTGCGCTGGCCCTTCTTATCATCTTGTATCAACATAAACGGTGACTCCAAGAATTCATAAAAGACGTGAATAGTTTACATGATAAGAAACATATGACACACTTTGTCAATGATAAACTTTGAGGACAAAGCTTTTTCGAAGAGGAAGACAATGTTATGAATAATATATATATATATATATATATATATATATATATATATATATATAGATATATAACGATTAATTAACAAGTAATTAGTTAATGAAGAGGTATGTCCCTAAGGACATTACTGTTGGTGAAGAGGTATTTGCCTAGGGTATATAAGCAAACCCTCACCTTAATTTGTAATCATCTCATCAATTCTTTTATACATTATTCAATATACATTACTAGTCCTACTACGAATGTTTACATCTTTGAAGTATTTTGAAGATTATTCATAACGTTTATGAACTTTGTTTGTTATAGTTTACTTGCAACCATCGCTCAAGCTCAGTGTTGACTTGCAACCTTCGTAATCCGTGTTTACCTTCATCGCTGTGTCTCTATAATAGTGTTTACCTTCGCCGTCGCCATGTAGTCTAGTGTGCAATATGCAATAAGTTTAGTTTAGTCGATAGGTTTAGGTTGTGATAGGGTTTAGGTTTCAAAATTTGTTTTTTAATTTTTTGACTTTAAAGCTTAGAACTTAGGTTTTCAATTTTTAGTTTTTTTTTTTTTTTTTTTTTTTTTTTTTTTAATATTTTTAAATTTTAATGTGCATGATTTTGGGGGATGTCCTAAAGTCCCCCAAAAAGTCCTCGATTTCTCGAGGGATGACCTAGAAGTCCCCGATGGAGTCCCCGACCAATTGGGGAAGTTTTCGGCAATTTCCAAAGTACCCAGATTGTGGGGACGAAGGAAACACCATGAATATTGGTGGGGACAGGTCCTCGTGCAACATAGCTTGTGACATTTTTGGCCCTCTTAGAGAAACTCGACCTAGCTACATTGTGCTCTTGTGTCTTGTGGAGATGTTATATATGGCGGATTCCTGCGAATGGAGCTATTTCATGACTTTAAAGATGTCATTTTTTAGCAATAAAGGACTTGTTCATGGATTCTGTTTTGTAAGTGTTCCTTGTATTTGATAAATCTTTATTGTTTGGGGCTATTTTATGGAATGGTTGATTATCTAGGGTTTATATGTGCAAATTTATGGCTGCAAATTATTTTATGGACTCTTGATGATAGTATTGCATGTGTTACCCAGTTATAGAATATGAATGACAGTCCCATGGGTGAATCTTTAAACTAGCTTTTCCCATTGACTTTGTTCCCTCACAAAAGTTATAGCCAGTGTTTGAAACCTAGGGTTTCTTATTCCCTTACACTTTTGCCAAAGTTTAGCAATCTTTAAACATCCCCTATACTTGATCATCCTAAAAATCATCATGAAATTCACCTTTTCTCCTTCTTAACCTCATTTTCACCCTCTTAAGGAAAATTGCTAGCTAGGGCTAGGGCATCTTCCTCAACTAGGGTTGAAGGTGTTGTTTAGTAGAGGGATTCAACACGTGGAGGTGAGGTATTTGAATCAGAATCAAGTTAATCTCGTGGCTAATTTCTCTATTTCAAGGGAAACATCCCTTGCCCTAGACAAATTTCTCCCTAGAAAAGCCCTAGTTTGACCTAGGCTTCAACTTGGGGCTTATTGAAGGCTTCTTTGTTCCATAGATTAAAGAGATACTTTTTTTGGAAGCCTTTTCATGGCCTTGTTACCTCAAGAAAACTCATTTACCTCGCTATTTCTCAATGCCTAGGTCACGTTGTGCCCTAAATAGGTCTATTGGAGGATGCACATCGGTTTATTGTGCTAGCTAAGCTTTGTCCTTAAGAAGGTATCCTTTCTTTAGCCTATCCTGTGTGAATTTTTTAACTATTGCAGCAATTGGAAATTATTCTTCTAACTTTAAATTGATTAACAATTTATTTGCTACGATAAACAACAAATAATTCACAACAACAATTTTCATCAAAATAAATACTGCGGAAGATAAACTCGAAACTAAAAAACTACCGGAACACAAAAAAATATAACACCATTGTTTTTGGACAAAAGTCACCGGAAAAACCCAATGTGGGAGAACCAATACAACAACTGAGGGTTTTTATTATGAAGCAGTGGTGAGAAATTTTGAGTACAATTGGATGCCAAAATCTGGAAATCCTATAGAGAAAAGTACTTCGTAAACTATTATGAGGAATTTTCCTCACCCCACAGGCAATACGGGCTCTGACTACCAGCTCCAAGTGAGTCGTCCAAACTGGCCTATTCAGACCCTGCATCACCCTAACGCAGAACTAGAATACGCACTACTTGGAGCAACTGCTCCTCAAGCCGTCTTGTCTGTTGCTGACTGAAAAACTCTCTCCGACACTTTGGAAAATCTTCCCAGCCTCAGAACTGAAAACGAGATTCTCTCCAACAAAATCGAATTGCCCTCTAGAGACCTCTGTGTAGTCACTACGTCAGCCTCTCTTGGCTATCTTTGCCTCTTTGCAAGTTACTCTCCGGATTTGTAAAACTTCCTCTAGACTCACTATCTCTTCTCCTATATCTCTGCTTCCCTTCTATGGCTCGAACTCTTTCGACAACTGCTACTACTCTCTGGAGAAATCGAACTGCCCAAAGAAATTGATCTCAAGTGTGTACCTCCATCTACCCATCGACTTCTTATAGTCTCATTTTGGGACTGCAACGACCAAGATTAAATTTTAATCAATGGCTAAGATTGTTTCCTAGTTGATTCATGTGAGTTTCTAGAGAAGTCTCACATTCCTCAATTAATTCTTGTTAATTAATCTTTTTTCCTAAGTTAGACTTAGGAACAACTTAATTACTGATTAATTAACTTAATTAAGGCATCTCTAGGTGGATTTTCCTGAAACCTTTTATGGGTTATGGAGTCCTAGTGTTTCTTAACCTCTCTGACAATTGTCGAGACTAGAACACCATTGGATGGTACAAAAACCAACACTCCCTCTTAACAAGGAAGGTGTTCTAGTGTTGAATTGCTCAACACCCTGTCTCTTCAAGACCTTCTATATGTTGTTGATGTCTAGCCACTGTGACTACCTACCACTGCCCACCAACTACTGTGCAACTCTGATGCTGCATCTCTAACACTGCTATACAACTGCCAACTCTGCATCTACACTACAACTCCCTCTCATCTACTGATATTGCTACTGCAACTACTACAACTAAGAAGCATTTGAAACACTGAATCCTCTATCTCTGTGCTACATCTGTCTCCTGAGCACCTGACTGCTGCTAGCCACTGCATTGTCCATTGAAGAATCTGCGCTGTTGTTGACTCTGCTATTGAGCCTCCTGCTTCGCTGTCGACATTGCTCTGCGCTCCTCAGCATTTGACTGCTACTAGTCTGCAAATGTAACTCTGGAATCTGACTGCATCAACTAACATTGATCCATCTTCGTACTGAATATCGTGGGCCCTTGTAGCAAATTAATGATCCATGAGGAAGATACCTCAGTGGACCCTGCCCATTCCTTTGCACAAAACTAGGAACTAGCTCCATATCGCTCTACGTCACTCTTGGAGGTATAATTGCAAACATAGCAAAGTCTTCCTCCAACCTGGAGGACAATTTGTCTATCTTTGCGAATATTGTTGTCTGGTCCTGCTTCTCATGCTTGTCCTTCTTCCTTTGAGGAGACTAAGTACTGTAGGTGCCAAACTCGCCACACTTGAAGAACTTGACCTTAGATATGTCCTTCTTTTTCTTCTTCTCCCCCTATCCTTGTCTGGGACCCTTTGATGCAAGACCCACATTTTCTTCCTCCTTCTCACCCTTTGAATCCTTATTGTTGCTTCTACTGATGGAGGTCTTCACTAGAGCTCGCCTCATCTCCTCTTTCTGTAGGTGTTGATCATATCTTGTCCCACCCTGGTAATGTATCTCGTCCCAAAATGCCTTGGACAAAAATTTCCCATTCCTTAGAGACATTGTTCATGGCCAAATGCACAAGCTCTGTAAGTTGAGGTGATTCCCCAACGATTGCAAGATGATCTCGAATTTCTTGAATTTTGGTGAGAAAGGGATCAATGCCTTCACCCTTATGCATCATGTTTCTCAGTTTCTCCTTTAGGAACATCTTCCGCTGCTCGACAGGATTCTGATATCGTTGAGTGAGAGCATACCACATCTCCTTGGCAATGTTCTTACCAGATATATGCAAGACTATATGGTCCTGGACTCCATCTAGGATCATCCGCTTTGCCTTTGCCATCTCTTTCCTGTATTCTCAGAGTTGATCTCCATTGGTCGGTAGTGCCACAACATTCTATGCATAGGACTTCAAGCCAAATTCATCTAACAAGAAGGACATCCTGGCCTTCCAGATGACATAGTTGGAGGCTCCCTCTAACCTATACTGATCTCTAAGCCTAGTTGTGGCCATATCTAAAACTGAAATGGAAAATTCCCTCCTTTGCTTGCTCAGCTGTTGAATTTGCTATTCGCACTCTCTTATGGAGTGAGAAAATCTGCTTGCAGCGTTTGCTGACTGAAATTAAAAAATTTGGATTTCTAGGCTAGAAACCCTCTAAGAGAAATTTCCCTTGGTGTGTGCACTTTCTCTTACACTTGACGCTGATTCTCCTCTAGCCAATGCTGTAAAACTCTTCTGCACCCAAACAAGGAATCTACCAAGTGAAAATACTGAACTGTTGCTTCCTCTATTTGCTGGAATCACTCTTTCTGGAAAGCCGATTTTTTTTTCCAATCCTGCACTGAAAAAATCGAACTGCCCAACAATTTGCACTACATGGCTAGGCACTGCACAACCCTCTGAGAATTTGTCATGCTACTCCCTCTGAACAACACATTTTCTTCTTCCGCTTCTGAGCTTCCATGTCTGATCAAAATCACTCTGATACCATGTGAAATTTTAAATTATTGCATCAACTGGAAATTATTCTTCTAATTGTAAATTAATTAACAGCTTATTTGCTATGGCAAACAATGAATAATTCACAACTGCAATTTTCACCAAAATAAATATTATGGAAGATAAAGTGGAAACTAAGAAAATACTGGCACAGATAAAAAAAATATAACACTATTGTTTTTGGACAAAAGTCCCCGGAAAAACCCAATGTGAGAAAACTGGTGCAATCGTTGTGGGATTTTATTATTAAGAAACAATGAGAAATTTTGAGTACAACTGGATGCCAAAATCTGGCAATCCTACAGGGAAAAATACTAGAAAAAATATTATGAGGAATTTTCCTCACTCAAGAGACAATCCGGGCTTTGACTATTAGCTCCAAATGAGCTGTCCAAATTGGCCTGGGAAGACCATGCCTCACCCTAGCGCAAAACTGGAATACTCACTACTTGAAACAACTACTCCTCAAGCCCTCTTGTATGTTGTTGACTGAGAAACTCTCTCTCTGGCACTCTAGAAAATATGCCTAGCCTTTGGAACTGAAAACGAGCTTCTCTCCAGCAAAATTGAATTGCCCTCTAGAGACTTCTGCGCAACCCCTGTGCTAGTATATCTGTGGCTATCTCTGCCTCTTTGTAAGCTACTCCCTGGATCTAGAAAACTTCCTTCTGACTCACTGTGTCTGCTCCCCTTCTCTGACTTGAACTCTTCCGAAAACTGCTGCCGCTATGGACAAATTGAACTGCCCAAGGAAATTGATCTCAAGTGTGTACCTCCATCTACCCATCGATTTCTTCTTATAATCTCACTATGAGACTCCAATGGCCAAGATTAAATCTTAATCAATGGCGGAGATTATTTCCTAGGCGATCTATGTGAGTTTCTAGAGAAATCTTACCTTCCTCAATTAATTCCTATTAATTAATTGTTTTTCCTTAGTTAGACTTAGGAAAAATTTAATTACTAATTAATTAACTTAATTAAGGAACCTCTAGGTGGATTTTCCTGAAACCTTGTTGGGGGTATGGAGTCATAGTGTTTTGTAGCCTCTCTGATAATTGCGGAGACTAGATTACGATCCGATGCTACAAAACCTAACATCTTGTCACCTTATCCCTTGCACTTGACATATTCTTTAGACGACTTGCTATAGGGAAGCCTCCCTAATGGTGAAATCCGGCAAAAGAGTCGGAGGTAGTGGTTGTGGTGATAGTGGGCCACACCTCATATTGTTGCCCCTTGGTCTAACTCTTGTCGTGTGAGCTACCTGTTAGCTTTTGGAAGCATTGGATGTGCTCTAGCCATGAAAATTGGTGGAGAGGCGAAGGCACATGAGTTCTAAAGAACCCATAAATCGTTTGGTGAAATTCCACCTAGATTATATTTTATTAAAATAATTAATATTTTTAATGGGGTTCTTAAGTCTAAAATTAGGAAATTAAAGTATTAAGGGGAAAATATGGGTGAGAATGATCTAAAAGGCGGATCAAGTCAAGTTTTAATCTTAGCCGTTGATTAGAGGCTTAATCTCGGCCATTGAAGTCTCAACGAGAAAAGTATAAGGAGGAGGCTTGGGGTTCATCTAGAAAGACACACAGAGAGAACAAATTGATTCGGAGTTCGATTTCTAGGGCTAGGAAGCTAAGAATTCTTACTGAGTGATCAGTTGCAGCAGAGGGGCAGGGATAGTTCGGGGGTACTGACAAAGAGGTAGAGAGAAGCTAGTGGAGGCAACACATCAGGTAGGAGGACTGATGCTGGGCCAATCTAGGCCCACGCAGGCCTGATGCAACGCTAGAAGGGCCAACACAGAAGCAGTAGCTGCCCTCACGTAGAAAGTCGGAACTGTCGGGGAACTGTTGGAAAAACCGGGAAGGCTAACGCAGTAAGCAGAAGAGACAACACAAAGCTGACACAGAGCCTACAGAGGGCCAACATAGAGAGAGCCGAGGTTAGCCAGTTTTGCTACCGGATCAATCGAAATCTGCTTGGTGAATTGAGGTAAAACTCACTCAGTTTTCCTCCATTGTAGTTTCTCTGTGACTGGATTGGCGAGAGGGCATCCAACATTGTATTCAGGACTATTGCTTAATAATAGAAAACGCTCAGAGCTGTTGCATCGATTTTCCCGTATTGGGTTTTTCCGAGGACTATTTTGTCCAAAAATAACTGTCCTACGTATCTTGTTCTTTGCTCAGTTTTCTGTTTCATGAAATCAAAGTTAAAGTAGTGTAGGTTGCAGAATTAATTTGCTTCAGTATTCAGAAAATAACTTCATAATGTATATTAAAATTAAGTAGGTGAAGTAAATTTAGTTTTGCTGCAATAGGGGTTCCTTGAGGATTAGGGATTTTCACACTACCCTCACAAGACCTGTTAGATTTTGAGGCAACACAACCCAAAACCAATGGGAAACCGCCAACGTAAAAGGATCAAAAGTGTTGGAAACGTGACTAGTTTCGGTCTTTGTAATTGTTGTTGTATTCATTTCAATATGTATCTTATGTAACAAAGAAAAGAAAAGAAGAAAAAGTTATTATTGTAAGGCATTGATTTCATGCTCTTTATTGATGGTCTTCTAGGTGAAATCATGTTCTTCGTGCTTCTAGGGTTTGTTAGGTCATATGATTTATTGTCATGAGTCAAAGAAGTCAACATCATGTTTATAAGACCTTTTTGGGCAAAATATATCTTGTAAAAGAATTTATTTTGAGTCTAGGAAGTCCTGGAAACCTGCAAAGTACAAGTCGGCCTTGAAAGCTTAAAGTCCACCTAAAGGAGGGAATTCAATCCCTTGGAAAGGCTATATAAAGGAGTAGTTCGACCTCATTTGGCACTCACTCAGACAAAAGTTCGATCTCAAGAAAATAAGTTCGACTTGTAGTTGGGAAGTAGTAGAAATGAAGAACGAGGGTCTAGGAGGAGAGAAGAAAGAAGAAAATCTTGTTTTTGGGCTAATCTCTCTCACACGTGCGAAAAATAGGGTTTTGTAGCTTCTTGGGAGGCCGAAATCGCAAGATCAAGTTGCAATAGAACAAGTTGTAGATTCGAGTCGCTGGAAGAAGGAATATTCAGTCTTGACCTCGTTGACCTTGGGAGGAGCTGTCTTGCTCTAAAAAGAATCTCGTGAAGAAGCTAAATTGGGGTTTCTGTAGCCAGTTACAGGGTCGAAGTTGTAGGTCGGAGTTTGAAGTCGAAGTTGCAGGATCGAAACTATGGTCGAAGTTGCTACTGGAAGCTAGTTGATGCAGGATTGAGCTGCGTTATTGGAAGGGTTGACTTGTTACTTAAAAGAGGACTTGGTCTAGGGTTTGTGTCTTTGTTGTCTCGTTTGAAGTAGATTCTATAAGAAGAGAAGAGTTTTTGGGTTTTCCCCGTGGAGGGGTTTTGCCCTAGCTTGGAGCCTAATTTTTGTGTCCACTGTCTTTATTATTTTTTCTCTTGATATTTGTTTGATGAACAAGATCTAATAAAGAAGTAGAAGAAGAATAATAAAGTTCACAAGCAAGTATTAGGTTTAAGGAAAATGGAATTAATAGCAACCACTTTGCATTTTCCAACATGGTATCAGAGCTAAGGTGAACAAGAAGACAAAAGGAAGGACCATCTTTTGGACACAAGAAGGGTTTTCTAAGGGGAAAAGGAGACCTATTGATCTAGAAGAAGGGTCTCATAAGAAGAAAGCTTGAAGAAGAACACTACGAGAAGATTGTTGTTCTCTCTTGAACAAAGGATCTAGTTGAAGACTCGTTGTAAGACCTCCCTGAAGGAAGCATCAAAGGATTTTGGTATCATAACTTTTAGAAGTCATTATTGAAGTCTCTCTAAAGATCTTCAAAATCTCAAGATAAGTTGGAGACATCATTAGGAAAAGGGAAGGCTCTTGATCTTCAAGTAAGTATCATATTATTACTCTATGGCTGAATCAAAAGGTCGTATTGGTTCTTTTTGCAAGGAAAGCAATAAGCTCGTTGGCACATCAAATTCCCTAGCATGGAAGAAATGGATTGAGTTGGCACTTACAAAATATGAAGTAATGGAATATGTTGCTGGTGAAATTGATGAACCTTGCAAGGACCAGACTCAAGAACTAGCGAAGTACAAGAAAGGAGAAGTTAAGGCACAAAGGATCATTGTTGAATCCATTAAAGACTCTCTTGTTCCATTTGTTGCAAATTTGAATACTTCTAAGGCTATGTATGTCAAGCTAGTGAATTTGTACTCTATAAGTTCATCAGGACAAAAGATGTCTTTGAGGAACAAGCTATATAGAATGAAGAAATCAAAGGATGAGGATAGAACATCATTTCTAATGAAGATCTCTCAATTAAGAGATTACTTGCAGGGGCTTGGAGAGACAATTTCTGATTCAGAAATGATCATCTGTGTATTAAATGCGTTGCCACTAGAATGGAGCAGCTTTGCAACAAGCATCTACTCTAAGAAAGGTTCAACTCCTTTTGATGAGTTGTGGGCGCAATGCATCTTGGAAGAAACTAGGATCAAGTAAGGATGATATTGGATCAAATGAACAATCTCAAGATTTTTTAGCTCGAGTCAAGATGTTAAAGAAGGGAAATTTTGAGAAGTCCAAGAAGAAATATATGTCCAAGGTTCATTGCTTTAAATGCAATGAATATGGACACCTTAAGAGGGATTTCCCAAACCAACATAGCAACAAGAGAAAGGAATGAAACGAGGCTCACATAGACAAGGAAATGGGAGAACCTGAGAAGAAGCCGAAGAAAGATGTGAAAGATCTTTACTATTAAAGAAGGCATCTTGTTGTCAGGTTCTTTGTAAATTTGGTCTTTCAATAATAGAGGTCTTTATTGTCTTTAGGCTTGGGTTTCTTTTTAGCTTCCTCATCTTATACTACATGTGCTTCTTCTCTTTCCTTCCTTTTGTTTCTCTTTATATTCTTAGGGTTCTTGGGACAATCTCTGTTATAATTTCCATATTCATTGCAACTAAAACATTGAACTTTAGACATGTCGTGGTTTCCACGAGGCTTGTTGTTATTGTGCTTGTGATGAGGTACACATCTTCCAAACTTACTAAACTTCTTCCTTGATCTAGCAACAAATGCTTGAGAATTTTCATTATGGGGTTCTGTATCATCTTTAGCCTTCAACCTTGTTTCTTTCAAAACACGTAAAGCCCAATGTTCTTCAAAAGATGGAGTATCTTTTCTAGCATAGATTCTACTTGCACAACCACTCCAAGCTGGAGGCAGAGCATTGAGTGCGAAGGTGATTAATTCAAAATATGATATGACTTCTCCAAGTCCTAGAAGTTGATCCTTTATCTTTGATAACTTCACAAAATATGAGGGCACATCTTTGTCTTTTGATATTCTTGTTCCATAGAGTTGATTCCTTAGAGATATCTTTCGACCGATAGTATTGACAAAGTATAGTTTGACCAATTTATCATAAACTTCTTTGGATGTTGACAGCTCTGAAACAAAAGAGATGAGGTGATCATTGATATACTCAAAGAGGACTCTGTGAGCCCTAATTTATCCCTTGTTGTAACTTGTACTTGGCCACTTCTTGAGCATTGCTCTTGTCTGGCGTTGGAGCTTTGCCTTCAACAAATTGCATAACTTCATTTTCTTGGATAGCTAGATCAATTCTCTTCTTCCAAGCTTTGTAACTAGAAGCTTCATCAAGTTTGTTGCTTTCCTTGCAAATAGATTTTATTTGGCTAGGAGGATTAGACATAGAGAATAGTAGAGTACTTGTTAAAGAAGTAGGTGCTTGTTGTAAGAGTGCCTTTAAGAATACTGATGTTGATGAGTAAGATGGTTGAGTGAGTGAGAACTTGATGATGTGGTCCAAGAGCCTTCAATGATGTCTTTGAGAGAGATAACTATTATGAGGATCTCTTCTTCAAGCCTTATTTTGGAGAGATGACTATTGTAATAGAGTTTTCAAGTATGCCAACAATTTGTGATCTTCAAAACTGCCTTCCCTTCACCTTACCTCTAATACGATGTTGAGAAACCAAGTACAATGAAGATGATGCTTGATTTATCGTAACTTGATAAGTACTTGTGAATGTTTATTGGCTTCTTATTAAATTTATGTTCTCTTCATCAAGCAATTACCAAAAACATAAATATCAAAAAGAGACAAAGAACACCAACATTAGGCCCCAAGCCAATGTAAGAATTTATAGGGTAAGTTCCTCAGATAGAACACCAAATGACACCGCTTACAAATAGATCACGGATCAATACACCAGTATTCTTGACGTGGTTAAAACCCTCAAAGAGGGAAACAATCCACGGCCTGAGCCAACACGACCACTTTAGGGAATTTATTAATAAAAGAATGAAATTTTACATAAGGTTCTCTCATGAATGGTTACCCTACAAATGACCCTCCATGCTCTTTAAATAGAGATCATGGACCAATCGGGTGTTAAGCCATAGATCAAGTGTCGGTAATACCGAGGAGAGAATGAACCGTCAGATCACTACATATCATGACTGTCGG
The DNA here is from genome assembly GCA_031772625.1 of Pinus tabuliformis. Taxonomy (NCBI): domain Eukaryota; kingdom Viridiplantae; phylum Streptophyta; class Pinopsida; order Pinales; family Pinaceae; genus Pinus; species Pinus tabuliformis. The sequence continues at coordinate 1,544,132,265 of CM062820.1, forward strand.
ATTGTAAGTTACAAAAGTACATAGTAAAGAAACACACTTCACCTAACTCTACACTAGACCAAGTTATACTTAACTATTTCCTATGTGTTGGAATATCCTAGCATCCCCCCTTAAGAACAACTTGGGATAAGATTGAAGGATATAAAAATATGACACAATAGGAGAAGGAAGGAGGCATTAGAGCCTATCCCCTCTTAGTGACAACTCACTGAACTCCAACCATAAATCGAAGTTTAGTAAACTTCGCCTCTGTGAGAGCCTTTGTAAAGATTTCTGCAACTTGATCATCTGTTGAACAATATTGCACTTCAAGAACATGGTCATGAATGAGCTTTCTGATGAAGTGCATGTACAGTTCAATGTGTTTGCTGCGTTGATGTTGGACTGGATCTTTGCATAGTTGAATGGCACTTTGATTATCACACCAAAGTGTAGTCGGATGCTACTGCTGAAAGCCGAACTCTGATAGGATCTGACAAAGCCATAGGGCTTCCTTACTAGCTTCTACGGCACCGCGATACTTTGCTTCTGCTGAAGAAAGAGAAATTGCGCTTTGTTTCTTGCAAGCCCATGTAATAGGTCCTGACCCAATAGTGAACACATAACCTACAGTAGACTTCTGATCATCAGGGTCACCAACCCAATCAAAATCAATGAAACCAACCAATAGAGGAGATGCTTCTACGCTGTAATGAATCCCAAATTGAACTGTACCTCGAACATAACGAAGTATTCTTTTAGTTGCTTTCCAATGACTTTCATGTGGGTTTTGCATAAACCGAGCAATAAGGACAACAACAAAGGAAAGGTCAGGACAAGTATGGGTCAGATACAAAATTTTTCCTACAAGTTGACGGTATAAGGTAGCATCAACTTCAGGGGAAGTACAAGTGACTGAAAGTTTGGCTTCAGATTGAAAGGGAGAAGGGGCTGGCTTACAGTCTTCCATGTGAAAATGGCGTAGAAGATCACAGGCATACTTGGTCTGGGAAAGGGAGATACCTTCCTTGGATTGCAAGACTTGAAGACCAAGAAAATAATGCAAGTGTCCTAAGTCTGTCATTTCAAACTTCTTTTTAAGGCTGGACTTCACATGGTTTATAAGGTTGGGATCACTACCAATAAGGATAAGATCATCAACATAAAGAATAAGAATGATAAGAAACTTGCCCACTTTCTCGGTGTAGACAGTATTGTCAAAATGACACCTAGAAAAGCCAGTTTCTAAAAGGAAGCTATCCATTTTGTCATACCAAGCCCGAGGGGCTTGCTTGAGACCATAAAGGGATTTCTTAAGCCGACATACAAGGCTGGAGTTTGTTTGTATAAAGCTAGTAGCTTGTTCCATATAGATTTCTTCATGCAAGTCCCCATGCAAGAAGGCAGATTGAACATCCATCTAATGGACTTCTCATTTGAAAGAGGAAGCAAGGGAAGAACAAGGCGGATAGAGTTCATTTTGGCAACAGGAGAGAAGGTTTCAGTATAGTCAATGCCTTCTACTTGTGAAAAACCCTTAGCAACAAGACGAGCTTTATGTTTATCAACTTTTCCATCTGGTGAATACATGGTTCTGTAAACCCATTGGCATCTAACAAGTTTTCGCCCCTTTGGTAGAAGAACAAGATCACATGTATCATTTGCCAATAATGAATGATATTCTTCATTCATAGCTGCGTCCCAATCTGGATGGCCTGAAGCTTCTGCAAGGGTGTCAGGATCATAATTCACTAAAGCTTGAGCCAGTAAAGAAGAGGCTCTATCGAACTAAGAACGTGTATGTCGCTGATTTGTAGGATACCGGCAAGAGCACTTGTTGCATCCCGAGTAGAGGAGCTGAAGGAGGATCCTGAGAAGGTGGGGGAGGATTGTCATCCTCGTTGTCATCATCTAAAGAAGAAATATTTTCAGAAGTGGAAGGGATAGAGAGAGGTGGCACATCCACCGAACTAGGCTCGTAGGCCGATATATTTTCAGCAAACTTTACATCTCTTCTAATGATAACATTTTTGGACTTAAGTGGAATAAGTCTATATCCTTTGACATCTTCAGAATATCCAACGAAAATACATTTTTCACTCTAAGGTTCTAAAGCTTTATGTTTCTCATTTGGAATATGGGCCCATGCTTCACTTCCAAAAACACGAAAGTGACTTACATTTGGTTTAATTGAGCTCCATGCTTCTTCTGGAGTGATATTCTTTGAAACCTTACTAGGAGTGCGATTTACTATGTAATTTGCACAGTTAATTACTTCTGCCCAAAAATTAAGACTAAGTCCTTTAGACTGAAGCATACAATTAGCCATTTCCTTTAAGGTGCGATTCTTCCTTTCAGTTGCACCATTTGTTGTGGAGTATATGGAACAGTATGTTGCATTTGAATTCCATTCGTAGTGCAAAAGTTGATGAATTTGTTGTTAACATATTCTCTGCCATTATCAGATCTTAGCTTAAGAATTTGATGTCCAGATTGTTTTTCAACAAAGGCCTTAAAGGCCAAGAACATGTTAAATACTGCACTCTTGATTTTTAAGAAGTATACCCAAGTGCGTCTGGAGAAATCATCAATGAAAGTTAAGAAATAGTTGTAGCCAGAGAATGAAACAACTGGAAGTGGATCACATAAATCACTATGCACAAGTTGTAAAGGGGCCGAGGCGTGCCAAGAGGCACGTTTTTCAAAATTGTCCCGATGATGTTTTCCGAGTACACATCCGAAACAAGCACCATCTTTGCAAGATACCATTGGAAGACCTGTCACCATATTTTCTTTACATAGATTCTGAAGGGAGCGAAAGTTTAAGTGACCAAGTCGCTCATGCCAAAGTTTGCTGACTTCATCATTATGAACAACAAATACCAAGGGAAGATTTGATGACCCAAAGTTGTTAAACTTATATAACCTTGTAGAATCATTAGCAATGCCAGTAGCTAAAATCTATCTAGGATCTCTTAGGTCTTTAATTACAACATTGTGAGGTGAAAATTCAACGATTTTACCTTCAACTGAATGAGTTATCTGATATACAGATAGAATTTTGCAGGATAAGGTTGTAACACATAATACATTATTAAATTGACCATTGTCTATATTAACAGTTCTAGTCCCTACAACACTAAGAGATCTATCATCACCAACATATATATTTTTGATGTTACAATCATTTAAAGAAGAAAACATGGCTTTGTTTTTGGCCATGTGATAAGAAGCTCTAGAATCAATGAGTCACTCATGAGAATGAGAAGAAGAAGATACATTTAGCGCATATCCAGACCAAGATGCTTGACAACCACATGCAGAAAGTGCTATTCCTGAAGATGAAGTTGAAGTTGAAGAGTGCTCCAAATGTATGTTATGCTTCTTCATTGCTGCTTCCAAGGCTTCCATCTTCTTAAAGCATTTGGATTCTAAGTGGCCATCTCGATTACAAAAGTGGCAATGTCTATCAGTCTTCTTTCCTTTGTTTTTTTTTGCCTTATCACTTTGTTGAAATGATTTTTCATTTTGAAACTGAAATTGCTTAGGACCCTTGTTTGGTTTAAGACCATTCTTTTTAGGATATGGCTTCTTAGGATTCTTTGAATTTGGTTGCTGTTGGGCGGCTAAGGCTTTCTTAGAAGAGTTTCCAAGATTAAGAAGACCAAGATGTAAGAGTTTTTCTTGTTCTCTTATTAAAGAATCAGGAAAGACATCAAAGGAAGGGGACTTGTAGTCTTGTCCTTGAGAAATGAAGGCTTCTCTTGTAGAATGAAAGGTGGAAACAAACACAGAGTAGGCTGGTCTCAACTTAGTAAAAATGGAATAGATAAGGCTACCATCTTCTTTCTTAACCTTAACACCTTCCAAGAGAAGTGTAAGGGTTTTGAACTTGGACAAAAAATCTTCAATTGAAGAAAAATTATTGGGGTCCAACGTAAGCAACTCATTCCCAAGTTGATGGGCTCTAATTTCATTTTTAATTCCAAAAACTTTAGTGAGTTGTTTCATTGCTTCATTAGGGGTATCAAGTTCTGCGATATGGAATCTAAGGTTTGGAGAAATAGACATCCCTATCAACCCACATGCTTGATCTTGCCTATTTTCCCATTTGGCTACCCTATCTTCATCTTTAGGTTTGGTTTCTTGGCCTGAGTCTATTCTATAAAGACCTTTACTTCTAAGTAAATCCACAATGTAGGACCACCACTGGAAGTAGTTGGTGCTGTCAAGAATATCTTAGCATGGATTTTCCATTTTAATAGAAACTAAAGCTGTGGATGCTGAAAATAAGTGTTCCAATGGAAAGATCTCGGAAAAATAGGCTGATTAAAAAAAATGGCTCTGAAAATGGCTTCTGGATGAAGAAGTTATGGCTTTTTGAATAAAAGTTGTTGAAGATGCCGATGAAGTACGTGAATGTGCGGAAATGAATGATAATGTTATATTTAAAAAAATGCCCCCTTTTCCAAACTTAATATAATTAGCTCACTTAAAAAAAAGATTTTATGTGACTCACTTTTATAAATAAGTGAAAGTCACTTTTATAATGGTACTTTATGAGCTGCCCTCTAAATTGTAATTTAAATAAAAGATAAAGAGACTTTAGAATTATAATTGACTCACTTTCTCTAATGGGTGAGAACACTTTTACATAAAGTAACTTTAAAACATAAATTACATGTGCTTTTTGAAAAAGTAACTGAACAAAAAGAATGACTTGAACTCAAGACTTCTATTCTCATAAAGTAACTTTGGACCAAGTGAGCTAGTTTAAAATATTAGTAATTTTTGGAAAAGAGGAAGGGGTTTTTTTTTGGGTCACTAAAGCTTTGGGGTGCATGCTTACTTGAAAAAGCTCTTCTTTTGCCTACAAAACAAAAAACACAAAACCCAACACGGACATACAAAAAAAACCTTACGGCTTGAAGTTAGCTTTAGCCGGAAACTAAATATTTTCCTCAATGTTTCTGATTTTCCGAGATCACACTAAGGCATGGTAGAAAATAGCATACGCATGAGAAAAATCCTTCTTTTCTGTTTCTAATTTGCCCAGATCGCATAGAGTCGCGGGGCAAAGAGCATACGCAGAAATGAAAGGTGTAGATCCGGTAATAAAAAACAAAGAGCTAAATAAACTGAAATAAATAGAGAGAAAATAACTAAGAACTGCAAATAAACATTGTATACCTCCATATCTTAAAAATGACATAGCTAGGGCTACCAGAAACCTTTTCACGTCAAACAAAAGGGGTTCCTCACTCGAATAGATGCTCCTAACACAATAGAGCAGTCGTCTCGGCCCGAAAACAGTCAGAAACAGTAGATCTAGGAAGCTACAATCAGATGCAGTTCTACCGGCTTCAGATTTGGATCACCAACGGATGCGGCCGTCAAATATCTCTAATACCATGTAGGAATTTACAGGGTAAGTTCCTCAGACAGAACACCAAAGGACACTGCTCACTTGGTTAAAACCATCAAAGAGGGAAACAGTCCACGGCTTGAGCCAACGCGGCCACTTCAGGCAATTTATTAATGAAAGAATGAAAATTTACATAAGCTTCTCTCATGAATGGTTATCGTGCAAATGACCCTCCATGCTCTTTAAATAGAGATCATGGACCAATCGGGTGTTAAGCCACGGATCAAGTGTCGGTAATATCGAGGAGAGAATGAACCGTCGGATCACTACATATTGTGACTGTCCGATTGTAAATTACAAAAGTACATAGTAAAGAAACACAATTTACCTACTCTACACTAGACCAAGTTATACTTAACTATTTCCTATGTGTCGGAATATCCTATCAGCCAAGGCAAAACGACACAAGGGGGAAATCCCAAGGAAATCCTTCTCTTATAGAATCAGATCAAAATGAGATTTCCAAGACCCAAGACCAAGACTGTCACATTGAACCCAAGTCAACTCTGCCCCAAGTGTCCTCTAACAAAATCAAGTCAACAAAAGTCAACACTGGTCAAATGTCCGAAATCTGGCCAAATCACTGAAATTTTCGGACTTGCAGTGGAGGCCGAATTTTAGCCCTGTAACAACCTCAGAAAATTGTAGAACCTTCACATGTGTGGGCAGACTTACGACAAAAATCATGATTTTTCTCTCTCCTTTGACTTTGCTTTCTCTCCTTTGATGTCGGTTGTCTTTTCTTGTCTTCTTTGCACAAAAATCAATGTGATGATTGTGAGTGAGTGAATGTGCTTCAAGTGGTCGAATTTACTTGTATGTATACATGTCCTAGAGGGACTAATATGTTGATTTGGGGTTGCATCGGATGTACTGAGCCATGAAAATTGGTGGAGAGGCTAAAGCACATGAGATCTCCAGGACTCAGAGATGGTTTGGGGAAATTCCACCTGGTTAGAGAGATATTAAAATAATTAATATTTTTAATGGGTTCCTAAGTCTAAACTTTAGAAAAATAAAAATATTAATGGGTATTAATATAAAACTAGGTTAGAAGGTTGTAAATGACATGGATCAAGCCAAATCTAATCTTAGCCATTGATTAAAGATTTAATTTCGGCCGTTGAAGACTTGACAAAAAAAGTATAAGAGGAGGCTTGAGGGTTAGTTGGAGATACACCAAGTTGATTAGTGAGTTTGATTTTCTGGAGTGGGGTTCGCTGAGAGAAATCGAACCAGTGATCAGAGTTGCAGCAAGGGGTAGTGAGTGGATAGCAGAGAGGAAGAGATAGTGTCGGAAGACCAAGCCATGTTAGAGAAGGCTAGGCAGAGCCAGCAGGAGCCACGCAAAGGGCTAGAGTGACTGCATAGAGGCTAACAGGGCTTGCATAGTTGACGTAGAAGGCCAGAGAGTCGGGGTAGAGCAGCAGAAGGTTGACGCAGGGGCCAGGAGGGTTGACGCAGAGCTTCAGAGAAGCATGGGAGATATTCTCGTGGAGCAGACTTGTTGAATATTTGCTTCCGAAGAGAGGTATTACTGCTAGATAGATATCTCTATTGGGTGAGCCAGTTTGACACCCTAGTTGTAGTCAAGAAAGTTGCTTAATAATAAAACCCTCAGAATTGTTACACTGGTTTTCCCAAGTTGGGTTTCTCCGGGGATAATTGTCCAAAAATAACAGTGTCCCTTGTGTGTTTGTCTGTTATTTTCAGTTGATGATCTGTAGATGGTTGAGACTGCATTTGTGTTTAGTTTCAGTATTTATATGGTTAAATAATAAATAACTTGTTAAAGGAATAAACAAGTAGGTAAAATAAACTAGATAGTGCAGGAAGAATTTCGAACGGGTAAGACTTGCAAATTTCAACATGGTATGAGAGTATTGTAGATCACAAGAAAGTTGAAGGCGCCAGCTGAAATCAGAAAATTTGCAGCAAAAACTGCTGTCCCAAGAGACAGAGTTGTTCCTAAGCAGAAGGTAGCAGAGAAGGAGTGACATAGAGGCCCTGCGTCATTAGTTCGAGTCGAAGAGAGGGCTAGCACAAAGGCATAGGAAGGAAAAAGAGGCTCATGAAGAGCCACGTCATCCTGCTCAGCCAGGTAGGAGTGACGCAGTTGGCCAGAGGAGCGATTCAGCCTTGCCGGGATTGCGCAGAGCTAAGGCTCAGTTTCTTCAGCTGCTGGGGCCTAGGGAGATGTGGGCAGATTGTTTATTGTGAAGCTCGTGGGGTGTTGTTGCTGTTGAAGCAAAACAGTACCTAACGGGACGGAACCAAGGTAGAGGGAGTTGCTACCTAGGCGGATTTCTAGCTAAGAAATCCATATCAGTGTTGCAAGAGCAAAGGGGATTGGAGAGGAGCAATTCGACACTTGGCAAGAGGATTTCGAGAGGGAAATAGAGACTCAGAGGGACTCAAGGAGAGGATTTCCAGGAGGGAAATCGAGACTCAGAGGGAGTCTAAGAGAACTTCTAGGGTGGAAGTCGAGGCTCAGAGGGAGTCGAGGAGAAGAGCAGAGATGGCAATGAACGAATTGAGGGATTAGGACAGGTTAGATGGAGCTTCCAACTTCCTCATCTAGAAGGCCAGGATCCTGTCTGTTTTGGATAGACATTGCATCAAGGGCTTAGCCTTGAGAACTGTGGCTATCCCAGTCAATCCAATTGATAACGAAAGATATGCGGATGTAATGGCCAAGGCAAAGTGCATAATCCTTGATGGGGTCAAGGATCATGTAGTTCAACATATTGCCGAGAAGAACATGACAAAGGAGATGTGAGATACCTTGACGACATTGTATCAAGGCACTTCTGTGCAGAGGAAGATGATACTGGAGAATCATTTGCGATCGTATTAGATATAAAAAGGGGAGCAGATAGATCTATACCTCAGCAGGTTGCAGGAGATTCAGGACCAACTTAATTCCTAGGGGCCATGCCGGATCAGGAGTTCATGGTGAGGACCGCCCTGAATGCAGTCTTCGAGGAGTGGGAGACATTTGTCCAAAGCATTTTGGGTAGAGCTAATCTTCTAAGATGGGAAGAGATGTGGGCAACGCTTCGCCAAGAAGAGATCAGACGGCTGACCAAGGCGGGAAGTAGCAGCAAAGGAGGTCAAATCAAGAAAGAGGAGGATGAGGATGCGTCTCTGGCATCTGTGGGACAACAGGGGAAGAGAAAAAAGAAGGACATCTCTAAGATAAAGTGCTTCCATTGTGGGGAGTCGGGTCATTATGCAACCTAGTGTCTCAGGAAGAAGAATAAGGGAGAAGCTTTTGATTCCAAAGCAGCTCCGACTAAGGCAGAGAAAGAAGTCGAGATAGATGACGACTGTGGCATGAGTGCTCATGCACCTCTAGAGAAGAGGTGGGGTGACATCGAGTTGTAGTTAGGAGGCCTATAAAAGATGAAGGGCAGGGTCCTTGAGGTACCCAAACTCTTGGATCATATCCGGCTACGGGAGGCCCGAGTGACAGTAGCAGGATGACGTATGTCGGTAGAAGCAAGATGCGGATGGAGCGACGGGACAGTGCTAGAGTGCAGGGATCTGTAGTAGCTCAATAAGGGTTGCATTAATGCGAGAGGCACATAAGAGGTTGTAGCAGTGCAAAAAGGCAAAAAGGTGTTTGCAGCAGTGCGAGAGGCACAGTGTTGTTGCAGCAGCGCAGAGGCAACATAGGGAGCACAAAATAACAATAGAGGGAGCTTCAGCATCAGGAGGGCTTCTAGCCTGACAAGGATGTCAATAGTTGGGTAGATCATCTACTTCTCGTTAACTGAGTTGCAGTGCAGCAGTGGTAGTGTTATGGGCAGCACGTTACAACATGATGAGAGCGCTGTAGTGCAGATATAGTGTTGGGAGGAAGGACTAGTAGTAGCACGGATGCAGTGGGAGCTACAATATAGATGTAGCAATGGCAGTGGGAAAGCCTATGTCACAGGGTTTGGCGAACTTAAACCTTTAGGTTCGAAATTCGGCGAACCTCAAAAAATTTTGAAATTCGTTCAGGTTCGCCAAACCTAAAAGTCGAACCTAAAAGCCGAACTTGTTCGAACTCGAACCTGAAAGCAAACCTTAAGATGAATTTAATCGAATTCGATTTTTTTTTGTTGAGGTCCGAATTGGGTTTGGAAGTTGGTTTTCGACAATCTTCCCGCCAAAAAAATCCTTCATAAACAACACATAGTCATAACTAAAAATATGATATACAAGTAGTTGTGGTCATTGAATCCCAAGCTTGCATGCGATGGGGTTGTTATCTATTTATAGTTTTCATTGGTCTAGTATCTCAAATAATCCAGTTGTGGCAGCAAGTACAGCAGAAAATTATTTTAATAGTTGCATATATTTTGTGAAACCGCTGACTGAATATGGTAGCTGTAACTAAGAATACAGTAGGCTAGTCTCAGGAGTGACCAAAAAATATCAAACTCGGGTGTGACAGTGTTCCTAGATTCCAATAACGCTTGCTCTAAACTATTATGGTAGTTATTCAAGATTCCAAAAGGAAATTGAAGTGCTGGCATGACATATGAGAATGGAATCAGGGTATCATAAGAAAAAATGGGTTTATTGTGTTAGTAAATGAACCATATGGACCTCAATGCAAAGTTATTGTTCCATTAAAAGATCTTTAAGGTGATCTTAGATGCGGTTAGGAGATTACAAAAACATTCTTTATTTGATTTTGGACACACTTAAATTTGAAATTGACCAAAAAATGGTTACTCAGTCTATTATTCTAACATAAAACAGTAGGCATCCTTTTACTAAATTTAAAAATAGACAACTAATGAAATCTATGACATATATAAGTTAAATCACAACTCCATGGGCTAACATTTATATGGCACAAAATATTTTTAACAGTTGCAAAACAACATTAAGATTAAAGACAAACTGAAAAATTAACCTCAAATTTGGCAAAACTTGTTTCCAAGATTTATATTAGCAGCCTATTATTATTAAATTAAAAGCTAGACACGTTTTTGAAGGTTATGAAACAAGATTCGTATGGTTAAACGTAGAGCCAGCTCAACAAATCTTATTACAAAGGTACTGGCTATAGCTTTTAGAATCTCAATTTCATCATCAAACAACAAATTCATGTCCAAAGTGTAATCATTGGGGATTCACCTATTCACTTCCAAAACAATTATGATTGTCAAGGGGGGTGGTGGGTTCTGTGGGCAACAAGATTCCAATCCCCTCAAAACATATTTGCTTAGAATTTTCCACTCAGGGGTTCCCTCACTTCCATTAAAAGGATTTCTATGAAACAAACACTCACAAAGTTCCATCAAAAGGCTTGGCATAACCCACCAATGACATCTAGAGATTTGTATACCCCACCAATGACATATAGGGCTTGGCTTGGGAGTTACATGTCCCCCTTGCATAGGATATTTAAATAATGATAACCTAATTAAGAGAAATGGCTCATGGTAAGTCTGCCTAGTTACCCTGGCTAAAGACCAAATTAGAAATACATTGTTATAAGATATGAGTCTATATGCCATCTAAATAGCATGCAAACAAGAAGAACAAACATATATACAAAATAAATCATAGCCTATGAAATCGCTGAACAATATATATAGCCTGTCAAAATGCTAAACATATTTACGTGATCTAATTTTTTTTTAACAAGCAACTGAAAATTATGTCATTTCTTTTTGCAAACTACTATTGTGTATGTTTACATTTAACTAGATGTTAGAATGATTACATTATTCATGTATGTTTACTAATAAGAATTTGTATTCATGTGTTTATGGATCGATTTTGAATTTTTTATTATTTTGTCATATATATATATATATATATATATATATATATATATATATATATAGATATGAGTCTATATGCCATCTAAATAGCATGCAAACAAGAAGAACAGACATATATACAAAATAAATCATAGCCTGTGAAATCGCTCAACAATATATATAGCCTGTCAAAATGCTAAACATATTTACATGATCTAATTTTTTTTTTAACAAGCAACTAAAAATTATGTCATTTCTTTTTGCAAACTACTATTGTGTATGTTTACATTTAACTAGATGTTAGAATGATTACATTATTCATGTATGTTTACTAATAAGAATTTGTATTCATGTGTTTATGGATCGATTTTGAATTTTTTATTATTTTGTCATATATATATATTGAAAAATATGTATAGTCGAACCTCATTCGAACCTGATCGGAAAATTCGAATTTGAATCGAACTTAATCGTTGTCGAACTTGAATTCGAACTCGAACCGTGTGACATAGAGGAAAGCCATGGGCAAGAGTACAGGAGGCAGCAGTCCGGAGGATGTTGGGCAGCAGGCCAAGCATCAGCATAGGTGTCGTGCCAGATGATCATGGTGATGTTCAGTAGTGGAGCATTACTAGAGCACATTCCTCACTAAGAGGGAGTGTTGATTTGGGTAGCATCAGATGTGCTCTAGCCATGAAAATTGGTGGAGAGGCTAAAGCACATGAGATCTCCAAGACCCACAAATGGTTTGGGTAGATTCAGCGAGGGGTAGTGAGTGCATAGCAGAGAGGCATAGATAGTGCCGAAAGACCAAGCCACGTCAGAGAAGGCTACAAAGAGCCAACAAGAGCCACGCAGAGGGTCATAGTGACTGTGTAGAGGCTAGTATGGTCTACGCTGAGCAGCAGAAGGTTGACGCAGGGGTTTTCTGAGTGACACAGAGGCCAGGAGGGATGACGCAGGGGGTTTCTGAGTGACGCAGAGGCCACGAGGGATGACGCAAAGCTTTAGAGAAGCGTCAGAGAGATTTTTGTGGAGCAGACTTGTTGAATATCTGCTTCCGAAGAGAGGTATTACTACCAATAGATATCTCTGTTGGGTGAGGCAGTTTTGCACCCTAGTTGTACTCAAGAGAGCTGCTTAATAATAAAACCCTCAGAACTACTGCACCGGTTTTCCCATGTTGGGTTTTTCCGGGGACGATTGTCCAAAAATAACGGTGTCCCTTGTGTGTTTGTCTGTTATTTTCAGTTGATAATCTGTAGATGGTTGAGACTGCATTTGTGTTTATTTTCAGTATTTATATGGTTAAATAACTTGTTAAAGGAATAAACAAGTAGGTGAAATAAACCAGATAGTGCAGGAAGAATTTCTAATGGGTAAGACTTAGAAATTTCAACATAATAGCTATCTCTAAGGTTGACTTGTCCAAGGAGGGGTGACTTGGTCTTGTGATGACACTTTGACTTGTTGACCATTGAAGCACACTTGAAGACTCCATGCCCAAGGATATGTCAGAGGATTCTTGTAGCTACAGAGCTCAGATATCATCAGAGCTTTTAGGCTCCTCTCTCTTCCTTTTCATTGTACTCAGATTCCGTAAGCCCTGTGGGGATATTGTAAAGTGATGCTAACATGATGAAATAGAGTCATGTAATAGGCCTAGGTAGCTTACGACTTTGTTATCAAGTGAGTTCAATCTATGGAGGTTTTTTTTACTTGATTAATTATTTGTGTTTTTCAGCGCTTAATAATTAGTTGAATTTTTTCTCCTAGTTAGAACTCCAAAGATGGAGTATGACTTGATAACGAAGCCTTAAGTGAGTCCTAGTGTCTAGAGTCAATGTATATTATCATGTTAGATCACTCGTAAAGTTTCACGGAATCTGATTAGGTCTAGGTACCAGTTTTTTGTTAAAATTGGCAACTAGGGCCAAATTCCACTTTGGATAGCTCATTTGATGGAGATGATGATTGCATTGAATTCCTCTTTTCAAGAGAGCCAAAACTGATTTAAAAATCATCTAATTTGGGCAAGAAGAATTATGTTTTTGAATTTATGGTCACGTGCAAATTGTTTAGGTCGGCCACATCATTATGTAGGCTCATGAAGCCCAATAGACATGTTTCTTCACGCTCAACGACTTGTATAAATACAAGTGTCCTCTCACCTCATTTGGCATCATCATCACTCACACATTCTTCTCTTTCCTCTCATTGGTTCGTACAACTATTCAAGATATTCTCTCACTCACATGTGGCAAAGGAGGATGAAATTTAGACAAAATTGCAGGGCCGAAAATTTCAGATTTTCCTATAGTTTGACCAACGTCGACTTTGACTTTCCAGGCAGATTTTGACTTAGATTTTCTGGGCAGATTTCGGTTTGGGCAGGCCGTACACCTTGGCATATATATCGAGGCATTCTAGGCACTTCGACTACAGCAAAAAATTGCAAGTTGAGTGCAAAGTTTAGGGCAGAAGTTTGACCGCTGACTTTGGGGCTATTTTGGGCTGATTTTGACCTCCTATTGAGGACAAGTTTGACCAAGCTTCAAAGGTGACATTTTGTTGTTGTTTTGACCAGCATTGACTTTTTGGTTAGGGCCGAATTTGACTGCAGATTTGACAAGACTATTTTGACCTTGATTTAGCAAGTCAGCTTTGACTTTTTGTACTCTCTCTCTACTGAACATTTGATATAATAATAAGAAGAATTAATCAAAGGGTTTTCCCCACATTGGGGTTTTTCCCTGGTATCTGCCAAACCTGGTGTTCTCTTGTCTTCTACATTTTTTTTTATGTTCTATCTACTTTTACTATCAGTGTGATTAAAGGTTAAAGTGATTGCTATTGGAAATTGTCATTGCGCTGCTAAAGTACATTGAAGTAATTGTGCTAAGCGTAAAACATACCATTGTTAACAAAATTTATTATGGTATCATAGCACAGGTGAAGACAAAGCCCAAGCAAGAGAGAGAAAAGCAATCACTAAGGGAAATCTGTTAGACAAGATTATTGGACTAGCCTCAATGGCTACCACATCTTACTTCAAATCTGAGGATAAGCTCAAGGACAAATCTCACTATCATGCATGGAAGATGACTTTGTACTTGACTTTGGAAGAGCATGATGCCATGGACTATGTGCAGGGAAGAGTGGTAGAACCTCCTTCAAATGCACCTACTACTGCAAAGACAAAGTACAAGAATGGTAAGGTCAAAGCTAAGAGAATTATCATAGACTCCATTCAAAAGCCTATGTTTCTAATTTGGGAACATTTAAGGAGATGTATCATAAGTTGTTTGGGATGTTCAAAGTAAAAAATGCAAATCAAATCCTCTTTTTCAAGAATAAGTTGAAGGACATCAAGATGGATAAAGGGGAGTCTATCCAATCCTACTTTATGAGAATGAAGCAAATAAGGAATAAGCTACTATCTATTGGAGAAGTTATTGCTAACAAGGAGCTCACTCTCATTGCACTTGGAGGTCTTTCAAGAACACGGGATGTGTTTAACACCACCATTCTCAACAATGAGAGGATTCCTAGTTTTGATAAATTATTGGCTAGATGCACTCAAGAGGAGACGAGGATGATGGAGAAGGACAAGTCTTCAAATGGAAATGAACCTATTGCTTTCTCCGCTCATGCTAAGAGGAAAAATAATGTCGGTCCAAGGAGACAGGGTCATAATGAAAAAGAAATTAACTCAAACAGATTACAGGAAAACAAACATAAAAATCAGACACAAAATATTGGCGGAAAAAGGTTCAGCCTCATGCTTCCTCTCTCACATTTTCATTCATTCTTAAATAATAGTGTTACAAATAAATAGATGAGAGATAGTGTTCTCAAGATAGTGCGTGCTATCTTAGACACTTTTGGTTGAGATAATTTCTCACCAGACACACACCAATATAGGAGTTACCTAAACTAACTCCTATCTTAGAGGAACAACCCAAGAGTTAGGCACAAATTCCTAACTTGGAATATTTAATTAATTAATTTATTTTTGGATTTATTATTGTTTTATGAGAGAGGCTAACAGGATTCAAGGAAAGATTCAAAGAAGAAAGAAAAGGAAAGTGCTACAATTGTAACAGGTTCGACCACTATGCTAGAGAGTGTCCTCACAAGAAGAATTCTCCATGGGATGACCGCAACAACAACAACAATTTCAAAGGCAATGGAAATCAAAGGAACAACAAGTTCAACAATAAAGGAAAGAGGAATGCTCCTGCTGCACAATATGGAAATGGTCGACCTCCCAAAAGGACGAGAAATTCTAGGTATGAGGAAAGTAATGTTGTAGAAAAACAAAATGAGTTTTTTATTATTTCCTCTCTATCTACTTCCTTTCCTCCAAATACCTTGGATCATTAGTTTATTGATAGTGGAGCCTCAAGGCAATTCATTGAGTACAAAGAAGCCCTCTCAAATTTGGTTGAAAAGAAGATTAATTTGGAAATCATACTTGGAGACAGTGCCACCTACCCCATGAAAGGGATAGGTACTGTCACTCTTGACTTGAAGATGTATTGTATGTGCTCAATTTGAAGAAGAACCTAGTGTCTATTTTTGCGAATGGAAAATAAAATCTCCAAGGTAGCATTCATTGATGGAAAGCTACGTATTTGGCAAAGAAACCCTAAAAATGCATTCACACTTGGATTTAGAGTTGATGGTCTATATCAAATTGGAAGAAGTCCTTTGGGAGCCTTGACTTGCAATACTTGTCAATCTGAATTATGGCACCAGAGATTTGCCCACCTTCATTACAAAGCCTTACTTGGGGTAAGGAAGATGGTCATAGGTATGCCCGAGTTCAACATAAATCATGAAGGAGTTTGTCAGAGTTGTGCAACTCGGAACTTACAAGGGGACCATTCCCTTCTAGTGAAAGCCAAACTACTGATATTCTTCAATTGGTCCATTTTGACTTATTTGGTATGTTGCCTGTAACATCATTGGGAGGATACTTATAGTATGCAATCTTTGTGGATGACTTCTCACAGAAAACATGGATCTATTTCTTGAAGAAGAAGGATGAAGTGTCCAAATGGCTTTGTTCTTTCAAAGCATTGATGGAAAATCAAACAGAGAAGAAAATCAAGATATTGAGGGCTGACAATGGAACCGAATATGAATCAAATGAATATAGTGACTTTTGCAAAGAGGTTGGAATTAAGAGGGAGACAACTGTGCCATACACTCCTGAGCAAAATGTCGTTGCTGAAAGGAAGCACTGAACAATCATGGAAGCCTCTCGTGCCATGCTCCATGATCAAGGCTTGCCAAAGTTCTTATTGGGAGAAAGCTGCCAACACTGTCACTTCGATTGGATCATTCTCTCTCTTGAGAATTTCACATTTCTTTCTTGGAGGACAAATTGGAACATGGATGAATTTTGATGTTTGGATTGGATTTTCTTATCTTGGAGCTTCTTTATTGGCAAATGTATTGATGGTTGGATATATTTTCTTACGTGTAAGTACGATATTGATGTTATTTTCTTTTACTTTGTCACATACATTGATCATGGGATTTCTGCTATTTTAGGGCTAATTGCTGCATGTATTTACTGCTTCATTGTGGAATTATGTTTCTATATAGCATATCTCTATGTATGGGCCATGTTTGTTGAACGAATTGTCCTAGAGATTGAAGTTATCTTGATAAGCCATCTTCATTTGCAAGCGAAGTATAAATGCTTTAAGGTCACTTTCTTTTTTGCCCTAACGTTGGAAAAAGTTGCCCTTAAAAGCCTCCTTGAACTAGAAACAAGATCCATACTCATAATTCTTCTTGATTCCATATCCCCAAATGAATTAGGCACTGATCCAGCATAAGGTGATCACCTTTAAACCTTTTTCTTCACCTTGTTCCCCTCTTTTCTAGGTCTAGCCGCGCTGTTCCACCTAGGCTACCACTTTCCTGACAAAGTAGCCATAGAAAAAGTTCGATCTCCTAGCCTCTACTGTGCTGGTGTGTCCTGAAGTTCTCCTCCAAATTTGAAGAAATTTCGACGGTGGCATTGTGAGATATCCCAAGCCCTGGCTCTGAGATCAAAATTTTCGTTGGTGTTCCTTAGGCTAGTACCTCATAGGTCCAATTTGATACCTTTAAGTGAAAATTCTTGTTTTGATCATTTCCCCTTCCTTGTTTAGGTTAAGATCATCATTGGTTGCTAAACTCCCTCCCCTTAACCTAGGCTGGGTCCACTTGGTCCCATGTGGTCCCATACCTTTGAAAAGTTAATTCTTCAAGAACCACTAGGGAAACCAAGTCCAATAAGGATTTTAGGGATTGGGAAACTCCTTTACAAGGCATATTCCTTTAACCTAGCCCTTAAATCCTCACCTCCTTATCCTAGAAAGCTTTGTACCTTGCTTGAAGAGCAAGCAAGCTCCATTCTTAACCACCTTCTAGGAAAAAAATCATGAAGGTCCCTTCACATCCATTTGTTGATTCATTCTTCACAAGTGACTTTATATATCATGTCTCCTCCCACTGGTGAAAGTTTGTAAAGAGTAGGGAGTCTTAGCCGAGGTGACAGTGGGCTAAGTCTCCGTTGTTGTCCTTGATCTAGCAGTTGTCCTTTTTGGAGTGTCTTTTAGGACCCCTGCTAGTTTGAGTGGTAATATTGTGGCGTCGTTGCTAGGGACACGAGACGTGTGTTTTGTTCCCCATACTACATATTGACATATCATTATTGGCAACTCCATTGGAAGAACGAAGCCCTGGTTCTTCATTGAAATTCAAAGTCAATGTTTGTAGGGTGAAGCAAGCATTTGTTAAGGCAATCTTAGTTAACCTTGGCGACTCCCATTATATCAATATCTAAAGCTGAATGGCTTCTAAAAAGCTTCATGAGTGGTTTCCTGCTTTGGATATCACATGGGTTCCAGGATACCCAAATGGCCTAGATTGGAAGTTTATGCAAAATATGCCACAATTCAAGGGTGATCCATCCACAACATTGGACCACATAGCAAAACTTATGAATTATGCTTTCGAAGTTAATGTGGTTCATGTAGACAACCTTGTGGAGTTATTTATTTCTTCTATTTAATACAAGCACTAAGGTTGGCTTGACTTGTGTGGGCCTGAAAGAATTTCATCGTTTATCAAGTTGCTCAACAAATTCATAGAGTATAAAGGGCCCCAATTCCAATCTAATGAAGTTGCCTGTGAAAGCCTAGAGGAAGCCCTTCAAAGGGAAGGTCTCATTAGTCAAGATGAAGAAGTTGGAGATAACCTTGAGGATCTTAGTGATGAGCAGGAAGATGAATCCTCATTAGGTCCACATAATGAACAAGAAAGCACAGGTGTTGGGAAGGATGAGTTTATGGAAAGTGAAATTGAGACCAACCTTACCTTTCTCAAGGATATTACTCCTGATGACTCCTCTTTTGAGAACCTTGAGAAAGATGATCCCATTAGCCCCTTGGAAGATGACATTGGAGATTACTTCCACATTGAAAAGGAGAAGTGGAAAATCATTGGTCCTAAATTTGACTGTGCTCCCATTTATGACACTGGCGAGGAGGATGAGGTTGAGAGTTGTCCTCCCTTTCTCCCAGGCATTATTTATGAGGACACATCCATCGACACCCTTGGGAAGGAGAAATATTCTCCTTCTCTTAGGGCTTCCTTTTACATCAAATGGAGATCATGTTTTCCACCTCCCACACGTTTCACCCTCCATGTGATTGTGTCTACCTTTGCTTTGGGTTTTGTTTCATGAGTAATCATATTGACAGACATATGTATAATTACATGATGATATGTTGGTTGCACTGGCTTTATGATTACACTTAGTATTGCTCTTACTATATGCATGTAGGGTAGGATGCATTGCATATTGGTTGTCGCATTAGAACTAACATCATATGATATTGCTCATAATAGATTAGCTGCATTTAGCTTTAATGACTACATTTTACTTATATGAATTGATTTTATGGGCCTAATCCAAGCATGTGTGATCATGAGACGTTGCAAAAGTATGTTGCCCTGCATTTGTCATCTATTATATATTTAGGTAACAGGTCTACCGTAACCAAGAGACCGTTGGAGCTCTCGTGACCTTCCGTTCAAGTAGCTTTGCCCACATTCTTCTTGAGACCATGTCCTAGTTGGAGCAAGATGTTTCCCACCATTTTGTGGGTGATATCCCTAGGAGAAAATTTCCTCCAAGATGGTCCTCAGCCAATAGCCAACAGCCCCTTGCAGCCACCAACTAGCTCATTGTGCCATTTCTCCACCACTTGAGCCAACGATGTGGTCCCTCACCCATCTGTCATGATCGTGTGTTTGAAGGCGGGCCTTGCAAACCTAAAGGAATGCTTTGTCATTTGGTAATTGGGTATTGTAGTTTGCTTATCATGGACACTTCTGGGCATGGATTAATGAGGGGATTCTGTAGAAAGAGTAGGCTAAGTCTGTGCTCTTGTCCCCTAGACCCCTTTTGGATGTCAACCTTGGATTCTTTCCTGTGGGATCTCTTTTACTGACCATTTGGCTTTAGGGATGGTACTTCATGGGAAACCTTGATTTTGGTTGCGTGGACCTGCTTCCTCATTCACATATATTGCCCCCTTTCCACTCATTATAACTCCATTCATCATTTCTTCCACCTGGGTCCACATTCATCCACTGGGTCAACATAGGGTTAGCTTTCCCCTTCCCCTTGCCCACACCTTGGGTCGGGCCTGGAATGATACGTCGAAGGTTGATGCAGCTGGAAAGAAAAGTAAAAGCATAATTGGCTACATTCAACAAGAAAATGTATCACAAAATGCAAAAGATGGCCAAGACAAACACATTTTGCATGTGGGAAAAGGCCAGTACATGAACTCTACCCCATAATGATGGCCATCACCCTGGTTCCTACAGGCCCTAGATGAGTCTCCCTTGTCATTTAGGAACCCATTACTGTCCCAACCCGTGGTGGGCAATGAACTGCTACCTTAAAAGGGGGTATCCACTACTATATCTCACACATCAGGCTCCTACCCCTTCAGCCCCGAGTAGTTAATTAAAGAAAAATCATAAAAAGGCAAAAGACATATAAAGAAGGGTGGAAAAATCAAGGCCAAGTCACTTCATGTACCATGATTGCTCCCTCCTATGTATTATATACCAAAGTGTGAGTTTCCCTTTTATTAGCTACCCTTGTACCCCAACATGTGGCCCAGGGCTGCCCCTTTTCATTCCCTACTCCATTCATCCCTTTACCACATGCCACCACCTTTTAAAGGATGTACCTTGGACATATTATCCCCTTTAGAAGTAGAAACCACTTAATCGGATACTTGGTTAACTCCATTTGGAGCTTGGACATTAGCAAGTTCCCAGCCTTGGTTCAAGACAATTAGTTGAAAGGTAGACTGCTCATAGTGGCAGAGTGCTGATTTAATTCTCTTATCATCAAGAAAGGGCATCCCTTCTGTCACATAAGATCCAACCTGGGCAGAAGATTGGAATGCAAATGCTCTTCCGTCATGTTGAGGTTTTGAATTCCTTCAAATTGCTTATAACATTATATCACACACTCAAACATGCAACTTATGTATAGTTTTGACCCCTGTATACATAGAGGTGCAGGTCCAGGTGTTAACAGGACCAACCATAATTTGCAGTATCTATCTCCCGTAAGTCTTGGTATTTTTATTATGTCAGTATAGTCTATACATGCATAACGCTTTTTCCATTCACTTTTTTAAGTTCACTATCCTCTTTTGATTATTATCTTGTTTTACAAATTGTTCTTCTAGATGTGAATCTCCATAAATAGAACTACAGTTAATCTTGTTATTCTGATGCGTCTGCTAATATTTATATATCCAGATTCTGTTAGATTGTTTAAACTTAGAATCTACGAAATTTGTAATCTTTTGTTTAATGTTTTCCTAGTCACTTGTTGCTCTGAAACATTACCTCTTCTGTTAGCAGTAGAAACTTAAAGAATTGATATAATCTAAAATTTTAATGTACTTCAGATATTCATGTCTAGCTACTCTGTTTCAAACCACGAAGTAGCCATATGCAAGATGTAGTGACTGATGATATAATTAATATATTACATATATGTCAATATGCTAAAGATTCTTAAGTTTTTCTTACTGCATATTGGATTATATGTTTCGTCAATAGATGAACGCTGCATGAAGTAGGCTATGTATCCTGTCAGTACTCTTTAAAATGCTTGTATTAGTTCTGTGATACATGTTAATCATGTCCAGATTAGAATATGAATAAATATAAACTATGTACTGGGCTATCCATCACAATTGCACTAGCTTTTGGTATGCAAACCCTATCTGGCTAGTGCACAGGTCTTTAGAGTTCTAATAGAGTTACTTGTTTCCTGCTGAAAAAGGATTGCATTATGGATTAGTAATCCTAAATCTTAGCAGGAATTGACAATCCCAAATCCCAGTTAAATGGTTTTATTTGAATTAATATATGAAATAAGTTCAGCATCTGACTTCCATTTTTGTTTTCCAGTGTTCTTCCTCCATGGAGTAATTTATGGCTGGTATCATCGATTATTTTAACTATGGTTCTTCATGTACTGATACTCTATGTACAACCATTAGCCATTCTGTTTTCAGTAAGTGGCACTTTTATGCTGTGAATATCCAGTTCTTTGTCTATCTCAGGGTCCTTATATAAAATCATGTTAAGTTTTTAAATTTAGTTTTGATTGTTCATGCAGGTAACACCATTGTCATGGACTGAATGGAAAGCTGTTCTCTTTCTTTCATTTCCTGTAAGTTAATCCAGTCTTTTGTGATTTGCTTCATAAATGACTGAGTCGACTTTCTATCCTGTCTATTTTGGAAATGCTAAGTAGAAATGATACAAATGAATATGACATTACATGCACATGATTTTACTTGTATCAATTTCGATTTCATTATTCATAGGATGGTGCTTAAACTTGGTGCTACACATCGCTATGGCATTTTTGCAACCACTATTTTGGTGTAGCTTACGTGAATTGAATCAAATCTCACACAAAGGTCCTTTGCACCAGTCATATTATGTTGCTGAAATATAGGAAGACAATTTATTTACTTTTGTCAATCACTTTTATCATTACCAATGTGAAAGGGAATTAGATGTACAATGTTCTTACTTCTGATTTGAGCATGGTGAGCAGTTCAAAACAACTAACTGGCATTTCTAAATTTTTGATTGGTTACCAGTCAGGTGATAGTTTTTTCTTGACTATAAATTAGTGCTAACAATAAATTGCCTGTATGATGTATGCAGGTAATTTTAGTTGACGAGGTCCTAAAGTTTTCCTCCAGAAATTTGAAAGGTACTGTTAACATCTTACTTTCTCAAGTTTATTGTGTATGTCACCATCTATATGATGAAATGATCTATAAGTCACTATGCCTTTTTGATGAGCTTATTATTTTTGACATAGATATATACCTTTTAGTCATAGATATGGCTGGGATGTGTTTAACAGTGACATTTCATTACTGACTTTAAATGATGATATCTCCAGTTATGTTGGATGTAGAAGTGAAAAGTTACCCTCAATGTAGTTTATCTTAAACTAAACAGCTATGTTCTGTTGATTTGGGGTAGCATCGGATGTGCTTTAGACATGAAAATTGGTGGAGAGGCTAAAGCACATGAGATCTCCAAGACCCAGAAATGGTTTGGGGAAATTCTGCCCGGTGAAGGGGATATTAAAATAATTAATATTTTTAATGGGTTCCTAAGTCTAAATTTAGGAAAATAACAATGTTACTTGGGAGCGGGAGCGGAAGCGGGAGCGGGAGCGACCATTTTCAGAAGCTCCCGGTTTGGGAGCGAATCCCGGAGCGATTTTTTAAAAATATATATATTTTTTATATTTTTTAATTTTTGATACATATATGTCAACAAAAACATGTAGAATGATGAATTAGATATAAAAAAACATAAAAAAGCATAGATTGAACCATATAACAACAATCATTTAGAAGTTATAATCTTCATCAACCACGTCCGCAAGTTAGTAACATAGTAACATACAACATATTGAGTCTCATGATTCATCAATCTTAAAGTTTCAAGCTTTCAAAATTCAATATATAACATTTATCATCATTGATCACCAAAGTTGTACTTGTAAGCTAAGTGTAACCATTACAACAAATAATATCTAACATGAAATGAAATGTTATAAAATGAAACGAAATGAAACAACTTTCAACTTTCATGAAGCATCATATTCATAATTCATTACTAATGAGTTATAATTGCCAACTTCAAACTTAAATTGTCATATATTGTTTAAAAAAATATCATAATAAATATGAAAGAGTCAATAGTTATAAAAGCTACTAGAAACTAGAGAAGAGAAGTAAATCTATTATCTATTTCTTATGCTTGGGCCTCTTGCCACCACGAGAAATGTCTAATTTTTTAGTCTTGTTGCAAAATCAAGATCTTTGTCATTAATATCACCCTCCAAGCATTAATATCCAGAGGTATCTTTGTCATTACCTTTGTATCTGTATAGGGATCTTTGTCATTAATATCACCCTCTAAGCATTAACATAAGATAGAAAAAGCATAGCATGTCAAGTCAAGATTTTGTTTGAGTGATGCGTACATTTTTAGAAGGGTCATGATAGAGGAGTTCGACAACCAATGTCACTAATATCAAGGTACATAGAGGGATTGGTACTCTTGATTAAATATGAGTTCCATACCCTAATACGTGACAAAATTCAATGGAAACATCGCAATCCCCCAATCCTGAAATCCTGAAAAACTGATAAGTCTGCTGGATTTTGAATGAAATCTAAAATTCTACTTTCTCCATATGAAATCCAATGAGGACGAAACCACTCTCAAACATCCTGAGTCATTTCATGGTAATGTTAAAAATTTAAGTAAAAGGATGAAAATGAAAATTAAAGAAAATGTCACTTTTACTTTAAGAATTTAACATTACCATGAATAGCATATCAATACTAGGGCCTAGACTTGATCATTAAGTTGCCCCACTCAAAAACTATTTGTTTCTTTCAAAAAAAATTGCATTTCGAACATTACTACAAAAAAAAAAAATGCAAAAAAGGCAAAACGCTCCCGAAAAGGTAGGGAGCGAAATTTTTTTTAGGGAGCGTGCTCCCGAAATCGGGAGCGATTTCGGGAGCGCGCTCCCGACCCGCTCCCGCCCGGAGCGCGGATCGGGAGTGGGAGCGAGGGGGGGGGGGGGGCGCTCCCCCGCAACACTGGAAAATAAAAATAATAATGGGTATTAATATAAAACTGGGTTAGAAGGTTCCAAATGACATGGATCAAGCCAAATCTAATCTTAGCCGTTGATTAGAGATGTAATCTCGGCCGTTGAAGACTCAACAGAAAAAAGTGTAAGAGGAGGTTTGAGGGTCAGTTGGAGACACACTAGATTGATCAATCGGTTCGATTTTCTAGAGCGGGGTTTGCTAAGAGAAATCGAACCAGTGATCATAGTTGCAGCGAGGGTAGTGAGCTATGTCACATGGTTCGGGTTCGATTTAGAGTTCGGAAACAATTAAGTTTGATTTGAATTCGAATTTTCCGACGAGGTTCGTATGAGGTTCGGCATTAAGTTCGACTATATATATATAGATATGACATAAAATAATAAAAAATCAAAATCAATCAATAAAACTATATGAGTAGCAGTGAGCACCCACGAGCCACAAATCAAGACTATTATTAGCTTCACGCTCCGGGTGGCGGGGACAAGCAACATCTAGAAATTGAATTCAAGAAATTGCAGAGAATACAATACACAGTGGCAACATTGAGCACAATAGAGCGAGCACAATAGAGCGAGCACACTCAAACTAAAATTGGCTTGTGAAAATATATCGACAACCATGGTAAATAAAGCCAAACCAGTTTCCATTGTGGGAAACTAATTGGTGGGAAGCAGAACAAGAGAGAGCCATATGGTGCCCATGGTTTTTCTAATAAACCTTAAAACCACTGACAAAAACCGCTCAAAATTTAACCTCGAACCCCAATTTTTTTTTTTTAATTATATAATTGGGCTTTAGGTTCATCTTTAGGTTCGCCTTCAGGTTCAAACTCGTTGAGGTTTGACTATTAGGTTCGAATTCGTTGAGGTTCGAATTTCAGGTTTGACTATCAAGTTCGCCGAACTTGAACGAATTTGAAATTTTTTTCAGGTTCGCCGAACTTGAACGAATTTGAAATTTCTTTTCGGGTTCACCGAACTTCGAACCTCAAGGTTCAAATTGGCGAACCCTGTTACATAGGCAGTGAGTACGAGGCAGAAAGGCAGAGATAGTGCCGGAAGACCAACGCAAAAGCAGAGAGGCAGACGTAAAGCCAGAGGGAGCCACACAGAGGGTAGCAGTGATTGCACAGAGGCCAAAAGGGCTTGTGTCATCCACGTAGAGGCCGCAGAAGTGACGCAGAGGGCTAGAGAGGCTGCGCAGAGCCTCAAAGGGTTGACAAAGAGGATTTCAGGCTGACGCAGAGACTAGGAGGGTTGACACAATGCTTCAGATTGTGCTGGAGAGGGTTTCGTGGGGCAAACTTTCAGAATATCTACTTCCGAAGAGAGGTATTACTTCCATATTTTTTATCTCTGACGAGTGAGCTAGTTTGGCACCTAGTTTACTCAGAAAAGATGCTTAATAATGAAACCATCAGAACCACTGCATCGATTTTCCCAAGTTGGGCTTTTCCGGGGATGATTGTCCAAAAATAACAATGTCCCTTGTGTGTTTTTCTATTTCTTTCAGTTGTTGATATATAGATGGTTGAGACTGTATTGTGTTTATTTCAGTGTTTATATGGTTAAATAACTTGTTAGTAATTAAACAAGTAGGCGAAATAAACCAGAGAATACAGATAAAATTTATAACGGGTAATACTTGGAAATTTCAACATGTTCCAGCAAGTTTCAAGGATGTGAGAGTACAGGAATGGAGAAACACAAACGTGGGATGTGTGGGAGCACCTTGAAATTTTAGGGAAATTTGTGGGGGACATGTTGATGTATCACTGATTCGATCAGGTTGCAAAGGTTCGTGCAACCTGCTAAGATGGGCACATAGAGGATAAAGGCCCACTATCACCTCAGCCCAAAGCTCCACTATTTAAGTCCAACTTCCTCTGAAAAGTCTAAGGGAGAATTACCAATTAGTACCTTGACCAAACAAGTGAAGACCAATTCCTTTTTTGGGGTTGTTACCCACCATTTTGTGGGTGATATCCCTAGGATAATTTTTTTCTCCATGATGGTCCTCAGTCCAACAGCCAACAACCCCTCGCAGCCACCAACTAGCTCGATGTGCCATTTTAGTGCCACCTGAGCTAGCCATGTGGTACCTCACCCACCTTTCATGATCGTATGTTTGAAGGTGGGCCTCCCAAACCTAAAGATATGCCTTGTTATTTGTTAATTGATTTTTCTAGTTTATTTATCATGGAAACTTTGGGCATGGATTAATGGGGAGATTCGGCGGAAAGAGTGGTATAGGTCTGTGCTCATCCTCTAGGTCTCTTTTGGGATGTTAACCTTCCAGCCTAGTCCTGTGGTATCTCTTTTAATGACTTATTGGTTTTAGCGATGGTATTACATGGGAAACCATAATTTTGGTTGCTGGTCCTGCTCCCGTTTCACAAATATTACTCCCCTTGCGCTCATTACACCCCCAATCATCTCTCCTCCCACCTAGGGCCACATTCCTCCACTGGTCCACATAGGGTGAGCCACCCCCTCCCCTTGCCCCATATCTTGGTTTGGGCCTGGAATGATGCCTAGAAGTTGATGCAACGAAAAGAAAAAGAAAAATTGTATTTGGCCACATTCAACAGGAAATTGTACCACAAAATGCAAAATATGGTCCTGTCAAAATCATTTAGCATGTGGGCAAAAGCCATGACATGAGCTTTACCCCATGGTTGCATGGTCCTACTCCCCGATTCACAGATATTACTCCCCTTTTTCTCATTACACCCCCAATCATCTCTCCTCCTAGTTGAGGCCACATTCCTCCACTGGTCCACATATGGTCAGACATGCCCTCCCCTTGTCCCACATCTTGGGTTGGGCCTGGAATGATGCCTGGAGGTTGATGCAGCTGAAAGAAAAAGAAAAAGCATAATTGACCACATTCAACAGGAAATTGTACCACAAAATGCGAAAGATTGTCTGAACAAAAGCATTTAGCACATGGGCAAAAGCCATAACATGAGCTCTACCCCATCCCATGGCCACTGGGAGACATCAGCACATGCCAAAGCCCACTATGGAAGGGCATGCCATTATGAAGTGCTCACTTGTCATCCATGGTTTATAAACTCTTGATTTTTTTAATGACTTGGTGTGCTGGAAGGCACAGGGACACATTGGATCTTATGCAGGATTGCAGGTGGTTTCCATTTGGGTTTGGTCTCCCTATACGTGGCCCCAGAGGGCTACATTGGCATATGTAGGGTGTGTGTAGAGAGCCATGGGCCTCCACAGTGGTAGACAACACTCCATGGATCCCCACAACCATTCAGAGATTGCTCGTGGTTCACTTATTGGACAAGGAAGATGCACCCGATCCATCATGCCCAACTGCCCCTAGAGTTGCACCATACACTTGGGAGATGATCTAGGACTTGCATGATGATGTAGCATCACCTACAACATCATCTTAGCCCTTGCAGGTGATCTACAAGCATCTTTGATTTGTTTGGAGACCCATGCGGACACTTGTGTGCCCCCACATATCATTTCGAGCGCCATAGGTTATTACAAGGGGCCAATCCCTTGTCCACTGCTTTTGGGAGTTCAACTACACATTATGGCACATATGGACTCCAATAGGCCTCTTCCAAGGCCCGACGACATGCACTATTCAATATTCGACCTCTTTAGAGGCTTATTCTTTTGTTTATGAGTTAGTTTGGTGGGCTTGTCACCAAAAGTTAGTTATTTTGCACATTATTTTATTGTAGGGGCTAATGTAGGCCTAATTAGTTAAATCAAACTCACTAGAAGTGTATAAATACAAGTGATGTGAATTCATTTTAGCATCATCACTTGGTTGGACTTGTATCTCTTTAGAGAACTCCGCTATCCGTCTTGGTGTATGAAATTTTGGAGCATGGAATGAATTTCGACGTTTGGATCATTTTCTCTTGTGTTGGAGCTTCTTGTTTGGAAAATTTTTGATGTTTGGATATACTCTAATGTTGAAGTTTCTAAGTTTACTTAATTTAGAAACCCTTCATGCACTTTTTCTGATTTATTCCTACCTACTTGTTAATTTTTCTTTAACAAGTTATTTACAGAGTAAATACTGAAAATAAACACCAATGCATGCTCAACATGTTACAAATCAACAACTAAAAGAAACAAGAACAAACACACCACATGACACCATTATTTTTGGACCAATGTCCTCGGAAAAACCCAATGCGGGAAACCGGTGCAACTATCTGATGGTTTTCTTATTCAGCAATATTAGAGTACAATCTGGGTGCCATAACTGGCCTACCCAACAGAGAATTTCCTTAGTGGCTATGCCTCACAGTTTGAGAGAAATCTCCTGGCTGAAACACCAGAAAACCCTTCCAGCAGCTGCTCAGCACAAAACTTCTCCTGCAACCCCAGTGTCTGCCCAATCTGGACTGCGTCAGCCCCTCTCTGTCTCACGTTGGCCCTGCATCATCCCTTTCTTGGCCTGCGTCAGCCCCAGGAGGCCCTGCATCAGCTCTAGGAGCCTCTGCGTTAGCTATGCTGGCTCCTCTAGTGCTTTGCACAACACTTGGTTGCCTTTGCGTGGCTGTGCGTGAGCCCTTGCGCGCTCTGCGTCACCCTCCTTGGCTGTTGCACTACTCTCCCAGCACAATCTCTGCCTTCTCTATTCCTCTGTACTCAGTGCCCCTTAGTTTCTCTCCCGATCACTGATTCTATCTCTCTTAGCAAACCCCGTTCTAGAGAATAGAATGACTGATCATCTGGTGTACTCTCCAAGTGACCCTCAAGCCTCTTCTTATACTTTTCCTGTTGACATCTTAATGACCTAGATTAAGTCCCTAATCAACGGCTAAGATTAGGTCTGGCTGAATCCATGTCTTTTGGACCATTCTAACACAGATTCATATTAATACACATTAATATTTTATTTTCCCTAAGTTTAGACTTAGGGACTCCATTGAAAATATTAATTATTTTAATATCTCCTGATCTCTTTAGAATCTACCCAAACCCTCTCTGGGTATTGGAGATCTCATGTGCCCCAACCTCTCCACCAAATTTCGTGGCTAGAGCACATCCGATGCTACCCCAAATCAACACTCCCTCTTAGCAAGGATTGTGCTCTAGCAATACCGCTCACTGAGTATTACTCTGATCATCCGACGTCGGTACTTGTGCCAATGCTAGGCCTTCCTGCTACCATCCTCTGCACTGTTGCCTCCTATACTGCTGCCCATGGTTTTGCCCCTGCCACTCTGCATCTGTACAACAACTCCCTCTGCATCTGTGTTGCTGCTGGTCCTTCCTCCTAGCACTGCATCCGCACTGCAACTCCCTCTGCATCTGTGCTGCTGTTGTTCCTTCCTCCGAACACTGCATCTGCACTACACCTCCTCTCATCATGTTGCATTGTGTTGCTCACTACTACACTTCAACTCAGTTACTGAGAAGTAAGTAACTGATCTCCCAACTGACCTCCCTGTTGGGCTAGAAACACCCTCTGATGCTGAAGCTCCCTCTACCGCTAACAAGTTCTCCCTCTCTGACCTTTGCGTTGCTGCGACAATTCTCCTGCATCTCGCACTGTTGCACACCTCTCTATGTCGTCTTGCATTGGTGCAACACTGCTGTGCCTCTCGGCATTGTTCTAGCCTGCTAGCTCTACACTGTAGCTCCCTTTGCCGCTCCATCTGCATCCGTCTCTACCCACTCAACCAGTCTTGCTACTCCTCGTCGGGGCTCCCGTAGCAAGGTCTAATCCAAGAGGCTAGGTACCTAAAGGATCTTGCCCCTCATCACCTGTAGTCCACCTGACTACAACTCGATGTCTCCCCACTTCCGCTCAAGTGGTGCATGTGCAATCATGGCACAGTCATCTTCTATCAAAACTTCCTTCTTTGCCCGTGCTGACACTGCCTTAGTCTCGGAAGACTCTCCCTTACTCTTTTTCCTTGGGCAGTGGGTCACATAATGACCCATCTCCCCACAGTGGAAGCACTTGATCTGGGAGAGATCTTTCTTCTTCCGCTTCTCCTGCTTTCCCTCAGATGCTAGGGCGACATCCTCCTCCTCCTGCTTGGGCTTGATCCCATTGCTGCTTCTACCTATCTTTGAGTACCGTTTGATCTCTTCTTGGCGAAGAGCTGCCCACATCTCGTCCCAAGGTAGGAGAGTTCCTCTACCCAGGATGCTCTAGACAAACACTTCCTACTCTTCTGAGACAACATTCATGGTTGTCCTCACCATAAGCTCCAGATCCGGTGTCACTCCTATAGCAGTCAACTGATCTCGGATCTCATTCAGTCCTCCGAGGAAGGAGTCAATTGTTTGACCCTTCTTCATCTGATACGTCATCATCTGGTTCTCGAGCAACATTTTTCTCTGCACAAAAGTATGCTGGTACAACTTCTTGAGAGCCTCCCACATCTCAACTGTCGTTTCCTTCTCGGCTATATGTGGTACCATATGATCCTTGACCCCGTCAAGGATAATGCACTTGGTCCTTGCCATTGCCTCTTCGTACTTGTTGTTATCATTGGGGTCGACTGGGATAGCTACAACCTTCAAGGTGAAGTTCTTGACCCGATTCCTGTCAAGCACTGATAAGATTCTAGCATTCCAAACTGCGAAGATCGATGCTTCGTCCAGTCTATCCTGGTCTCTTACCCCATGAAGTGCCATGACGCTCCTCTACTTCCCTCCTAGAAGTTCTCTATTCGACTCCTCTAGGTCTCTACTTCTTGTCTGGAAGTTCTCTTCTAGACTCCCTATGAGTCCTGATTTTGCTCCTGGAAATCCTTCTACCACTTGTCAAGATGCCCCCTACTCTAATCGTGCAATTGCACTGCTGATGCAAGTTCCTTGGCTAGAAACCCTCGGTAACAACTCCTCTGGCCTGCTCTGTCAGGTACTGTTCTGACTACAGTACCTCACCAACTCCACTTTGCAATATTTTTGCAGCCTTCTAGACTCCAGCAACTGCCCCTCTGTGAACTGCATCAACCCCTCTCTTCCTTACACTGGCTTTGCGTCACCACAAATGGGTCTGCATCAGCGCTGGGATGCATTGTGTCAACGCTCTAGCCCTCTGCGTCAGCAACGCTGGTCTCTCTGAGGCTCTATGCAGCTCGCGGCTTCTTCTGCGTGGCTCTGGTTGGCTCTGCATCACACTTCTTGGCTTCTGCGCTACTAGAAACAACTTCTGTCACCTCGGGACTGTTGTTTTCTGCTGCTATTGCTCTGTTTGGCTAATGTCTTTTAGTTTCTAGGTTTACTAAATCTAGAAACCTTTCATGCATTTTTTTTGACTTATTCCTACCTACTTGTTAATTTTTCTTTAACAAGTTATTTACAGAGTAAATACTGAAAATAAACACCAGTGCATGCTCAACATATTACAAATCAACAACTAAAAGAAACAAGAACAAACACACCACATGACACCATTATCTTTGGACCAATGTCCCCGGAAAAACCCAATGCGGGAAAACCGGTGCAACTATCTGAGGGTTTTCTTATTAAGCAATATCAGAGTACAATCTGGGTGCCGTAACTGGCCTACCCAACAGAGAATTTCCTTAGCAGCTATGCCTCATAGTTTGAGAGAAATCTCCTGGCTGAAACCCTGAAAAACCCTTCCGGCAGCTCCTCAGAACAAAACTGCTCTTGGAACCCCAGCGTTTGCCCAATCTGGACTACGTCAGCGCCTCTCTATCTCACGCTGGCCCTGCGTCAGCCTTTCTTGGCCTTCGTCAGCCCCAGGAGGCCCTGCGTCAGCTCTGGGAGCCTCTGCATCAGTTATGCTGGCCCCTCTGGTGCTCTATGGAACACTTGGCTGCCTTTACGTGGCCCTACGTGAGCCCTTGTTGGCTCTGCATCACCCTCCTTGGCTGTTGCGCTGTTCTCCTGGCACAATCTCTGCCTTCTCTGTTCCTCTATACTCAATGCCCCTCAGTTGCTCTCCTAATCACTAATCCCTATCTCTCTTAGCTAACCCCACTCTAGAGAATAGAATGATTGATCATCTGGTGTACTATCCAAGTGACCCTCAAGCCTTCTCTTATACTTTTCCTATTGACATCCCAACGGCCTAGATTAAGTCCCTAATCAACGGCTAAGATTAGATCTGGCTTGATCCATGTCTTTTGGACCATTCTAACACAGATTCATATTAATACACATTAATATTTTATTTTCCCTAAGTTTAGACTTAGGACTCCATTAAAAATATTAATTATTATAATATCTCCTGATTTGTTTAGAATCTGCCCAAACCCTTTTTGGGTATTGGAGATCTCGTGTGCTCCAACCTCTCCACCAAATTTCGTGGCTAGAGCACATCCGATGCTACCCCAAATCAACATCTAATACATGTAAGTGCAATTTTAATGCTATTCTTTGCTCTATTTTTGTCACATACATTGTTGCTGGGATTTCACTATTCTAGGGCTAATTTGCTGCATCTATTATTGCGAAGTTGTGGAAATTTGGTTTCTAGATAGTGATGCTTCATGTATGGGCCATGTATTATGAGTGAATATTCGTAGGGATGTTTCATGGCTGAAATTTATCTTGATAAGCCATCTATTTTGCAAAACGAAGTATAAAGCCTTTGAAATTGCTCTCATTCGCCCTAGTGCTAAGTGAAGCTGCCTTTAAGGCCTCCTTGACCAAGAAAATCAAATCCGAATTCATAATCATTCTTGACTCCAATCTCTCCAAAGGATTAGGCATTGGTCTACCATAGGTGATCACCCCAAAACTTATTTTTCTTCACCTTATCCTCTTCTTCTAGGTCTATCCCCTTAGGTCACAAAGGGCATCGAATATCTCACAATCTAGCAATCTAAATACTTCGATTTTTTGTCCACAACTGTGTTGGTGTGTCCTCAAGAAGCCTTCCAAATTTCATGAGATTCCGATGGTGGGATCTTGAGATATCAGAAGCCCTAGCTCAAAGACCAATTCTTGCCCTTGGTTTTCCTTAAGCTAGTTACCTCATAGAGATCATTGTGCCAACATTCATTGATTTTTTTTTCTTTTATCCGCTTCTCTTCCCTGATTAGGCTAAGCTCATCATTGGTTGCTAAATCCTCCCCCCTTGACCTAACCTGGGGTCCATCTGGTTCCGTGTGGTCCCATTTCCAATCAAAGCTAAATTTTCAAGGATCACTTAGGAATCCAAGTTCCATAAGGATTTTGAGGAATAGGAAGCTCCATTGCATGACATACTCCTTAAACCTACCCTTCAAATCCTCATCAACCTTTCCTAGGAAAGCCCTACACCCTGCTTACAAAGCAAGAAAGCCCTAAGTTCTGAGTTTCTCCTTGGTAATGGTTATTGGAATCACTTCTTATCCATTGCATTGATATATTCTTTGTAAGGAAGTCCTCATACTGGGTCTCCTCCCATTGGTGAAAGTCCATAAAGAGTAGGGAGACTTAGCTGAGGTGACAGTGTCCTAGCAGTTTCCCCTTTAGGATTCCCTTTAGGACCCTTGCTAGTTTGAGCTGTAACAGGGGTAAAAGGATGAGGTGGAGGGGTTAAATTTTGGCCGTCCTACTGGTTTTTTTTGTAATTTTGCAGCAGAAATTCGAAACCAGCAAGATGATACGCTCTATTGTTGCACAAAGTGTCTAGGCACCACCACAATGCTTAGATGAGGGGTTGTCACCCTGATCCCCAATCTCTTCGTTTACTCTATCTCCCTACAACAGGCTAAGGGTGGTAGACCCTATGGAAAAATGGAATAAAGAAGAGCTAGTCAAGAACCAACCAGTTCGGGAGACACAGCAAGGTGATCAAGTACTTGATTAAGATTTAGCAAAACTTAAGATTTGATTAGATTTTAAATGATTAATACCAGTGCCTTATGGAGTCAATGATCTTGCTAGGTAAATGAAGATCAAGTAATCGATTAGCAACTGTTGCTTAGGAAACAACAATATGAAATCACGAGAAAACTCTTAACAATCGCTTGAAAATATTTGCAAAATGTCTAACATGTAACGAGCATTAAATAATTCAAGCAATGACGATCAATTTCAATAGATGCGCAATGTTCTAGCAATTAAATTTCAAGAGATACAAATACTTTAATCAACCACGAGATTTAAACGCTAACCAGTTCAAATCCTAAAATTTAAATGATTATGCTTAGTGACCCAAATCTAGGAAATTCGCCACTTTCAAATAGTTAATCTTCAGACATAAAAATTTAAACACATTTAACTATAGAGAAATGGCAAATACTAATACCACAAAAATTTACTTTTAGATTTTACCCTTAGCACCAAAGACACCAAAAAGGAATTAAAAATTGACAAATTTAGCTAGTCCTTTAGGAAATCTTTTTCAATGTGCTAAATAAGATTAAATGCGGTAAATGATCAATAAAAGTTTTTCATTTTAAAAGTGACCAAAACATATCGAACTGGCTTAATTATTTTTTGAATTTTTTAATGGGCCAGAGGCCACATAAAAAATTTTAACACTCTAAGTGTGAAAATTTATTTCGATTTATTTTCTAGCCACGTAAAATAAACTTTTTAGGTTTTTTAGATATTTGTATTTTTTAAGATTTTTTTGAATTTCAAAATAAATAAAAAATGAAAACAAAAGTGAAGTTAAACAAAAAAGAGAAATTAAAAAAAACCACAAAAAAAAATGAATTTTTAAAATTTTGATTTTTTGTTTGAAAATGTTTTAGAATAATAAAAAATAAATAAATAAATAAAGTTGAAAATCAAACTAGATCAAAACAAATGAAAATCATAAAATGAAAAATAACTGAAACCTAACCCTTTTTTTCTTTAATGTTTTTAGATTTCTTTTTTAAATCAAAAAATGGAAATGATAAAATCAAACCAAAGATCCAAAAAAAATGAAAACTATACCAACCCTATCCTAAACTATATGTAACACAAAACAAAAACAAAAAATGCTTAAACTTAAACCTTACCATACACAATAACAAAAGAATCGAATTTTTTTATTGTTTATTGTGTGCAGGTGCAGGAGCGGGGATGAAGGTAGAGCCTGGAAGGATTGCGTGAGGAGAACTGCGAGAAGGTGTTCCAGAGCGGGCAGCGTGCAGGCAGACGGAATGAGGGATGAGCAATCGGAAAGAGCAGAAGACGCAGGGCTTAGAGATGACGAAACAACGGATAGAAAGAGCAACAATGAAGTAGCCGCAGAGGGGAGGACTGAGAAACGAAATGGAAAAGGGGTTTTTGGTTGCGGATAGGGCTGCGGAAATGGATGCAGGTTTGGAGCAGAGAATGCGTGGAAGGGAAGGCAGGTTAGATGGGGAAGAGGAAAAGCGATGGTAGGTCCGAGTTAGGCAGATTATGCAGCGTTTTTTTTTTAAGGTTTTGACAGCAGAGATGGAGTAGCATGAACACTGAGGGTATGGTAGCGGATTAGGGTGAGGGATTGCCACAAGGTTTGAAGAGGAATGAGGGACTGCAGATAGAATGCAGATGGGCAGGTTAGAAAAATCAAATAAACCTGCTGGTGAATTGTTGACAATAATGTTTTTTCGAAAATCTCTTAAAGAAGAGGAAAAGCCCAGCAAGAATAATACCAAGGCAATAGAACAAATCCAAAATTTTCTGATAACTCCAGGAAAAGGAAGAAATTTTGAAGGCCTCAAGAAGGCAGCCCAAGCTCAAGACAAAACCAGAAAAACGAATTTCACACTTGCGCTTCAGATTTATCAATGAAAACCCTCGAATGACAGTTCCCAGATTTAAAATATTCCAAAACCCTTGGACTGCAAAAATAATGCTCCTACAGAAACTAGTTTTGAGGCCAGATCTTACCGTCCAGGGCCTAGATCTGGCTTCAAAATCAAACTTCGCCTTCAAATCTGCAACCTATTCCTGAAAACACAAACACGTAGAACCCAAATATAAATGAAACCCCAGAGAACCTAGTCAAAAAAAATAAAAATTTACAGATCTATATACAGAGGCAGCAGATCTATTAGATCTAAATAGTGTGAGTCCAACTACGCTCCCAGATCTAATAATCTAAGGCTCTTAAAAGCCAGATTTATCAATTTAGCACATAAATTTTTTTAAAATTTTAATTTAAATGGAGGTGCTTTGCCCAAAAGCCTTCATGCATCAAGAATAAAATTTCTTATGATAAGCCCGGGATCGAATCAAGTTGGGCTTTTCAAAAAATACTAATCGGGAGTTTGCTGGTCCAATTGAAAACTTCCCTGAATGCCTGATGATCTAAAAGATCAAGGATTTCCTACACAAATCAGTTCAATGATTAATGTAGAGCGAGAAAACGATAATAAAATTCAGATTTAATAGAGATACCTGCTATTATATTCAAAACTTAAATTACCATTTAAACCCCAGTGTCTGAGCAAGATATCTGTGCTCAAATCATTCTTCAGAAAGCTATCATCAATGGCTGAAAGGAAATCTATACATGAAAATAACACATCTTACAACATTTCCACAAAAAGTAACACCAGCAGAAATTAACCCCAAAGTCTTTATTTATTGCTCATAAAAAGAAAAAAGATTACAAGAGAGCTTTCACTTAGCACATGACTCAAAAATCGAATGATCTCAATTGACAACTGACCTTCTATTTAAAAATAAATCTTCCAACGGCTAGTTCGAGTGATCCTTGTCAAAGTAATCTCGACCGTTGATGAGGATCAAATTTTCTTTTAATCTCATCCGTCGAAATTTTAAATATTGAGGAAATTTCGAATATTTCAATTAAATGCATTTTAATTAATTCAAAAATTAAAATTTTGAATTAATTTCCTCAAAATTTTGACTTTGACTTAAACTCAGGGACCAAAGGCATAAAATTTAGCAAAATAATCAATTAATCTTAGTCCCTGGACCTCTTAAAATTTAATTTTTAAAGGACCCACAAATTTTGCCTTTGGAATATTTAAATTTACCTAGGACCTATAATTAATTAAATTTCTGACTTAGGATTTTAATTAGTTTTTTTTATATTTTTGACATCTCATAGGGGAAAACCCATCTGAAATAGACTCTCACAGACTACCCATTTCTGTGACACAAATACAATCCAACAGACTAAGCAATTTGTAATAAAATAACCTAACCAAATAGTTAGGATTATTCCCAAATCACTTTTACACAGACTCGATCTATAGTACTAGGACTTGCTTAAGATCCTGGTGACAAAATTCATTCTGGCTTTGTGGTAAGGCTGAAGGAAAACTCTGCCGATCATCCGAGAATGGATCGGTGAGACAAAAAACCTCCTGGAATGTAGATCGTTACCAGAAAAATAGGTTTACATCACATAAATACATCAAATCTGCTGAGATTATTTACATCACATATATGCAGAATGGGTTTACATTATAGCATGACAATCAAGCTAATGATGATCGCTGGACAACACAGACACATCGATTAGGTGCTATCCCTTTTGCGAAAAAAGGGAGTGTACTGCTGTGGGTCATTGACACGTTGTGGACAACACGCTCAAAAGCACAAGATATAACATGCTAATAGTCAAACTGAGTGTACAAAAAATATCCCAACCAAATTTAAAGTTATTTCTTCAATTGGATGATTGATTAGGGGGGTTTTAATGTTAATTTGCTTGCTTCCCTATGACTGCAGATTGTACAATCTGCAGAAAATTACAGGGACAACAACTGGTCTTCACTTAAAAGACCACCCCATTAGTGCCAATGCACTCTAGATCAGAGTCCAGGGGTGAAGAGAGCTGAGGTGTTATATTGACTTTAGTAGATTACTCCAAATCATTTGGACAACTGCAAATTGGAAATTGAATTAATAAAATTTTAGGATCAAATTCATCTTGCTACTATTCTCAGGGAAATTTCCAACAAGGATTTAATTAAGGAACAATTTAAAATACTTATTCTTTTGACTCTAAATTGATAGATCAACAAGTGTACTAATATTAGAACCTACCTACGAGATTCTGAATAAAAATACTAACTTGGTGAGAGCATGGAACATTGAAAAGAGTGTATACTTGTTCTGTAGCAATAGTAAAAACATGCAAATATGCAACAGAGAAACTAGATACACCGTGAAAATACATGAAATAAAACCTTAAGAATTAGTCTATCAGTGCTTGGTTAAGATATAGCTTTAGTCAAAGGATCCTAGCTCGAGTGGTTTGGCAAACAATTTGTTTCCCTAGCTGCATGGGTTCAAGTTGCTAGAGAGACGTTGTAACTGACTCGCTTGTGGCATTTTCTGAAATAGTTGTATTTGGTGCAATAGTGGCAGTTGATCTTTCAAAGTTATCAATTCTCCAGAAATTTTCATTCTGGTTGAAGAAAGAAAAAAGAAAAAGATATAGCTTTATTTCCAATAACCCTAGGGCAAATAAACTTGCTTTATTATGAATAGACTTGAAGAATCAGCAAGCCAATTGACCTAAACTAAAACAGAAAATAAAAATGATTTTGATTTTTTATAAATAAATTGGTTATTGGGCTTTCATTATCTTTGCCACACCAAACTTGTCTTATAAGCCGCGTTGTGAAACACTCGTCTCTAAGTTAGCCTTGCATTTGATCAGGGAGGTGAAATTGTTCTCTATGAGGAGTCACCCCAACCTTTGACTTAAAACCCCTTCCACTTTTTAGATTCAACTAGGAGCAACCCCTAGCATTGTGTTCTCTAATCTTCGTGTGGTGAAATACAAAATCTTCTTCCAGTTGAAGCTCCCTTTTGAAATGGTCCAACCCTTGTCCAAGTGAGACACCTGCAACAAAGAAACAAAGTGGGCTAGTGCCATAGGTTATCTCCTACACGTGGTTATGTAACCCCTCGATGGATCTTTGCTCCAGCTATTGTGTGATCTTATTCAATGAAAATGGTTTTAGATTTTCACCTAGTTACCATAATAGGCCAAAAGGAAACGAAATAGTAAAACTGACCTGCACAATGTAAAAATATACACAGGTTTGCAATTATGGAAAATAATGCCACCAAGTAACAACAATGATTTATTAGAGGGAGGTTAGCCTTTTATAAATTTTTCTTAATGGCTAGATAATGGCTAGCTAACAGCTAGTTGGAGTCCTCTAGATAATAATTTTTACTAGTCATCCACATGTCAGGAACTTCGTAATTCTAATAAATATTGCAATTACATTCATAATTTTCCCACTAAGGTGTCAAATTGACTCAAGTGTTCCTTTGGAGATCCACACCCCCTTTTCTTATGGAACAAAAGTTGAATAATGGTCCATAGAAGCTCCAACGTCTAGGTAGAAGTCCTAACATTCATCCCAACGGCTAAATAGTAGTTTGACATGCTCATTGAAGAACTTGACTTGTTTGATCGGTGGTTCTATTTGGTTGAATATGAACTTCCTTTGACTTGCAATGGCTAACTTCTCAGTCCAAGATGTTGAAACAACCCTTTCTAAGTAACATCACACGACCTCTCCTACCCCCCTCTTGTCACGTATGTCATGTGTCAGACACGAGTTTGACTGGTGTCTAACATGCGCCCTTCTAGTGTTCTGAAATTTGGACACATGTCCAGTGAAAAAGGCGTCTTAAAATTGGTTTATTGCCTCATTCCCTCATTCTCACACAATTCAGTCACAAGTTTGGAGCTCCCACAGGTTTTGGAGTGCAGCTAAGGCTGATTAAGCAACGTTAGAAGGGATTCCAAGTGTTGGGAATTGGATTAATTCAGGCCCTACTAATGTTATGCAATTAACATTCTCCTTTATCTTTCATTCTCATCCTTTTACTTAAATTTTTAACATTATCATTAATTCAATTAGGATGTTTGAGAGTGGTTTTGACTGCATTGGGTTTCATATGAAGAAAGTAGAATTTCATATCCTACTCAAAATTCAGCAGTCTTAGTAGTTTTCAGTATTTCATGATTGGGGGGATTGCAATGTTTCCGTCGGAGTTTTTCATGTATGTGTATATGGAATGAGCATTTAATTAAGAGGACCAAACCCGCTATGTACCTTGATGTTGGTGGGTTGATTGTTGAACTCCTTTGTCATGACCCTAGTAGAAATGTACCCATCGCTCAAACATAATCTCGCTTTGACATGTTGAGCTTTTTTCTATCTTATTTTAATGCTTAGAGGGTGATATTAATGATGAGGATCCCAATATAGGCAATGATTTTGATGATATGTGGTACTAGTTTTTTGTTGTAGCATGATTTTTTTGGACTCTATGAGCCATTTAGGGCCTCTTTATTGATGTATTTTTTTCAGAGATGGATTGCACTCAATGCTATTTTGGTTATATGCATCAATTGTATGATTGAATTTGTACCATCATCATGTAAACGTTTTATGTATTTCATATTTTATGTGTAATTCACTAATTTGTTAAACTTTTTAATATATAATATATAACGTGTCC
The DNA here is from genome assembly GCA_031772625.1 of Pinus tabuliformis. Lineage (NCBI taxonomy): Eukaryota > Viridiplantae > Streptophyta > Pinopsida > Pinales > Pinaceae > Pinus > Pinus tabuliformis. The sequence goes on from CM062820.1 coordinate 1,544,173,075, forward strand.
TTCGTGTCATGTTCAGGGGTGCACTGTGTCACGTGTAAGATACTCGTATTTTTGTGTCCTCTGTGTCTCGTGTCCTCATGTCATGTGACTTAGGTTCCTCTTGACTTTCCAATGGCTATCTTTTCTTCTCAAATGGCTAGTTGACTTGACTTTTCCATAGATAGTAAACTCGACTTACTAGCTTTTTTGTTATCTCCAATGTCTTTATGACTTGGTCAAGTGTTCCGCCTATTTTGGCTACTATTTTCTTTGATTTAACATGTGACGAGCCTCATTTCCTCCCAAAGTTCATTGCATTGTCACATCATCACCTTTGTTGCCACATCACCATGGAAGATCTCTATTGCCCTTGAGGTTCCTAAGAAACTAAGATTTTGGTTTTGTTCTTCTCTTCTTCTAGAACAATTTTGACATAATGCATGTTAAAAATTTCTAAATGCTTCCCTCGTTCTGTCATCGAGAAGCTTGTAGTATCCGTTGACCAACTTTGACCAATTGTCTCTAGACAATGCCTTCACTGTTTAGAGAAGTTCAAGGTGGTATGCCATCCTCTCATAAAACTGAACAATTTGGGACCAAGTTATCTTTTGTTACTTCTTTGGACCACTTGCATTGAGAAATATGTGTGAGAATTTCTAATACGAAATTCTACTGCAACAACTGAGTTATTTCACCTACTTATTTCTCACAATAAGTTATTTACGAAAAACCCTTCAGTGAATATTAAAATAAATTCTACTACAGTTATCACATAATTACATAGAGAAAATAACAGTGATATACAAGCACAAGAACCAATCACGTGAACACAGTAGTTTTTGGACAATTGTTCCCGAAAAAATCCAATGTGGGAAAGCCGGTGCAACAGATGAGGGTTTTATTAATCTTCAGCAACAATCGCTTTACATGGAATGATTTTATAGAGAAACTGAGACACTATTGAGAGAAAACACCTGAGACAAAGTTTATCCTCTTCCTGGAGAATTTTTGACACCCTGGAGACCCTTCTCCTACCTTTGCATCACTTCTGCGTCACTTTGCGTTAGCCTACATGAGGACTGCGTCTCCAATGGTGCTGTTTTCCTGCTCTTCCCTCTGCATTGTCTCTCGAATGCCCTGCATCACCTCCTCCTCAGTCACTGACTGCTACTAATGCCCTCCTCTTCCTCCACCCTGCAACTCTCCCTCTGAAATCGAACTCCTTTTCCTTGAGAATCGATTTCCCTTGGGGTATTGAGTATTTTCTCGGTGTGTCTCCAAATGACTCTAAAGTCTTCTCTTATACTTTTCCTGTTGAATAATCAACGACCGAGATTAAGTCTCTAATCAATGGCTAAGATCAAAATAGACTTGATCCTCGTCTCTTAGAAGCTTCTCACCCATATCTTTATTAATACCCATTAATATTTTTATTTTTCTAAGTGTAGACTTAGGAACCCATTAAAAATATTAATTATTTTAATAACTCCTCTTCCGGGTGGAATTTCTCCAAACAATTTCTGGGTCTTGGAGATCTCATGTGTTCTAACCCCTCCACAAAATTTTGGAGCTAGAGTACATCCAATGCTACCAAAAATCAACAATATGAACTGCCTCTAGAAACATGAAAAGTTGACTTTGTGAGACTACCATGTATGAAAACTATTTGAGGGATACTTTATTGGGACCAAGGCCACATACAGATTCAATAAACACATAACCATGCATTAAGACTATGATAGCCAAACCTAGATCATGAGTTAAATTATCCAAAATATTTGGGAAATAAAAATATCCATTGACGATAAAAAGATTGGATATTGAATAATATATGAAATAATTGATATGATGTGATATACATTGGGGACCTATGTATATACCTAAGCAAGAGTTCCCTTTCACTAATAGTAAGGTCCTTTCAAGACATCTTCCTTCATTATCTATCTATCTATCTATCTATCTATCTATCTATATATATATAGATATATATATATAACATTTCCTTCTCCTTTTGAAATGCTTTGTCCTCAAAGCATATTTCTGGAAGGATTTGATATCTTTTTCTTTGATTTATAATGTTTTCACACTTTTCCCAATTATTGGAGATGTCATATTTAATGATATAAGGTGATATGAACATCTGAGTGTTGAAATAAACTGTTGAACCCAAAAATGATCTAACCATACCAATTCAATCCTATGAAGAACTTTGCACTTTGATATCTGGGATGAATTGTTATTATATGACTTAATTGTGCTTGCATCAATATTTTTTGGACATAAGTTAGTTGTTTCTATCTTGAGTGATATTGATACCAATGTTCCACCAAGTTTTTGGAATGGGGGGGGGGATACCACGATATGTGTGCATGTGTAAGAAATGATTATAAACATGATTCAAATTCAGTAATGAAATACATTGATTCATACATCATAAATGATTTGATGAAATAGAAATAGTAAAAAAAATTGTATACATTGACTTAAATTCCTCATTCATTATTCTAGAATCTGATTAGTACCAATTAAAATAGTAGATACTAAAGTTAGAAGCCTAGAATAGTAAAGTGAAATTACTCAAACTCAGGAATAGTAAAAAGTGATGCGCCAAAGACTTGGTCTAAGGTCATTAGTATCTAGAGTCAAGACTCAAAAGTTAAAACTGAAAATGAACAATAAACCAGTGTTGACAAAGCCGACATCGACAAAAAATCAGCGAGGGTCCTAAAAACATCATTTTGGCAAAATCGGCAAAAATCGTAAAAAATTAAAAAATGCAATATTTTTCATATTTTTAACTAGATAAAGCCACAACATGAAATAAACACACTGGCACATAAATATGAGGAAAGGATTGACATATATGATATAGTGGATGTCAAATAAAAATGATACATCAAAGGCAATACTATATCTCGCTGATCCATGATGACTGTCCAATCAAGGGTTCAACTGTGGAGAACCAATACAAAATAAAATCACATATATAAATATATCTCATCATCGTGAGTTATATGGTCAATGGAAAAAAAAACAAAACTAGCTGCTAGATATTTGAGATCAATGCCCTCTCGCCCTTTTATAGCAATAGAAAGCCCCGGCCTTGCACCTAATGTCAAATGATGAATGTTGGCCATGGAACTGTGCTCTCCTATATCTATAGAAGATGGTGCTGACATTGCCACATTCTCCTCCTCCTCCTCCTACTCCTTCTACCCTTCCGAATTCTCCTCTTGTTGCCCTTGTACTACTAATAGTTCCTCCTCTAACCATGTGGGTGTCTCCTCAATGATGGGAACCTTTGAGTCCACCCCCCACTTAGACAATACATCAATATTGTTTAAGGAAATGGCATCCATGTCCAATGGTTTCTCTATATGCTTCACCCGTAGTTGGAGATTGTAATGGACATACACCAAGTCTTTAGGGCGTGAGAACTCTGACCTGTAAGAGCGTCATTAAAAATTAATGAGTCTTGACACTTGAGGGTCATAAATTACAATAAATGTGATTGCTCAGTTGAAGTTCAAAGTTATAACCTGTTGCTCTTCTTTGGGTGTATTTTCTTAGATACACTTCAATTGTGCTCACACCCCAAAGCACTACAGATTTGACTAAGGATTCTAATGGCCAATTTCTGCAATTTTGGTGCCCTTGTACCATAGGTTTGCGACCAAACATCTACAACAAAATAAAGAAGAGTTTTTTTTGCTAAGGCAAGAGCGGGTCCTTCTATTCATTATTTTTTTTTTTTTTTTAAAAAGACATTGTGTACAAAGGAGACCAAGGAGGTGAGGTCCACCACCGTCTATGGTCCCGAGACGTCATTTCACACCACGGGCCGAGGGCCCACCAAACCAAACGAACAATCCACCAATGACCGTTCGATCCTCCGCCAAAGATCAAGTGGTCGAGAATCATATCAAGTGGCTAACAAGCACACCCTTTAACCTTCAAATCAGACCCGATGAGCCCAATAGACCATGTTTAATAAGCATATCGGGTCCGATTTGGGCATTAACTTCCGATCACTTTACCTGCCCAAAATCTACCATTTGCGCGCGATCCCGATGAGGTCGTGCAACTAGCCTGGTACTTAACCTCCCGCCTAAACAATTTTGGGTCTGGTTCCTCGTTATCTTTCTTGCTGTTCTCCACACGAAATGCATGGGATTGTTGCGATTTAGCCGACCTGCTTCCTTATTATCGACGACCATGTTCCAATGATTGTGGGTTTTTGTCCTAATTTTGCTGGAATTATGGTCCATAAGTGTATCTTTGGCCCATCTAAACCTATTTGTATTCTTCGGCCTGAGTACCATAAATGTGTACAGTACCAGAAGCAATTCCCGCCCGAAGGTCAAATGTAGACTTTAGAGGGATACCTAACCTCCTGCTCTCGCTTTTCCATCTACTGCTTTCCCCTGTGGACCAAAATTTCTTTGTCTCCCACAATCTTCATCCTACTTATTCCCCTTGCTCTGATAGAGCTCTCTGTCTAAGATCGCCTGTCTGGCACACTTTTCCCTCAAATGTCCTTGGGGAATCCCTATCCAGTCATATCTAATATTGGTTTTTGAATAGAGCACACCTTCATTTGCCAAAATATCTGCTAATCTGTTGGTTGATTTGCACACATGGATAAAACTAAGGGTTTTCATGTTTTGCAGGTGTGATTGAATGCATTGATAGACTTGCAGTAACCTCCAATGTCTCGATACTCTGTCTGGTGTTGATCCATTACCAATTTTCTTGATCGAATTAATTATCAATTCGGAATCCGCTTCAATTATGATGTTATGTAGATTAGAGTCCCTTAAGATCTCTAGACAATGTTCCATGGCCATGAGCTCTACCATATTATTGGTGGCCTTCCCCAAATGGCAGTGAAATATGGTGTTTATGAAACCTTTTTCATCTCTTATGACCCCTCCATACCCGGCCATACCAGGGTTTCCTTTTGAGGCTCCATCTATATTGCATTTCATAAAACCCTGAGGTGGAGGTTGCCAAAATTCCTTATCAGTTGATATATAACTTACTGTCTTGTTTGTGCCCTTGGGGGAGAGCCCCTGCAGTCCCAAATTTAGTAGTATCTGCTCATCCTGAACTTGAGGTTGGTTATCAGGGAGGTTTTTTAAAAGGGTTCCTATAGTCTCTCTAAGTTGTCTTATAATCTGAGTCATGATGCTTTGAGGTGATCCAATCTTGTTCTTGAAGATTCTATTGTTGCATTCTTTCCAGACATCCCAGATTATAAAGCCTAGAGCCAAAGCCCACGCCTTGTTGATTACTTCATTTGCTGAGAAATTTTTCCTCCAGTTCCTCAAAGTACTAGTAATGCTGCCAATGTCCCTGTCTGTTTGTTTAAAGATTGAAGCCACCCAATTCCATAAGGTGGAGGTGAATGGGCATAGGTTAAGAAGGTGTTCTATAGTTTCCTCCTGTAATTCACATAGCTGGCATCTGGATGGTCTAGCTACCCCTCTTTTCCTGAGATTTTCCCAAGTCAGAATTTTTTTATGCTGCACTAACCACATGAATAGTTTAATTTTCATCCAGTTTTGGCTTTGCCATAGGTCCTTCCATACCTTATCAGGGTTTGGGAAGTCTAGCCCCAGGGCTATTCGCTTGGCCTCTTTGAGGTTAAAATTGCCTTCATTGTTTTTACCCCATCTTAGTTGATCTGAAGATGTTGATATTAGAATCTTTCTCTGTTCCAAGATGACTGTAAGAGCTTTTGCCTGGGCTTTCAATGGGGAGTCATCACTGTAAACTAGGTTCTTCCATTTTCTCCATTTTCCATCACTTCTTTCCTGATCCCAAAAGTCATTTACTTTGCGTAACCCTTTATCATTAGTTTCATTCTTGAGATTGACAAATTCTTATTTTAACAGTTTAGGTTCCTATTTCCAATTATCCTCCCAAAACCAAGCGAGGTTTCCATCTTTGATCTCCCAGAAACTGTGTTTCTGAACTATGGCTCTGTTTTCCCAAGCTTTGTTCCAAATGTGGGAGCCATTGATGAGTCCTGTCATCCTAATGTAATCCCTTTCATGCCAATTTCCTACATATTTCTATTTCCATATTTTGGCCCAAGGGGAAACCGATTCTTTTAGCCATCTCCACCATAGTTTTGCCCCCAAGACTTTGTTTAGGGTTTCAGGGTCATCAAGTCCCAAACCTCCATGTATCTTTGGCTTACATAATTTATCCTAGGCTACCAAAGCCCATTTCTTCTTCTCTTCCCCCTTGCCCCAAAGAAAATCCCTTTGGATATTTCTGATGTGTTGCATTACTCCTTTAGGAGCTGGAAGGACTGAGAGCATGAAGATGGGGACAGTTTGAAGGATAGCTTTTGTAAGTACTAGCCGTCCTGCTATATTCAAAGACCTGATAGTCCATTTCCTGATTTTGTCCTGAAGCTTATTAGTGACCGGCTCCCAAACTGCCTTGCTTAGAGGTTTGTCTGTTAGAGGTACTCCCAAATATTTGGAGGGTAGCATATCTCGTTGGAAGCCTAGAATTCTGGTGAGGTTTCTTTGAATAGCAATGTCAGTATTAAAAAAGAAAATCTTAGATTTGCTTAGGCTTACCTCTGTCCCCGCAGCCATAGCAAAGTTGTTCAGGATTTGTTTGAAGGCTTGAGCTTCCTTGACTGTGGGTATGCCCTGCAGCATGGTGTCGTCCACAAATTGTTGATGGGTCAGGGCATCCCCATTTAAAGTGAGTTTAAGACCCTGGATTTTTCCCTCTCCTTTGGCATGTTTAATCGCATTGCCTAACCCTTCCATCATGAGAATAAATAGGAAGGGTGAGAGCGGATCTCCTTGTCTGAGTCCTCTCGAGGGCTTAAAGGTCTTTGATGGTGATCCATTTAGCAGGATTGAAAAACTTGGTGTGGTTACAAGGGCCATTACCCATCTTATCCAGTTATGGTCAAAGCCATATGCTATCAGTACTTCCTTGATGTAAGCCCAACTCAGTTTATCATAAGCCTTTTCTAGGTCAAGCTGAATGATCATACTTGCCTACTTATTGCTCTTAAGTGAGTGTACCACTTCATGCGCCTGAATGATGTTATTAAGAATTTGCCTACCTTCCACATATCTTGTTTGCTCCTTAGACACTAGAGTTGGGAGTAGGGGTTTAAGTCTGTTCGCAATTACTTTTGAAATAATTTTATACACCACGTTGCATAATGCTATGGGTCTAAATCTGTTTGGAGTGATAGCATTCTCTTACTTTGGAATCAAGGCTATGAAAGAGGTGTTGAGCGCTTTCAGAAAACAGCCCATGCTTGACTATTTCCCAGCATGCTTTGAAAAAGTCAACGTTGAAACCATCCAGACCTGGAGCTTTCCCATTTTGCATTTCTTTGATGACTTCGCTGATTTCCTCTTCATTCACTGGCCTATTAAGATTATAATTGTCTTCTCTTGTCACTAGCTTAGGAATATGCTTTGAGAAGTCCTTGATAAATTGAGATCTGTCTATGAGAGGCTCCTTGGCTATGTCTTGGAAATGCTGAACCATAATTGTTTCTATTTCTTGGTGTGTGGTGAGCTGTTTTCCGTGAGTATCTTTGATTTTTAAAATCCTGTTTTGCAACCTATGATCCATGGTAGATTTGTGAAAAAACCTTGTATTTCTTTCTCCTTCTTTTAACCATTGTACCCTCAATTTCTGTTTCCAGAAAATCTCCTCTTGCTTGCATAAGCCTTCCCATTCTTGTTGAACATGATCAGCCTGTTCCTTACTCTCCTCTGTGAATCCCTCTGTAATAATGGTTTGGTTAATTTCCTGTAGTTTCCGTTCTACTGCTTTTTTGGCTTCGAATATATTGCCAAATACATTCTTATTCCAATCTTTAAGCCTTTGTTTAACGTGTTTCAATCTTTGCTGCAGAAGGAACATTTTAGTACCCTGAACTTGCGTATTTTCTGTCCACCATCTTTTAATATTGTTGATGAAGTCAGGGTAGTTAAGCCAAATGTTTTGAAAATCATATTTGGTTTTTCTTCTTTCATTCTATGGCTAAGATTTCTTTGCTTCCTTTTACTTCCTAGACCTCTAATATTCCATGTTGTGAGCTTCATTAGGAAAGATTTGTAAATGAGTAACTAGTTAGGTCTTTCATCTTACCTGAATCTATCATGAGTTTTCCACACTCTATCAATAGCTCATTCTGTTTTTTCCTACCTCTTTTCCTGCTTGGGTTCCTAGGAGCTAGTCCTGATGTTGCCTTCATTGTTTTCACCCCTTCGTTGTCCTGACTATCATGGTTTCTTTTGAAACCTGAACCTTTTGCCTGGGTTCTCCATAGGAATAACTGTTGCACTCTATTAAACTCCTCTTGAGGTAGTGAATCCATTCCTTTGGTAGTTCCTTGCTCCAGGAACTTTTCCAGATCTAGATGCTCCCTATCAAGAATGTCCTGTAGTTCATGATCCTCTGTTCCCACCTCACTCGGGGTCATCTCTTGGTCCCTATCGAGTTCCATAGTGTTCAACAAATCCTCCTTTTGTTGGTTGTTTTCAGGCATATCCTCCATGCTTTCTTCCTTTTCCTTCTCTACAGGGCTTTCCTCCAGTATCTGGTTCTCTTTATCATGTTCCTCTTCTTCTTCTAATATCTTGAACCTATTCTGACTTAACTGCTTTACCTCGTTGATTTTTTTTTGGTACTTTCTCCCTCCTCTACCTCTGCTCCCCACTTTGTTGTAGCTTTCAGTTTCTTTCCCTGATGTTGCTTTAGTTCTGCTTTCCACTTTGTTTAGGGGGCAGTCTTTGAATAGATGCTCGTGTTCATGACATTTACGGCATCTGAAAGGAATGTGCTCATAGTCTACTGCTTGCACCCATTCTTCATCAAAAACTTCTAGAATTATTTCATTTGGTAGAGCTCCAGAGAGGTCCATCTCTACACATATACGGGCAAAGGAGGTATACTTTCCCCACATTGTGGCCTCTGATATTTTTACAAAATGCCCTAGTTTATTTCCTATTGCCTTTAATGATTCTGGCTACCAATAATCTAGAGGTAGGGAATAGAGCCTTACCCAAACCGGGACTGAAGTGAACGTCTCACACTCTGGGACAAAATTCATCACCCAAGGCCGCATATAGAGGCCTGCAGTAGCATAGAAGTACGACCCTCCTTCAAACACCTTGTCTTTATCCTCTATGTTTGTAAAAACTACAGTGAAGAAACCCTTGGATCCAAGGTGCAGATCTATATCCCCCTTAGGTTTCCAATGATTCTTTATCCAAACATGTAAAGCTTTCTCCATAGGCCATAACCCCATGAATTTACAAATGACTGCATAAGTCACCATGTGTTCCCTATGCGCCTGTAGTGCTGGATCACTTAACACCACTCGGGGTGTGATGGTTGCCCTTGGCTTACATGGTCCAGTCCAATTTCTTGTGTCAACATTTTGATTTCCTTCTTCTATTTTCTTCTCCCTTCTGACTTCTTCCTGCGTATCTTCCTTCCCCTTTAAGCTTCTATTTTCCTGTTTCTCTCCTCCTAGAACCCTGGTTTCAGTCCCTAGTGGTTGTTTGAATCTATTAGAGACTGCCTAACTATAGGAGGGAGTGGAACTCCCCTCCTCTTGCCTCTCCATGGTGCCCAACATTGAACTTCTACTATAAACCCTAGCTCTATGATTTTTCTCTCAGCCCTTCTCTCTCAAGTCCAAATTCTTCTCCAAGTTCTACCAAATGCCAACAAAATAAAGAAGAGTTAAAACATAATTAAACTTTCAAATAAAAAATAATTTAATTTTAAAAATCTAGAATTCTAAATAATTCTAATGAGTCATGGCTTGTCACTTATGTGGCATGAAGATGGTTCTTTCAAGAATAACATCATTGAAGCCAAAGAGTCCAACATCATCCCAATACATGTCTATCTTGTGATTGATTTTGCTATGAAGCTTAGGATCAGGTACCATCGTATGATACAGGTATGGATCCCTTCGATCACCTTGCAATCAAAATCAAATTTGCATTTGTAGGAAAATGTGGGACTGAGGAAAAGTGTTTTTGCATGAATGGGTTGATGGGGCATCCTTGTCCATCAATTATCAATCACATTCCATAACACCCTTTGTCTATTAAACCTAGCGAAACCCTTGTTTGCATAATAAGCACAAATAGTGTCTTTGGCCCTATCCATGGCCTCATACAAATAAGCCATTGTAGGATTATTGCCATCTACCAATCTCAAAACCTTTACTACAAGTTCACTAACCGAGCACACTTCTACTCGCCAAAAGAAGTCAATGTACACCAATTTTGCGATGCCTCTTTCATCTTGTCTCATGTTGTATCTACAATCACGCCAATCATAAAAAACAAACATTTGCTTGAACCAATGTTTTAAGACTCCGACTCCGACTCCGACTCGGCCGAGGATCGACTCCGACTCCGACTCTGAAACGGTAATGAATCGGCCGGCTCGATTTCAATGACTCGGTTGTTGTAAAAAATACATTAAATATTTATTTTTTTTTATAAAAAAACATAATTTTAAAGATTTAAAACATAATTTTAAAGCTATGTTGCAGGAAACGTGGTATAGAGGCCCGTTTCCGTACGGAAACGGGTACGAAACGCGTTTGGTACGGCTGTGAAATGCGTTTCTGGCCGTACTGCCACGTTTCCCGAAACGGAAATGTGGCCGGTACTGCCGGAAACGCGTTTCAGGGCCGTACGACCCACGTTTCCTCATTAACTTGTGTTTTTTTTTTAATTTACTTTTAGGGTATGTTAGTGACTTCTTGTTGCTTCTAGATGTGTGTCTAAAGTTATAAAAGTAAATTTTCGCCCTAGTGTTGATATGCAGTTCATCAGGAAGTTTGAGGGATATGCAGTTCATGGTAATGTTAAATTCTTAAAGTAAAAGTGATATTCTCTTTTATTTTTCATTTTCATCCTTTTACTTAAATTTTTAACATTACCATGAAATGACTCAGGATGCTTGAGAGTAGTTTTGCCCTCATTGGATTTCATATGGAGAAAGTAGAATTTTAGATCTCACTCAAAATCCAACAGACTTATTTGTTTTTCAGGATTTCAGGATTGGGGGGATTGCAATGTTTCCATTGGATTTTATCATGTACTAGGGTATGGAACTTGTATTTAATCAAGAGAACCAAGCCCTTTATGCAGAGGAAACTCCCAATAATCAAGATCATGTAGGCTACTAGGGTATGAAACGTGTATTTAATCAAGAGCACTAAGGTTGTTCGACTATGTAGGAGGAGACTCCCAATACAACAATGGTCCTTCTAAAGAATGGGATGTGGATGCAGAAAATCTTGATTTGTATCTCTCTCTTGCAGCCTTATAGTCTTTATTGTACTTGCAACCTCATATATTAATATAAATAAAGGTTGATTTTGAGATTTGGATATATAATAAAGGTTGCTTTTGGAGATTCCGATATTTTTATTTTCATTATGTGATCATTCATGAGTAAATGTGATGTAAATTAAATCTTAATGTTTAAGTGTAATAAATTATAATGTATCATTTATGCTTTATGATTGCACACACACACACACACACACACACACATATATATATATATATATATTTATTTTCAATATATATATATATATATATATTCGCGTTTCCCCGTTTCCAAAATTTGGGGAGGTCACGTTTCGTATCACTTCCCGTTTCGGAAACTCGTACCCATTTCCCTGTTTTGTGCAACTTAGTTTTAAAGATTTTCATTCATGTTTCCAAACACACAACATTATAATATAGATGGAAGACAACATATGATCAAAGTAAGCTCATGAACCAATCCATTATATCAAAATGGTACCCAATGGCAACACATAGTCAACTGTCATACATGATCGAAGACTCAAAACAAAAAACACATAACCAAGGAGGCTAGAAATGGCCTCTACAACAAAAGTAAACTGTGACGGTGACCAGACTCCAGTACTAGTACTACAGTACTACTGGGCCACTGGCTAGTAGCTACTGTCAGAGGAGCCAAGATCACGTCGATCAATCTCTGGATCATCATCATCAGAGTCAGACAGGGGGCCCCATGGCTCCTCCTCATCATCATCATCCCCAACTGCAACTATAGAAGTGGTACCACTAGCAGGCTGTGCAACTGCAGCAGATGCAAGCTGAGATAGAGTAGATATGCGGCTGCGCTTCTGTCGTGGCTGAGCAGAGGAAGCACCTACAACTGGAGTCCCTGCTGGCTGTGAGACTGAGGCTGGTGGATTGGGATCTGCATTCAACTGAATAGGCTGAAGTTGAACAACATGTTCAAGTTCAACTGATGTCTCCAGATCTAAATCTAAATCAAGATCCTCATTAGGATCAAACTCTGCTGGACAACTCTCCACTACCCAATCTGATGTTGGATCAATGTCTTCCAACACAATGGGATCTGAATCCGGTCTTTTGTTCAACAAATGGTTTCGTCTGAGCCGGAGGTTGTATTAGACAAAAACTAGATCATTTAACCGTTTTTGATCCAAACGGTTTCTCTTCTTTGTGTGAATCCTCTCAAAGACAGCCCAATTGCGCTCACACCCAGATGCACTGCAAGTTTGACTCAAAATACGAGTTGCAAACCTTTGCAATTCAGGACAATGGCCACCAAAGGCCTCCCACCATTGTGCTGCAAAAAACATAGGAGTGTAATGAGTTAGCTCAACAAAATTACAAATTATATCTAACTTTCAAATTATAGACTGGGCCGTCCCTTTGTGATTCGGCCGAGTCATATCGGAAACGGCCGAGTTGGCCGAGTCATGGGTGACTCGGCCAACCGGACCGTTTCCTAGGCCGGGTCAGTCTCCCACCTTTTGACTCAGATCAAGCCGACCGTTTCGGTTTCAAAACGACCGTTTCTTAAAACAGGGGCTTGAACTCAAATTGACATTGAAGTAAAGACTGAATACTAATGACGCTGGTGGAAAAACGTGTGATTCCGAAATGCTACAACCACTTGTTTCTAGGGCATCTTCTCATGAGGCTAAGAACAAAAGCATGGTTATATATGAACTTGGTGATGCGCCTAGCCATATCAATTGCCTCCTTGATGAAGGAGAGTTTCCCCTTATCCTAAAGCATGAAATAAATGCAATGTGTTGTGCATGGAGTCCAAAAAATTGAGTGGCGCTTGTCCATAAGCATCCTACTAGTAGCCACATAATTAGTCGCATTATTTGTTATGACTTGCACCACATTCTGCACATAATCTCCTGAACGAGCCCATCTAACAACTCACATATCAATGTTGCATCTTTAGTATGTGCTGATGTATCCACTAATTTAATAAACATGGTACCTTTAGGACAATGTACCAAGAAATTTAGAAGGGTCCCACCCTTCCTATCTGTCGAGTCGTTAGAGATCACCATGCATCCAAAGTCCTCCCATGGCTACTTCAACTCTGCGAATCTAGAGTTGATGTCCTCCTTTTTTGCTTGAAGGATTGGCCCCCGCAACTCCTTATATGTATCACTTTTGTACCCTAGGTCCATAACAACAATAGCATCACACCTTGCCAACCAAAATGGATTGTTTTTGGTGATGCTGAGAGGTAGGTCACTCCAATAAAGACACCTCCCCATAACTCTATCTGCTTCTTGCTTCTCTTTTTTTTTTTAGTTACAAACTTTATTAAATGTTATGCTTCTCATCCGGTTCGTGGAATAGGAAATGATGACCTCCCAGTAACATCAGTAGGTGAAGTTGTGGAGCCCCTCCTACTACCCTCAGGCTCAATCTTGGATGCAACTAACGCTGAATATTTGCTTGCACATTCAACTTTTTTTTGCAGTTGCCTCTTCTTTCCTTCTGACTTTTGCCTCAATTGCAACTCTCATAAGCTTCGGGCTAGATTTATCACAAAGCCCAACATCATATCCCGTGAGTCTAATCAGATGGTATTTCAATCGGAAACCCCTCATGTCATCTTGGCTCCACACAATTTCAACTTAGTATTTGTTGATTTGACCCACCATCAGGTTCCCCATACTACCAAAATGGGTCCAAGGAGTTCGACATATTTCTAGTGGAAGTGGTTAATGGACAACTTCAAAATTTAGTCCTATAATACCGAAAAGACAAAAAAATGGCATTAAAGCCCCCACTACACAAAAGATAACAACCTCCACATTAAAAAAAATCAAATTTTTACACACTTAAATTACATTATTTGCAATGAAAAATGGCAATAAGAGGGTGCATAAGAAAGTTAAAAACAACAGTCAAGCTTGTTGTCCAAATTTGGAGAAAACCCTTGCATTGGTTCATGGGCATGAAAATCACAACAAATGACAAAAAAAAGGAAAATGTTGGTAGGAAAAGAAGCAAGCAAGCATATGCTTAAATCTATGAAAAAGATTATTAACATGGGGGTATTTAAGAACTTACTTGTGAATGGAAGAAATGAAGTCTGTCTATCTGATTTAGCAAATGATCTTGAATCTTTGATCCACAAAAAAAATTTGGTAGGGGATGATGAGGTTGTTTGATCTTCAATCCCTCCATGTAAGTCACGACAAAGCTCTTTCTCTTCCTTCTTCAAGAGAGACAAAGCAAAATGACCAAAACAAAAAACCAAAACTACTTTTGAAACCTCGCAGACTATTGAGAAATCTAAAGGGGATGCAACTAAGATGATTTCTCTTCAACTTGATAACTACTTGTGATGTATTTTTAATTTTCTTGATTATTTGGTGCTTCTCTTATTATTATGTTATTCTTATCATCAAACAACTACCAAAACAAGAAGATCAGCAATACACAAGAACACAGGATGTAGGCTACAAGCCATGGCCAAAACCTCTCCACTTGAGAGAAAAACCCACAAAGCTCTTCTCTTCTTGTAGATTCTTCAAATCACGAATTCCGAGACCTTTAAACCAAGACCGATACCCTTTTAAGACCAAGTCTGACCTCCTTGATGATGTGCTTCCTCTGTCCAAGTCAAACCTAGTCAAATCTCTTCTAGTTGCACAACTTCGACCCCCAACTACAGAATTTCGGCCTCCACTACAGGTCTGAAATTTTCGGCCCCTGCAACAGTTACTGCTTCCACACGTGTGAGCAATTTCAAGGCTTCCAAGGCTTCCTTTGACCTTCACTTGGGTTCCTCCTTCTTCTAGGGCTTGTAGGTGACCTAATAGACCTTCCTTCGACCTTCTTTCTGCAATTTCCTCAATTTTGATCTTGCAACATGAAAACACTAGCCTTTCTTCTTTTGCACGTGTGTGTGTGTGTGTGTGAGAGAGAGAGAGAGAGAAATAACGCAAACCTTCATCCTTCGTGCTTCTTCCTTCTGCGCTATCCATCTTTTGCTTCTCCTTCACTTAGATGATGAGAAGATGAGTGAGTGTCCATAGGAGGTCGTGTTCCCTCCTATATATGGGCTTCCAAGGATGACAACATGCCTTAATGAGGCTGACTTCTTAGCTGCCAGGTAATATTGGTCTTGGAGGGTATTTTGACACTTTTAAATATAAAAGTAATTCTTTTTACATGTTCCAATGTGCTCGATGGGGTCTTCTTCATATAACAATGACTCTTTTGACTTCCTGACCCTAGGACAAACCCTAGAAGCACTCAATGGGTGCTTGACCTCTAAATAAAAGACCTTGAGCATGAAACCCGTGCTACAAAAATAACAATAATAAATTTTCTTTCTTTTTACAATATACAATAATCAAAATTACATTTCATATTTATGAATATTGAACCTAGTTACACATTTTAAAACGGACCCACGCACCCGATGATTTTTTTAGTCGTGGTGTGATTTTTTAGCAATTTTTTGGCTACTGAAAAAAATCGTGATGTTAGAACCACCTGCTAGTTACACACTGGATGGAACCACTTTACACACTATCCAGTGCTGCAACTTTCACCATCAAGTATATTAATCATTGTTACATCAAAGTGAACGTAGCTTGAAAGAAATGGGCAAAATAATACTTCATATGAGGCTTCTCTTCCAAAATTGGGGCCTTGCACATGTAATTGTGTTACCTTCCTAGGTAGGAGTGGTTAAAAGATGACTCTATTAGGTGTTCCCAACCCCCAAAGGGAAGTGAATGTCTTTGGTCCACCCTTAAATTTATAGGTGCCATATGAATAATGATGGAACGAAGGGGAAAAGATTATGGCCAAGTGCCATGGTCAAAGAGGTCGGCTTTGGTGGAGTACCTCATCCTGGGTGTATAGATGTGAGGAGGGAGCAATCATGGATGCATGAGTTAGCTCGACCTTTGTTTTTCTACCCCTCTATATTGCCTTTTACTTTTTCTTGAAATTTTCCTTGTATTACTAGTCGTAGCTTGAGGAATGAGAGCTTGCTTTGTATCATGTATAGCAGTTATTACCCCCTTTGGGATGGGGAAGTTCATGGCCCATCATGGGTTGGGACATGCAAGGGTTCCTTGTATTCTATGAGAAAAGGCAACATTGACCCAGGAACTAAGTGATGGCCATATGATAGAGGACCGAGGTAGAGTTCATGCTTGCCTTTTTCCCACATGCTAACTTGTAGCTCCTAGCCATCTTTTGCATTTTGATTTTTCTTTTGTTTTTCTTTTGGCTATCATATGCTTTTTCTCTTTCTTTTAGCTGCATCAACCTCCTAGGGTACATTTCCAGGTCGTACCCAAGTATGAGGATGCGTGTATGCCAAATCCCAATGAACCAATGGTCAGTTGAACCCAAAGAAGGGGCGTAGAATAAGGGCTTATAATGTAAGATGGAAAATGGTAAGTATGGAATAGGGAGAGATGGGGCTACACTATCTCAATCATCGTTTCCCAAGTAGTGCCTCTTCCTAAAGCCATGGGCCATTAGGGGAGGTCCCACTGTACTAAGATTGAAAATTAACCCATCATTTAAGGTGAGGGAACAAGACTATGACCAAGACCCTTATTTCTTCCAAGCTACCCCATATTTCATGTCATAATGCCCAAATCTAAACAAGCACAAGCACCCGATTGCAAAATGAATAAAGTACTTTTTCATCAAAAGCCCACCTTCAACATGTGCTCTTAACAAATGGGTGAGGAGACATATGGATGATGCAGGTGACGGTGAATGGCACACCACATCAGCTACAAAGTGGCTCAGAGGGGTTGCTAGCTATCGACTGAAAGAGATGAATAGGAGAAAAGCTTCTCCTAGGGGTCACCCACTTTTGGTAGATAACATGCCTACTATCTTATTGTTGTCACTTGGTCTAGTGATACCCTTTTAGGTTAATCTTCTCCAAGGATTGCTAGTTTTTGCGAAAACATTTTTGGAAGTATTGTTGGGGAGGAAGCGAGTCTACCTCCCTATAATTTGAAGCCTTAGGTTCATTACTTTGAAGAGGGAAAATCTCAAATGACAAGATAGATCCTCTTTCGGTGATTCTTACTTCATACCATACCCTTTTCCATGAGGATTCTCCCCGAAGGACCTTAGCTCCAAGAAAGAGAAAAACCACTAAGATGACTACTAAAGCAAGTACTTCCCCTATTAATCTAGCTACTCTTGTGGTTATGAAACTCTTTCCCAATAATCCTTCTCCTACCACATCAATGTATAGGCCATTGGACTTTAGTGGTTGTTATGAATATAAATAACTAATAGCTAATAATTTAATAATGATTAGTCTATTGAAGAGGCATGTCCCAAAAGACATGATTGTTCATGAAGGGGTACCGATCTAGTTATATATACAGGACCCTTATTTGTATCCATATCTCATATCACTTGTGCTTGACTTTCTTATATCAATATATTATTCATCCAATGATGGACATTCTTATATTCTAGGTATTCTAAATACTTTGTTGTGTATACAAACTTTGTTTGTTACATTGAAATAAGAGTTGCTCGATCCTCTGGCTGATCAACCATTGCACAGAGGCAGTCTGATCTAGCCTTTGGCCATCAACCCTTTGTCAACTATGTTGCCATTACAATTGAAGTTTTTCACCACACAAAGTTTGTAGCTTCTCCATTTCGCAGGTGTCATCCTTATGCCTTTGGCCAGTGGAAAAACCCCACAAGGGGGAAATCCCTTTCCAAATTCTTCTTCTATTAAATTGTCATCAATTGTCATCAAATGTTCAACAAAGAGATACATACTCCAAGTACATCAACAACTTAGTAAAAGGTCAAAGCCTTGACCACCAAAATTAGCCAACCAATATCCAATTTAATATGAGCATAAAAGTCAAATTTGGTCAAAAGTCAAATTTGAAATTTTCTGTAAAAGTCAACAATATTCAAGACAACCCTAACTAGTCACAAGTCAATGGTATAATCTGGTCCAAAAAATTCGGTCAACCTATCAAAGAATGTGGCCTCCCTGGTTGGTCAAAATCGGTCAAAACACTGTGAAAAGTATGCCCACAAAATCTAGTCAAAGTCAAAGTTTGACCTAGGAAACCCTAGCTTAGAAACTGCAATCAACATTGGTCAAGGTGCCTAGAAAATTCCAGTCTCAGTCCCAGTCAACTCAACCCTTCAAAACATATCCAAATCCAAGTCAAACAAAGTCAAACTTCCACAAGTCAACGCTGGTCAAACAGTCCCGAAATAGAAGTCAACATTAGTCGACAGGATTACCCTCTCTCCCCTTCACATTTGTGAAGTCGGACCCTGCAATTTCAAACCAAATCGATCCAAGGGAAGAAGAGATGAATGTGTGATGATATCTCCAAATGATGTCGAGCGATGTCTATTTATATGTTGTCTTGGGGGTTGAATTTCCTCTTCCAGGTCGACTTGTTCTTTTTGTGTTGACATGGTTCCACATTAAAAATAATACTTTCTCAAGTGCAAATTAAATTTTTTCAAGGGATAGAATGGTCTCCTTAGGGTGAGAAGGGCTTCCCCAAGGAGGGAATTTCTCCATGAGCTGCCAAATTTCAACACTCCCTCTCAGCTAGGGAGGAATTACCAACTGCTTCATAAGTCTCATCTCAAATGTCTTATCATCATCATCGTTGTATCATATCATATCTCATCTCTGCTCACCTTTGCTCATCTGCTAAACACTCTCGTTCTAAAGAAGAAGAATCATCATAGGGGAGATCAATTTGCCACCCTATATCTAATGACAATAGGAGAGATACAACTTACCACGAAGCGTAAGGAGCGCACACACCTATTTTTCGCTGATCTTCCCACCTTGAGCCTCAAGGGTCATGTGGTAGAACACCTACATCCGGATGCCAGATACAACTTACCATAAATAGTAAGGATCAAACACGTCTCAAATCTCCTCGTCCATTGGCCAGATGGGTGGCAATCCCAACAAGCCCAAGTTGTGGGTAGGATACATACTAGGGTATACAAGGTCAAGTTCTGGACTTGACAGTAAGTACCATATACAACTTATTGTAAGTAGTAAGGATCGACCATGCCTTAGGACCAGATGCAACATTCCACAAGTGGTAAGGATCAACCATCCCTCCAAAGGAAAATAAAGGAGTAGGGGACATATACAACTTGTCATTAGTGACGAGGATCAAACTCTCCCTAGCATCCTTAACTTCATGAGGTCATTAGGCTCAATTCCTTTCCATGGGAGCTGAAATAGGGGGGAAGAGCATAGCTCAGTGTTCTCGATTAGCTGTGGCCCTTTCGTAAGAGGATCACATCCACTAGTGCACGCTGCTCTCTGAAGACCAAGAACTTCCTTTTCAGCAAAGGCTTGGTAAGAATGTTCACTATCTGCTCATCGGTCGAAATGTGATGGAATCTTACGGCTCCCCTTTGCACCATATCCCAGATATAGTGATATCTAATCTCAATATACTTGGACTTGTTGTGGAACACGAGATTCTCTGAAAGTTAGATCTCACTATTGTTGTCGCAATATATCACAATTGTATCAAATACCTATTCAAACAACCCTCTAAAGATCTTCCTCAACCATACCACCTCGCAACTAGCCATGCTAACAACAATATACTCAGCTTTAACCATGCTAAGAGCAATGGATTTCTGCTTCCTGCTCATCCAAGATGTCATGGCAGACCCCAGGCTAAAACAACACCCTGATGTGCTCTTCTTGTCAACAATATTTCCGGCCCAATCAGCATTAGTGTATCCATGTAGTCTCACGTCTTCGACAGTATATCTCAAACTAGGGTTTATAGTCCCATGCAAGTATCTCAACACATGTTTAGTAGCAACCCAGTGTAATAGGGTCTTAGTCATAAATTGACTCATAGTGTTGACAACAAAATATACGTCCGGTCGAGTGGTCACTGAGAACACTAGTGCCCCAATCAACTGTTGGTAGTAGGTACTCAGAGGGATTTGCCAAGTTAGGTCATGTAGCTTCTCCACATAACTTCTTGAAATTCATCTCCATTGGTGTGGCCATGGACTTGCATTCTACCATTCCAAATCTTTCCAACAACTTGACAACATATATCCCTTGAGAAAGGAAAATTTCACCAGGTCTCTACGACACCTCTAGGCTTAGGAAGTAGTGCATCAATCCAAGGTCTTTCATCTCAAATTCAAAGGTCATCTCCCTATTACACTCAAGAATAAGAGGCTCTCCACTTGTCTAGGATAAATCATCATCTTATAATACCAAAATCAAGGGCATAACTTGGACTAGTATTGCTCCTTGTGAATCCAAGCTTCATTAGGTAACTATCAATGCAGGCACACCAAACCCTAGGGGCTTACTTCAATCCATAAAGCGCTTTCTTCAGCCTGCACACATGAGTCTTCCTGTCATGCTCCTCAAATCCCTGTGGTTGCTCATCATATACTTCTTCTTTGAGAATGCCATGTAGAAACACGATCTTCAAATCCATCTGGCCATTGGTGAAGTGTCCATCCTTGGCTAGTAGCAAGGGCAATGATAGATCGAATGGTGGTATAGTGGGAAACCAGTGCAAAAATGTCATCATAGTCCCCTCTCCTTCTAGGAGAAACCTCTAGCCACAAATCTTGCCTTGTATTTCTCGATACTTCCATCCACACCATGCATAATTTTGTACAACCATTAAGAAGTCACAAGTTACAATAGACTTTCCTTCAGGGCTCAGAACCACTTCCCACACATCGTTCTTCATAATGGATTCATATTCCTTCTCCATAGCATCCTTCCATACTTGTTCTTTCACTGTTTCTTCAAAGGTGTGAGGTTCAACCTGTATAATACTATAATGTTGCTCATTTTTACAACATATCCCTAATATCGGCATGGCTTGCTTTCCCTGAAGGTTCCTCTTGTAGCAACATGTCTCTCAGCATCTTGTAAAGTGTCACGAAGCCATAATGGTCTCTTTCTGGCAGGAGGATCACATGGAGGGGGATCCAACGGGTCCATGGGTTCCATAGGATCATCAACAACATCACTTTCTGGCTCAAGCATAAAAGAGTCTTCTTGTCCTTGCATGGGATTATCCTTTCTTTCATCTCGAACACGGGGAGAAGTGTCCCTTGCTTTCCCAAGGGAAGCGTCTTCATCAAATGTCACATTCTTGCTAAACTCTATATTCCTTTGTGTTAAATTTGGCAACTAGGGCCAAATTCTACTATGGGAAGCTCCTTTGGAGCAAATAATTGTGGCATTGAATTCCTCTTTTCGAGAGGACCAAAATCGACCTAAAGATTACTAAATTTGGATAAAGAAAAATATATTTTTGAAAGCAAACCCACACATGTGTAATGTATCAAGGTCAGTTTGGGGTTACTTAGATAGGTTGAACCCCTCTCCATTCTATATAAATAGAGGTGTCCTCCAACCATATAAGACACATCAACAACACCTATTTTCTCTTTGTAATTGGCCGCAACCCTTGGAGATCAAGCATTAGACTTCAAAACACCCGAAGAAGTTTTCACTGGTAAGTAACTTGATGTTTCTCATTTTAGAATTTTTTGTTGACCCGTATATTTTCATGTGTTGAAAGAGAAAAGAAACAAGCTAGATGCATCTGGGAAGAAAGGAACTTTTGTGGGCCACAGTGAAACTTCAAAGACATATAAAATCTATGTGCCTGGTCAAAGAGAATTGGAAATAAGTCATGATGTCACCTTCGATGAGGATACTACCCTTGGGAAAGTCAGAGATATTCCTATCCCTAGGAAGGACAACGATGATGATGCAAGAAAGAGGGATGTATCTCTAACAGATGATCTGATGCTCAATGTTGAAGGCTCGATGGATCCCATTGATCCACCTCTTGGTGAGCCCTCTACCTCAACGAAAAAACCTTTGTGGCTCAAAGATACTCTCGAAGATGCTGAAAGACAAGTTGCACCAAGGGGGACATTTTGTGAAAGCAATAAGTCGAACAGGTACCAAGGGTACTTACCTACTATGAGTACCATTGTTCAATCTGAGTCATGTACGTTCGAAGAAGCCGTGAAGCACCAAGTTTGGAAGGATGCAACAAATGAGGAATATGAATCGATCATGAAGAATGATGTCTGGGATGTGGTCCCTGAATCCTAGACCCAAGGACAAGTCTGTGGTCACTTCAAAATGGCTTTACAAAATAAAACATGGAGTTGATGGGAGTGCAGAAAAGTTCAAGGCCAGGTTCGTTGCTCGAGGCTTCTCTCAAAATGATCTGATATTGATCATAAACTAAACTGAAGTAGAATTGATTATTTGCCAACAACGAATTGATCGTTAACTTTAAGTGCTGAATGTGGAAGACTGAAGGAAAGCAGTTGATTTAAGACTTAATCAAGAACTTAAGCATAATTAAACATGAATTTGTAGCAAGAACAGAGATAGAAGACAACAAACATTCATTACGGAGTTCGTCCCTGATGGACTACGTCTCTAGGTCCACTTTCAAGATGGGCGTTCGCTTTATTAGGATTGATCGAAAGAGATATTTTACACAACAAAAACACCAGACTAAATGTGCACGCAAGAACTTTTGGTCTTTGTCAACAGAAAGCTCTCTCTCCTAGCTTTCCAACGCCTGTCTTGGTTCCCAATTCCGCCTCCAGACAGCCAAGATACATTGAAAACAACAACTTTCTCTCTAGCTCAACATCTGCATACAAGTCTCAAAATCTCTCCAATGCCTTTCACCATGAACAAAAGGTTGAATTTATAGTGAATTAGGTTCATTCAAGGTCCCTCCGGCTAAGATAAGCATGTATGTGGTTGCTTTGAATGTGTAGTGGCCTCAGTCTTGTCACATTGTGACATTAAGCATTAGTTACATTAACAATAGAACAAATCTGCAACGGAAAAAACCCAAAAACAGACTTTGGATAAAACAATCCACTGACGGTCAAGCAACTGTGCGGAAAAAGGTTGACCGCTGGCATGTGACTATCGCAGCCTAACCGCAGGCTGCCACCCAGATGGCTTATCCCCGACGATTTCGGTCTGCTGGCGGTGTCTGTGGATGTGACAACGCACAACTCTTGACGGTTGTGGCTCCACCTGGTGGCTTACCCTTGCAGTTCTGTCAACTCCCAAATGGTAGTTTGCTGCGTTCACATGCCCACAAGCCTTCGACGGTTACAACTTCTGCGCGGTTAGCTGCTGCAGTAAACACAAGGCTGTGCGGCTTGTAGACTGTTCCCATGCTGCGGTCCCACTATGGTTTAGAACCTGTAGTTACGACTATATAAACATTTGTTTGCATTGTTTTTATAATATGATCCGAAAGGGTTTATTTGCATAGGTTTTGTATCATAGTCCGATAGGTTTAGGTCTTAGGTTTAGAACATAGGTTTTTCACCACAACCTTTGCACTAGGACTTAGGATTGTGTAGTTTAGGCTTTTAAACTTAGGTTTTTAGAACTTAGCTTAGGATTTAAACCTGTTTACATCGCCATAATAATAATTAAAAAAAAAAAAAAAACATTACAATGATATTGTCACATTACGACAATAATCAACAAAAACCATGACGACAACCTGGACCATATCCACCATGAAGAGGTAACCAACACCTTGAAGAACTGAAGAACATTGGTGAAGCTGACGAAGCTGAAGATGACCTGAACTCTCCGGATAGACTGGATTGACAAGATCCTCTTGGATCAATCCTCTCCATGTGAAAGCTTTTGGACCGCAAAAGTTTGATTTAAGAAAATATTAGGTGAGGGTACAATTCCCTCACTCTTCTAATCTCCATCCACCTTGCCTTGCTTGAATTCATGCCCTTGAGTCCCATTTGAAGATATTCAACATCTCTATGCCTTGAAGATCGAACCTTCCTGTCCAAGATGGTATCTTCTTACAACTCATTCATATATTCAAGTGCCAAATCATCAATAGTCGGATTCTGTGTATCTTCCTCGGGATCCATGATCATCGGAGGTTCATACAACTTCAAATTTTCTACATTTACAACTGAGTAAATACGCATATAAGGAGGTAAATCTAATTGAAATGCATTATTTCCAATCTTCTCAACAATCTTGAAAGGACCATACTTGATGGGTTTCAGTTTCTTACCTTCTCCTTTCAACCTATCTTTACTGATATATAATCATACTTGATCGTCGACTTGAAAATGGTGATCGACTCGATGCTTGTCATGGTGCATTTTGTACTTGGCCTGACTCTTCTCTAATTGATCCTGTACTACCTCATGGATCTGTTGTATCCGTTGAATGAACTTAACTGCTTTGTTTGCATCATCATGTTCACCCACTTTATCCTCTTCACTGAACATGAAATCCATCGGTGACTTTGGTAGATACCCAAAACATGTTTCAAATGGCGATCGATTAGTCGAAGAATGTAAGGCTCGATTGTAAGCATGCTGCACATAAGGTAAAGATTCATCCCACAACTTAGGATGTTTACTGCAGTAACCTCGGAGAATATGTATGACTGTTTTGTTCACCACTTTTGTCTGTTCATCGGTCTGTCAATGAAAAGCTGTGCTCTTTTTCAGCTTTGTGTTCGTGAGTCCCCACAAAGTGGACCAAAACTCTCCTACAAAACGAGTGTCTTGATCAGAAATAATGGAAGTAGGTAACCCAAAATGAACCCATACCTATTTGAAGAACATCTTTGCAGTTTGTTCGGCAGTCACTTGCTCTTTGCGTGGAACAAGAATGCACATCTTGCTAAATCTATCAGCCAAAACATACATGTAATCATGCCCTCTCTTGGACATAGGAATGTTGATTTGGGGTAGCATCGGATGTGCTCTAGCCACAAAAATTGGTGGAGAGGTTAAGGCACATGAGATCTCCAATAACCAGAAAGGGTTTGGCCAGATTCTAAACAGTTTGGGAGATATTAAAATAATTAATATTTTTAATGGAGTCCCTAAGTCTAAATTTAGGTAAATTAAATTATTAATGTGAATTAATATAAAAATGTGTTAGAATGGTCCAAAAGTCATGGATCAAGCCAGATCTAATCTTAGCCATTGATTATGGACTTAATCTCGGTCGTTGATTTGTTAATGAGAAAAGTATAAAAGGAGGCTTGAGGGTCACTTAGAGAACACACCAAGAGATCAAGATTTCGACTTTCTGGGGCTGGGATTGCTGAGAAAGTTGAGAGAGTGATTAGAGTTGCAGTTGAGGGGCAGTCAATCTAGAAGCAGAGAGGCAGAGATAGCACTGGGAGGATCAACGTAGTAGCCGGAGAGAGGGATGCAGAAGCAGCCAAGGGTTCACGCAGAGCCAGCCAGGGCTCACGCAGAGCCAGCCTGGAGCTGTGCAGTGCCTCAAAGGGCGAGTGTGCGTGACGCAGAGGGCCAGAGGACTGATGCAGTGTCTCCAGAGGCTGACGCAGGCCAAGCCAGAGTGACGTTGGGCTAACGTTGGGCTAGAAAGAGGCTGGCACAATCCCTAGAGGCTGACGTTGGGGTTTTGTGGTGCAGATTGGAGCTATGGAGTTGCGGGAGTGTTTATCGGGGGTTTCAGCTGGAATATTTGCTTCCGAGTAAGGAGGTACTACTACCGAGATTATTCTCTGTTGGGTGAGACAGTTTTGGCACCCAAATTGTATTCTGAAACTTCTTAATAATTAAAACCCTCTGATAGCTGCACTAGTTTTTCCGCATTGGGTTTTTCTAGGGACATTAGTCCACAAACAACGGTGTCACTTGTGTGCTTGTTTGTGTTTCCTTCAATTGATGAGCTGTAATGTGTTGAGCATGTACTTGTATTTATTTCCAGTATTTACATGGTAAATAACTTGTTAATTAACAAAACAAGTAGGTAGGAATAAATCAGTAAAGTGCATGAAGGGCTTCTAACGTGTCAAACTTAGAAATTCCAACAAGGACGTCCTCCAACAAAATCCATGGAAATGCTCTCCCATGGTCGCAAAGGAACTGGAAGTGGCATGTACAAACCGATCTTTCGATTGCTTGGCTTGTTGGTCGAACACATCACACATCCTTTAATGTACTTAACAATTGTTTCATACATACGAGGCCAGTAACAATACCTTTGAATTTGTGCCATTGTTTTGCTTACTCCAAAATGTCCTAAAATGCGAGAAGAATGTGCTTCCCGAATAACATGCGCCCTTTCTGTCTGTGGTATGCACAACTTACCCAGATGATATAACAACCTGTCATGAATATGATAATTGACTTCTTCCACCTGAGCACCATGAGTTAGTGATTCATAAATATCTTTGAAATCAACATCTGTACTATATTGTTCTATATAACTTTCATGTTTTAAAGAACTATTCTGCAGCACTACTGAAGCATTCAAAGATGGTCTAGACAACATATCAACTACTTTGTTTGTGACACCTTTCTTGTACTTAATTACTAAGTGAAATGGCTGAAGAAATCCCATCCATCTGTAATGACGAGATTGTTGCAACTTAGTTTGACTCTGAAGGTATTGAAGCGGTTGATAATCTGTGTGAATCACTATTTCCTTACCTATTAAATAATGTTTCCATTTCTTAACACTTTCAACCAAAGAAAACAGTGCTTTATCATATGTCAGATAATTCATTACTGCCTTATAAAAGGTTTCAGAATGAAAACAAATTGGTTTCCCTTTTTGAAGTAAGAATGCACCCATTGCATAACCACTAGCATCTGCTTCAATTTCGAATGGCTGTTGAAGATTCTTGTAAAGCTAAGATTGGTCCTATGACAATTTTCTGTTGAAGTGTATCAAAAGCTTTTTGCTGTTTTTCTCCCCACTGAAAGGGAACTTTAGAACCTGTTAAAGCATGTAATGGTGATGCAATCAAAGAAAACTGAGCAATAAATTTCCTCCAATACTGAATTGCACCTATAAAACTTCTAACTTCAGTCACATTCTGTGGTCTTGGCCACTTAACAATAACATCGATTTTACCTGGGTCTATTTTCAAACTTCCACCTCCAACTATGTAACCAAGATAATTCAATGAAGTTTTCCAAACTCACATTTGGACAGTTTAAGGTACATTTTTTCCCAGTGCAACACTTCAAAAACCTGCTTAACATGCCTAACATGCTCTTCCATACTTGAACTGAAAATCAGGATATCATCTAAGTAGATTATGACAAATTTATCAATATATGGGTGGAATATGTCATTCATAACCCACATGAAAGTTGTTGCCGCATTACACAAACCAAAAGGCATTACTAACCATTCAAATAGTCCCTGCCTAGTTTTGAATGCAGTTTTCCAGATGTCATTTTCTGCAATGCGAATTTGATGATACCCACTTCTTAAATCTAACTTAGTGAAATAAACAACATTTTTCAGTTGATCAAGTAAATCATCTATCTTGGGAAGAGGATCCCTGTTTTTGATTGTGAGTTTGTTTAAGGCCCTAAAGTCGACACACATCCTCCATGTCTAGTCTTTCTTAAGAACCAAAATTATGGGTGAGCCACATGGAGATGAATTGGGTCAGACGAAACCCTTTTCAATCAATTCTTGGATTTGTTTCTTTATTTCTTTGTTCTCTATAACTAACATGCGATACATTCCGATATTAGGAAGAGGAGTATCAGACATCAATTGTATCTCATGTTGTATTTCTCACTTAGGAGGAAGTTGTTTTGGTTCTTCAAATAGACTTGGAAAATATTCTACCACTTTAACCAAACTATCTTTAAACTAAG
Organism: Pinus tabuliformis; assembly: GCA_031772625.1. Taxonomy (NCBI): domain Eukaryota; kingdom Viridiplantae; phylum Streptophyta; class Pinopsida; order Pinales; family Pinaceae; genus Pinus; species Pinus tabuliformis. Next base: position 1,544,201,121 of record CM062820.1, read on the forward strand.
ACTCACAACCTGAAAAAGCATCCAGTAGATCCTTGTGTTGTTCTTTTACAACCATGAGTACATATTTCTTACTAGAACTTATTAATCGCTTCATCTGATTAACTAAAACTAAATCCAAGTGTGATTTGAGTTTATGTGCCTTAACAATATATTCAATCCCATCTTTCTTAAGGTGATATTTATGCTCTTTCCTATGAAACACTGCATCACGATCATAGAGATAAGGACTTCCTAGCACTACTCCACATATGTCTGCTGGAATCACATCTAAATCCACTTCATCAATGTAATTAGTTGTGATGGCAAATTTTAATCGACACTGCTTTGTGACATTAATCTGAGTTTCTTTATTTAGCCAACCTAATGGGTATGGTCTTGGATGATTTTGTGTCTCCAAACCCAATTTCTTAACTAAATCTTCAAATATTAAATTTTCCTGTGATCCACTGTCAAATAATGTATCTATTTTCTTGTGCTTAGAAGTTATCCTTATATGAAATAATTCAACCCTTTTATCCTCATTCAGATGATTTATGTTTGAAGAAGGTGCAGAAGTACTAGAACTTGAACCAGTGTCAGAAGTTTTACCCGTCGAAGCCATTGTAATTATTTTCCTTTCATCACTTGAGTCGGAACCCAAATCTTGTTGGATTACTGCATTAGCCTTATTTTCACCTTTCTTATTTTGGAACTTCTTTGGTCTGAGTTTTGGGTGAAGTTTCTAACATTTGGATTCATCATGTCTGACCCTCTAGTAATGAGTATAAGTAGGTCTTTCACTTTCCTTCTGAGCTGACGCTGATCTCTTTCCCTTCAAATTGCTATTCCTCTCGTTGTCTTTGGAATCCTTGATTTCCAACTGCTTGGATGTTTTTGATGAAAACTTGAACGGTCTACCACCTGATTCAATATGTATGGCTTGAACATACATTTCATCAAAGTCATTAGGATTAAACATCAATAATGTATGTTGTAAATATGAATGTAAACTGCCAATGTACTTTAATAAAGTTTCACATGTATCTAATGGAATACCAAGCTTTTAAAAACTTAGACCATGAAGAGATGACTTTACCTTTCCGCTTTACATCTATTTGAGTTTTACTTTCCCACCAGATTAAAGTTGTTCCCCCCATTCTAAGTGTAGCTAACTGAATTTTTGTTTTTTCATCAGAAATGTTCTGAATACGACAATACACTTCTAACTGCTTAATCCAGTTATCTAACTTTTCAGGATTCATTTCGCCATCATAAATAGGTAGCTCAAATTTTACATCAAGTTTCAAAAGAGATGATTTCTTAGGTTTCTTTTCTGTTTCAGAATCTGAACTAGAAGAAGAAGAAGATGATGATGATGATGGAGATGATGGAGGAGAAGGAGGTTTATCAGCCTTGCCTTTTCCCTTGTCCTTCTTTGATGTCTTTGAAGAAGAAGCTGCATCTCTCGCCTTCTTATCTTCGTAGAGTTCTCCCAACATCTGCTGCATGCTCAAAAACACTTGCTGAAATTGTTCCTCATTCATGACCTTCTCTTCAGGAGTTTCACTTGCATCGGATACTGCGACTTTTCGCTTTCCAATTTCTGGATTGAACTCCTCAAGTGTTCCTTCTCCACGTCGCGACTTAGACTTGGTTAACATTCACTAGCAAAAATTCTACAAAATACAACCTGCTCTGATACCAAATTATATGATCTGATATTGATCATAAACTAAACTGAAATAGAATTAATTATTTGCCAACAGTGAATTGACCATTAACTTTAAGTGTTGAATGTGGAAGATTGAAGGAAAGCAGTTGATTTCAAGAACTTAAGAAGCATAATTAAACATGAATTTGCAGCAAGAACAAAGATAGAAGACAACAAACATTGATTACGGAGTTCGTCCTTGATGGACTATGTCTCCGGGTCCGCTTTCAAGATGGGCGTCCACTTTATTAGGATTGGTCGAAAGAGGTCTTTTACACAGCAAAAACACTAGACTGAATGTGCACGTAGGCAATTTTGGTCTATGTCAACAGAAAGACCTCTCTCCTAGCTTTCCAACCCTTGTCTCAGTTCCCAATTTCACCTTCGAACGACCAAGATACACTGAAAACAACTTCCTCTCTAGCTCAACATCTGCATACAAGTCTCAAAATCTCTCCAATGCCTTTCACCATGAACAAAAGGTTGAATTTATAGTGAATTAGGTTCATTCGAGGCCCCTCAGGCTAAGATAGGTATGTATGTGGTTGCTTTGAATGTTTAGTGGCCTCGGTCTTGTCACATTGTGACATTAGGCATTAGTTACATTAACAATAGAAAAATTCCGCAACAAAAAAACCCAAAACAGACTTTGGATAAAACAATCCACTAACTGTCAGGAACTGTGCGGAAAAAGGTTGACCATTGGCATGTGATTGTCGCGGTCTAACTGCAGGGTGCCACCCAAACGATTTATTCCTGGCGGTTCCAGTCTATTCGTTGTGACTGTGCATTTGACAACGCACAACTCCCGACAGTTGCGGCTCCAACTAATGGCTTATCCCTGCAATTCCGTCAACTCCCAAACTGCAGTTTGTTGTGTTCACATGCCCACAAGCCTCCGATGGTTTCAACCTCCGCGCGGTTAGCTATTGCGGTTAACACAACACTGTGCGGCTTGTAGACTGTTCCCATGCTGCGGTCCTATTGCGGTTTAGAGCTCGCAGTTAGGACTGTATAAACATTTGTTTGCATTGTTTTTTATAATATGATCCGAGAAGATTTATTTGCATAGGTTTTGTACCATAGTCCGATAGGTTTAGGTCTTAGGTTTAGAACATAGGTTTTTCACCACAAACTTTGCACTAGGACTTAGGATTGTGTAGTTTAGGCTTTTAAACTTAGGTTTTTAGACCTTAGCTTAGGATTTAAGCCTTTTTAGATCGCCATAATAAAAAAAAACCCATTACAATGATATCGTCAAATTACGACATTAATCAACAAAAACCATGACGACAACCTAGGCCATATCCACGATGATGAGGTAACCAACACCCTGAAGAACTGGAGAACATTGGTGAAGCTGACAAAGCTGAAGATGACCTGAATTCTCTGGATGCACTGGACTGACAAGATCCTCCTGGATCACAAAAGGAAGGAGTGGACTATGACGAGATATTTGCACCAGTTTCCCGATACCAGAGCAATGTGAGGGGTTCGAAGATCAAGACTGAAAGATGTGAAAATTCCACAACCAGAATCCATACTGCAGCAACTGATGATATTACTCCTATTTGTTAAATTCCTTTAAACAAATTACTTGCAGTTTCCTATGGAAAATATCATAATACATACACTGTAGCCTTCACCTAATTAAGTACTATGTGAAAACAAGAGATTGAGCAAGAAAAAGAATACAACACAATTGACACTGTTATTTTTGGACAAATGTCCCCAGAAAAACCCAATGCGGGAAAATTGGTGGAGTAGCTCTGAGGGTTTTATATTATTAAGCAGTAGTTTCTAAATACAAGTCTGGATGCCCTCTCAACAATCCAGTTACAAAGAAATACCACTGGCGGAGAAGAATTGTGAGATTACCTCACTCTACCCGGCAAATCCTGGTTGTTCCGACGGCTAAATCAACTGTCCCCTGCTACAATTACACTGCCCTACGCAGTATCTGCGTGGGCCTGCGTGGAGCTCTCTGAGGCTCTACGTCAGCTCAACTGGGAAACGTCTTGCCTTCTGGAGCAGTTTCCTGCCCTCCCAGCTCAAAAATGTCAGCTCCTCTACAAAACCTGGACTTCTACGTGGGTGATTGTGCTGCCTCTACGTAAGCCCTTTTGGCTCAGCGTCAAGCTCTACGTGGGCCCTTTTGGCACAACGTCAACCCCTCTGGTGTGTCTCTGCTGCATATCTTGGGCTCTGGAGAAGATACTCCAACCCAACTATCCCTACCCCTCAACTGCAAGAAATCTACTCGATCAAAATTTCCTCATGAGAACTTTTCACTTCAGAAATTCTATCACTTGATCTCTCGGTGTGTCTTTGAAATGACCCTCAAGCTCCCTTAAATAATCTTCTCATTTACATTCAACGAGACAAATTAAAAGCTAATCAATGGTTAAGATCATTTTAGCTTGATCCTCATCTTCTTCTAGAAGTTACAGCCACAATTAGATTAATACCCATTAATATTTTTAATTTACTAAGTTTAGACTTAGGGTCCCATTAAAAAATATTAATTATTTTAATAAAATTAGTTCTAGGTGGAATTTCCGAAAACACTTTCTTTGTTCTTTGGAATACATTTTCCCAAGCCTCCTTGCAAAATTTGAGGCCTAGAGCACATCTAATACTACTCCAAATCAACAAAAGACACATGTTTGCAGGTTGAAGAAAGCTCTCTATGGGTTGAAGCAAGCCCCTAGGGCTTCGTATGAGAGTATTGATAGCTATCTTATGACGCTGGGTTTTACAAGGAGTGAAGCTGACCCGAACCTATACTTCAAGTTTGAAAAGGACATGCCTCTCATTCTTGTCCTCTATGTCAATAATCTTTTTCTAATAGGTGCAGACCCTCTCATTTACCAATGCAAGAGGGAGTTGGCTTCCGAATTTGAGATGAAGGACCTAGGTTTGATACACTACTTCCTAGACTTGGAGGTTTGGCAAAAGCCAGGTGAGATTTTCCTTTCTCAAGGAAAATACATTGTGAAGCTATTCGAGAGATATAGGATAGTGGAATGCAAGTTTGTGTCTAGTCCAATGAAACTCAGCTTCAAGAAGCTATGTGGAAGTGTTGTTGGGCCCACATTGCATTGGCAAATCTTTTTGAGTATCGACAACTTGTGGGGCCTCTGATGTTCTTGGTAAACTCCCGTCTTGACATGTGCTTCGCTGTGAATACATTGATTCAATTTGTTGTCGAGCCTCATTACATACATTGGATTGCTGCCAAGAATCTCTTGAGATATCTATGTGGCAGAATCAATTATGGTTTGAGATACATTGCCCGAAATTTGAGGCTACATGGATATACTGATGCTAATTGCGCTGGTAGTGTGGTGGATCGTAAGAGCACGTCTAGGTGTTGTTTCTCTTTGGGGTCTACTTCAATATCTTGGATGAGCAGGGAGCAGAAATTGGGTGCTTTAAGCACCGCCGAGGCCAAATACATTGCTGCTAGTATGGCCTATTGTGAAGCTATTTGGTTGAGGAAGCTCTCCAATGAGTTGTTTGAGCACGTGCTTGACACCACCGTGATCTTCTGTGACAACCAGAGTGCCATTCGCCTTTCAGAAAATTCCATATTCCACGACCGCTCCAAGCACATTGATATCAGGTACCACTTTATCCGGGATATGGTACAATGGGGAGGAATCAGGCTCCAACACATCAAGACTGATGAGCAAGTCGTAGATATCCTCACGAAGCCTTTGTGGAAGGTCAAATTCTTAGCCTTCCAAGAGAGAATTGGATTTGTGGAAAGACCCTCTTATGAGGGCCCCACATGAGTTGGACATTGAGCTCTGGGAGTTCCTGGGAGCTTGGGGTATTTCTTGGACCTATGAGCAACCATAGGGTGAGTGGTTCACCTTCCCCTAGTGGTGCGCTATGTACATTGTGAGTGGTTCACCTTCCCCTGTAATACCCCATGATGGTTGACACGTGTGTAGGGTGAGTGGTTCACCTTCCCCTACGATTGACATATGCATAGGTGTTGATTTGGGGTAGCATCGGATGTGCTCCAGCCACAAAATTTGGTGGAGAGGTCAGGGCACATGAGATCTCCAATACCCAGAAAGGGTTTGGGCAGATTCTAAACAGATCAGGAGATATTAAAATAATTAGTATTTTTAATGGAGTCCCTAAGCCTAAACTTAGGGAAAATAAAATATTAATGTGTATTAATATGAATCTGTGTTAGAATGGTCCAAAAGACATGGATCAAGCCAGATCTAATCTTAGCCATTGATTAGGGACTTAATCTCGGCCGTTTATATGTCAACAGGAAAAGTATAAGAGGAGGCTTGAAGGTCACTTAGAGAATACACCAGAGTGATCAGCCATTCTATTCTCTAGAGCGGGGTTTGCTAAGAGAGATAAAATCAGTGAACGGGAGAGCAGCTGAGGGGAATTGAGTACAGAGAAACAAAGAAGGTAGAGATTGTGCTAGGAGAGCAACACAGCAGCCAAGGAGGGTGGCGCAGAGCCAGCAAGGGTTCACGCAGAGGCAGCAAAGTGCTGCGCAGAGCACCAGAGGGGCCAGCGTAGCTGACGCAAGGCCTCCTGGGGCTGACGCAGGCCAAGGAAGGCTGACGCAGGGCCAACGCTGGGCTAAGAGAGGCTAACGCAGTCTAGATTAGGTAGACGCTAGGGTTGCAGAGCAATTTTGTGCTGAGAAACTATCAAAAGGATTTTCCGAGGTTTTAGCCAGGAGATTTCTCTCAAATTGTGAGGTATAGTTGCTAAGGAAATTCTCTGTTGGGTAGACCAGTTTCGACACCCAGATTGTACTCTGATATTGCTTAATAAGAAAACCCTCAGATAGCTGCACCGATTTTCTCACATTGGGTTTTTTCGGGGACATTGGTCCAAAAATAATGGTGTCATATGGTGTGTTTGTTCTTGTTTCTTTTAGTTATTGATCTGTATTATGTTGAGCATGCACTGGTGTTTATTTTCATTATTTACTTTGTAAATAACTTGTTAAAGAAAAAATAACAAGTAGGTAGGAAAAAAGCAGAAAAGTGCATGAAGGGTTTCTAAACTAAGTAAACTTAGAAACATCAACATGGTATCAGAGCGTGATTGCAGATCACAAGAGGACTAAGAAACATCAGTCGAGCGGAGCAATAGCAGCAGAAAACAGCTGCCCCGAGGTGACAAAAGTTGTTTCTAGCAGTGCAAAGGCCATTAAGTGTGACGCAGAGCCAGCCAGAGCCACGCAGAAGAAATCGGGAGCTGCCGAGAGCCTCAGAAAGGCCAGCGTTGCTGACACAGAGGGCTAGAGGGCTGACGCAAACCCATCTTGGGTGACGCAGAGCCAGCGTGAGGCAGAGGGGCTGACACAGTTCACAGAGAGGCAGTTGTTGGAGTCTAGAAGGCTGCAGAAATATTCCAGAGTGGAGTTGGTGAGATTCTGTAGTCATAACAGTACATGACAGAGGAGTGCCAAAGGAGTTCTTACTGAGGGTTTCTAGCTGAGGAACCTGGATCAGCAGTGCAGTTTCACAAGACGATCAGAGTAGGGGGCATCTCAACAAGCGGCAGAAGGATTTCCAAGAGGGAAATCTGGACTCAGAGGGAGTCCAAAAGAGAAATTTCAGACGGGAAGTAGAGACTCAGAGGAGTCGAATAGATAACATCTAGGAGGGAAGTAGAGGAACGTCATGGCACTACACGGGGTAAGAGACCAGGATAGACTGGATGGAGCATCGAACTTCGCAGTTTGGAAGGCCAGAATCTTATTAGTGCTTGACAGGAATCGTGTCAAGAACTTTGCCTTGAAGGTTATAGCTATCCCAGTCGACCCCAATGATAACGACAAGTATGAAGAGGCGATGGCGAGAGCAAAGTGCATTATTCTTGACAGGGTCAAGGATTATGTGGTACAACATATAGCCGAGAAGGAAACAGCAATTGAGATGTGGGAGGCTCTCAAGAACCTGTACCAGCATACTTCTATGCAGAGAAGAATGTTGCTCAAGAACCAGATGAGGTCATATCAGATGAAGAAGGGTCAATCGATTGACACATTCCTCGGAGGACTGAATGAAATCCAAGACCAGTTGACTGCTATAGGAGCAACACCGGATCAGGGACTTATGGTGAGGACAACCTTGAATGTTGTCTCAGAAGATTGGGAAGTGTTTGTCCAGAGTATCCTGGGCAGAGGGACTCTCCCACCTTGGGACGAGATGTGGGCAGTTCTTCGCCAAGAAGAGATCAGACGGCATTGGAAGATAGGTGGTAGCAACAAAGGGATCAAGTTCAAGCAAGAGGAGGAGGATGTGGCCCTAGCATCTGAGGGAAAGCAGGAGAAGCAAAAGAAGAAAGATCTCTCCAAGATCAAGTGCTTCCACTATGGGGAGATGGGTCATTATGCGACCCAGTGCCCAAGGAAGAAGAGTAAGGGAGAGTCTTCTGAGACCAAGGCAGCACCAGCACAGGAAAAGAAGGAAGTTTTGACAGACGATGATTGTGCCATGAGTGCACACACACCACTTGAGTAGAAGTGGGGAGACATCGAGCTATAGTCAGGGAGACTACAGGCGATGAGGGGCTGGATCCTTGAGGTACCCAACCTCTTGGATTAGACCTTGCTAAGGGAACCCCGACTAGGAGTAGCAGGACTGGCTGAGTGGGTAGAGATAGATGCGGATGGAGCGGCAAAGAGAGTTACAGTGCAGGATTCCCGAGACATCGTAGAGCTAGCAAGCTACAGCAGTGCAGAAGGCATAGGGGTGTTGCACCAGTGCAGGAAGGCACAACGAGCTGTGCAATGGTGTGAGATGCAGGGAGTTGTTACAGCAGCCAGAGGTCAGAAAGGGAGCACTTGTTAGTGGCAAAGGGAGCTTCAGCATCAGAGGGTGTTTCTAGCCCAACAAGGAGGTCAATTGGGAGATCAGTTACTTACTTCTCAGTGATTGAGTTGCAATGCAGCAGTGGGCAGCACAATGCAACATGATGAGAGGAGGTGTAGTGCGGATGCAGTGCTAGGAGAAAGGACCAACAACAGCACAGATACAGAGGGAGCTGTCGTACAGATGCAACAGTGGCAGTGGTAGAACCATGGGCAACAGTGCAGAGGATGTTCGGCAAGAAGGCCTAGCATCAGCGTAGGTACCAATGCCAGATGATCAGAGTAATACTTAGGGAGGTGTATTGCTATAGCATAGTCCTCGCTAAGAGGGAGTGTTGATTTGGGGTAGCATCAGATGTGCTTTAACCATGAAATTTGGTGGAGAGGTTGGGGCACGTGAGATCTCCAATACCCAGAAAGGGTTTCAGCAGATTCTAAATAGATCATGAGATATGAAAATAATTAATATTTGTAATGGAGTCCCTAAGTCTAAACTTAGGGAAAATAAAATATTAATGTGTATTAATATGAATATGTGTTAGAATGGTCCAAAAGACATGGATCAAGCCAGATCTAATCTTAGCTGTTGATTAGGGACTTAATTTCGGCCATTGATATGTCAACAAGAAAAGTATAAGAGGAGGCTTGAGGGTCACTTGGAGAATACACCAGAGTGATTAGTCATTCTATTCTCTAGAGCGGGGTTTGCTAAGAGAGATAGAATCAGTGATCGGGAGAGTAGCTAAGGGGCATTGAGTACAGAGAAGGCAGAGATTGTGCCGGGAGAGCAGCGTAGCAACCAAGGAGGGTGACACAGAGGCAGCGAAGTGATGCACAGAGCACCAGAGGGGTAAGCGTAGCTGATGCGGAGGCTCCCAGAGCTGACGCAGGCCAAGGAAGGCTGACACAGGGCCAGTGCTGGGCTAGGAGAGGCTGACGCAGTCCAGATTGGGCAAATGTTGTGGTTGCAGAGCAGTTTTGTGCCAAGGAACTGCCGAAAGGATTTTCCGGGGTTTCAACCAGGAGATTTCTCTCAAACTATGAGGTATAGTTTCTAAGGAAATTCTCTATTGGGTAGGCCAATTTCGGCACCCAGATTGTACTATGATATTGCTTAATAAGAAACCCCTCAGATAGCTGCACTGGTTTTCCCGCATTGGGTTTTTCCAAGGACATTGGTCCAAAAATAATGGTGTCATGTGGGGTGTTTGTTCTTGTTTCTTTTAGTTGCTGATCTGTAATATGTTGAGCATACATTGTTGTTTATTTTCAGTATTTACTTTGTAAATAACTTGTTAAAGAAAAAATAACAAGTAGGTAGGAATAAATCAGAAAAAGTGTATGAAGGGTTTCTCAACTAAGTAAACTTAGGAACTTCAACAATAGGATGAGTGGTTCACCTTCTCCTTTGGCATATGAGTAGGATGAGTGGTTCACCTTCTTTTGTCGATGCCCCAACATACATCCTACCCATAGAGTCCAAGACTCATGGGAAGTACCTCTCATCTGGCCAATGAGTTGGGAAAAGTGGTAGGGACCATAGAATTTCCGATGGATGCATCGTGTACTACCGTACTCCCTATGACTAGGATGCATGGTGTTCAACAACTTGATCTAGGATCTTTTGAAGTTCTACCTCTGGGCTGACTTTTGTCAATGGAGATTGGTAAGGTCTTGTGACTCACTCTCGATCACTTCTTCTTCATTATTACTTCATGGTTCAGTAGAGTAGAGCAAAGATGACAGAGATGGTGTTGATTTGAAGTAGCATCGGATGTGCTCTAGCCACAAAATTTGGTGGAGAGGTTGGGACACATGAGATCTCCAATACCCAGAAAGGCTTTGGCAAATTCTAAACAGATCAGGAGATATTAAAATAATTAATATTTTTAATGGAGTCCCTAATTTTAAACTTAGGGAAAATAAAATATTAATGAGTATTAATATGAATCTGTCTTAGAGTGGTCCAAAAGACATGGATCAAGCTAGATCTAATCTTAGCTGTTGATTACGGACTTAATTTCGGCCGTTGAATCATCATCAGGAAAAGTATAAGAGGAGGCTTGAGGGTCACTTGGAGATCACACTAGATGATCAATCATTCTATTCTCTAAAGCGGGGTTTGCTAAGAGAGATAGAATCAATGATCGGGAGAGAAGTTGAGGGGCATTGAGTACAGAGAAGGTAGAGATTGTGTCGGGAGAGCAATGCAGCAACCAAGGAGGGTGACGCAGAGCCAGCAAGGGCTCATGCAGAGCCATGCAGAGGCAGCCAGGTACTGCGCAGAGCACTAGAGGGGCTAGCGAAGCTGACGCAGAGGCTCCCAGAGGTGATGCAGGCCAAGAAAGGCTGACGCAGGGCAAACGTGAGACAGAGAGGGGTTGACGCAGTCCAGATTGGACAGATGCTTGGGTTGCAGGGGTAGTTTTGTGATGAGGAGCTACTGGAAGGGTTTTTCGGGGTTTCAGCCAGGAGATTTCTCTCAAAATGTGAGGTATAGCTGCTAAGGAAATTCTCTTTTGGGTAGGTCAATTACAGCACCTAGATTGTACTCTGATATTGCTTAATAAGAAAACCCCCTTAGATAGCTGCACCGGTTTTCCCACATTGGGTTTTTCTGGAGACATTGGTCCAAAAATAATGGTGTCATGTGGTGTGTTTGTTCTTGTTTCTTTTAGTTGCTGATTTGTAATAGGAGCATACACTGGTGTTTATTTCTATTATTTACTTTGTAAATAACTTGTTAAAGAAAAATAACAAGTAGTTAGGAATAAATCAGAAAAAGTGCATGAAGGGTTTCTAAATTAAGTAAACTTAGAAACTCCAACAAATGGTACATGACGACAAGATGGCATGATGATGACAGATGGATTGGCAAGTGGAATTCTCCCTAGTTGAGTGGGAGTGTTAAAATTGGCAACTAGGGCCAAATTCCACCTTGGGACAACTCATTTGATGGAGATGATGATTGCATTGGATTCCTCTTTTTGAGAAGTCCAAGATTGATATAAAGATCAACTCATTTGGACAAGTAGAAGTGTGATTTTGAATTTATGACCACACATGCAAATTGTTCAAGTCGGCCTCAGCGAAATGTAGGCTGAAGAAGCCCAATGGATGTGTCTCTTCTTCCACAACAAAGTGTATAAATAGAAGAGACCTCACACCTATTTGGACAGCAATCACTTACACATTTCTTCTCTATTCATTAGATTGGTTCATACAGCTTGGGCAGCCTCTCTCTCACACGTGTGGCAAGGAGGATGATTTTCTGGACAGAAAATTACAGGTCGAATTTCAGACTTCAAGGGCAGGTTTGACCAAGGGGCATTTGACTGAATTTGACTTTGGTTTTTGGGCCAAAGATTCGATTTTCTTAGGCCACATTGCTGGGCACAAAAATCAAGGATTTATGGGCTGGTTGACCTTCCTTGACTTCAGGTTTGACTGCTGTTTGACCGCAGAAAATTACAGCAGTCTTCTCTTTCCTTTGAGCAAGTTCGACTGAGCTGTTTTGGGTTGAATTTATCCTCTTGATCAGGCCAAGTTTGACTAAGGAAGACCGAGCTGCTTTAAGGAAGAGTTTTTGCTGTTTTGACGAGCGTTGACTCTCTAGTTAGGGCTGAAGTTTGACTGCAGAATTTGACATGGTTGATTTGACTTTGTATTGGGCTAGTTTGTTTGACTTTTGGACTCTGTCTCTGCTGAACTACTGAATAATAGTAAGAAGATTTGATCAAAGGGTTTTACCCACATTGGGGTTTTTCCCGGGCATCCACCAAATCTGGTGTCCTCTTGTCTTGGCTTGTCTCTGCATTTGTTTATGTTCTATTTGCATTTACTGTCAATGTGATTAATGGTTAATGTGATTGCTACTGAAAATAATTGGAAGTTGTTATTGGGCTGCCAAACGAACATTGAAGTAAATTGTGCTAAGCAAAGAACATACCATTGCTATCTAAAATTAACAATAGCCAAGCACAATGAGAAACAGATTTTTGGTCAAAGACCAGGGCAAAACCCCACAAAGGGGAAAACCCAAATCAATTCTTTTTCTTAGATATTCAATCAATGTTCAGCTGAGATACATAATCCAATTCGTACATCCACAAACAGTCAAAGTCAACCAAGTCAAATCCAGTGAAAAGAGAGAAAATGTCAATTTTGGTCAAAATCTGATCTGCAACAAAAGGGCCAAAGTTTGGGCTGTGCAAAATAGTCAAACCTCGATCAACGAACTCCTGAAATCTTCGGTCAAAATCACAGGGTTGACCTGCAGTCAACCTGCCCAGAACAGAGATAACAAGGCTTTCAAACTGACTCAAAGTCTTCATGAAATGCTTGGCCTCCAAGACAATCAAAGAGCTCAGTCAAACAGATCCAAAATAGCCCAAGTCAACGCAAGTCAAAACAGAGAGAAAGATGCTGGTCAACGCAGAACTTAAAAGCTCCTTGTCTCCTTCACACATGTGAACTCCTGTGATTTCAGATCGAATGGATGGATGTGTGTGTGTCCAAATGAGATCTAACGACGCCATATTTATGTATTTCATGAAGTGGCTTTTCGCATTGTAGGGCCGACTTGGTCAAACTTATAAATATGAATTTTCTCCATCATTTTTCTAATGAAATTCTAATCGAGGCTGCCAACTTCAACAAAAATGAGATAATTTTATTAATATCCAACAAATGACCACAAATAGGTCAATGGGACTGCTAAGTATAAGTGTGTATTACAAAGTGGGAGTGCAAAAGCCACTCTAGAAAAGCATAAAACATTGAATCTAAGATTTGCTAAATAAGACATATAACCTGAGAGCGAGCAGATTACTAAGCAGTACTACATATATAAATAAGAGCTACTGAGAACCAAAGACTCTTGAGGAGGATGTCTTGCGTAAGGGATGTTAATCAACACCTTCCGAAGCAAACTACTTAGTGGGAGAGAGGGATTCCTTTCCCCAAGCCAAAGGTCCCAGTATCTGTATCTGTATCTCTCCTATCGTCTGAGGCTGTTGGGAAGAAGTTCCTGCTAGATGACTGAATAAGGACCTGGTACTATAATATCTGATCTGAAGTATGTCTTGCTGCCTGGATGGTGTAACCCTCTGCTGAAGTCTGGAAGAAGTCCTGTGTCTGCAGGTACTGTGTAAACTATCCTGGGATCTGAAGTGACAACATTGTAAGGGTTTCGCAGGTGAACCGTGGATGGCCTCCTGAGATCTTGTGGAGCTAGCATCTGATGGAGTGCTGCAATCTGCTTGCCTTGACTGCTTAGTGTTTTAAACTGGTGGCAAACATACTTAAAAATAATAAAATAACAGAAACCGAAAACTTGAATATTATTTGCTTGTGATCCACCATCTGCAGGGTAGCTCACACAAGATCTGTTTTGGCAGAATGGGATCCATTTATGGGCAGGGAGGATTTGTCTATGTGGTGGGTCATATGTGGATGCAGGCGGATCTATATCCATATCTGAATCTGAAATGTGGATCCGCAGATCCACCCTTAATCCCCTGCAGATCAGATATCACAGATTTATTATTCTCTGCTTGCTGGAATTTTGTTTGAATTTTTCTGCAGATACAAAAATCAGATTGTCTTGTTGGCATTTCTTTGCAATGTTTAACTTTAGTCATAGTGCCTATAATGGAATTTTGCTTGTTGCAAACGAAGTACGAAGGCTTTCTAACATCATTTTGAGTATTTTTCAGGGAGAAAGTTTGGCTTCAGGTACCGTAAGCATGATTCATTACCTAAAAGTCAGTTGCATGATAAATAAAGACGAGTTATTTTCCTATGAAAATATTCAATTTTGGATTTACCAACTTTATTTTACAAGGCCGCTAACAAAGGATGTACAACGAACTTACAGAGGTGCATGCCTGGCACATAGTAAGTAAAAGTCTGTCTTTTTAATTAATGAATTCACTTTATACGTGGCTCTATAGTTCCCCTCTTTTTCTTTGCATTGTGCAAGGCTTGGAAATGCTGAAATGTCAATTTGAGTATTTTTTGCAAACAGGAAAGGTGTTTACTTTGGAACGGGGAAGTTTACAAGGGAATTTTCTCTTGTAACATTTTGGCAATGTTGGAAAGAATCAATCGAATTGTGAAATTTGAAAACAGTAGCACAAATTAATGGAATATCTTTTGATATTGAGAGGAAAAAAAAAGACTACAGCGACTAGGAGAAAAGATCAAGATTTCCTAGAGAACAGATGATATCATTGATGTATTACAGCACACAGAAACAGTTAAGAAATTGACTATTTGTAACATGTATTTCATAATATATTTTCATTTTAGCATGATGTGCGCTCATTTGCTAAGCATTTGACTATTTGTAACCCATGTTTATAATATATTTACGTTGTAGCATGATTTACAACTAATATACCATCTAAAATCTCATGCCAAGAGAGATTTGAAGCACTTTACCCACTGTTAAATTGTGCTTTTTAGTTGCTAGAGAGATAATTTTCAGCACACATAATATGGTGATGATGTGCTTTTCTCAAAACAAATCATAAAGCAGTTTGATACATTTTCCTTTATGGCTTACAAAACACTCTTCTTCAAGGAGGTGGTACGAAAATGCATGCAATACAGAATACAAAATAAAATAGATACAAGTGCTACAGCAGAAATGTTAAATGTTAAGAACATAGCTACTGAGACAGTTTTCGGACAGCATATTAATGCTTTTCCTTTTTTCTGCTTCCTATTTTCAGACTTGAAGTGTTTTAGAAAACTATCTAGGTCACATGACATGAGGACATGGATGACAGATAGCTATGAGTATCCTACATGGGACAAGCTGACCACAGAAACAGGGCATGTAAAATATATATATAAAATCACCAGAATAGAGAAGAGTAGGGGCATTTTGGAGGAAATCTTAGGATGATGAGGGCCAAATAATTACCAACGAAGGTGCATGAAGCAGTTACACTGAACTCTCTATGAATGATGAACAGCTTTAATGCTTCTCATGTAGCACTCTCGAATCTCGTTAGGCTAGGAGAGATAGTTGGGATTGTTACTATGGGTTTATAGCCTTTTTATTATAGAACAGGAATTTAAGACCTACATCTTAAAATCTGAAATCTTTTATCTTTATAAATTTTTTATATTTTAGAATTATAACGATAAAAAAGTGGAAGAATAATAAAGTTGAAAGGAAGATTGTGTTTAAAATGTAAATACATAACAATAAATGAACAACTTGATACTCCAATAAGCCGAAATTTGAAAGGAACCAGTGATATATATATATAATATATAATATGGCCAATCGGAGTTAAAACTAAAAATGTGTGTTTTCAAACTTCTATGAGAGTCGGGATGAAGAAATCTTCATCCTTATAAGCCAAAGATGTAAAATAGACTCATGCAATGGCAACTAGATGCTCAAAGAAAGGAATAAATACAGAAATATGCAATAGATCACTTCAAGTAATCAACAAATACTATTAAATTCTACAAAAATTGAACTAATCAGCATTGAATAATCATTTCTTTTTGAATAAAATGAACATAAAATTAAATTAAATAATCAACTGTGAAGAACAATATATAGAAAGTCAAACTATCTTTTTTCACTACGTTTCACGTGGTCCCTTCTATCAACAAGATTGTTTTAGTTCTAGAAAGCTCAGAAAGGGAAATGGATCAAATGATAATTAACTTTCAAAGCTTTAGCATACCTTAACACATAATTCTCCCTCTATCCATTTGTAACTATTTTCCCCTTCATATGTGTAGAAATCATATTGGTACTTAAGCTCCTTAAATGAAATATGTTCATTAATTTTATAAGAGCATAAATATGTCTTAAGGGAAAAAGGGGTTACAAATGTATTTTATAACTAATGACTAGGCGTCTTGCTAGAACTTTTATATATTTATACACACACTCTCCTTTGTAACTCCCATTCATAATCAACAAAATGATTGTAAGGAAAAATTGTATGTGGATCATGTGGCTTCTAAATAAAATATGATCATATATGATATGCAATTCATCACCATATGTATCTCATCTCAAAATGTAATGTGCTATATGTTAAAAGATATCATAAAAAAAATTCACATGATTTTTGGACGCATGTTTCGAAAACAAATTTCTCTTTGAGTAGAAGTAGACTTAGAGGAATTAGAAATGAGTATGTTCAAAAGTATTTTTCCTGTCTTCTTGGAAGACCGGGTGGGCTTTCTTGAAAGAGAATGAGCAAAAGAGGCAACATAAGGAATCACATGATTAAGAGAAAATACAACTGAATGTTTGTAGGCATGGAGGGAAAATGTATAAGACTAGAGGGAGGATACATAGGATTAGTGTTACATCTATCATTAATAGGTTGCCTAGGAGACTCGAGAATACTAGTGATGCTAGGGTTTGTGGAATTTTTATCTATTGCAGTAATTGAAAATTATTCTTCTAACTGAAATTTGAAATTATGCAGTTTATTTGCTAAGACAAACAACGAATAAAATCACAACTACAATTTTCACCATAAAAGGATTGTTGAAAATAAAATATTGAAAACTGAGAACTTCTAGCGCACAAGAATTTTGACAGTTATTTTTAGACAATTGTCCCCAAAAAACCCAATGCGAGAAAATCGGTGCAATAGATGAAGGTTTTATTATTATTCTTTAGCAGCAATTCTGAATACAATAATTTAGATGCTCAACTGATAATCTAATATGAGGAAAATATTGGCAAAATTATTATGAGAATTTTCTCTCACCCCACAACTAATTTCTGTCACCGAAATATCCTCCCTAGACTCTGCGTTGAGCCTCCTGCATCACCCTCTGCGCAGAGCTTACGTTGGCCCTATGAGAATTTTGACCTTCTCTTGCCTCTTTGGAGGATTAGAAACCTTCTTCCCATAATGTTGTTGCCCACCTCTTCCACCTGCTACTCACCCTTTGGCTCTATCTTCTCTGTTGAGCTACTGCTACTGAGAAAATCGAATTGCCTGCGCAACTGAGTATCTGCAATGGTGTATCTCCATCACTACATCAACCTCCTCTTATAACCTACTATTGGAGCACCAATGGCCAATATTAAAACATAATCGATGGCTAGGATCATTTCTAGATCAATCCATGTGAATTTCTAGATGATTCTCACATTATCTTACTTAATATTGATTAATCAACCATATTCTCTAAGTTTAGACTTATGAAATATTAAAAAAACGGGTAATAATCTAATTGAGACACTTCTAGACAGAATTTCCAGAAACAATTTCTTGGTTTTGGACATCTCATGTATTCTAGCCTCTCCACTAAATTTTGTTGCTAGAATACATTCGATGCTACAAAAACTAATACTCCCTCTTAGCGAGGAATGTGTTCTAATACTGCACCCCCTGCCACAACACCTTGTTTCGACATCATATCCTATCACGTTGTTGATGTCTGGATGCTTTTGCCCCCCAATCACTGCGCAACTCTGATATATGTTGCATCTATGTTGTCGCTGACACTGCGATACTATTGCCAACACTGCAACTCCCTCTCATATGTTGCTACAGCAACTGCAACATCTGCAATTGAGAATCATCCAAAGTAACGTGTCCCTGCTACTGAAACAGGGTCTCCACCATACCCATATGTTCCCTGAAATAGACAAATTTAGCTCTCCCTAGAGCTTTCATGAGCATATTTGTGCCCTGCTCTTTTGTAGGAATATACTTTAGCTAGACTGCTCCATGTTGTACACAATCTCTGATGAAATGACACTGAATATCGATGTGCTTCGACATGTCATGAAACACTAGATTCTCATAGAGCTTTATGCAACTCTGATTATCACAGTAGACACTAGTCGCCTCCATCCTTTGCCTTTCGAAGCCATATAGCTTCGCAAGTAGCTGTGTTGCCTACCATATACTCTACTTCTGCAGAGCTCAAGGCTACTGACTTTTGCTTCTTGCTACACCAAGAAACTATCCCTAATCCAACACTGAAGCAGTAGCTGAAGGTACTTTTCTTGCTCCTTGAACTGCTTGCCCAATCTGCATCTTTGTACCCACAAATTCTTACGCCATTTCTTCGAGTATATCTAAACCCATACTTGATTGTGCTACAGACATACCTCAGAATATGCCTTGTTGTTGCCCAATGTACCCTCTTCGACTCTACCATAAACTGACTTAGGGTATTGACTACGAAGCAGATATCTGGCCTAGTGTTGACCAAATACATGAGAGACCCAATAAGTTGTCTATACAAGGTAGCGTCAACATCCTTGTTATCCAACGCATCTATCTTTTTCCAGTTGGTGATCATGGGCGTAGACATGGGTCTGCAATCCTGCATTCTAAACCTTTTCAGAATATCTATAGCGTATCTTCCTTTCCCAAGGAAAATATTCCCATCCTTCTACCATACTTCCAATCCTAGGAAATAGTGCACCAACCCAAAATTCTTCATGTCAAACTCTGTTGCCAAGTTCCTCTTGCAGTCCTCTATGAGCCTTGATGATCCTATCAAAAAGAGATCATCCACATACAAAACTAGAATGAGTGGTTCACCCTTTACCATCAAATAATAAAGGTTGGGATCTGTGTGACTCTTGATGAATCCCATCTGTTGCAAGTAGTTGTCAATCCTACCACACCATGCCTTGGGAGCTTGCTTGAGTTTGTATAGAGCTTTCTTCAGTCTGCACACATGAGTATGCCTCTCATGAGTCTCAAAGCTCTCTGTCTGTTCTATGCACACTTCTTCCTCTATCACCTTGTTCAAGAAGGTTGTCTTGACGTCCATCTATGAATTTTCCATCCCATTTGAGCTGCTAGGGATATAACTGACTGGATAGAAGTGTATCTAGCAATTGGGGCGAAGGTCTCCTCATAATCTATCCCTTCTTTTTGTGCATACCCCTTTGCCACGAACCTAGCCTTATACTTTTCCACACTGTCGTCTGAAACATATTTGATCTTATAGATCCATCTAGAACCTACAATTGATTTGTCTTCCGACGTTGGCACTACCTCCCAAACATCATTCATCATGATAGACCTATACTCTTCTACCATGGCGTCTACCCATACTTGATGTTGTGTGGCCTTTTGAACCCTGGAAGGTTATGCACCCTGAGCCACCAATGCTTGGTACATGTCAAGTTGTTTGCGTTGTCTTTTGTTCATCCTAGGAGTTCTAATAAACTCCTATGCATCTCTCAATGTCCGACGAACTTCTCTGCTAGCTCGACCACTAGTCATGGGAGGTTCAACCAATTCCTCGTCATTTTACTTTTGCTACTCCATCTGCTGAGAACTCCTTGGATTTCCTGCACCTGAGGAAATACTAGTGTTGGTCACAATACTCAATCCTTTTGATTGTTCTCCTGGTTGTCCCACTGGCTACTCCTGCTAGTGGACCAAAGGAGCATCTACTGTCTGATTCTGATCCCCTACAGGCATCTCACGAGATCTCTTGAAAGCTCGGTCCTCCATGAACTTCACGTCTCAGCTTAGTACAATCTTCCTATTGCTAGGAATGTAGATTATAGATGCCTTTAAGGTTTCACTGTACCTAATGAAGAACCCCTTTTCTATAGTCTAATCCAGTTTGGTATGTTTATCATCTGGCACATGGCAATAAGCAACGCTGCCAAATTTTTTGAAGTGGGTAACATCTGGTTTCTTCCCTGTGAAAACTCTTGGCATTTTGTTACCCAATGCTCTATGAGGAGTCTTGTTCCTAATATTTATTGTCGCGTTACATGCCTCTGCCCATAAAAATCTGGGTAGATCCTGGTCATCTAACATAGCCTTTGCAACTCCAAGAATGGTTATGTTTTTCCACTTCGCTACACCATTTTGCTGTGAATTATATGGACTTGTCCATTCTCTCTTGATGTCTTCCTTCACACGGAAATCTATGATGTCTTTATCAATATATTCTCCACCATTCTTTGAGCGAAACAGCTTGATCTTCTTCCTTATCACATTCTCCACGAGAGTTTATCCAGATTTTCCTAGAATGGTCATCAATAAAGGTGACGAAATATTCGACACTGCTGAGAGTTCTTGTGGACATCGGGCCACAAATATCTGAATGTATGAGTCCTAATGCACCATTAACCCTATTGTCACTTCTAGGAAATGTTGCCTTAGCATACTTCCCAAGTACACATCCTCTGCACACATCATTGTGTTTTGTGCCAAATACTGGAACCCCTGTTATTGCTTCTCTGAGCATCCTGAGGGTTCCATGGTGTAGATGTCTCGTTCTCCTATGCCATAACTCATTCAACTCCTTCCCACTGCTACTATCACTGCCTATTAGTGCCATTGGAGAATCAATTTGTAACTGGTACAATCTGTTACTTCGAACTCCAATCTGTCTTACCTTTTTCTAGCTTGGTTGTTTGACATACACTTTCTTTCCTACGATGTGAGTACCTTACCCCTTGTCCTGTAACTACGATATTGAAATCAGCTTCATACCCAATCTTAGCACATGCAATACATCTGTATCATTGGTGCCTGCTCCTGACTCCCTCTGAAAATCTATGGTACCTCTCCCTACTGAAGTACATTTTGTTCTGTTTCCCATAGTAATCTGGAAGTCCATCTACTCCTTGTATCTAGAGAAATATTCTCTAACCCCTGTCATGTGAGCTGATGATCCACTGTCTATATACCAAACACCCTATGAAGATGATGCAAGAGCATCTAGCTCAGCGATTTCGTTTTATTCTAGTTAACTTATGGGGTCTTGTATTTTCAAGGAAGTTGGCCTATGTATGTAATTATTAATGTTTTAAGTGATTGGAATAGGAATTAATTAGATATTGTGAGGATATTTGTAAATGCTCTCGAATGTAGGAGAACATGAGTGATGATGAGTGATGATGAGAGAGTTGGAAATCAATTGTAATTCTTACACTAGAAAGTGGTGTCATGATTCGTGGAACTAGAGAGGATTATTAGGGATTAACTGGAGTTAAAAGTGGACTTAGAGGATATTCAAGATTTAGTTCAGCAGATTAAGGATCTGAACCAGAATTGGTTAAACAGAACCTTCTGTATAAATGTAAGCCTAAAAGGCATAGAGTCAGTTAGCTGGAGTGAGATTAGATAGGTTTGACTGTAAGCCTACGGGCAGAAAAGAAAGGTCACTGATATAGAAGATTAGGCCGAGGAAGAAATTCCTAAGTAAATGTTTGTTTATTAATACAGATAACTCGATTCTGAGTTTGTATGATGTGTACTGTGTAATTGAGTGACTAAAGAAATTCTACATAACTTAGGTTGCAGGTGTGCAAAATTAGAGAAGTGTGTTACGTGGTTACGCACAGACAGTATTGGAGAGAACCTTCACAGTGAAGGAACCACTGTAAGGTTTTCTAAAACCTAAGGAATTATGAAGGAAGCGTAAAGGCATGAACAGAGATCGAGATCAGAACCAATGAAGATCGTAAGGCGAGAACAAATACGCAGGTAGAAATCCAAATGAGTTGTTACACAGTAAGAAACAAAAGAACGTAGCAGCGAAGCGCAGTGGTTGGATCAATCAGATCAATAAACGAGAGCGAGGGAGATAGACAGCTAAGATTAAGTCACGCAAAATAAGTCAAGAAGATGGACGACAGAGATTAAAACCATGTGATAGAAGAAGGACGAAGTGGTATTCGGAAAGGGTAAGCAGTTTCTCACGCGCTCTAAAGGTGGTAAGCGATCTTTCTAAAATTCACGCGATTAAGCTTAGAGGCTGACACGTAGCAAATGGTGGAGAGAGAAAACCACCTTTCTTGTGTACTCTCGATCGGATAATGATCGTGAAAATATCTGCATGAGATTGTGCGATAACCATTGGATCAAGCGGGATTGATCAACAGTGAAGATCAGCCAAGTTGGTTGGTGATCGGGTGACGCAACAACTGTTGGATTAGACGAAGTAGATCAACGGTAGAGATCATCCGGGAGAGTTAATGATCGGGTGACATGATAACCGTCAGATCGAGGAATGAGATCGGCAGCGGAGATTTAACGCGCTAAGGAGAGCATCGATGTATGTGCAAAGATTTGAAGAAAGGCGGAAAGGTAAAGTTTTAAGTTGGGTTATGAAATATTTCTATTATATGGAAATTATAATAGAAATGAGCAGGATTAATGTATTAGTGGGTTAAGTTAAGAATTAACCAAAGTTTATGAAGGGTTGTGTAAGGTTCTGCTTAAAGTTTTATCAAAGGTTTAGTCTTTGGATAGTTAAATAAATTGTTTCCGCATAGAGATTAGTTAAGGAGCCTTAAACCTTGATCTAAGAGAATTTTTCCTAAGTAAGGAATCTTTGAGACTTCCTGGGACACACATAGTGTGGCATGCAATTGTATTTGCATACTATGGGTATATGCGGCTTAGACTGCATCATTATGGTGTATGCGGCTTAGGCTGGCATCAGAAGATGATCCTAATAAGCAAGCAAATCTATCCTACAATCTAGGAGACAAATCTGAAGTCTCCTAAATGTTACTTTTGTCCATGGTTGTGTTGCAAAATTTATAGTGTGTTATTCCTCCTTTCCACCTTGACACTGGCTCTGCTTCTAGTGAACTGCTGCAAAAACCTCTGAGTGCAACTAGAGATCTTGCCCAACGGAAGTACTGAGCTACTCCCTCTGCCTCTAGATTCACTCAATCTAGAAGGATCAAATTTTTCCGCCCCTCTCAGAAAAATCGAACTTTCCTCAAGCAACTCGGCCTCCTGGCAAAGTACTTTGATGCCCTTGGGAATTTCGGCCCGCTGCCCTTGTTGAGTAGCAAAATTTTTTTCCTTCATTTTTTTGAGCTCTTTGACTGATCAACTGCCCTCTGATACCATGTGAAATTTTTATCTATTGCAGCAATTGGAAATTATTCTTCTAACTGAAATCTTAAATTATGCAGTTTATTTGCTACGACAAACAACGTATAAAATCACCACCGCAATTTTCACCATAAAAATATCGCAGAAAATAAAACATTGAAAACTGAGGAATTCTAGCAGACGCAAGAATTTTGACACAATTATTTTTGGACAATTGTCCCCAGAAAAATCCAATGCGGGGAAATCGATTCAACAGATGAGGGTTTTATTATTATTCTTTAACAACAATTCTGAGTACAATAGTTTAGATGTCCCACTGAAGCGACAAAACTTATAATTTTTTGTGCTATTAAATATAAAATACACAGATGTATTTATAAATAATATGAAATGTACAAGATGTTTTAATGTTACAATGAGGGCCCGTATATATACCTAAGAAGGTGCCCCTTGATGACTGACCATGTATTTTTAGACATGCATTTTCATTAAAATAATGACTATCAAAATAATCACTACTTTGATTATTTATTATTTACATTTATTTTTATTTATTTTATTTGTTATGAATTATATACAAACCCTGCCCCTTTTTTCGAAAAACTTTGTCCTCAAAGTTGAATTGATTTTTTGTAGCATCGAATGTGCTCTAAGCCTCAAAATTTGCAGGGAGGCTAGGACACATGTATTCCAGAATACACAGAAATCATTTTTGGAAATTACACCCGGAGACAATTTTATTAAAATAAATAATTATTTTTAATAGATGCCTAAGTATAAACTTAGGAAATTAAAATAATTAAAGGGTATTAATCAAACTGAGGGTGAAACTTCTAGAAGAAGACAAAGATCGAGTCCAAATGATTTGAGCCATCGATTAGAATCTAATCTGGGTCGTTGATTACTCAATTAGAGGATTATAAAAAGGACTTCGATGGGCATTCAGAAAACACATCAGAAAGAGATCAAGAGATCAAATTTCTCAAAGAGGGCAATGCAACAATTGCTAGAGAATCGATCGAGGAGATTTCTTGCAGTGAAGGGCATGGATAGTTTTCGGAGGGGAGTTTTCCTGGTCTAGAGAGTACAAGGTAGAGAGGGCAAAAAAACGTCTAGAGAGGTTTATGCAAGGCCACGTTGTGGCAATGCAAAGCTTCAGAGGGAGATCAAATTTTTGCTGAGGAACCGTCAGGATTTAGTGTCAGAGCCAGGGTGTGAGACCAGGAGGCCAAAGAGCTGAAGTTTCCAGCCAACAGAGGATTAGAAGGTGCAGCACAGTTTCAGTTGTAGTGAAGCAGTGACTATGTAAGAGTGACGCAGAACTACGTAAAGGCTCATCTCCAACACAGATCAGTGTTGGTTCTTCCAAGGACAGAGTAAGATCATCTCACTATGTTTTGCCCAGCTTTTCACTGTATTGGATAGCCAGTTTGACATCCAACAAATTTTATTTAGAAAACTACCACTTGATAATACAAACCCTCAGTTGTTGCACCAGTTTTTATAGGGACATTGGTCCAAAAATAACAGTGTCACTTGTGTGTTATTTCTTTCTTGCTCAGATCCTTGTTTCCACATATTAATTTAATTAGCAGAGGATACAATGTATTAGTTTCGATATTTCCTGTAGAACACAACAAATAATTTGTTCAGTGATTTGACAAATAGAACAAACTTAATCAATTGTTGCAGTAGAAATTGGGTATTCCAAATTTTTACATGGTATCAGAGCATAGGTGAAGCCAGGGAGAAGACTAGAAGAGCCAACATTGAAGAGAAGGAGGGAGATCGAAGTATTGCATAGGCAGCAGATCAAATGCCTAGAGGGATTGCGCAATCCAAGCTACGAGGGAAAGTTTTTCATGGAAGATATCTCTCTAAGTAAGTCGATAGAGACATAAGATTTCGAGATCAAGATTTGTCAGCGACAAAGGGAGTAGTGCAGCAAAAATTTTAGTGCAGAGCAGTTTCTAGGGAGACAGTTTTCTGCAGCAGTTGTTGGGCAGAAAAACGCTAGAAGAAGGAAGGAGACACTTGAGGGAATTTCTTCCTCAGAGAATTCCTAGCGAGTGAATTCAATTTCTCAAGTGTTGAGCAGCAACAGAGAGGAGCATATATACTAAGTCCAGCAGGGAGCATGTAGGCCAACTTAGCAGTTACGGAGAGGAAAGAGGGATCAATTTGAATTTTTGCGGAGATGGCTACAGATGGGTAGGATCCATGGAAGAGCAGCAAATTAGATCCAACTGCTGTAGATTTCTCACATGGATCAATATCGTTGCTATGGGAGCCCAATATAATTAGTAGCAGGAGGATCACAATGTTAGCAGGCGCAACTAGTCATTCAAATGACAATTGCATGGCTAGTTGCAATTAGTGCCCGGAACACGGTTGCAAAACTAGTTGCAGTGACACAGGGAGTGTGAATTGCTCATTTGCAATATGCAAGTGCAGTTCCAGCCAGAAGATTTCCAGCGCAGAGCTTCGCAGTCCAGTTTCTAGTGCAGGAGGACTGCGTGAGTTGCTAGGAGGGAGTATAGAGATTTCCCGTAGGGAGATCGAGACTCAGAGGGAGTCTAGTTTCAGAGGGAGAAGCCCTATGGAAGCTAGTACTTCGAGATTTGGGAAAATCAAATTCATTATTGTAGTAGTTGCAGCGACACTGCAGAAGCATCAACAAAGCAGTAACAATAGCAGTATGAGTGAGGTGGGGTGATTTGGTTTTGCAGCCCCATAGAGCTATAGGATGGGAAAGATCTTTGAGGAGTCCACCTCTTGGATCAATACCTTGCTACAGGAGCCCATATTAGAAGTAGCAGGATGGACCAGGTTAGTTAATGCAAAGGTGTGTCAGAGTGACAGTTGCAATGGCTAGGAGCATCATAATCAGAGTAGCGCAGCACTAGTGTTGACAACAGTGCAGTTGGCACATAGCAAAGTCAACAACAACGCAGTGGCTTCACCGACATCACAGAGACTAGCAGCAGTCAAAACTCCAACAATAGATGCATCATACTAAACATCTTTTCAGTAATTTTGGATGTTTTTCCATTGCTGATGCAGTAGAAATAACAGTTGGAGAAGGTTGTAGATCAAATGCAACGTTAGCAGTGGTAGAGCCAACGACAACACAGATGCAACATTTACAATGGTTGCAGTACAGATGCAATGTTGGCAGTGGCAGGGTTAGCGGTAATACAAATGTAGTATTTGCATAGTAGTTGGTGGGCAATGATGTCAGACATCAACATCATAGAGGGAGATGTTTCAGATTCAGCGTGATGCTTCAGCACGTTGCATTATTAGAGCACATTCCTCGCTAAGAGGCAGTGTTGTTCTGGTAGCATCAGATGTGCTCTAAGCCTCAAAATTTACAGGGAGGATAAGACACATGTATTCCACAATACCCAGAAATCGTTTCGGGAAATTCCATCCAGAGATAATTTTATTAAAATAATTAATTATTTTTAATGGGTGCATAAGTCTAAACTTAAGAAATTAAAATAATTAAAGGGTATTCATCAAATTGAGGGTGAAACTTTTAGAAGAAGACTAAGATCGAGTCCAAATGATCTGAGCAATTGATTAGAATCTAATTTGGGTCGTTGATTACTCAAATGGAGGATTATAAGAAGGACTTCGATGGATATTTGAAAAACACATCGAAGAGAGATCAAGAGATCGAATTTCTTAGAGAAGGAAGTGCAGCAGTTGCTAGAGAATCGATCGAGGAGATTTCTTGCAGTGAGGGGCAGAGATAGTTTTCGGAGAGAAGTTTTCCTGCTCCGGAGAGTACAACGCAGAGAGGGAAGAAAGACGTCCAGAGAGGCTGATGCAAGGCCACACAGAGCTATGTTGTGACAGTGCAGAGCTTTAGAGGGAGATCGAAATTCTGCGGAGGAACAGTGAGGATTTAATGCCAGAGCAGTGGCGTGAGACCGGGAAGCCAAAGAGTTGAAGTTTCGAGCAAGCAAAGGATTAGTGTGAGGTGCAACGCAGTCCCAGCGACAGTGACGCGGTGACTATGTAGGAGTGACACAGAACTGCACAGAGGCAGCACAGAGGCTTATCTCCAACACAGATCAGTGTTGTTTCTTCTAGTGACAGGGTGAGATCATCTCACTATTTTTTGCCCAGTTTCTCTTTGTATCGGATAGCCAGTTGGGCATCCAACAAATTGTATTTATAAAACTACTACTTAATAATACAAATCCTTAGCTGCTGCACCGATTTTCCCGCATGGGATTTTCTGGGACATTGGTCCAAAAATAAGGGTGTCACTCGTGTGATATTTTTTTCTTGCTCAGATCTTTGTGTCCGCATATTAATTTAATTAGTGGGGGTTGCAGTGTATTAGTTTCGATATTTCCCGTAGAACACAGTAAATAATTGGTTGAGATATTTAACAAATAGAAGAAACTTAATCAATTGTTGCAGTAAAAAATTGAGTCTTCCAAATTTTCACAAATTGTTAATTTCTTCACTTTTCCACCGGCATGTGTAACATTGTTATTGAACTTTACCCATTTCTTCTCTATTTTATTATTATTTTTTATTATATATATATATATATATATATATAAGGGAATTGTCTAGCCAGGCGGAGGAATTGCTTGGACGACCAAAAGTGGCGGGAATCCGGGCAAAAAAATTTCAAACAATCTTGTAGAGGGAGTGTTTGAATCTTGTTTTTGATGGTGAAATTGGATTCAGCGCCATCAAAAACTTTTAAGACACCTAAAATTTTAAAGTTTAACAACTATAACTTGGATTTACAAAAGTCCTCGCCAGATTTTCTATAAATATGACCACAATTTCCAAAACTTTCCGAGCAACTCCTCCACCTCGAGACTCCGCGTTTTTTAAGACTTAACTTTATAAAACTTATTATAAAGCAACTTATAATTAATAAGTCATGTTATAATGAATTTCTAAAGGACTTCAATAATTTAAATGGGTTATTTACGTTTTATCTCCAATGATCGTTTTGGAGATCATCCAATGGATTGTCATGTCCGTTCAACAAAACCCATTAATTTCGATCGCTCGGACAACAATTGACAACGCTTTTTCATGTTCTTCGATTTCCTTATGTAGCCTTTAAAGAATATCCTGAAATTGATCGAGGAGGAGCACTGGAGAACAACATTGAGCTTTTGGTTCCAGGGGTCGAACGTGGTGCTGGAGGGATTGGTGACGAAGGGCATGGATTGTCCTATGGAGGAGATCTCGAAGTCAAGGGTTGGGGCCACGATGATGGTTCTTTGCGTTTGGATCAGTAAGATTTGTGAGAGAAACGGTACGCTGAGGAGCGATTCGTGTAGGGTGGGAGAGTGCGAGTGAAAACGATGGTATCCGTGGCCAATCACATTTTTGATGCCTTGAACCCAATGTCGTAGTGACCTATTGAGTTGGTTCATGTTATTGAGTGAAAAACCGAAGTCGATGGGGCGCAGACAGTTGGGGTCCATTCCTACCCCGGTGTGTCTTTCAGGGAAAATGAATTTGGTCTTGCATTCAAGTAATGATGACGCCCTCTAGCCTTGTGTTTTGGACTATTTGCACATGATAGGTGAACTTCTTCAAGCTTAGATATTCGCCCCCAAAAAGATGTATATTCATGAAATGCAACACCTGGAAGTTCCTGTAACTCAGAACACTCAATAATATCAAGTCGTCGGAGCTTGGTCAGCTGGGCCAACCTCTCTATCCTCTTCAGCTTCCCACATTCAGATGCATCAAACACTTCCAAAGATTCTAATTTTTCGAGACTAGATAGCTCTTCTAATTGTCTGCACAACCTAATGTTCAACATTTGAATGTTTGCAAGACTAGAATGTCCCTCTATCTTCTTCAATTTATTACACCTAGTCAATTCTAGTTTTATGAGTGCATTTGACAATGTTCCAAGCTTCACCAGCTGATTACAAATGATGATGAGGAGACGTTGAAGGTTTGGGCAAAAACCAACATCATATGATATCTCTGATATTTTGGTTTTGTACAGTTCGATGTGTTGGAGCTACACAAGCTTGGACATATCAATGGAAGAGCTAACGTTACTTGATGTTCCTTCCCCACTCAACTGTATTTCCCTTTCATTCTTTTGAAAAGGTCGTTCGTGGAATTCACACTCATTGACTATCAACTTAGCCAATTGAGGCAACATTTCAACTGGAATTGGCTATCATTCCAATTCCTTGCAGTAATTGTCATTACGAAGCTTCAATTCCTTCAAATTTCCATATAGAGGAGACGACACCATTTCTAGGAAAGGGCAATATAATTTTTTCAGAGACCGTTGATGATAAATGGGAAAACACTTCTCTAGGGCTTTATTCAACGATCCGTTTCGTAGCGTCAAAAGTGACCATATCCTCCATAGCAATTTACACAACCGAGGAACGACTTCACCCAACACAACTTCATCGCTAAGTACGATTATTAAATCTGTGTTTGTTGCACATGGGTTACGTGCATTGTTGTTTTCTCTTTCTTTCTCTGGCATTGCTTGCCCTTGTGCGTCTGCGGCCATTCCTGCTCGGACCTCTTCAAAATTCTTCTCTTTATTTGGATTATGGTGGTTATGGTTTGGATTATGGATATTATCAGTTTCTAATGTTTTATATCATGCACCAGGAACTGCATGTGCCAGTCTAAATTGGTGCTCATCATTGGCTTGTTTGACTTGAGAACAACAGAAGGAGCAAAGTAACTGTATGGGATCGGTTTGAAGAAACCTCCTCTGCACCCTCTTGCCATCAGGGAAACGAACACCTAACCTAAAGATCTTCACTCCTTTATCTGCACAATTCTGTCCTCAAATAGGTAACCGAGAAAAAGAAAACCCTTTTGATTCTGCAGGTACTCTCTGAATTTCGTTGTTTTGTAAGAGAGTTTCAGGTGCACTAGCTTCTTGTTGCATTGTTAATCTGTCTGCACCCTCTGAGCTACTGGATAGGTTTGAGGTTGCTTTACAACATGCAAATTAAGAGTCGACTGCTGCTTAGTTTGAGAACCTTTAGATCCAAAGTGACTGGCAGATACTAATGCAGATGAATGGGCAGACTGTTGATCGGGAAATTGTGAAACAGTATTGGTAGGGCTACAATTATTCTCATTCTCTGGAAGCTTTCGTAAGAGAGAAGCAACCCCTTCAGGGGATTTTTGTGAAGAGTCATGGTTTAAAGGCTCATTTGCCCCATCTTCTGCATTCTTTCTGCTTTCAGCAAAAGACATTTTAGAATTTGGCCCTAGGTCTCCACTTGTATTTCTTGATTCCTGAAGAATATGCATGTTATTTGAGCGACATATCTCAACCTGGATAGGAACGTCTGGAGCAATATTCAGTCCATTTGATACAACTGTGTGCGGAAGAGTCTTTGGATGGGAAGTTTCTAACTTCTTCACAGGAGAAGCTTGATGGCTACTCATATTTGCAGGCATTTTCCAAACATTAGTACTTTTACCAACACGACCATACTTGGGGGAAAATGTATGTCCATTGTTGGCAATCAAGCACTTAGGGCAGTGCCAGTCAACCTTCGGGATACCCCTTTGGTTATATGACTGAAGGCATTTTAAGTGAACTGCTTTCTCACAAGCATCACAAACCAATATAGTGTGTATATCAGTAACATTAATCTTACACATTTGGCATGATATCAGAGCACTCATATAGGACTTTGAGGGAGGTTTCCATTGAGGAAAATGTGGAGGCCTCGATTCCAGGACTTTTTGAACATTTCTCGCAATGTCGGCATGATTAGCACGAATTGCAAGAGAAGATCTCAATTCAACATGTTCAACGTCATTTTCTTGATTAGAACATTCTTTAGTGTTAGTTCATTTTATTTCAATGTATTTTTCCTTTAGACATACTGAAAATTCTGCAGATAATTAAAAATTTTAATTGCTGAAATGATTCTCTAATTTCATTTAACTACTCAATGATTTCAAGACATAAACTTAATCGCATATTGTGCAGCGGATAACGTCCAAGATACCACTGAAACTACAAAACTTATAATTGTTTGTGCTCTTAATTATAAAATACACAAATGTATTTATAAATAATATAAAATGTACAAGATGTTTTAATGTTACAATGAGGGCCTACATATATACCTAAGCAAGTGCCCCTTGATGACTGGCCATGTCTTTTTAGACATGTCTTTTCATTAAACTAATGACTATTAAAATAATCACTACTTTGATTATTTATTATTTGCATTTATTTTTATTTATTTTATGTGTTATGAATTATATTCATAACACCAATTGGGAATCTAATCTGAGGAAAATAATGGCAAAATTATTGTTAGAATTTTCTCTCACCCCACAACTAATTTATGCCATTGAAATCTCCTCTCTAGCCTCTGTGCTGAGCCTCCTACGTCACCCTCTGCGTAGAGCTTACGCTGGCCCTATGAGAATTTTGGCCTTCCTTCCTTTGCCTCTTCTGGGGATTGGAATCCTTCCTCTTGGAATGTTGCTTCCCTCCTCTTCCATTTGCTACTCACCCTCTGGCTCTATCTTCTTTGTTGAGCTATTGCTACTGAGAAAACCAAACTGTCAGGGCAACTGAGTATTTGCACTGGTGTATTTCCATCACTGCATCAACCTCCTCTTATAATCCATTTTTGGAGCACCAAAGACCAAGATTAAAACATAATCGATGGCTAGGATCATTTCCAGATTGATCTATGTGAGTCTTTAAATGATTCTCACCTTATCTTAATTAATATTGATTAATTAACCATATTCCCTAAGTTAATAGTTAGGAAATATTAAAAAAACGGTTAGTAATCTAATTGAGACATTTCTAGGCGAAATTTCCATAAACAATTTATGAGTTTTAGAGATCTTATGTATTCTATCCTCTCCATAAACTAATAGGGTGAGGCTCTAGCAAATTAGTAGCTTATGTTGGTGGAGGCAAAACAACTTGGCCACCAATGTTTGTTTGACCAGTTTGAAAAATATGATTGATCTCATTTGAATTTGCATCAAAATACATAAAAAAAAAATACAATTATTTTGTTTGGGCCTTTTTCCTCTTTCCCTTATATTACTTTTTCTATTCCTATTAAAAAAACTCATCCATACATACATGTAAAGAAATCAATGGCAGAAAATACCATATTCAGTGTAGTAAACACAATACTAATTATACTAAATACATTTAAGGTGCCCTGGATCATAATATAAATACTCGAATTAAAATGGATATGGTACATAAAAATTAACATGGAGAAAGTAAATCATTTTGAATTGTTGCAACCAACTCATATAAACTCCTTGTCTCTCCACTTAGTATTATCAATCCAGGATATACATTCATCCTTTTTCATTACCTTCACGAAATAGTAACATCATTCTCATATATACTCTAAAATGAGTCATTATCTCTAGTTATTTATGAAATTTATAAAAATTGGAATATATGGGTGTACTAAGACATTATGTCAATTTTAGGAACAAATCTTTTAGATTTTTATTTATCTAATTGAGTGAATGACGTATATGGAAAGTGAAAAGGAAAAATGATATGAATGCAAGTTACCAACTGTAAGATCTAGGTATTTACATTTCAATCAGAGAAGCAACATTTTACGTAAATTTATCGAATTAAATATAAGTATATACCTGTTTTTCCTAGTTTAAACAATGTAAACTTTGAAATGGGCACTGATATTGTTACCTGTTTCATAGAGATAGCAAAAAAGTGACCTGATTTTGAAAAGGGGTGATGCAGAACGAACATATATTTTTTAGAGCATAGTTTTTGGAAGGAATGTCATGGGAATGATAGTTTTATGTACATTACATTTTAGAATGGTAGTGATTTTCATGCTGATTTAAAAAAGTGAGTATTCTGTATCACCCCCTTTTTTTAAAAGACCTATTTTTTGGCTTTAAATTTTCTAATGTATAAAATGTAAATAATTATTTTGTAAAATTGATTATTTTTGAAGTGGTCGTTTTCTTCACATTTTCTTGTTTTTTATTTTAATTTTAATTTTTTTTTTAGTGAGGTTTTTATTGTTTTGCATTTTTAAATTAGGAGGTCGATATTTAGAATTTTCGATATTCTACATATTTATACATCCTTAATTAATTTTTCACTCCACATGAAATAATTGCTTCTAAAAAACAATATTTTTTAACAATAGACATAAAAATAACCATTTTTAACATAAATATAACTAAAAAACTACACGTTTTCATAATTTTTTGCTAGAATTGACATGTCAAAATCACAATTTTTATACGATAATTTGAACTAAAAATGGTTAAATAATAGTTTTTTTTTATGAATTTCAAGTCAAAAATAATAATAATCACTTTTTTTTTCAAAAAATAATGATTAACTTAAAAATCAATGCCAAAATCACATATTACAAATATTGAACGTATAACAACCCTAATTGAGTGTTTATTCTTCTCATAAAATGTCAAAGTCAAAACATTGCAAAGCTTGATTTCCAAGCATAACTTAAATTTAATCAACAATGTTACGTAATCCAAACTCTTCGTCCTCTAGAGTTTCATCATTGTCTTTTTCCACAATATTTTCTGTTTTCTTTTTCTCATTTTCCTCTTCTAATGGGTCTTTGATGTATGTGAATCTCCCAATGTATGTCTTTCCAAACATTCCATGTAATGGTGGTTGGGGTTCCTTTGCCTTTTTTTCCACATGTGATTCACTAAAGTCCCCTTTCTTCAACCCAATTTCTTGCATTGCATCTGGAAGAAATTGAAGAGCTTTAATTCTTTGTTGAATGAAAGGCTGAAATGTTTAGAAATTTTCTTGAATAACTATTTCAAATACCATTTAAGAAAATATGGTAATGCAAGCACATACTCAACGCTCACGTCACTTTTATAAAATAGAATGTATTTATCATTCTACTCAACATTCATTTTTATCAAAATTCAATATTTTCACAAACATGAAATCACTTTAAAACATTTTATATCAATTTTATACCAATTTTCAAAATTAATAAAACAAACTCAACTAATTTAATAATGGTGAATTGTAATATATAAAAAAAAACTCACTACATATCATCCACTACCAACGTTAATGAAGTGAAGAAAAAACACTATAATTCATCCAAACACAATTAATTTTATATTTATTAAAAAAAAATCAAAATTATGTATGTTCAAGTCTACATGTGAAATTCATTTATATGATTAAGACTTGCTTACACACTTGTTTCCCTTGTAATCAATTCATCTCAACAGAATTATCAGCGAAAACAAATCTTATCTATGCAAATAGATAAAAGATAAGATTCTTCGAAAAACTTTTTTATTTCCACCAAGTGATTTGTCTATTTATCAATTTAATAATGATGTGTGGAATTAAACCATATCAATTTATTAGAAATTGTTGAAATTTTTATTTATTAACACCAATCTTGTCAAAACGATCCCAAATCTCCCAAAAACCATTGTTTTAACCTCATGCATTCAAAAAAAATGAGCCTAACAGACCCTAAACAAAATGAATTGAGTTGTTGACTCAGCGTAACAAATCCTAACTTACATAGCCTGATCACATTCCAACTTCAAGTCATTAACTAAAATAGTTGAAAGACCCTCACCCTATATCTCAAGTCTTGAAGCACTTGGTTGCCTTCATTTACCAAACATTGCTTGCGTACGTTTGGACTTGATTTGGTTTATAACAATTTGCTTAGCCAAAGAGAGCAGGGAATCCATTTGTGATAATTTTACAGATTTGCAAATGGAAAATGCAAACTATTTTATGCAATCAACGAAGAATTGCAAATTACAAATTACAAATTTGCAAATGAAAAATATAAACTATTTTATTATGTTCTGATGAGATAAATAAATATTTGACATTTTCACCATTTATGACAATCAAATTTCCGCCCTCCTCTATTCTTATTTCATTACCTTCTTTTTGAATCTTGAACATTGGTTTTGTCCCATCCTCTTTTTTCTCCTTAGATATTAGCACTTCTAGGTTTTCTTAGGCTTCCACCCCCTTATTTTATCATACCCATATTTCCTTATTTTCGCAATACACCTCTTAAAATATTGTGCCATGGAATATCAATCATCTAAAAGGAACTTTCCAATAGTCCAAATGAAGATTGAATATTTATTTTCCCCATTACATGGATATGTCCTTTGGATGGAGTTCCAAATCAACTAATAGTTGAATAAATATCCTATCCACCATGGTTCAATACTCTTATTCAAGGTTGATGTATTCCAATGAAGTCCATTTCCAATAATTTCCAATATATCTCTCATCTAAAGCTCCATCGAGAGACCAAGAAACAACATCCAAACCAGTCATATGAAGAAGGGTCTAGTTTGAGGATTGAACATTGAGTCGAAAAAAATGTTATAAATCAAATGCCATACCAAACTCTACATAAAAGTTGCACAATGATCATTGAGTACCATGAACAAGAGCCCGTAAGAATGTAATATTTATATACAGAAGTTCATTTCTCTCAATGCAACAGGCCCTTTTAATTTCATAATTTGATTGTCAAACACCATGTATATATGCTCTCAATGCAATAGTCCCTTCTATCTTCTCATGAGCATGTATGCATATTTTCCATTTCCAATAATGGAACTTTGATTTCACTCCAATTCGAGGACTTTTGGCAGCGACTATGAGACGACTATATTGCAAAACAATGATATTAGGTTTATAATCCTCAGTATATAATTTCTTATATATAAAAAAAAGTTGTACAGATTCTTTAGGTTCATAAGAGACTTGCCCAGTGAACGTAATTGGACACAAGTTCATATGAGTGCATTTCTAGATTTACCCAATATAAGTTAGAATGCCCCTCAAATTGTAGATAGATATTATACTCTTTTTAACGAAGGAATAGTATGAACATTTTAGTTTGAAAGCATAAGCTTACTTCATGTTCGGTTGCTCAGTTCAACTAGCATCACCAGTAATCTCTACAAGAACACAATCCATCCTTAAAGTGGTGGAATCGGTTTTTATCTCTCACAATAATTTCTCTCCGAGCAACCTTGGAGATGAACTTAGTGGCAATGTGGCATTCATTACACACACGAAGGTTCTTCATGATACAGATGGGGGTGCCTGGACTCGTTTTCATCACTCATATGGGAAGACTCGGCGAAGGCGATTCTGAGAATCGTCGGGTGCAACTTTACAGACAATGGGCACACCACAACCTCACAACCCTCACAGATCTCTATACTGATAGATCTCAACGCTCACGAGATCTGATACAAAGTTGGAAAAGCGGAGTTTTCACAGCCGTATAGTGAGCAAATGCTCACAACGCAATTTTATTTATGGCAAAATAATTTACATTTATAAATGTAACTTACAAGAGTCTTCGAGAAACTAAATATTAACAATCCAGATCTCACATTCTAAAAATAGTAAACCACCTCAAACATACTACCTACGACATAAAAAACTCAAAAAACTCTCACAACTATTATGGAGACAACTAGATTGAAAACTAAGTCAACTAAGCTCTTGGTTGGAATGACTTCTTCCAACAACTTTGGGCTATAAGATTTTGAAAAACTATATATATAAAACAATGTAGAGGAGGAATTTATCATACATTTAAAGATAATTGTAACATCATGATTTCGTAGTCATTCACTCAATAAGTCAAAATCACAAATTTGGGAGAGTTTACCTTAAATTAGTCAAAATAATTCCAGAATTAAAAAACTAGGTAAACTCTATTATCACAATAAGAGTTGCTCTACGCGTTGTGTCCTGCAACACAAAAAAAACGCAAATAAATTTCAATGCGTGCATGTCAGGTATATCAATAATGTAAACATGCACGGATCATTCATAGTATTGATGATATAAAAAGGTCCCTTCGAGTCGAAGGAAACTGGAATATTAATAAGATGGCATGAATATGTATTCTATGTTTTAAATTTAAATGATTGATGATGAATAATTCATCCCTATAGACAAAAGTAGCGAAAATTGACCCTTTCGTGATTGCTTATAGCTTCAAACTATTATTTCCAACAAAACGTAAATATGTGAAATACACACGTTGACAATTCTCACCATTTTAGTTATAATAAAAGAATGCATTTAACGACAGGCATAAATATAAAAAAATAAACTCGGTCACAATTCCAATCCTTTTAGTAATAAAATAATGCATTTGACGATGTGAAACATCATTTTTAATGTTGTTTTTAAATGGTTGAAGCAACGTGTTTATATTGCCTTCATGTGCTATTCGTTGAAAGTAGCGGGTAACATTGGCTATATGTTGTATTCTGAGAATCGCCCCTGTCAATTTAAAAAACTAAGGTGGTGGGGCGATTCTGAGAATCGCCTCGCTGCCGCCCTGCCACCAGTGGTGGTGGTGGAGCAGCGGCGGGGCGATTCTCAGAATCACCCCACCACCTTAGTTTTTTAAATTGACAAGTGGTGGCAGGGTGGCGGCAGGGCGATTCTCAGAATCGCCCCACCACCTTAGTTTTTTAAATTGACAACAAGATTATCCATTAGTTCCCGCAGCATCTCCAATAAATTCCAAAGGTTTTTTATTTTTTCAAATGCTTTGTGGAACAAATGCAAGGGTTTTATAGAGGACAAATATCTATCTCTTAGAAGATTGAAACATGTGAGCAATTTTGCAGCCATCTTTGCGATTGTGGTAGTTAGAGATTACAAGGTTGTCGAAGCATTTTGAACAGATGGGTTAGACTCTAGACAGATCAGAAGAATTTTTGAATTTGCTTTCCTTGAAACACTTGCAGATTTTGTTCTGTGGAATACGATCTCTACCAGACTCCTTCGGGAATCTAACAAACTTGCGCTACCTTGACCTATCATTCTCCTCGCTGTTAGAAAGACTCCCTTAGTCCTTCGGAAATCTAATAAATCTGCAACACATTGACTTGTCAGACTGCATCGAATTAAAGAAGCTTCCAGATATCTTTCATAATCTAACCTTACTTAGATATCTTGATTTAAGTTTTTGCTTAAATTTAACTATGTCCAGCGAAACCCTTCGAAAGATCAGTATGCTTGACTACATACGGTTGCCTTTTCATCTTCAACAATAGCTCGAAAAGGACTTAATAGGGTTGTAAGTACCGAGGAGCTTAAAGAATTTGAATATGCTAAGATGCCAGAAACTAAAATGTTCGCAGCATTCCCTTGGACTGGTTGAATCAATTGCTATAGATAATTGTTTGCTTTTATGCATGCATGGAAGCTATTCGGGCGAATATTATTACTCTGATACCATTTCTGCCTCATCCTGCAATCGCAAAGATGGCTGCAATTTAAAAAACTTAGGTGGTGGCACAATTCTAAGAATCGCCCCGCCACCGCCCCGCCACCACCAATGGCGGGGCGATTCTCAGAGTCGCCCCACAACCCGATTGCTCGAATACTCTAATAGTTGTTGTCAAAATCTGTATATACAATTGAAGTCGTAGTATATATGTGCAGCGGAGATATATACTATATGCAATGTGTTGTATTGAGTGAGTGTGTCATGCATATGTTGGCTTATTTGCATACAACTCCAAAATTATTACACAAATCCATAATATTTTTAGACTATCTCGATGGTATAAGGTCAAAAGTCCGTAAATTTTATATTGTAATTTTATGTTTTGGATGGATTCAAAGGTTCTTTTAACCATAAAAGTTGAGAAAACTACAAATTTTTAGTCTGCGAGATTCCTACCAAAATTATGTCTGAAAACGCAAGAAAACCGTTTTATTTCTCCCTTAGCAAACCCTCGTACTTCTCTGAATTCATTCCTGAAATTCGATGTCATTTGACGTACGTAGAACTTTGGTCCCATCTACAATCTACAGGAATATGTTTTACTTTGTCAGAAATTCATCGTTTCAATCAGTAAACTTTCAAATCAATTATATATATATATAAGTGATTTATGTAACGTACGCATTTAAAATTTAAGTGAATTATAATTTTATTAGGTTTCAACTTCAAATTTGATAAGAGCGGTTAAGTATAAAAATTATTTTAAAAATTAAATTGTCCTGATAAATATGCAAGCTCAATAAAGCTTCTTTGGTTATAAGTCATGACTTGTTCAGGGTAAAATACTAGTGTGTACTATTACGCACATTTATAGACGCAAGTTCTGTTTATCAAACCACATGTAATGTTATAATTATTTCCTTGTGTAGTGTAAAGTGACTTAGCACTGCAACATCCAAGGGTTGTTCATGGAAGTTTCCATTGATGTCGCTGGGCTTGTACTATCATCGTTTCCATTTCGTTGTTCTAAGACTTTGGGTTAGTATCATACATTGATGAACTCTGATTTAGAAATGTTCCTCAGGAAATTAAGCCAACAAAATTAAAGTGAATAATTATGAACTCATAAATTGGCCAGTAGTGGTCACTACAACAAAACCAGCAATTAGCGTCCCTTTTTACTTCTTTTTTTACATCTAGAGCCCATTTTTGGTGCTATTTGCATCCATTTATCAAATATGGTGCAAAACTTGACACAAAATTTGCATCAAGTTTTGCACCAAATCTTACACCAAGTTTAGCACTAGGTATTACAATAGGTTTTGCACCACGTTTTGCACCAAATTTTATGCCAAGTTTTGCGTCATCCTTTACACCAGGTTTTGTTCCAGGTTTTGCATCAAGTTTGGCATCTAATTTTGTTTGACATACTTTTGCATCCACTTTTTGCACCTACACTTGCATCAACTTTTGCATCGACTTTTGCATCCTTTTTAAAATCATTTTTTGCATCCATTTTTTCATCCATTTGTGCATCCCTTTTGTGCCAAGTTTTACATCGAGTTTTGTGTCTAGTTTTGCATATAATTTTACATCTACTTTTGTTGCATCCACTTTTCCATCTTGTTTGGCATCCATATTTACATCCTCTTTTGCATCTATTATTGTACCCACTATTGCATCTAATATTTTTGTGCCACAATTAGCGCCTAGTTTGGCACCTCCTTTTGCACCCACTTTTGATTATAATTTTGCATCCTCATTTGCGTCTAGGTTTTCATCAACTACTACATCTATTTTTGCATCCCTTTTTGTATCCAATTTTGGACCAGGATTTGCATCGGGTTTTGTGTCTCGTTTTGCATCTACTTTTGCATCGACTTCTATTGCATCCACTTTTGCACACAATTTTGCATCCATTGTTGCACCCATTTTAAATTTCACTTTTTGCATCCCTCTTTACATCTTCATTTGCATCATACTTTGATTCTTTCTTTGCATCTATCATTACATCCACTTTTGTTATGCTACAATTTGCACCATGTTTTGCAGTCACTGTTATATCCACGTTTGCTTCCAATTTTGCATCCATGTTCGCATCCTCTTTTGCATCAAATATTGCATCTATTTTTGCATCCACTTTTGTTTCAGGTTTATGCATTGGGTTTTGTATCTCGTTTTGTATCTACTTTTGCATCTACTTACATTGTATCCATTTTTTGCATCCAATTTTGTTTTGCCTGTTGCATCAATGTTTGCTTCCACTTTTACATCCATTTTTGCATCTTATTTTGCATATTTTTTTTCTATTGTTACATCCACTTTTGTTGCACCATATCTTGCGCCTACCATTGCAACCACATTTGCTTCCACGTTTGCATCCACTTTTGTTTCATCCATTTTTGCATCTGCTTTTGTGTCCGTTGTTGCATCCACATTTGTTTCACCACAATTTGTGCCAAGTTTTACACCTACCATTGGACCCATGTTTGCTTCCACTTTTGCCTTCATGTTTGCATCCAAGTTTGCATTGACAACTGCATCTACTTTTGCATCCACTTTTGTGTCAGGTTTTTCATGTTGTTGTGCATCTACTTATGTTGTATCCACTTTCATCCAATTTTACTTCTATTGTTGCCCCCATTTCTATGTTCGCTTTTGCATCCCTTTTCCAACACTCATCATATTTTCTGCATTGATGATATTCCTTATGGCATTGACAATTATGAACAATTGATGACAATGTCAATAATATTGACAATGATGAAAATGAAGATGATGGCGATGACATGAATTGTGATTATGATGATAAAGACGATAGTGGTTACAATGACAATGATGATGATGGAAATGATTATGATGATGACGATGCTAATGACGTTGGCGAATCTTCCCAATTTTAGATGTTGTCATTGTCATAATCATAAGCATTATCTTTGGTGTCATCATCATCATTTTCATCTAGGTCATCATCAAAAACTATAATGGCATGAATGATGATGATGATTACAACAATGTCGATAGAAATTACATTAATGATGATGATGGGGATGATAAAAATGACAATGACGATGATAATGGTGGTGATGATCATCATCATCGATCATCTCTCAAAAATAGAGTTATTATTTCTCTTACGTATATCAATGTGTCCTAAACAACCCTTTTCTAGCACTGATCACATTTTTTGGGTTGATGATATTTCTTACAACATCTACAATTATGAACAATTGCAAACAATGTCCATAATGATGATGATGATGGCATGAATGGTGATTATGATGATAATGTAATGATGGCAATAACAATGACAAGGATGTGATGATGATGACAATGATTATGATAATGAGAATGACCTTACAATCTTATGGATTCATGAACAATTACTAGTTTCAATACCATCTTCTGGATACGTATTACTATCATACTTTTTAGATTTTCTGTCTCTCTTGAGGTATCTTACTATAATGGTGTTGTCAACACTAGAAAGATATCCTGTTGTAATGGTGGTTCTAATGTTAGCACTAGCAAAGTTTTTGTTAAATTTTGGTTAAAAAAAACCGATTTATGCAATTATTTTGACAATCTATGTAAAAAAGTAAATAACATCCAATTATTTTGACTGTAGTCCCATTGATTATCATGAATTCACCAGTCTGAAGACCATCTTCGATATACATATTATTATTAAACGTTTTGCATTATATCCCTCTTATATCTTGTTGTAATGGCAATATTAGCACTAGAAAAATATCTTGTTGTAATGGTGATGTTAGTATTAGCACCAAAAAAATCACTAAATATAATTCCCTAAGTCCTATATATAAGAAAAATCAAAAGAAAGAAAAATAATGCCCAATGAATGGTAACTCATGTATTCACACCCTCTTTGGAAAACATATGAATATATACACTCCTAGTCACACTTGATCACATGTTTGTGATGGTTAAATCATGAAGTCCTCTTTTCCCCTTTCATTTTCACTTCATCATTTAAGCACCTAATTGAGGATCTAGGGAATTTTTCTTGCCTAAGGGTTTCATGTCTACTCTTGGTTTACTTATGTCACACTACGGTCAATCATGTGACGGAG
This sequence comes from Pinus tabuliformis, assembly GCA_031772625.1. Classification (NCBI taxonomy): domain Eukaryota; kingdom Viridiplantae; phylum Streptophyta; class Pinopsida; order Pinales; family Pinaceae; genus Pinus; species Pinus tabuliformis. The sequence continues at coordinate 1,544,243,897 of CM062820.1, forward strand.
TGAAATACTTAAGTTTGTGGAGTTATTAGAACAGTGTATTAAGTTAGTCACCACACACACATGTATTACATGTCATTGATCCACATGTGTGGGTTGGAGACTCATTGCTTGAGAACTTTAATGGATACTACTTTAGGGCCTTGATGGTATATCTTACAAAATTGCTTGGTAAACATTGTGATTCATCCTTTCTTTTCCTCGAGACACTTGATAATATTGAAGTCACTCCCAATAATCCACGGAGATGGGGAGTATAAATTACTTGTGCTGGAAATAGAATTGAGAAATAGAGGTTTTCCATTTGCGATATTGGAGTCATAGACATTGGATACATTGGAGTCTATGATTTGGATATTGGAGTCATAGACATTGGATATTATTGGAGTCATAATGCGAAAATAGGTAAACATATTGGTAACCTTGATGTCTTGATCATTCCAAATAATAACCATTCCACCCAAGTATATCTAATCATCAATCACTACTATTTGGAAATTCCTCCCCCATTTTCTAATTATACGAGGTAGAACCTCACTTAATATTTTTATTTCTTATATCAACATTATTGATGGGTGCTTTGCATACCATTTTTCTTTTATGAGTATTTGTTTTCCTTTATTATTGAGGTCCCTCATGTTCCATGAGACCATTTTCATGGATAATTTACACTGAAAGGAAGTATAATGTGACTAAAAAAAACATGTTCCAAGATTTATGTTATTGGACAATGCCACTTCATGACTCCTATATTTCCTTAACCTGGGACTGAATGGTGAACTTGATGGCCTTAAGGGAAATTAACTAATGAAAATCTCAAAAAGAGGTGACTTTTGACTTTATCACATATAAGTTAATATACTAAAAAAAATATCCATAAAAATTTCATCAATCAATGAATCTTTAAAAAAAATATCCAAAACAATTTCATCAAGCAATGAAGCATTACATTATAAATTACAATCTATAAACCTTTTGGGAACTTTTTGCTAAACCATGTTCAAAACCAACATATTTAATATTAATATTTAACAATAATATGGAAAATAACACATTTTCATAAATTAAATAACATGTTATCAATCCTAAGAAATGTCACTAACATAAAACTAAAAAGCATGCAACTAATTGGAATGACCACTCAAGGCCACCATAAGACAATTAATCTATTAAGACAAGGATTAATGGGGAAAGAAATCTACAAAGGACAAAGGCAAACCTATTTTAACTTTATTGTTTTATTAGGTGCAAGTTGAACACCTCAATATATAATGAAGAGAAGAATTAATTTTGTTGCATTGAGAAAACCCAAGCATATTCTATAACTTAGCAAGGAAGAGATGTATAATACCCATCTCAGTGACACAATGCCTGGCATTAAGTTACTTTTTGATACATAATTTAAAGTTATATCATAAAATCACAAATTTAGCATGAATGGATGTTTAAAATTCATTTTTATAAAAAGAAAATATAATTTTTGTTATAAAAAAAAAAAACCAAAAACTAAACATTTTTTTTAGAAAATAAAAAAAATACTAAACTGAATATATATTAAAAAAAACCTAAAATTAAGCAAATATATATTTTTTATTTATTTATTTATTTATTTATTTATTTTATTTTTAATTTAAAATAATTTTTAGAATTTTTTGAAACACTTCCCTCCATTCTAAGAAGCAAAAATAATAATAGAAATAAGGACAGACCAAAAATATTCCTTTCCTTGGTAAGTTTTTCCCACCATTCATTCCACTCACTTGAGTTATTTCATAAAACAGATATAAGTGTTATTTCACACTTTTTTGGCAAAGCCTATTGAGCTTCTCTTATGATATATCTATTCCTTGATGGAGTCCTTGATATATTGATCAAGTTTTGATTCCTTGGAGATTAATTAGAGCAAAGAAAACATGAGTACTGTTAATTCCAAGTTCAATGCCTCTAATGGTGGACACAAGGCAAGGGAGGGGTTGCTATCGTGGTCATAACTCCAAGTTCATTGTCTCTGATGGTGGACGAGGCAAGGGAGGGGGTTTCGGTCATGGTTCTGGTCATGGAGTTTTCTCTTTTACATTATATGCAGGGAGTTCAAAGCAATTTGAAAGGAATCATTGTCGTCACTAGGTATAATGGATTAAGTGTGATAATGGATAAAGTGAAGTAATTATTTGTGAGCATTTTTTCTTGAATGAACATTAGGATCCATCTTATTATAGAGAAAATTACATGCATTAAAAACAACTCAATATTTCATGTGACATTCATATTGTATGCGACTTATTTTTCATTAAAAACAATTTACTTTTTCATGTGACATTCTTTTTTTGTTAAAATTTCTTCTATTTCTAATCTGAATTACAATTGTAATTTGAAATAAAGCTTCCAATAAATATTAATTTACCAATTCTGCATGGAAATCATAAGAAACATTCACAATATAATATGAAGAACAAATGGGTACCTACTTCATATGGATTAATAAATGCTTTTACTACTTAATGTGAATTACAAGTGTTATCTTAGTTGGATCTCCAATATATCTTAAGCCATATATTCATTTAATTTTTAGTACTATTTTTGGTTATTATGTCCTACCTCATTTTATTGTTAGCATTGTAATAAAAATATGCATTTTGCTGTAGAATTAGTACTAACATGTAATATTGATTTTTTTTCCAGAACGCTATAGGTAATGACCACAAAGATGATGATATAGACTATGTTTAGATTACATCATATATCAGAGATGATGATGATTAGGATGGCGATGGCATTGGTGATGATTATGTGGATGATATTATCAGGATGGTTAGGATGACGATCATGGAAATGATCATGAGGATGAGCTTGACTATGATTTTCGTGGTGCTAGCTAGCCATGTGTTATTTTTTATATTTAGTTGGATGTCTTAATATGGTAATCGTACATTTGAATTTTAGTTTATTTGAATAATGATGATGATACTATCGGCACTATCTTGTTACCTTATGAATATGTTGAAAATTGTTTACAATTTTTTTATGAAGAATTATCATGTATGACGAGATTCCTATTTTTTTATGGATGTTGTGAATTTACCTTAGCATAATGATATCTATGAAACATTTTTAGTTGGTAATCTTACATTGACTTTTAGTTGATTTGATTAAATATGATGATGATATTATCATTTTTATCTTGTTATTTTATGTATATATTGAAAATTATCAACATTATTTTGATGGAGAATTATTATGTATGATGATATTACTATCTTTTGATGGATGTTGTGAATTTACCTTAGAATAATGGTGTTCATGAAATATTTTGATATGATAATCACACATTTCAATCTTAGTTGATTTGATTAAAGATGATGAGGATATTATTAGTATTATCTTGTTACTTTATATATGTGTTGAAACCTATCAATGCTTTTTTATGGAGAATGATTATGTATGATGATATTACTATTTTTGGATGTAATGTTGTGAATTTACCTTGGAATAATGATATCTACGATAAATGTTGATTTAGTAGTAATATATGTATATTGAAAATTGTCAATGATTTTTTGATGGAGAATTGTTATATATGAGGATACTGCTATATTTTTTATGAATGTTGTCAATTACCCTTAAATTTGTTTACAAATAATAAGTTATGAATTTGAATTGTGATATATTCTTAAATGTGTTATACATGAAAATACCTCCTCATCATCTTGGAGGAGAATACTATGTTGTTGGTTGAAATACCCCTTTCTCCTAAACTATATAAGCCTATAATATAAGTTATGTACGATGAGGACCACGATATCCTAGTCTATAACAAGTTGTCCCCTTCATCTAACTTTTGTTATCAAAATTCTCACATTAGAGGAATTTTCAACTCAAAAAATAACCACTTAAGAAAAAATTAAGAAACTAATAAAATAATGCCATGTAGACAATTTTTTAATATATCATTTTTATTATTCTTTTACCAAAATTACCCAAATAAATGTCACATTTATCAAAATAACTGTATATGTATTTTATATTTAAATTAATATATTAGCACAAGATTTAATAAAATTTAAATTAAAAAAGCAAATTCAAAATTTAAAGGAAATTTAAATTTAAATTTAAATTACCCAAATAAATGTCACTTTTATCACCATCTACATGTATTTTATATTGAAATTAATATATTAACACAAGATTTAAGAAAATTTAAATTTCAAAAGAAAATTTAAAATATAAATTTAAATTTAAGTTACTCAAATAAATGCACTTTTTTCAAAATAACCATATGTTTATATTTTATATTTAAATTAATTTATCAATAGAAGATTTAATAAAATTTAAATTAAGAAAGTAAATTTAAAATTTAAATTAAATTTAGGATTTATGATTTTATATTTAAATTTATTTATTTAACACGCCATGATTTACTCTTCATTAAAAATATTCTCGATATTCTAATTTGTATAGATTAAGATATTAATTTAATTTTTAATATTTAATATAGTTTTGGGTCACTTGGGCACTATTCACAGTTAAATTAGGTAAGTTATATTATTAAAAAAAAATACAGTGCCTAGTCACACTTGTTTGTCTTTTAAATTTTAAAGGATTTTGATTGGATTACACATTATGACATGGAAATTCAAAGTTAACATTTTAAAATGAAAATTCCTCTAATGCGAGGAAAAAAGCTCGAGTTAAATAGAATTTGACACTCTTGTTCACTTTTGGAAACTCATATGGTGGAATGTAATCTCTTTATCCTCATCTTTAGCTTTTTCCTAAAAAATAAAAGCATACAAAAGTGGGAAAGAGCCATAAAGCATGGGGAAGCTTTTTCCTAAGCACAAAAGCTTCTAAAAAGTGGAAAATGCCATTTTTATATGAGGAAACATTATTCATCCAAAAGCTTTTGCCAAAATTGAATTAATGAGGAATTTGGGAAATCTTCATAGCCTTCACTTTCCTATATATTGGAGGCTTGGCCATTAAGGAAATGATGGGAGTTCATGTATTGTCACGCTGCTTGAGATTTATCCTGAGAGGGAGAGTTTTGGAGCTAGGAATTGGGGGAGGTATTGTTGCAACTGCATCTAATGGTTGTAACTTTCCTCCAACTCCTTTATTAATATAGATTAGTTGTTCTTCCTTCCATATGCTACTATTCATTCTTTACTTATCCTATTTAACTAATGAATGTATGGGATTTTGGTTTTTATTTATTTATTCAGTAATATTTATATGTTTATGATAGTTTCAATTATCAAGATATTACGTTGTGAAGTTTTCTTTGTTCTCTCTCTTGTGTGTAGGACCAAGATTTGGAGCTATCTATGAGCACTTCCTAACTACACTAAAAACTCCAACAAGACCTGCATGCGAGGACTCACATGAAATCATTCTTCTTTTCTTAATCTGTACTCTAAATATTGATCTACTAAGAATCCTGAGCCTTAGAACAACCTTTCTCTTAATCAATCTATCTTAGGTTTTTGGGATAAACTGAGAGGGTTTTATGTTCATCTAACTGTGCATTAAATTCTACAGCAAAATGATATTTAGAAACTGTAATATATTTCACTATGTAATAAAATTAGTAAAATGGAAGTAAAAGTAAAACTCTAAACAAGAAGCCAGAAGTGGATGTAACCATCGATGCAAAATTGGGAGTAGAATTGGATGTTAAACTAGCCATCAAAACAAGATGAAAACAATGAGACAAAAAGAGATTTAAAGTAGAATTAAAAAAGGGTGCAAAACTAGACACAAAGAAGGGAACAAAATAGGGCATACAAAAAGATACCAAATTGGGTGCAAACAAGGATGTAAAAATGGACATCAAAATGAGGATGCATAGAATGGTGTAAAATTAGGATGCAAAATTGGGTGCAAAAAGGATGTAAGAAAAGACACAAAACAAGAAGCAAAATGGGACTAAAAAATGGTGAAACTAAGGATGCCAAAAATGATGCATAACTAGATGAAAATTCAAACTAAAATCTAGGTGCAAAATGAGATGCAAATGTGGACACAAAATGTGGCAGAAAAAATGATGCAAATTTGGATGCCAAAAAGGATGCAAAATTAGACACCAAAAAGGATGCAAAATTGGACATAAAAAATGGTGAAAAATTAGACACAAAAGTAGAAAAAATGGTGCGAAAATGGGCATAAAAATGGCTCAAATTTGAATGCAACATTGGATGCAAAATGAGGTGCAAAAAATGATTCAAAACTTGGTGCAAAAACAAATGCAAAAATAACGAAAAAAAATGGCTCAAAATTGAACGTAACATTAGACACAAAATGGGATTCAAAGGTGGACACAACACATGGTCCAACATAGGGTAAAAATTTAGATGCTCAAAAGGATGAAAAATTGGATGCAAGAAATGTTGTTAAAAATGATGCTAAATTGGATGCAACAAATGATGCAAAATTAGGTGCAAAATAGGATGCAAAAAAGGGAGACAAATGAAACGAAAAAGTGGATGAAAAAAATGGTGCAAAAATGGATGAAAATTTTGGCACTAAATCGGATTCAACATATGGTGTAAAATTAGATGCAAAAAATGGTGTAAAAAAAGGCAGAAAAATTGATGCAAAAACAGATGTAAAAATAAGTACAAAATTAGAAGCCAAAAATGGCATAAGACTAGATGCAAAAAATGGCACAAACTTGATGCAAAGAAAGGCACTAAATTAGATGCAAAAGATGGTGTAAAATTCGATGCAAGTTACGACACAAAAATAGAAGCAAAGAATGGCACAAAATAGGGAGAAAAAAATGATGCAAAAAATGGCACAAAACTAGAAGCAAAAACTGTTGTAAAACCAAATACAAATCTTGGTGCAAAATATGATGCAAAAAATGATGCAAAATTTGGTGTAGAAAAAAGATGCAAAATTTGGCGCAAAAAAGGACGCTTTAAAAATTGTACAATAGAGCCAGATTTAGCGCCAGGCTGCTCATCCCAATGGAGAGAAAAATACACTAAAATATGGTGCTAAATCTGGCGTAAATTGCCTATTTTGTTGTAGTGGGTGGCGGGGCGATTCTTAGAATCGCCCCACCACCCGATTGCTCGAATACTCTAATAGCCCAAGCAAATCGCCTCAAAGTAGAAGAAAAGAGAACAGGAAATGGGTGTGCAGAGCTCATCTTTTGAAATGTCGTATACATGCACAAAGAACTTTGACCATTAAACAAGAATACGCTGTCCACACAGATGGCATGACTCCAAACCCTCCAACGCACACACCATAATATAATGAATCAACATACTAAAGTGAATAATTTTGGAGTCGTATGCAAATAAGCCAACAGACACATGACACACTCACTCAATACAACATATTGCATATAGTATATATCTCCATTGCACATATATACTACGGCTTCAATTGTATATACAGATTTTGACAACAACTATAGAGTTTTAATTGACAACAACTGGGATACAAAAACTTCACAATGCATACCACTATGTCAACGCTCCATTCCAAGTAACACTTCAACACTAGTATACATACCTCCATGCAACTAAATGAAATCAATGTAGGGTTTAAGTTTTCAATGTTGTTAACCAGATTCATGATGTTCAACACAATTCGATGTATACAACCTGTTGGAAATAATACTGAGAGGGGGGGGGGTTGAATCAGTATTATCAAGCCAAATATTCCCTTTTAAAAATCAGAGGATATACGCTACTTCTGTTAGTAAAACCCGCGTATATACGCAACTATCTAGAAGGAAACCCGCGTATACAATGCAAACTTATGATTTACTTTATCTTTCAGATGTTGATTATTAATTTGTGTATCTGAGTGAAATAAACAATAATCGGACCAGTAAAACAGAACAGAAGACAATCACACACAAGAACGCAAGATATAAGGTGGAAACCCAATGTGGGTGAAAACCACCTGCTGCAATTCGTCTCTATCTTTCTTTAATTAGAAGCTTCCTTTTACAATGTACTGGTGCAATCCTTTACCAGTACGCAGGCTACAACCTGCAGAGAGCTACAACCCTCTCTCGTTTTCTAGCTTCCCCTGGAAGGGAGCTACAACCCCCTTAGCTCTTGTACTAGCCAAGATACTAGTACGTAGGTGTTGGCTTACTGAAGGCTACAACCTTCTCTTTCTTCGAGGGACCACGTTTCATAAATTTTCAGACTGGATCCATGAACATCAATCAATCATCAAGATTTCTGCTTCAACCAATCTCCTTTCCACCGAACAAAACTGATTCACAATAAACACTTCTCTGACAGTTGTACCCAGAACACAACAATAGTAACCATATACCAAATTCTGAACCCAGAACACTGCAGCAACAAACAAAGGCAGCTAGATCACAATAAAATATGTATACGCTACTTAAACAACCTGAAACTTGCATGCATATGCTCCTGAGTGTGGAGCAATTTGCGTATACACAGTTTTCCTTTACTGAACCTGCATGTATACGCGCCTTCGCTTCACTGAACCTGCGTACATATATATAAAGGGGAATTTACTCTTTCAAACAATCAAATGCTAAATAACCCAGATTATCAGATTTATAGATCAAGTGTGCGCCTCACAGAACATATCAAAATCATACAGAGATACTATCATTCAAGCTTTAAAGATTATGACCCATCAATAGATCTTATCCTTCTTTATGCGCTTAGGTTCCTCCTTCATTCAGATCCAGATCTGCACCATAACCCCAATCACAAAAGTTTCAGATCTAGCACATGTTCGATATTCAATTGATTCCAAAGATGCTTTGCCAAATGATCTCCTTCCTCTTTTATAGTCTTAGGCCTTTCTCAATACCACGGTCCAAAACCATAATGACACAATACCACGGGCCCAATACTTGGGATCAACACTTCTGACGAGATACCATGGTCCAAAACCATAGGTTCAAGTACCAAGGACTAACTACCATGGACCAAAGGTAAGTTTTCCAACATATACGCGCTTTTCCTTGCGTGAAAGTGTGTGTATACGCATACGCGCCTTTGTAACGTCTAACCCGCGTGTATACGCATCTTTGTCTAGATGAACCTGCGTATATGTCTTTTCCTTCATTCTGAAAGCCTGAACTGAGATCTGTTATCAAAGAGAGTTGCCATCAAGGACAACACATGTGCCATAGCTCCAAACCTTTGCCATAATGCCAACACAACCCACAAATTACGCATAGAAATAATGGGCAAAATATTATGCATCCAAAGGACATATCCATGTAATGAGGAAAATAAATATTCAATCAACATTTGGACTATTGGAAAGTTCCTTTTAGATGATTGATATTCCATGGCACAATATTTTAAGAAGTGTATTGCGAAAATAAGGAAATATGGGTATGATAAAATAAGGGGGTGGAAGCTTAAGAAAACCTAGAAGTGCTAATATCTAAGGAGAAAAAAGAGGATGGGACAAAACCAATGTTCAAGATTCAAAAAGAAGGTAATGAAATAAGAATAGAGGAGGGCGGAAATTTGATTGTCATAAATGGTGAAAATGTCAAATATTTATTTATTCAAGAGAAAAGAATTTGAAGAGCCCATAAGCATCTTAAAAGGAAGCTAGACACAATAAATCAATCAAACACAATATGATTTATTAGTCTCGTAAATCCATTCTTTGTCGATTTTGGAATATGGTGAGAATTTCATGGATAAACCCATAGATTATACAACATGGGAAATCGATTTGGATATTTTAAAGATTACACATACACCTATTGATTTCTCAGTAAGTGTAGTCTCAATCTAATTGCAAGGTAGTTTTGTTTTATTTTGATGAGTTAAATTGCATTGTAGTTTTATTTTATTTTGATCAATTAAATTGCATTGTAGTTTTGTTTTATTCATGTAGGTTTCCCATTTATTTACTGTAGTTTTTGGTGAGTATAGTTTGGAGTATCTTTTCCTCACTCTGATAAATATTTGATTTAGGATCAAACATAATATGATATAATTATATAACTGAATAATAAGAAAAAATCAAATTAATGACTAAATGATAGATATAAGATCAAATTAATGACTAAATGTAAGATATAAGATAGTTGGTAATAAGGTGTGTTGTGAAGTCATTAGGGTTATTATTGACTCCTTAAATATGACTCAAGGATTTCTAAAAGTATTCTTCCAATATTAATGAGTTTCTATGTCTACAATGTAATCACCACAATGAAATAATAAGCATTTACTACCAACTAGATGTTCATAGTCCCATAAAAGGTTTTTATATCCCTCGTTACTTCCCCCATTGGGGTGCTTTTCATTTATTTTATTTCTCCCTTTTCTTTTATTTAGATATGAGGATGGGTAACATATAATTGATAATAGTGGGGGAAGCAACGCACTGAATAACCATATTAATAGGGGTGTCTCCTTATATTGGGTGTAAATTCTTGACCTAATTGACTTTTTAGAATTGTTTCCAAGGGAGATGTTTTTATGTTGTTGTTAAGATATTCGCAGTGAATTTGATAAATGTAATCCTTTCTCAGTGGTAATTGATGTTAATGGAGGTCCAAACTTAGTTTTATCATTTTGGTTGTGTTTCCCATTGTGGTATTAGCGTCCATGTGCTCCTCATGAGTCACCTGCAACAAAATAAGACAAACACAAAATACCATGTAACTATATTTAAAATGCCATCAAAGTTATTATTGTGGTTCATAAGATGACAGTGACAGTGACCTTCCTTTAAAGGTTTGGAAAGAAATTAAAATAGATTATTATTATGGCCTTAGATACTCTAATCAAAGTAAATCGAGTGGTCGTAGGTAGCTCATCGTATTCTCCCTACATGTGGGGTATGATTTCACTGATGATGCATTATTAGGATTGTGATTGACACTAGAGTTATCTTCTGGGAACTTGCTTGTTTTTTCCAATTATTTCATTCTTGAGAGAAAATCCTCTGGCATCTAGGTTTGGGATTTATTGATAGCAAATGAAGTTATCCTACCTTCATTTCTCGGGAACACATTTATGAGGGAGTAATAAGGTTCTTGAGGTGTAACTGAGTTGCTTTAGAACAAATGAAACTTGCTTCTGGGATTCCTTGTGAACTTTTTGTGAACATATTTTATGGAGAGGGTGATCAGTTTAGCGAGGGTCATTAGAGGAGATTCACTGTAATCTGACTCCAGTTCCTCTTTTTAGCGAAATCCTGGTCTCCTATGAATTTTTCATGCTCAAAATTAAAATAAGGATAATCAGGAAAATGTGCTTGATGTGATATGGTAAATTTGTCCATCTATGTTTAGGTGTAATAACCATGACATGTAATGGTTGAAAACATGTTGAATTTATACTTAGGAAAGAAAAATTATATTCTACCAAAAACATTAATGTGTTTTTTTCCTCACAAACAACTTTGTTTGGCACATAAAAATTTGGTTTTACTAGCTTTTTTTAAAAAGTTTGAAAATTGACCATAAAAAAAAATAAAAAAAATCATCGTTCCAGTATCATCACTTTTTCGTTTTGAAGCTATATTTTGCACGAAAATTTCATATAAATTTCGTAGTCACTGCCATTTTTAAAACATGTTCAAAATTGACCCCTAAAAAATAAAATCATCGGTCCAGTATACGCACTTTTTGTTTTTAGCACTGTTTTTGATGTTTTTTTTGGGATTTTTTGGCCAGAGTTCTTGTTTTGAGTTTATAGTTCCCGTTTCAAAGTTTACATTGTTTTTGGTGTTAATCCTTAGCTGGCATTGCTCTAAATCATCTACTTTCGTTACCAAATCAAATGGTTCCTACCTGCCTATTTGGGATCAACCTCTTCGGTTCCCAGATCTAAAGGAATTCAAGATCTACGTCTTCTGGCCCTCGTGCCCAAAATTCCAAGAACAATGCTCAAGTCTCCAAATTTTAGTTATATCCAAAGCATCAGGCTCGTCCTTCAATTTGTACTGCTCCTTCTCCGTATCCTTCATTTTCTTCCATCGCCCTCTAACGAGAACCCCCTCCTTTCTCTCCTTCGATCTCAATTAGTCACCTGCCATTTAATCTCCCGTTCATTGTTTGTCAAGGGAATAAGGGTCTTTATTATTATGTAGGCGACAGTCCATCCCTCATGATGGCAGGGTTTACAAAATCTGTTTTTTTTTAAATATGAGTAGATGAACCACACTAGATGGTTCGAAACACGCCGACCAAACATTCTTGAAGTGATTTCTACTGAAAGTGTTTATCATTATTCAGTTAATATTTGTCGCCTTCCTAAATATCACGGTTTATAGTATATTAGCCATAATGTTTCATTATATATATATATATATATACATTCTTTTCTTTTTATTTTATACAATACATATTATATTTTCATTTTATTTTGTATAGTAAATTGTATTAACATGTTATTTTGTATAATATATCATAGTTACATATTATGATAGTGATACACACATAAATACCTTACTCAATATATTCACTATATTCTTGCGAATTAGGTATTTAGTTAGTATTTTATATAATTAATTCATTTATCATATACTGGGACATTCTTCATAATCAATTAGTATGCATACTATTGCAGTGCATGTGATGCATGCATATGTAACTATCATATGCATACCTCATATGCATGCTAATATTCTTATTTTGATCGTAATTTAAGATCGGTCATTACAACAACAATAAAGTTGATTTTGGTTTAGGCATGAAATAATTGGAAGAAGGAAACAATTAAATCGAATACCCAATTTATAGTCTAAAAAACTGCATATTTCTTCATAAGAACAACTTGTAGGTTATCAAAATTAACGTTTCTCAACTTCTATTAGTTATAGCATTAATGAGGATAATTGAAGCTACAAGTAAATCTTTGGTCTTTAATAATATCTATGTATGTCACAATTCACATTGACCTGATAAAGTTCTTTTTATATGTTTCATTATTCAAATACACACTATTAACCAATCATTTTCCCTTGGTGACACCAAAATCTACATGTCAGCTCTAATTGTTAAGTAAACATATGTTTTGTTTAGGGCAGAAACCCCAATCTCATTCTTACCATATAATTACTCGCTAAGAAACACAAGTTCCTTTTATATATATGTGTGTGTGTGTGTTAGATGGAGTTAGGGTTTTAACCTAATTTTAACAACCCAAAATTAATATGTTGACTACCATGAATGCTAGACTTCTTGAATGGTTCACATTATAATTTTTAAAACATATTCAATGTTTTGGGCTAAAAATTATCATGCATTCACTTTATGTAAAACCATGCTATGATTTTACCTAAAACCTTTTAATGTGAATTCAAATATGCATTGTCCACAAATACTTCATGCAGCTGATAGGGATTTTATTTTTCTTTACACTATAATTAGTTATGACTCAAAAAATTATTGTTTGTATCTTATGAACTTGCAACCACAAATATTAAACTACCAAGAATCGATATAGAGCATGTCATTAACAATTATTTGAAACATTCTATATGATGCTTAGAAGTATCATATTCTTTTGCTACCATTTAATAGCCTTTACACAAATTAAAAACTTCAAACCAATCACAATAAGAATTGTATCAACTCATTTCCCATGCAAAGATTTTCAATCACTGAAAACATAGTGAACCTGTAGTGGAAAGACCTTTTTGAAAAATGAAAGCACGAGGAATGAACATTGTGCAATCTTCCCACAATAATAACAATCATTTGCAACAACCAAACTTATTCATATTCACCAAATTCTTCAAAAAAACATAGAGGAGGATAAAAGAAGCTTAGCATATGGTCATATTTAATTTTTATCAACAAAAAAAGAAACTACAGAAAAACCACATTCAATACTAACCTTTTCCAAGCCATGTGAGTTGGGATTGAAACCTTCTGAGAAAATAGTTAAGCAACCAAGAATGTGGTATAGTTCCAATTTTGTCTAGAGTAGAGTGTAACTACAAGAGCTCAAGAGCAAAGAGTAAAACATGGATTTCAATTCACAATGCAAATAATCAACTCTAACTCAGGCTAGTTGCAAAGTAGGTACTATAAATGCCACTTTCCATCGAAATTAATGTTTGTTCATACGTAGTGGCCATGTCAGAACATACTATCATCAACCTTGCCCATCAACCTTATGAGATATCTTATGAAATATTGCCTTGAATTAATAACATGCCATTCATATTTAATGCAACGTATTTGTATAGTGTGGCAGGTAGATCATAACCCTTCATGCCAACAAATATATATATATATATATATATATACTAACTTTAATTTTTGCAACATGAACCATCTATCTTATATGTGAATACGTAACATTAATATTTTAGTATTTAACCCTTCACTAAACCTTTTCTCCCACATGGTTATTGTTATCAAACTTTTAAATCACATTTGCAAATCATTATTATATCTATTTATGTTTGTTCAAAATGCAAAGTGTAAACCTTCTTTTTGGATATGATATAAGTAAAGTATCATGGAAAAATCAAATCTGCCATGGACACATTGGAAATATATATGGACTATGAAAGAGATATAATATAGTTTTAGTCAAGTGGTCACCATCATTTCACTTCATGATATCACATAGATATAGATGCATGTAAGACCAATCTACATTATGAGCAGAGAAAAACACGTGATGCACAAAAAAAATCCATCATATCATCATTGCATAACTATCATGCCTTAGGTTATTTTTCTTAAGGGACCCCACCTACTTAAATTTATATTATTTCACACAGTAGTGGGATTTTATAATAATTTTTAAGTCTTTTCAAAATTACATGGGTATACGTGTCAACACTCCTGACATAGCCTTGACCAATGCAAGTGCCCTTGCTTCGCAGGACATCCTTCAAGAGCACTGTAGTGGTGATGCAATGTCTATGTTATGTACTATATGTATTCCCCCCTATAGTCACCTAGGGAAGGTAACTAAGCTACCAACTCATAACCATAAATCAAGGGGAATAGTTGTTCGCTAGAACAACACATGTGGGAGGGTTTCTTTTCATGTAAATTGATTAAGGAAAAAGCCATAGTGGATCAGTGCCCAACTAAAGTCCCCAGATGTGCAGTAGTCGACAAATTGTAAGACACGATAGAGAGGGGGGTATCTCCTTCACTTTCCCTTAGGTACTTCCTAAATATGACCCTAAGTCATCTAGCCTACTCGAGGATCATATGAAACAAATTATCCCTTCTATAGGGTTGATGAACAACAAACTATGTGTTTATGTTAAGCATTCATCAACCTTATAGAAGGGATAATTTTTTGATATGATCTTCGAGTAGGCTAAATGTCTTAGGGTCAAATTTAGGAAGCAATTTTTTTGCATCCTTGGGTAAGTTGTGAAGTGGAGTAGGTAGTGCCAAGGTGTCCCTAGCAAGTAAGGTTGATTTGGATTATTGTTTTGTTCCATGTCATTAGAATTTGGATCATGTGATTCTATCTTTGGCTCTGATCCTTATACCTTGGGCTCTAGGAGGTCCTGATTATTAGAATGAACAATTTTTAGTGAAATTGTAATAGGACTAACAAGAATATTATGGATTATGATGAAAGGTTGATAAATTTCTTGCAAGTAAATTTCTATTGAGTCCTCAACCATATGTGCTAAATAATGTTTAGATTTGGATATTATTGTTTTGATGTTATTTCTCCTTTGGGGAAATAATGAGGCAATAAGAAAAACATGAATATCCCTAATGTAAGCTCAAGTAATACACCTAAAATCATTTACTTCCTCATTAGAGAATGGATAAGGGACTATCTTAGGGTTATATCAAGTAATTTATGTAGCTTCAGATGGAATATTGTTAGAATTGTAATCTTTAGGATTTGGATCATGTGAGTGTGAGCTATTTATGTCTTTCCATACACCTATCCCTCCTAATTACAATACTATTGAGGTTTTGTTAATGTGAAAACACAAAGCCCCCATTTTTGACTTATAATTTTAAATAATGGGGAGCCTTAAATTTTGGCTAAATCACCTTTTAATATCTTTTTTTTTTTAAGTATCCTATAATTCTGCCAACTTTTCATTTTCTTTGGATTCTTCTTTTGATTGCTTCATTGTGTTTGATTTTCCAGTCGCTTTTCGTCGGTACTCATTTCATCTCATTTGGTTACACAGTTTGCAAATGATGTTTTTCTAAAGTTCGATAATTTGTATCGCTAGGGCTGAAAAATGTACAAAATGTACAATATTTTTTTTTTGTAAATTATTTGTAAATATTGATTTTTAGTTAATTTTTACTAATTAATTTTTTTTCGCTAACGGTCCTACAAAATCGCTAAGACCAAATTGTAGAAGAAATAAAATTATGGCGTTTTCAGATTTCAGAGGTCTCTTAAATCCCAATTTAAAAGAAATTATGAGATCTGAAATGTCGAAATTGCAAAGCGACTATAGTTCTTTATATCGGGACTTTTGCACAAGTTGCTATAATTTCTAATGGAAAAAACCCGCTCTACATAGACTCCACTTCACCTTATACCCCCACTCCAACTATTCCTCGAAACATATTATAATATCATAACTTTTTAATAGAACCTCCGATATCACTATACCTTTGTTACATAACTCCTCCCTCCACATACTTTATATTGTACACAATGCAATATCGAGACTTTTATAATATCATATTTTTTATTATTGTAACTTTCATTTAAAAGAACAATCGATATTAATAAACTCTGATATATACCTTGACACATTTTCGGCACATGTTTTATTCGATGCATTTTTATATGCAATCTCAGAACCTCGGGGCTGTTGGATATCGGCAAGAACTAACGGGCCTGCCATTGAGCATTAAATGCCCGGCTACATACGCCTCCAATAACTTTTTATAATACGTACGCGCGGTGATCAATAAATAAAAATAATAACATGCCTGTTAAGCTATTGGTGGCACATGTAACCGGCCATTTAATGCCAATGCAAGCCCGTTCGCTCTCGCCGTTGGATATCGGAATCACGCGACAAAAAACTTATGATATTCTAAACCTCCAATGTCTTGAGGTCTTCATCCCACCGATAAAACAAAACCCCGATGCACTTGTGTAAAGCACATTTATATTTAGAATTTGTTATATGAGGGGATTTTCACATATAAAGATTGACTAATATATTCTTCCATTTACAAAGGCTTATATACATGAGACATAAGCCACTTAGGCCTATTCGTTGGAGCGAACAACCACTCATTACTTGACATGTGTCTCACTGTGTTTTTAATATGAATTTATTTTTAATTAATTAGTTTAGTTTTTATAATTTGTAATTATAATTAATAATTAAATTTTTCACATTTGTAATATAATTAATTCAAAGTTTTTAATGGTATATAATTAAGTAATTTTTGTAATTAAATTGTATGTATTTAATCAATGAAATAATTACAATTAATTAATATTTAATTAAAATTTTAAATTTAATTTAGATTACGATTTCTAATTAAACCTTTTTTAATTTTGGCTATGGCAAAAAAAATTCTAGAACTATGATAGTTTTAACACTTCAATTTTGGAGGTTCATAAGTTGAGTTTTACTTGGCCAAATAAGGCCTAGGATGGCTTGTTAGATAGATAAAATCATGGAGAATATTTCTGAAGTGGTTGTGTGACCAAATTCAGTCATTGACTGAGTCTAAAATTTAGCGGAAAATTAAGCTCCAAATTTGTAACCAAAACTAATTTGTTGAGTTTAGTTTTTGCATTTTCGTTTTCCCAAAGCCTATGTTGATCGTAAATCCATTTGATTCTATTCTCTTAAACGACAAGATTTTTTACAAGGATCAATGGGAAGCTCATATTTCTTATTTATTAATTTATTTAATTAAATTTTGATTGGAGAGGTTAGTTTTCTCAGATTTGGTAATGATGATTTTGATTTGCAATTTAATTTACTTTTGATTGGTTTTTGACAGGAGAGTAGTTGGAAAGATGAGGAAGAGAAGAAAAAAATTGTCCAATAAATTTGTTGGAGAAAATTTATTCCTCTTACAACTTTCTCATTTTGGTTTTCATCTTGTAGTTATAAATATGGATTATAGAGAATGCTGAAGGGATTCCTCTTCTTTAAAACTAGGCAAGTTTGAAGCACTATTGTAAGGAATTTTCAAGTTGTAGGAGTAGGAAAAAAAATTCAGATCTGAGTTATTGGGATTTGTCTTTTTCAAATCTGGACTTTGTATTATAAGCAAAACTTGCACTATTGCAGTTCTTGCTTTTAATAGAAGAGTGTTTGATTTGTAAGAGATTGTTGCAGGCCAGTTCAAGGAACATAGCACAGAGACTAGATTTTAATAAATGTGTATCTTAAATACTATTATTTGTAATACAAATTTCATTTTGAATAGTAGATATGCGTGAAGCTTTCTTATATTATGCACTATTGTTTGACGTGGAAGGTTGTCTTTTGCTTTAGCTATCTAGTTTATGAGCCTTATAGAGTTTTTATCAATTTTCTCTTTTGCTCACATATGCTCAAATTAGATTTATGAGTAACTTTTTACTCAGAAATCCGCTATTTAAATTCGATTTAATTACCATTAACATTAACTGAACTATTTCCTAATGCTATTGGTTAATCATTCACCATTAATAGGCCTCTGAATAGAACACGTTTTGGTAATTATAATATCAACTAGTAGAACTATTTCATTAGCATAATATTCAACTAAAACCAGGCATGTTAAAATCCCAATCATTTAAATACTTTTCTCTCGATTGTGTTAGACATACATATTCTTAATCAAGATAGGCTTAGGGTTTCTTCCCTTTTTATTGCATTCTAAGATTATTTTTGATTTGAATTAATCATTACATTTCTAAGAAGTCCTCTTATCAAAGAGACAAACTTTAGTTGTGGCTTGGCTGAGCCTTAGATCAACTTAAAGATCACTTCCTTGCCTGAGCTCAACAAGAGAGATGATATGATGTCTCTTCTCCATTGTTAAGTAGAAGACATACTTTAATTCAGTAGAGATAGAGAGAAGGTAACTAGACCTACTTTAACCAGTTGGAACCACCATTCCAAACAGAAAAAGAGTTGCTTTAAGTTCCTGACCAGGTGGTCTCCCTTATAACGTTGAATGGTCATTTTGTGACATCAACATTTTTGGCGCTAGAAGGAGGGCCATAGTAAAATTGTGTCTTTGAAGATTTTTTGTTTTAAGATTTTATCTTATTACTATCGCTCCACTTAAAATACCTCCTTGGAGTTGCTTTATTTGACCTCATCCAACAACTACTATGATAAAGGAATTCCATAAACTTTCTAATGTAAAGTATAATGGTAATACATCTACTTTTAACCATCTCATTCAATTTATTTTAAGTTGCAATAATTTCAATAGTGACGAAGGTGTTATTTGCAGGATTTTCACATTTACTTTGACATGTAAAGCCAAAAGCTGGTGCTTATCTCTTTCAGTTACCTTTGTACATAACTAGGATGAGTTTTCGAAGATTTTCCTTCACACATTTCAGGAATATGATTACGAAAATGTGAGTGATTAGTTATAAGAATTGCGTAGGATGGAAGCCAAGACTTTGGATATGTTTTATATTAGATTTAAATTAATTTTAAAGAAATTTTGGTCAAAAGGTTTGCCTTCTCAATTCCAATTAATTGAATGGTTCAAACATTTAGTGTCTTTGTCATGTGATAATTATCAAGAACCATAAAGTATATCATTTGTTGATAATGATTCAATTACTCAAAATGAAAACTCCGAGTTTTCACAAATCAAAATTACAAATACTAATCATTATGCCATAACTACTACTAATTTACATATTGTTGATCAAATAGAAATTCAAAAAGATGCATGATCTATTAACAACAATCAACAACAATTAAATCAACCAGAGAATGTCAGCAACATACAATCTACTACCGAAACTAATTCACAATCTACTGATAATAAATTGCAAATAATGGAACAGCTCAATAACAATTCACAGATCAATCAAATGCATGAAGAATTTGAATTTTTTTTGGAAAATCATAAATCATTTATGCATAGAGAAACCTTCAGGTATATACCTTCAACTTCCTATTTTTCTCTCTACCCTAATATCTTTAACAATAATAATTTAATTCATAATCAATCAACAATTCTTTTAAATACTAATTTAATTTTAGAAAACAAAGGAGCTGATATTAATAATGAATTATTAATTTATGATATTGGTAGAGAAAATTAAATAAAAAATTCAATCAACAACCCTGAAGATTCTCTTAATTTGGTGTTTAATTACTTGCTAGGGTCTAATTTATTTAATTCAAAGGAAAATACCATTAATGAAGTCTGACTCTCATATTCCCAATTCCTTAAGTGAATCTATTTTTGAAGACATAGAACTTTAATCAAAGAATCATTCTGGTCTATTCTAATTTTCAAACATGCTATCATCATTGTAATTTTGGTATTCAAGAACCTATCCCAATTTTTGTTTCCTATGATGATGGAATTCCCTTTCTGGATCATAAGCTTGAAATCTTCCCATTCTCACAAAAGAATGCAAACAATGAGTTTAACTTTATAATTTTTGTTGATACTTGTGGGAAATAAATCTTTGCAATTGAATCATTTTCTTCATTTTCTTGTGGGAAAGAACCTTCACAATTGAATTGAAATTTGCTTCATTTTCATTTTCCCCAATTTGAGTTTGTTTTTCTTTTGAATTCCATATTTGAATTTCTGAGCACATTGTACTAGCATTTTGAGCTTTCAAACTTTCAACACTCATCAGGTGCATTAGTGAGTGTACATGAAAATTAATTTTAAAATTTCAAACATGAGCATCAACTACTTTTTGTTTTAAAATTTTATTTGAGGGTCATGTTTTCCCGATTTATTATTTTATTTTCAAAAGGGTTCATCACAGATTTTGACACTTGAGAGTGCATCGTTACATTCCGATAAGCAATGGAACACTTCTAGAATTTTTTTAAATGTTCATCCATACTTTATTGATCCATTTGAAAAAATCTGGAAGTTCCACTACTCAGGAATATTTCTGATATTGCCTATTTTCAACAGGCTTTAATATTTGAAAATGCATCATTCAAGCTTGGCCTGATGTTTCCTCTTCCTTTGAGCTTCTTCCAATTATTCACTGAAATATATGCTGATTTTTATGACCCTGTAGGCATATGGTTGGAAGAATTTTGATGTAAGAATTTTGTAAATAAGTTTTTTTTTGCCAAACTTTTTAGTTGTACATAGTAGGTTGAATTTTTATTTTAATAATATAGTTGCAGTTTTATTTCTGTTGTTGATATGTGACATCTTCATATGTACAAGAAATAAAATGCATGTATGGTTTCAATAGAAGTATGACTATACTTAGTCATATGATCTCTTAGTTAGTTAGAATAGGAACATGATTAATTTTATTTATCAGATCATCTCTCTTTGATTATTTTTTTTAATTTGTTTCCTCTGTTGTCCATTTCATTTTTGGCAAAAAATAACTTAGAGTCCTTTGGATCATACGGATGTATGATGCTCTTGATTATCCTTCATCATAAAATTTCATCATAAGATTGAAATTACTTTTCTCAAACAAAATCATGAATGATGAAATTTCAAAGAATCATTAACGCCGAGCATACCAATCTCTCCAAACTCACAAGCATTTATTTATGGTCACTTTTACCACAATTTCATCAATTTAAATTGGAAGCAGATGCAAATTGCTCATTATTTAGTAGTTAATTTACACTAAATAAGAAGAGGATTTTGAGCTGATGCAAAATCGAAGACAATACATGGAAGAATGCCAAGAATTATGAGGTAAATTTACATTCAGAGTCTTCTAGGTATGCATAAACATGTTCATCTTCATATATTGTTAATTTTTTTCACAGTTTATTTCTTATTTCGATTTTGCTTCTTTTTGCAAGTTTTCATTAGATTGATTTGGAGATTTGATTTTTTTTTAGAAAATTTAACTAGCTTTGGAAATAAATCAAGTAGTTAACTTTTTCTAATCTGCAACATGTTCAGGGAAGTATTTCCATTCTCATCAGAATTTTATTTTTATTATGTGCTTCTACATATTTCCTTTCTTTGAAAATTTAGCAAAATGAGTCAATAATCATATTCTTCCTCTCGTTGATGCAACTGAAATTTATTTCTTGACTCTTTCTTATTTGGATTTGTCACAAGCAAAGGAAAATTGCATAAAAATCTTGCAGCAAGTTATAAATTGATTTTATCTATGATTTTATCTCTGCCCATTCTGAATCTTACATTTTCCAATTGAGTTAAAACCTTTCCATTGCACTCATTCATTTTACATACACTTTAGTCACATTTCTTCTTCCAAATTGATTCAGGGCCTCTATTTGGTAATTATTGGAATCCTAATCTTCTGTTTTTCACTTTTCGATATCTTTCCTCGAGATTTCAGACCTTCTGGCTTATCGGACTCTTGGTTTTATGTTATATTGGAAGCATTTGAAAACACATTTTGAGATTTGTCTCTGAGATCCATGATTTATCTGCTCAAATTCCTCGATCTCAGAATCTCATAGAAGTCATATTGAACTATTATTGTATCCGAGTTCTGATATTATGTTTTTATCCAATATTAATTTTGGGCTTCCTTTTATTGAAACTCTTATTTGAAATCTTTATAAGAAATATTTATATCGGGACTTCTGATATCAGAAGTGAAAATCAATTAAATCTCCGAAAAGGAATTCCATCGAAAACATTTTAATAGCAGACTTTATTTATCAGAAATTTGTCTATCAGAGAATTGTTCTCATTTCAGAAGTCTTGTTTATTAGAGCTCTTACCTTTTGCCTTTATTCTCTCATAACTTCAGAGCATTCGGTTAAGTATCTTCGTAGGCCTCTGGTCAATTTATTCATTGCTAAATAGTCTGACCCATAACTATGTTCACATGGAGTCCATCTTGATTGTCTTTGTATCTTCAAGTTGACTTTCATGTTACTCGCGTATGCGAGAACTTGGATGCATTTTTAATTATAATTTCATCAAACCCCAAGCTTTCATTTCTCTGGATGACTAAGTGACTTTTAAGAATATCCATTCTTCATGGTGTGTGCACATGGATCTTATCATTATGCCTTCATTACTCTTCAGGGAAATCCTTCTGGCTAATGACAAGTGCATCACTTTTGGCTTGCCTACATTTTCATCTTTATCCTACTATCAGTTGCTCATCCCATCATCCCAATCATATTTTAGTATGCATATTTATTTTCTTTTGAAAGACACTATTGAGCAGACACTGTCATAATGCAACCGATTGGTAAAGAAATTTGGAACAGGTAAAAGTATGGATCATGGTCAATTGATATTTGAATTTTGTTTGAATTTTTGGTATATCACTTCATATTTAGCATAAAAAATTCAAGTCCTCTTCCTCTATACATATGCATCATAGATATTGGGACTTGATCTTTATTTTAGACATTTTATGAAAACAATGGAGTGGATATGAAATCTGAAAGAATAAAGAGAACAATTATCGCTGTGATTCATAGAGCAACACATCTTCATTTTCATTTCTGATAGATTTGTTTACTTGTAATTCCTTGAACATGAACCATTGTTTTCTTATATTTTATTGTTTGCTTTAATTTAGATTTAATATGTAATGATTTTGGGCCAATGAAAAGTTCATTAAAGACCACTTCTTCATAATTTAAATTTCAATTAAAATAAGAAGTTACCTTTTGTTGGAGAAACTCAATATTTCTCAGGTAAAATTAAACGAAATCCCAGTTTTATTTTTATTTTTTCTGATATATATCTCTGTTTTTTAGGTCTCCATGAGTTATTTTCACACCTCTACCAACTCAAATTTGGCATTCATTCTCCTTGTTGTTTTCTTTTGAGTTTTGGACGAGAAGTTGTGATGTGCAATAAATAAGCTAAAATGGGGAGTCCTTGAACCTTCTATTTGTTTCATAGGCATTTCTTTTATTTATAAAATGGTTAAGATGACTTTATGCAAGATTTTATTTGAAACAATAAAATTTGCAGTAGATAGAGATTTCCTTCGCTTAATGAATGTTATTTTCCTTATAGTTTGAAAGCCTAATTGCTCCTAACTCTGCAAGATAAAATTCATTAAAAATCTCAACATAAGATGAACATACACTTGGTTGTCTTCTTTTACATTTTTGTTGAGAAACTTGTATTAATTAGTCTTGTTGGGGTTTATCTTTTAATTTGGGTTTGTCTTTCAACTTTTCCTTTCATTTTTAAATTTTTGGAGTTTTCCGATTTATTTTACTTCAGTTGGGATTTCTTTTTCTTTGGCTATTGGTTATGGTTTGATTTTGGTGACTCCACCAAGATTTATGTAGAAGTCTTTTTTCTCACCCAACTTTGGTCGGCATACATGGGAAATTTTTACTTGGTCAATTTCATGAGTTTCATTTACCATTAAAGGTATATATTTATGGAATCATAAATCTCTCTCTTTTTAAATATTTTCCATGGAGGAACATGTATCCTTTCTAAGTAAAATAGTTTACCTTTTCAAAGAAATAACTAACCTGAGTTTAACTGACTGGATTCCTCCCATCCCTCCACTTTATAAAACCCTCTGAATGGTAGTTGCAGGGAAAGATTTGGAGCCAACATTATGGAAGTATTATATCCATTAAACATACATGTCTATTACCATCCCACCTCTTTCACTTAGGTACATCATAAACTAAGATCGCACATGCGCTTTTCAAAAGGGTGATCAAAAGGGGAAGCACGGGAAATATAAGTAAACTCGTCGGAGCTATGGACGCTCGCTAGTAGCGGGGATATGATGTATGGTATAAAAGACAACTTTGTCAGGGTATTGTTCAAGCTTGCTGGAAGTGAAGCGATGTCATAGACCATTCGTATCGATGGATATATGTTTTAGTAAAAAAAATCCTATCTGTACCTCCTTCTATTTCTCATATGAGGTAATCTTAAATAATAATTTTTTCCCAAAATTTGGATTCATGATTTTAGGCTCAATTTGTTTTGAATAATTAATTTTTTGAACTTATATTGCTTAATTCATTAATATGAGACCCTTGGAAATATTTTATTGTTTGATAGTTTAATAACATTTCTCATTTTTAACCTTTGGGTAAATTGAGGTTCATAGTCTTTAACCAGAGATCACTGGTTCTTCCCCGTGTGACATCATTTTTTATTTGAAAATACAACAACCCCATTTTTGACATATTTATTTCAAATAATGGGGAACCTTTACATAAATTTTGGCTAAATCAACTTTTAATATCTTCTTTTGTTGAAGTACCCTACAATTTTGCCAAATTTTCATTTTCCTCGGATTCTTCTTTTGATTGATTCCTTACGTTCGATTTTCCACTAGATTTCAATCGATACTCATTTTATCTCATTTGGTTGCATGGTTTGCAAATGACGTTCCTCCAAAGTCCGATAATTTTTACGCCAGGGCTAAAAAATGTACAAAATATATAGTATTTTATTTTTTGTAAATATTGGTTTTTAGTTAATTTTTACTTATTAGTTAATTTTTCACTAAGATTCCTACAAAATCGTCACAACCAATTTTTAGAACAATTAAAATTAAAGTGTTTTTAAATTTCAGAAGTCTATGTTAAATCCCAATTTAAAAGAAATTACGAGATCCAACATCTTGAAATTGCAAAGTGGTTGTAGTTCTTTAAGTCAGGGCTTTTACACAAGTGGTTTTAATTTATAATGGAAGAGACCCACCCTACATAGGCTCCACTTCACCTTATACCCCCACTCGAACCATTCCTCGACACATATCATATTGTCAAAACTTTTTAATAGAACCTCCGATATCACTATACCTCTGATACAGAACTCCTCCCTCTGCATACTTCATATTGTACATAATGCAATATCAGAACTTTTATAATATCGGATTTTTTTTTTTTTTTTTTTAATCGTAACCTCAATTTAAAAGAACACCTGGTATTAATAAACCCCCATACATACCTTGACACATTTTCAGCACATGTTTTATTCGACACATTTTATATTGCAATATCAGAACCTCAGGGTTGTTTGATATCATAAGCACACGAAAAAAAAAATTACGATATTCTAAACCTCCGATGTCCTAAGGTCTTCATCCCTCAATAAAACGAAACCTCGATGGGGTTGTGTAAAACACGTTTATATTTAACATTTGATATATAATGGCATTTTCACATATAAGGCTTGACTAACATATTCTTCCATTTACAAAGGCCCATATACATGAGACAAAAGCCACTTAGGCCCTTTCGTTGGAGCAAAACGCCACTCATTACTTGATACATGTCCCGTTGTGTTTTTAATATTAATTTTTTTATTAATTAATTAGTTTATTTTTTTAATTTGTAATTATAATTAATAATTTATTTTTTCATTAATCTGTAATATAATTGATGAGAACAGAGCTCCAAAGATGAACCCTAACAGCTCTCTTGCTGCCTCCCTTCCTTCAGCCGTCGTTTGGTCTCTGCTTGGCCCTGCTGAGGATGGTGATGCGTGATTTAGTCACCGAATGTTGGTCTTTTCCCTCTCCGCTAGTCCACATGTTTTCCATTCGCATCTGAAAGCTCCCCTCACTCTCTTTTGCTCCGCTCAGGACTTTGAGGCAGCCAGATATCGGCCCTCTGCTGCTGCAACTCGTTACCGCCGCCCCCTTCAGGATGCAGATGCAGCGGCTAAGGATGAACATGCAGAATTCTTTACTGCTTCTCCTCTGGCGGTGGCTCTTGGGAAGAAATCTTATGTTCTGGAAGGCTGCTCGCCACCATTGGTACCTCCTCTGTCCCCCCAGAATAGCCGATCCTCTGCACTCAATCTTCAGAATCCCTTCAGCTCCCTGGATCTGCCTAGATGGAGCATCTGGAAGCTATATTGGGCGGAATACAATGACAGATTGACTGACCTTTGGTCTCCCTCTTCTTCTCCTCTTAAGCCCCTGCGGCAAGTTCAGGAAATGAAGACCACTCAAAGCACATGCCTCCTCACATCTCAGATCTGCAGGGGAAAGCGGAACTCTGACTTCTCTGCCTCGTTCCAGATACAAATTAGGCTCACCACTAGCAAAACTCTGCTACAATGGGTGAGCTCGTCGGATCTAGTGCAGGACCTCAAGCATGCTCTGGAAATCAAGCTGGGGATACCCTCTGCAGCTCAACGGCTTCTCCACAAAGGTAAACAACTTGAGGATCTTTGTCTCCTTTCTTTTTACAACATTAAGAGAGATGCCTCCATTATTTTAACCCTTCGTTTGAGAGGGGGAGCTGCTGGACAGTCATCCTCAGCTAAGCCATTCTCATACAAAGATGCAGTCCATGCTCAGATGTCTGAGAAGACAGCTCCACCAGTTCAGGCTCCCAAACCTTTTTTGGTGAACAAACTGGAGGAAACCCCCTCCATTGAAATAATGCATCCAACGCTGGATGAGCAAGCCCAAAAGTTTGCAGAGCATGCCATTATTTGCAGGTTCAATGGGCTATGGCCACACACAACAGACCTCTACCAATGGATTCACTCTAACTGGACCAACAATTACAAGGTTTTGTTATGCTCAAAAGGCTTCTTCATTGTAGTGTTCGCTTTCGATGAGGACTACCAAAAAGCTTTAACTGCAGGTCCATGGTTTTGGGGCTCTGCAGGTTTATTCCTTACCCCCTGGTTCCCAGATTTCGATCCAGCTACAACAATCATCACCAAGCTCCCCATCTGGATCAGACTTCCTAACCTCCCGGCGCATCTATGGCATTTCATTGTTTTCCAAGGGATCAACAATTCTCTAGGCCGCTTCCTAGACACAGACATCTCTAGAGGGGAAAAGGGCCTATACACCTTCGCCAAAATTTGTGCAGAAATAGACATGAGCAAAGGTCTCCCTGACCAAATCAATCTCAAAATTGGAGACTTCCATTGGACTCAGGCCCTGGATTACGAGAACACAGCCTTTCGCTGCTGAAACTGCCATCACACAGGGCACCTTCAGAGCTCCTGTCCCACGATGCGTGTCCACAAGAAGAAAGCCAATCCTAAGCAGAAATCCAAGAGCTGGAAGCCTCATGACCCTCCCCCCATGGATGATTTTGATTTCAGTTTGGATGAAGAAAAGGAGAATGAGGAAGAAATGGAAGCAAAATTGGCATAGGATCCACCCTCAGCTGAGCCTGTGGCCTCGTCTATCTAGCCAATCTCTTAGAAAAGGAATATTGAATCCTCTCCCTCGGATTCAGATAAGGAAACCTCTCTGTCTGCCCAGCTCAGTTTGCAAATCTTGCCAGATCAGCAGTGCCCTCCTGAATGGGTCAAAGTTGGTAAAAAGAAAGGGAAAAAATGGCAAATAGTTGATTCCACCCATGTTGGGTAGAATCCTCTGCTCTGCTCTTGCTCCTCTGTTCTTCTTGTTTCTTCATGCTCATCACTCCTCTCTTATTTTTTCTTCTAGGGGGCGAGGTGGATAGACTATCCTTTCCGGCTGCCCTTGTTATTGCTTCTCTTGGTTGTAATGTCTTTTTGTACTATATTTCCCCTTAATAGAATTAGTTTTTACTGAGAAAAAAAAAATCTGTAATATAATTAATTTAAAGTTTTTAATTGTATATAATTAATTAAATTTTGTAATTAAATTGTATGTATTTAATCAACGAAATAATTTCAATTAATTAATAATTAATTAGAAATTTTAATTTAATTTAGATTACGAATTTTAATTTACATTTTCGTAATTTTGGCCCAGGTAGAAATTTTTCTAGAACTATGATAGTTGTGACACTTCAACTTTGGAGACTCATAAGTTGAGTTTTACTTGGCCAAATGAGGCCCAGGATGGCTCGTTAGATAGATAAAATCATGGAGAATATTTATGAAGTGGTTTTATGACCAGATTTGGTCATTAACTGAGTCTAAAATTTAGCAGAAAATTAAGCTTTGAATTTGTAACAAAAACTAATTTTCTGAGTTTAGTTTTTGCATTTTCATTTGCCCAAAGCCTCTGTTGATTGTAGATCCATTCAATTTTGTTCTCTTTGACCAAAAAGATATTTACAAGGATCAATGGGAAGCTTAAATTTATTTTTATTTATTTATTTAATTAAATTTTGATTGGAGATGTTTGTTTTCTCAGATTTGGTAATTCTGATTTTGATTTGCAATTTAATTTGTCTTTGATTGGTTTTTGGCGGGATAGTAGTTCGATGGATGAGGAAGAAAATATTTGAAGCAATGGAATTGCTCCAGAAGGAGAGAGAAAAAAATTGGCCAATAAATTTTTTGGAGAATTTTTTTTTCTCCCACAACTCTCTCATTTTGGTTTTCATCTTGTAATTATAAATATGGATTTTAGAGAATGTTGAAGGGGTTCCTCTTCTCTGCACCTAGGGAATTCTGAAGCACTATTGTAAGGAATTTTCAAGTTGTAGAAGTAGGAGGAAAAGCTCAGATCTGAGTCATTGGGATTTGTCTTTTTCAAATCTGGACTTTGTATTATAAGCAAAGATTGCACTATTACAACTCTTCCTTTTAATGGCAGAGTGTTTGATTTGTAAGAGATTGTTGGAGGTTAGTTCAAGGAACAAGGTAGAGGGACCAGGTTTTAATAAATTTATATTTTAAATACTATTATTTGTAATACAAATTTCATTTTGAATAACATATCTGCGTGAAGTTTTCTTATATTATGCACTATTGTTTGATGTGGAAGGTTGTCTTTTGAATTAGCTATTTAGTTCATGAGCCTTATAGATTTGTTATCAATTTTCTCTTTTGCTCACATATGCTCAAATCATATTTCTGAGTAACTTTTTACTCAGAAATATGTTATTTAAATCCGATTTAATTACCATTAACATTAAGTGAACTATTTCCTAATGTTATTGGTTAATCATTAATCGTTAATAGGTCTTTGAAAATAGCATGTTTTGTTCATTATAATATAAGCTAGTAGAAGTATTTCATTAGCCATATATTCAACTAAAACTAGCCATGTTAAAATCTCAATCATTTAATTACTTTGCTCTCGATTTGGTTATATCTACATCTTCTTAATCGAGATAAGATTAGGTTTTTTTTCCTTTTGCTTGCATTCTAGGATTAGTTGTCATTTTGATTAATCGTTACATTTCTAAGAAGTCTTCTTATCAATGAGGAAAACTTTAGTTGTGGCTTGGTTGATCCCTATATCAACTTAAAGATCACTTCCTTGCCTGGGCTTAGCAAGAGAGATGATTTGATGTCTCTTCTCTATTGGAAAGTAAAATACATACTTTAGGTCAACAGAGATAGAGAGAAGGTAATTGGACCTAGTTTAACCAGTTGGAACCACTATTCCAAATGGAAAAGAGCTTCTTTAAGTTTCTAACTGGATGGTCTCCCTTATAATGCTTATAATGTTGAATGGTCATTTTTGGGCCATTAATAGGTGTATAGATTCCCAATACTCAATAGTCTTGATAATTAAAGCATAATTTAGTACGAAAAGAAATGAAAAAAAAAGATTTATGTCATTCTTTACTCACTATATTAATCTCATGATATCAATTTATAATACATGAACTAGGCCATTTCTAAATCTAGATCTCATTGAAAATTTATCATTGGATCATGAAAATACCACATCAATAGATCAAGTTTAAAACACATATCAATGTGGTTGTACACTTTGTGATTGTTCGGGGAATTAATATCTAATATACCCCCTCAATCATGACTTTGAATAATCATACCATTAACATTAACTTATATCATCTTCAATATAAAACTATTGATATGAAATTTGATGAAGGCATTTCTGAAAAATTATCATATCTAGATGTTTAGTAACTCATTTGTAAGTGAACAACTACCATGTATGTGTTAAGAATCTAGAGGCAACTAGATTAGGTTATTTTGCTTCTCTTGATAACTATTTGTGATGTATTCTTACTTAACGTGATTAGCTTCTTCTTTAACTTTATTATAATTAGTGTACTTATCATCAAACAACTACCAAACAATAAAGAACAATGAGATGAGAGGATACAAGATATAGGATATCAACTAGGGCCAAAACCTGTCCCCTTGAGAGGAAAACCCACATGAACTCTTCTCTTCTTCTAGAACTTCAAATGACAAATTCCAAGACCTTGACCCTTGACCAAGACACCTCCAAGACCAAGTCAACCTTTTTCCTCTTCTAGCAAAGTCAAACCAAGTCAACCTTGCATTGTAGCAATTGCAATCTCTCCTTTGACCTAGACTTCAAACTTGAGACCTTGGACTACAATTTCGACCTGCAATTCTCGACCCCTAATGCAAAAACCCTAAATGGCATGTGTGATATTTTATGGTGATTATGTCCTCCCATCTCATTTGCTTGAGATGAATTCTTCTCCTTATCAATTCAGCTTTCAAGGGAGACTTGTTTTGATCAAAAACTCATCTCTATTTGACAACTGGAATCTAAAATTGCTACAACTTAATGTGCCCTAGTTCTCCTTCGCATGTGTGAGAATAGTGGCCCAAAAAATAGTTCGAAAAAATTGAGTTCTTCTTCTTTTTATTTGATTTATGTCTCTTCTCTTCACTATATCGAACTTGTTGTGAGCTACTTGGATAGTCTTCAAATGTGGTTGACTTCCCTGTTATATATAGGCTTCTAGAGAGCTTCATTAGGTCAACATCTCAACTCTAGAAGGTTGACTTTACTGTTTGAGCGACCGACTTGTTGCTTGCATGTTGACAAGGTCTTGGAGGATCTTTGACTCTAATTTTGACTCGAATAATTTTTTCCTTTACAATTTGTAGCATGCCCAAAAAGGTCTTCCATACATGAAAATGGCTCAATTGACCTGTAGAATTAATGACAAGCCCTATAAGCACTCAATAAATGCTTGACCTATGAGCATGAAACCCATGCATCAAGAACGAAATTAATAAATTTATTTTTCTTCTTTACATCAAATAAATATGTCATTATGAATACTGAACCTAGTTACATATTTCAACTCTCTCTCTTAACTACGAAGGCATTCTTAATCCATACACGATACTTAGACATTCTCAAAATGAAGAATTCTAATAAGAAGAGTCAAATTGGTAAGTTATCTCATATCCACTCTTAGCTTATGCCAGAGCATCATACCAACCATCATTGTCACATAGAAAGGCCTTGACTAACATTTCTATCTCTCCACAAGATCATGACCCAATGTTGGTGAGACCAATGACTGATAGACACCATCATCATTGTCTCTTAAGGCACATGCCCCACCTAGGTGTTCATAGGGCATGTCCTTTTAGGAAAATTCCTATCTTGGAATAACGCATCCTCAAGGAATTTCATCTTGGACAACTCTTACCTATTGGATGCCCTACCACATCCTCAAAGAGTATTGAATTCAATCTCAGATGCTTGCCTAATCTTCCATTCTTTCTTCACATCATGAAAACAAGAATGGTGTTTCTATCTCTCCCTCTCAACTAGGGAAGATATTTTCATTCCTATAAAAAGAATATACCCAAGCTCTGTCTTACCCAGGGACTTGTCCAAGCTCCCTGTTAACTAGGGACTTGTTACCAACAATAACTATCTGCTCTTTGGTGGAGATCATGGTATTATCAGCTGCTAATAGGGATCCTTCTTTTGATGTCATGAACTTCAATTTCTTCATCATGGAACCTTCATGTTCTTAGATTTTATTTGTAGGTTGTTGACCATCCATCACTTTCCTTCAACGAACCATAGGGTTGAACCAATAGTCATGATATCATTCTTTTCATCAGAAAGTGATCTTCCAGTCCACATATGGCTTTTCTTCATATAGATACCTCTTCCAAGTCATGTCTCTTTTAAGATATTCCATCCATTCCTATGAGTATGAGTTGTAGCTTACATCTACAACTCCCTTTTGGTTAACCTATTTCAACCCAACTAGATTCTTTTCAAAAATCAAAATGAACATCAAATCGAAGTTACCTTTTAGGATGTCCTTTCATCATGACATCTACTGACATCAACATCTTGTATATTCATAAACACATCTCCAAGAATTTCAATGTTAAGGGTATCCTTCCTTTATAGACATTCTTAAGGTCTTCATCTCTTCTCTATGGAGATGTCATAGCTAATTCTTCTAGTTATCGGATGTTGATCACGTATCTTGTCTTATGTGACTATAGTTGCATCTTTCAAGGACTCTTCTTCCTTTCTTCACATATTTCTCTCTAAGAACTTCTATACATAGTTCCTTCATTTTTTGTTGATCCAGGTGGATCCAAAAATAGAAGTGGCCTTGAAAATAACTCAAAAACCAAAGTCATCAGATGGAATTGAAACTAGGAGTAGATTGTAGTGCTTATCGCCCTGATTGCAACTATGCAAATGACACTCAAATCCGAGTTCGTATGCTCTAGTTATAGCTGGTCAAATTTCTGGTCAAACTTGGTTAAGTGGCAGTCACTAACTTGGCAAAAATTTGGTAGAGTCCTCACATATGGAGTCCGGTGGTCGGAATAGGTGAATTTTTTTCCTACTTAGTTTGTATAATATCCTTTAAAAACCTACAAGAAAATTTGAATTATATATATATATATATATATATATATATATATTTGGTTAGTTGGTTGCTAACTTGGCCACCCCCAAATGACCCAACAGTGTGATATAATATATAGTAAAAAAAAATGTGTATTTGGTGGGCGGGTCAACCCCGGTGGACCCGCTCGACCCCATTGGAATCACAGTTACCGACCTCCGACGTGAATCCCATTTGAAACATTATATTATAACCACCGAGTTGAAATATATCAAAGTTGTTTGCGTTATTAAAACAAATACACCAAGTATGGGGTGGGCAGGGTTTGAACCCTAGCTGCCCCCACCAAATCTGTCAAACTTTACCATTGGGCCAACGGCCCATACCTTGGCCAATCTACCCCAACAACTCTATAAGAACTCAATGCAGTTTCCTAGTAGACTAGCAGAGGATGGGCGTGGAACCCTATTCGGACCCAAGGTGTGGAACCATGAGCGAGGGAATCATTGAAATGCTGAAAAGATTCCTTTAGAGGGCCCGAGGTGCGAGTGTCAGCATTTAACAACTTTATAGTCGATTTTGCACAATTTCACGTTAGGAGTCCAACTGTGCAGTCCATTTCTCCAGTTTAGGTCTCCATTTTTAGGCTGTTATCCGAATTGGAGGTATAAGGGTAACTTTTTGTAACATTGCTTATAAATGATATCTTTGATGCCCACATTGGGTGAACTTTGTAATAAAATCATTTGTGTGCCTTTGATCTTATGGTTGTCCCATGATTTCTGCTTCTTTTGTGTTAAGTTTCAACAATGTAAACTTTGAAACAAGAACTGATACTATTACCCGTTTTGTAGAGATAGCAAAAAAGTGACCTGAATTTGAAAGGGGTGATGCAGAACACACATTTTTTTTTAGAGCATAGTTTTTGGCACTTTAATTTTTTTTATGTATATTGCGTTTTAGAATGGTAGTGATTTTCATGCTGATTTAAAAAAGTGGTTATTCTGCATCTTTTTAAAAGACCTATTTTTTGACTTTAAATTTTTTTATTGTATGAAATGTAAATAATTATTTTGCAAATTTAATAATTTTGGAAGTAGTTTTTTTCTTCATATTTTCTTGCTTTTTTTATTTTTATTTTTATTTTTTTAGTGAGGTTTTTATTGTTTTGCATATTTAAAGAAGAAGGTCGATATTTTGCATTTTTGATATTCTACATATTTATACTTTGTTAATTAAATTTTCAATCCAAATGAAATAATTGTCTCTAAAAAACAAATATAAAAAATATATATAAAAAAGACAAAAATAAAAAATGTTAAAAAAAAATTATCTCATAAACCATAACAGAATTTGGAAAAAAAAAAAATTATATATATATATATATATATAAGTAAAAATAGAGAAATTAAGAAAAAGCATTAGCAAAAACTAGGAAAAAAATTAAAAACAAACTAGTTTAAAAAAAAAAGAAAATTAATGAAAAAATTAAAAAACTAGTAAAATTAATATTTAAAAAAGCAAAAATAAAATCAAATTATAAAAAAAAAAAAAAAAAAAAAAGAATGAAAATGGTGTAAAATATATGTCTTTTCAAATGAAAAAAATAAATAAAAAAATAAAAAAACATTTACAATTTATAAAAAAATGTCTATTTTTGTTAAAAAAAAAAAAAAAAAATCAAATTATATAAAAAAAAACCAAAAAAATACGTATTTTTTATTTAAAAATAATAATAATAATTATTTTTATTAAACCTAAATTTTTTATTTAAAAAAAATTAATTATTATTATTATTAATTAAAAAAAATTATAATTTGTTTTTAAACAAATTTTTTTTTATTTAATTATTTTTTAAATACAAATAATTAAAAATATTTTTATTTTTTAAATAAATTTAATATTTTAATTTAAAATTAAAAAATAAAAAATAAAAAATAAAAATTGTTTTTTAATGGTTTTTGTTTTGTTTTTTTTTTTTTTAATTAAAAAAAGAAAAAGGAAAATTTGTGCCATTTGCTCCCCTGCCTATGGTGGCGCGGCTGTGGGCGGAGGGGCCTGTACGATATATATATATATATATATATATATATATATATATAATTTTTTTTTAATAACTAGTTTGTTTTTAATTTTTTTCCCCGGTTTTTGCTAATGTTTTTTTTAAATCTCTCTCTCTCTCTCTCTCTCTCTATATATATATATATATATATATATATAATTTTGTGTTTTTTTTTTCCAAATTCTTTTATGATTTGTGAGATAATTTTTTTTAAACATTTTTTTATTTTTTATTTTTTGTTTTTGTCTTTTATATATATTTTTATATTTGTTTTTTTAAGTAATCAACATTCTAATCTTAATTTTAGTATTTTTTTTTTGTTAATTTTCTATTTTTTTAAATCTAGTATTTTTTTTTTCTTCTTCTTCTTCTTAATTTTTTTTTTTTTTTTTTTCTATTTTTACCTACTTAATTTTTAGTTTATTTTAAATGTTTTTTTGGTTTGTTTGTTTTTTTTTTGGCCAATTTTTTTTTATGGTTTACAAGATAAATTTTTTTTTTACTATTTTTTTGTTTATAATTTTTATTTTTTTTAGGTTTTTAATTTTTACCATTAATTTTATTTTATTTTTTACATTTTTATTATATATATATATATATATATATATATATATATATTAGTTTTTTATTTTTATTTTTATTTTATTTTATGTTTTCATTATTTTTTGTAAATTTAATGTTTTTCAGGGTCATCATAAAATATTTTACGCCATTATTTCGAAATGTTGAAATTTTACTTTTGAAAAAAAAAAGTGTTCTCCTAGAATGAACACTTTTCGTTTTGAGGGTGTTTTTTGGATAATTTTTGCACAAAAAATTGGTTTTCACCGCCATTTTTAAAACATGTTGAAAATTTACCCAAAAAAAAAAAGGTGTTATTCCAGCATCAACACTTTTCGTTTTTAGCACTGTTTTTGATGTTTTTTTTGGGGTTTTTTTGACCAGAGTTCCCGTTTCAAAGTTTACATTGTTTTTCTTGGTTAATGTGCTATTTTATATGCAATTCTGTATGAATCCTTGAAGTAAAAATATTTGGATCAAGTTTCATATCATAGCAAGTCTTCTTGATGTAAGTTGCATGAGTGAATACTAACTAGGAAAAAGCTCCAAAGAGGTGAAGGAAAACTTAAATCCTTTGATCCCGAAGTAGGGCATGTACCACGAAGGCGAAACATGGCAGATGAGGAAGCTCGATTGGAGGAAGAGAGAAATTATCACATGATCTTCTTCACCATGGTAGAGAATGTTGACAAGTTGTTTGCAGAATATGAGAAGACAATCAAGCCGGAGAATTTGACAAGTTTATAATCGATTTTGCATATTTTCATGCCAATAATCCAACAGTGCAGTTTGTTTCTCTAGCCGAGGTCTCCTTTTTCAGGTCATCATCCGAATTGGAGGTATAAGGGTCATTTTTGTAACATTGTGTGTAACTGATTTCTTTGATGCCACTTAATAAAAGAAGGCCTCCCCACTTTGAGCAGGGCTTGAAGACATAGCCAACATTGGGTAAACTTTGTAATCAAATCATTTGTTTGCCTTTGATCTCATGGTTGTTTTATTAAGGGAAAAATTGAGGTCGATGCAGCGACGCAGACCGTTAGGGTCCATTCCTTCCCCGTTATGTTTTTCAAAAGAAAAAAAATTTGGTCGTGCATTCAAGTAATGATGACACCCTTGAGCCTTGTGTTTTGGAGTATTTGCATGTGATAGGTGAAATTATTCAAGCTTAGATATTCACCCCCAAAAATATGTATATTCATGAAATGAAACACCTGGAAGTTCTTGTAACTCAGAACACTCAGTAATATCAAGTCGTCGGAGCTTCGTTAGCTGCGCTAGCCTCTCTATCCTCTTTAGCTTCCCACATTCAGACACATAAAACACTTCCAAAGATTCCAATGGTTCAAGACTAGAAATATCTTCTAATTTTCTACACAACTTAATTTTAAACATTTTAAGGTTTGCAGACAAGAAAGTCCCTCTATTTTCTTCAACTTATTACACCTAGTCAATTCTAGTTTTATGAGTGAATTTGACAATGTTCCAAGCTTCACTAGATGATTACAAGTCATGATCAGGAGATGTTGAAGGTTGGGGTAAAAACCAACATCAAATGATACCTCTGATATTTTGGTTTTGTACAGTTCGACATGTTGGAGCTGCACAAGATTGGACATATCAATGAAAGAGCTAACATTACTTGATGTTCCTTCCCCACTCAATTGTATTTCCCCTTCATTCTTTTCAAAAGGTTGTTCGTGGAATTCACATTCATTGAATATCAACTTAGCTAATTAAGGCAACACTTCAATGGGAATTGGCAATCATTCTAATTCCTTGCAATAACTTCCATTATGTAGCTTCAATTCCTTTAAATTTCCATATAGAGGAAACGACACTGTTTCCAGGAAAGGGCAATATAATTTTTTTAGAAACTGTTGATGATAAGTGGGGAAACACTTCTCTAGGGATTTATTCCATGATCCGTTTAGTAGCATTATAAGTGACCGTTTCCTCCATAGCAATTTACATAGCCGAGGAACCACTTCACCCAACACAACTTCATCACTAAGTCTGATTATTAAATCCGTGTTTGCCACACATGGGTTACGTGCATTGTTGTTTTCTCTTTCTTTCTCTAGCATTGATTTCCCTTGTGCTTCTGCGGCCATTCCTTCTCAGACATCTTCAAAATTATTCTATTTATTTGGATCATGGTTGTTATGGTTTGGACTATGGTTATTATCATTTTCTAATGTTTTATATGATGCACTAGGAATTGCATGTGCCAGTCTAAATTAGTGCCCATCAATGACTTCTTTGACTTGAGAACAACAGAAGGAGAAAAGTAACTGTATGGGATCGGTTTGAAGAACCATCCTCTGCACCCTCTTGCCATCAGGGAAACGAACACCTAACCTAAATATCTCCACTCCTTTATCTCCACAATTCTTTCCTCAAATAGGTAACTGAGAAAAAGAAAACCCTTTTGATTCTGCAGGTACACTCTGAATTTCATTGTTCCGTAAGAGAGTTTCAAATGCACTAGCTTCTTGCTGCATTTTTAATTTGTCTACACCGTGTGAGCTACTGGAGGTTTGAAGTTTCTTTACAACATGCAAAGTAAGAGTCAACTGCCGCTTAGTTTGAGAACCTTTAGATACAAAGTGACTGGTTGTTGGGTTGTGTTATATTCTTTCCACGACTAGCCCACATAGCTAACCGAGGGGTTAGAAGGGGGGTGGAGCCCCCCCTTCGTTGCGTTGATTGCGTAGTGGGGGGAGTCACACGGGGTTTGAGGGGTGCAAGTAACCCCACTCTATGGGGTCCTACCTATGGTTTTGTGCATGATTTTCACACATGGTTTTGGACGTGATGTTTTTCGGTCCATGATATTGGATGCTTTGGCATGTATAAATATGTATTGTAACATTGAAAGGAACATAATGAAAAATCAAGCTAGTAGTTCCTGTTTTGGGATCCTGGGGAAAATCTCTGTGTATATGTGTTTTATGTGTTATGCTCTTGCATTTTTTATTTTCTATGTTTTAGAATTCAAATGCAGGTAATTTATGTATGGGGTTAAAACCTACATTTGGTATCAGAGCTATTTTGGCTTTAAGGGGACGCCTTTGCTACTGAAGGGTTTCACTCGGGCTTGTGGTAGACCTTGTTCAGTGGGAGATCTACAAGATCGATTCTGGTGGTGAAAGAAGATGGCGCGCAGTGAAAAGATAGAGATCGAGAAATTTAATGGTTAGAGTTTTGAGTTATGGAAACTCAAGATGGAGGATCTGTTGGTGGATAAAGATCAATGGATCGTGATAGATCCAGGTACTAAACCAACGGGAGTGTCCGATGAAGAATGGAAGAAGTTGGATCGGAAGGCAAAGAGCACAATACGATTGTGTGTCTTAGATTTAGTATTGTTGAATGTATCAGGGGAAGCTACAATGAAGGCTTTGTGGGACAAGTTAGGGACTTTATACAATTCTAAGTCTCTGGTGAATAAATTATTCCTACAGAAAAAGCTGTATAACTTGAGGATGAAAGATGGAGACTCAGTGACAGGGCATCTGAATGCATTTAATATTGTGGTAAGTCAATTATCATCTATTGATATTAAAATTTCAGATGAAGATAAGTGCATTAGTTTTTTGTGTTCTCTACCAGATTCGTGGGATAGTATGGTTATTGCAATAGGTAGCAATGCCACTGCCTTGCAGTTTGATGAAATAGTCTCATCCTTGCTGATGGAGGAAATGAGACGGAAAAATATGGAGAGCCAAAATGGTGATGCCTTGTTTGTATGAGGACGGTCCCAGAACAGAAACAAAAATAAGTCATTGAGTGGGAGGTCTAAATCTATAGGGAGATCTAAATCTCCAGGAAAACCTATAAAGGTGGTGTGCTGGAAATGCGGAAAGGAAGGGCACTACAAAAGGGACTGTAAATCGAAAGCTCCTGATAAAGGAAAGGGATCTGATGATGCTCCCTCTGCAGATGCGAAAACCACCTCAGATGAAGGTGGGGATGTGTACTTGGCTTCTTCAAGTACACATGTAGATCACGAGGCATGGTTGATTGACTTAGGTGCATCCTTTCACTTCACTCTCCATAGAGAGTGGTTCTGTGAGTATGAGAAATATAATGGTGGTGATGTCTTCTTGGGGGATGAAAGGAAGGCTAGAATCATTGGTCGCGGAAAATTAAAGTTGAAGTTGCAAGGTGGAAGGGTTAGAACACTTTTGGGTGTTCTGCATATTCTTGCATTAGCTAGAAATCTGATTTCTGTAAGCAAGCTAGATGATGCAGGTGTAAAAACAATGTTCCAGAAGGATACATGCAAGATGGTTCGGGGGGCACTCGTATTGATGCGGGGAGTTCGAATCAGAACTCTTTACAAGATGCAAGGTAGCACTATTGTTGATGGGTGCAATAGTTCTGTGGTTCTTGAAAGTGGAGTAGAAAATCTAGTGGTCTCTAGAGAGAAGACCATGATGTGGCATCAAAGGCTTGGACATATTGGAGAGAAGGGCCTTCTAATACTTCATGGTAAAGATATGGTAGAAGGTATGAGTAATAGCTCTCTGGATTTTGATTTCTGTGAGAATTATGTATATGGGAAGTAGAATCGGGTGAGTTTCTGCTCTAGTGGTAAGAGGGAGAAACAAATATTAGAGCTTGTGCACAGTGATGTGTTTGGACCTGTGAAGGTTCCATCTCTGGGTGAGTCTATGTACTATGTATCCTTTATAGATGACTTCTCAAGGAACACATGGATATATTTCCTTAAGAAGAAATTTGAAGTCTTTGATAGGTTTAAAGAATTTAAGGCTCTGGTGGAAAACTAGACAGAGAAGAAGATAAAGGTGTTGAGGACAGATAATGGTGGAGAGTTTTGCAGTAAGAAATTTGAAGAATTATGTAAGAAGTGTGGTATATAACAACAGAAGACTACTCCATACACACTTGAGAAAAATGGAGTTGCAGAAAGAATGAACAAGACATTGATGGAAAGGGCAAGAAGCATGCTCAGTGGTCCCAGGTTAGGACAAGAATTCTGGGAAGAGGCGGTGGAGGCAGCATGTTACCTGGTCAACAGATCACCTTCATCAGTATTTGAGGATAAGACTCCACAAGAGGTATGGACTGGTAAGAAACCCTCTATTTCACATTTGAGGGTATTTGGATGTGATGCATATGTACATTTTCCAAAGTAGAAACGAACCAAGTTGGATAGTAAATCTGAAAAGTGCATATTTATTGGGTATAAGGATGGTTTAAAGGGTTATAAGCTTTGGAAAGTGTTGATGCCTCAAAAATCGCTGCATCAACATCAGGGATAACCACCCGGTCCAGACCTTAAAGGCAGCTCCTTTTCCGTTTGGTGTGGTGGCTCCGACTGGATATAATGGGACCAGTTTCCCAATGATTGGTAAATGGGATGGATAAATAATTGATTTTCTAATATCTAATGATAATGGATGAATGATCTAATCTAAAAGTAAAATATAAACAACTATTCTATCCCGGGAAATTGCTGCTTTTAGTGTAACTTTGGATGGTCTTCATTCACAAACAGGCATATAGATGACTCTTGTTGGTAAGCAAAGATGTTTATTCATATGATAATTACTAAGCCCAAATAGTTGAACAAAGCAATCAAGCAAACATTATTACACTATTTCTCATATATATCATAGACATAGATATGAGTGAAAGAATAACAGTCCTCGGACATTCAATAGTGAAAAGTACAAGGATTGTTGTTAAAACACACACACACACACACACACACACACACATATATATTCAATGATAGCAAAATTTAAACGAATGCAGATTCACATAAAAATGACAGAAGAGCATAGATAATAGTACCATATGTTTATTCGAGTCACTCCCAATATCAATCGCATTCACATTCCTTTTTCCAACTTAGAAACACTTCCACAAAAGGCAATAGTGCATAGATCATCAAAGATTTCTTTGTCAAAATTCAGAATACTGGCCCAGTATTTATAAAAAATAGATCAGAAGCACAATAGTGTGACTTCCTGATTTGAGTTTATACAAAAACTGAGGACCCTTTCCAAATGCATGAAAGGGCCTATAAATACTAATTAAACTAACTAATTACAAAATAAAAGTGTTAATTAATTGGTACAACTATGCTATGAATATCTCCTCAAAATCGGCTTGTCCTCAGTTGGCAGCATGATTCATTGCTTCGGATGATCTCCCTTCAGCTTGAGCTGGCAGATATCTAACATCGGTTGCAACTCTGGGGGGCGGCTTAGGCGAGAATTCAGTTGAGCTGAATATGTGGCATCTTGGATCTCGGGGATCATTCAAATGATAGCATCAGTTAAACATTTGAGCGCAGCCCTCTGACTGTATGGCTTGATTAAGAAAAACCAAAAGGTATCCCAAGTTAAACGTTGGGTGCCAGCGATTAATCTTCCTTTCTTTTCCAACTCCTGATTGCATGTTTGTTCCAAGGCTTTGGCCGATGTTAATTTTCTTGGATTACATTGTGAAATCATATTGGACAGATAAAGAGTGTCATTGACAAATTCAATTAAATTGCTAGTAGATAAC
Organism: Pinus tabuliformis; assembly: GCA_031772625.1. NCBI lineage: Eukaryota > Viridiplantae > Streptophyta > Pinopsida > Pinales > Pinaceae > Pinus > Pinus tabuliformis. The sequence goes on from CM062820.1 coordinate 1,544,286,588, forward strand.
CGACATCTTAAGGTTTCTCTTTCTGCCTTCATTAATTGGGTCTGCCATTCTAGGAACAGGATGTCTTTGTGTGACTCAATAATTTTGGGCAGATCCGAAGCCTGTCCTTCAAGGGAGTCTTGCCAAGCGAGAAAACTGGTTAAGGTCTCATCGGCCTGTTCTAAATCTTGTCTAGCTTCAACTAATTTATCAACTATAGATGTAGTAATTTCACAAAGAGGTTCAACCAAAGAAATTTTATGACATAGCAGTTTCAGCTGTGTAATCAATGCCTTATTGATTTTTAGAGCTTCTGTTCTGAACTCTACTACTTGAGGAAGGCGCCTGAAATTTTCCACTTCTTATGACAGTTGAGCGATTTTCTCATCCTTAGTCTTGCTCATTTGTTCGTTCATCGCCTTTAATTTGGCCACTGCTTTAGACAGTTCCTTCTGTTTTTGCACTACACTCGAATCTATCCTTTGTTTCTCTTTGTGTAATTGCTCATTTAATTGGCTGTTTGTCTGCCACTGTGTTGATAGTTGTTGTTCCAATTGTTCTATTTTCCGCTGTGCTTTGGACACCTGCGACTACAATGAATCAATCATTTGATCTTTTTCCTTAAGGAGACTGCTCACTTCCGAAGCTTTATCCATGGTGGCTGCCGAATATGCTCCGGCATACTGGGAGAGTTTCGTAAGGTCATCGGAAGGGTTCAGTTCCTCCTTCCACACCACATTAGCCATCTCTGTTTGATCTGGCAAAAGGGAAGATTGATCAAGTCTCCTCCTTTTCCTCTGTCTTTTCACCACAACCCTGTGTTTAGGACTGTAAAAGACGTCTAGTGGTGGTATGTCTTCTACCTGTAAAACAATCTGATCGGATGGATCTTTGGGGATTATTTCTGCATCTTTACTACTGGGTAGGCCGCTGGTTCCTTCCATCGGAACCGTAGTTGTGGTTGTTTCTTGACTGACTGTCACTTGGGGTATGCCGAATCCTGGTGGAGTCTCAGGATTGTTTATAATAGAGTCAAATTGCTGCCACTCTTGGAGGAGTTTGGGATCAATTTGAGTCTCTAAATCAATAACTTCATTGTCATGCTTCTTTCCTTTTTCCTGCTCTGTTTCCTGCTCCTTCCTTTCTCCTGCTCTGTTTCTTTTTCAGGAATTTCCTCTGTAGCGGGAGACTCCTCAGTACTTTTTTGCCCAGGCTCACTTGACTTAGAATTTGGTGTAGTGGCCAACAAGTCTAGAGGCAGAGTTTGCAACCTCTGTTCTCTGAGCCTATTGAATTCTACCAGTCCTTCATCATTATATTTCATCCTGGCCAATGTTTTAACCTAAGACAAAGATTCTGCTGAAGAAAATAAATCATCAAATTGATCTTTTTCATGGTCAAACTTAGTAAGTTTGGCATGTTCAATCACATTATAGGCAACCTTCCGGGGATCGAATTGCCTGCTAGGGATGGTCACAAGATTGAGCATATTTATTTTTCCTGCCTTCTCAGCATGTTTCCAATCAAGTATGGTGTAAACACCACATCTTAAAGGGAGTGTGGGCCATAATTGCTTTTTGGAAGTCCTAAGAGTTTTGGACGTTCCAATGGTTGTGATTTGGTAAGCTAATTCTCGTGCCAACAGTTTATCCGACACATATAATGGAAGGATATGGGGTTTTGTGGCACTACCAAACACTCGTATATATGTGAATTTATCTTCCCCGAACCAATTCCCCACAACAGTCAAGTCAATTTCGGCCTCCTCAGAAATCCTTGGGGCAGGCTTATCAAAGATAGCATAATAGATAGGCAACATGAAACCATTACAGATTTGATACAAGTGGTCTTTATAATGTGCCTTCCATAACATCTGATGGTAGATGTGAATTGGCTTAGGGTCCTGTGGCGTCCACCTCCACCCAAGTATCGGGTATTCGGAATTAAAACAAAGCATATCCATAACATAAGCACTGTAATAGAAGGGAGGAATAGTCCAGGTAGTTTTGTGTGAATTGAATCTAAAATCAAGAATTGCAGAGGCTAATTTATCAAACAATATATTGGCCCAATCCATGATATAACTACTAGTTGCCGCTTCCATTAAAGGAACCATTTCGATATCAAATTTTGCAGAATCATGCATTCCCCATATCCTACACATCATTGCCCCAGCGTAACAGTAAGGAGATGCTAAGGAATCCACGGAGTACTTACCCGATGACTCATGTTTGTGCTTTGCTGGATTCTGTCTCCAACGTCTAATTGGGGTTGATTCCGTCTCATTCTCATCTGCGAATTTCTTTAGAAAAGCTTTGTTGTATTTCTTTTCCGGCTCGGGCAAATGGTACATTTTCCTCAAGTCGTCAGGCTGAAATGAACCAAAAACTCTTCCATCAACTGTGCAAAAGGTCCTATTAGAAACAAGAATTTGTTCGACCACCCATCTGACCACATCAGTGTAAGGGAGAATTTTCTCCCGAGCTGCTATCCTGTGTAAAAATGAGTCAGCCAAATCTTTCAGCGAGGCTTCTGATTTGTTAGTTGAGTCTGCAGTAGCTTCTTCTTCTGTTTCCTCTGGTTCTTCTGCCTCAATCAAATTATAGATGCTTTTCCAGCTTGTATTTCCCAGGCCGAGACATGTAGTGTCTGAAATTAGTCCCTTCTTGCTTGGTCCTGGGTCACTGGTGGGCTGGACAGTAACTGCAGGGGCCGCTGCCGCAGCGGACCTCTTAGATTTCTTTCCCATTTGCTTAAAACTTGAAACTTCGATGGAATTCTGCACAAGGAAGGAAACCAGCGTGATACAGAGAAACAGATAGCAAGAGCCAATATGAAAGAGGTATGAATAATAAAAGATCGTGGTAAAAATTGCCGCAGATAGAATCTAAGTGGAAAATCTCGGCATAACTGCTTCATTAATTGGCCGCTTCATCTGTCAGTCATGATAAGGAGGCTTTTAAATAATCCATCATAACGTCTATTGATTCAAGCGTGGCTTATATTTTTGGCGGTTAATCGCATTTGATGATTGGCGTCGTGAAAGGGAGGGTTTTCATAATAATCCAAAATATCATTCAATCACCAAAGGTGATACAATGCATGCCAATATTTAATATGTTTAGAAACACGCACCCTAATTTAATGCATCGCAATCGGGGCAGGGCTCGGGTCACTTTATTTATGCCATTGCGAAATCGCCGATCGTCGATGGTGATACGCCTTATCGCATCAGGGGAATTTGAAGGTGCCATAATTAACGCATTGATTACCACAGCCGATTGCCGATAGCAATGCCTTTATCGCATCGAAGGAATGGGGGATGCCTTATAAATGATGCGCTTTGCCTTTCCCCGATATCCGATAGCAATTTCCCTCTTTGGATCAGAGTTATTCAATGGGTCCTTATTTTATGTTCCTTTTATTATTGCGATATGCGATCTTGCGATTGCTTTATCGTAATAATAAAAGCTTTATGATTTGTTTAAAAAATGCCTTTTTCATCATTGTTTAAAAGGGATATCATATTTCAATCGGACCTTTTGATGAGGGTTTTTCTAATAATAAGTTAATACCAATTTATTCACACATCTATGTTTAAAAAGGGACCCATTTCATATTATGATTTTAAAGAAAAATTTTATGAAATGGGGGGGGGGGGTGTTGTACAACACAACAATTGGCGCTTCACTGGGAGAAATAGTTACCTCTGGGAAAAGTTAAAATACTTAAAATTTTAAATCTGAAAATCTTATTGGAGTGAACAATTCTAATATAAATAGGCAAACATAAATTCTGAATGTAATGATAACTATTTCTACTATCCTCTTCTCACGTTATAATTAAATACATTCTATGTTTCAAACTAGCCTTGCTTGGTTGCTAATGATAAAACAAAAACTTTTTCAACTTAGCTTTATTATGACTCCTTTGCCATAGGTAGAGCCTCTGCTGCCAGCAAACGTCTATAGTCTCGACAGAGATACCTTTTAACCATTTGATCGTTCATTATCCCATCCATTTTAGAGTATAATTAAAAAGAATGAATCCAGAAATATGTTTTCATATTTTTGTATCATTTTTCTTTTTCTTTATTTTGTAAGATAAAAAGCCATTGTCCTAGTTTGGTAGCCAGCTATTTGACAATGCCATTCACTGGTGATAATTTAACTGAACAAGCTGGCTCGTGATGAGACCCCTTGTCTTATAATTATAAGCCATTACCCTGTTTTGGTATGCAGTATTGGTAATGTCAGTTGAACTATTTCTCTATGATCATGGTAAGCAGGCTTGTGATATGACCTCTTATCTTTCACCTCAAGTATATTTTAGAATTACACTCTAAGTAATTATAACCCTTGATGAATGGGATGAAAAATTTTCTCCTTAAGAGAGGATGGATGACAGGATAAGAGTTGAAGATGCTAAGATTGAATCAGTATCTGTTTTGTATTGATAACTGTTTTTAGGCTGCTTAAAAACATTAAAATGGTTTACAGTACTTCTAATCTTTGAGAAGAGTTTATAAAAATAAAATTGGGTTTCAGAATCTAAATATACCTAACTTCCTAGAAATCTTCCTTTCGTTTAAGGCTTCCATTTTAAAAGCAAATATCATAACCGTTTCTTTTGAGAAACTTTTCAATATAGTAAAGACCAATGGAAGGCTAACTTTATTCTTCTAAAATCCTAAAATCTAAGCTATGTACAAAAATTTAGCTGGAAATTGACTATTTACAAAGGGATAAGGGGTTATCTTCTCAATTGAAGAATTTTTTCAAGATAAGGCCGTTAACAGGAAGAGAGTCTCTCTTTCCTGATAGATCTTGCAGAATGAAAGTAGAAGGGCATATCTTCTCATTGATTTGAAATGGTCCAAGCCACATTTTCTAGAACTGTGTGTTTTCCTTTATCCTCATGGGATTTGTCCCATTTCAAAACTAAATCACCAACTTGTAATTGTTTTGAACTGGTTGAAGTTGTATCAAAAGATGACTTGATAATTTGCTGACGTTTTGCATGTATAATTCTGGCTTTTTCCCTTTCTTCTTCTAGTTTCAAAATTTGATCGTGTCTTAGTTGAATAGAAGATGAGGGACTTTATTTGATAAACTGCACTAAAGCTAAAGATGGAAGCACTAAGTTAGCTGGTATGAAAACTTCTTTTCCATACACTAGATTGAATGGAGAAGTGCCTATAGAGGTTTTTTTAGTTATTCTATCAGCCCATAGTGCAAATATCAAAGATTTATACCAGTTTTTATGATTCTGTTCAATAGTTCGCTTAATAATTCTAATAAGGTTTTTATTGGTGGATTCTGCCAAACCATTACCCTGAGGGTAGTAATTTGTAGAATACTTCAATTTAAATCCCCTTTTGATAGCAAACTCAAACATAGAATTTCCAGAGAAATAAGATGCAGTATCAAAAACAAGAGCATTTGGGACACCAAACCTAGTAATAATGAATTGATCTATGAATTCCATAATTGCCTCAGAGTTTGTTGTCTTTAAAGGAATCACTTCAACCCACTTAGTAAAGTAATCAGTGGCAGTAAGGATATACTTATGTTGTTTGGATGAGTGTGGAGTGACTTCTCCAATGATGTCCAATCCCCATTGCTCAAATGGTTGCTCAATGTTGACTGGTTGCAACGGGAAAGCTGGCTTTCTTTGTTTTCCACTGGAGGTTTGACAGCTTTGGCATTTCCTTACATATTCATGAGTATCCCTGAACAAGGTGGGCCAATAGTACCTAGCATGAATGATTTTGTGAGCTGTGGTGTCAGCTCCAAAATGTCCTCCTGCTGGTCCATCATGAAGTTCCTGCAAAACTTTTTGTGCTTCAGGTTTTTCTAAGCATCTTAATAAAATTGAATCATAATTTCGCCTAAACAATACACCATCTATAATTGTAATTTTTTTTGCTTTCAATCTAATGGCACGTTTGTTTTTATAGGAGATATTGGAAGGAGCGTACCCATTTTTTTAAATAGAACATCAGATCTGCATATTGTGATTCAGAACCTGTGGTACTTATGTGATCGATTTCTTCAGTATCTTCCGTATTTTTAGGTTCTTGAATGTTGGATGCTCCTGCTAACAACCTGCAAAAACCTTGGCCTTTGAAAATCTTTGCTGGCTTGATTTCCAAGTCATATTCTTGTAATGTTGTGATCCAATTTGCTCTCTTTTCTCCTAATTCCATTTGAACTAGTAATTGTCTTACTGCTGAAAAAGGAACTATAACTTTTGTGTGAGCTTTTAAGAGGAAGGGCCTATAGTGTTTTAAGGCTTTGTACACAGCAAAGGCTTGTTTTTCAACTTCTGAATAGTTTAGTTCAGCACCTTGAAGATTTGAACTGTAAAATGAAATTGGTGCTTCCAAGTTTCGATCATTGATTTGAGTTAACACTGTTGCATATGACGAAGAGGATGTGAGGGTATATAGTATGAAATGATTAGAAAAATTGGGAGTGCTTAAAGCAGGGGCATTAATTATTGATTGTTTGATGGAATCAAATGCCTCCTTTTCTGCAGATCCCCATTTAAACACCGAATTTTTCTTAATCATCATTTGCAATGGTAAAATAATCTGGGAAAAATCTGGAACAAAACGTTTAACAAAGTTAATCTGACCCAAAAATGACTGCATGGATTTTTTATTATGGGGAAATGGAATTTCAGAAATCTCTTTAATTCTGTCTGGATCAATATAGATACCATATTTTGAAACAATGAAGCCTAAAAGTTTTCCTTGATTAAGGGCAAAAAATGACTTCTTTGGATTAAGAGAGATACCATATTTTCTACAACATTCAAAGATTTGTTTTAAATCATGTAAATGATTAGACTTTTTCTTGGAAAATACAGTAATATCATCTAAATAGGAAACTACTGATTTATTAAGCAATCCTTTGAATGCTATGTCCATGGCTCTTTGAAATGTAGCTCCTGCATTGATGAGTCCAAAAGGGATCTTTTGGTAGGCATAAGTTCCCCACTTAGTTCTAAAGGTTGTTTTAAGCCTGTCATCAGGATGAACCAGAATTTGGTTATATCCTGAAAAATCATCTAAAAAGGACATTAGTTCTGAACTAGCTACTGAATGTAATGTCTGCTCCATAGTAGGTAAAGGGAACTTATCCTTTTGACTTGCCTTATTAAGATTTCTGAAATCAGTACAAATCCTGATATCGCCATTTTTCTTTCGAACAGGCACCATGTTGGAAACCCAGTTTGAATGTCTCACAGGAAAAATTATCTTAGCCTTCAAGAGTTTATTTAATTCAGCCTTTATTTGACTCTCTAGGTTAGGATGCATCTTTCTTAACTTCCGTTGCACTGGTTTTTGTTCAGAAAACATTGGAATAGTATGTTGAATAATTGATGTATCGTATGTTTTCAAATCATCATATTTCCAAGCGAAGACATATTTGTTTTTTTTTTAACAGCCTAATGAATGCTGTTCTTTCTTCTATAGAAAGTCCTAGTCCCAAATTGATGTTTTGAGAGTTCTGATCAGTACCTAGGTTTATCAATTCAAATCTTAAAGTAGAACTCTGGAGTTTTGAATTGGTCACCTGTTTAAACCTGTATTTAATATCATAAAGATCTTCAAGCTTGACCACTGGTTTTGGTATTGAGTTTCCCTCTTGCTTTTCCTTCATTTGGAGGTCATGATCACTTTCATCAATGATTTGGCCATCATAAGACTTGTCAGAAGTCAAAAAGTTTAAGATGTCTTCATCATGATTGAACACTCTCCAATTGGTGACATTATCGGGAATTAATGGTCTAAAAATTAACTCTACTGAAAATCTATCTGGGCTGTAATCTTCGGATGGTAGGAGTCTAGAAGCAACATTAGCTAGCAGGTTTGCTGCTACATTCTGGGACCTAGGGATGGGAGGAATATTGAATGCTGAAAATTGAGAGGTGAGTTCCTGTACCAAAGACTGATAGTGTTTGAGATGACCAGAAAGGCAATGAATTGTATTTCTAAAGTGTTTAATAACAATCTCTAAATCACCAAACACTTTCAGATATTGAACCTTGAGGCCAATCGCTTTGTAGAGTCCTTGGACTAAGGCCTCATATTCAGCTGTATTGTTTGTGCATTCAAATTCAAATCTACATGATAACATAGTTTTTTATCCCTGAGGGCTAACTAAAATACATCCTGCTCCTGAGTCTTCACTAGATTTAGACCCATCAAAATATAGTGACCAAAATAAAGAATTATCAACAATTTTATTTACAGTTTCCTCAGTAACATTAAAACATCTTGACCTATCTGTTTGTGAAAAGTTTTTGATATGAGATGTGAAATTATTAACTGGGAAAGGAGATGGTTGGGTAGTAAAGTTGCCAAAGAATGATTCATATGAATGATTCCCCAAAATATTGTTATTGAATGCTATTGGTTGGTTTTCTTGTTCAAAATCGGTAACTGTATGGGTCATGTGTTTCTCCCGATCAATCTTGATCTGATTTGGTTTTCCTTTATAAGGTAACCACATATGAGACCAATCGGTGGAAATATAACCATGGAGTTTTTCAGACCAATCTCTACTTAAAATCAACCCATAGAATTCAGGTATATCAACGATCTAAATATCAATTCTTTGAACTAATTTAGCATCAGCTGATAACCTGATAGTTACTGAGTTGATTTCCCCTAAAACCTGGACCTTAGTTCTATCCAACTGTACAATATGAATTGCAGACTTTTGGGGTTCAATGTTCAGTTTGGAACAAACTGAAGCTGGCATTATATTAGAGGAAGCCCCTGAGTCAATCAAACAGTTGTGTAGGTTTCTATTATAGATCTCATAGGTTAAGAGGAAGGGAGGAGTATGAGAATTTGATCTATCCCCAATTAAGACTGCGTCAGTAGCTTCCACTCTACCAGAAGGTGGTTGGCCTGAATCATTAACAACTTTGGACAATACAACATTGGGAATAGGTAAAGAAGGAACGACATTTAACTCTTTAAGAAGTAACTTCTGCTGATGTTTGAGTTTGCTAAGTTCAAACATAGTAATATTCGCCTTAGTCTTCTTCATATCTTTGATAATATTGTAGTCCATAGAATTTGATACTACCAATGTCTTAGATGTTGAAGGTAGATTTGAAGATGATGGTTCATTTTGGGATGGTGTCACTGAAGCTTTCTTTGTAGGAATCTTTTCTTTGGTAGTAGTGGAACCTGCATTCCTTTTCTTCGAAGTTGTTTGGACAGGTTCAGGAGTACCTTTACTCGTGGTAGTCACAGGGAAAGCTTCTTGTTCATTTTCCGTATCGGAAGTGGGTAAAATAAAATCCCACATCCCATGGCATTTGACAGTCTCTTCTTCTTCGGGTTCCTCGGACGTCAAGATTGTTTCATCTTCTTCTTCTTCTTCAGGATCTGAATCGGCGTTGGATATAACATTTGGTGGTTTTGATTCAGGTTTCTTGAAATTCCTAAATGGCCTTTTTGTTGAGGTTTCTGCTACTTGCTTCTTGATTTCGACCATTTCATTTGACATAGTCTTGAGGACTTTTTGTAAACCTTCCATATCATATGGATCTTTAGGGGTTTTCTTCTTTGAATCATCCTTGAAAGAAACTTTTTTGGATTTTCTATCTTCAAGAGCAGCTTTCTTTTCTAAAGCATTAATACGTTTCTCCACAGCAAGTGCCTCTTTCATGTTTTCAGCTAAAGTTGGTTTTGTAGCCCTGTCTACGAAAATAGCTATATTTGAGGGTAGGGCAGTTATATACCATTCACTTCTGATTTGCTCACTTGCTTTGGAGGCAGCTGGAATCTTATTCAAGTGTTATTGAATCGTGAGTTGAATTCTTTAATAGGTTCTTTATGATCTATCCTAAGATTGGAGAGATCATTGATTAATGTGGCTAAAGATTTATCATCTCCATACTTAGTAAGAAACTGTTCTTGGCAAATGTTCCAACTGGTAATGGATCCAGAGGGCAGAGAAAAATACCAAGATCCCGCTGATCCTTGCAAAGTATAAGGGAAAAGTCTAACGACAACATCTTCCTCTGTCACTCCTTTCAAATTAACTGATAACATGAAGTTATTAATATGTTCTTTGGCTTGTGTTCCAGCATCTGGATTAAACATGGGTAACCATTTTTCAGGAGAATCAGGCAATGCATGTAATGGTGCAGGCATGTTGACCGCACCGGGACTATTCCATGGATCCGCCATTGAAACACCAGTAGTGGATGATATCGCTGATGAAATTCCAGATGTTTGGGAAGGAGTTGATATTGAGGATTGAGCAGGTTGGGATGTTGAAGTTCTTGATCCTTGATGAACAACAATATGTAATGAAGGAGTGGATGGCTGACTTTGCGTCGGGGAAGATGAGATGGAAGATTTCGATGAGAATGTTTCACTGTCAGATCCTTCAGTATTCTTTTTTGCCCTTTTCCTTTTAGGTAAAGGCAACTCAGTAGGTTTTATACCGAGCTTTGCACTCTGAAGTCTGGTGAGAGGGTGAGGTAGATTGAATTGCGAAGTCTCACTGCCTTGAGATACCTCAGATTTCTGTGGTGATATCGAAAAGCCTTGAAGTTTATGGATGAGTAACTGAACTTCAGGGGACTCAGGACTTAATCGTTCTGAAGTATGGTGGGTTTGAGCAGTGGTAGTTGATTCCTCTTCTTCTCGCTTGGATACTGGAGATCCAGCATGCAATCGGGAAGTACGAGGTGATGTGGAGGGAGATTTACTCTCATAGTGGATTATAGGTTTGGGTTTTCTCGCCATTCACAGTTCATGCCCTCCTTCTAGTGCCAAAAATGTTGATGCCTTGAAAATCGCTGCATCTACATTGGGGATAACCACCCGGTCCGGACCTTAAAGGCATCTCCTTTTCCGTTTGGTGTGGTGGCTCCGACTGGATATAATGGGACCAGTTTCCCAATGATTGGTAAATGGGATGGATAAATAATTGATTTTATAATATCTAATGATAATGGATGAATGATCTAATCTAAAAGTAAAATATAAAGAACTATTCTATCCCGGTAAATTTCTGCTTTTAGTGTAACTTTGGATGGTCTTCATTCACAAACAGGCATATAGATGACTCTTGTTGGTAAGAAAAGATGTTTATTCATATGATAATTACTAAGCCCAAATAGTTGAACAAAGCAATCAAGCAAACATTATTACACTATTTCTATATATCATAGACATAGATATGAGTGAAAGAATAATAGTCCTCGGACATTCAATAGTGAAAAGTACAAGGATTGCTGTTAAAACACATATATATATATTCAATGATAGCAAAATTTAAATGAATGCAGATTCACATAAAAATGACAGAAGAGCATAGATAATAGTACCATATGTTTATTCGAGTCACTCCCAATATCAATCGCATTCACATTCCTTTTTCCAACTTAGAAACACTTCCACAAAAGGCAATAGTGTTATAGAAATTTTTGGGCACTGCAACCCCAATCATAAATGTCCATAAACCAAGGGCTCTTAAGTCCCTAAAAGTGTTGTTCCAACCTCTAAAAGAACAAGGTCAACTAATTACATCTTCTCCCAGAAGTTCTCCATGAAAAACTACTCAGAATTGGTCAACACTGGACCATCTCACCTGCTTCATGGTCAAAGTGCGTTGCATCCCACCTAAATACACACAAGAGGTTTGATGCATACTGAAAAGCCATTCTATGGGGTGTGATGGGTGAGAGTGGACAAATGGCAAGGTCAATTTGCAAGGTGGAGGATCATGGAATCTTCCAGAAACTTCTCCTGTGACACTTGCCTCTCTGCATTCACCCAGGGATGAGTAAGAGATCATCAATCTCCAAGTGGAATCAAGAACTATCAAAGAGAGGACACTAATCAAATCTCAAAAGATGACTCACCTCCCTTGCAAACATCTATATATGGATCCCTCATCCCAGAGATCCAGAGGCTGGAATTTTGTATCTTGTAAGGACGTGCTGCTGGTTTCTTGGTGTAACATCATAGTGTTGGGTGATCTAAGCTTTTCATGAGGTGAAGAAGGGCTTTCTTACTGAGAGGATGATGTTGGGTCAGAACAATTGGTTGTAATCCTCTTTGCTATTCTTGATTATTAATAAAGCTATTCAAGTTTTCCTCCAAATTCTTGTATGATTGATGATATATGCATTTGTGTGGTCAATATATATATGGTCCTATAATGTTTATGATAGTAGATCTATGTTCTTGGATAGTGTTATGCTGCTTTGATTCTACAGGTACTCTTTGAAGCTGGGTAGACGAGGAAGCGAGTGGCAAAGATCTATTAGAAGGGAGAGGAATCAAGCAAGGAACCAAGCGCAAGATAGAGGTTGGTCTCCTTTATTCCCTTCTTATCTATTTCTCATAAAGGAAAATGAAAGTGGTTTTAGTTTGTTTGTTTCTAAGGTAACTACCAGCCTTAGTGGGACTAGTAGCTCTGCATAGACACTAGATTTCCCGATAACAAATAGTGCACAGATCATCAAAGCTTTCTTTGTCAAAATTCAGAGCATTGGCCCAGTCTTTATAAAAAATAGATCAGAAGCACAATAGTGTGACTTCCTGATTTGAGTTTATACAAAAACTGAGGACCCTTTCCAAATGCATGAAAGGGCCTATAAATACTAATTAAGCTAACTAATTACAAAATAAAAGTGCTAATTAATTGGTACAACTATGCTATGAATATCTCCTCAAAATCGGCTTGTCCTCAGTCGGTAGCATGATTCATTGCTTCGGATGATCTCCCTTCGGCTTGAGCTAGCAGATATCTAACATCGGTTGCAACTCTGGGGGGCGGCTTAGGTGAGAATTCAGTTGAGCTGAATATGTGGCATCTTGGATCTCGGGGATCATGCAACTGATAGCATCAGTTAAACATTTGAGCGCAGCCCTCTGACTGTATGGCTTGATTAAGAAAAACCAAAAGGTATCCCAAGTTAAACTTTGGATGCCAGCGATTAATCTTCCTTTCTTTTCCAACTCCTGATTGCATGTTTGTTCCAAGGATTTGGCCAATGTTAATTTTCCTAGATTACACTGTGAAATCATATTGGACAGATAAAGAGTGTCATTGACAAATTCAATTAAATTTCTAGTAGATAACCGACATCTTGAGGTTTCTCTTTCTGCCTTCATTAATTGGGTCTGCCATTCTAGGAACAGGATGTCTTTGTGTGACTCAATAATTTTGGGTAGATCCAAAGCCTGTCCTTCAAGGGAGTCTTGCCAAGCGAGAAAACTGGTTAAGGTCTCATCGGCCTGTTCAACCAAGGAAATTTTATGACATAGTAGTTTCAGCTGTGTAATCAATGCCTTATTGATTTGTAGAGCTTCTGTTCTGAACTCTGCTACTTGAGGAAGGCTCCTGAACTTTTCCACTTCTTGTGACAGTTGAGTGATTTGCTCATCCTTAGTCTTGCTCATTTTTTCGTTCATCGCCTTTAATTTGGCCACTGCTTCAGACAGTTCCTTCTGTTTCTGCACTGCACTCGAATCTATCCTCTGTTTCTCTTTGTGTAATTGCTCATTTAATTGGCTGTTTGTCTGCCGTTGTGTTGATAGTTGTTGTTCCAATTGTTCTATTTTCCGCTGTGCTTCGGACACCTGCGACTGCAATGAATCAATCATTTGATCTTTTTCCTTAAGGAGACTGCTCACTTCCGAAGCTTTATCCATGGTGGCTGCCGAATATGCTCCGACATACTAGGAGAGTTTCGTAAGGTCATCAGAAGGGTTCAGTTCCTCCTTCCACACCACATTAGCAATCTCTGTTTGATCTGGAAAAAGGGAAGATTGATCAATTCTCCTCCTTTTCCTCTATCTTTTCACCACAGCCCTGTGTTTAGGACTGTAAAAGACGTCTAGTGGTGGTATGTCTTTTGCGTGTAAAACAATCTGATCAGATGGATCTTTGGGGATTATTTCTGCATCTTTACTACTGGGTAGGTCGCTGGTTCCTTCCATCGGAATCGTAGTTGTGGTTGTTTCTTGACTGACTGTCACTTGGGGTATGCCGAATCATGGTGGAGTCTCAGGATTGTTTATAATAGAGTCAAATTTCTGCCACTCTTGGAGGTTTGGGATCAATTTGAGTCTCTAAATCAATAACTTCATTGTCATGCTTCTTTCCTTTTTCCTGCTCTGTTTCCTGCTCCTTTCCTTTCTCCTGCTCTGTTTCTTTTTCAGGAATTTCCTCTGTAGTGGGAGACTCGTCAATACTCTTCTGCCCAGGCTCGCTTGACTTAGTTGTTGGTGTAGTGGCCAACAAGTCCAGAGGCAGAGTTTGCAACCTCTGTTCTCTGAGCCTATTGAATTCTACCAGTCCTTCATCATTATATTTCATCCTGGCCAATGTTTTAACTTGAGACAAAGATTCTACTGAAGAAAATAAATCATCAAATTGATCTTTTTCATGGTCAAACTTAGTAAGTTTGGCCTATTCAAGCACATTATAGGCAACCTTCTGGGGATCGAATTGCCTGCTAGGGATGGTCGCAAGATTGAGCATATTTATTTTTCCTGCCTCCTTCTCAGCATGTTTCCAATCAAGTATGGTGTAAACACCACATCTTAAAGGGAATACGGGCCATAACTGCTTTTTGGAAGTCCTAAGAGTTTTGGACGTTCCAACGGTTGTGATTTGGTAAGCTAATTCTCGTGCCAACAGTTTATCCGGCACATATAATGGGAGGACATGGGGTTTTGTGGCACTACCAAACACCCGTATATATGTGAATTTATCTTCCCCGAACCAATTCCCCACAACAGTCAAGTCAATTTCGGCCTCCTCGGAAATCCTTGGGGCAGGCTTATCAAAGATAGCATAATAGATAGGCAACATGAAACCATTACAGATTTGATACAAGTGGTCTTTATAATGTGCCTTCCATAACATCTGATGGTAGATGTGAATTGGCTTAGGGTCCTATGGCGTCCACCTCCACCCAAGTATCGGGTATTCGGAATTAAAACAAAGCATATCCATAACATAAGCACTGTAATAGAAGGGAGGAATAGTCCGGGTAGTTTTGCGTGAATTGAATCTAAAATCAAGAATTGCAGAGGCTAATTTATCAGACAATATATTGGCCCAATCCATGATATAGCTACTAGTTTCTGCTTCCATTAAAGGAACCATTTCGATATCAAATTTTGTGGAATCATGCATTCCCCATATCCTACACATCATTGCCCCAACGTAACAGTAAGGAGATGCTAAGGAATCCATAGAGTACTTACCCAATGACTCATGTTTGTGCTTTGCTAGATTCTGTCTCCACTGTCTAATCGGGGCTAATTCTGTCTCATTCTCATCTGTGATTTTCTTTAGAAAAGCTTTGTTGTATTTCTTTTCCAGCTCGGGCAAATGGTACATTGTCCTCAAGTTGTTAGGTTGAAATGAACCGAAAACTCTTCCATCAACTGTGCAAAAGGTCCTATTAGAAACAGGAATTTATTTGACCACCCATTTGACCACATCAGTGTAAGGGAGAATTTTCTCCCGAGCTGCTATCCTGTGTAAAAATGGGTCGGCCAAATCTTTCAGCGAGGCTTCTGATTTGTTAGTTGAGTCTGCAGTAGCTTCTTCTTCTGTTTCCTCTGGTTCTTCCACCTCAATCAAATTATAAATGCTTTGCCAGCTTGTATTTCCCAGGCCGAGACATGTAGTGTCTAAAATTAGTCCTTTCTTGCTTGGTCCTAGGTCACTGGTGGGATGGACAGTAACTGCAGGGGCTGCTGCCGTAGCGGACCTCTTAGATTTCTTTCCCATTTGCTTAAAACTTGAAACTTCGACAAAATTCTGCACAAGGAAGGAAACCAACATGATACAGAGAAACAGATAGCAAGAGCCAATATGAAAGAGGTATGAATAATAAAAGATCATGGTGAAAATTGCCGTAGATAGAATCTAAGTGGAAAATCTCGGCATAACTGCTTCATTAATTGGCCACTTCATCTGTCAGTCACGATAAGGAGGCTTTTAAATAATCCATCATAACGTCTATTGATTCAAGCGTGGCTTATATTTTTGGCAGTTAATCGCATTTGATGATTGGCGTCGTGAAAGGGAGGGTTTTCATAATAATACAAAATATCGTTCAATCACCAAAGGTGATACAATGCATGCCAATATTTAATATGTTTAGGAACACGTGCCTTGATTTAATGTATCGCAATCGGGGTAGGGCTCAGGTCACTTTATTTATGCCATTGCGAAATCACTGATCGCCGATGGCGATACGCCTTATCGCATCGGGGGAATTTGAAGGTGCCACAATTAACGCATTGATTACCACAGCCGATTTCCGATAGCGATGCCTTTATCGCATTGGAGGAATGGGGGATGCCTTATAAATGATGCGCTTTGCCTTTCCCCGATATTCGATAGTGATTTCCCTCATCGGAGCGGAGTTATTCAATTTTATGTTCCTTTTATTATTGCGATATGCGATCTTGCGATCGCTTTATCGTAATAATAAAAGCTTTATGATTTGTTTAAAAAAGGCCTTTTTCATCATTGTTTAAAAGGGATATCATATTTCAATCGGATCTTTTGATGAGGGTTTTTCTAATAATAAGTTAATACCAATTTATTCACAAATCTATGTTTAAAAAGGGACCCATTTCATATTATGATTTTAAAGAAAATTTTTATGAAAGGGGGGGGGGTGTTGTACAGCACAACAGAAAGCAGTACAAGGAAGGTTGTGTACAGCTGAGATGTGGTGTTTAGAGAGGTAAAATATGTTATTAAACACGAATTCCAACCAAAGCAACGTGAGAAGATAGAGTTTGAGCTAAAGGAGGAAGAATCAGACTCTACAGCAGAGGAGGAATCAAAAGATGAAGAGCCATAAACTCCGGGTGTGAGAAGATCAATTCAAGAAAGAAGGCAGCTAGAAAGGTATAGTCCATCTGCTTTCTATTCAAATTTTACTTTATCTATTATTGATCATGATCCCATATTTGTGGAGGGAGCAGTAGATTCAGAGGATGGAAAACTATGGAAAGAGGTCATGGTTGATGAAATGACATCTTTTCACAAAAATGAGGCTTGGGATCTGGTGGAGTTTTCGGCTGAAAGGAAACCCATTGGTAGCAAATGGGTGTTCAATAAGAAGACAAATGCAAAAGCAAAGGTGGAGAAATACAAAGCTCGGTTGGTAGCAAAAGCTTATTCCCAGGTGCCGGGAATTGATTTTGGTGATATTTTTTCTCATGTTTCCAAGGTAACTTCTATTATATTACTTTTATCTATTGCTACTGCTTTTGATTTTGAGGTAGAACAGATGGATGTGAAGACATCATTTCTTCATGGGGATCTGGAAGAGGAGATCTACATGAAGCAACCTGAAGGGTTTGCGGTGAAGGGTAAGAAAGAACTGGTATGCAAGTTAAAGAAGTCTCTGTATGGGTTAAAACAGTCAACAAGGATGTGGTATCAGAAATTTGATACATTTATACGGGGACTTGGCTTCACCAGAAGCAAATCAAATCACTGTGTGTATTTTAAATTAATTGGTGACCGTGTTATTTATCTGGTCTTGTATGTGGATGATATGTTGTTGGTTGGAAATGAAAAAGAAATTATCCAGGATTTGAAGACCCATTTGTCCTCCAAATTCAACATGAAAGATATTGGTTCTGCAAACTATATTTTGGGCATGGAAATTAAAAGAGATCAGACAAAGAGGAAGCTTTGGTTAAACCAGAGGAAGTATGTCAAGACAATATTGTAGATGTTTAATATGCAGGATAGTAAATCGGTGAAGGTTCCTATTCCTGTAGGTGTAAAGTTATCTGTTGAACAGTGTCCCAAGACACAAGAAGAGGAAGAGGACATGTCTCGTGTTCCATATGCAAGTGTGGTTGGTAGCTTGATGTATGCGATGGTCTGTACTAGACCAGACATTGCACATGCAGTGGGAGTATTGAGCATGTTTATGTCAAAACTAGGGAAGGAGCACTGGACAACAGTGAAGCGGGTTTTCAGGTATTTCCGTGGCACTAGTGATTATGGTTTGTGCTACCAAGGAAGACTAGGATTATACAAAGCGTTGGATATTCATGGCTTTGTTGATGCAGACTGGGCTAGAGATTTGGATCAGAGAAGATCTACAAGTGGGTATGTGTTTAACCTATTTGGAGGTGTAGTCAGATGGATGAGTAAGAAACAATCTGTAGTGGCACTATCAACTACAGAGGCAGAATACATGGCAACCACTCATGCAAGTAAGGAAGCAGTTTGGTTGCAGAGATTGTGTTCAAGTATGGGGTTAGTACAAGGAGCTATAAGGATAGAATGTGACAACCAAAGTGAAATTTTCTTCTCTACCATTAAGGAAACTAAAAGAAACAATGGTGGAGGTCCAAGAGGAATATGTGGGTGGCCACCAATATCCACTTGGATCAGTTCTCCCCCCTTAGAAATTAATGTTCCCCATCGTGTTTAGTGCCTCCATGCGATGGGGAAAATCCTGCTGAACTTGGTCCCTCATGAGCCACTTGCCTTGGTGAAAGAGTTGGCCAACTTTAACAACCTGATATAGTTGGATCTTCTGTTGGTGAGTGTTCTCGAGCTGTGTGTCAATGATCTACCAGCTTTGACAACCTGATACAATTGGATATTTTATTGTGGAGTGTTCTTGATTTGTGTGTCCATGATTCGATCAGTTGTGGCCTGTTCCATGCAGTCTGAGTTTAGCTATGTTGGTGTGAGTTGTTTTGCAATGTCTAATGTATCCAGTAATGGTGGAAAGTATGGCCAAAGGCAGTCCACATTGAACACTGGGTGTAGGCCAAGTAATGGGGGAATGATGAGCTCAAAATAGTTGTCTCTGGAAACAACCTTGGTGATGGTATAAGGCCCATATCAGAGTGGTCTGACCTTCTGATGTAATATGGTAAGGCATTATTTCTCCAAATGCAACCAAACTTTGTCGCCCACCTGGAATTTGCATGGCACTCGATGTTGATCATGTTGCTTCTTGTACTTAGCATTGGACTTATCTGGGATGTCGTGTGCTTACTGGAAGATGTGTTGGATGCGTTCAATAAATCGGCTTGCTTGATTAGACTTGGATTGTACATGTGTGGATTCTTCCTGTGTAGTTGCAAAGGAAATGCAACATTAATGGACATAATGGTTGAAATCCCAGGCCCAATTCAAATGGGTTATGGCTAGCCAAGCTATGGAGAGCCCTGCTATAACTGTGTTGCAATAAGGAATATTCTCATCTCATGTCTGTAGATTATTAGATTTGTGCATGTGTAGTATGTGCACAATCATCCAGTTGATGACCTATTTATGACCATTAGTCAGGGAGTGGAATGTAGTTGATATGGTGAGCTTGGTGTCCAACAATGACTAAGGGATTGACCAAAACACGTTTAGGAAATTGTTATCTTGATTTCATATAATGGTCTGCGGGATCCCAAACTATACCCACACTCATTCAAAGAAGAGTCTGGCAGTGACCTTTGTTGTGATACTCTTCTTGTAGGTGGCCAATATGGCCATCTTAGAAAAATTGTGTACGACCACAAATACACAATCATTTCCATGCTTGGTAGAAGGAAGGCCAAACATATAGTCCATGGAGATGGATTCCTAGGGCCGAATGGGAGTAGGTAGAGGATTATACAAGCCTTGATTCTTAATAGTTGGCTTGGAGATGGCACAAGTAGTGCAAGATCTAATGTATTTCCCAAAATCGTGTTAGAGATTTGACCAATAAAAATAATTCTATAGTATGTCCACAATTTTCTCCATACCAAAGTGTCCTACGACCTAACTATAGTGTGCCTACCAAATCATCTTGGCACACTTGCTTGAAGGAACACAAAGGTGGACCAAGCAGCATAATAATGCATTCTAGAGGTGGAAGTTTGGAACTTTCTTTCCATCCACTAACATCTAGTATGTGGTGGAAAACGTTGGATCATTTTATATATTTGTGGCCATCTAGAGGTCTTGTGACCACACGAGTTGATAATAGTGGTCAGTACTGCAACCTGTGGCTGACTGAGGCAATCTGCAACATGATTGGTGTTGCCCTTCTTGTACTTGATATTCAAATGGAACCACTACAGATATGTGGACCACTTCTGATGGTGATCGTTCTTCAAGTTCCCTTGGGTCTCTATAAATTATAGGGGTAGGTGATCTCTATGGATAATCATCTCTTTCCCTATAATGTAATGTTTCCATTATCGGCAAGCCTACACAATGTAATACATATCCTTATCATAGGTGGGGTATTTCTGAATTGAGTCAGAAAGTGTCTCACTATAATAGGCCATCAGATGCCCTTTCTGGGTGATAACTACACCAATAACATAGTTAGAGGTGTCTAACTTAATTCAAAATAGATGTTGCGGGTTTGGAAATGTGAGTACAAGTGTAGACCAAAGGCAGCGCTTCAACTCAACGAACACCTTCTGTTGGGAATTGAACTGGGAAAATTTTTCTTTCGCTCCATCCTTGGTAACCTGACTCAAAGACCAAGTGATATGGGAGAATCCCAACATGAACCTTTGATAAAGATTAGCAAGGCCCAAAAAGTTGTGAAGATCTATGAGAGTGGTCAGGGCTAGCCAATCCCGAATGACCTGGAATGTTGGGTGTGGAGCCTGATTATCTTCTATATTCAAAGGTATCGCCGCATTGGACCCTAGTTCATAATGGGGCGGCAACGCCGCCCATAAATATTCATTGCAGGGGGGGTCCGGGGGGGCAGCTACGACCTTTTGGGAGCCCCCCCCCCCCCCGGTAGGGGGTTTTGGGGGTAGCGTCCCTGAAGCTAAGAATAGATGTAAAATTGCCTTGTAAAAGTATAGTAATTTCTAGTCAATCTGGGCCGTTCATTAGGCGGAGATCTGATGGTAGAAGTTATGTTTAATTTAGGGTTTTTTTCCCTGGAAGGAAACCCCTCACTCTATATGAGGGAATTGTATTGCATCTATGTATATCTGTATTCTGAGTGAGGAAGAGAGAGCAGATTGAGAGCGAAGAGGGAGCTACAATGGATCTGCTGTAGTTTGTATCTCTTCAGTTTGCTGGATAATATAAAAATAAGGACTGGATTTTTCTCGGTGGATGTAGCCCAAACTGGGTGAACAACGTATATCTGTGTCTCTCTTGTTTTATGCATTTTCTGTGTTTATATTTCTGCAATATTTTATGTGTTCCATTGCTTTGTAATATATAATTTTCTAACATGGATCTTATCCAGATCCACATGCACGCCTTGCTCATCTATGATGTAACCCAGATATTGCACCTCACTTATGCCAATGGTGGATTTCTCTAGGTTGGCACCTAGTTTGTGATACATGGTTTGAAGGACCTATCGAATGTGTTGCAAGTTCTCTTCCCAACTCTTTCTGAAGATAATAATGCTATCTAGATATACAACTATGAACTAGTTGGTGAAGGGTTGTAATATGTCTTCCATCAGCCTCATAAAAGTGGCAGAGGCATTTGTCAACCAGAAGGGCATGACCAAACATACAAAAGGGCCCTCCTTGAATTTGAAGGTGATCGTCCATACATCTATGGGCTCTATTGGAACCTAGTGATATCCTGAATTCAAATTGATTTTGCTAAAATACATGCCCCCCTTGAGCTGGTCAAGAAGGTCATCAATCTGTGGGATTGGATATCTATTCATGACAATGATTTTGTTCAATGGTAGATAATCAATGTAGAGCCTCCAGGTCCCATCCTTCTTCTGTATAAGTACAATCAAGCTCCCATAAGGTGAGGAACTTGGTTGGATGTGCCCTTTTTACATCATCTCCTGGATCTCCTACTTGATCTCTTCATTTTCTAGAAAGGAGTGGCGATATATTATCCCATTAGCTAGAGGTGATCTAGGTGTCAAATCGATCAAATTCTTGACCTAACAATGTAAAGGCACCCTTGTGGGTGAGGATAATATGTCCATGTATTATTCCATGGCCGTATCCACTTGCTTCTATTGCGTGGAGGAACTTTTCCCATGGGCCATGGATGTGGCCACGATCTTCCCCTTACTTTGAGAGTGAATAAAAAAAGAACGCAAATTTTCTGATCTGGGAGATGATTTCACTGCATTTCTTGGCAAAGCTCAAATGGATGGTGGTATGTGGGGCTACCTCTAGTATCTTGTATAACTTATTTCCCAAATTAATAATAAGAGTGTGAGGCCTAGACTCATACACAACATGATGCTTCCACAAGTATGGTTGGCCTAATAACACATAACAAACTTCAAGAGGAGAAACATTGTATAGTACCTCATTCGTGAAGGGCTTGATGTTGTAGGGAAGGTGACATTGTTGGATGACACAAAGATATTGTACTTGGTGAAGTCATCTGATGGTGTACAGATGCAGGTGTGGTGTGTTTGGTAGACCCAATCGCTTCATAACCTCTTCTAAAATGAGGTTCTTTTGGCTCCCGTTGTTGACAATAAACTGTAGTAGAGAACCCTTCATCCACATCTGTGAGTTGAAGAGATGTTTCCCCTCCTTTGGATCTCCAGGCTTAATATTTTGGACCTTCGTGATGGCAATGGTGGCACCGGGCTTTGTGTCAATAATCAAATTCCCTTTGTCATTCCCCTTTTTCAGGTCTAAATCAAAGTTAGAACATGCATCTGACTTTGAAGACTTCATCTCGACCATTAATGATTGTTTGGCATGACACTCACTTTTGTTGTGAGTGGGGCTCTTATGGAACTCACATCACTTCCCCATGTCCTTCTTCATCTTTGTGGTGCTGTTATTTTCTTATGGTTTCAATGGGTTGTCCTAGGTCACCCCGCCTTGGATTTTCCCTTTGTTTTGTAGTTTGGGGGCACCTTTTCCTTTATTCAAATTCATATATCCAATGTCTCGCTTCTTCTGTTTGAATTTCTACTCGATCTTGACAACATATTAGTATGTGGTGCCAAGAAAGGAGATGTATAGGAACTCCATCTCGTTTGGGATGTATTTGTGTAGACAGGAACGGTACTTGAGGACCAGATGCAACTAAGAATCCTTAATACCCAACTTCATGTGAATGGTGTTAGAGTCGTTCTTGTTGCCCTCCATCAGCGATCAAAGCTCTTTGCATTTGCATAAGTAGGTGTCTCATCAGTGTCAATTTTTGCATCCCATTAGGCATGCCATAACCCTAATGGAGGAGCTAGTGTCTTTGTCCCCCTCTTGGCATTGCTGGATTAGGTCATTTCAGTCCTTACTCACTTTCAAGCTTGTCTTGTCTTGTCTTGAGGCCAAATTCCTAGGTCTAGGGTTTTGGTCAAAATGGTTTACAAGGTCATCTCTCTAAAGGTTAGTAAGTGTTCAGCAAGCCAGAGGGATGATTGTAAAGATGTTTCTTCGAAGTTTTTTATCTTGTACAGTTAATTTTCACCTTGGATTTAAAAACTCTGTTTTTAAAGCCAAGGTCATTTTTCAAATTTTTGTAAAAAGTGATGAAATTTCAAAAAAAAAACTTCCAGAGACACCATGTAACCCTGGCTCCCTTGCCAAGATCCCTCAGATGTTGTCCCTGCAAAAATTATCAAAGAAAAGCATCAAATCAACCAATTTCAGGATAAAAGGAAACCATGTGGGTTGTGACATGAAATTAATTCAAACAAGGCTATAAAAGCCCTAATCTCCCTCTATCAAGCCTCATTATGCATCCAAGTGATAGAGCAACTGATTGCAAGACAGTTTGAGTGAAATTTGTGAGCTTGACAGGTGCGCGACCCGTCAGACCAGGCGCGCGACCCGTCAGGCAGTTTTTGCCAGATTGCATTGTACAGCCCAGAAAATGCAGTTTTGACCCAGTTTGACTTTTTGGGGTGGAAGATGATTATATTTGATGTAATTATTGTAACTCTAAG
Source organism: Pinus tabuliformis (assembly GCA_031772625.1). NCBI lineage: Eukaryota > Viridiplantae > Streptophyta > Pinopsida > Pinales > Pinaceae > Pinus > Pinus tabuliformis. Next base: position 1,544,310,474 of record CM062820.1, read on the forward strand.
ACACTTTTACTCTTGTTTAACACTTCTAGAAGATTCATTCATGAAAAGGGTAAATATTAAATGAATGAATTGGTTTCCAAGTTTATAGAGGCAAGTTGTTTTGACTGCCTAGTTTGTAGTGCTTAGTTTAGAAGTGGTTGAAACAGCTCCTATGATAGTGAGCTCGACCCATGGAGGTAGGGAAAGAGGTTAGATCATCTATATTATGTACTTTCTTGCTCATTTTCATGGTTGGAATCTTGAGGGAGTAGCTATCATTGTATTATTTCACTGTATCTCTGCAATTTTTGGCAAGGAAGACCAGGGTTTTGCAGTCATCTTTGGGATTCTTGTGGACTCATGTGTTGATGGTGTGTTTCTCAATGTTCTTGTAAGCTTTGTTATGTGACTCAGTTCCTTTTCTTTATTTCTGCACATTAAACAAATGAAGTGTTAAAGTAAGAATTCATGCTTGCCATGCTCTGCTTTTAAGTTTGTTTAATTTCAATGTTTTCTTCTGTCTAAAGAGAATTCAAAGTTATTGTTTGCTCTCTTTAGCTCTTCATCTTTCATTCCTGACCATCCACCTCAGTTAAATGCATCAACATTGTCTCCTACCTCGCCCTAAGGAACCCCCTGCAGAAACTGTGTCCAATCCCCGCACCCAAAATTGCCCTCTCCTCAATTTGCCACCAAAAACCCAAAAACCCCTAAATCAAACTCTTTGATCAATTTACTAGCCTAATATCAGTGTTACCTTATTGGTCATCTCATCTATTGAATATTTTACGAGATAGACCGGAGAGAGCCTTCTCCTGCCCCGTAGGGCTAGCTACGAGGCTAAATGGTTTGATGTTGCCTTGAGGTTTACCTTTCTCAGCCTGAGGTGAAATTTCAAGTGCTAACATACTGGCGACCATACTGGGGAGAACAAACTCGTTTGTGGATTGATGTGTTTGTTTCATAAGTCTTTGACGGAGCTTGAAGTTATGCCAGGTAGCCTTCGAAACGCTTTTGCTTTGCATAAGCAGAAGTAGATAAACGTTGCTTCAGTCCATCTTCGTGAGCTTGTGAATACAACACTTCATTTGCATTTTACCCCAGTACATGTATCAAGTTCAGATCTGATTGTTGATAGTGGACAACGATCAGACACTTGAAAGGCTGAAATCATTCACTGGCGACTCCTTCACTGAAAACTCCAGAGATCAATGCTTCATGGTGACTTCACTGCAGAAAGATCAGTGGCTTTGAGATTTTCAAGATGGATCGGATTGCAAGAAGATACGCTCCCCTGAGCCGAGATCACATCCCTGGGTTTCCAAATAAAATTCCGAAGGTGGATTGGTCAAGGAATTTGCCTATATTTAATGATGATGGTAAGAAGGATGTTGCTTTACATCTAGTTAGATTTCACATGCATATTCGCAAGTTGAAGGTGGATTTTCCTGAAGATTGCTTGATGAAGATATTCTTGGCCACTCTGGAAGGTAAAGCCCAATCATGGTATGAAAGTTTGCCACCTGCTTGTATTTACTGTTTAAAGGATTTTCATGCTATGTTCATTGAAAGATATAAGGACTCTTATCCATCATTGAATTTAGTTCAAGACTGTTGCAAGCATGCCTATAGTTTTATTGAAAGCCTTGAGAAGTTTTATGAAGATGATAATTTCATGGATGAAGAGATCATGGAAGCCCTGTATGAAAAGCCGTTTTCGCAGCACATAGAAATCTTAGAGGATACTTGTCAAGATCAGCAGGTTGAAGATGGCCATATGGCTGTAATTGATGAAAGAGAAGAGCTTGTTTCAGATATGCCCACAGAAGAAGACAGCGTGCACGGTAGCCAAGATTCAATTTTAGAATGTAATGCAGTCAACTCAGCTATTTCAGATCAAAATTCAGATTGTGATGACCAAGAATACCTTGTGCTGAATCCTGAAAAGGAGAATTTTGTTGTTGAGATCATAGACAATGGTATGGATTCAAATGTTCGCAGTCGTGCTGCCAGTCTATCATTAGAACCGAGTCTTCATGAGGAGGTCATTCAGTCAGCTCATGAACAGCAAGGTGAGATCTTTGCTCAAGCAAGTGAAAAAGTTTCTTTGAGTGAATTTGTGGCAAATGATCTAAATGATAATACTGTGCTTGATAATATTGAAGAATGTAATAAGGAACTTGATAATTTGGTTGTAATATCATATGAGGATGACCTACCATATATTCAAACTACAAAAGATCAGACCATTCAGGATTCCATTTCAGATTCTTCATATGTGTCATGCTTTGAAATGTTATTTCAAGAGGAGATTTGCTCATCTACTTGTTCAGAATTTTTTGAAGCCCAAGAGCATAATTTTACCGAAGCACATGATGAAGGCAGATCAGAATTTGAAGCAAAAGACACCTTGTTCTTTCAGCAGGAGGTGGCAGTGACAAATCTTCATGCTTTTTACGATCCTCTAGCAAGTTTGTTGCAGCCAGCAGTGAAAGTGATTATTGTTGTGTTCAGTGATGAAGGAGATCATGGTCAGCTATGTTTTTGGATGCCCAGTGATAGGTTTGTATTGTTGACCAGAAGATCTAATCAGGAGAATCAATCAAGAAGGCATCTGCTTGATTGGTTGCATTGGCATTTTGATATAGTTTGATGGTATATTGTCTTGTAAGAAACAAAGGTGGTTGTCATCATGATTTCAAATCTTGATGGACTGCTGCCCTTCAATAAGCTTTGTAAGTTCTTGTTTTCGTTAAGTCAGTCATGAGTCATTTGTGTTTGGTCTATTGAGTGAGTTTTTTCAAGTTATTTCAGTTTGCCATCGAGTCGGTTAAGTTTCAGTCAAGTTTTCATTCAATAAATGTGTCAAAGTTTTGTGTCAAAGGTGTAAATAATGACTCCATCGCCCAATGGTCAAAAGCACTGGTCTGCTCTCCCAGAGGTCTGAGGTTCTTGGCACCTCCAAGGAGCTACCATCCCCATTGGAGCCAATGTTAGAGTCGGTCTTGTTGCCCTCCATCAGCGATCAAAGCTCTTTGCATTTGCATAAGTAGGTGTCTCATCAGTGTTAATTTTTGCATCCCATTAGGCATGCCATAACCCTGATGGAGGAGCTGGTGTCTTTGTCCCCCTCTTGGCATTGTTGGATTAGGTCATTTCAGTCCTTAATCACTTTCAAGCTTGTCTTGTCTTGTCTTGAGGCCAAATTCCTAGGTCTAGGGTTTTGGTCAAAATGGTTTACAAGGTCACCTCTCTGAAGGTCAGTAAGTGTTCAGCAAGCCAGAGGGATGATTATAAAGATGTTTCTTCGAAGTTTTTTATCTTGTACAGTTAATTTTCACCTTGGATTTAAAAACTCTGTTTTTAAAGCCAAGGTCATTTTTCAAATTTTTGTAAAAAGTGATGAAATTTCAAAAAAAAAACTTCCAAAGACAGCATGTAACCCTGGCTCCCTTGCCAAGATCCCTCAGATGCTATCCCTGCAAAAATTATCAAAGAAAAGCATCAAATCAACCAATTTCAGGATAAAAGGAAACCATGTGGGTTGTGACATGAAATTAATTCAAACAAGGCTATAAAAGCCCTAATCTCCCTCTATCAAGCCTCATTATGCATCCAAGTGATAGAGCAACTGATTGCAAGATAGTTTGAGTGAAATTTGTGAGCTTGACAGGCGCGCAACCCGTCAGACCAGGCGCGCGACCCGTCAGGCAGGGGGGCGCGACCCGTCAGGCAGTTTTTGCCAGATTGCATTGTACAGCCTAGAAAACGCAGTTTTGACCCAGTTTGACTTTTTGGGGTGGAAGATGATTATCTTTGATGTAATTATTGTAACTCTAAGACACTTTTACTCTTGTTTAACACTTCTAGAAGATTCATTCATGAAAAGGGTAAATATTAAATGAATGAATTGGTTTCCAAGTTTATAGAGGCAAGTTGTTTTGACTGCCTAGTTTGTAGTGCTTAGTTTAGAAGTGGTTGAAACAGCTCCTACGATAGTGAGCTCGACCCATGGAGGCAGGGAAAGAGGTTAGATCATCTATATTATGTACTTTCTTGCTCATTTTCATGGTTGGACTCTTGAGGGAGCAGCTATCATTGTATTATTTCACTGTATCTCTGCAATTTTTGGCAAGGAAGACCAGGGTTTTGCAGTCATCTTTGGGATTCTTGTGGACTCATGTGTTGATGGTGTGTTTCTCAATGTTCTTGTAAGATTTTTTATGTGACTCAGTTCCTTTTCTTTATTTCTGCACATTAAACAAATGAAGTGTTAAAGTAAGAATTCATGCTTGCCATGCTCTGCTTTTAAGTTTGTTTAATTTCAATGTTTTCTTCTGTCTAAAGAGAATTCAAAGTTATTGTTTGCTCTCTTTAGCTCTTCATCTTTCATTCCTGACCATCCACCTCAGTTAAAGGCATCAACAATGTCTCCTACCTCACCCCAAGGAACCCCCTGCAGAAACTGTGTACAATCCCCGCACCCAAAATTGCCCTCTCCTCAATTTGCCACCAAAAACCCAAAAACCCCTAAGTCAAACTCTTTGATCAGTTTACTAGCCTAATATCAGTGTTACCTTATTGGTCATCTCATCTATTGAAGATTTTACGAGATAGACCGGAGAGAGCCTTCTCCTGCCCCGTAGGGCTAGCTACGAGGCTAAATGGTTTGATGTTGCCTTGAGGTTTACCTTTCTCAGCCTGAGGTGAAATTTCAAGCGCTAACAAATGGTATGAAAATATTTGTGAAATTTGACACGTTTTGGTCCCTTCCCTGCTGTAGTGTGGTCTAGTTTATGTACTTATCTTCTTAGCTCCCGAAAGGGTAGTATTTTTCCTTGACGACATCTTGGAAGGAATTACAAGTGGGTACCATAGAAAACAGTGAGGGTTCCCTCTCATCCTTATGCTAACAGTAGGTTTCCCACTAGTCCTTGAGATGGGGGATGGATTTAAGGAGAGAAAAATTAATCATTTCCCTATTGGAAAAAACATGAACCAAAAATATCCTTCTAGCAGATTTGATCATTTATCTATGACATTTACATCTATTTGACCTTCAAATATAGGGATCTCAAACTTTAATTTTACCTTGAAGGGGGAAACACCTCCAAAGTGGCTACTGGACGAAGATGCATCCCCTTTTGGCATCCATCGAAGGATTCAGGAAAAGTTATCCATTATCTCGTTCCTTTGCCACTCGCGGGATTCTTCAAGCAACAATTTAATAGGATCTCCTACTCCTTCATATTTATTTTTTTCCCACATGGGAAGTCGTCGATGTCGGCGGGGACAATCTTACAAGGTTTCAACCAATTCAAATCCCAACTCCTTATACCTTGACCTCGTTGGGGACATGCACAAAAAAATAGAGAAAGAGAAGACCACTCTGATACCATTGATTCAGATTTATGCCAGAAAAAAAATGAAATAAATACATGAACAAAACTCAAAGATACAACAAAAACAAAACTTCAATTAATTAATAACAAAATAATGAAAATTGTTTACATGCAGAAAGGAAATAAACTAGCTTAGGTGATGGTAGCTTATCTCTTAGAAGAGATGTTGTAGCTACATGCCTTTTGAATTGTGTTATAGTGAGGTTCAAATTCCTATTGATTATTTAAAAATAATGGAAAACCCTAAACATCCAAAAACCTAGCCCTACGAGATGAAGTGCCAAAATTTTGTGGGCCCCATTGGGGTAAATTGGTATGTCAACTTCTCGAGGTCGTAACTTTGGCATACGATCTCCATTTGAAACGTATGATACCTCATTAGAAATATCTATTTGAGGAATACAAATTCCTCTTGAAACTGCCAATCAAAGACTCTTGTTTGCTCGTTTTCCAAAAAAACGTCGTTTAGGGCCTTAAAAAGGCTCTTAAAGTTTATGACCCGAAAAAACTGCCAAAAATAGTAAATTTTGCTACAATTAAGAAAATTGAAAGAAACAATGGTGGGGTTCCAAGTGGAATAGGTTTTTGGCCACCAATATCCACAAGGATCATCCATATTCATTAATTAATCATTGGTGATCCCCATCACCATGTTTTTCTCAACATTCAACTTGGAATACATGTCCCATCACCTTGGTTTTATTTTTTTATTTACATAAGAAATCAACCAGTGGTTGTTACAATCTTTCATGAATTTTCAAACTAAGATCAAAATGCCTCTCTATCATATATTCATCAATAAAATTCACATCGCCTTCATGTTGAGAAATCTAGGGTAGTAATATTAGATGATTTCTCTTGCTTGTGATAACTACTTGTGAAGACTTTTTACTTTTCTTGATTATATTGTTCTTTAACTTAATATTATTGTGTTTTATTCATCAAACAACTACAAAACCATAATGAGAAATTAGACAAAGTACACAAGATATAGGTTATCATCCAGGGCCAAAACCTCTCCAATATTGAGAGGAAAACCCACTGAATTCTTCTTCTTATATAATTGATGAGCCCCAATTTTTGGTAACAATTTGGGCTCATTTGGCCTACTTACCTTGCTCAACCCTTCATCTTTTATCACTTATGCATTCATTTCTTGGTATATTCGTGTTATTTGTAGGAAGAAGGGCAGGCATTATATCTATGTGGCTAATACATGATGATTTCAGGTTTTTTGGCATTAAAGGGAGCAAAGACCACGCAGAAGGAGACAAGGAGACAGCAAAGGTGGCATTACAGGTTTATAGGGAGGTTGTCTACAGCCTTAAATGACCTCCCTCGTGATCTCCACCCTAACTCCGAGCTCCAACAACTCTCCCCATCGAGCTTAAAGGCATCCAACGGGTTCTACAGGAACAGCAGTTTACAGCAGTTTAACTTTAAGTTGGACAGCCAAGCTCCACGTATTGAGGAAGCCAGCTGGACCCTCATCATGTATAAATATTAAGGCCGTAGCCTTTGATAGGAGCTTTTTGAACTTTTGAACTACTGTTGCAATTTCTAAGCACGAGCTACAGCTCGGTTTTTTCTCTTTGTAAGCCAGTTTTGGCATGATGTTAGACTCATGATTATTCAATAAAGACAAGCAGCTTTGGATTCAATTCTGAGTTTTTAAGGGAGCTATAGCTCTCAGGTTAGGGCCCAACCTGAGAGAAATAGACCTCCTCTTCCTTGTATTGTTATTTAACTTTCCTTTCAACACTTTATTCCTTTGTTTTGACATGCATTTAGAAATTACAGTCTGCTGATTTGATTTCTTTTATGTGATTGAGTAGGATTAGTTTACAGTTCAAGTGTTTTTAATTGCTTAGATTAGAGTAGGAGGATCAGCATTCATTATAGCTCCAAGAAAAGGTTGACAGTGCACTCACTGCCATCTCTGTTTAGAGAATGGGGGGGTAGACCGTACCAACCACCAAAAAACGCAGTCTTACACTTCCATTCAAGCTGCAACACAGTCATTGCAATTGTAGATCCATCCATGCATTCTGATCTTGAGCAGTACTCCTTCATTCCACTTCCATGCACGATTTTTCTCTGAAGTTTGCATTGCTGTTCGTTGATTTAATAACACAGTTAGGATAGGTTGATGAATTCTTGGTTTTGTGCAGATTTGTTTCCTTTACACTGCGTTGCATCACTCCGTTATCTTCTTCTTCTTCTCAACCGCGCCTAAAGCCACCTACCCAACCTCTGTTCAGCTCGTTTACCTTCCAACACTTCTACTGTTCACGTAGCTCCATCTTCTTGGACTCTTCATTGCTTCCACCCTTCTATCCACCAACCAACTGTACCCACTCTTTCATCATCTCATATCTCTATCCCTGAGCCATCATAAGCTCCCTTTCCATCCTACCTATCCACCCATACAACTCCTCCACTCCTCCATCACCCAAAACTCCAACCACAGAACATCTTGTAGAAGTTAGCAGACTTCCTGTAGAAATCTCAAGCTTCCTGTAGGATCCTCTGCAGACATCCTGTAGAAACCTGTAACCTCGGTTGCCGAGCACCTGAACTTTGTGGACTTCTATGAAATGATGTTTTGGATCCCCTGGAACCTCTCCTAGCCCTCCTGACCGTTCCCAAGCTTTCTTTCCCTTCGAACTACCCCTGCGCAGTCAAACCCTAATAGGAAACAAAATCATAATAACTCCAAACCACTTAAGCAAAAATAAAAAGACAATGTTCTTTTCAGTAGAAGTAGCTTAGTTTCATGCATCTCATATCACTAGAAGTAATGGCATCATTTCTAGAAGTTTGCACTCCCACCATTGCATCATAGAGATTAGACTAGCCAGATTAGGGTTTACTAGGGTTTCCCTGTTTTGTTGGCTTTCAGTTCATTATTGCAAAGTAGGTTAATTTCCTTTGAGATAGCCTTCGTCCATCATTTAGGAAGCTTCTTCTGAGAACATATAGAAGTTGGCTTGAGCCCTAGCGGACTTGTGCCAGCTGACCAAGTGACAGCTGCGACAAGAGCTAGTACTTGTGCATACAACACCGTCGCTTCCAAGTTTGTTACGAACTACCGGGTTGATAAAATTAGAGATAGGAAGCTCCAGGAGTTGTAGCATTATTGCTACAATACTGGAGACCACCATCTTTTTGGCGCCGTTGCCGGGGAAGCGTCAGAGTATTAGTAATTGTTACTTTTCTTCTATTTTCTTACTCTTGCCTTCTGCTAAGTAGTTTATTTCATTTCCATTCTGCAAAAGTAGCATAGACATTTCCTGCTTTCATAGATTAGCATTTCCTGCTTTCATAGATTAGCATTTCAATTCTGCCATTTCATTTCCGCAAGTGTAGATTAGTGTTTCAATTCTGCAAGCGTAGACTAGCATTTCCATTCCAGCAATTTCATTTGAGCAAATTAGGTTAGTTCTTTCCTGCTTTCAATTTAATTCTGCATCTTTATAGTTAGTTGTAGATCAATCTGTTTCAGTTTTGCAGGTACCACAAAAAAAAACAAAAGCAATCAAAAAAAGTCTTTCCATTTCATGCCTCGTAGGAATCGAGATAAAACAGGAAAATTCTTACCCAACACCCCCACCACATCACTGAGTCACCCTTCTCTCTTCTTCGGTGACAGTGATCCAGAAGAACCTATAGGTGAACCTCCTGAGATATACGAAGATCCTATAGTAGAAGAAGAATTAGAAACCATCCCATCTGAAGCTATGGCTGACAATAGAAGAGAAGATGAGAGAATAGAAGGTGCCTTCCCCATCCGAGAGACCAATGGAGAGATGAAAATGAAGAACATTAGCCCCTCCGCTTTACCTCACTTCCATGGACTGACTACTGAAGATCCTGATACCTTCCTGTTTGAGTTTGCTGTCCTTTGTAGAACCTATGACTATACTGAAGATGAGCAGAAGCTGAAACTCTTCCCTTCAACTCTTAAGGATGCAGCATTACGCTGGTTCATGGGCTTACCTGGGAATAGTATCACCACTTGGGCTCAGATGCAGCAAGCTTTCAATACCAAGTACCGGGATTACTGTAGGTCCAAGGAAACCAAGGGAGAAATCTTTCAGATGACCATGGGAAACGATGATTCCTTAGAGGATTATGAGGAGAGGTTCCAACTTAGCTATAAGCGGGCCAGGTGCACACTTGACCCTGAATCCCTCAAGTTGGTCCTGCTCCGAGGAGTCCCTGAAGACCTCTTAGATACCCTTCACATGTTAGCTGGGGGGGACATTTACCAACTGCCTTATGAGGACATCAAGACTGTGTTTAGAAACCACTCCAGGGCAGCTCAGAAACGAGGTAGAGGAAACCTCCTCTCAGCTGGTGTCCCTTTCTCCAAACATGAGTTTGCAAATCAATTAGAAGATCTTAAGAGTGAGGTGAGACAGACCATTGCCATGCAACTGGACACATTCAGGATCCTGCAGAAGAAGGAAGAAGCTGAGCGAGCCTTGGCTATCTTCTGCCCTAGATGTACCAGGAGACACCCTAAGAATGAATGTCCATTGCATTCGGTTGAAGTGTGTTTCGTTTGTGAGGAGGACCATCCCACAAACCAATGTCCAACCTTACCTGGATTTAAATCCATGTACCAAGGGACGGAAGCTCCCACTGAACCTCTCTATTACCTCAACCAAAGGAGGCCACAAGGACCTAGACCTTACCAGCAGGGGATGCAAGGGGCACCTCAAGCTTATTACAACCCCAACCAATCGACTCCTATGCCTTCCTGGGGTCCCCCTGCTCATCCTTCTTGGTCTATGCCTCCTCCATGGTCTTACCCACCTCAGTACCCTACTTAACCCTCTACTCATTCCTATCACTCACATGCCCAGCCACAGCCTCAGTGGAATGCACCTCAGTCAGGGTGGAGGCCCTAGTACAACACTCCTCCTGCCATTTTGCCTCCACCACCAGTTCAACCTCAACCATTACCTCCTGCTCCTCCAAGGCAACCTCAAATACCTGCTCAACCGAACCCGAACCCCAACAATAGACAGGCCCAACAGGTATACACTGGGGAAACATCATGTCCTACTTATGATGTGGAGATCCGGGAGATCAATCTTCGATCTGGGAAGACTCTTCCGGATCGCCAACCTCCTCCCCCAGAGGATGAGGAAGATAAACAGGAAAGTGAACCAAAGGCTATTCCACCCTTTCCTGAGAGACTAACAGCCACCACACAACCCAACCCAGAGGAGGATGAGCTCCTGGGTGAGCTCAAGCAGTTGTGTGTGAAAATACCACTTCTCCAAGCCATCAAGGATGTGCCAATATACAACAAACTGGTTAAGGAAAAGTGTTTCAAACACCCAGGCAGGCGAAAGAGAGATGCTTCAACCATCAATGTCTTAGGACAACTGCCTGACCTTATGTTAGGACAAGTCATCTGCCCAAAGTATCTAGATCCTGGGAGTCCTGTAGTAGATGTCCACATCAATGGCATCATCATACCTCACACTTTGATTGATTTGGGGGCTACCATTAATGTGATGACCAGGGATACCATGCTCAAACTCAATCTTCAGGGTTCCTTGAGGAAGACCTCGACAGTTCTGCAACTTGCAGATCGCTCCACTGTGACTCCCGAAGGGATTGTGGAGGATGTCTTGGTCTCTGTCGACTCTTGGGAATACCTTGCAGATTTCTTGGTTCTGCAACCCAAGGCAAAGCTTACTGGATATCCTCTTATTTTGGGAAGGCCTTGGTTAGCCACTGCAGATGCTTACATAAGTTGTCGTGCAGGAAACATGACCATCAAGAATGGTCCTATGTCCAAGCAGCTAGTCCTATATCCTCCTGCCCAACCTTCCTTAGAGCATGACTTACCACTTTGGTTGGAGGAAGGAGAAGAGGATGAAGTGTACTCAGCACCTTTGTGCACCCTAGATACCACTAGAAGAGACCCCCCAACCGAGGATGACTTGATTGAGACCTTGATCAAGAATCCACCTTCCAGTGCACTATCCTTAGAAAAATTGGTGGAGGATGCCCAAGCCAGCACCTTAGTGGATCTTTGTACGACCAACCCTGTCACTCCCAGAGTCAAGAATGTGGAGTTCGGCCCTGAGAGAACGTTAAAGATCAGCTCCTCCCTATCTCCTTCCCAGGAAAAGGAGCTGTGTAGCCTGTTGGCCAGTCACCTAGATGCTTTTGCTTGGAGCTATAAGGAGATGAAAGGAGTCCATCCCTCGGTCTGTACCCATCACATATACATCAAAGAGGGTTGTAAACCAGTTAGGCAACCTCATAGGAGAATGAATCCAGCCCTTAAGGACATTGTCAAGGAAGAATTGCAAAAATTGTTGGATGCCGGATTCATTTACCCCATCTCAGATAGTGAATGGGTGTCCCCTTTGGCATTGGTTCCCAAGAAGAATGGGAAGTGGAGAATCTGTGTGGACTACCGAGAACTGAACAAAGCTACCAAGAAAGACCATTTCCCTCTACCTTTCATAGATCAAGTGTTGGATGGACTGGTAGGAAAGAAGTTCTTCTCTTTCCTGGATGGGTTTAGCGGGTACAACCAGATTCAAATCAGCCCGGAAGACCAAGATAAGACCACCTTCACTTGCCCTTGGGGTACCTTTGCCTACCGAGTTCTTCCCTTTGGGCTATGCAATGCTCCTTCTACCTTCCAGAGAGCTGTCTTGAGCATCTTCTCGGAGCTAGTCCATGATGCAGTGGAAATCTATATGGATGACTTCACTCCTTATGGGGCCAATTTCCAGGAAGCATTGTCCAATCTGGGAAAAGTCCTAACCAAATGCATTGAGATGAACCTGTCCCTTAGTCTTGAAAAATGTGAATTCCTGATGACTGAAGGGATCGTGCTAGGCCATACCATTTCTTGCCAAGGGTTACAGGTGGATCCTAACAAAATTGCTCTCATCAAGAAGGTTCCACCTCCTCAAAAGGTAAGGGATGTTCGGAGTTTCTTAGGATTAGCAGGGTATTACAGGAGATTCATTAAGGACTTCAGCAAGCTCGCCTCGCCATTGTTTGGCCTGTTGGCAAAAGATGTGGAGTTTAAATGGACTGATGATTGTCAGAGGGCTTTGAATGAATTGAAGGACAAGTTGGTGTCAGCCCCAATCTTGAGAGGTCCAAATTGAGCCCTACCTTTTCACATCCACACTGATGCCTCGAAAAAAGCCATAGGTGCAGCTTTAGGACAAGTCGAACAAAAACTTCCATATGACATTTACTTTGTTAGCAAAAACTTGTCCAAAGCTGAGCTGAATTACACTGTAACCGAGAAAGAGTTTTTGGCTGTGGTCCATGCACTGAACAAGTTCCGACATTATATCACTGGCTATCAAACATTTGTACATACTGACCATGCTGCAATTAGATATTTAATGAATAAACCAGATGTGAATGCTCGTATTATTAGATGGTTACTTTTGTTGCAGCAGTTTGATTTAACCATTGTTGACAAACCAGGTAAAGAAAATGTTGTTGCTGACTTTTTTTCTAGATTGGATTTGTCTGCAGATGAGGATGGAAAAGTGGATGACCAGATGCCCGATGAATATATTTTTCTATCTCAGCACTCTCTCCATGGTTTGCTGATATAGCAAACTACCTTGTTTCAACACAGTTCCCTCCGCACCTATCTTCAAGAGAGAAGAGCAAAATCATCAGAAAAAGTGCCTCATTTACTTGGATCGGGGGCAATCTGTTCAAGCTTGGCCCTGATCAGATCTTAAGGCGTTGTGTAAGGGAGGAGGAAGTCTTTGATATCCTCCTCACCTGTCATGATGGGCCTTGTGGAGGACATTTTGCAGCAAAGAGAACTGCCTTCAAGATCCTGCAGGCAGGCTACCATTGGCCCACACTTCATCAAGATGTCAAAAGATATATCGGCCAATGTGACCAATGCCAAAGAATGGGGAAACCGACTCAAAGGGATGAGATGCCTCTCCAACCTCAAGTGACTCTTGAGCCATTTGAGAAGTGGGGTATGGACTTTGTGGGTCCAATCAACCCTCCTTCGAGGAAAAGGTCCTACATCATTATGTGTACTGACTACTTGACAAAGTGGGCAGAGACTAAAGCAATCAAAGCAGCAACAGAAGAAAAGGTGGCCGAGTTCTTAAGAGAAAACATCTTCTACAAGTTTGGCTACCCAAGAGAGCTGGTCACCGATCAAGGGAGCCAGTTCACATCCAACCTGGTTGAAGACTTACTAGCTCACCACAAGATCAAGCATAGGACTTCCACCCCCTATCACCCTCAAGCAAATGGGCAGGTGGAAGTCACCAATAGAGCATTAGAAGGGATCTTGACTAAGGTGGTGAGCAGCAGCAGAAAGGACTGGGCAGATCGCCTGGTTGAGGCCACATAGGCTTACAACACCACCTGGAAGACCACCACCGCTTCACACCTTATGAGTTGGTCTATGGGAAGAAAGCTTTGCTATCCATTGAATTTGAATACAACACTTTGAGGATGGCATCTCAGCTGGACCTAGATCTCAGCCATGCACAACAAGAAAGGTTATTGCAGCTGAATGGACTGGATGAGCACCGAATGCAGGCCCTCCTTCACTCAGAAGTGGTTCAACTTCAGAGAAAGGTGTGGCATGACCAACATCTCCATGACAAGCAATTTCAGCCGGGAGATTGGGCCTTGCTGTATGACTCCAGATACAAAGATTTTAAGGGGAAGCTGAGAACCAGATGGCTAGGACCATATGCAGTGGAAACATATCATGAAAATGGATCTGTTCTTATTCGGACCATTGATGAGGAAGCCATCCCTATGCTTGTCAATGGGCATCGACTGAAGATCTACAGGAAGCCTCTCTCAAGACAAGAGTTCATCACAACTGTGGAGAAATCAGTGTTGGTCATAGAGAAGGGTTCTGCCTCTCCTTTGGGCATACCCTGAAAGATCTAAAATAATAATAATAATAATAATAATAATAATAAAGATCCTTGGGTGAAAACCTTTCTAAGGCGCCCAAGGCAAGTGGTAGGGGTGAAAACCTCATTGAGGCGCTCCTATTGTCTTTCAAAAAAAAAAAGAGATTTGAAAAAAGATCCTTGAGTGAAAACCTCTCTGAGGCGCTTAAGGCAGATGGCAAGGGTGAAAACCTCATTGAGGCGCCCCTGTTATCTTTCAAAAAAAAAAAAAAAAGAGAGAAAAAGAAAAAAACAAGGTCAGCAAATTCATAATGTAAAATTGCATGCAGGTTGCAGGTGTTCTATGGAGGAGAGGAAGCCTCTCAACTCAAAGCCAAGGATCCTTATCATGCTGTCAGGAGACCTCACCAGAACCTCCTCCAAGAATACTCATTTTATCCAAGGTATGTGCAATTTTATTACGGCTTGAGTCTTCTACAGGAAGACGCAGATTTTCTACAGGAAGACGCAGATTTTCTATAGGAAGATGCAGATTTTCTACAGGAAGGTGCAGACTCTCTACAGGAAACGCAACCTTTCTACAGGAAGCTCTGTATTTCTACAGGAAACTTCCTGTAGAAGTTCAGGACGGCCCAGAATCCATTTTATGAGGAGATCTAACGACTAAGGATCGGTTTGGACGCATGCAAGCTATTGTTATCTCCTTTGCACATTGTTGTCACCTCGTCCTGCCATCCTTGTTGACATGCAACGAAGTTACCTGCACCAGCAAAGCAGATCGATGAGTTATCAAGAAAAAGCAAAATTTAAATGAAAAAAACACTGAAGATCTCATACCATATCCATCCCAGTCATCCAGAAGCCCTGGGAGCGTGATCGGGAGGCCAGATCCTTCATCGTGCAGCATGCACCCAAGGAGGAAGAACTGTTACAAGACATCCCGCGGGAGTCCTGTAACAGTTAAGCCCGCTAGAGTGTATACTATTCACAGCGTTGGCCATATGCAATGGAAACGCGGATGCATGCAGCCAAGCATCAACTCCATCGTCGGAAGCCTGTAACCGTGAACCTCCGGGCCTGTGCAAATTCACCAGCAGCAGATAGATCCAGTCATCATCGTCCAAAACCCAAAAAATCGTGTTGCAGCCGCGCAAGTAAGTGTCTCGACCCTTTCTTCCGTCAGATCGCATGAATTTTACTTTGAATTGTTTGCAAAGTGTGAAGTGAATGGGTTGAGCGGCTGTATGGCTAGTTGACTGGCCACGTCGACCGGTTAATGGTCTAGTCAGATGTTTGGGTGGCGGTCGTGACAAAAGGAATGGGCAGCACATACGTGAGAACAATCCCCGTCGGGAAAAACGGATTTAGCAGAAGAAACGTCGGCGGATCTGCTGGAGGGATGATGCGGTAGTAAGTGAACTCGCAGACGAATGATGGGACGACGTCATCCAACGGTCCGGCGGGGACAGCTCACCGCCGCGCCACAGATTCCGCCGATTCAAATCTAATCGGCTAGATTGCCCGCATGCATTTATCATTCACCGTTTGAACCTCGAGTGAACATTCGGATCCCTCTGCAGTTCGAAACTCCGAGCCTTTGGCTATCAGAACGACTGTGAAGCAACACCGAGAGCGCAGACCAACTGCAGTCTTCCCCAGGGATCACGCGCTGATCCTACAGGAAAGTTGCTCCTACAGGAAAGTTGTTTCTACAGGAAGGCGGGTTCCTCACGTAAAAAGGTGGCAGATAAAAAGGTAACCCTGAACTCTCCATGCAATTGGTTTTTAAAGGTGGCAGGATCGTCGTCTACAGTCTGGTCGTAGAAAGTTGTTGCAAGTGTTGTCTGTTGTGCATAGACTGTCGTTCTACAGGATGTCAGTGAATTAAACTGTGTTAAGGTCCTCAGGGATAAGTTTTGTGGATTATTTGCACGACGGAAGCATAATTCTACGCTCTGTCCCAATAAGCTAAACTTCTTCCGCATTCGCCACCTCTAGAAACAGTTTTTATCATGCCGGGTGGGTTTATTAGACGGGAACCCACTGATTCATCAAAATTAAGAGAAAACCAGGAGGTGGTGGAGCTCTTCACACGGGCGCAATGGATATCCTTTTGTGACAAGTTGCAGGGTTATGACGACGAAGTGGCAGAAGAAGTTTTACAAGCCTTGAGGCCGAAATCCAAAACACTGGCCACCGTGAACTTTAGGGGCCTAAGCCTCAAGCTCACCCCGCAATATATCAGTCGAATTACTGAACTTCCGATGGGTTTGCCATGGGATAAGGAAGAAAGGAAGTTGAGCCAGCAGGCAAAGAAAGAATTCTTTCCACCTGAGGAGGAATTCACGGAGGACAAAAATGGGGTGCGTAGAACCAGTTTGCTGCCACCATGGAATGAAGTTAGCCTACAGATCATGAAGTATATAACCTGTGAAGGTCGTTTCAGCATTGTGTACGGGTATCACTTCAGGTTGCTCACTGAATTGAGACACCAGATTGATCTTCCTGTAGAAAACAAACTGAGCATTCCTTATTTCCTGCTACAGTCTCTAATTGAGTGTGCCACAAAGTTAAAAGAAGGCATACCAGATCAGGTAGCCCACCATGGATTGATCAAACTTCTTGTGGAGGATGCGCTTCATTCGTTTAAGTTTCCCCTCTCATGGGAAGCATTCAGAAATTTGACAAGAGATGGAGACATAAGGATGTTGACTGAAGAAAGTGGTTCCTCCAGCAGTGAAGAAAAAGAAGCAGTGGCCGCGGGAAAGAAAGAAACAGGCCAGAAGACCCCGACCACAGTGCAGAAGAAAGAACAAAGGAGGAAGCATGAGAAAAAGGATGATGAGGAAAAAGGTGACACACCCATCTTGTCAGCAAGAGAGAAAAGGTTGCAGAGCAGAACGGACAAAGCTGGGAAGGTCCACATCAGCACAAGTACCTCGTCAGCACCTGCAACCAAACCAAAAAGCAAAATTCATGCAGCAAAACAAGCCAAGGTGGTGACACCTGTGTCTACAGGAAAGCAGAAACAGGCTTCTACAGGAAGCCTGAAAATTATTGGAAAAGGGTCTTCTACAGGAAGCCCGAAAATTATTGGAAAAGGGTCTTCTACAGGAAGCCCGAAAACAGAAAAAGGGTCTTCTACAGGAAGCTCGAAATTGGCTAAAACAGGGTCTTCTACAGGAAGCCCTGAAAAGGTGAAACCCAAGGAGAAGAAGGCTGATATTCGTGAAAGGGAGGCAGCAACTGTACTAGCTAGCCTCAGCACGCCACCTAAGCCAAAAGAAAAGAGAAAGAGGGATACCCCTCTATACTTTGAAGTTCGAAGAAGTTCAAGAATAAAGACGGGCAAGCGACAACCCCCATCCAGCAGCCAAGTCACTACAGGGGATGCCCCTACTTCACCCAGTGAGAGGTCCCCCTCGAAGATATCGGTCACCTACGAGAAGGGGAGCCCAAAAACAACTACTTGGAAAAGAAGGATAGACCAATCGGCTTCAAAAGCCCGGCTCCAGGTCAAGGAAACAGAGAAGAGGGAAGGAGCGGCACCCTCATCGCCACCAAGGGCAGAACAGGCAGAGCCACCAAGAGTAGGAAAGAAAGAGCGTATTCCGGAGCCTAGTTCTCGGCCAAGGACAAGGAGCTGGGGCAAAATTGCTCAAGGATGAGCAAATATTTTAGCTGGGGGGTGATGATGAGCCCCAATTTTTGGTAACAATTTGGGCTCATTTGGCCTACTTACCTTGCTCAACCCTTCATCTTTTATCACTTATGCATTCATTTCTTGGTATATTCGTGTTATTTGTAGGAAGAAGGGTAGGCATTATATCTATGTGGCTAATACATGATGATTTCAGGTTTTTTGGCATTAAAGGGAGCAAAGACCACACAGAAGGAGACAAGGAGACAGCAAAGGTGGCATTGCAGGTTTATAGGGAGGTTGTCTACAGCCTTAAATGACCTCCCTCGTGATCTCCACCCTAACTCCGAGCTCCAACAACTCTCCCCACCGAGCTTAAAGGCAGTCAACGGGTTCTACAGGAACAACAGTTTACAGCAGTTTAACTTTCAGTTGGACAACCAAGCTCCACGTATTGAGGAAGCCAACTGGACCCTCATCATGTATAAATATTAAGGCCGTAGCCTTTGATAGGAGCTTTTTGAACTTTTGAACTACTGTTGCAATTTCTAAGCACGAGCTACAGCTCGGTTTTTTCTCTTTGTAAGCCAGTTTTGGCATGATGTTAGACTCATGATTATTCAATAAAGACAGGCAGCTTTGGATTCAATTCTGAGTTTTTAAGGGAGCTATAGCTCTCAGGTTAGGGCCCAACCTGAGAGCAATAGACCTCCTCTTCCTTGTATTGTTATTTAACTTTCCTTTCAACACTTTATTCCTTTGTTTTGACATGCATTTAGAAATTACAGTCTGCTGATTTGATTTCTTTTATGTGATTGAGTAGGATTAGTTTACAGTTCAAGTGTTTTTAATTGCTTAGATTAGAGTAGGAGGATCAGCATTCATTAGAGCTCCAAGAAAAGGTTGACAGTGCACCCACTGCCATCTTTGTTTAGAGATTGGGGGGGTAGACCGTACCAACCACCAAAAAACACAGTCTTACACTTCCATTCAAGCTGCAACACAGTCATTGCAATTGTAGATCCATCCATGCATTCTGGTCTTGATCAGTACTCCTTCATTCCACTTCCATGCACGATTTTTTTTTGAAGTTTGCATTGTTGTTCGTTGATTTAATAACACAGTTAGGATAGGTTGAATTCTCGGTTTTGTGCAGATTTGTTTCCTTTACACTGCGTTGCATCACTCTGTTATCTTCTTCTTCTTCTCAACCGTGCCTAAAGCCACCTACCCAACCTCTGTTCAGCTCGTTTACCTTCCAACACTTCTACTATTCACGTAGCTCCATCTTCTTGGACTCTTCATTGCTTCCACCCTTCTATCCACCAACCAACTGTACCCACTCTTTCATCATCTCATATCTCTGTCCCTGAGCCATCATAAGCTCCCTTTCCATCCTACCTATCCACCCATACAACTCCTCCACTCCTCCATCACCCAAAACTCCAACCACAGAACATCCTGTAGAAGTTAGCAGACTTCCTGTAGAAATCCCGAGCTTCCTGTAGGATCCCCTGCAGACATCCTGTAGAAACCTGTAACCTCGGTTGCCGAGCACCTGAACGTTGTGGACTTCTGTGGAATGATGTTTTGGATCCCCTGGAACCTCTCCTAGCCCTCCTGACCTTTCCCAAGCTTTCTTTCCCTTCGAACTACCCCTGCGCAGTCAAACCCTAATAAGAAACAAAATCATAATAACTCCAAACCACTTAAGCAAAAATACAAAAACAATGTTCTTTTCAGTAGAAGTAGCTTAGTTTCATGCATCTCATATCACTAGAAGTAATGGCATCATTTCTAGAAGTTTGCACTCCCACCATTGCATCATAGAGATTAGACTAGCCAGATTAGGGTTTACTAGGGTTTCCCTATTTTGTTGGCTTTCAGTTCATTATTGCAAAGTAGGTTAATTTCCTTTGAGATAGCCTTCGTCCATCATTTAGGAAGCTTCTTATGAGAACATATAGAAGTTGGCTTGAGCCCTAGCGGACTTGTGCCAGCTGACCAAGTGACAGCTGCGACAAGAGCTAGTACTTGTGCATACAGCACCGTCGCTTCCAAGTTTGTTACGAACTACCGGTTTGATAAAATTAGAGATAGGAAGCTCCAGGAGTTGTAGCATTATTGCTACAATACTGGAGCCCACCAATAATCTTCAATTGATAAGTTCCAAGACCAAGACCCATGACCTAAGAAACTCTCAAAGGCCAAGTCACAAGGCTTCCTTGAAATATTTCTTCTTCTTCTTCAAGTCAACGCCATTCAAACTAATTGTTACAGCACACATTTTAGCTTCCTTTTAGTTTTTGGTCTCTTGTTACAAGCCTACAATTTTTGGCCTCTTCAGAAACCTTAGTTGTAGCAAGTGTAAGAGATAAACAAATATTTATCCCTTGATTCCTCTTCTCTTTGATAGTGGCTCCTTCTTATGCAATTCAGATTGAAAGGTGTATCGACTTCCTATTGGATTAAGGGGACCTCACCCAGGTTTAGAGTTGTTTGTGCCAACCAACAAAACCCTAACTGTTAGCCCTTTTGGAAACAACCTGCATAGTGCAGGCTACAGTTTCATTTGAAGTAGTATTGGGGGATGCTAGAACCAGGTTTCTACATCTAGGAACATGTGATAAATGGTTCTTAGGTTTTGACAATTGAGATCTACCTTCACGCATATCGGTATCCTTCTAGAGCTTATCACTGTAACTAAGTTAAAATGGCATCCACACCTTCGTGAAGGTCTACGATCAGCCTTTGTGGACCTTAAATAGACAATTTATCTATTTTTGTGCATCAATAAACAACCCTAGATCTGAGTTCACGCATATCTATCCAATTCATTAGAAAACATAACAGAAATAGCTTTTAACTTCACGAAAGTAGATAACTACTCATACCATGCATCATTAAGATAAATTTAGTGATTTCACACAACATTCATTCATTATTTCATAAGAACATATCATTAAGTGACAAAATATAACATAAATAGAAATGCTTAGATTGCACATTAATTCTTCAAAACCAATCTTTATTGATCTTCAATGTCCAGATTACAAACTCTTCTACCCTGCACACTTAGTTGCAGGGGTCCACGCACTCACTTGCGTATTTACCAAGGCCTCCTACGCACTTAGTTGCAAGAGCCTTCCCCTTCTCACCTAAGTACAGGAAGCAAAGCCTTCCTGCCTTAGCACTCGCCCAAAATAGTTCCTATCTTGAGTTAGCTTACTTCTTTGTCATTCAGTTACCTCTAAGACTCACTATGACTTGAATATATAGAATTTTCAATATAATACCATGTTCTGTGGACGATGGGTGAGTCTTAAAACCGACTTAGTTATCTATCGAAACAAGGGGTTAAGACCCATTTGACTCTTATCTATATGCACACTCTGCATCCAAATTTCGCAGAGACTTTACATCTTTTACAAAAACTTATAAAAAAATTGGGTTAACTAACCCGAAAACTGACCCTAGGGACCCTACCCCAACACTTCCTCCTTATATCAACCCTCTTAGATAACTATAACAACTTGGCTACTGTAGCAACAAATAGTAACCAATATTCCTCGCACATGTGAGATATTTTTACCCTAAAAACAAACCCAAACAATTTGATTCTTTCTTCTTCTTCCCTTTTTAGAATATGAGGCTTCTCTCTTCCCTTTTCTTGCACTTCCTTCCCTTTTTCGGATACTTGATGGGTGATCCTCCAAGTGAGGTTGAGTCCTCCTTTATATGTGATCTCTCCATGCAAATGAGTTGTCTTGACATCTTCCTTAGGTCAACTTGTCCTTTTGATAAATCAATTTTCTTCTTTTGACGACCAACTTGATTGTGCACTTGTGACAAGGTCTTGAAGGGTATTTTGACTCTTATAATGACTTGAATAAATATTTAACATGCCCAAGAAGGGTCTCTCATATATGAAAAATAATATTTTGACTTGTAGACCATATGACAAGCCCTAGAAGCTCTCAATGGGAGATTTATCTACAAAAATAAAATTCCTTGAGCATGAAACCCATGTCCCAAGCATAACAAAAATAATTTTACTTTGTTTTCTTTACATTAATAAAATGATGACTACATATGTCATTATGAATACTGAACCTAGTTACATATTTCAACGCTCCCTCTTAACTATGGAGGTATTTGTAATCCATGCAAGGTACTTAAACATTCTCAATCTAAAAAATTCTCATGAGAAGAGTCAGATTGGTAACCCATCAGTTTTACATCATATCATCCAACATTGTCACATAGCAAGGCCTTCACTAACAACTCTATCTCTCTAGAAGATCAGAGCACAATGATGGCAAGACCAATGATTTATAGACACCTTCATCATTGTCTCTCCAAGAGTATACCCCACCCGGGTGTTGACAGGGAATTTCCCTCTAGGACTATTCTTTTCTTGGATTCAAAGTCCTCAAAGAATAAGGATCCTCTATGAATACTCTTATCTTGGATTCCCTACCACATCCTCAAAGAGGATTGGATGCGGTATTCTTACCCATTCCTTCATTATTTTCTTCCCAAGTGAAGACATGAATGATGTGTCTATCTCTCACTCTCAACTATGGAGGATATACCTATTCCAATGAAGGAATGTACCCATTCCTATAAAAGGAATTTACTCAAGTTCCCTCTTATCTAGAGACTTTTCAAAAAGTCCTTCTTAGCTAGGGACTTGATTCCAAGTTTCTTTTTAATTAGAAACTTGCTTCCAGACTCCCTCTTAATTAGGGACCAGTTTTCAACAGTAACTCTTTCTTTACTGGTGAAGATAATGAGACTTTCAGCTGCTTGTAGTTCTCCTTCATTCGATGTCATGAATTTCGTTTGAATGTTATTGAGAATTCATCTTTGGGACTTCTTCGTAGGGCATAGATGATCCATCGCTTTCCTTCTCAAATTAGGGTAGTCATGTCTTTCTTCCTTTTATCAAAGAGTGATCCATTAGACCATATCTGGATTTTCCTCATACAACTACATTTTCCATCTCATGTACCCTTTAAGATTTTCCATCCCACCACATGAGGTACTAGTCATAGATGATATCCACACCTTTCCTTTGGTGGCATTTTATTATCCCATCTAGATATTATTCGAAAAATAAAAGATGAACATAAAATCAAAAATTACCTTTTGTGATGGCCCTTCATCATGACATATGCTTGTTGCAACATTAATATCTTGCATTCATATTGACATATCTCCAAGATACTCATTTTTCAAAGGGCTTCTTTCTTTCTATACTTTCCAAGGTCTTCATATCTTTCCCATGGATATATCATAGTCAATTCTTCTAGTCACATGATGTTTATTTCCTTCCCCATAGTTGCATATTTCACAATATTTTCTTTTCTTTCATTCACATATTACTTCCAAAGAAATTCCAATTATAGTTCATTCATATTTCTCAGCCAACTCATATTCCATATGATGACATATTATGTTGCTTTCATTTAGTTAATATGTGAACCATGCTTTTATGCATGTTTTTAACAAGAGAGAGATCCCTTTCCTTTGCTCATACTCATGAAGTAGAGCATGAATCCTTACTATCTATAACTATATAATGACATGAATTAAATCATTTAAACATATGCATACATACCTCTTTTATTCTTTGTTCATCTAAACTTCCTTCAACAACTTATTGTTCTTGATTGAGAGTGCTTCAATCATCTTTGACATGATGAATTCCTTTGTCATCATACCATCATGTTTCAAACAATGAATCTCATTGAAAGTGGAATTCTTAGCAAGACATATTTCAAGAGATTATCCTTCTAATGAAGATTCCAACAGAGGATCCTAATTATCCTCATCTTATAGATGTTCCTTTCCAATTATGTATTATGAGCTCCATACTAGATGACTTTCTTATATCCATAAGTACTACTTATTCTTCTAGTGATTTTATCAAGAGCTACATTTTTCTAATAATGACTGTCATAGACTTCAACAATATTTCAAGTTTCCCATAATGATTTCATGAGCTCTTTATTTTGACAACATGATATTATGATTCCATCCCTAAAAATGATGCATCCTATCATGCCTCTAATGCTTCCTACCATGATAGCTATATTTTACAAGAACTGAAAAGAACTAGGTGGAGAAGACTTATCTCAATCATAGTATCGATATTTTACTTCTTCCTTCTTTGATTTCTTTTTTTAGCTTCTTCCACTTCTTCAATGATATGGGCTTCTTCCGTTCCTCTTTTGTTGTTCCTTCTTGATATTAGTACAATATCTCTTGTAGTTCCCATATTCTTGACATACATAGCATTAAACCTTTGCCATATTCTTATATCCTTTTTGAGGACCAAATTTTCCAAACTTTCCTTTCCTCTTTCCCATGGCAGCATATGCTTAAGTTTTCTCATTTCATCCTACATCAATCTTTGCCTTAATTATGGTTTCTTCTATCTTGTATAGTGACAATAGTTCATTTAATGGAGTAGCTTCCTTCTTACCATAGATGCTTGATGTGAAGTCACCCCATTCCTTGGGTAGTGAATTGAGCACTATTGTAGTCATTTCCTAATAAAACGTTATTTTTCCCAACTCTTATGGTTGGTCCCTTATTTCAAACACTGTCATAAAGTACCGTCATAAATTATGAGGCTATTCCTTCTTCTTTCAATATCCTCATATTGTAGATTTCTTGTCTTAACGATATTACTTCTCTTGCAGTGCTTACAGAGAACAATTATACAAGTTTTTCATATATTTCTTTTTTATGTTTCTAATTTTGATACATAGGGAATGAGGGGATCCTTAATGGATTCTATGAGAATCCTTTGATCCCTTAATTCCCCTTTCATGAATTTTATAAGTGCTTGAGCTTATTCCTTTGGAGGTTTAGTGATTGAGTCCTTGACCTCATTTTCTATGAGGTTCATATATTTTCTTTTCTTGCATGAAATAAAGTTTGAAGCCCCAATCAATTTGTGTCTTTCCTTACAAAAAGACATTTTTGTAGATTCATATGTAGATGTAAATGTACTTCTGAAGATTCTTCACTTCAACCTATTGCCTTCTTTATTTTTATGATGAGATTTATAATAGAGGACTTGTTTTTGAAGAAGACTTTTGTTAGGTCAGGAGGTAAATCCTCAAATGAATTGTGTTTTTCCATTAAGGTTGATCATAGATATATGCATGGAGGGAGATACTCTTGGGCTTCATCTTCTAGTGTCTCTTCATATTCTTATTTATTATTTACACTATTTTACATGGATTCACCTAATCCCAATTATTAGGTGTCAACATTCCCCCCTTAATCTAAAGGGATGTTGGTGAGTCCAAGCATCGTTCTGAATATTTTGAACTTTTCTTTTCCAAGCGCTTTGGTGAAGATGTTTGCAATCTGCTCATTTGTGGAACAATGGTTTAGATGGATTGTCTTGGCCTCAACATGATGTCGAATCAAATGGTATTTTGTATTGATGTGCTTTGTTCGATCATGGAACTTTGGGTTCTTGGCCAACCTTATTGCAGAAGTGTTGTCAATCATGACAAGAGTTGAATGCACTTGTTTCTCCTAAAAATCTTAAAGAATTTTCCTAAGCCACACAATTTCTTTTGTTGTTTCAGTTTCTTCCATATATTTTTCCACAGTTGTGGAATCCATTGGAACTGATTGTTTGCGTGACCTCTAGGAGATAACTCCTGATCCAATACTCATAACATAACCTAAAGTAGATACCCCATTTTCTTTATCTCCATCGAAGTCTGAATAAAAGTATCCAATCAAGATGAAGTCACCCACTTATGTATACTTAAGTCCAAAGTCTTGAGTTCCCTTCAAGTACTTTAGAACTCTTTTTGTAGCAGGCCAATGTTCCTCACAAGGCTTTTGCATAAACCTAGAGAGGATTCCAACAACAAATGAAATGTTTGGTCTGGTAGTATTTAGGTAGTTGAGACTTCCTACTAGATGTCTATACTTTGTTGCATCCTCAAATTCTTCTCTTTTAATGGATGTGAGATTTAAGTTCTGGTCCATTGGAGTAGTTAAAGGATTGCACTCAACCATGCCGAACTTGTTCAATAAATCTCTAATGCACTTCTTCTGAGAGAGGAATATAAAATTCGTATGTTGAGTTACTTCAATACCAATATAGTAGTGAACATACTCCAAGTCTTTCATTTCAAAACCTTTCCTTAATTCCTTCTTTATGGATGCAATATAGCTCTCATTGTTCCCTGCCATCAAACGATCATATACATACACCACAAGATATACAATTGTTTTTCCAACTTTCTTGACAAACAAAGTTTCATCATCAAGATCGTAATGTTTGAAGTTGAGTTTTAGAAGATGCTTAGTTAAATTCTCGTACCAGGATCATGGTGATTTATTGAGGCCATACAAGGATTTTACAAGCTTTCATATTTTATGTTCTTGACCCTTCACAAAAAATCCTTCTGGTTGGGACATAAAACAATTCTCCCTCAGATCTCCATTCAAGAAAGTAGTTTTTACATCCATTTGATGGAATTTCCAACCGTTATGAGCTGCTAAGGAAAAGAGTGTCTAAATGGTAGCCCATTTTTTATGGGAGGGGGGAATTATCCTCATATTCAACCCCTTACTTCTATGCAAAACCTTTTTCCAGAAGCTTGGCTTTGTGCTTGTCAAGTGAGACATTAACTTTATACTTGTTCATGTAGACACACTTGTAGCCTATTGATTTGGTTCCCAACAAAGGATCAATGAACTTCTAAGTGCCATTCCTTATCAAGGCATCATACTTTTTTTTCATCACTTCTTTCCATTCATCATGAGAAGCGACTTATTTGAAGGAAGTTGGTTCAAAATATGAAGAAAAATTTAGTTCACAATCATAAGAAACATCCATATCAATAGGTTAATCACAATATTCTTCATCACCTCCATTTTTATTGGTTGTACTTCTTGTTCCTGTCTTACCAACCTCATCAGGATGAACATTTTCAAGTGTCTTTGTCATCCATTTTGGAGGACCTTTTTGAGATGGCCCAGCTGCTCAGTTGACTGAGTTGGGGCTGAGTCAAGATTTATTCTCCCAATTCTGTCAATCACATCACCCAAAGTTTCATCTAGATCTGTGGCTGGAGATTCATGCGGGGGAGAGAGTGCTTAAGAAGAAGATTCCACATATTTATCGAGCATAGGAATCCCCCCCTTCAATATGTGTAATCTCATTGTCAAATTCTTGAAAATATATTGCATCTTTGAATCTATCCAAGTGATTAAGCTACCACTCAACAACATTGCCAGCCTTGGAAGATTCAAGAAATATCACATGTCTTGATACTACACACTTCTTATTAACTTCATCATAGAGATGATATGATTTAGAGATATTTTAATATCCCAAGAAGATACACTTACGAATCCTTGCACCAACTTTTTTTATTTGTTCCTTAGGTATCAGGGCATAACAGATGGAACCAAATACCTTGAGATGCTTTGCTGAAGGAATGTGTCTGTACCACTTTTCATAAGGAGTCTTGTTTCTAATAACACTACATGGATACTTATTCTTTATATATATAGCACATAGAAATACAACAGCCCAAAACATTAATTTTACATTCTTGAAAAACATCATGGAACGTACCATATTTAAGATTGTCCTATTCACTCTTTCAACTACTCCATTCTGTTGGGGATTATCAGGCACAATTTTTTGATGTTTGATCCCATGTTGGTGAAGATAGTTTTAAAATTCATTTGAAGTGTATTATTTTCCATTGTCAGTGCGAATAGAGCCAATATGAGATTGTGAATCATTTTCAATCCATGCATGAAAGTTTTTTAATGTTTGAAAATCATCAGATTTGTTTTTCAATAAATAGACCCAACACATTCTAGTGTAGTCATTTCCATTTGCAGAAGGAACAGGCATTGGGCCACATAACTATGAATGAAAAAGTTCAAGTTTTCTATGTGCTCTGGGATGTGAATCATGAAAAGACTGTTTGTTGTGATTTCCTAAGATACAAGCATCACATTGCATAAGTTTCCTAGGAATTGTAGGCAAACTAGTAACCCAACTTTTCTTCAACATACAAAGGTTGTGATAATTCAAGTGTCCAAATATAGAATGCCATAAAAGACTTGATGAAAAGGTACCTTCATCACAATGAGAAATTATGTGCATGAGCATAGGTTCCTTGCAGCTTCAGAAGTCTTTCTTCTTCTATCCCTGTCATGACAAGTGAGCGATCTGATGCTTTTCCGACCTCAATCTTTCCACCAGACATATGAATGGAGTGTCCTTTCTGGCAGATGTGGACTAAAGACAACAAGTTTCTCCTCAGATCCGGGAGATATAGAAAATCATGCAGAAAAAAGTTTGGAAGACCAGGCATTTTGATCCTAATTCTGCGAAGCTTTGATGGCTTGAGTTTTGACTTGTCTACAAAGTATATTGCTCCATAAAAATTGTAAGTAAATTCTTCAAAACAATTTCTTCTAAAGGTCATGTGGCAAATTGCCCCTAAATCAAGAAACCAATAATTTTTCGAAGAATTAAGTGAAGGTTTAAATATGTCTTCAGTTACTCCAATATTGAAATGTGCCACAACATAGTGAGAACATTTATGTGATTTACATTTCCCTTTGGCATTCATTTTAGATTTGACTTCATTTCTTTCCTGCTCAATTTTGTCCCAAGGAAACTTACATGTGGATGCATAATGTCCATATCTATTGCAACGTATGCAATGAAGATCAAAATTTTATCCTTGGAACTTTCTACCCCTCCTGTCTCTAAAATTCCTTCTTCCTCTTCCTCTTCGGCCACCTCTTCCTCTAGAAGAATTGTGTGCATGATTATTATCTCTATGTGAAAGACACACAACTTCTTCAAAAGACTAAGGAGTTGTCTTCTTCCCAAAATCCTTCTCTCTCTCAACAAACTTCTTCTCAAGGGAGTAAAAGGTAATCTCCTTGAGGTTTCCACTTGCTTGAGATGACTCAAGATAATTTGAATAAGTGGCATATAGTTCCTTGACATAAGATATCAGAGGAATGTATATTCAAACCAGTGGTTTTTATATCATGCATAATGGATCTTACTTCTGATGCTAAAGCAAGAGGTTCATCATTTTTCAATTCAAGACAAAACAATCTAATTTTCAATTGGACAAATTCAAGTTCAAAGTGTGAGTCATACAGTTCCTTCAACTTTTGTGAGGATTCAAAAACATTTGAGGATTGTGAAATATGGTGACTTACCTCTTCATTTACAGATGCTAAAATCAAGGCATAGTCCATGTTGTTCTTATTTTCCCTAATGAAAATCTCCTTATCTCAAGTGGGATTCACAAGTTCATTATCACTTTCTCCCACACAAACTCCTTTCCACAACTCACTAAAAATGACAGTTTATTTTATCTTCCTTGACCATTCAGGATAGTTCTCTTTTCTAGAGAGAAATACTCCAACAATAGATATCAATGAATGCATTTTAAAAATGTATACTGTGTAAAATGTACTATGATGCCGATATATAAACAATTTGCACTTCTGATGTAAAAAAATTCACTCTAGTAGCAATATTTTGAAAAATACAATTTTGGTGGCAATATGACAAAGGTATTATTGTGGGAGGGGTTATATGGGGGAGGATTGGTATGGAGGAGGGGGTATATGGGGAAGGTATTAGCTGGAATGACAGAGTGAATGTATGGGGGAGGTATTAAATAGAATGGCAAAATGAATGTATGGGGGAGGTATTAGGTAGAATGGAAGAGTGAATGTGTTGGGGAGGTATTAGATGGAATGACACAAGAGTTAGGATCCACCCAATTAATAATCATATACGAGAGTCATACCGCTCCAAAATATCGGAGTCATACCTCATTATACGAGAGTCATTCATATATTAGGTATACGCAGGGTCTTATAGTAGAGGTATATAACCGGGATACCAACAAGAGGAATCAGAGTAGCGGTGGAGAGGAGTGCTGTGGGGAGCGTGGTTTGATGCCACGAAGGTTGGTATATGAGGGTGTTCTAATATAACATATGTCACCAGTGATGATTGCAGCGATAAGGATTCTAATGAAGGGGTAGAACGAGTCGCGAGGTATGGTGATATACAATGGGGTATGTTAGGCCGCAACGAATAGCGAAATTATAATGCTTATGGAGGAGGCATTAATATATAACTAGGTTATGGGTGATGAACCCTAGTATAACAACAAGAATTTTTCAACTTACAAGGTTACCAACTTAAATTATCAAGCCGAGGTCCATACAAACTTAAGAGGTATCGGCACAATATGCACATAATTCAATGTGTCATTCTTTCATTGATATGATGTAATGGAGTGAATTAGCCTAAACAGATTTCACAAATGGAAATGTTACTTTGAAAAGAAATTAATCCTAGGCAAGAACAACAATTTGTAATTGAAATCCTAAGAGCATGAATTCAAATAAATAGGCCTAATCTACTTTGTAAAAAGGCATATCCTAATTGGTTTTATTCTTCCTCAATCATGGATTTAGATCCTAGGGGTTATGATTCAATCCTAAGAGACATAAACCAAACTTTTGGAGAAAATATGATAAAATTTACATGTGCTATAAGAGTGCTACAGGCGAAACAAAATTGCTATAAGCGAAAACATAATTGCTACAATAGGAGATAATCCATCGAATGACCAAGTAAATTAAATGAAAATTTGATGGGGAATTTATTATTATTATTATTATTAATTAGCATGTCTTAGGACTCTATTCCAAGTCGAATCACTCAAAAATACCCCTGTTATACATGCTAAAAAATAACAGAAAATTACTACTCTAAAAACTAGAAATTCAGGAACTAGTCAACCAATTAACCTATCAAATTCCTAACATAATAAAGTGAAAATGCATTCGGGTAATTTTGTTATTAAATTTAATTTTTTTATGACCTAATCCAAGTGGAATCAACTCAATTTAATCTCATTAACATGTTAAAAAAAAATAGAAAATTACTACGTTTTGCTACAAGGGACTTTTAGAAATTCTAGATCTGTGAACTACTAAACCAATCCAAGTAGCTCAATGATGAATATGAATTTTAAAATATATTATAGGGATGCATCATGCTTGAAAATATGTAAATAACATTCAAATTAACCTATTCCTACAACAAAAGAAGCATCAATACTAAATGCAAAAATAGGAAAAACAAGAATAAGAGATGCATGTGAATAAGAAGTGAAAAGAAGAAAACAAAATTATACAAAAGGGCTCTAAGGATCCTGGGATGGCCAAGAGAAAGGATAATAAGATTACTATGAAGGATACTAAGATTGAGAATCTAAAAATGGCACCAAATTTCATTATTTGAATCAATCCAAGTACATCCCTGCTAGAAATGAAAGTGGAGCTGCAAAAATACATGTTTTCTCCACAAGAAGACTAAGAAATACACATTGTTGGGTGCAGGATCCCCCAAGGAAAGTTTTGGGGCTTAAAGCCCAATTTTTTACTAATTTCGATGTAAAGACTCCACGATTTGTGGGCACAGAGCGTGAAGTTGTAATTGATTCATAGGGTTGTCTGCCCTTACTTTTGTAATGTAGTGTCGGCTTGAGAGTTCTACCCATGGTCCACGGACCATGGGATTGTATAAATAGAGTGAGACTCTAAGTGTAAAGGGACATCAAACAATCTAAGAGAAGATGAAGCATTAAGTCTAAGTTGAAGTGTAAAGTCGAGTCTTTGGGTTGTAGAGTAGGAGAAGGCTCTGCAGCTGAGTGCGCAGAGGCCTAGTAGTCCGCAGCTAAGTGCGCAGACCCCTGCAGCTGAGTGCATAGGGTGAGTCGAGTCTATAACCATTGAGAAAATAATAAAGAGAAGTTTCTTATCATTCTGTGTGTCTTTTTCCTATTTTATGCATTGAAGTATATTAGGTATGAATTGTGCAGTTTACTATTTATTTGCTGCGCGAACTTATATGAATGTGTTGAATAAGTGAATATAAGATAAGCATATGTTTACGCAAAATTAACTAATAGTTATAAGAAGATAAGTAAGATCCATAGTGTAACTTAGGAAAAGAGCGCAAATCGCTACCTTAGCAACGTGGAAGCACCTCAACCCCTGGTTAGGGCTGCGTGAAGGTGATTATAACAAATCGTGAAGGCTTCGCAGGTCAGGAAAGTGCGCAAAATGACATGCGCGAAGGTATTCACAAATGGACTAAATCAACCCCTCAAACATCTCAAGGGTGAAAAAAATTGGTTCCAGCATCCCCCCATACTGCTTCGGGTGAGACCTCAGTCCACGCTCCACAGGCTATTACTGAAAGGGCTAGTAGTATAGGGAATTGTTTGGCTAAATAACTTTGAACCTGGGTTAGGCCCACTCAAGCCAACAAATGGTTTAGTTGCTGGGACCAGAATCTGCATAGCGATGTTTGATGTCGTATCATTGAAATCCAACTAAGAATGAAATTGAAGGATGGTCGGACAGGAGAATTCACGAGTTCGCGGCATAAGAGAATAGGAATCCGCCATTGACAAAAGAAGAGTGGTTAGACTGCTACCTGTACACAGAGATCCATGAAATTTTCTTCGCATTTTTCCTTACTGAGTTGTACAAGTGGATCACGAAGATAGCTGATAACTAAGGAAGGTGGAATCTCAACAATCCTATTATGTGGACCCTAGAGTTGGTGTGCAGATTGAAAGCATTAGAGGATAAGATCGTGCACGTTGTTGATCACTAGCTCCATGGAAAATTTTAGGGGCGAATTTTTTCCCTTAGGCAAAATTAAGGGGTTTTAAATTTTTAGTGGGCGAATATTTTGTATCATAGTACATTTTTACAAATCGCCTCAAATTTATTTTATAAAAATATTAGGTATGGAGGTTAGCCCACCTTATTTTAAGGGAGAAGGTAAAAAAGGTAAATTTAGCCCTTGAAATTAGGAGTTACAACCTTCCATTCATCCTAATTTTCAAGAATAGGTTTTATTTAAGTGAATCCTATGGGCCAAATACCATATTTGTAAAAGAGGTATGGTAAATGAATAAAAATATAAATAAATGAGAGGTATGGTAAATAAATAAATAAAAATTTATATTTACTCCACAAGTCACCTTATATACATGCAAGGATGTAAACAAATAAAAATATAAATAAACTAGAGGTATGGTAAATTAATAAAAATATAAATAAATGAGAGGTATGGTAAACAAATAAAACATTTTTTTATATTTACTCCATAAGTCGCCTCATATTTAAGGACACTCAAAAAATGTGTTATATTTAGGTGAAACTTATGGGCAAAATACTATGGGCCAAATGCCATGGGCTAGATTATTATTAATACCATGCAAAAAACATTATTAACCCTAATATTAGTATTAATAAAAATAAAAATGGCACATGGTATTGACCCATGGTATTCACGTGGAATGTAGCCTATTTAAAGGGAGGAATTAAACCAACATAGATCCATCTTTACTCTGGATCTACTAAGCCCCGAGAGGGATCAAATATCATGATATGCAAACTAGCATAGAGTGAAAAAATATTTGATCCCTCTCGGGGCTTGGTGGATCAAGAGTAAAAGTGGATGTTGTAATTTAATGTATGTTAAACATTTTAACTTGGTTAAAATAAAAAATAAATAAAAATCAATTATTAATTTATTAATTTTTATAAATTACTAATAGTAATTTTTAAGCTCC
Source organism: Pinus tabuliformis (assembly GCA_031772625.1). Classification (NCBI taxonomy): domain Eukaryota; kingdom Viridiplantae; phylum Streptophyta; class Pinopsida; order Pinales; family Pinaceae; genus Pinus; species Pinus tabuliformis. The sequence continues at coordinate 1,544,344,111 of CM062820.1, forward strand.
AGGTTTATGATAACCCATGGTATTGACCCATGGTAATACCATGGTATTCATGTCAGCATAGACTATTTAAAGGGGAAATTCTATCATCTTAGATCCATTTTAATTCTGGGTCTACCAAGTGGTCAGAGGGATAAATAGATTTCATCCCTCTAAGAGTGGTTGATGTGGAGTTAAGATGGATATAGATTGGTTTTTATGATAATGAAGATATTAAATAGACTTAGGAAATTGTATTGTAAAAACATCTTAAGGTGAATGGTTAAAGCTACATTTAGTCACTTCACAAAATTTAGTAAAAAATACCAATATCTCCATTAATATTGGTTTTTCTGATTTAACAAAAAAAATTCAAAACAATGAAACCTTATCACTCTTTCCACATCACCCTCGTAGAATATTTCCCACCATTTTTCAAACATTCTCAATATGATATCTTCATGAAAAAGTTTAGATACAGGTGTTGGATTAGTTGTTTGAAAAATAAGTTTGTTTGTACAACCTTTCATCTTCTGTGCTATTCTTAGTTTGTCCTGATGACCTGTAGGGGTTGGAGCCACTACACCATATTTTCCTAAAAGGTGGAGTTTTTTCACCAAAAAGGAAATTAATCTACATGTTACAACGTTGTTAAAAAATGCAATACATATGAGGGTAGTGAATTATGCTAATAATAAATTTAGATTGGGAGAGGCATAATTAAATTTTGTTATTTAATTAAAGATTTCCAATTAAAATAATAATAAATCTACATTTATATATTCATATATTGATGGAAGGCTTCTCACAATGGTCACTTATTTCAATTAGATCCCCTTCAAGCCTTTGGGATAACTAATACTTTCTTATATAGTTGGGGCTTGCTACTTGTTGGCGTGTTGGGGTAAACAAACTTGATGTGTTTTTTTTTATCTCGCAGTTGGAGTCTATGGAATAAGAAAGAAATTTGATAACTTGAAAAAACTGGTAGCTTGACAAGAGTTGTAGAGAAAAGATTAATCTCTCCTACCTTGACAGAACTCCTGGTCAATATCAACACCTACAAGGACCTTTTTGTGGAATATTATCAAAACTAATAGAAGGATATGAAAGAATGTATTGTAAGAAACTTGACAAACACGGCCACTGAAACTTGGAACATTGTTTGTAGGAAGAGAAAATTATGTTTCTTTTTTCCAAATATGTATGTTAGTATATTACAGTTTAATGAATATGTTTCCTTATTATCATATATGGTTTCATACTTTAACAAAACATTCGCCAAGACTTCACAATGTTTTATTGTTTAGTAAAAGATTTGCCAAGATCTTACAAGATTTTATAATTTAGTGAAAGATTCTCCATCACTATACAAGATAATATAATCTAGTGAGAGATTCGCAAAAAAAAATTATATATACATATTATATTATTGATAAAATCGCCTCTCATTTTTCCAATGTATCATGGGGATTAGCCCATTTATTATACATATAAATTTAGGGTGGTTCTTAAAATTTTTCCTGACTGGCTCAATCGGATTATAGGAGGATTCATTACTGAGTTCACGGTAAATACTTCAGTTAGCTATAGCAAGGCAGAGCGACGCTTTCTCAAGGGACTATGAGGTAAGTACGTAAAATCTCTGAATACTTGGATTAAAATGTTATTGTGCGAAAAGTGGGTTTTGCAATTACCTTGATGTCCGGAGCTACGCAAAGTGGAAAAACCTACAGAAATGAAGGAAGTAAGGGACCAGAGAATAGCCCTTTGATTTCACCTTCATGAAGGGATGAGGAAGAGCTCGTGAAGGTCTCACCACGAAGTGTGATCAATTTGATAAGGCAGAGGATTCTTCCTATACCACCCCCACCCACACCACCACCAGCTTCACCGCCTTCACCTCCATCTTCACCCATACCACCTCCCCCACCACCGCAATTCAATATGGCAAGTGCGATAAAGTTGCTTGTGTTCAAGGGAGTAGAAAATGAAGATCCGTACCAGTTTTGGTTCATTATAAGAGCCATATGGGAAGCACAGGGAGTTAAAGATGATAATATAAAGAAATCAACGCTGGTCAGTGCTTTGCAGGATCGCGCACTAACCTGGTATATTGATAATTCTAATGATAATCTGAATGCAGGGATCGCAGATATCTAAATTGCGCTAAACAAAGACTTTAGCAGGTCGAGGTCAGAGGCACAGTCAATCATTGGATTCAAAGAGATCACAATGATACTAGGTGAGAATCCTTGGGAGCTCGATCAGAGGCTGAAGTGCATGACTCGCTAAGCTAATATGATTTGACAGATGAACAACACCGCGAATGGTTTGTAGCATTGCTAACACCGCATTTGAGGAACGCGCTGTCACAACAGAGGATAACGACTCAGGAAGAGGCCTTGGAGATCGCGATGAGGTTGCATGAAACCCCAATACAGGATCCTAACTTGGGAGTTCAGCAAATCCACGCACAGTTGAAAAACTTATGCCTTGAGATGCAGAGTCTGAAACGGGACAGGACAACCCGACCAGAAGTGCACGAAGAAGTATGGTGCATAAAATGCAAGGGTCAAGGTCATGATAAGGACCACTGCCCTATGTTTGAAAATTACCTCGCGGGAGGAGGGCTGATGTCATTAAGACCGGAGGCACAAGCAGGACCTAGCACAGAATCTGCCTTATGGTGCACGATTTGTCAAATAGTAGGAAATCATGCTACAGACAACTGCCATTTGTTACAGAAGTGCACACAGAATTGGAAACAATTGTTATGTAATTTTTGTAGATTAGTTGGACATGATAACCACACTTGTAGAAGCTATGAGATGATGATGGATAGAAATCCCACATATAGGGTTCAGGTTGAAACGCGGTCCCTTGACCAGAATGCAAGAGTGGCGCGAACCAGATCTCAGGGGCATAGGTGAGGCCAAGGTGGAGGAGGACCTGAAAGAGGTCATGGACAGTTGATATGCTACAATTGCGGAGGGCCAGTACATTATGCCCATGATTGTACAAATACAATGCGTCCATCATGTCTATATTGTACCTTGTTTTATCATGACACAGAGGATTGTCCTACATTGATAGCTAGGATACATGACAAGGGAGGGCTACCACATCCCCCCACTCAGAACCTGCAAATGATGAGGTTTGAGCCGTGTCAGGAAGATCCAAATGTGAACATTGTGCTCCGAAGTGGAATTACGATGGGAGATGATAAAGGAAAACAACCCAAAGATAGTACTTGGGTCTACAAGGCTCCAATGAAAGAAGCAGAGTTTGATTTGGAGTGTGCTATGGAAACCTTCATGGAAGCTAACAAGATCTTCACTGATGCCTCCACTTCAGGAAGCAAGGATAAACTAGAGCCGAAAATGGACCCATCTATGCTTACGACGTTCCTAGAAACATGCATGAAGCTATTGCATGATAGTAAGGTTGTAAAAGGATTGCAGGAACTCATTAACAATGCGTTGGGACCATGCCAGGAGAACCATGCATAGTTCATAAAATTGGAAAGCATGCAACGAGGACAGGAAGAGAAATGACGTTAACAACACAGATTGGAGAATATGAGATGGAACAAGTAATTTTGGATTTACAATCGGATGTGAACATTCTGCCCAAGCAGACATGGGAGCACATGGGAAGTCCTACACTATAATGGTCTCCTATCCAGCTGCGGATGGCGAACCAACAAAAGATAATACCTATGGGGAGATTGTAGGGAATCATCGTGGATATTGAAGGAGTGAGCGCGCTAGCAGACTTTGAAGTAATAGAGATTGTTGATGACAACACTCCCTACCCCATGCTCTTAGGAATCGATTGGGCCATTGACATGAAAGGGGTGATTAATATAAAGAAGCACAAGATGATTTTTGAAAAGCTGTCTCTGCACGTACTTATACCCTTGGACCCGATTGAGGGATCACGCTATACAGAGCCAGTGCGTGATTATGAATGTGACGATGATTTGGACTGCATCTACAACATAACTATGCAAGAGAAAGACTGGGTAAATCCCATTGCAGATGGACGAATCTCATGGGAGCTTGAAAGCTCCTGTACATCGGATTTGGATGAAGAGATAAAGCGATGGCAGAAATGGTTACATGAGGTAACCAAGCTAAACTGTAACATGATGACAAGATCATTGCGATGCATATCAATGGAAATGAGAGATTTTCCTACTTATGATGGATTAGGTGAGGTAGATGCTTTCTTGGACAGATTTGAAAGGGAGGTGCCGGAAAAACAATGTTTTGAAGCCTTGAATTGGGCATTGCACGCTACGCCTGCAAGGTGGTGGGGTACGTACAAAGGAAACTTTGATGACTAGCACGCCTATAGGAGAATGATGCACATGCATTTTGGGAAGCCTCAGATGCGACTAAAAGATAAATACAATGTGCGAGATGGTCCGTGCGTGCATCTGTCTAGGTGGGTACAGGCATATGGTAAACAACTTGCGCGGATGCACATGGACTTCACATTGGGGAACACGGTCAATAAGCATGTGTTGGGGGGGAAATTGTGTGAATGGTCCCTAAAGTTGGAATTAAAGAATATGGAAAGAACGAGTGTGTAGAAGGTTACCCACGTAGAAGCATTTAACGAAGTGTGTGAAGCACTGAACAGGGTATATAATGCGCAGCGAAGTGATTGGGACCTGCGCGTACTAGCAGTTTTGTGGGCTTATAGGACAACGCACAAGAAATTGATGGGACAGACGCCTTCTAGGCTTTCCTATGGAGCAAATTCTATAATAATGATGGAGTATATTATGCCTAGTCTGCGCATAGCAGCGCCCGTGGATATGACAGTTCACAGAGCCTTGGAAGAAGGGATCATGCAGCTAGATGAAAAAGAACGCTTGGGACATGATGAAGAGATCCAACAAGGTGATATTAGGCTCTAAGAACTCATGAAGGTGTTGGGTTGTGTTATATTCTTTCCACGACTAGCCCACGTAGTTAACTGGCGGTTAGAGGGGGGGTCATAGGGGGTTTGAGGCGTACCCATAACCCCACTTTATGGGGTTTGGGGCAGCGCCCCAGAAAATTTTGGTTTTGTACCCTATGTTAGGTTGGGCGGACCCACCTATGGTTTTGTGCATGATTTTCGCACATATTTTTTGGACGCGATGGTTTTCGGTCCATGTTTTTGGAGGCGATGGTTTTCGGTCCATGGTCTTGGATGCTTCGACATGTATAAATATGTATTGTAACATTGAAAGGAATATAATGAAAAATCAAGCTAGTAGTCCCGGTTTTGGGATTCAGTGGGAAAATCTCTGTGTATACGTGTTTTATGTGTTATGCTCTCGCATCGTTTATTTTTCTGTGTTTTAGAATTTGTATGCAGATAATTTCTGTATGGGGTTAAAACTTACATTTGGTATCAGAGATGTTTTGGCTTCAAGGGGACGCCTTTGTTGCTAAGGGGTTTCGCTCGGGCCTGTGGTAGACCCTGTTCAGTGGGAGATTTGCGAGATCGATTCTGGTCGTGAAAGAAGATGGCGAGCAATGGAAAGATAGAGATCGAGAAATTTAATGGTCGGAGTTTTGAGTTGTGGAAAATCAAGATGGAGGATCCATTGGTGAATAAAGATTGGTGGATCGCGGTAGATCCGGGTACTAAACCAACGAGAGTGTTCGATGAAGAATGGAAGAAGTTGGATCGAAAGGCAAAGAGCACAATATGATTGTGTGTCTTAGATTCAGTATTGTTGAATGTATCAGGAGAAGCTATGACAAAGGCTTTGTGGGACAAGTTAAGGACTTTGTACCAATCTAAGTCTCTAGTGAATAAATTGTTCCTGTAGAAAAAGTTGTATAACATGAGGATGAAAGATGGAGACTCGGTGACAGAGCATCTGAATGCGTTTAATATGGTGGTAAGTTAGTTAGCATCTATTGATATTAAAATTTCAGATGAAGATAAGTGCATCAGTTTGTTGTGTTCTCTACCAGATTCGTGGGATAGTCTGGTTATTGCAATAGGTAGCAGTGCAACTGCCTTGCAGTTTGATGAAATAGTCTCATCCTTGCTGACGGAGGAGATGAGACGGAAAAATATGGAGATCCAGAATGGTGATGCCATGTCTGTACGAGGAAGGTCATAGAAAAGAAACAAAAATAATTCATCGAGTGGGAGATCTAAATCTATTGGGAGATCTAAATCTCCAGGAAAACCTGTAAAGGTGGTGGGCTGGAAATGCAGAAAGGAAGGGCACTACAAAAGGGACTATAAATCTAAAGCTCCTGATAAAAGAAAGGGATCTGATGATGGTGCTTCTGCAGAGGTGAAAACCACCTAAGATGAAGGTGGGGATGTGTACTTGGCTTCTTCAAGTACACATGTAGATCATGAGGCATGGTTGATTGACTCAGGTGCATCCTTTCACTTCACTCCCCATAGAGAGTGGTTCTGTGAGTATAAGAAATATGATCGTGGTGATGTCTTCTTGGGGGATGAAAGGAAGGCTAGAATCATTGGTCTTCGAAAAGTAAAGTTGAAGTTGCAAGGTGGAAGGGTTAGAACACTTCCGGGTATTCTACATATTCCTACATTGGCCAGAAATTTGATTTCTGTAAGCAAGCTGGATGATGCAGGTGTAAAAACAGTGTTCGAGAAGGATACCTGCAAAATGGTTCAGGGAGCATTGGTATTGATGCGCGGAGTTCAAATTGGAGCTCTGTACAAGCTGCAAGGTAGCACTGTTATTGATGGGTGCAACAGTTCTGTGGTTCTTGAAAGTGGAGCAAAAAATCTAGTGGTCTCTGAAGGAAAGACCATGTTGTGGCATCAAAGGCTTGGACATATTGGAGAGAAGGGCCTTCGAATACTTCATGGTAAAGGTATGAGTAATAACTCTCTGGATTTTGATTTCTGTGAAATTTGTGTATATGGGAAGCAGAATCAGGTGAGTTTCCCCTCTGGTAGTAAGAGGGTGAAACATATATTAGAGCTTGTGCATAGTGATGTGTTTGGACCTATGAAGGTTCCATCACTGGGTAAGTCTGTGTACTATGTATCATTTATAAATGACTTCTCAAGGAATACATGGATATATTTCCTTAAGAATAAATCTGAAGTCTTTGACAGGTTTAAAGAATTTAAGGCTCTGGTGGAAAACCAGACAGAGAAGAAGATAAAGGTGCTGAGGACAGATAATGGTGGAGAATTTTGCAGCAAGGCATTTGAAGAATTCCGTAGGAAGTTTGGTATATCACGACAGAAGACTACTCCATATACACCTCAGCAAAATGGAGTTGCAGAAAGAATGAATAAGACGTTGATGGAAAGGGCAAGAAGCATGCTCAGTGGTGCCGGGTTAGGACAAGAATTCTAGGCAGAGGCGGTGGACACTGCATGTTACCTGGTCAACAAGTCACCTTCATCAGCGTTGGAGGATAAGACTCCATAAGAGGTATGGACTGGTAAGAAACCCTATCTTTCACATCTGAGGATATTTTGATGTGATACATATGTAAATGTTCCAAAGGAGAAACGAACCAAGTTCAATAGTAAATCTGAAAAGTGCATCGTTATTGGGTATAAGGATGGTTTAAAGGGTTATAAGATTTGGAACCCAGTCACATGGAAGGTTGTGTATAGCTGAGATGTGGTGTTTAGAGAGGTAAAAGATGTTATTAAACATGAAGTTCAACCAAAGGAACCTGAGAAGATAGAGTTTGAGCTAAAGGAGGAAGAATCAGTCTCTACAGCGCAGGAGGAATCAGAAGGTGAAAAGCCACAAACTCCGGGTGTGAGAAGATCAGTTTGAGAAAGAAGGCAACCAGATAGGTATAGTCCATATGCTTTCTATTCAAATTTTGCTTTATCTATTACTGACGATGATCCCAACACTGTGAAGCAAGTAGTAGATTCAGAGGATGGCAAACTCTGGAAAGAGGCCATGGTTGATGAAAAGGCATCTTTGCAAAAAAATGAGGCTTGGGATCTGGTGGAGTTGCTGGCTGGAAGGAAACCCATTGGCAGCAAATGGGTGTTCAAGAAGAAGACAAATGCAGAAAGAAAGGTGGAGAAATAAAAAGCTCGGTTGGTAGAAAAAGGTTATTCCCAGGTGCCGAGAATTGATTTTGGTGATATTTTTTCTCCTGTTGCCAAGGTAACTTCTATTAGATTACTTTTATCTGTTGCTGCTGCTTTTGATTTTGAGGTATAATAGATAGATGTGAAAACAACATTTCTTCACGGGGATCTGGAAGAGGAGATCTACATGAAGCAACCTGAAGGCTTTGCGGTGAAGGGTAAGAAAGAACTGGTATGTAAGTTAAAGAAGTCTCTGTATGGGTTAAAACAGTCACCAAGGATGTGATATTAGAAATTTGATACATTTATACGGGGACTTGGCTTCACTAGAAGAAAAGCAGATCACTGTGTGTATTTTAAATTAATTGGTGATTGTGTTATTTATCTGGTCTTGTATGTGGATGATATGTTGTTGGTTGGAAATGACAAAGAAATTATCCAGGATTTGAAGCCCCGATTGTCCTCCAAATTCAACATGAAAGATCTTGGTGCTGCAAACTATATTTTGGGCATGGAAATTAAAAGAGATCGGGCAAAGAGGAAGCTTTGCTTAAACCATAGGAAGTATGTCGAGACAATACTGTAGAGGTTTAATATGCAGGATAGTAAACCGGTGAAGGTTCCTATTCTTGTAGGTGTGAGGTTATCTGTTGAACAGTGTCCCAAGACACAAGAAGAGGAAGTGGACATGTCCCGTGTTCCATATGCAAGTGCAGTTGGTAGCCTGATGTATGCAATGTTCTGTACTAGACTAGACATTGCACATGCAGTGGGAGTACTGAGCAGGTTTATGTCAAAACCAAGGAAGGAGCACTGGACAACAGTGAAGCGGGTTTTCAGGTATTTGTGTGGCACTAAACAATGTAAACTTTGAAACGGGAACTGATACGATTACCCGTTTTGTAGAGATAGCAAAAAAGTGACTCGATTTTGAAAAGGGGTGATGCAAAACACACATGTTTTTTTTAGAGCATAGTTTTTGGGACTATAAATTTTTTTATGTACATTGCATGTTAGAATGGTAGTGATTTTGATGTTGATTTAAAAAAGTGGTAATTCTATACCATGCCCTTTTTTTAAAAGGCTTTTTTTTTTTTTTTTTACTTTTAATTTTATAATGTATGAAATGTAAATAATTATTTTGTAAATTTAATAACTTTGGAAGTGATATTATTCTTCATATTTTCTTGTTTTTATTTTTATTTTTATTTTTATTTTTTGTAGTGGGGTTTTTATTGTTTTGCATATTTAAAAAAGAAGGTCGATATTTTGCATATTTGATATTCTACATATTTATATATCGTTGATTAAATTTTCAATCCACATGAAATAATTGTCTATAAAAAACATATATAAAAAAAATATATAAAAAAGACAAGAATGAAAAATAAAAAATGTTAAAATTTTTTTATCTCATAAACCATAAAAGAATTTGGAAAAATATATATATATATATATATATATATATAAGTAAAAAAAAAGAGAAATTAAAAAAAAACATTAGCAAAAACTAGAAAAAAAATAAAATTAAAAATTAAAAACGAGTGGATTTAAAAAAAAAATAACGAAAAAAAGAAATAAAAACCAGTAGAATTAATATTAAAAAAAAAAAAAAAAAAAACTCTAATTATTAAAAAAAAACCAAAAAAATATTAAAATATAAAAAAAAACCAAAAAAAAATTAACATTTTTTTTTTTTTTTAAAACAAATTTTTTTAATTAAAAAAAATTATTATTATTAACCATTTTTTTTAACAAATTTTGTTTCTTATTTTAAAAAAATATCATTAATTTTTTTTTTAATTTTTTTTAAAGAAATTAAAATTTTTTATTTTTTATTTAAAAAGTTAAAAAATTATTTAAAAAAATGAATTTAAAATTTATATTTATTATTAAAAAAAAATTATACAATTAAAAAATTTTAATTTAAAATTTAATAATTATTATTTAAAAAGAAATACAATTAATTTTTTTTTAATTCATGTAATTATTATTTAAAAAAAAATAAAAAATTGAATTTCCGGCCCCTCAGCCACCAGTGGTGGCGCAGCGGTGGGCGGAGGGCCTGCGCGCAGGTCCCTCCGCCCACCGTTGCGCCACCGCAGGCGCCCAGGGGTGGGAAGTTCAATTTTTTAATTTTTTTTTTTTTTTGAATAATAATTATATGAATTTAAAATTTTTTTAGTTAGAAATTTTTAATTGTACTTTTTAAAATAATAATTATTAAATTTTAAAATTTTAAATTAAAATTTTTAATCGTATAATTTTTTTTTAATAATAATTATAAATTATAAAATTTTAAATTTTAAATTAAAATTTTTAATCGTATAAATTTTTTTTAATAATAATTATAAATTATAAAATTTTAAATTATTATTATTATTATTATTAATTTTTTTTTTAAAAAATTTTTTAAACTTTTTAAATTTTAAATTAAAAATTTTAATTTGTTTAAAAAAAATTAAATAAATTTTAATGATTTTTTTTTTTCTAATAAGGAAAAAAAAGAGGTTAATAATAATAATATTTTTTTTTAATTAAAAAAATTTGTTTTAAAAAAAATTAAATGTCAAAATTCTTTTAGTTTTTTTTAAATAATTTTCATATTTTTTTGGTTTTTTTTTAATAATTTGAGTTAATTTTTGTTAGATAATTTTTTTTAACATTTTTTGTTTTTCATTAATTTCTTAATTTTAGTAGTTTTTAATTTTTTTTTGTTTTTTGTGTTTTTTTGTTTTTTGTGTTTTTTTATTTTTTGTTTTTTCTTTGTTTTGTTTTTTGTTCTTTTGTTTTTGTTTTTTTTTTCTACCTACTTAAATTTTAGTTTATTTTAAATGTTATTTTTTCTCTTCCATATTTTTGTTTGTTTTCTTTTTGCCAATTTTTTTTTTATGGTTTAGAAGATATTTTTAATTTTTTTTTTAAATTTTTTTTTACTATTTATTAGTTTATAATGTTTATTTTTTTTTTGTTTTTTAATTCTTATCATTAATTTTGTTTGTTTTTTTACATTTTATGATTTTTTTTTTTTTGGAATTTTTTTTTCGTTTTTTTTTTTTTTTAATGTTTTGCTTTTTATTATATATTATAATTTATGTTTTGGTTTTTTTAAACTTTTTTTTGTTTTGTTTTGTGCCTTTTCATTGTTTTAATTTTTTTTTTTAATTTTATGTTTTCATTATTTCTTTTAAATTTAAATGTTTTTCGGGGTCATGATAAAATATCTTACGCTATTATTTCGAAAAGTTGAAATTTTACTTTTGAAAAAAAAGTGTTTTCCCAACGTTAACACTTTTCATTTTGAGGGTGTTTTTTGGACAATTTTTATGCAAAAATTTGGTTTTCACCGCCATTTTTAAAACATGTTGAAAATTTAGCCAAGAAAAAAAAAGATGTTATTTCAGCATCGACACTTTTCGTTTTTAACACTGTTTTTGATGTTTTTTCGAGGTTTTTTTGCTAGAATTCCCGTTTTGAGTTTATAGTTCCCGTTTCAAAGTTTACATTGTTACTAGTAATTATGGTTTGTGCTACCAAGGAAGATCATGATTGGACATAATGTTGGATATTCATGGCTTTGTTGATGCAGACTGGGCTGGAGATCTAGATCAGAGAAGATCTACAAGTGGGTATGTGTTTAACCTATTTGGAGGTGCAGTCAGTTGGATGAGTAAGAAATAATCTATAGTGGCACTATCAACTACAGAGGCAGAATACATGGCAACCACTCATGCAAGCAAGGAAGAAGTTTGGTTGCAGAGATTTTGTTCAAGTATGGGGTTAGTACAGGGAGATATAAGGATAGATTGTGACAGTCAAAGTGCAATTTTCTTGGCAAAGAACCTTGCATATCATTCTAAGACAAAGCACATTGATGTTCAATATCACTCTGTAAGGGATACGATAAAAGACAAAAAGGTGTTGCTGGTAAAGGTGGACACTTTAAAGAATACTGCAGATGCATTGACAAAATCTGTGAGCTTTGAGAAGTTCTCTTGGTGTAGAGAGACAATGGGCATTTCAGGGTTGGAAAAATGACTAAGCTCTCTTATAGCCCCCTTTTGAAAGAAAACAACAAGTGGGAGAATGTTGGGTTGTGTTATATTCTTTCCACGACTAGCCCACGTAGTTAACTGGGGGTTATATGGGGGGGGGTCACAGGGGGTTTGAGGTGTACTTGTAACCCCACTTTATGGGGTCTAGGGTAGCACCCCAGAAAATTTTGTTTTTGGACCCTATGTTAGGTTGGGCGGACCCACCTATAGTTTTGTGCATGATTTTCGCACATGTTTTTTGGACGCGATGGTTTTTGATCCATGGTTTTGGACGCGATGGTTTTCGGTCCATGGTATTGGATGCTTCGACATGTATAAATATGTATTGTAACATTGAAAGGAATATAATGAAAAATCAAGCTGGTAGTCCCAGTTTTGGGATCCAGTGGGAAAATCTATGTGTATATGTGTTTTATGTGTTATGCTCTCGCATTGTTTATTTTTTTGTGTTTTAGAATTTGTATGCAGGTAATTTCTGTACGGGGTTAAAAAGTACAAAGGAAAGAGTTTGGTTAAGGGTGAAAAGTGCCATGATGGAAGAAGAAGTGAAGAAGCTTGAGGAAGGAATAAAGAATGACTTTCTTGATAAGAAAACTTTGGTGATAAAAGAGGATGCACACGATTACGTTGAAAAATTTGGGGACTACTGCCGAGAGTTGATTAGCTTGATTCCTTGGATTGGAACATATATTTCTAAAGGGATCAACGATGGTGGTGTGATGCAGATGGTAAAGTGCGCGATGCAGATATTAAAGTTGAAAGGCATACTTTTCCCAGAAAAAGTAATTGATGATCGATTGAAGTCATATATAGGTGGCCCGCTCAACTGACTAGCCATGGTAAGCATAGTCTTAGTGCTCCAGGCAGTTGAAAGGAGGCATGGGACTATAAACTACCCTACCCGAGAGTTGAGCGATGACGGGAATGCGCGCAGGAGTGAAATGTCACAAGGTCCGCAATAATGCAAGGGTGGATGCGCTGCCGCATGGGTTGACTATAAAGTGACCATTATAGTCGCTATTCACGATGTGATGCTCGGTTTGCGATCAAATGGAGTGGGCTGCAGGCTTTAAGGCAGGCTTTATAGGCTAGATTTGGGAAAATCTGCCAGCAAGGGAGCATTAATGAACCAGATTTGGGGGGAACGGTTGAATTTGAATTCAAAAGGTGTCGTAAATTGCAAAGGGCTACCAAACAAACAACACTTGGCCACTTGAGAATTGATCTATTATGCACCCAGAGATCTATGAACCCAGATCCGTTTGATTTGTTGAAGTCGAAGGCATTGTTTGAGCACTTCCCTGAGCTATTGAGAGATTTGTGGAGCAGCAGTATGACCACACCAGAGGAAGCCATGAATATCGGCAAAATAACCGCTAAAGAGGCCGCACAGTCCATAACAGTAGGAGATGCCCCTGAAAGCATTGGGATAGTCGTAGAAATCCCTAAATCAACGCGCACACTAAGGCCCAAGAAGGATAAGAAACCTATGATTCTAGTGCGCATGTCCCCTCAAAACCTGTTAAGAACTAAACTGACCATGGAAGAAAAGGGGAAAGTAGTTAATGTGGAAATCGATGAGGAGGAGGAAGACCTTGAGGAAATCCTGGTGGAAGAGGAGGAGGACGAAGAAATGGAGGAAGAAACTAAGGGTGCGGACCCTCCGACCAGACTACCCACATATGTTCCTCTACGGAAGGGAAAGGCAAAGGTGCCCAAGGACATAGATGAGAGCAAGAGCTCTCTGTAGACTCCACTACTACCTGATAATATCATTTTTGAAGGAGTGCACTTGGGACAGGTGTCGTGTCTAAATTTTGAAGACTAGGATCTCATAGACCACGAAAAGTTCCCACACTTGGAAACCACGCAGCTCATGAAGCCGAAGAAAAACACTGCAGTGAGAGTTGTAGAGTTGGAGCCGCACAAGTGGTTGCGAGGGGTAGAGAAAGTAGGGTTGTTGAACCTGCTCTGGGTGCCACATTACCATCGTGCCCCAGTAAATATCTTTGTCATCAGGCTGCTACTTTGCTTGGTGCATGATGGGTGCTTGTGGCTGGAGGAGCCCATCCCCATCACGGACCACCTGATTCATAGAATTACCTGACTCCCTTGTAAGGGTGAGGAACTAGTGGATATTTTGGAGGGAAAGAGCACCGACTTGGCCATCACGGAGGCCATGAAGGTAAAATTGAAGCTGGAGAAGAAGAAGAGAGGGTACACGATCTCCAGTATCAACAATAAAGCAGTGAAAGTTGTGACCAAGATACTGTCTAGCAAGGTTATGCGAAAGTGTCGCACGGATGAGGTGCCCATGCTGGTGATAGCATTTTCCACGCAATGTAAAGAGGGCATCTAGTTTAACTGGTTAGAGTACTTTTGCAAGGAATTCCTGGAGAATTGCCGTGAGGCACAAGAATAGTGGAAGATCTTCCACTATGCATGGCTTTTGTTGTCCATAGTGTTGGTGGCTGGGGAATTACCTAAGGATAGTCAGTTCCACCGAATTGAGAGGGATCTCCCGGAGGCCGCAGAGTACACTTCGTTGTGGGCCACTAAAGACACGCGAAGGATCCAAGGTAGTAAGATATTTTGAGTGTTCATGTAGATGAACATCAAAATGAGGATTAACCGCAAGCGATACAATAACCTACAAAGCTTCACGGAGTTCAAGGCAGACTTCCACCACGTGTATGTCAGGGCACACAAGGACCCCATGAAAATGTGGAATCAGCTCCCGTACCTGGCCACAGATGATGTCATATTCATTGTGTTGGAGTCATCGCCGCCGAAGTGGTGCACTCCAGCCATCTCCATGACGGAAATGAAAAAATCAGTTGCACAAAAGAAGAAGGAGGAGGCAAAATTGTGGATGGCATAGTTAGTAGAGAAGAGAAGAAAAGAGGCGATAGCAGATGAGTAGCAACATGTAGTAGAGAAGGAGCGCAAGGGCCATAAGTCACCCTCTCCCAAGGAAGAGCTCGAGATATAGGAAGGTGGCACGAACCTAGAAACATCATCCACACATTTGAAGCATTAGCGCCTGAGAGAGTAGGTGGGGCTGTGAAAGAAGTCGAAAGCTTCTAAGACTTATTTCAACCCTATCACCCTCACCGAAGGAGATCTACATGATATAGGGGAGACAGTGCACGATGTCATCGTGGAGGCCCTCCAACAGTTGGCGGAGGAGAATCAGATTATGTTGGGGGTTCTCTGGGCACAGATTCAGGAGTTGCGGGTGCGCACTCCCCAGACTGGTACTCTCTCGACCAGCCTCGCAGTAGGAACGACCGCGGCTAAGGAAATGATGAACACCCGCATGACCAACACAATAGTGCTGCCAAAGGGGGTACTGGTTACAGAAAACGAGGCCGATAGGCCTACGGCTAGTGCGTTGAAAGGAGTAGGAATCAACATGGCTGCGCTCCCTCAGGAGACACTCTATGTCCTGCAGGACGGACTGACTGCAGAACTGTGGACCAAGGAGGGTTGCGCGCCATAGGTGTTAAGCGAACAAAGAATCAACATAGAGCAACTGAGGCTGCAGTGTGACGAGGTAGTCACACAAAACCGGCAGATGATGCAAGTGGTTGAGGAGGCTTGCCAAATGGTCCATGAGTTAGCCATCCCAGCAGAGGCACACATCCGGAGGCTAGCATCGGGGGTGCACGAGGCACGAGAAGAGATGGCTAAGGTTAAGCTAGAGCTGAACCTTCAAATAGCAGAGCTGTGATTGAAGGCGCAACCTTCAGCTCCTCTAGAGGTAAGGGAACAGTGCGCCAGTGCCATTACATCGGGGATGGAAGAGATTAGCAGTGCAGTGAAGGACTGCACCAAAATGTTGGAAGAGTCATTCGAGGTCCTCACTGCTTTGCAGGAGGACCCAAACATACAGTGGTTGGATATAGAGGCGTGTGAGCTACAGCAAAAGTATGACAACGTAAAAGGAACTGTGTAGATGGTGGCCCTCACACAAATGCTCGTGTGAATGCAAAAGGCAAAAGTGCTTAAGGAGCAAGTACACACAGCGCGACACAAAGAAGTGGTTCTAAAGACACGTGTCCAACCATGGATCGACAAGGCCTTCATCATCACAACAATAATTGAAGGCAAGATCGCATAGATGTAGGGGACACAAGAGTAGATACAGGGAAGTAGTTCAGATACCGCGGTCCCAAAACAATGCGTCTAGGAGATACAAAAGGAAACTACTCAGTGCGCTGTCGACCTTGTAGTAGTTTGAGCATAGTTGGGAGGTCTTCGCGTGAAGATATCCACGCCGACAGAGTGACTCAAGGGTGAGTCACGATGTTTGTGTTGGAGGCCTATTGGGCGCGGGATCCCCCAAGGAAAGTTTTGGGGCTTAAAGCCTAAGTTTTGACTAAGTCCGATGTAAAGACTCCGCGATTTGTGGGTGCAGAGCATGAAGTTGTAATTGAGTCATAAGGTTGTCCACCCTTACTTTTGTAATGTAGTGTCGGCTTGAGAGTTCTACCCATGGTCCGCGAAGCATGGGATTGTATAAATAGAGCGAGGCTCTAAGTGTAAAGGGACATCGAACAATTTAAGAGAAGATGAAGCATTGAGTCTAAGTTGAAGTGTAAATTCGAGTCTTTGGGTTGTAGGGTAGGAGAAGGCTCTGCAGCTAAGTGCGCAGAGGCCTAGTAGTCCACAGCTGAGTGCGTAGACCCCTGCAGCTAAGTGCGCAGGGTGAGTCGAGTCTGTAACCATTGAGAAAGTAATAAAGAAAATTTTATTATCATTTTGTGTGTCTTTTTCCTGATTTATGCATTGAAGTATATTGGGTATGAATTGAAAGTTTACTGTTTATTTGTTACGCGAACTTATATGAATGTGTTGAATAAGCAAATATAAGATAAGCATCTGTTTATGCAAAATTAACTAATAATTATAAGAAGATAAGTAACATCTGTAGTGTAACCTAGGAAAAGAGCGCAGATCTCTGCCTTAGCATTGCGGAAGCACCTCAGCCCCTAGTTAGGATTGCGTGAAGGTGATTATAATAGATCGCAAAGGCCTCACAGGTCATGGAAGTGCATGAAGTGACCTGCGCAAAGGTATTAATAGTTGGACTAAATCTACCCCTCAGACATTTCAAGGGTGTGGAAACTTGGTTCCAGCATCCCCCCATTCTGCTTCGAGTGAGACTTCAATCCGCGTTTCACGAGCTATTGCCGAAAGGGCTAGTGGTACAAGTATTTGTTTGGATAAATAACTCCGAACCTGGGTCAGGCCCCCTTAAGCCAACACACGCCCCTAGAGGAAATTTTGAATTGGTACTTATAAAAAATGATGAGGGAGAATTATCCTTGAAAGGAGGAAGCTTTCCCCTCTAAAATCCCTCAAATAGTGGATCTAGTTCCCAACACTAGGAATCTGCATTAAATGAGAGGGAACACATTCCTGATTTTTGGAATCACTGGAGCTGCAGAATTTGTCAACAATTTCATCATATTTTGTTCATTTATTATCCAATCTTGATCCTTCTGTAGTAGGGAGAAAGTCCCTAGATTATCGCCTCCTCCAAATCTTCGTAATCTTCCCAATATTCTCACAATATTCTACAAAAATAAATAATATGAGGCACATATATGAAATTATCTCTAAACCTTCCTAATGAACATGTTAAAGCTAAAAAAATAGTATTAATTGTAGAAGGAGAGGTTTAATATAGCATTCATGTGCCTAAGAAAGGTTGTATGGGCCCTCATTTGTGTCTAATTGAGAGGCCCATCATACCCCCTACTGAAATTGTTGTTCATCCTCTGAGAAACCTATCCATCTTCTTTCCCTATTGTTCTTCATGTATGCTAGCCTATTTCATTCTCTGTTTGTTGGTCCATGTGTTTCTCCTCCTGCTTCTCTTCTTTCTACTCTTCTATTTTCATTTCTTCCCCTATCTTAGTTTCCCATGGAACTTCTAATGTAGGTTTAGGTTGCTTCTTTCTCTCAAGTGATTCTTCAATTGTAATGGTTTCTATTTGTGAGGGAAACACCTTTATTTTGGTTTTTCTTCTTGGTATTCCTCTAGAACTTATCCTTGTGAAAAGAAGTATTTCTTGGCATCCATTACCTCATTACTAATGTCATTCTCATTGAAGTCCAAGCCTCTTAATGCTGATACAAATTCTTGGTCATGACATATCATATTATCCATCAAATTCTTATGAACACCCTTGATTAGGAATCTAAATTATCTCTGATCTTTAAATTATGGAATTGAAAACACTTAGTAGAGAGCTCTTTCTTCTTACAGAGGGAGAAATCACGGTCAATAAACTGAACCAAAAGAATGGAATGATGTTATGACCAAACTGGTGACTTGGATACCTTTCACCCTTGGAGAATCTACCATGTCTGTAGCAAATCCTCTGTAGCTATATTGTGTTTATTTGTATCTTGTAGCAAATAAATATTCATTATCCAACACTGATCTAATTTAAAATATTAGATTGTTGTGCTAATATCCTCCTTGGATTAGAAACAAAGTGATTTCATTGTGCTTAAGGATTCATGATTTTTTGAAAGTGAAAAATTAGGTTTTATGTTAAATTTATGATAAATTAAACATAAATGATATTGAACATCAACATAAACATGTTCAAAACATCATAAAAAACACTTTACAATAAGAACATGATAAAGGAGTTCACCCCTCTTGGGCTACATCTCCTTGGTCCAGCTTCCAATGGCTTGGGCCTCTCTATTATGATCAAAAGTGTAAGAACATGTGCTTAAAATGCTCAAATTGTTTTGAAACATACTCCAATCAGTCCAGATGTCTAAAAATGGTTATCTAGCCTCCTTTTGCATCCAATTTGGTGAAAAATTGAAGAAGTTATGACCTCTCCTAGTTTTCCCACTATTCGCACCATAAATTGCTCCAAATCCAACATGATCCTACAAATTAGCTCCAAAAAGTGCTAACTGAGCGAAAATCTCACCGTGCGGCGATCCATTATCAGTCGACACTGACTATCCCATCGAAAATCACAATCGATGAGAACTGGCAGGCTTATTGTTTGTGAACATGATGGGGTGATGTGCCATTGCGATATGGCGGACCCGATGGAAATATTAACTGGAACTCATAAACTTATCACATCTCAGATTATTTTGCAATTCAAAATCGGTGGAGTATCAATAGTCTTATATATGCAGGACTCTGTTTTCTACAGTGTGCGATTGCGATATGCAATTGTGATTACCTCATCGCAACCCTTCCCTCCTTGGAGGCTGATCATTGCATCGCAATTTCCAAGGCTGATTATTTAATGCCTTTCCACCTGCCCTATTGTGATGTGTGATTGGATTATTGCATTGCATCCTAGTTTGTTCCGGGGCCAATTTTTAACACCGCCCCACCTATGACATGCAATTTTCAAAATGCGGGGGCCAATGGTGGCCTGCCACTTGGCGCTTCCCCATTCGCTGAAGAGCCCTTCCACATCATATTTTCCTACCATCTATCCAAGTCAAACCTTAACTTTTACTTGCTCTAACTTCTTCATACAAGCTTAGATTCGAGTGTTGTTCACATCGTTGGAATCAGAATGATGAGCTTTTTGATCTGAAGCTAAGTTTATTAAGATTCTGACACTTTGAGTTTTGAGCCTAATTTTTAGCACCTGATCACTCCTCCCCACTGGAAGCCTTTTGGACCCCAAAATATCACCTTCAATTGTCCAACAGGTGAGGGTACAGTTCCCTCACCTTTCCAATCTCGATCCATTTATCACTGAGTTGGAACTTGTGATCTACACGATGCTTATCGTGCCTTGCTGTGTACTTGCCTTTGCCCTTTTCAAGTTGTTCTTTCATTGTTTGATGTATCATTTGGAGTAGTTCAATGAACTCTTTCGCTTGTTCCATGTTACTATCAATAGCAACATCCTTCTTACCAAGATGATACTATACATTATGATGAAAATGGTAAACATATTCCTCCACTTGATTCCTTTGACTCAAGCTTGAATGTGCATCTTGAAAATATGTATTCTTCTGAACATAACTTTCATGTAAAACAAAATGATGCTTTAGGAAAGTATTTATACAAACTATAGGCCTAGAAAGTACATCAACAAACTTGTTGCTTATACCTTCCTTATACCTTTTGACCGAGCGGAATAGTAGAAGAAAACCCATCCAATGGAAGTGCCTTTGTTGCTACAACTTAAACACTTCACCATTGAAAATTTCTGAATGAAAAGAAATGGGCTTACCACATTACATAAAGACTGCGCCCATGGCATAGTCAAATACATCAACCTGAAGCTTAAATGACTTTTCAAATTTAGAAGTGCAAGTATTGGAGCTGTACTGATCTTTTGTTTTAAAGCATCAAATGCCTCTTGTTGTTTGCCTCCCCACTAGAAGACCTTTTGCACAACTGCCAACAAATGAAAATGAGCTACAATAGAAGAAAAATGAACAAAATCTCTCCTCCAACATTAGGCTTCTCCCAAAAAACCTATTATCACAATGACTATCTTGAGCATGCCTGCATAAATTGCAAGCAGATCAAAGGCGTACGTGGCTTCACGAGGATGTATAATTATTTCACCTGTGTCGGCCGAAATGGAGTCAATACGACCACAAACTGTTATGGCCAAGTGGACTAATGTAACGGAGCCCAGAGTGATAGATTCGCAACTTCCACAGATCCCACTCATTGGAATTATAGTATCACACTTGGAAGAACCAATTGCACAACTCAAGTACATCAAAGAAGTTTTATCCAACATATACTTTGACATCTTCAAAAACAAATGTTTTTGACATATGACATCAAGTTTTTTTCATCACATATGACATGTTCATGATGAAATTTTCTGAAAATGAAAATGTTATCCAAGTAGACTATCATGTCTAGAAATGGCTTCAATATGTCTTGCTTCATATGCAGGAAAGTAGTAGGAGCATGGCAAAGACTGAAAAGCATAATAAGCCATTCAAACAAACCTTGCTTGGTTTTGAATGTCGTATTCCATATACCTCCTTCAACAACTCTACTTTGATGAAAATTACTTCTTGAATCCCATTCAATGAAATGCTTACCATCCTTCTTGGGCACCAAAACAAGAGGTGCACCACATGGTAAAGGAGAAGTTCAAATGATCCTTTTATTCAACAATCTCTAGATTTGCATCTTAATTTTTGTGCTTTCCATTACTGACATCCTGTACATGCCAATGTTAGGAAGAAGACACTTTTGCTGCAATTGTATCTCATGTTGGATTCCTCTCTTGGGAGGTAATCCGTTGGGTTCCTGAAACATCTCGTCATATTGGTTAACTACGTCAACCAATTCAGATTTCAAATTTGAATCACAACCCTTAAAAGCTTCATTATCAACATCATCCTTGGGTTCCATCATTAGAAGCACAAAATTCTTGCTCGAATTCACTAGTCATTTCATCTGCCCTACATTAACAAGAAAAATATTTATTTTCCTGCTATGAGCTCTCACAATATATTCTACCCCACTTTTGAATAAATGATATTTGTTTTCATATCTATGGAAGATAGATTTTCTGTTATAAAGGTACGGATTTCCTAAAACTATGCCACAAATATCTAACGACACAACGTCAAGACCCACTTCATCTCTGAAATTTGGAGCAATGGAAAATTTCAGTTTACACTTTAACGCAACCTATAATTGTGCATTGTCACACACCCATCCAAGTGGATATGGTTTATGATGTGGAACAGTTTCCAAGTTTAAACTTTTGACAATGTTTTCTGAGATAAAATTAGCTTGAGAGCCGCTAATGAACAACATATCAGTCTTGTTATGTTTTGAGATCAACATTATGTGAAAATTTTCTATTCTCCTCTTTTCATTTGGAGTTTCATTTTGTGAGTCTGAAGAACTAGTGTTGGGAACAAATTCTTTTCCTTTTAATCCCATTGATGTGATTTTACTTTCATCGCTCGAATCGGATCTCAAATCCTCTTGAATGACGATAGTCATATTTTCTTTTCCTTTGTTGTTGAATTTCTTTGGTTTCATTTCGAGATGAAGCCTCCAACAATGAGCTTCATCCTGACCCTCTCTAGAACAATGTTTACATATTTTTTTCTCTCCTTCTTTTCTAATAGATGCATTTTTCTTTGCCTTCCCTTTGAAAGCCTTTTCTTTCTCTTTACCCTTAAATGGATTTTTACTACCTTCTTCTGGGGTGTTTTTTCCTTTTGCCTCAAGATGAGTGGCTTTCACACGCACATCATCTAGATTATTGGGATTAAACATTAAGATAGTATGCCTAAGGTAACTATGTAAACCCCCTATGTACTTCAGAAATGCGTCTTGTGATTGTAAATCTACACCTAACATCAAAGACCTTTTTTCTGAATTCTTGGTTGTAATCTTGCACATTTTGACCTTTAAGTTGTCTAAAGTTCTGCCAATTCATGATGGATTTCTACATATAAGATAGAGGGTAGAATTGTCTTTTTATTGCGACATTGAAATCATTGCAATAAATAAAGATCTTACTGTGTTTTTTAATATCCTCTTAGGTCTTTGATTCCCACAATACTAGTGTTGCACCCTCCATTCTCAAGGAAGCTAATTGAATCTTCATGTCATCCTCTTGAAGGTTTTGAATCCTACAGTAGACCTCCAACTGACAAATCCAATTATTAAGCTTCTCTGCATTCACTTCACCATTTTACATGGGAAACTCAAATTTAACATCAAGTTTTAAAAAAGGTGATTTACCAGTTCCTTTTGAAGTATGATGATGAGTATGAGTAAGGGTTTTGTTAGTGGAAGAGGGTGAAGGTGCTTGTGAAGAAAAAGATGAAGAAGATGGTGGAGAGGGTCGAGGTTTATCTCCATTTCCATTACCTCCTTTTCCATTATCTCCTCCTAAAGAGCCTTCTCCTTTAAGAGGTTTGGAACTTTCCCCTTACAATTTGGTATTCCTCTCTTCATAGAGGACCTTCACCATCTCTATCATATCAAAGAAAACATTTCTAAAGGTCTTATCATATTCTATCATGTTTGTCGGTTCTCCTTCATGAGACATTATCTCTGGAGTCTCAAGTGCAACTTGACACTGAACCGATGTTGGAGATAGTGGCAACCTTTCTCTCCTTCCCCTTGACCCAACCTCACGACTTCCAACCAGCTTCCTTTCTCCTATTTTGAGTTTTCACCTTATAAGCATGACATAAACTTACAAACAGTTAAATCCTTATTTCACTAAGAAAACTTAGTGCTCTCATACCAAAATGATTTGATTTAGAATATTAGATTATTGTGCTAAGATCCTCCTCATATTAGAAACAAAATGTTTTCATTGTGCTTAAGGATTCATGAATTCTTGCAAGTGAAAAATGAGATTCTATATTAATTTTATGAGAAATTAAACATAAATAAGAGACTTAACAACATCATAAACATGTATAGAACATCATCAAAAACACATTACAACAAGAACATGATAAAGGAGTTCTCCCCTCTTGGGCTACATCTCCTTGGTCCAGCTTCCAATGGCTTGAGCCTCTTTATTATGCTCAAAAGTGTAAAAAAATGTGTTTACAATGCTTAAATTATTTTGAAACCTATTCCAATAAGTCCAGAATGTCCAAAAATGGCTATCTAGCCTCTTTTTGCATCCAATTTGGTGGAAAATTGAAGAAGTTATGACCTCTCCTAGTTTTCCCACTATTCGCTCCACAAATTGCTCCAAATCCGGTATGATCCTACAAATTAGCTCCAAAAAGCACTAACTAAGCGAAAATTTTGCCACACAACAGTCCATACTCTGTCAGCACAACTGTCCCATTGCAAATCACAATCGGAAAGAACCGGTGGGCTTATGGTTTGTGAACACGACAGGGCAATGTGCGATTGCGATATGGCAGACCCAACAAAACTATTAACCAAAAATCATAAACTTATCGCGTCTGGGATCCTTTTGCAATTTGCAATTGGTGGAGTGCCAGTGGTATTATATATGCAAGACTTTATTTTTTGCAGTGTGTGATTACGATCCATGATTATGATTATCGCATCACAAGCCTTCAATGCTTGGAGGTCGATCGTTACATCGCATCTGCCGGGGTCGATTCTTTAATGCCTTTTCACCTTCCCTGTTGCGATGTGCGATTGTGATTATCACATCACAACTTGGCTTGTTCCGGGGCCAATTTTTAATAATGAACTACCTACGACATGTAATTTATGAAATGTGGGGGCCAACAATGGCCTGCCACTTGACGCTTCCCCATTCGATGAATAGCCCTGCCACATCATCTTTTCCTGCCATAACCTAAACTTTGACATCCTCTAACTTCTTCATATGAGCTCATATTCGAGTGCCATTTGCACCATTGGAATTAGAATGACGAGCTCTTCCATCTGAAGATAAGTTTATCAAGATTCTAACACTTTGAATTTTGAGCCTAATTTTTCTCTCTTGTTGCCCTTTGTTAACTTATTGTAGTAATCTGTCTATCTCCTGTAGCAACTTTGTTCCTTATTGAAGCATATTTTTCCTTCCTGTAGAAAATATGTTCTTCCTGTAGCAGTTATGTTCCTCCTATAGTAGCTTTGTTTGTAGAAATTCTGACTGTAGATTAACTTGATAATGCAATATAACTAAAGGAATATACTTTAATCTACTTCTACAATCAAACTTGCGGAAGCTTAATAGATTTGAGCAAGATCAAGCAGAACAAATATAATCAGAAGAAGAATCAATACACATGAAACATAGAATAATACTCTAGGGAAAGCCTCAGCTAAAAACCCCGCTATCTATATTAACATACAAGTGGAAATATATAAGGATTACACACACCTTTAGCTCTCACAGCTAGCTAGCTCTCAGTACAATTCCTCACTGACGCTCACATACAAAATAGACTACTCATATGCCTTTTCCTTTTCCCTCCAAGCCTCCTATTTTCTTCTGCAGTTTCTCCTCGGTGATCCAGTTTTCACCAAGTGTGACACTGATCACTCACACTAATCTTACACCCTATAAAACTGTGCAAATCTCAAGGAATGAATTCCTTTTGCATGCAAGAGTTTTCCTTATAGGAAAATTCTTGCAACTGACAGTACATTGTCCCTGTCATTAATCTCAACTAGGTCTTTCTTAGAATAGACATGCATGAGTTATTGATGAGAGAATCTTCAGTTATCTGGAGTACACTAGTTGGATGCATGCATGCATTAACTGAATGAACTCACAATTAGTTCCTCAAATAGTTTGGAATTAATTTAACTGGACTTAACTCAGTTAACTGAGCTAACTATTTACAACTCAAATATAACTCATCCTTATCTCCTTAATTAAAGGATAATCTCCTTAATTTAAGGGGTAACTGTTGCATGACTACACAAAGACTTCTAGCTTGAATTTCTCCAACTAATTAACTCAAGATGAATTAATTAATTATTTTCTAAGTAGCTGGTGAGACTAAATTCGAATTTTAATTCTAAATTTTAGTTCAAGGACAAATTAAAATTGGAATATTCTTGTTTCCACATTTCAACACTCCCTCTCAACAAGAAGGGGATTATCTGCCACCCCGATCCTGTCTCTATGGAACTCGAATTTACATTTTGACAATTCCTTTGTCAAAATGTCTGCATCTTGCTCCTCTGTCAAAATATACTACAAAAACATGATCCTTCTCACCACATAGTCTCTAAGATGATGGTACCAGATTTTGATGTGCTTGGACCTATCATGACATACTAGATTCTCAAAGAGTTTGATACAACTCTGATTATTGTAATAGATCACAGTTGGATCCATCCTCTGATCAAACAAACCAACTAGAATTCTCCACATACAGATGGCCTCACATGCTGCCTGACTTGCAGCCATGTATTCAACCCTTGCCGAGCTGAGTGGAACTGACCTCTGTATCCCGCTGTACCAAGAAACTGCAGCTGACCCAAGGTTGAAAATTCCTCCTAATGTGCTCTTCCGATTTGATGGACTCCCTGCCCAATCTGCATCCGTGAAGCCTTGTATCTTCACTCCCTCTGTCTGTCTATACCATAATCAATACTGAGATGTGCCTCTGAGGTATCTCAAAACATGCTTAGCTACCTTCCAAAATATCTTGGTAGGATGAACCATAGCTTGACTCAACTGGTTCACCACATAACAAAAATCTGGTCATGTGTTCACTAAATACATCAGTGAACCCACAAGCTGCCTATACATATTAGCCTCTACTACTTCACCTAAAGTAGCATCCTCCTTCCTCTAGTTACCTGCTAGAGGAGTCTACATGGGCTTGCACTTCTCCAGGTGGAATCCCCTTAGTATCTCGTTGGCATACTTTCCTTGAGACATAAACACTTCCCAATCCTTCTGCCACACTTCCATGCCAAGGAAGTAGTGCATGAGACCCATGTCTTTCATCTCGAATTCTCTTGCAAGGTCCTCCTTGCAAGACACGATCAATTGATCATCAACTCTTAATATGAGATCATCAACATAAAGAAAAATGATCAACGACTTACCTTTCACAATGATGTGGTATAGTTTGCATCCGCTTCACTTTTTGTGAAGCCCAACCTGGTGAAGTTGTTGTTGATCCTAGTGTACCAAGCACGAGGTGCTTGCTTCAGCCCGTACAAATCTCTCTTGAGTCGACACACATGCAACTCATGATCAAAGATCTCAAAACCTTCCGGCTACTCTATGTACACCTCTTCCTCAATCTTGCCATTGAGGAATGTAGTCTTCACATCCATCTGATGGATATTCCAACCCATCTATGCTGATAGTGTCAACGTTGATCTAATAGGCGAGTACCTTGCGATAGGAGAAAAAGTCTCATCATAGTATATCCCCTCGACCTATGAAAATCCATGGACAACAAATATTTCCTTATGCTTTTCCACACTACCATCAACAGCTTACTTTACCTTGTAAAGCCAACGAGAACTCACAATTGACTTGTTCTCCGATCTTGGAACCACGTCCCAAACATTGTTATGAACTATGGAGTCATACTCCTCCACCATAGCATCAATCCAAATCAGCTGTTGCATTGCTTCCTCAAAGGAAGATGGCTTGGTCTCAACACATTCCCCAACAAGGGCCATGTATCCAGTGTACCTCTCATGTGACCTCCTCTGTCTACACTAAGAAGATGGTTCTCCCACATTCTCTCTCGCATCCCCCAACAATCTGTTAGCTTCTCTTGTGTGCTTCCATCCATATCTGGAAGAATATACTTGAGTGGATGTCTCCACTCTTGGAACCTCTACATGCGACTGCTCCGCATTAGTCTGAGGCTCCTCCTCCTTAGGAACCAATAGTTCCTCGACAACCTGTAGTTGGAGCTCCCTATCAAGGGAAAGTCGCATGGCCTTCTGCTCATCAAACTTGAGATCTCTACAAAGCACGGTATTTCGACTGGTAGGAAAGTACACCCCATAGTTGTGAGGTGTATCAGTGTACCCCACAAGCATCCACAACTTTGTTGTCGGCTCAAGCTTCTTCCATGCATCCTTGGTCACATGGAAATATAATGATAAGCCAAAGATCCTGAAGTGACCCACATCTGGTCTCTTACCCGAGAAGGCTTCCTCTGGTGTCTTCATCCCATGTATGTGATGCAGGATTCTATTATGCAAATAGACCGTTGTGTTGCATGCCTTAGCCCACAAATGAAGTGGTAGGCCTTGGTCATGCAGCATCACCTGTGTTGCCCCTACAATCGTTCTGTTCTTCCTCTTAGCCACCCCATTCTACTGTGGGTTATAGGGTGCCATCAACTCCTGTTTAATTCCTTACACTGCACAGAAGTCCTTAAACTATTGAGAGACATATTCTCCACTGTTGTCACTTCTCAAGGCCTTGATCTTCTTCCCAGATTCTTTCTCGACCAAAGCTTTGAACTCACAAAAATTTGAGAAGGTTTGGTCCTTCTTCTGCATGAAATAAATCCAGCATTTACGAGAAAAATCATGAATGAAAATCACATAATACCTTTGCTTCACTATGGAGGCCATCGAGAATGGTCCACACAAATTAGTATGAACTCACTCTAAGATAGCTTCGGCTCAATTGTCTTGATCATGAAAGGAAGGCTTTATGTACTTACACAAGGTACAACCTTTGCAAGTGTCAACTTGATCAAGTTTATCTTTGGGAAGTCCAGTAGAGATATGCTGCATTATCTTCAAGTCCCCATGATGCAAATGGCCCAACCGCTCGTGACATAACTCACCAATGTCTTGGCTTTGCACCAATTTTGCTTTTGAACTTAATGATGTACAATCATCCACCTCTAGTTTATAGATATTCTTCACCTGAATCCCAATCCTCTTGGTCTGACCTGTGGCTATGTGTCTCAGGAATGCTTTTCCTTTACCGAAGACAACATTGTAGCCTTTGTTCTCCAACATCGCAACCGATACTAAGTTCTTCTTCAGTCCATGCACATACTTCACATCTGTTAAGGTGAGAGGAGATCCATTATCCCTCTGAAAAGAAACCGTGCCCACTCCCGAAGCACTGTACTATCTGTCGTCACCCATCTCTATGCGCATCTTGAGGTCTTTCTCCTCCAAGGTACTGAATAAAATTTTATCACCGATCATGTGAAATGAGGCTGCACTGTCAAGATAACAAACACAACCCACCATCAATGAAACCATGCATGTGATGAGGGTAAAGTCCAGTTCGAACTGAGAGGATAATGCCTCACCTTGTAATCCTTTCGAGGATCCCTTCTTAGACTTCTTCAATGGGCAATTAGTTGCATAATGTCCCATCTTGTGACAATTAAAGCATCTCACTTTAGACTTGTCAACCTTCTTCCCACCATGAGAAGAATTCGATTTGGAATGGAAGCCTTCCCTTTCCCTTTCCTTGCCTTACTTGCTAAAGCCAAATTTTATTCATCATCATTCTTAGATGAAGAACCATCTCTTGTGCTCTTCCTGATCTCCTCCTGCATCAGATCCGACCACAGTCATTCCCAATCTGGCAATTTCTCCCTTCCATTCACAGAGTCCTGGTAGCTATTCCAACTCCTTGGAATGCCGAGGAGAGCGAGGATCACCATATCATCATTGATAGTAGTTATTCCCACACAATAAGCTCATCTCTGCAGGTGGTGAGCTTGTTCAGGTATGTGGAAATAATTTTTCCCTTCTCCATATTTATTCTTCGAAGCTTATCCTTGAGCGCCAATTTCCTCTGGTCACTACTGTTCTAGTATAGGTCCTTCAATGTCTTCTACAGTGAAAATGGAGTATCCTTCCCATGTATACTCGAGACAATATGGTCCCGAACTCCCTCCAGGATGATCTGTCTCACCTTTGCCACACACTTCTTCCATTCAACCAACTCTTATACATTAGTTGAAGCTAGCTTTGGGATTTCTTGATCATTAATGAATTCCTTCAAGCCGTTGTCTTCTAATATAATCTCCATGTGATCTTTCCATGCTATGTAATTCGAGCTACCATCCAAGGCATACTCGAGTCTCAAGCCATTGAACACCATTGGTGAACTTTGAAGTATGATAAGAATTCGATTTTGCACTTGCAACCAAGAACTTCAAACTTTGAATTCCCTTCTCAGTATACTGTTCACAACTTCGATAACCTTTTCTCTGATACCATGTAGAAATTCTAACTGTAGATTAACCTGTAATGCAATATAACTAAAGCAATATACTTTAATCTACTTCTACAATCAAACTTGTGGAAGCTTAACAGATTTGAGCAAGATCAAGCAAAACACATATAACCAGAAGAAGAATCAATACACATGAAACACAGAAGAATACTCTGGGGAAAGCCTCAGTTAAAACCCTGCTATCTGTATTATCATACAAGTGGAAATATATCAGGATTACACACAACTTTAGCTCTCACAGCTAGCCAGCTTTCAGTACAATCCCTCACTGATGCTCATAGACAAAATAGACTGCTCATATGCCTTATTCTATGCCCTCGAAGCCTCCTATTTCCTTGTGCAATTTCTCCTGGGTGATCAAGTTGTCACCAAGTGTGACACTGATTACTCACATTGATCTTACACCCTGTAAAACTGCGCAAATCTCAAGGAATGAATTCCTTCTGCATGCAAGAGTTTTCCTTATAGGAAAATTCTTGCAAATGATAGTATACTGTTCCTGTCATTAATCTCAACTTGTTCCTCATAATAGACATGCATGAGTTATCGATGAGAGAATCTTCAAGTATCTGGAGTACACTAGTTGGATGCATGCATGCATTAATTGACTAAACTCACAATTAGTTCCTCAAACAGTTTGGAACTAATTTAACTGGACTTAACTCAGTTAACTAAGCTAACTAATTACAACTCAAATATTAATCATCCTTATCTCCTTAATTAAGGGATAATCTCCTTAATTTAAGGGATAACTGTTGCATGACTTCACAAAGACTTCTAGCTTGAATTTCCCCAACTAATTAACTCAAGATGAATTAATTAATTATTTTCCAAGTAGCTAGTGAGACTAAATTCGAATTTTAATTCAAGGACAAATTAAAATTGGAATATTCTTGTTGCCACATTTCAACATCATTTTCTATTGTAGCAATCAACCCGAATATTGTAGAAGCTACTCCTTGCACGCCAAGAGGTGGTGGGTCCACCTTTTTATTCTTTTATTTTTATTTTTCATTGATTTTTTCATTATTATTTTTTTTTCAAAAAAAATAATTTCATTTCATGCAAAATAATCTCAAAGTGCTTTGAGTGAACTGAGTTAGCCCCCAACTACTTTTTGAACTCCATGATAACATCCCACTTTATTAAGTGTTTTTTTCACTTTTGTCTCATTTATCTCCCACATGTATGGTTGTCCTTTGGAGAAAAGTTAAGTGACTTGCTAGATAATATCGAGGCTTCCTTTCCTTCTCACACTTTTAGTGTTTTCTTAAGCTAGAATATGTTCGAAGGATGAGGTTATAGAGTTGCATACCTGTGTCTTACCATGAGTGTCCTTTTTTTGCAGGATGTTGTTGTAGTTGTGGAGGCTTCCTTTGATGATCTTGATGTTGCATGTGATAACCAGTTGGAGGTACTCTAGGTTTTCTTGTTGCTGTTGTTTCTCTGTTCCTGAGATGCTCTTGATGTGAGTGCTGTAGTTGATCATATGTCATTTCTAAACAAAGGTAAGGTTAGAGTGCATGTCTCTTGTAATTTCTTGATAAATATATGTATTTTTTTAATGTTCTATTGTTGGCTGATGATTGATGATATAGGCATGTCCTTCATGCATATATTGCTTGGATAGGATGTTGTTATTTCTTGAGTGATCAAGAATATTGTAGAAACTAATAGAAGGTATTGTATTTGTTTGAGGATCCAAATTATCATCTCCAAATTCTCCATGGTGGCTGATTTCTGGATCTAGAACTCTAAGTATGGTCTAGCAGGGGATGTGCATATTGCTACAGGACTTTGTGTCTTCCTATAGAAGTCACATAGACCCTAATAAGATCACAATTTCCTTCAGGTTATTCCTTTAAAAATACTAATAATTCATGATTAATTTGTTGACAAGGATCATATGCCTTTTTGGTGGTTGAAGGGATGGAAGAAGGGGTGAGAATGGGCTCTTTTCATGAACAAGGATGGAAATGAGAGTGGAGAATAGGTCAAGTGGTGTGGAAAATGAATAATGATGCTATGATGGAACTATCTCAAAATTTCCTAAAGAATACATGACCTTTTGACCTCTTTCTCCAATCGGATCTTCCTCCTGTAGAAATTATGGTCGCTCTTGTAGCATTTCAGGACAACCTCCTGTAACAGAATTGTTTTATCCATATTTATCAAATGGTAGACTGGATTAACCTAAAAAAAAATTAGCACATTTCCATCATCCTTATTCACCTCCCCATAAAACATTTTGGCCAATGGATGCATGAATCTCGAGAAAAATTAAAAATGGTTGTAGTTCGTGGAGGCCAATTTCTCAAAACGTGTGCTATGAAATTTGCTGAAATTGTTTGAGAATGTTACCATCATCCATATGCATATCCCCATGAAATAGATCAGCCAATGGAAGCACGATTTTCAAGATATGATAAAAACAATTTTCTGCTGTGTATTTTGGCCTCTTGTAGCAAAATAGAGCCTTCCTGTAGCATTTTATGAAAACCAGATAAATGCATGAGAAATGATTGGGAATTATGGGTGGATGTTTGAAATGGGTAAGGATGATTAATTGGCATGGACTTGGTGCTGTTGAAGCATCTGAGCAAAGGAGGAGAAAGTCCAAGTTTGACTTCCTTTCACTAGATTTTTTACCAACTTTTTCTTTTGGTGATAACTTGTTTTTGTTTCTTTGAAAGGTTGGAGAGAACCTGCATTCATCAGAGAGATATACATGGAGTAAATAATTTTTTTAGTTCTTTCATTTTTTTTCTTTTAGATCTACTAGCTGCCTAAGTGAGGTTTTCAATTAGTAGGCCAGCTTAGGCACCTCAAAGGAGGTTTTCACCTAGGATCTTTTCCTTTTCTCCCTTTTTTCTCTTTTTCCAACCCATTGACCGCCTCATCGAGGTTTTCAATTGACGAGACAATCTCATGCACCTCAAAGGAATTTTTCACTTGAGATTTTATTTTTTCCTCTTATATTTCATTTTGTATTTCTTTTTTCTATCCGACTCTATTTTAAAAACAAAATATCTTTCAGTTATAGGAATACTTCCAATGGAGCCATGGGCACATCAAGATGACAAATAAACTCATGTGTAGGCTAGAAATATATTCTTTGACATGTACCTGAATTTTAGAGACCAAATGTTTTGACTTTGATGATATCAAGTACTGTTGAAGAAGAGATTGATACTACATCTTGTTGATTTTTTGGAACTAAACCTAAATATAGCTTTTGATGCCCTTAGTTCACTTGCTTATTTAGATGATTCTTCATGTCTTCTTCTACCATAACATTCAAATATTTCTCTTTTTTCATATTATTCTCTTGAACACATGGAGGATCTGATGGTAAACATGAGGGAACTTTCTCAATCTCTGATTTTGATGTCTGCTCTTCATCAAGTGCAGCCCATGATTCTTTGGTCTTCTCATTTGAATATTATTTTTTTGAGTGTTGTCCTTTAATGACATCAAGAGAATCTCCTTTTTTCAATATTGTTCCAGAGTTAATATGAATACCATTGAGATCAAGAGGAATGCTAGGAAATGTTATACCTCATCATTATAAGTGGGATGAGATACTTCCTTGTGTGGTTTGAAAATGGTTGTACAAGTAGTTGAATGGGAGTGGATCTTTGAGATGGATGTGGTTGGGCGTGTGGTTGTGGTGGAGGTGGATGGTAAGGATAACATGGAGTTAGGTATGGGGGATATTGCAGAAAATATTGAGGATATTTTGGATTTCTCCCATAAGTCTCTTGCCAACCTTGTTGCCAAGATTGGTTTTGGGGTTGAGATGGACAAGGTTGCCAAGGAAAGGGTGTGTTCCAATAAATTTGAGATGGAAGTGCATAGCCTTGAAATTTTGAATTAGCTTCTTGCATCATACTAGGTTGACTAGGCTACCATGGTCCTCTTGGAGCTACATAATATAGTTTCTTTGGTGATTTATTTGCTCCATTATCCTCTTGGTAAAATTTCTTCAACCTTGGTAATGATGGGAAATATTTAACATATGATTCTACATGGAAAACACAAATATTCACATCTTCTTTTTCCTCGTCTTGCATTCTTAACATTTATACTTGTTCACTTAGATTGCTAAGAATTTATGTTTTAAAGTCATCAAACAAAATTCCAAGTTTATCTTGACTTACCGATCTTGATGCTGATTTACTTAATCTTGCCCTTCCTCTTGATATATGTTTGCATGTTCCACAAATTTCTTCAAATGATCATTGGTATACATCACCTCTACGATTGAGATCAAGGAGATCAATCCACTCATCCCTAATTGTTCTAAGTAAGATGTTTTTTAGTGTGTCAAATCCTAAATGATGTCAGTTTTCCCTCTTAACATTATACATGAACCTCTCTATTAGATACTCAAGGCTCTCATCTTCTTTTTGATTCATTCTAAATATTTCTTCTTTAAGATCACGATCTTTGTATTTTTCTAGAAACATCTTTTGCATATCATTCCATGATCTTATTGAATTAGTCCCTAAACTCATGAACCATTTAAGAGCTCTATCATTCAATTTTGCCGAAAACAATCTCAACTTTTGAATGTTTAGTAAGTAACCATAATATATACAAAGGATTTCAAATTCAAAGAGAAATGTTTTCGGATCCTCTGACCTCATACCATGGAAGTTGGGAAGGAAATATGGAGGGATGTTCTTCATATGCACACTGACATCAATATATTGAATGGGAAATCCAAGAGGATATTCTTCATTGTCATCATCTCCATCCATTTCTTCTACCTTATCTATCACCTTCTCTTCTTCTACCTGCAAAAGTGGAGGGTAATGTGGCTCTTACTGAACCATGTGATCAAATGGGGGGGGGGGTGTTGGTGTTGGAGAAGTATTTTTAGTTTTTTTTTTTTTTAATAGGAATTCTAAAGCAATGCAATTTTCTGTTTTTGAAATGAAATATGCCTAATGCAAATCTTTTTTGTTTTTGTAGAAAATAAAATAAATGAATTAGTTAGGGAAGAAAATAATTCATACTTTGACACCTCCTTGGAAATAGAACCAAAAAGTGACGAGACCCAATATTGAAACTCCCAAGGCTACCAACTTAAATTATCAACCCGAGGTTCATAAACACTTAAGAGGTGTCAGCACTATATGTGAAACATACACTATGTACTTATTTCATTGATATGATGTAATGGAATGAATGTCATGAAATCAAAGCCTAAACTAATTGCAGAAATGGAAACATTATTTTGAAAAGAAATTAATCCTAGGCAAGAACAACATTTTGTAATTGAAATCCTAAGAGCATGAATTCAAATAAATAGGCCTAATCTACCTTGTAAAAAGGCATGTCCTAATTGGTTTTTATTCTTCCTTAATCATGGATTTATATTTATATACTAGGGGTTATGATTCAAGCCTAAGATACAAAAACCAAGATTTTGGAGAAAATATGGTAAATGTTACACATGCTATAGGGGGTTGCTACAGGCGAAACATAATTCCAACATGCGAAAACATAATTGTTACAAAAGGAGACAATTCACCTAATGACCAAGTAAATAAAATTAAAATGGGATAGGGAATTTTTTTTTATTAATTAGGATGTCTTAAGACTCCATTAAAAGTGGAATCACTCGAAAATACCCCTGTTAACATGTGCTAAAAAATAGCAGAAAATTACTACTCTAAAAACTAGAAATTCAAGAACTGGTGAGTTAGTTAACCTATCAAATGCCTAGCCTAATCAAGTTAAAAATCATTGGGGTAATTTTTTTTATTAAATTGAATGATGTTATGACCTAATACAATTAGAATCAACTCAATTGATGCTCATTAAAATGTTCTAAAAAATAGCAGAAAAAATACTACTTTTTCCTACAAGGGACTTCCAGAAATTCTAGATTTGTGAACTAGTAAACCAATCCAAGTAGCTCAATGATGAATATGATTTTTAAAATATATTATAAGGATCAATTATTTTGTGAATCTGTAAATAGCCTATAAAAATAAATCACTCAATCATTTAACCCAATCCTACAGCAAAAGAAGCATCAATACTAAATGTAGAAATAGGAAAAACAAGAATAAGAGATGCATGTGAATAAGAAGTGAAAAAAAGAAAATAAAATTACAAAAAATAACTATGAGGCTCATAGCATGGCCAATCCCATTGATACTCAGAGTCCTATGAAGGAGACCAAGCTTTAGAAGCTAAAAATGGCACCAAACTTCATTATTTGAATCAATCCAAGTACATCCCTACAAGAAATGAAAGTGGGGCTGCAAAAATACATGTTTTCTCCACAAGAAGACTATGAAATACATGCCCCTAGAGGAAGCATTCTCCTTGAAAGGAGGAAGCTTTCCCCTCCAAAATCCCTCAAATAGTGGATCGGGTTCCCAACACTAGGAATCTGCATTAAATAACAGGGAACACATTCCTAGATTTTCTCAATCATTGGAGCTCCATAGTTTTTCAAATATTTCATGATATTTTGTTCATTTATCATACAATCTTTATCCTCCTGCAGTAGGGAACAAATCCCTAGTGTAACAACCCCAAAATAAATATCTAATTAACTTTCTAATTAACATTAAATTTGAATCAAAGTGGCAATTACCTAGCCAAATAAACATGTAATTAATAAATTAAATTCAAACTATGAATAGTGATTACCTGTGGTAGAAGTAGGCTTACCGCAACAAGGTTTTGGGGACGACTCTCCACCCAACGATAGGCTCAATTGCGCAAAGATTTGCTACAACTAGCCACCCTCAAGCCTCAATCAACGTATTACTGCTAGTGACTCCTATGTCTTAGAACACCATTCTCCCAAGAGAATGAAAGATAGAATCTTGGAATGATGAAATGCCTCCCATCCTCCTCACCATCTAATAAATAGAACAAACATTGGATGGGAAACTACATGTACACACTCCATGTGTCTACATGCAACTTTCTTTTGACTTTTAGCTTTCTTGTTTTATTTCTTTACTTTTCTTTTGATTTTTAGCTTTCTTCTTTATTTTCTTCTTTTTGATAGTTTTTTGTTTTATTTCTATTTATTCTTATTTAGAGATTTAGTATCATTATTACTATTTTTATTTTTATTATTTTTATTTATTTTCTTGTATATATTTTTAATATCATTTATTATTTAACATTTATGATTTATTATTTTTTTATTATTTATTATTAAGTGATTTATTTATTATTATTTATTATTTATATTATTATTTATTATTTTGTAGTATTTATTATTATTATTTATTATTAAGGGGAGGGATATTACATACTCTCCCACTTTAGGGAACTTTGTACCGAAGTTAAGTTGAATTATTTATTATTTATTATTTTATTTACTTCATGTTGCCAACACCCTCTGCTGAACTAGTATAACCAGCAGACATCGAAAGTCCCCAACACCTCGAGAAATCTCAAGGAATCTCTTGTCCTTTTTCCCACTTTCGGCACCAGGCATAAGCCTTACCCGGTCTGTATCCTAGTCCAAGGCTGGCCCTAAGGCTCGCACCTGGCTCAGACCTCATCTGCCCCAAGGTAGGCATCCGGTCCTGTACTCAATGACCCCGGGCATCTCGCAAGGCTGACCCACTCCCTCCACAACAATTAAGGCACACAGCCCCAGGTATCGAAGTCCTTTACATCCCTTCCAGACTTCAGCATCCCAATCCAATAAAAAGCACCTATCCTAAAACATCAGACACTTGGCCTCCTTAAGATGGTTCCATAGCTCTTCAAGAGCTATCCATCAAGAGCTATACACAAGATAAAGGAATCAATGGCATATGTAGTGTTGATTGAGTTTTGTCCCCAGCCCATATGGTGTTACTTATTCTCCCTCGTGCGCATGGGCTCGCACAAGATCATCAAATAAACCAACCCTCTTGGCCCATTTGTGGAGTCCTGTGAATCATCACACCCATGCAACCAATGCATTAACCATACCATCATAGTATCATAGGAAATAATCCACATGCCAAGTCTTGCATGTCATCATGAGAACATTCATCAATGTTCATGGCAACATTATGACTAATAACGAACTGCATGCTCATGCATATCATAAATTTGTATGCAACTATCGCATGCTTCACCTTATGAAATACCATCGTAAGTTAGATCATCAATGTATTTGTGTCAAAGACATATCATAACTTCACATAAATGAATCACATGTCAATAAACCTCATATTACAGCATCATAACTCTTATGCCACATTATGCATATCATATCCATCATGAGTATTCAATACTTATCATCACGTAGTAAATGAATATGTCAATATACCTTGACTTACGCATATCGCTATTATCATATGGATACATTAACACTATAAGAACCATATGTGCATCATTATCCTTCTACCATGATATCATGAAACATCGTCAATATGTTTTCATCAAGTTGTTAATTACTTTTCAATATTCATTTCCACTTCTTTCTACTAGGTAGTTGATCATTTACACCAATGGTATAACCAT
This sequence comes from Pinus tabuliformis, assembly GCA_031772625.1. Taxonomy (NCBI): domain Eukaryota; kingdom Viridiplantae; phylum Streptophyta; class Pinopsida; order Pinales; family Pinaceae; genus Pinus; species Pinus tabuliformis. The sequence continues at coordinate 1,544,382,368 of CM062820.1, forward strand.
CGTTAAATTTCACATGAGCCTCATCATCTTGGGTCTTAATCTCTCATTATACATTCTTCCTTCCCCAAGGAAATTCTGGTGAAATTCATTGTTTAAGATATTTACTAGTTATTCCATCATCATCTATTCAAAATTAAAATTCCTTGATTTACATCCATTTACCCTTTGGCTTACTGATTCCAATACCACTATATGCAATTGCATATAAACATTATTTCATCATGATTTAATTTTATATCATGCTTAATTTACTTGCATGAGGATTTGTTGATTCATGTTGACTTATTTAACAGTTAGCACTTCATCCACAAAAATATTTCCTTATCTCGTCGAGTTTGTCAGGTTCATATCTCAATACCATTTGATTTCTTTATCAAAAAAGACTCTTTCTTAAATAGTATCATTATTTTAGATTTTGAAACAATTGGAAACACTACTACCATCATTGTCCATTTAAATGGGAGGTGTTATGTGGAAACAACCTCTTTTAATTTTATGGGAAGTCCTACTCATGAAAAAATGAGTGAAAATTAGTCAAGTACAACCTCTATTAATTGAATTTCACTTCTTTTGTCACTATGTACACAATCCTTCTCAAGGTATCCTTATCAAATTTCTAGCAACATTCCTTCCTATATCTTCCTTGTTTATTATCACTTGGTCATCATGCAACTTCACATCTTCACATTTTTAAAATATGTAGATCATCATTACTACCATTACCAATCATGTTTCTCGCTCCACTCATCAATACCTTTATTCTTGATAGAACATCCCTTCATTTCCTCCTACCAGACATTCTTATATATTTTTCTCCTAGTCTTCCATGTCTACTAGCTTAAAAATGGAAATTTCTTTACTTTATTCTATTTGACTTTAATTTCTCACCTCCAGTCATTGTGGTTCCTTTTCCTCCTCTCTTAAACATAGCACCGATATACCTTGGAAATGTTGTTACTATTTCCCAACTTGGGTAATACTTGATAAATAAATTCATTAAGATGGCTACGAAATGTAATCCTGTTTTAAGACATCCACATAATAAAATTACCTGATTCTTCATCTTGTTATCCATAATTCATTCATATAGTTAGTCATCTATGGAAAAATTTACAATGCAGCTCTCCCATTGTTATAGATCTTGTTATGCATACAACTTATCTTCTCCAATCATTCTATTTTATCATACCTTCCAGGTTCCTTAAAATGACCTTCAATATTACCATGATTTTTCAACTTCCCTGGTTGATTGCCAATATTTTCTTCTTTATGTGCATCATCCTTAGATAGACCTTATAGTGATACCTTTAGAGTACCAAGTTATGATTATACCAAACTCTTTCATTATGTTCTAAAATAGGTTGTCTCTTCTTATTGATTTCTTACTCTTGTTGTGATACTTATTCTCTACCACCTTAATTATCTGATCCAAGTTAGCCATAATCACATGAATTATCATTAGTTATCATCCCAAAAAAAATTCAAGTTTCTCCTTTCCATTTCTCCTTAGACAACTTTGACCATTACATGCAATTAATCTTGAATCACGAACCTCATGTAACATTATACTCAACATCTGAACTTTAATCCAAATCTCTATGATTTTCCACTGAGACTAAAAGATACCATCCCGTGGTTTATATATATATACTGCAAACCCAACTGATTCACTCAAGAATGAAGGGAATTTCAATGGTAGCTTGATGATGTTTAATATACAAATGATATGAGTCGTAAATGAGCAGATACATGTAATCTGAATGGCAATTATAATGCAAAATTAAATTTATTAGAAGATCATATTGAGAGAGTTGTGTTCTTGCAATAATAGACCAGAGAAATTCCAAGCAACTACTAAAGGACAATGAGAACAACAATCCAACCGAAATAATGAAAAACGTTCAAGGAATGCTATCTCTATGTTTTTAGATAAGACTGAACAAATAAAATAAGGAACAGATGCAAGTGAACAATGATGATCTAAAGGTAATAAGATATCAGAGTTTATCCATTGTGAATTGGGAAAAATTTCACTATTTTAGAGCACTTTAATTGGTGACAAATTATGCAAATACTTCAAGTGCTATGTAAACTAAAATGAACCGGTGGTGAGTAGTTACACCAGCATTAAAGATTTGTTCCTCCACAAAAGCATGCCAGTATACCATATCAATCGTGCAATCTTTTAGAGAATTATACATCGTCAATTATGGGTAGATTATCACCATCTAAGATTACAAGATTATATGGTTGTAATGGAGAGAGATATGTCACACCTTTAACCGTTGTAGTTGATTTTAACACTTTTCATTTTATGAAATAGCGTCTAGCAAACAACTCAAGAAAATGAGATAGTGGTTTTTACCATGTAATGAGATTTCTAATGAGAGCAGAGAATCATAGAGGAAAGGGCCGATATCTAACCAAAGAATTTGTTGTCTATGATGATGCATGAGAAAAACCAATGAGGAACTAATGAGTGCATCAAACTTTAACTTATACCGGCCAAACACTTACAGTTGATCTTCCAAAATAAATGGTAATACCCCTGGAATTTCAGGTCTCACTTCTAATATCATACTTTTATAATGATTCTAAAGAAATAAGATTCCTCACTTGAAGAAGCATAAAATAAGAACCAATATACTCAATAATTATTATCAGAGTCTAATAATAATAAGGTTAATAAGTTATCCTTATTATCAGAGTTTATGAGTTTTAATAAGATATATTTTATCATAAATTATCAACAATCACAATACTTAAACCATAAATTACCATAAATTATCAACAATTAAAAATTTTGTAGTATAAAACCATTGAAAACATGAGTTAGAAGATATTAATGACGTTAGAATAAAACTTAGAGAATTGTCTCAATGTAAAATCCAAATGTGAAAAGCTTAAGAGTATTTGTGGCATTATTGTGTTAAAAGGTACTTGAATTTCGAAAGAAAATTTATTCATCATTATATGTCACACCAATATTAATTCTACAGATTCATGATTTTTAAGGATAAAGATAAATTGAAATTTTGTGCTGTAGAGTGAAATATTTAAGTATATGTTTAAGCAATCATAACTTATGTTAGAAGAATTAAATGGACTACTTTTAACAAGATAAATCGTTAAAATTTTTTATTGAATGTATCTTGAGATTCTTATGGCTATTAAATGATTATTCTAAGGAAATTTAAGAAATCAAACAACCAAAGAAATATTCCACACCATAAAGAAGAGACACCGCCACCCGACCCAAAACGGATCGGATGACTGGGAAGGTTATCCTTCCCCAAAACAAAAAATAAAATCATTTTATTAATAGGATGGCCCACCTGCAAGCGCACCCACAAAGGCAACACCATGTCAAAACCCTTAAATTACAATACATTTTAGCCATAATGATTTCTTGGATAAGACATAAAATTGCCTGCATGTGTATAGAAACCCAACCCCCAATCAACATTTCACATTATGCATTTGGCAGCGGAGGTCTCAAGGTTCTGCAAGACCATCAGTAGCAGACAACAACAGCATCAGATTGCAAATATTGAAACCTTGGTATACCACCAGCTCCAAATACCCCTTTTCAGCAATTGTGCTTACCATCAGTACCTTTCTCATTGTTTCGTCCCTCAATGTTGGCTCCTCCTTCAAGTTCCCTCCGTTCTTCAGATGAATGAATCTAATAACACAATTGTTGAGCTCCACCTTTAAGGCATTGTGATTAGGATTGATTTCAATGTTGAAGATAATATAATATATCTAATAAAGAGGAGCTTTGCCTTTAATGGTTCTTTCCACTGGAAATGACCTGAACTTTTTCCTGGCTCGATAGAAATCCGAAATTCGCATTCATGAAATCCAAAATTGGCTTCCGGTGACAAAATAAAATTGTCTTCACTTCATTCTATTTTATTTGTTTCGCTAAAATATTTAATCAATGTAGTAACAAAACTAAATTGAAACTAATAATGGAGAGAATATTTAATGAATGCTGTAACAAGGTGCAAATAGATACTCCATTTGTAAAAAAAAAATATTTTATTATTTTAGAAACAGACTTGAAGTTTGGTGTTGTTTATTTTTAGAAATTCACTGCGCCGTTGGAAATGGTAAGCAGTTGCGTAATTTTCAGATGTCCACTAATTGTATAATGTATATGAATATGACGATGCTGACTCGTTTAAAAAAAAATAGCAATTTAGCGTCAATGTAACACCTTATAATAGCAATATCTCCAAGATTCGAACCCAAGACAGGGCATTGGCTCTAAGGCACCAGATGGATGTGATATTTGAACAAGAGATTACATATCGATTCGAACCCAAGACTGGGTATCGACTGTCTTAGGCACTATATAAGATTTGATATTTGAACTTGAGATTATGCATTGCTACAATAAATTAACTGGATATCAATAAACTAATTGTGTATTAACTAGATTAGATGTTTTGGTTACGAATTTGACAAATATCTTAAAAGAAATATGGTTAGAGTTTTAGTGTTAATCAGGTTTATTTTGTCCAGCTTTTAAAAACCTGGATGATATTTTCTTTTTACAGACTTGTAAACTTTGATAATAAAAAAAAATACTAACAAAATTACTTTGTACAATTCTTTAAAATCCTTGCATTCACAAAATCAGAAAAATATTGGGTTTGATTTGTATCTTGAATTCAAATGGAGGAAGAAGTTTATTATGCATTTACAGGGCTGAAAGCTATAGACTCCAAGCCCTCTGCAGGGAACTATGCCATGGAAGTGTTGAGCCTTAGAGTTTCCGTTCATCTATTTTGATAAGGGCTCGAAAATTTGGGAAATAGAACATAGCTAAGGCCAGAGAGGAGGAGATATGTCTATATTAAGTATTGATAATTAGTGAAAATATTGGAAAATATACCATAAGATATAGGAAACAAAACATGTAATGCTAAAAATAGTTGAAATCCTTCTGGAATAAAACCATTGGATGATAGAAACAGTTATTTCACCGATCTTACTAGAAATTTAATTATTGGATGGGAAACACTATTATTTCATCGATCCAACAAACGCCATGGCTATGAATCCCTCATCTGTTCCACCGATGGAATTTTTTTTTTTTGGATCCTCTTGAAAATTAGGTAGAGAACTATGATGGACTGCCAAGTACGAAGGCAAATCGCAGCCGAGAACAATGAAAATACCTGCAACATAACCATTTCGCAGGGTATAAACAGAATTCCGCCTACCGGGAAAGATTCACAAAAACACCTAAGGCCTTTTAAGGGACCTTGAAGTAGGATCTCTTAGTATCACTGCAAGTATGATTTTATCTGAACTCAGAGCTACAGGAAAAAATAAAACGTCCTACGTACCTTCAAATGCATCAAAACCCTCAAAAATTAAAAACAAACAAAACAAAAAAAATTTCCAGATGAAAATGATCGCAGAGTACCCCCAAAAATCTCAAGAGGGTATCTATCCCTACAAAATAAAAATAAAAGTTTTTTTTTTTTTAATGCCCATAGGCCCTAAGGGTTGAGCCCTGCTCTAATACCATATGTAACAACCCCAAAATAAATATCTAATTAACTTTCTAATTAACATTAAATTTGAATCAAAGTGGCACTTACCTAGCCAAATAAACATGTAATTAATAAAATAAATTCAAACTATGAATAGTACTTACCTGTGGTAGAAGTAGGTTTAGTGCAACAAGGTTTTGGGGGAAACTCTCCACCTAACCGTAGGCTCAATTGTGCAAAGATTTGCTACAACTGGCCACCCTCCAGCCCTCAATTAACGTACTATTGCCAGTGACTCCTATGTCTTAGAAGACCATTCTCCCAAGAGGATGAAAGATAGAATCTTGAAGTGATGGAACACCTCCCATCCTCCTCACCATCTAATAAATAGAACAAACAATGGATGGGAAACCACATGTACACACTCCATGTGTCTACATGCAACTTTCTTTTGATTTTTAGCTTTCTTGTTTTATTTCTTTACTTTTATTTTGATTTTTAGCTTTCTTGTTTTATTTTCTTCTTTTTTATAGTTTTCTTGTTTTATTTCTATTTATTCTTATTTAGAGCTTTAGTATGGTTATTACTATTTTTATTTTTATTATTTTTATTTATTTTCTTGTATATATTTTTAATATAATTTATTATTTATTATTTTTTTATTATTTATTATTAATGGGAGGGATATTACACCTAGATTATCTCCTCCTCCAAATCTTCATAATTTTCCCAATATACTCACAATATTCTACAAAAATAAATAATATTAGGGACAAATATGAAATTATCTCTAAATCTTCCTAATGAACATATTAAAGATAAAAAAAAATTTATTAAGTTTAGAAGGAGAGGTTCAATTAACCTTCATGTGCATAAAAAGGTTAGATCGGCCTTAATTTGTGTCTAATTTAGAGGCCTATCAATGGGTATAACGTAATATATGACAGTTATAACAAAATACCTTGACAGAGTATGTTATAATACCACCAATCAATGCTTCAACCAGTGCACAAGAACATGCCAAAACTTAGTACGACATCAAACTTGTTTATTGAATGACAATGCATCAACAACTATCTAATCAATGTTTCAAAGCTTCAAGAAAATGGATAGACTTACATCGCTTCTATAACATAATTATATTGGATGTTTTTGTGCTCCAATTGAGCATGATACCACACCTCTGACACACACAATTCAATGGATTTCAATGCTCTAGCCACATCAACGGTGCCAAACACAGTCATAACAACTCTACTTTAGTGCATCAGCCACAACAAGATGAAGGAGGGGAGCACCCTCGACAGAGTGAACTCGGTCTTGAACGCAAAGTTATTTGGGATAGAGGATAATGACAGAGATTAACAAATATGATAGTCTACAAAAAAATGGCAGAAGAGAGTTACAAGGGCAGGAAGGGATGCAAAAAATGGGGTTGGCTCTGATACCATGTCATACTAGGAGGTAACTCCTCAAATGAATTGTGTTTTTGCATTAAGGTTGATCATAGATATATACATGGTGGGAGAGACTCTTGGGCTTCACCTCCCAATGTCCCTTCATATTCCTATTCTCTTTATTTTCTATTTACACTATTTTACATGGATTCACCTAATCCCAATGATTATGTGTCAACAATGTCTTACTTCAAAAATGATTCTTTGCCCAAGGGGAGAGAGATCACCTTGAATTTTTGGTGATGATAACAACACCTTTGATATTTCTTCCCTTGGATTAGTAGACTTCAAGATGCATTGATTGGAATTCCTTTCCTTGAGTAGAGATAGGGTCTTTGAGATCTTCTTCTTTGATGTGATGATAAGAAATTTCCAAGTATATATGCCTTCTTTGAATGAACTAGGGTTTTGACTTGCTTCAAGATGATGATGTGATCCTTGTCCTCAAAATGCCTTGGAGATTAGAGAATATTCTTGATTCTTTGATGTCTTTGATACTTTTCTCGAACTTCGATCCTCGAGTATCCTTTATTGAGCTACCCTTCCTTGACTTGTTACCTTAGCTTTGATTCCATGTTGAGAAATATAATGCAGTGATATTATTATTTCTCTTGCCTATGATAACTGCTTGTGAATTTTTTTACTTTTCTTGATTATGTTCTTCTTTAGCTTGATTATTATTGTGTTTTCTTCATCAAACAACTACCAAAACATATTGAATAATGAGACAAATTACACAATATATGGTCTATCATCTAGGGCCAAAACCTCTCCAATCTTGAGCGGAAAACCCATTGAATTCTTCTTCTTATAGAATCTTCAATTGAAAAATTCCAAGACCAAGACCCTTTACCTAAGAACCTCTCCAAGACCAAGTTACAAGGATTCCTTGAAACAATTCTTCTTCTTCTTCAAGTTAATGCTAGTCAAACTGATTGTTGCACCGCAGATTTTAGCTACCCTTCAATTTTTGGTCTCTTATTATAGGCCTATAATTTTTTGCCTCTTCAGATTCCATAGTTGTAATACGTGTGAGAGATAAACAATGATTCATCCCTTGATTTCTCTTCGCTTGGGTAGTGGGTCGTACTACCTCCTCCACCACCATGAGTCAATATGGCAAGCGCGATAAAGTTGCCGGTGTTCAAGGGAGTAGGAAATGAAGATCCAAACCAGTTTTGGTTTGTGATAAGGGTTGTATGGGAAGCGCAGGGAGTTACAAATGATAACATAAAGAAAGCAACATTGGTCAATGCTTTGCAAGATCGTGCACTGACCTGGTATATTAATCATTCTAATGACAATCTGAATGCAGGGATCATAGATATCCAAATTGTGATGAACAGAGAATTTAGCAAGCCAAAGTCAAAGGTGCATTCAATCATTGGATTCAAAGAGATCACAATGCTACCAGGCGAGACTCCTTGGGAGTTGGATCAGAGACTGAAGTGCACAATTTGCGAAGCTAATATGACTTTGACAGATGGAGACCACCATGAATGGTTTGTGGCATTGCTAACGCCACATTTAAGGAACGTGCTGTCGCAACAGAGGTTAACAACCTAGGCAGAGGCCTTGGAGATTGCGATGAAGCTGCATGAGACCCTAATATAGGATCCTAACTTGGGAGTTTAATAGATCCACGTGTAGTTGAAAAACTTATGCCTTGAGATGTAGAGTCTGAAACAGGACATGACAACCCAATTAGAAGTGCATGAAGAGGTCTGGTATGCTAAATGCAAGGGTCAGGGTCATGACAAGGACCACTACCCATTGTTCACAAATTACCTCACGAGAGGAGGGTTGATGTCATGCGGCGCCTGCTTTGTGGTGCGCAATTTGTAAAATAGGAGGAAAGCATGTTACGGACAACGGTCATCTATTGCAGAAGTACATGCAAAATGCGCAACAGTTGTCTGTAATTTCTATAGATCAGTGGGACATGATGAGTGCACCTGTAGAAGCTATGAGCTGATGATGGATAGGACTCCCACCTATAGAGTTCAGGCCAAAATGCGGCCCCTTGACCAAAACGCAAGAGTGGCACAAACCGGATTTCAGGGGCACGGATGAGGCCGAGGTGGAGGAGGACCTGAAAGAGGTCACGGATAGCTAATATGTTACAATTGTGTGGGGTCGGGACATTATGCCCATGACTATATGAATCCAATGCATTCATCATGTTTGTATTTTACCTTGTTTGATCATGAGACAGAGTATTTTCCTACACTAATAGCTAGGCTACACGACAAGGGAGAACTCCAACCTCCCCCGACTCAGAACCTGCAGATGATGAGGTCTAAGCCACGCAAGTAAGACCCCAATGTGAACATTGTGCTCCAAAGTGGAATTATGACAGGAGACAATAAAGGGAAACAACCTAAAGATTGTACTTGGGTTCGCAAGGCTCCGATGAAAGAACTAGAGTTTGATTTGGAGCATGCTAAGGAAACCTTCATAGAAGCTAGGAAGAGCTTCACTGATGGCTCCACTTCAAGAAGAAATGACATACCAGAGCTAGAAATGGACCCATCAATGCTCACGACGTTCCTAGAAATATACATGAAGCTACTGCGTGACAGTAAGGCTGTAAAGGGATTGCAGGAACTCATTAATAGATGCATTGGGACCACGTTAGGAGAACCGCGCGTAGTCCAAAAGATTGGAAAGCATGCGACGAGGACACAAAGAGAAATGAGGCTGACCACGCAGATTGAAGAATATGAGATGGACCAAGTAATTTTGGACCTAGGGTTGGACGCAAACATTCTGCCGAACCATACATGGGAGCGCTTGGGAAGGCCTACACTGCAATGGTCTCCTATCCAACTACGAATGGAAAACCAACAAAAGATAATACCCATGGGCAGATTGCAGGGAATCACCGTGGATATTGAAAGAGCAAGCGTGCTAGCAAACTTTGAAGTGATATAGATTTTTGATGACAACAATCCCTATCCCACGCTCTTAGGAATCGATTGGGCCACTAACATGAACGGGGTGATAAATTTGAAGAAGCACAAGATGATTTTTGAGAAAAAGTATTTGCGCGTAGTCATACCTTTGGACCCTGCAGAAGGATCGCGCTACACAGAGTGGTGCATGACTATGAAAGCAATGACGATTTGGACTGCATCTACAAGATAACCACACAAGAGCAAGACTGGGTAAATCCCACTGTGGACGGACGAATCTCATGGGAGCATGAAAGCTCCTGTACATCAGATTCAGTTGAAGAGATAGAGCGATGGCAGAACTGGTTACATGAGGTAACCACGCTAAATTATAACATGATGACAAGATTGTTGCACTGCATATCGACAAAGGTAAGGTATCTGCCTACTTATGATGGGTTAAGTGAGGTAAATGCTTTCTTGAACAGATTTGAAAATGAGGTGTCAGAACAACAATGTTTTGAGGCTCTAAAATGGGTACTACGCTTTACGCTCGCGAGGTGGTGGGGTATGCACCAAGGAAGCTTTGAGGATTGGCGCGAATGCAGGAGAATGATGTGCAAGCATTTTGGGAAGCCTCAGATGGGGCTAACAGATAAATATAATGTACGGGATTGTCCGTGCGCACATCTTTCTAGGTGGGTACATGCATATGTTAAACAACTTGCGCAGATGCACATGCACTTCACGTTGGGAACCATGGGTAATAAGCATGTATTGGGGAGGCAATTGCATGAATGGTCCCTCAAGTTGGAATGAAAAAGGGTGAGAAAAATGAGTGCTTAGAAGGTTACCCACGCAGAAGCATTTAATGAAGTGTGTGAAGAACTAAATAGGATATATAATGTGTAGCGAAGTGATTGGAACCTGTGCGTACCAGCTATTTTGTAGGCTTATAGGACAGCGAGTAAGAAACCGATGGGACAGATGCCTTCTAGGCTAGACCATGGAGCAAATGTTGTAGTCCCAATAGGGTATAATATGCCTAGCCTACACATAGCCGTGCCGGTATATATGACGGTTCGCGGAGCCTTAAAAGAAGGGATCGCGTAGCTAAATGAAGAAGAATGTTTGGAACCTAAGGAAGCAATCCGACAGGGTGATCTTAGGCTCCAAGAATTCATGAAAGAAAAAGTTCGGTTAAGGGACAAAAGCGCTCTGGTGGAAGCGGAATCCAAGAAGCTTGAGGAAGAATAAAGAAGGATATTTTTGATAAGAAAACTATGGTGATAAAACAGGGTGTGCACGATTGCGTTGAAAAATTTGGGGACTACCGCCGAGAGTTGATCAGATTGATTCCTTGTGTTGGATCGTATATTACTAAAGGGATCACCCATGGTGGTGTAATGTAGATGGTAAAGTGCGCGACATAGATATTAAAAATAAAAGGTGGATTTTTTCCAAGGAAAGTGATGGATGGCTGGCTGAAACCCTATATAGGTGGCATGGCCACCTGACTAGCCATAGGAATTACAATATTAGTGCTCTAGGTAGTTGAAAGGAGGCACGGGACTATAAACTACTCTGCTCGAGAGCTACGTGATGTCGGGGCTACGCTCAAGAGAAAAGTGTCACAAGGTCCACGACTGCGCTGCCACGTGGGTTGGCTAGAAAGTGACTGTTGCAGTCATTTTTAATGATGTGATGCTTGACTTAAGACTAGATGGAGTGGGAGGCACACACTTAAGATGAGTGTTATGGGCAAGATTTGGGAAAATCTGCCACCAAGGGAGCATTAATGGACTGGATTTGGGGGGAACGATTGAATTCAAATTAAAAAGGAACTATAAATCACAAAGGGCTGCCCAGAAAACAACACTTGTTCATTTGCGAATTAAGTTGTCGTGCACCCTGAGTATTTTGAATTGAGACCTATTTGTCCTATGGAGAGCGTTGGTTGAGCATCTGATTGAACAGTTGAGAGATTTCTGGACGAACAAGATGGCAACATCTAAAGAAGCTAGGGAACTCACAGAAATGACTGCCAAAGAAGTTGTGCATGCCATGACCATAGAAGATGCCCCTGAGAGTGCTCGAATTGTTGCGGAAATCCCTAAATCACCATGCACGCCGAGTCCGAAGAAAGATAAGTAGCCCATGATTCCGGTGCGCATGTCCCCTCGAAACCCGCTGAGAACTAAATTGACCATGGAGGAAAAAGGGAAAGCAATTAGTTTGGAAATCGATGAGGAGGAGGAAGATCTTGAGGATATCCTGATCGAAGAGGATGAGGATGAAGACATGGAGGAAGAAACTGAGGCTACACACTCTCCAACCAAGTTGCCCACGTATGTCCCTCTGCGAAAGGGGAAGGCAAAGGTGCCCAAGGACCTCGATGAGAGCAAGAGCTCTCTGTAGACTCCGCTCCTCCTGGACGATATCATTTTTGAAGGAATGTGCCTATGATGGGTGTCGAGTTTGAAGTTCAAATATTAGGATCTCGCCTACCGCGAGAAATTCACTCACTTGGCGACCATGTAGTTCATGAAGCCGAAGCAAAACATCGCAGCAGGAGTCATAGAGTTGGAGCCGTGTAAGTGGTTACGCGGAGTCGAAAAGGAAGGGTTGTTGAACCTGCTCTGGGTGCCGCATTACCATCACGCCCCAGTGACTATCTTCGTCATTAGGTAGCTGCTCTGCTTGGTTCATGGTGGGTGTTTGTGGATGGAGGAGCCCATCCCTATCATGGACCATCTAATCCATAGAATTACCTGACTCCCTTGTAAAGGGGAAGACCCAACAAACATTTCGGAGGGTAAAAGTAGTGATTTGGCCATTGCAGAGGCCATGAAAAATAAATACAAGCTGGAGAAGAAAAAGAGAGGCTACGAGATCTCCAGTATCAACAACAAGGCAGTCAAAGTTGTGACTCAGATACTGGCAGGTAAGGTTTTTGCGTAAGCGCCGCGCAGATAAGGTGCCCATGCTAGTGGTTGCACTTGCCGAACAGTGCGCAGAGGGGGTCTAGTTTCACTGGTCTGAATTTTTGTGTAAGGAGTTCTTGGATAATTGCCACCAGGCATAAGAACAAGGGAAAACCTTCCACTATGCATGGATTCCACTGTCCATAGTGCTGGTGGTTGGGGAATTTCCTGAGGACAACCAGTTCCCCACAATTGCAAGGGATCTCTCGGAGGCCTCGAAGTACGCTTCACTATGGGCCACAAAAGATGCGCACAGGATTCGAGACAACAAAATATTCTGGGTGTTCATGGAGATGAACATCAGAATGGGGATTAATCACAAGTCGCAGTTATGACCCACTGTCTACAACAACCTACAAAGTTTCGCAGAGTTTAAAGCAGACTTTCATCACATCTACCTCAGGGCGTGCAAGGACCCTGCAAAGAAGTGGAATGGACTACAATATATGGCCACAGATGATGTGATCTTCGATGTATTTGAGATGTGGCCATTGGAATGGCGCACTCCAGACATCTCCGTGGTGGAAAATTTTGCTGCGCAAAAAAAGAAGAAGGAGGAAAAACTGTGCATGGTACAGTTGGTGGAAAGGAGAAGTAAAGAAGCAGCAACAACAAAGGCACAAGAGGGACGGGACGTTGCACAGACATCAGCAGAATAGCAAAAGGTCGCAATAGAAATATAAAAGGCAGTAGAAACATAACATGAGGGCTGGAAGTAACCTTCGCCTAAGTAGGAGCAAGAGATGGAAATAGAGATAGAGGAGGGCGGCGCGGACCTGCAGGCAGCGTCAACATTATTGAAGCGCCAACACCCGAGAGAGAAGATGGGGTCATGCAAGCAGGTAAAAGCATCTAAGATGTCTATCGACTCGATCACCCTTACTGAGGGTGATTTGCATGATATAGGAGAGATGGTACGCAACGTCACCACAACAGCCCTCCAGAACTTTGCAGAGGAGAACCAGATTGTGTTGGGGGCCCTTCGAGCATAGATTTAGGAATTGCAGGTGTGCACTCCTCAGGCTATAACTCTCTTGACCAGGCTTTTTCATGCTCGTATGACCAACACAATAGTTCTGCCAGAAGGGGCAATGGTTACAGTGAATGAGGTCAACAGGCCTATGGTCAGTACATTGAAAGGAATAGGGATCAACATGGTTGTGCTCCCTCGGGAGACGCCCTATGTTCTGTAGGAGGGAATTACTACAGAACTGTGGGCTAGGGAGAGTCGTGCATTGTAAGTGTTGAGTGAACAGAGGATCAACACGGAGCAGTTGAGCTTGCAAGGCGACGAGGTCATGTCTCAAAATAGGCATATGGTACAGGTAATTGAAGAAGCTTTCCAGATGGTCCCTGAGCTGGCCATCCCAGCAAAAGCACTGGCAGAGGTGTGCATCTAGATATTAATAACAGGGGTGTGTGAGGTGCGAGAAGAAATGGCCAAGGTTTAGCTGGAGCTGAACCTTTAGATAGCAAAGCTGTGGTTGAAGGCGCAGCCTTGAATTCGTCTAGAGGTAAGGGAACAATGTGCCAGCACCATTACATTGGGGATGGAGGAGATTAGCAGTGCAGTGAGGGACTGCACCAAAATGTTGGAAGAATTGTTTGAGGTCCTCACCAATCTGCAGGAGGACCTAAACATACAATGCTTAGAAACATAGGCGCATGAGCTACAATAGCAATATGACAACGTCAAAGGGACCGCGTAGACGGTGGCCCTCACATAGAGGCTCACATGAATGCAACAGGCCAAAGCGTTTGAGGAGCAAGTAGATGCATCGTAACACAAAGAAGTAGTTTTGAAGGTGCGTTTTTGGCCATGGATTGACGAGGCCTTCGTAATCACTGCAATAATTGAAGGCAAGATCACGCAGATGTAGGGGATGCAGGAACAGATACAGGGGAACAGTTCTGACACCACGGTCTTGGAACAATGCGTACAGGAGATACGACAAGCAGCAGCTTAGTGCATTGTTGAACTTGTAGCAATTCAAGCAGAGTTGGGAGGTCTCGAGGGCAAGTCACGATGTTTGTGTTGGGGCCCTGTTGGGCATGGGATCCCCCCAAGACAATTTTTGGGTCTTAAAGCCCAAGTTTTGACTAATTCCGATGTAAAGACTCCACGATGTGTGGGCGCGAAGCGCAAAGATGAGTCAGAGGGTTGTCCGCCCTCATCTTTGTAATGTAATGTCGGTTTGAGAGATCTACCCATGGTCCGCGGACCATGGGATTGTATAAATAGAATGAGGCTCTAAGTGTAGAGAGATCATCATAGGAGAAATCAAGGAATGGAAGATCTAATAAGGAAGCATTGAGTCTAAGTGTAGAGTTGTGTCTTTGGGTCATAGAGTAGGAGAAGGCTATGCAGCTGAGTGCGCAGAGGCCTAATAGTCCATAGCTAAGTGCGCAGACCCTTGGAGCTGAGTGCGAAGGTCAGGTTGAGTCTATAACCAATTGAAGCATTAATAAAGATAAGTCTTAAAATATTTCTGTGTATCTTTTCCTGTTTTATGCATTGAAGTATATTGGGCATGAATTGAAAGTTTACTGTTTATTGTTGCGCGAACTTATATGACTGTGCTGAATAAGTGAATATAATATAAGGTATTTGTTTACGAAAAGATAACTATTATAAGAAGATAAGTAAGATCTGCGGTGTGACTTGGGAAAATAGTGCATATCGCTGCTCTAGTAATGCAAAAGCTCCATAGCCCCTGGTTAGGGCTGCGCAAAGGCGAATATAACAAGGGTGCGAAGGCCTCATAGTTCAGGAAAGCGCGCGAAGTAACCTGCACAAAGTTATTCACAGTTGGACTAAATCGACTCCTCAGACATCTCAAGGGTGTGGAAACCTGGTTCCAGCATCACCCCCATACTGCTTCAGGTGAGACCTCAGTCCACACTCTGCGAACTATTGCTGAAAGGGCCAGTAGTACTTAATTAACTTTGAACCTGGGTCAGGCCCCAACAAGCCAACACTAACCATCACTCTCATAGGTTGTTTCTCAACCATATGGGTAAGCGGATTTGTGTTAACATTGAATGTCGTCATGGTTGGGGGGTCGGGTGGACTTAACCGACCCCCATGTGAACGCCTTTTAAACCACCAGCCGCAAACATTTAATGTGACCACTAAGGTCACCATCACCGCCTAACCGTTGAACCAATCATCCACATGTGAACAAATCCTTCAAACATTTTATGCGACTGCCAAAGGTAAGGGGCTAGTGTCGAGGGCTAGCCCCTGAGCACATGGCCCCCATATAACCAAGCTTTTGGTTTTAAGGCCTCGGTAGAAAAATTAATGGTCCTACAAATATGCACGAATTCTAGGGAAGTTTTTTCTCTAGTAGAATAAAATGGGGCGAATTTGTAGGATGATGCCAAAGTTTGTGAAACTTGTAGAATGAATAGTGGATAAACTAGGATAGGTCATAACTTCTCTAGTTTTTGACCACATTGGATGCAAAAAGAGGCTAGGTAGCCATTTTTGGACATTCTAGACTCATTGGAGGAGGTCTCAAAATCAAAGGAGCACTTCTAGATAGGATTTTTATAGATTGAAGCCTATGGGTGTCGTGGTCAACCAGTGCGTTGATATAGTTTATGGAGGAGTTTGAAGATGGAGATAACCTTGCAGGGGTTTTTTGGCCTCCATGTGCTTTCTACAACAACCATTACATCAATGTTGTAGCTTGTATTCCTCTTTTATCTAAACGTGTTTTGGAGAAGAGACTTGTTTATGTACTTCAAGTGGATTGTGGTACTGTTGATGCTCATTGAAGTTGGAGTATGGGGCCTTGGTGTAAGATGCCTATGTTTTCTTAAAGTTTACATGTTTGAATAAAGGTTAACATGTTTATGGAGTGATAACTCTTGCAGAAGTTGTTTCTTTGAAGGAAAAACTAACCATTCCATTTCAACACTTTATGTACTCTTCTTTTTCTAGACATTGACCATAATGAGAAGGGGTCATGCCATTAGAGCTGATCCAAGAAGATGTAGCCCAAAAGGGGTCAACTCCTTTAATAATGGCTGGTGTATTACTAATTGATGCATGCTTCCATTCGGTGTTTGATTTCATGTTTAAAGTTTTTCATGAAATTAACTTAAGAAAACACACATAATAGTTCATGATTTTACTTGTTATTTTGGAGTACAAACCTCAAGCACATTTTTGTATTTCTGATGAGGATATTAGCATAGAAAACTAGTATTCCAAATTCATATGAAGTTGGTATTAGAACATTGGTTTGCTTTGTGCAAGGAGTAATTGACTGTTGTTTGCAAGTGAATTTGTTTTGAAGCTCAAGTGAGGAGAAGGTTTTGGAAAGGAGAGAAATATTGTTACAATCTCTACTACCAGTTCTACCTCAAGTTGCAGAAGGAGCTTCAAGCAAATCATGTCCCAAGGAGGACAGCATATAAGAATGCCAGAAGATGTGAAGGCTTTTAAAAAGGATTTCTTAGACATGGAATAAATGGTGAAAGACCTCTATGAAGAGAGGAATACCAAATTGCAAGGTGAAAGCTTTAGACCTCTAAGAGGAGAATGTTCTCCAAGGGAAGAAGGCAACAAGAATGGTGATAAGCCACCATATTATCCACAATCTTCATGTTTTTCTACAACTCTTATGCAATATGCTAGTGTAGAAATTCCCCCAGAGAAGTTAGATGGACATGTTTGTACATTTTTTCCACATGATAGGGAGGATGAGGTTTATCAGCACCCAAATTCAATGACTTGAAAGAAGATAGCCAAAGAGTCCAAGAGGACACATCCAAAATCAAAAGAGAGTTTGGAAACATCTTTGTATGTCAATCAAAATATTAGGCAAATGGTAATCATTTACATGCTTCTTCTTTACATGAAAGTGTTGATGTAAATTCATTTGCAGCCTTTGAAAAACATAGTAAAGACATTGGATCCAAGCTCTTGACCAATATGGGTTACAAGGGAGGAAGCCTTGGAGTGAACCATCAAGGCATTAAAAATCCAATTGAGGCAAAGGAGAGGACTAAATATGAAGGCTTAGGCTATGTTTCAAAAGAAGAATGGTCTTCTAGCGATAACTCATGGGTATCATGTTCCTTTTGCCATAAGAGAGGACAGGAGGAGGCAAGATGTTGGGATTTGCATCAAAAATCGGTACCTGCTTGGTTCCTCAAGCATAAGGAGGACTTGAAGTGAAAATCATCTCCAAATAGAGATGAAAAAGTTAAAGAAGAAATGAAGTTAAGTTCATCTTACTATGCAAGTTCCTCACGCAAGAAGTGTAAACCAAAGGACAAAAAAAAGAGGTATAATCATCCTGTTAATTCAAATGATTTTCATAATTGAAAACAACATGTTGAGGAATGTGTTTCCATGCACCTTCTACCTTTCATCTAACCATTTTGTAGATAAGTGTAATAAAAGGAAAGAAATCATCAAGAAGATGTTCATTGTTCATGTCTAATGGAATTGAGACCAAAAAGGGAAAATATCATCCAAGGTTAAAGACACATGAGCCAAGAGAAGCTCAAATGAACTTTTGCACTCACTGCAATATCAATGGGCATTGGGTCGAAAAGTGTTGGAAATTGTTTCCACAACTTCATCCTAGCAAGGGAAAACAAATTATACAAGAACCAGAAGAGGAAGCAACAGAAGAAAAAATGTTGCAAGATGTGACCATCCGTGAAGAAGCTTCAAAAGAAGAAAAAGTTCAAATAGAGGTCTGAGGGTTCATTTACCTGGTTGGGTAATAATTGGGCAGACTGTTTGTCCAACTCAAGTTTGTAAAATCTTTGTTTTGCACTAGTTGCATATCCCCATAGTTGGGCAATTTGTAAAAGTGATGTTCCTAAATAAATCACTTATATGCAACAATGTTTTCTTTGGGCATTATTATGCTAGTTTGGCTTGCTGATAGTCAATTTGAATGGAAAATTTGGGAGTCAAGTTTATTCCCTCTTGTAAAATGCATTTCTAATTGTAGTTTAAGAAAGCATTTTAAAATTGTTGTATGAGTAGTTGCATCACATTCAGTATGTTACAAATGTGTTAAGCACTCAATTTATACAAGTATTAATTATGTGAAACTTGTTTCGGTTCATTTTTCAAAGTCTTAATGGGATTTTATCCTTGATAAGGATTTTGCAGAAGAGTGCCTTGGAATTATTCTTGGGAAGGATGTTGCTTTGGATGACCATAGCGACATGGACAAGCTGAGAAGAACATTGAACTTGAATTCTTTGGTCAAGTTATATTTCAAGTTCATCTTGAGAAAGAGCCAAGACAAGAACAAGTCAAGGAACTACAATCATCGATTTGATCGAGTTTGGAAAGATGAAGGAACTGTACCTTCAAATGTTGAACAATTGAAAGTGACCTTTTGGAGACCAAAAGTTTTTAGTTGGAAAGAGTGATCAAGAGCTCAAAATTTACCAAAAATTTAGAGTTTTCATAATCATTTGGAACCTAAATGACTATGTAGATCTCATCTTCCTGAATTCGGCGCAACTAGTTTTGCGCAAAATGAACACCGTATGCTCCCAAAAACGCGATCAGTTCACTTTGTCAAATAGGTAAAAAATTTGTAGGTGGCTGACAGGGATGCTGACTGGGCATCCGTATCACCTAGGTGGCAAGGGAAATATTCTTGGAATATTATTGGAATATTCTTAGAATATTTTGTTTTGTTGGCATCATCATATTGGTCAATGTGTTCTTGTTTGGGCCAATGAGGAGGTGACACGTGGCTAAGCATAAGGTCGCCACGTGTCCTACTAATGACACTTTAAATTTTTGTATGGCGGACATGTCAGAGGCTGAGCTCAACCCCATGACTTCACACAGCACAACACCAAGCACTAACCATCACACCCACAGGTTGTTTCTTAACCATATGGACAAGCGGGTTTGTGTTAACGTTGAATGTCGCTATGGTTGGGGGCTCGAGTGGACTTAACCTCCCCCCATGTGAATGCCTTCTAAACTACTAGCTACAAAAATTTAATGTGACCACCAAGGTCACTGTCATTGCCTAACCACGGAACCAAGCATCCACATGTGAACAAGTCCTGCAAACATTTTATGTGACCACCGGAGGTAAGGGTCTAGCATCGGGGGCTAGCCCCTGGGTGCATGGGCCCCATATAACCAAGCTTTTGGTTTTAAGGCCTCAGTGGAAAAATTAATGGTCCTACAAATCCACCTGAAATCTAGGGAATTTTTTGCTCTGTTAGTGGAAAATGGGGCGAATTTGTAGGATGATGCCAGATTTTGTGCAAATCGTAGAGCGAATAATGGAGAAACTAGGAGAATTCATAAATTCTCCATTTTCAACCAAATTGGATGCAAAAAGAGTCTAGGTAGCCATTTTTGGATATTATGGACACATTGGAGCAGGTTTTAGAATGAAAGGAGCACTTCTAGATATGATTTTTGTAGATTGAAGCCTATGGGTGCCATGGTCAACTAGTGTGTTGATATAGTTTATGGAGGAGTTTGAAGATGGAGAAGACCTTGCAGGGGTTTTATAGCCTCCATGTTCTTTTTGCAACAACCATTACATTAGTTTTGTAGCTTTTATTCCTCTTTTCTCTATATTTGTTTTGGAGAAGAGATTTTTTTATGTACTTCAAGTGGATTGTCGTATTGTTGATGCTCTTTGAATTTGGAGTATGGGGTCTTGGTGTAAGATGCCTATGTTTGCTGAAAGTTTACATGTTTGAATATCGGTTAACATGTGTATGGAGTGATAACTCTCGCAGAAGTTGTGTCTTTGAAGGAGAAACTAACCATTCCATTTCAACACTTTATGTACTCTTCTTTTTCTAGACATTGAGCATAACGAGAAGGGGTCATGCCATTAGAGCTGATCCAAGGATATGTAGCCCAAGAGGGGTGAACTCCTTTAATAATGGCTGGTGTATTACTGATTGATGCTGTTAGCCTCCTATTGTAGTAGGTTTCATATTTCATGATTGATTGTTTTACGTGCGAAATATGCCATGTTTTCATGCTTCAAGATTCCATATTTCCAATAAGAGGCCAAGGAAGAGGCCATGAAAGTGTGCTAGTCTAAATGCCACTGTTGTATTCCAATTTTGATGAGTTATTCCATTTTTGAAGAATTTTCAATTAAGGGAAGGCCAAACAGCTTAATCCTGGCCTCCTTAGGTTTCAATTGCTTGTTTTAGAATATAGAGAATAAATATCTGTCCAAACTGTTTAACTTGGCAGATTTGTAGATAGGTAGAGAATCTTGGGTGCTCAACAGCTTAATCTAAGCCCCAGAAGAGATAAGGGTACATTTAGATAGGAAGGCAGTCAAAAGAAAAGAAGATAATCAGGGTCTTCAAGTCTAAGTGCACCCATTCAAAAGGAAGAAAAAATGCTAGGTAAGTAGGCTGGGTAAGTAGTTTTGTGGTTGCAGAATCAAGCTATGTGATCCATTTCATGTTTTCAAGTGTTATATCTGTTCAGATCACAATTATGAGGCAGCTTTTCATTTGGAGGAGCTCAAGCGAGGCATGTCTAACTCCCCCTTCTTCTTATTCCCCAAATCATTCACTAACCTCCCCAAAGAGGTCAAGATCTGCTTGATATCTCTTAAGTTTCATCATTTGTCATATCATTGGCCTAAGTAAAGGTTTTCTTTGCTTAGGAGTACTCTTATTCACTCTATAAGTCATTTTTTCCTTTTAAAATAGCCTAAGATCTCTAAACTTAGCGCTTTCTTGTCATTTTCATATTAACTTCTAACATTATTATGTAAATCCCTATCTATTTTCCCTTCCCCTTACTAAAAAGCACTAAATAGCTCCCTAACCTATGTTCCCATCCCCTGGCACTATAGCCCTATAACACCAGTTCGGGGAAATGCTAAGTTCATTTGGGGCTTGGCATTGGCCCTTCTGCATCTTAAACTAAAGTTAGCTTAACCTCTGGTTAGCCTAATAACCATTCCCTTCCCCTCTCCTGACCCATAACCCTTAATGTTTTACCCTGCGCGCTCACATTTTCGGGTTTTTATATTTTTTAAACAGTCAAATTCTACCCCCGGCGCATATACCATAACCCGATTTCCAAAGGTTTGAACCCCCTGCCACATAAATAAATGATAAAATATTCAGCGGGCCCCGTACATTAACCTGCCGCCAACTCCGCGCTTCGTCGACCCTCTGATCTGCCCGCCCAGATCCAACAGCCCAGGTGCATTTCGGAGCCACCCCGACGTCCGACCGTTAGTTTCCGATGGCACGATGGTTTCTCCATCGTACAAAAGACGCGTGTCCACCTTTGATTGCATCGGGAGGGCTCTGACAATTACCGCTCTCGTACAGAAGGCTGTCCGATAAAACCACAAACCGCCTTCTATCTATCTGTCCCTAACGTCAGCGCCACGTCGCCGCTACGTCACCTCCGCGTCAGCCCCCCACTGCTACGTGTCACTACCAAGTCACCCTGCCGTACTGCCACGTCACCCTGCCACGTCACCCTACCATACCCGGGACTCGCCGCTGACGTCATGCTGACATCATCACAGAAAAAGGCACAAAGGGCGAAAATCATGTCGAAGGACGCCTGAAATGAGAAACTGAGGCAGTTTTTGACACGCATCGCTAAGAAAAATTTCTCAAAATGGAGGGCTTGCTATTACTCAGCTACCTGCAAAACCCGAAAAACGCAAATTAAGAGTCAGCCTCAGCCCAACACAGTTATCAGGTTGCATTCCTCCACCATTATTTGACAGGATTTCTTCATGTATGTTCATATTCAATCGGCCAGCACTGATAGCATTCTAGAGGCCACGAAAAGCATTTGCAGTAGTTATTTTTGCCTTGAAAGGGCAGGAAAGGGGCGATTTGACAGTTTCAAGCATATCAAGGGAGAGAAAGTGGCCCGATTCAAGTGTTAAAGAGTATCAGAGGAAAGATAAAGCCTAGATTCAATCAAAGAGTATCAGTGAAGCGACAAAGAGTATCAGATCGGCAATATCAAAGCAGGTGAACATTAAAGGCATCCATCCAAGTCAAAGAAACAGTAAAGGCCATTCAAAGCTCATCGAATCGGGATTAGTGCACATTAAAGCCACCTAAAAGCAGCAGAACCGCCTAAAAGGTGCAGATAAGAGATTAAAGGCATAGTTATTGCAGAAACACTGCACCGAGCCACCAAGGACACCATATTAACTCATTTTGACGCAGCTGCCTCCAGCGCAGCTCAAATAAATATCTTCTTGCATTAATTTCAGGACAAGATTAGATTAAAGAACTCATTTCCCTCAGATCTGTTTAAGATCTGCTGTAATAGATATTTTTGGATATGTTCTCTATATAAACCACCCTAATTCACTGTTGAAAGGGTTGGTTGGTTGATAATCCTCATTCTAGACTTGTGTTGTATACTTTGAGAGCTTTATAATCAAAGACTGCTGGAATGCTTTGGATGAAGAATTGTTTGTGTGTTATTTAATGGCCAAAGAGTGACTGTGGAATTCATGTGCTACTACATGGCTCAATAAGTGTTTTCTCACCTATGTTTACAGTTTATACATGTTTACGCCACCATTGTGTTACCATCTAAATAGCAAGAAAGAAGAATAGCTTAGGTTTTTCTTAACTGCACTCTATGCTCAGTTCTTGTTATTTCTATATGTTTTCTTCAGAAACAGTTATGAATATGCATACTTAAATGATCATGTTTACCCTTTTTCTTTCAAATATGACTGTTATTTACGAATTCTTCACTGCTCCTAGACAAACTTTCATTCACCTTCCCTCTCTGTTAGCTAATGAAAGATTCTTAGTTTCCTTTCATCTCTGACCTTCATTCCATCTTTATTCCAGCCTGATATTGTTCTATGTGTAGCTATCCTGCTCTGTATTCCTCTTGTGACCAAGAAAACGCAACAGCAAGCCCTAATCCGTGACTCCATGCCAAATGGTTTGAACTTTTCACTCTATGCATCCCAACTCTGCTTGAAAACATCATCCTTCCCACCAAAATCAAAACAAAACCCATGTACACCATAACTAGCCTAAAATCAACCCAAAACAAAGCTAAATTTTAAAGGGAGAGCCCTCTCTGACTGCATGTAGGCTAGGACCTGCAGTCCAAAGATTTTTTTGTGGTTACGTCGGCTGTATCCCTTAAGGAGCCAAGGGACAACCTGAGTGATAACATCATTGGCGACTCCGCTGGGGACTTATTTAGAAAATTCCAAAAAACAATTTATAAGCTGGCTCCCAAGAAGAAAACACATAATACTAGGTCAAATCCAGAGCCAAATCCACCAGCTGTTTTTGAAAATCCCAATTTAATCTTTAGAAACCTTAGCAAACAAAAACAAGAAGAGTTTGTTGATTCTAGTCCTGGAACAGTTCAGCCAAGCTATTTTCCAACCCGTGTTAAAGTTTTGTTTCGTTCAACCCCTACTTCCCCTTGTTCGTCATCCACCTCTCCAAGCACCTTTTCCACACCTCCATTCACTGCGCATACTAGCACTACCACCACTGTTATTACAGCTGTTCCAGTCGTTCCACTTATCCCTGTAAATATGGCTAACAGATATGCACCGTTACATTTACCTGCAAATCCAGGGGCTATGCCTCAGGATTATCAAACTAAAATCACATATTTTGATGGTACTTGTTCTGGCACAGCCCTGCAACATAACAAGAAAATGCAGGACTATTTTGAGAGTTATGAAATAGATGATGATAGTGTAAGAATGAAGATTTTTGTCCAAAGTTTAACAAGAGATGTAAGGCCCTGGTTTAGAGCTCTTCCTGCAAATTCCATAGCTGACCCAGAGGCCCTTTACCAAACATTTCTTAACAGATGGGAGAAGAAGAAGGACCCTCTGCACATATTATCCGATTATGAAACTATCAAAAGAGGCCCTCAAGAAGCTGTCTTAGACTATTGTGCCAGGTTTAACAATGTTTACAACGCTATTCCACAAAACCTTAGACCTCCACCTGATCTTGCTTTATACAAATTCCCTGATGGATTTGCTTTAGATATGGCTTATCAGTTAAGGGAAAGAGCCCCTCAAACCTTGGCAGACATGCAGAATGTAGCTGTTAGTGTGGAGGCAAATCTGATTGCCAAGCGAAATAGAGCAATAGCTGAGAGAAGAACCACTTTTAAAGACGAACCTTTAGCCTTTGAGAAAAAATTGGACACAATCATCAAAGGTATGGAAAGTTTTGAAAATAGAATGGTAACTATTGAAAGAAATGCCTCATGGGAAGGACAGCAAAACAATCCTATCAGGAATACAAACTTTAGAAAAAATCAGAACCAAAACGTTGGAAGGGCAAGTCCTGACCATGATATAAGACCTCCTTTTCATGAAAACTATGCTGAAGCATCCACATCTAGTGAGCAGATAGAGGACACTCACGTAAACTTGATGGGTTTGAAGAGTGAACAACAAGTATTTCTAACCTAAGAAGACCAAGATGATCATGATATAAATCAATTTCAGACCAAGTTTGGAGATTCATTTTACTTCAAACAAGGCTATGATTAAGCTGTCTACGAAGTCCATAAACAATACAAATTGAGAACAAGAACCATTGATGTGTCTGATCTCATCAAGCCAAAGGATGCCAAGCAGCCTAAGAAAGTAAAAGAAAAGGCCGCTATCACAGAACCTGCTGATAAAACAGACCCAAAATTAAAAGAAGTGACCATAGAGGATGTATTTGAAATGCAACCCTCTAATAACCAGACTTTTGTATCCTTTCCCTCAAAAGACAATGTTAATAGCACTCCTCAAAGCCTTCCCAAAACATAACAATCTCAAGAAAGCACTGATAATCAAGAGAAGATCACTGAAGACACAATTGAAAAGGGAAAATCTGCCAGTCACAATACTAAAACACAGTCAGAAAAACCTTTTGATTTAGAAGCAGAAATTGGTAAATTAAAGATATCTATTCCTCTCTCTGAGCTTGCCAAACATGATGTGTACAGACAACAAATCAAAAGATCACTGCAAATACCAAAGAACAGGGATGATGTTAATGTCTTAGATAATCAACCTGAATTACTTTTTGGTCCTGAAGTCAATGGTAAATCAGGACATGGAGTTGTTTTACCCTTTTATGTCAGTTCGCACATTCATGATAAAGTGTTGCACCATGCTATGTTTGATTCAGGTGCTTCACACAATCTAATGCCCAAAGCTGTAATGGAGAAGCTAAACCTGGATGTCACCAGACCCTACAAAGACTTATTCTCATTTGATTCTAGTCAGGTTAAGTGTTTAGGCTTAATCAAAGACCTTTGTGTGTATTTAGTCCAATTTACCAACAAAACGGTCCTAATGGACGTGGTGGTTGCTGACATTCCACCAAAGTATGGCATGCTCTTATCAAGATCTTGGGGAGCGAAACTCCAAGGATCTCTCCAACTAGACCTCTCCTATGCCACTATTTCAGTCTTTGGGCAACCAAAGAGACTGTATAGAGAAACACTGATGAAGTATGTGGTAAGTAGTGAGGAAAAACCCCAAAACTTTCCCATTTACTCAATCCATTATGATATGGATTCCTTTATATTGTTCAATGATGATAGCTGCCCTCCCACTGATGAGAAGCCTTTGCCTTTAGAACAAGAAACATGCATCAATCAAGAGTCGGTTGCCCATACCTGTGAAACTGTTAAAACAATTAGTGCAACCAGCATACAAGAAGAACCACATGAAGCACGAAACCTAGGTCCGCCCAATCCTAAAATGACTGAAACTCTTAATACTAACCACAAGCAAGAAATCACATGGTATTTAGAGTTTGATTGTTCTGTTAATAAGCTAGGAGCAGGGACAGGAATATGGATTCACAATACACATAACAGCCATGCAGAGGGTCATGCTTACAGACTAAACTTCAAATGCCCAACAACATGGCAGAATATGAGGCTCTCCTTTTAGGCCTTAAAATGCTCAAAGCTCTAGGAGCTGAAAAAGTGTCCATTCTAGGTGACTCTGATTTGATCATTCAACAGATGAAGGGTAACTTTGTTACTAATGACAATAGGCTAAGAGCTTATAGGTCTGTTGCCACAGAAATACTCAATTCCTTCACCGAATCCAAGCTTGCTAAGGTTTCTAGAAGCCATGACATGCATGCTCATAGTCTAGCTATTTTTTCTAGCACATGCAAGCTTCCCTTTGAGCCCAATCACCACTTTACTGCTGAGATAAATCACAGGCCTACTGTCCCTAACAATATCAAAGATTGGAAAGTGTTTGAGGATGATGCTCAAATCAACAATTTTCTTACCTTACAACAAGAATTCTCAAGCTTAAACATTGATGAAGATGCCATGGATGACCCACAACAGCAAATAAGCCAAAATGAGTAAACTATAACAGTTGAAGCAACAAATCAAATGCTGCACCCAACCATTTTTGATGAGACAAACATGCAAGAGCTGAAGCAAATGCATTTAGATGAAATAGCTAAAGCAGAGGCCGAAGTGATTGATTTAAAAGACAATTTTCTACCTGCTGGCCTCACTCCATTAGAGGACATATTCAATTCAAACGATGTCCCCAAAAAGCCAAAGATGCAGCCCTTAAACGCTGTTGTGGAAGACTGTAATATTGGGACAGCAGAGAAGCCCAAAATGATTAAACTGTCCAAGTCTTTGCCTCCCGATCAAAAACCAAAATATGTTGATTTATTTAAAGAGTTTCAAGATGTATTTTCCTGGAGTTATGAGGACCTTAAGTCCTATGACACCTCTGTTATTCAACATACCATTCCATTAAAGCCAAATCAAAAGCCCTTCAAATAGAAACTAAGGAGAATCAATCCTGTGCTCCTCCCTTTGATCGAGAAAGAAGTGAAAAGAATGTTTGAGGTTGGTATCATAGCACCCATTAGATTTTCAGAATGGGTATCCAATCTTGTTCCCACAAGGAAGAAAACAGGGGAGATTAGACTATGTGTGGACTTAAGAAATCTGAACCAAGTCTCCCTTAAAGATCAATACCCACTGCCAAAAATGGACCACATTCTACAAAGAGTAGTGGGGTCTTCAAGAATTTCTTTGCTAGATGGCTTTTCAGGTTTTAATCAAATACTTGTTCACCCGGATGACCAAGACAAGACGGCCTTTACAACACCATGGGGAACCTTTAAATATGTGAAAATGCCTTTTGGACTAAAGAATGCAGGTGCTACCTTTCAAAGGGCCATGGACATTGCATTTGCCAAGGAAATCCATGATTTCCTAGTGGTTTACCTTGATGACCTTACTCCTTTCTCAAAATCTGATCAAGAGAACCTTAAACACCTAAGGTAAGTGTTCCTAACCTGTAGGAAATATGGCATTTCCTTAAATCCTAAGAAATCTCTCTTTGGCCTAGAAGAAGGCAAATTGATAGGCCATATCATTTCAAAATATGGGATTAGAATTGATCCTGAAAGAATTCAAGCCATCCTTCAAATCCCTTATCCAAGAAACATCAAAGAGTTGCAAGCATTCCTAAGAAAGATCAATTTCCTAAGGAGATTTATCCCAAACTTGGCCGAGCTGATAAGAATGCTAAACAAAATGTTAAAGAAGGATTCCAAGGTAAAATGGACTTTAGAGGCCAAGCAAGCCTTTGAAGGCATAAAATCTACCTTAACCCAAGCCCCAGTCCTCATAAGTCCTCAATTTGATAAGGATTTCATCATTTTCTCATTTGCATTTGAACACACCATTGCTGCTGTCCTTTTGCAGAAAGATGATCAGGGAAATGAAAAGCCAATTGTATTTTTTAGCCAAGCCCTTAGAGATGCACCCTTGAAGTACCAAATCATGGAGAAGCAAGCATATGCCCTTGTTAAAGCAATCAAATATTTCAGAATTTACATTTTATATTCACATGCGATTGCTTATGTGCCAAATGCTGTTGTAAAAGACATATTAACTCAAGAGGGCATAGAAGGCAAAAGAGGCAAATGGATTGCCAATATCCTTGAGTATGACATTGAGATAAAACCCACTAAGATGATAAAGGGACAAGGTTTAGCCAAACTGATGTCCGAAACCAATTTTCAAGCCTTAGACATTAATCAACTGGACAATGAATAGGAGCTGGTGACTCCACAGATCAGTGAAGCTTTTTTGCAATCCCCATGGTATGCTGATATATGTTTTATATTGTTAAACCCGTGTGCTCCTCCAGGGTTGTCCAGAACCAAAAAGAGATTTTTAAAGATGAAAGCATCAAAGTTTTGTGTCTTAGATAGTGCCCTGTTTTGGAAAAATCATGAAGGAATATTGCTGAATTGTCTAACTATGAATGAAGCAGACAGTGTCATGAAAGAATTCCATGCAGGTGACTGTGGGGGACATTTATATTGGAAGTCCACTGCTGATAAAATATTAAGGGCTGGTTTCTATTGGCCCTCTTTGTTTGCTGATGTGAGAAAGTTTGCTATTTCATGCCACAAATGCCAAATCTTTGAAGGCAAAAGAAAGCTGTTGCCCTTGCCCCTTAAGCCCATTTCAACCGAGAAGCCTTTTCAACAATGGGGTCTTGACTTCATTGGAGAAATCCATCCATCCTCTTCTGGCCAGCATAAGTGGATTCTAACAGCCACGGATTACTTTACCAAGTGGATTGAAGCCATCCCATGTAGGCAAGCCAATGACTCCACCATCATCCAATTCCTTGAAACCAACATTTTGTCCATATTTGGCTGTCTTGAGAAGATCATTACAGATAATGCTGCTGCCTTCAAATCCAATAAAATGATTAGTTTTTGCCACAAATTCCACATTACCTTAGGTCACTCCACAGCCTATTACCCTCAAGGTAATGGCTTGGCCGAATCATCCAACAAGAGTCTGATTAACATCATTAAGAAAGTCTTGGAGGAGAACAAGAAGAACTGGCACAAAAAGCTTGTAAATGCCCTATGGGCAGACAGATTATCAACCAAGAGATCCATTGGGATGAGCCCATATGAGTTAGTTGATGGCATGGAGGCCAAGTTCCCCTCTTCTTTGGGAATCCCTGTTATCAAATTACTGCAAGAGATTCAGGCAGAGCCAAATGATATCCAAAGAAGAATAAACCAAACCATCCATTTGCAGCAAACAAGAGAGAAAGTGTACGACAGAGCTCAGATTTTACAAGAAAAGCTCAAGAAAATGTTTGACAAAAGAACCAAGGCTGAAGATTCCTACATAGGCAACAAAGTCTTAAGATGGGATTCAAGAAGAGAGGACAAAGGAAAGCATGGCAAGTTTGATTTCCTGTGGAAAGGCCCCTTTATTATTTCTACTGTTCAAGGCAACAACACATATTTTTTGAAGAGTTTGGATGGCATCACAGCTGAAGAAGGCCCTGTCAATGGCCGAATGCTAAAGCACTATCATGATCCCTTTTGTTGAACGCAACACAGCTCTGTATACTATCTGTACATTAATATTTGTATTTTCAGCACTTTTTATAGCAGGCCAATAAGAGGGAACAATGCAACAAATTTTGAAGGAAAGATCAAAGAAAGCTCTATTTCAAATCTCTGTTTTTGAAATAATCCCAAAGAAGTGCTCAAGCAGATTTCAATATGTTTACAAGCACCCAAAAAGGCAAGAAGCAGAGCTGTAATGTTTCTGCAATTCAACTCAAAAGGATACTGCATATCAGCTTATAAGAATTCAGTCAAAGGAATTGACAAGAAGGAGAATTTCAATTTACAGCAACAAGTGAAGATCAAGGCATTATGACCTGCTGTTCTTGGCTTTTCATCTTGAAAAACCATCCCCAAGTGGAGCCACTATTAGCCTCCTATTGCAGTAGGTTTCATATTTCATGATTGACTGTTTTACGTGCCAAATATGTCATCTTTTCATGCTGCAAGATTCCATATTTCCAATAATAGGCCAAAGAAGAGGCCATGAAAGTGTGCTAGTCTAAATGCCACTGCTGTATTCCAATTTTGATGAGTTATTCCATTTTTTAAGAATTTTCAGTTAAGGGAAGGCCAAACAGCTTAATCCTGGCCTCCTTAGGTTTCAATTGCTTGTTTTAGAATATAGAGAATAAATATCTGTCCAAACTATTTAAACTTGGCAGATTTGTAGATAGGTAGAGAATATTGGGCGCTCAACAGCTTAATCTGAGCCCGGAAGAGATAAGGGTACATTTAGATAGGAAGGCAGTCAAAAGAAAAGAAGATAATCAGGGTCTGCAAGTCTAAGTGCACCCATTCAAAAGGAAGAAACAATGCTAGGTAAGTAGGCTGGGTAAGTAGTTTTGTGGTTGTAGAATCAAGCTACGTGATCCATTTCATGTTTTCAAGTGTTACATCTGTTCAAATCACAATTATGAGGTAGCTTTTCATTTGGAGGAGCTCAATCGAGGCATGTCTAACTCCCCCTTCTTCTTATTCCCCAAATCATTCACTAACCTCCCCAAAGAGGTCAAGATCTGCTTGATATCTCTTAATTTTCATCATTTTTCATATCATTGGCCTATGTAAAGGTTTGCTATGCTTAGGAGTACTCTTATTCACTCTATAAGTCATTTTTTCCTTTTAAAGTAGCCTAAGATCTCTAAACTTAGCGCTTTCTTGTCATTTTCATATTAACTTCTAACATTATTATGTAAATCCCTATCTATTTCCCCTTCCCCTTACTAAAAAGCACTAAATAGCTCCCTAACCTATGTTCCCATCCCCTGGCACTATATCCCTATAACACCAGTTTGGGGAAATGCTAAGTTCATTTGGGGCTTGACATTAGCCCTTCCGCGTCTTAAACTGGAGTTAGCTTAACCTCTGGTTAAACTAATAACCATTCCCTTCCCCTCTCTTGACCCATAACCCTTAATGTTTTACCCTGCGCGCTCACATTTTCGGGTTTTTATGTTTTTTAAACAGTCAAATTCTACCCCCGGCGCATATACCATAACCCGCTTTCCAAAGGTTTGAACCCCCCGCCACATAAATAAATGATAAAATATTCAGCGGGCCCTGTACATTAACCTACCGCCAGCTCCGCGCTCCGTCGGCCCTCCTATCCGCCTGCCCAGATCCAACGGCCCAGGTGCATTTCGGAGCCGCCCCGATGTCCGACCATTAGTTTCCGATGGCACAGCGGTTTCTCCACCGTACAAAAGACGCGTGTCCACCTTTGATTGCATCGGGAGGGCTCTGAAAATTACCGCTCTCATACAGAAGGCGGTCCGATAAAACCACAAACTGCCTTCTGTCTCTCCGCCCCTGACGTCAGTGCCACAATGCTGCTATGTCACCTCCACGTCAGCCCCCCACTGCTACGTGTCACTGCCAAGTCACCCTGCCGTACTGCCACGTCACCCTGCCATACCCGGGACCCGCCGCTGACATCATGCTAATGTCATCACAGAAAAAGGTGCAAAGGGCGAAAATCACGTCAAAGGACGCCTGAAACGAGAAACTGACGTAGTTTTTGATCACGCATCCCTAAAAAAAATTGCTCAAAATGGAGGGCTTGCTATCGCTCGGCTACCTGCAAAACCTGAAAAATGCAAATTAAGAGCCAGCCTCAGCCCAACACAGTTATCAGGTTGCATTCCTCCACCATTATTTTACAGGATTTCTTCATGTATGTTCATATTCAATCGGCCAGCGCTGATAGCATTCTAGAGGCCACGAAAAGCATTTACAACAGTTATTTTTGCCTTGAATTGGCAGGAAAGGGGCGATTTGACAGTTTCAAGCATATCAAGGGAGAGAAAGTGGCCCGATTCAAGTGTTAAAGAGTATCAGAGGAAAGATAAATCCCAGATTCAATCAAAGAGTATCAGTGAAGCCACAAAGAGTATCAGATCAGCAATATCAAAGCAGGTGAACATTAAAGGCATCCATCCAAGTCAAATAAGCAGTAAAGGCCATTCAAGGCTCATCGGATCGGGATTAGTGCACATTAAAGCCACCTAAAAGCAGAAGAACCGCCTAAAAGGTGCAGATAAGAGATTAAAGGCACATTTATTGCAGAAACACTGCACCAAGCCACCAAGGACACCATATTAACTCATTTTGACACAGCTACCTCCAACGCAGCTCAAATAAATATCTTCTTGCATTAATTTCAGGACAAGATTAGATTAAAGAACTCATTTCCCTCAGATCTGTTTAAGATCTGCTGTAATAGATATTTTTGGAATTTTCTCTATATAAACCACCCTAATTCACTGTTTAAAGGGTTGGTTGGTTGATAATCCTCATTCTAGACTTGCATTGTATACTTTGAGAGCTCTATAATCAAAGACTGCTGGAATGCTTTGGATGAAGAATTGTCTGTGTGTTATTTAATGGCCAAAGAGTGACTGTGAATTCATGTGCTACTACATGGCTCAATAAGTATTTTCTCACCTCTGTTTACAGTTTATACATGTTTACGCCACCAGTGTGTTACCATCTAAATAGCAAGAAAGAAGAATAGCTTAGGTTTTGCTTAACTGCACTCTATGCTCAGTTCTTGTTATTTCTATATGTTTTCTTCAGAAACGGTTATGAATATGCATACTTAAATGATCATGTTTACCCTGTTTCTTTCACATATGACTATTATTTAGGAATTCTTCACTACTCCTAGACAAACTTTCATTCATGTTCCCTCTCTGTTAGCTAATGAAAGATTCTTAGTTGCCTTTCATCTCTAACCTTCATTCCATCTTTATTCCAGCCTGATATTGTTCTATGTGTAGCTATCCTGCTCTGTATTCCTCTTGTGACCAAGAAAACGCAACAGTAAGCCCTAATCCATGACTCCATGCCCAATGGTTTGAACTTTTCACTCTATGCATCCCAACTCTGCTTGAAAACACCAAAATCAAAACAAAACCCATGTACACCATAACTAGCCTAAAATCAACCCAAAACAAAGCTAAATTTTAAAGAGAGAGCCCTCTCTGACTGCAGGTAGGCTAGGACCTGCAGCCCAAAGATTGGTTTGTGGTTACCTCGGCCGTATCCCTTAAGGAGCCAAGAGACAACCTGAGTGATAACAGATGCATTCTTCCTTTCAGTGTTTGATTTCATTTTAAAGTTTTTCATGAAATTAACTAAAGAAAAAACACATAACAACTCATGTTTTTACTTGCTATTTTGGAGTAAAAACCTCAAGCACATTTTTGTATTTCTAATTTGGATCTTAGCATAGAAAACTAATATTCCAAATTCAGATCAATAAATATGCCGAAGGATTATCAAGTTGAACCCTAATTTCCAATGCTTATGACCTACAATACTCGGTAATGACCCTAACACATTTCTAAACTCTTGATCAGCTTAAATTACATGATCTTAAGAAGGAATTCTGGTAGTGCAAAGTAAATATGCTAGTTTTGTACCAAGAGAGGCAAACATAACACAAGATTGAATCCAATCAAGTCCAACTTGACAGACTCACCATAAATATCAAACTGAAATGAGAAGAAATGTTGTGAGAGAAGACATATTTCGAAAATTTTGGTGATTTAACATGACGTCAAACTAACAGAAAAAGAACAAGTTTGAAGATATTGAGCACAAATATGTTTGCCTCCCCAAAACCTAATGTATTTTAGACTAGGCATAAACCAAATATCATGACCAAGAATGGAAAGAATGTCAATTTTTAATAAACATGGATTTTATGCCACAAGTCATTCGAAAACATAGGATTCAAATGAGGAACTTCCAAAAGCCTTAATGTTTAATATGACTCATCAGATCATAATTGAAGTTCCATGAACCTCTCCATTGAATGTTGCATGCCCCCACATCCATTCTCTTCTGTAACCAATAGTTACCAATTCAAATTGTTTCAAACAGTGCCAGATTATTACCATCTGGGTGATCAAATTGATGGCCATCACCATCATATTATATCTTGTCACCCTATGTAGCTAAATTGTAATTCACAGTTATTTTGTAACTCAATTTCGATATAGAGTTATCGATGTAGTGAGCTTGACCTTGTTGCATGATCTTGAGGTATATATAAGTGAATTGTTGCACAACAATCTGCATCTCCTTCAAAGTCACCTTCATTTTCATGTCAACCTTCCAAATGTAGTTAAATTGAAACAATTTTTGTCCATGGGAAAGTGATGTACAACTAGTTGTGTCCTTGGCATTGATGTTGATATAATTAGTCCACTTCACAACCATAGTCTTTACATTATTCATAAACTAGGAAGACCCGGATTTGAAATCTGCATATGTGAGTGTACTTGGTTCTCCAACAGAAACATAATTTAGGTGCAGTGTTTTTATAATCGATTATGAACTTTTCACCTTTGCTTTTTTAAATCTATGGGCCTATATTTATTTAGGCTTTTACCTTCCACAAAGTTTCTATTTTAGATGTATATTCATTGTAAATAACTTTGAAAATGAGTTTCTATTTTAGATATATATTCGTTGTACATAACTTTGAAAATAAGTTTCTCTTTTAGATGTATATTTATTTTACATAAGTTTGAAAAATAGCATTGTATAATAGAATTGCTTTAAGAAAATATGATTTGGTAAGTAATATTACAATTTGGTAAGTAATATGAAAATTGTTAAGCAATTCCGAAAGGTAAATAATAAGAACTTGATGATTCTCAATTTATTTAATAAATAATATGCTTTGAACTTTTAAATGTAGATTTTAATATTATACTTGGTTTTTTTTAGTGATTATAGATGGGTTATTTTTGGAATTTTATTTAAATAAAATTAAAATGAATTTTATATATTAAAATTTTTCGACATTTGTATGAGATAAATGTAAATGTTATTTTGTTAATTGTATTTATTTAGTAAATATGAAATTAATATTAATTTTTTTATTAGTGTGTTCAAAAAGTCAAATATATTTTATATTTAGAAAATGTTAAATATATTTTATAATTTAATGTTAAAAAGTATAATATTTATGTTTTTTACGAATATATAGTATTTTAGAATTCTTTTTCTCATAAAAAGTGTAATAAATTTATTCACTTCAAAAATATTAAACATCTATAGATTTCCATCTCAGTTATTTTTTTATCCTTTGCTTAATAAATTCAAAGTTAAAATGATTTAATAAAACAAATTTATATCACTAATTTTGAAATTTTATTGTATTCATATATAACATAGATTTATATTATTGTTTTTGTTACAATAAGATATTGACCTTTTTAACTAGATTGAGTGACAACTTATAGGTGATTCAAACATGGAGTTATCAATTAGAAAAGAAAGGAGAGTTTCCATAAGAGGATTCTAATAAAACCACCTTTGAGCTTAAAGTATGTCTATAAAATGTTCCCTTTAAAAAAAACAAATTTAAACCTTACTATTCTTTAAAACCTTTCATATTAGACTATTAAAAGCATGTTGTGAATAAACCAGCCTAGACTATTGTAACTCTAGATATACCAAACGCAACGAAGGATCAAATCCCTTAAAGGTTCAAAAATGATCTTCCCAAATCTTCCATTCCTTAAGTGTATAATTGCTAATATTTAATATTTTCCTTTTTAATTTTAATTTTAATTCAAAATGTATTTAATTCAAGCATAACTATCCTATTTAAAATTTTCTTCATTTCCATTCTAGTTGCACAATTCTGTTTGATTTAAGCATAATTGTACTATTTAAGTTGGAGGGGTTATGGTAGTGGCTATAGCAAAAGATCTAAAAAGGTGTCCCTTTCCATATCAAGTTCGTGTTTGTTTTTCAATATGAAATTCACGCATGTTAATTAAGGCTTTGTATGAATAGACTCGGGTCGAAGCCACATATAAGGTGGACAATGGATCGGCTGATATTAGGAAGGGGTTTTAAAATCCCCATTGGAATTCTAAATGGATACTTGAATCCTATCCATAGTAATATACCTTAACAAATTCTCTAGATTAGGATGCATATTTTGACAAAGTTTCTTGATATTTTTACTGAAATCTTACTTAGAAGTTAAGATAATAAGCTATGTCACGTATTGACATTGAAAACTATATTATATTATGACTCTTTAAAACTAGATTTTGGTGTACTCTTCAATTTAATATTAATATATAATTTCATAATATAAGTTATTAGAAGTATTAATAAAAATATTTTTTTTATTATTTTTTAATTATATAAAATTGTACGATAAAAAGTTAAAATAAAAAACAATGAAATTTTATGGTTGTAAAATTTGTATATAGCAACACAATTTAATTTAGCATGCATGAATATCAGTAAACCTTAAAATTGTAAATATTAAAGAAATAAGTTTTAATAATTTTTCAGTAGAATAATGAGATGAAATTTATTTCTAAATTTGAAGAAATTGATTTCTAAATTTGAATCTACTTAAATTTAAATTCTAAGTTTAAGTTCACCTAAATGTTTAAAATTTATGTCATACCTACTTCAAAATGGTTATAAAAACAATGTAATATGGTTCCTATCTCTATTGCTAATTAATTGATTAAGGCCATGCCTCTTTCTGTAGGGTTCACATTTTATTGTTATTCGAGAATACTTGCATTTCTGTAATATGTTGTTATTTACACATTCACACCTTTGTATTCTACACAATGACAACCACCTTCTCGTAGCTTTCCAGTGTACCTTTGCACTCTGCACCCCACAGAATTTTCAATGCGCACAATAAAATCTTTATCTATGATCCAAGGGGATATTGGTGGCCACCCACCTATTCCACTTGGACCCCATCATTGTTCCTTTCAGTTTCTTTAATTGTAGCACAACTTACTACTTTTGGCAGTTTTTCAGGTTCTAAACTTCTGGAGTCGTTTTGAGGGCCTAAAAGGCATTGTTTGGGGAAATAGAGAGACTAGAAAAGTGCATGAGGCCTACTAATATTTTTTTGGTCTCCTCTTGGAGATATTCAAAACGAGGTATTATGATAATCAAACAGAGATCGTATGGAAAAGTTATGACCCCATGTAGTTGATGTTCCAACTAACCCCAACGTGGCCCACAAGCTTTTGACGCTTCATCTCCTAGGGTTAGATTTTTGGATGTTTAGGGTTTCCCATTATTTCTTTATGATAGAAAGGCTTTTGAGAGTCATTGTAACATAGTTCATAAGGCATGTAGCCACTGCATCGCTTCTCAGAGATAAGCTACCATTGCCTAAGCTAGTCTATTTCCATTTTGCATGTATATAGTTTTCAATATTTATTTTTAATGAATTGAAGCTATGTTTTCATTGTAACTCTGTGTTCTATTTATATCTATATTTTCTTATGTTCCTTCACAAATTCGAATTAGTGGTATCAGAGCGATCTACCCTCTCTCTCTTTTTATGTGCATGTCCCTAATGAGGTCGAGGTATAAGGAGTTGGGAATTAAACTAGTTGAGCCTTTGCAAGACCGTCCCCACCAAGATCAACGACCCCCCATGGCAGAAGAAAAGAAAGATGAGGGAGCAGGAGACCATATCAAGTTTTTTCTTGAAGAGCCCTTGAGCGGCAAGGAATGCGCTGATGGGCAACTTTGCCTAGATTCTTCGGTTGATGCCCATAGGTGCCACATCTTCATCCAACAATCACTTCAAAACTATCACCCCCTTCAAGGTACAAGATAACCTTGATATCCCTATATTTGAAGGTAAAATAGATGCAGATGTTGTAGAAAAATGGTTGAATATGTTGGAGGCTTCCTTTTCTGTCCATAGTTTTTCTGAAAGGGAAAATATTACTTTTGCATTGCTTAAGGCTACCCCAAATGTCAAGGACTAGTGGGAAACTTACTGTCTGAAAAGGGTTGAGGAACACCCTTTGCTTTTTGTTGCGCTCCCTTAGAACTCTTTCCGAGATGTTGTAAAGGAACAATATTACCTTCTGGGGAGCTATGAGGACAAGTACATACAATGGAGCACACTATGACAACAAAGGGACCACGATGTGCATGAGTTCACAAATATTTTTCATACTTTGTGTGCAAAGTTAGTGATCAAGGACTCTGAGTAACATCTGGTGTTTAAATACCATGATTGCCTACACAAATACATTTAGGAGGAAATGGAGTTCCTGGACGTCTCCCCACTTGGTGCAACATACTGATATGCTGCCAATATTGAACAAAAATTTAAACAAAATAAGTGCAGCTTTGGATCTGTGAATCAGAAGCAAGGTAAGAGGACCTCCAAACCACAAAAAAAAGGGCATAGACAAGGTGGAGCGGCCCAGGACAACCCATCAAATCTGCAAGCATATAATGGCATCACGAAGACAAGGAAGGACACATGAAAGTGGCGTGAGTTCCACAAGAGCCCCACTCAAAACATAAATGAGTGTTGTACGAAGCAGTCATTAGTGGTCGAGCTAAAATATTTAGAATCTGATGCATGTTTTGATTCTGAGCCAGAACCCAATAAGGGGAGCAACAAGGGGAAGAAAATTATTGACACAGAGCTCAGTGCCATCGTTGCCACCACCAAGGACCAAAAGACTAATATTGAAGATCCAGAGGAAGGGGAGCCTGTTCAACTCACAGATGTGGGTGTGGTTCTCCACTACAGTTCATTATCAACTGTGGGAGCCAAAATAACCTCATTTCTCCATAGGTCAATAATTGTTTGGGCCTATTGACCACACCACACACACAACCATACACCATCGTATGGCTCCACCAAGGATGAGATATTTGTGTCAACCAACATTACCACCTTCCTTACAACATCAATCCGTTCACGGATGAGGTAGTGTATGATTTTGCTCATATTGAAGTTTGTGATGTGTTATTAGGTCAACCATACTTGTGGAAGTGTCGTGTTGTGTATGATTCCAGATCTTGAAATGTTATTATTATTTTGGGAAATAATCTATACAAGATCGCGGAGGTAGCCCTGCCTACAACCATCTCTTTGATATCTGCTAAGAATTATAGTAAGATAATCTCCTAAACCAGGAAATTTGTTTTCTTTCTGATTTGCTCTCAACACAAGGGGATGATAGTGGCTACATCCATGGCCCTCGAAAAGGGTTCTCCCATGCAGCAAAAGTGTGTGGACAAGGTCATGGAAGAATACTGGTACATCTTCTCCTCACTTACAAGGGTACCTTTGCATTGTCAAGTCAAGAATTTGATCGATATAACTCCTAGAGCACCCATACCTAATGGATGATGTACTGCCTTTGTTATGCACTAGTACTCACATTTCCATAACTACAACAACCATTTGATATTGAGACAGATGCCACTAACTATGTTATTGGTGTAGTTCTCACCCAAAAAGGGCATTCAGTGGCCTATCAAAGTGAGATTGTTTCCGATACAATTCAAAAGTACCCCACCTACAATAAAGAGATGTATTCCATTGTCTAGGCTAGTCAATAATGGAAACATTACATTTTGGGGAAGGAGATAGTCATCCACATAGATCACCAACCTCTTTATTTTATACAAACACAAGGGAAGTTGCATAACGATCACCATCAGAAGTGGTTCACATATCTATAACAATTTTGTATGAAAATTAAATATAAGAAGGGTAGAACCAATCATGTTGCAGATTGTCTCAGTCATCGCCCAATTGCAGCACTGAGTACCATTCTCAACTCTTATGAACAACAGACCTCTAGATGGTCGCAGTTGTACAAAAATGATCCACATACTATATGTTAGTGGATGGTAAGAAAGATTGAAATTTCCACCTCCAGTATGCATTGCTATGCTACTTGGGCCACCTTTTTGTTCCTTCAAGCGAACATGTGAAGTTGATTTGGAAAGCACACTACAATCGGGTCGCAGGACACATTGGTGTGGAGAAAATTTTGGTCGAACTAAAAAATTATTTTTATTGGCCAAAACTCTGACAAGACATTGGAAAATATATCAAATCCTACACTATCTGTGTCATTTCCAAGCCAACCATCAAGAAGCGATGAATATACACTCCTTTGCATACTCCCAACCAACCATGGGAATCCATCTCCATGGACTATATGTCAGGCCTCCTTCTACCAAGCATGGTAATGACTATGTATTTGTAGTCATGGACAAATTTTCTAAGATGCCTATATTGGCAGCTTGCAAGAAGAGTATCACATTAGAGGACACTGCCAAACTCTTCCTTGAACGAGTGTGGATACATTTTGGGATCCCACAAACCATTATATCAGATTAGGATAGCAGGTTCCTGAGCACATTTTAGTCAAGCATCTGGACATTATTGGACACCAAGATACAAAGTTGACTTCATTCCATCCTCACGCTAAAGGTCAGAAAGAGGTCGTCAACAGGATGATAATACACATACTATGCATGTATAACTCCAAACATCGATGAACCTAGGATAAGAACCTTCCTTATGTGTAACACAATTATAATAGACCTCTCCATAGCTCGATTGGGTGCATTCCATTTCAAGTGGGTCAGGGATTTCAACCATTATGTCTGATTGATGTTGAAATGCCTCATCCGACTACACATACTGAATTCACACATGTATAGTCTGAGGCTGATAAACCAACCATGTTTATTGAACGCATTTAGCACATCCTTTAGCAAATGCATGATATCTTGGATAAGTCCAATGTTAAGTACAAGAAATGACATATCAACATTGGGTGCCACATAAGTTTTAGGTGGGCGATAAAGTTTGGTTGCATTTGCAAAAATAATGCCTGGTAGGAGCCCATCGGAAGCTTCGACCTCTCTGATACGGGCCTTACACCATCACTAAGGTTGTACGAGATAATTACTTCGAGCTCGACATTTCCACATTTCTTGGTCTACACCTAGTGTTCAATGTGGATAGCCTTCGACCATACTTCCCACCATTGTTGGACACATCAGGAATTGCAGAATAGCTAACACCAATAGAGTTCAACCTAAATTGCATGGAAAATATGACAATTGATCATATCATGGACACATAGATCAAGAGTACTCGCCAATAGAAGATCCAACTATATCGGGTTATCCCAAGGCCATTGGCTCACTAGGGACCAAGTCCAACAGAAGTTTCCCCATCTCATGGAGGCACTCAATGCAATGGGGACCATTGCTTCCTAGGGGGGAGGACCAATCCATGTGGATATTAGTTTCCACCTACCTATTCCAGTTGGATTCCCACCATTATTCTTTTAGTTTCCTTAATGGTAGCACAAATTACTATTTTTTGCAGTTGTTTGGGTCCTAAACTTTCAGATCCATTTTGAAGGCTTAAAATACAGTTTTTGGGAAAACGGAGACATTGAAAAATTGCATGATTAGTTTGCATGTTTTTTTTGGCCTCCTCTTGAAAATATTATAAACGAGGTATGATGATAATCAAATGGAGATCATATGCCAAAGTTACGACCCTGGGAAGTTGGCGTTCCAACTAACCCCAAAAGGGCCCACAAGCTTATGGTGCTTCATCTCCTAGTTAGGTTTTTGGATGTTTAGAGTTTCCCATTTTTTATTAATAAGAAAAAGGCCTCTGAGCCTCATTGTAACATAGTTCATAAGGCATGTGGCCGCCACATATTTTCTCAAAGATAATCTACCATCGCTTGAGCCAGTCTATTTCCATTCTACATGTATACAATTTTTAGTACTTTATTATTAATGAATTGAAGTTATGTTTTCACTCCAACTCCGTGTTTATGTTTATATTCGTAATTCATTTTGTTGTTTCATAAATATGGATCAATCTGCATATTTTCATTTTGCACAATTTTTTATTAAGGCTATGTCTCTTTCTTCGGGACCCACATTTTGTACGCACTTAAAATTCATATCAACTTTATTTCAATGATTTAAAATATGTAGAGTGCAGAGGAATAACGATTGTTTTCATTGTATGAAGTGTGGA
Organism: Pinus tabuliformis; assembly: GCA_031772625.1. Classification (NCBI taxonomy): domain Eukaryota; kingdom Viridiplantae; phylum Streptophyta; class Pinopsida; order Pinales; family Pinaceae; genus Pinus; species Pinus tabuliformis. The sequence continues at coordinate 1,544,424,986 of CM062820.1, forward strand.
GGTGGAGTCAAAGCTCGGTTATTTGAGAATGTCCGCATTTCCATAATTATTCGTTAGTTCGATGTTTATAGTTCCATCTCCATTATAATATGTTTTATATGGAAAAATGTATAAATGTTGCACGAATCTAGTGAATCTATCATATTTATGCATATCTTAAGAAATTATCTATGTTCGTGAAGTTAAGGGTTAAGTCTGTTATGATTTCTGACGAATTGGATAGATCTGCGTGAAGGCAAGTCTAGGGTTGTTGATTAGCATGCGAAAGTAGATAGACTACTTCCTTAGGGTCTATAAAGACTGATCACGGACCTTCATGAAGGTCTAGAAGTTGTTTCTCTTGAGTTACAGTATCAGGCCATAGAGGGATACAAATATGCGTGATGGCAGATCTAAGCTTTAAGAGCTAAGAAAACTTACCACACTTTCTTTGGATGCAGAAGCCTGGTTCTAGTATCCCCTAACACTACTTCGGGTGAGACTGTATCCTGCACTATAAAGGTTGTTGCTGAAAGAGCCAATAGTTAGGGTTTTGTTAGTTGGCGTGAACAACTCTGAACCTTGGTCAGGACCCCTTTCACTAGTAGAAAGTTATCCAAAGCTGAGAAAATTAATCCATTACAGATCACGAAGGGTTGACGATGGTCTACACGCTGCAAAAGTTTAGGCATTATTTATTGGGTGGACACTTCAAAATGTATACATATCACTTCCCGTTGAAGTACCTGGTCAATAAGCTTGCGTTGGGGGGGAAGATATGCCAATGGTTACCATTGTTCCAGGAGTATGACTTTGAAGTGATTATGAAGCCTGGATGACTGAATGGAGGAAGGGTTGGTAGATGTGCAGCTCTTTGCAGTGCACATTGTGGATGATCATTTTGCCAATATCATTCAATTTTTGACAACGGGAACAACTCCGGAAGGTTATTCCACTCAACAGAAGAACGAGTTAGTAGTTTGCGCTGTGGGATTTTAAGTGATTGTGGGTCATTTGTATAAGATGGGAATGGATGAGATACTATGAAGGTACGTTCCGAAGTTTTAATGCACTAGTATCCTAGTTAAAGTGCACGGAGGAGTGGCAGGAGGTCACTATGTAGGGAAAGTAACCGCGTAGAAGATTTTAAGCATTGGGCTATGGTGGCCAACATTACACAAGGATTCTAAGGCATGCGATTCTTGCTAAAGGATGGGGAAGCCTACACAGAGGGATGAGTTGCCTTTAAATCCTCAAGTTTCATTGCAGGTATTTGATAAATGGGCTATTAAATTTATAGGTCCAATAAAACCACCAGGCAAGAAGACGAGTGCACGGTACATCATTACTACAACAGAGTACTTAACCAGATGGTTGGAATGTGCAATGAGTGAAGGATTGTACAACTTCCACTGCTGTAATGTTTTTGTTTGAATATGTCTTAACAAGGTTTGGATGCCCTAAGATTTTGATGACTAATAGGGGTAATATTTTTTTGAATGAAACGATTTGCACGATGCTTGAAGAATTTTAGGTGTATCATCAGAAGAGCATGCCCTATCACCCACAGACGAATGGAACGGTGGAATATTTTAACAATATTTTGGAGCATGCATTGACAAAGGTCTGTAACGTGTAGTGGAATGAATGGGACATGCACGTACCTATTGTTTTGAGGGCTTATAGGAGGACCTGCAAGAAGTTAACTAGTCAAACGTCATTTAGGCTGGTCTATGTAATTGAAGCTGTAATGCCCATGGAGTATATTGTCCCAAGTTTACGTATTGCAGCATTGACATAGATCGCGGATCATGAGACCTTGGAGGAACACCTCGCACAGATCTTGGAGTTAGAAGAAGACCGCTTTCTTGCAGGACTTCACCAGAAAGTGAAAAATGAATGCAAGAAGGCATGGCATGATCGACATATTAAGTTGTGCATGTTCAAGGTAGATGATTTAGTGTTGTTATATGACAACAAGTTCGCGAAATTTCTGGGAAAGTTTCAAATGCACTGGTTGGGACCATATGTTATTAAGGAGATCACGGATGGTGGCGCAGTTCAACTCGTGAAGCTGAATGGACAACCATTCCCTGGAAACGTGAACAGAAGTAAGCTGAAGCTATACACAAGGGATTTTTCCCCTGTGCAATGACTATATAGAAGTAAGACAGTCTTAGTAATCTAGGTAGTTGCAAGGGATTGTGGGACTATAAAATACATTGCCCGATAGAGTGAAAGACATGGTAGGGAGGTTGTGCGATAGACGACCGGGGTGTGACAGGTGAAGATGCGTTGGATGAGATGTGCCGTGGAGGATGGTGCCACACAGATGGGTCCCAAAGTAGCCATTAGAATTACTATTTATGGATTGATGGCCAAAACTCAGTTAAGAGGAGCGGGTAGGCACCATTTATGGCGAATACATTTGGAGATATTTTGTCAAAGATGCATTTATGACCAAAATTTGGGTGGAACGGTTAGATTTGAATTCAAAATATTCTATAAATTGAGCATGTTGCTTCGCCGAATAACACTTTGCAATCTGAGAGTTGTTTGGGCACTTTGTTGTTTAAAGATTATGAGTCATCAATTATGGGTGGATTTTGTGACTCGCCCCTCGTTCGCAATTTTTTTTGCAGAAGGTCGAGAGTTGTTCATAGAACATATGACTGCTACAAACCCCGTAGAATCCATAAGTTCTGAAGCTTTCGTTTCTGATGCGTCGGGCCAGGAAATTTCAAGTATGGAAGCTACAACCCCTATGCCTACTGTGCCGAGGTTGCTTAGGCCGAAGCAATCAACCACAAAGGAGAAGAAGAAGAAACCAATGCCGGTGAGACATTCACCGAGGAAGAACCTTGAAGTGCGACAAAAAGAGAAAAAAGATAAACAACCAGAGAAAGTGTTCGATTTGGAGGAGAAGGAATTCCAAGGCATAAAGGAATTGGATGCCGAAGAGGTCGAGCCTATCTCACGGCTTCCCATGTATATCCCACCGCGAAAGGAAAATACCAAAGTCACCAAGGACCCAAAGCACATATGGCACATGTTTCCCTATTTGTATATGATCCAGATGTGCAAGAGATCGTGGGTAGTTGGCCAGTAGAGTGGCGCGAACCCACATAACTTGGTGTGGGTACAAGTAACGATGTAGAAAGTTCTGTTGTGCAGTCGACCACTGCATAGAAGTGAAAAGAGGTAGCTCAGAAGGTAGCGTGAGCTATCACTAAGAAGAAGAAGAAGGAAGTTGCTGCTAAGGCAGCTGCGGAGAAAGAATGAGCAGAGAAGGAGTGTGCTGCAAAAGAGCAGGTTGAGAAAGAATTCCTGGACATAGGTCGAGCTAGGTAGTCTTCACAACAAGATCGAGGTGCCAGCTGAGTGACTCGAGGGTGAGTCACCATATTTGTGTTGGGGGTCTATTGGGATAGGGTCCCTAGGGCCAGTGTTGGGGTTAGTTAACCAAATTTTCGTAAATTTTTTGTAAAAATATGTAAAGTCTCTGTGAAATGTGGATGTAGAATGCACAACTAGATAGGAGTCAAAGGGGTTTAGCCCCTTGTTTTGATAAGTAAATAGGTTAGTTTTGAGACTCACCCATGGTTTGCGGACCATGGTATTGTATTGGAAATGTTATATAGTTGAGTCATAGTGAAGGTAACTAATGGTCATTGATAACTTGGGGTCAAGATAGAGATTGTTTTGGGCAAGTGCTAAGGCAAGAAGGCTCTGCTTCCTGTACTTAGGCTAAAGGGGAGGCTCTTGTAGTTGAGTGCGCAGGAGGCCTTGGAAAGTCGGCTGTTGAGTGCGCGGACCCCTGAAACTAAGTGCACATGGTAAAGGAGTCTATAATCTGAACAATGAAGCTTAATAAAGACTGATTGTGAAGAAATACTTTACGCCTGAGTATTATTGTCTATTATGTTTATGTTATGATCTTTTTCTTTATAATATATTTTCTATGGAAAAATGTATAAATGCTACATGAATCTAGTGAATCTATCATATTTATGCATATCTTAAGCAATTATTTGTGTTCGTGAAGTTAAGGGTTAATAATGTTATGATTTCTGATGAATTGGATAGATCTGCGCAAAGGCAGGTCTAGGGTTGTTGATTAGCACACAGAAGTAGATAGATGGCTTCCTTAGGGTCTATAAAGAGTGATCACAGACCTTCGTGAAGGTCTAGAAGCTATTTTACTTGAGTTACAGTATCAAGCCATAGAGGGATACCAATATGCACGACGACAAATCTAAGTTGTAAGAGCTAAGACAACTTACTACATTGTCTCTGGATGCAGAAACCTGGTTCTAACATCCCCCAATACTGCTTCGGGTGAGACTACAGTTTTCACTATGCAGGTTGTTGCTGAAAGGGCCAACAGTTAGGGTTTTGTTGGTTGGCGTGAACAACTCTAAACCTGGGTTAGGCCCCCTTAAGCCAACAACACGTATCATTCTAATAATTTTCGTAGTGTGTATAATGAAATATTTATTCACATCTCTACATTCAGAACAGTGTTTTGTTGTTTGATAACATTGTGTTTCCACATTTACAGGTCCTCTCTACAGTGTGTTTTTATGGAAATGTCTCTTTGTGTGGAAGTGGAGAGGAAGATTTTATTGTGCGAAGTGTGGAGGGGTAGTGGAAGCTTGGTTTTTTTAGGATGGTCACATTTCTGCAATTTGTGGTTATTTCCACGTCTGCACCTCCATATCCCACACAATGAGATCCACCTTTGCATATATTTTCTCTGCACTTCCATATTTTACATAATCATAGATTCGTTCACACTTTGATAAACTTATAATAGAGTTATCTTAATAAACTTAAAATAATAAATATTCATATATTAATTCAACTCATGTATTACATATATTAGTTAAGAATTTCAATAGTGCGAACAATGAAAGTTTTATTCGTATTTCTGTATTCAACACAATGTGTCATTATTTGAGAACAATGTGTTTTGGAATTTTCATTATGCATTTCCACATTCTACATAATGAAATTAATTCAATTAAAAATAAAGGAAATTAACTCAATTAAAATTTATATTAGCAACAAGTTCATATGTGCAAATTTAAGGCCCATAAAGTTAATATATCAATTTTGTTTCGAGGATTTCAAATTGTGCGCAGTGGAGAGGAAGATTTTATTTTGTGCAGTGTGAAGTGCAGAGGAAGAAAAATGGAATTAACTCAATTAAAATTAAAAAGATTAAAAACATATAATTTGATAATCCAGTGATGGATCAAAGACAATGAACATAGTTTTAAAAATTGCTTTGTAGATGGTATACTATCTAGTTCTCATAGATAACAAGTACTTAGTTCACAAATGAAAAATCACACCTAGCATTCAGGAAGCTCAAATAAAATGACGTTATGTAGACATAGTAGTGGGGGCAGTTAATCGCCTACACAAACTTTTCATGCCTTAAACTTTTGTAGTTCTTTTTACAGTAAAGTTTGAAAATTGTTATATGTTTTAATCATTTAAATTTATGTGGAGTGTGGAGATGCAAAATAATCTTTTATTTTGCTTATTCAACATTTTCATACCCAGAGCCACCGAATATAGTTAATATTTTTAGGTTAATCTAGAATGTATCTGAAGATGAACATTACGAATTAAATTTTTTGTTGCACACCCATTGTCTTGCACAACACTCCTTTCTCACACACATTAAAAAGAGACTTCATTTAATATTATATACTAATTTTCTATGTAAAGTTGAAACAATTTCGTGTCTATAGAATAAAATTCCCTTTGTAGCATTTTTCTCTCCCATATGCCCCTCTTTCGCACAAATTCATAGCTCTATGCAGTTGTTCTCATTTACATGTTCATTGAAAAAAACAAAAAACAAAGTGGAGGAAGCTTTTATTGTGCTTAAGATTAAAACATTTAATTTGAAAATCAAAATAACTAAATTTGTTGTACATATTCCAGTAATAAAGAATTAAGTGTAAATGAAAGTGAAACAAATACCAAACAATATTATGTATGAAGCAGGTGTATACCCAAAAACCCAAGTTGCACAAAATCAATATATCAATTTCATTTCAAGGTGTGGAAGAAAGGTCACGTTAACAAATCTCAATAATTAAATACTAATAAATAGAAAAATTAATCTGCTAAGATTTAAGGACACTCACAATATGTGAAAACATATATAGTGATTGTTTAACTATGAACTCTCTTTCAGATCCTTGAATTCTTGAATGAATTTATCCAACATAGCTTTAATGAAATATTTCATTGGACTATTGTAATCTCTAGATTAACATATTCATTGAATATTTGCTTCTCAATTTCCATAGCCTCTTTTTGTAATTCAACAACCAAGATAAAATTCTCTTCATTAATACTAACAAAAGTAATTAATCATTTACTACTTTCCTCCGTAGTAAAATGAGTTATATCATCAAACTCTCTTGTTGTTGACTCTTTTAGCCTCTCCAATTTGGGTTTTCATGTATCTCTTGTAATTAATTCATAATCATGTATGATCTGTGGATTGTTTAGATCTTGAATATTTTGTACCGCCTTGAGAAACACATCACCTCTTCTAATGTTTATGATTTCGCATTCAGAAATAATAATTTCTAGTGTGCTGATTCTTTTAGACCATCCAGCTTTTGCCTACTTCATTCAATTAGCATTTGGGATTTCTCTATTCTTTTTTTCTAAATAAGATAGTAAACCAAGCCTTTGACTAAAAGTAAGTAGGTCATTGTTAATGAAAAAATTGTCTTCCTTAACATTACTTTAAACCAAATCGATAAATGAGTTAATTCCATGTGCTAAATGAAACAAATCAGAAGCTTCTTGCCATGCATGTTCAATGATTTCCAATCTTTCGAATGTATGAGTAACAATATAAGATTTGAATTCATTAAGGATTTTGAGAGATTTATTAGGTCAATGGGATATGTTGGGACTAGAAATTTTTGATGGTGGTGTTTGTATTGCTAGTTGTTATAGCACCATTTAACACCCTTACTAGATTTGATGCTCTATAATATGGCCTAGGGCAACCCTTCCCTACCAGACTTGGTCCATTTTCTCAAAAAGAATGTTTTAAATCCAATACACTCATTTGATGCTTTGAAAAAAGCATTAACCTTTGGTCCTTTAATGAGTCGACCTGATTATAGCAGAGACTTACCTTTATATCTTGCTGCAACAAAATCAACTATTGGTATGGTTCTGGTTCAGGAAGATGATTCTTTCACTGAGCATGTAATCTATTATCTGAGTCAAGGCTTCGTGGGCCCTGAACTGCAATATTCTGCCATTGAGAAATTAACTTTGGCAGTTATCCATGTTTTCCAGCGACTTAAATATTATGTTTTGCTTAGAATTTTTTTTTTCTTATTATTTGTCATTCCATTTCAATTTGTTCTCAGCAAGCGAGTGATTGGGGGAAAATACAATAGATGGATTTTCATTTTACAAGAGTTCAATCTCGAATTCATGTCAGCCAAGTCTAAGAAATCATTAATATTTGCAAAATTGATCTCAGAGTTTCCTTGTGAGGAAGAAATAGTTTATGTGGAATCTTTTCCGGATGAACATATTTTCCTTATTTCCTCGCAAGATTCTTGGTATGGAGATATCATTATATATCTCCAGACTTCGAATTTTCCTCCCACTTTTTCGAAGGATGAATGTAGAAAGTTATGTCACTTAGATAAAAGCTATATTATTATAGGTGACATTTTATATCGCCGTGGGGTTGATTCAATCCTTATACGTTATTTAACCTTAGAAGAAGCTAAGTCTTTGCTAAATGATTGCCACAATGGAGCTTGTCGTGGTCATCTATCTGGGCTTGCAACAACCCAAATTTATTTGTGTGCAAGCTACTTTTGGCCCTCGATCTTCATGGATTGTGTTGAAGCGGTCAAGAGATTCCACCCTTGTCAAGTTTATACTTGGAAAATGTGCATGCATCCAGCTCCACTCTTTCCTGTGATTACTGTCGATCCATTCACAAAGTGGGTTATTATTTTACCACTTGCAATCCACCTTCACCGGGAAATCATAAGTATATCATCATAGTTGTCGACTAATTTACTAAGTGGGCTAAGGCTACGCCCAATTTACAAGAACGATGTTGAAACAACAGCCCTGCTTCTCTTAAACCAAGTCATTTCCCAATTTGGTATTGCCAAAGAGATTGTCACTGACCATGGTAGCCATTTCTAGAACCAGATGATGTTTGAATTGGCTCTTAAGTTGGGTTTATGACATGAGCATTCATCTCCTTATTATCCTTAGGCCAATGGGGAAGTTGAAGCTGTGAATAAATCCCTAAAAATCATCTTGGAAAGGACGATTAACAAAGCTCCATCTAACTAGCACATTATGTTATATCTAGGGATTTGGGCATACTGAATGTCAGTCAAAACTGCTATAGGTTTGACTCCTTTTCAACTATTTTATCAGTTGGAATCAATTTTTCCTACGGAATGTGAAATTCCTTCCCTTAAATTAGTTGTTGAAATTATTCCAGATACTTCTGTTATTGAAGAATGCCTCGTTCATTTGGAACATCTCGATGAGTAGCGTCGAGATGCGGCCATAATCAATGAAGCTCATAAAAAGAGAGTAAAAGCTCAATATGATAAGGTTGATCGTCCTGAAGTTTTCTCTAAAGGCAACCTTATCTTGGTTTATGACCAAGACAAAGACACCTTGGGGATAGGCAAGTTCAAATCTATGTGGTACGGTCCCTTCATTGTTAAAGTGGTCTTGAAAAAGGGAGATTATGAGTTTGTTTATTTTGAGGGAAACAAATTGGTGGAGCCTAGAAATGGCCTCTATCTTAAAAATTATTTTTCTTAGGCTTCAGCCTAGCATTTTCTTGGTTGTAAATATTGTATATTTGTGCATATCTATCTATCGGTTTTGTAGTGATGTCAATATTTTTGATATGCTTTGGTGGGTATTGATGGACGATTTGATATATTTAGGGTTCATTGAAGGTGCTATCAAACACACATGGAACCTTACTTCCACGGCTTGGGTGATTTATTATCCATTCGGCCAGTTGTTGGTTTCAAGAGGCGTATGTATAGGTATTGCTTCAAAAAATGTTGTTGAGTATACTGCTATCATTAATTTATTATTTGAGGCAATATCTCTTGGAATTGATTCATTAGTAGTATACTTGGATTCACAACTGGTGGTATCTCAATCAAACAACATCTATCGTGCGAGAGATCCTTATTTATATCGCCAATGTCTGAGAGTGCATTTATTACAGATATCATTTATTTATATCACATTTATTCATATTCCACGATTAGAAAATTCATTTGCAGATTCTATTGCTAATCAAGCATTAGATTGGCACATAAATCATTCATCACATTAAAAATAGAAAATAATCGAAGAGTCATATATATATATATATATATATATATATGATCATCAAAGTGAAACCATTGGTACATAGATAGAAGTTTTATGTTCAAAATAATATACAAAATTGGGACAAAATCGTCCTACAAAATTAGGGCTTATGCCCATAATCATGTCTAATCAAAAGATCTGATCATCCATAAGTTTATATCTATGGGTCCTGCTCAAGGTGAGCATCATGGAAGAAGACGATGGCATTTTCCACTCGTTGGAGCTGTTGCACCCAATCACGTGGCACTCCTACCACACGCCTCTGCATCTCTTCCAGAAGGTCTTCTATGGATTCCATAGGTACCTGGTGAGTCAGTATCACCAAGTTTCTCTGTACAACATGAACGATCATTTCAGTCTCAGTTGAGGCCCCCTCTGCTTCTCTTCCATGATGCCTGTGCCTAGGTAGACCCGCAAGTCTTACTGGTCCAATACATGTGCCTTGATCAAAATAATTTTGTAATTATTTGTCTCATAAAAAAAATTCAGTTTACTTATACTTAAAATATAAAAAGATCAAAAATTAAAAACGTTTTTACCTATATCTCCCCACGTTGCGTCCGATGGCAACACAAATTTGGGTCTCCTCTGAAATCCATGCTAGCGTAGGGGTAGTCCTCAATAACTATGACTTGTTTTTCCCACCAAGAGAAGAAACTGTCAACGAAAGTGTTTCTAGGGAACTCACCACCCCCTAGTATCTTCATTAGATTAGCCCATATGCCCATTTGAGGATCCCTTGGGTTGCTAATGGTGGACAATACCTTGGGTCAAATCCCTTGTACTCTCTTGAAGAAAAAGGAACACAAAATGGTTCCATATCTGAAGTTTTTTTATTTGACCTTTTCTGATGGATGTAAGTTGCTTTTTCATGTTAGTGAAGAGGGGTGTACAACAATCAAAAACTATTGTGAGACACTCTATAAATGGTAAAGAGAATTATTATCAAGGCTGACCCATTCACTCTATAAATGGTAAAGAGAATTATTATCAAGGCTAAGCTCTCTGCATGTTTAATTGGAATTTGAGTTCCAATATTCTCTGTGTTCCCTGGGCATTAGATATGTACATAGTCCTCTACACTGAGGCTCCCTCTAGTTCTTCCCATCAAATTGAGACTAGTGATAAAATATACATCCTCTATTTATATTCTTAGAGGAATTTGTTCAATGACGAAGGCATCTTCTTCCTGATCCCAATAATGGATCATTATCTCTAGTAATTTGGTGTTTTCCTTCATGCTTGGCATCTTGAAATTTTTTAATGAGCCACATCCTTTTAAGGCATCTAACACCATTTTATCATCCATCACTTCATTTTCAATTGCACTATGTTCCCTTTCTCTCCATGTAATAAACATCTTGCAAAACAAATGTTTCTTGGATCATTAGAAATTGTGCTTTAAATTTTCAAATTGCGCACACGCAGGTTCACTATATACACAGTAGTGTATAGGGTCGTTTTATACGCGAGTCTGCCATGTCCATACTGGGTGCACGCAGGAAACAATTTTTTAAACTAATTTTCTACAGTGAAATTTTTTAAAAAGACATTTTAAAAGCAATAAAATTTATCTAATAATCATTTAGGAGATTACCTGGATAGTTTATGGTTGAACTGACGAATGAATCAAATGGATTGATGTTGCTTGAGTTTTTTCTCCAGATCTCCTTCACTCACTTGTTCACAATAAAAATGAAAAATTGTAAGTCAAAAGGTATTTATATAGGTTGACATGTAAAAATCGATTTTTTCAAAAGTTCATATTTTCTTTGCAAAACTTTATGAGTTTTGTGACCTTTTTGGCTTGGAGTGTTGGGATGGGTCATTTTTAGGACACTGGAGATTTTGAGAGACTGCTTCGATTCCAAGACCGTAGACCCATCATGGCAGGTATTGTTTTTCACTCAAATATGGGTTAGGGATATCATTTTCCATTGCATTTTGCATCCTAGCCTCCATACTACAATATCTTGGCCATAGGGTCGACCCCATCATGTCTTGGTTCTTAAACCATCTTCACTCACCAACTTATAAAATCATGACATGATCGTATATCCAACCTTTACATGGGCATCTTAGTTATATTCTCGCTAGCATATGTTTCCCAAGATGCTATACTACGTAGGCCCATGAATCCTCTTTAGTCCCACCATGACTTGTGTGTTGAAGCTTCATTCTCTCACTTCTTCGCTATTTTTCTGGCTTTATACCCTAGAGGCTCCTTTGTGTTGAGTTGTACCACTGCATTGCATGTTGAATATTTTCCTCTTTTTGGCCTCAAGCCAGCTTCATTTGGACTTGTCTTTAAGCCTCTTTTTTGGCCAGACCTTTCTGTGAAATCAACCCTGCAATAATTTAGTCTCTGCAACTTGACACTTGCATTCTTTTGAGTGTCATTGACCAGTTTCGTCACCTTGCATTGATCATAGGCATGTTCCACTCCTACGAACTAGAACATTTGTGCTTCGACACTCGTTCTTTCCACTGTATTATAGCCATTATTTTATTCTTTTTTGGGCTTTCTAAATATGAAAAAGACAAAAAAATTAAATATTTCAAAAAGAGCGGGAACGAAACATTACTTCCATGATTGATGAGAGCTAGATTCAGTTGTGTCGCCCTTGAACAAATAACTCAAAATTAATTATTTCATCCATTGGGATGGGCTTTAGTTTGACTTAGGAGAGCCTTAACATTGTTATTGAGTCACTACTCCTCTAGTTGGTTATCTCTTCCAATCATATGGAGATTTTGTTTGTGCCTCTTGCATGAAAAACTTATACAAAGTTATCATATCTTGCCATATTGTCACATTTGAGTAATGATTTTGTTCAAGGGAGGTAAACTTGAGTCGGCCTTTCTGTGGTGTCTCTTGAATTATTTTTGGTTGGCCATCCCTGGTTGTTAGAGTCATGTTCACTATCACATCAACTATTTGGTCCTTTGCTCCTGCTGGTTTGAGAAGGTCTCCATTGAATTTTTTCTTGTGGGTATTTCTCTTATTGACTACAACAAATTTCTCTAAGAGTAGTGATCTGGAATTTATCCAGGATAAAGAATGAAAGGTATTACAGACTCATGTGAATGGATGTGCCTATGTTACTTATGCAACGGATTGATAAGATTGCTAGAATACATAGACATTGAGGCAATAAGAGAAAACATAACAGTCAAACATGTAAACAAAACAAGTTTAATAAGGAGTTCACCCAATGATCCTGGGCTACGTCTCCTAGTCCAGCCTTTCAGTGGTGGCCTCTCTATTATGTTTTCAAGCAGAGTTTTACAATAGTGAGCTCGATTCGAGTCTCACTAATAGAATGAAGTTAGTAGGAATGGAGTGCACAGACTCTCCTTACTGAAACTCAATCTCTGAGGGTCACAGTAGTATCACAGGCCTATACCGAGGAGCTTGCTTCAACCTCTCAAGCCTTCAATGGAGTACATAGACTCTCTAACTCTCTCTGGCTATGTCTGGCTCGATGCTACCTTAGGTCAGCTCGGTTTCTACTCTCTATTCTCTGTTGTTATCTTCTGTGTCCTTGTGTGTTTCCTCTCTATATGCTACTCTCTCTACTTCTGTCAGTTTATGGCTTTAAAGCCAGTCTGTTCTTTTGACTGTTCATTTCCACTTCCTGGCCTTCTGGTTTCCTTTCCTCTATCGGCTCGAATTCCTCTGCTCTGTGTCATCATCACCAGGTAACCCCTCGTAGGGAGGTGGCCACTTGTTTGTTAATGAATTGGGTGTCAGATTCCCTGAATCATATGCGAATGTCCGTTAAATCTATTTTCTTCAAGATCGCCCACGAACATGAATCATTTGCCAACTCATCATCCTTGTCGGACTTCAAATCCCTTATAATCTTGCCTTTTAACCTGTCAAATCTAGTCAGTCATTGGGATGTATCTCTGCCATTGATCTAGGCCCCCTAGATCCAACCGTCATCCTTAATATTGACCGGACAAGTCGCATGATGTTTACCCATCCGATGCGAGCAATTTTCTCTCTCATCCGCCAGACGCGTATTGCTCGATGTGTGGCATCAAGCGGGACTCAGTCAAAACTTCTTACCACCTCGAAGCCCTCCAATATCCTGCTAGTTTGGTGAATCCCATGCTACAGAATCGAAACAGTTGCTTTTCCGAATTTTATAGCGATTTTGGGTACGGGTGCTTTGGGGATTTCCTTCACTGAGGGGGATGCCCTACGATACGCGATTAGTGCTTATCAGAATCCACCTCTGTTTCCCGAATTGGCCTCCGGTTTTTCCAGTTTTGTGCCATTACACGTTACCATGGGCCAATGGTCTGTGCACTTGACTGAGGGTCCTCATTGCTTTGTGGTGGGCTCCAATATTGTAGCAATAATGCTACAACTCCTGGAGCTTCCTTCTCTAATTTTATCAACCCGGTAGTTCGTAACAAACTTGGAAGCGACGGTGCTGTATGCACAAGTACTAGCTCTTGTCGCAGCTGTCACTTGGTCAGCTGGCACAAGTCCGCTAGGGCTCAAGCCAACTTCTATATGTTCTTAGAAGAAGCTTTCTAAATGATGAACGAAGACTATCTCAAAGGAGATTAACCTACTTTGCAAGAATGGACTGAAAGCCAACCAAACATGGAAACCCTAGTAAACCCTAATCTGACTAGCTTAATCCTTACAATGCAACGATGGGAATGTAACTCCTAAAAATGATGCCATTACTTATAGTGATATGAGATGCATGAATTTAAACTACTTCCATTGAAGAGAACACTGTTTTTATATTTTTGCTTAAGTGGTTGGAGTTATTATGATTTTGTTTCTTGTTGGGTTTTGACTGTGCAGGGGGTAGTTCGAAGGGAAGGAAGGCTTGGAAAAGGTCTGGAGGGCTAGGAGAGGTTCCAGGGGATCCCTAACATCATTCCACAGAAGTCCACAACGTTCAGGTGCTTGGAAACCGAGGTTGCAGGTTTCTACAGGATGTCTACAGGGGATCCTACAGGAAACTCGGGATTTCTACAGGAAGTCTTCTAACTTCTACAGGATGTTCTACAGTTGGAGTTTTGGGTGATGGAGGAGTCGAGGAGCTGTATGGGTGGATAGGTAGGATGAAAAGGGAGCTTGTGATGGCTCAGGGACAGAGAGATGAGGTGGAGAGAGAGTGCATGCAGTTGGTTGGTGGATGGAAGGGTGGAAGCAATGAAAAGTCAAAAAGATGGAGCTACGTGGGCTGTAGAAGGGTTGGAAGGCAAACGAGCTGAACAGAGGTTGAGTAGGTGGCTTAGGCGTGGTTGAGAAGAAGAAGAAGATAATAGAACAATGCTGCGCAGTGTAAATGGAACAAATCCTCTATGTCTTGCACAAAACTGAGAATTCATCCACCTATTCTAACTGTGTTATTAAACCAACAAACAACAATGTAAATTGTGGAGAGAAATCGTGCATGGTGTTGGAACGAAGAAGTATTGCTCAAGATCAGAATGCATGGATGGATCTACAAGTGAAATGACTGTGTTGCAGCTTGCATGAACATATAAGACTGCGTTTTTTTGGTGGTTGGTACGGTCTACACCCCCAATCTCTAAACAGAGATGGCAGCGAGTGCACTATCAACCTTTTCTTGGAGCTCTAATGAATTCTAATACTCCTACTCTAATTTAAGCTGCTGGAAGCACTTTAACCATAAACTAATCCTACTCAATCACATTAAAGAAATTAAATCAGCAGACTATGTTTTTCAAATGCATGTCAAAGCAAAGAAATGAAGTGTTGAAAGGAAAAACAAGTAACAATACAAGGAAAAGGAGGTCTATTGCTCTCAGGTTGGGCCCTAACCTGAGAGCTATAGCTCCCTTAAGAACTCAGAATTGAATCCAAAGCTGCCTGCCTTTATTAAAATATCATAATCATGAGTCTAACATCCTGCCAAAACTGGCTTACAAAAAGCAAAAACCGAGCTGTAGCTCGTGCTTAGAAATTGCAACAGTAGTTCAAAAGTTCAAAAAGCTCCTATCAAAGGCTACGACCTCAATATTTATACATGATGAGGATCAAGCTGGCTTCCTCAATTAGTGGAGCTTGGCTGTCCAACTGAAAGTGAACTGTTGTTCCTGTAGAATCCGTTGGCTGCCTTTCAGCTCGGTGGGGATAGCTGTTGGAGCTCGGAGTTGGGGTGGAGATCACGAGGGAGGTCGTTCAAGGCTGTAGACAACCTCCCTATGAACCCGCAATGCCACCTTTGTTGTCTCCTTGTCTCCTTCTGCGTGGTCTTTGCTCCATTTAATGTCAAAATACCTGAAATCATCATGTATTAGTCACATAGGAATAATGCCTGCCCTTCTTCCTACAAATAACACGAATATACTAAGAAATGATGCATAAGTGATAAAAGATGAAGGGTTGAGCACGATAAGTAGGCCAAATGAGCCCAAATTGTTACCAAAAATTGGGGCTCATCATCACCCCCCAGCTAAACTATTTGCTCATCCTTGAGCAACTTAGTCCAATTCTTCATCCTTCATTGCTTTTACTGCTACCCTTATATCCCAAGCCTCTGTAGTAGTGTCCTCCTTGCTGATATGAAACTCAGCTTTCCTGTTCACCTCTTCCCATTGTTCACTGTCATCCTTTTCTGTGCTGCCTTCAGTCAATCCTAGCAGCAGTGGTGGGTTGAGTTTAAGGCCAATCCAGCTGGCCTGGAGGTTTTGCATGGATTTCTTGTAAAGGGCTACCCTTACCAGAGCTTCCCTCATCCGAGTTGGGGTATGGTACTCTTGGATTTTCAAACTGTGTGCCAATGTATTCCATCTGTGTGTGCATGCTTGGACAACATTTTCTCCTAACAGTCTTTCCATGTATTCAAAATGAGCTATGGCTTGGGCCTGTTGATCTATATATCTTAATGAAGTTGTAGGATCAGTAGACAAGCGTTGGTGTGCTGAGATGAGTGCAACTGGATCCTCTGGTTCTACTCGAATGAGCAATGGCTCGTTTAATTCTCGGTTCATGACCGATTTTGTTTCTGCTGCTCTTTGATCCTCATGGTTCAACCATGAAGCGAACGCCATTAATTGCATATCACCCAAGGCAGTATTGGGATCCCAGGAAACTATATTAGGCAAGGCCAAATTATGGAGGTAAAACTCCGATAATTTGGCTTTATCTTCTGACGAACTAGTACTACACAACTCAGAAAATTTCTGTGGGTCTTGGATTTGAGAAATACCTCTTTGTGCCAAGGTATTTATTTGGAACTGAAGCCATTGGTCTTTCAAGTACAACCCATAGGATTTGGCAGGTTGTCTGCACTGTATTGCCTCCATGGCCCAACTGGCCATGCAGGCCAATTGTGCCTCTTTTTGCTGCAGCTATTCTTTTAGAGCTTGCACTTCAATTTGTGCTTGCCATTCTGCTTCCTGTAGAAGTGTCATTGGCTCCCCAAGACCGGTGGTTAGTTCCTTTTTGCCTTGCTGCTCTTCTGTGGTGTCTTTGGAGGATGTACCTGTCCCTGCCCTCAGCTCCTGTAGCTGCAATCTTAGCTTCTGGTTTTCTTCCTGTAGGTTCACTCTTTGGCAATTGGCCACATGTTTAGCCATGGCTAATTCACTCCTGGCCTCCTTGAGTTGCTCTTGTAAAGGACCTATGTCCGACACACCCTTTGACTTGGGGATCTTCATCCACGTGTGTGTATGGACTCTTTCTTCCTCTAATGCAAAAAACAGGGGCACAGTAAATTTCTGAGGTATGATTTTGCCCGCCTCTAAAAAGGTGTAGTATGAACTCAAACTAGGCTGAGGGCTGGGCTCTGGTATATGTTCTTTTTCTACTTCTTTAGGTGGCTCTACCTCGCCCTCCCTTGGTGGTGATGAGGGTCCTTCTCCTTCCCTCCTCTCTGTTTCCTATAGCCGGGCCAGAGTTTCCTGTAGAACATTTTCAGCCTCCTGTAGCCGAGCTTTTTCAGTCAACAGGTCTAATTTTTCCTGCCATGTAGTTTTCTTTGGGCTCCCCCTATCATAGGTGACTGATATCCTCAAGGGGGACACTTCCTTGGGCGATGTAGGGGCATCTTCAATAATAATCAAGCTGCTGGACGGAGGCTGTGGCTTGCCCGTCTTTATCCTAACACTTCTTCAAGCTTTAAAGTATAGAGGGGTCTCCCTCTTTCTCTTCTCCTTTGGCTTAGGTGGCGTGCTGAGGGCGGCCAACACAGCTACTGCCTCCCTTTCACGAATATCAGCTTTCTTCTCCTTGGGTTTCACTTTTTCAGGGCTTCCTGTAGAAGACCCTGTTTTAGTCAATTTCAGGCTTCCTGTAGAAGACCCTGTTTTAGTAATTTTCGGGCTTCCTGTAGAAGACCCTTTTTCCATAATTTTCGGGCTTATTGTAGAAGCCGGTTTCCGCTTTCCTGTAGAAACAAGTGTTGCCGTCTTGGTTTGATTTTCTGCATGGGTTTTGCTTTTTGACGTGGTTGCGGTCGCTGTCGAGGCACTCTTGCTGATGTGGACCTTCTCAGCCTTGTCCACTCTGCCTTGCAACCTTTTCTCTCTTGCTGTCAAGATGGGTGTGTCATCTTTTTCTTTGTCATCCTTTTTCTCATGCTTCTTCTTTTGCTCTTTCTTCTGCACTGTGGTCGGGGTCTTCTGGCCTATTTCTTTCTTTCCCGCGGCCACTGATTCCTTCTCCTCACTGCTGGAGGAACCACTTTCTTTGGTCAACATCCTTATGTCTCCATCCCTTGTCAAATTTCTGAATGCTTCCCATGAGAGGGGAACCTTGTATGAATGAGGCGCATCTTCAACAAGAAGTTTGATCAATGCATGGTGGGCTACCTGGTCTGGTATGCCTTCTTTTAACTTTGTGGCACACTCAATTAGAGATTGTAGCAGGAAATAGGGGATGCTCAATTTGTTTTCTACAGGAAGATCAATCTGGTGCCTCAATTCAGTGAGCAACCTAAAGTGATACCCTTACACAATGCTAAAATGGCCTTCACAGGTTATATACTTCATGATCTGCAGGCTAACTTCATTCCATGGTGGCAGCAAACTGGTTCTACGCACCCCATTTTTGTCCTCCGAGAACTCCTCCTCTGGGGGAAAGAATTCTTTCTTGGCCTGTTGGATCAACTTCCTTTCTTCCTTATCCCATGGCAAACCCATTGGAAGTTCAGTAATTCGACTGATATATTGCGGGGTGAGCTTGAGGCTTAGGCCCCTGAAGTTCACGGTGGCCAATGTTTTAGATTTCGGCCTCAGAGCTTGTAAACATTCTTCTGCCACTTCGTCGTCATAACCCTGCAATTTGTCACAGAAGGATATCCATTGTGCTCGTGTGAAGAGCTCCACCACCTCACGATTTTCCCTTAACTTTGTTGGATCAGTGGGTTCCCTTCTAATGAACCCACCCGGCATGATAAAAACTGTTGCTTTAACTAGAGGTGGCGAATGCGGAAGAAATTTGGTCTACTGAGATAGAGCGTAGAATTACACTTCTGTCGTGCACAAAATCCACGAAGCTTATCTCTGAGGACCTTAACACAACTTAATTACACTGACATCCTGTAGAATGACAGTTTATGCATAGCAAACAACAATTGCAACAATTTTCTATGACCAGACTGTAGACGACGATTCTGCCACCTTCAAAAGCCAATTGCATGGAGAGTTCAGGTTTACCTTTTTATCTGCCACCTTTTAACGTGAGGAACCCGCCTTCCTGTAGAAACAACTTTCCTGTAGGAGCAGCGTGCGATTTTTGGGAAAGACTGCAGTTGGTTTGCGCTCTCGGGGTTGCTTCACAGTCGTTCTGATAGCCAAAGGCTCGGAGTTTCGAATTGCAGAGGGATCCGGATGATCACTCGAGTTCCAAGCGGTGAATGATAAATGCATGGGGCGATCTAGCCGATTAGATTTGAATTGGCGGAATCCGTGGCACGGGGGTGAGCTGTCCCCGCCGGACTGTTGGATGGCGTCATCCCATCATTTGCCTGCGAGTTCACTTACTACCGCATCATCCCCCCGCAGATCCACCGCCGTCTCTTCTGCTAAATCTGTTTTTCCCGACGGGATTGCTCTCACGTGTGTGCTGCCCATTCCTTTTGTCATGGCCGCCACCCAAACATCCGACTAGACCATTAACTGGTCGACGTGGCCAGTCAACTGGCCATACAGCCGCTCAACCCATTCTATTCACACTTTGCAAACAATTCAAAGTAAAATTCATGCAATCTGACGGAAGAAAGGGTCGAGACACTTACCTGTGCGGCCGCAACACGATTTTTCGATTTTTGGACGATGATGAGTGGATTCGTTTGCCGCTGATGAATTTGCGCAGGCCCGGAGATTCATGTTTACAGGCTGCCGACGATGGATTGGATGTTGTGGCTGCATGCGCTCGCAGTTTCATTGCATATGGCCAGCGTTGTGATTGGTGTACACTCTAGCGGGCTTAACTGTTACAGGACTCCCACAGGATGCCTTGTAACAGTTCTTCCTCCTCGGGTGCATGCTGCACGACGAAGGATTTGGCCTCACGATCACGCTTCCTGAGCTCGTGGATGGCTGGGATGGATATGGTATGGCATCTCAGCATTTTTTTATCTTAAAAATTGCTTTCTCTTTGATAACTCAACGATCTGCTTTGCTGGTGCAGGTAACTTCGTTGCATGTCGACAAGGATGGTAGGACGAGGTGACAGCAGTGTGCAAGGGTGACAACAGTAGCTTGCATGCGTCCAAACCGATCCTTAGTCGTTAGATCTCCTCATAGAATGAATTCTGGGCCGTCCCGAACTTCTACAGGAAGTTTCCTGTAGAAATACAGAGCTTCCTGTAGAAAGTTTGCGTTTCCTGTAGAAAGTCTGCACCTTCCTGTAGAAAATCTGCATCTTCCTGTAGAAAAGCTGCATCTTCCTGTAGAAATCTCAAGCCGTGATGAAATTGTGCACATACCTTGGAGAAAATGAGTATTCTTGGAGGAGGTGCTGGTGAGGTCTCCTGACAGCATGATAAGGATCCTTGGCTTTGAGTTGAGAGGCTTCCTCTCCTCCATAGAACACCTGCAACCTGCATGCAATTTTACATTATGAACATGCTGTCCTTGTATTTTGTGCTTATTGTTTTTTTTTTTTTCTTTTTTTTTTGAAAGATAACAGGGGCGCCTCAATGAGGTTTTCACCCTTACCATCTGCCTTAAGCACCTCAGAGAGGTTTTCACTCAAGGATCTTTTTCACATCTCTTTTTTTTTTTTTTTTTTTTTGAAAGACAATAGGGGCGCCTCAATGAGGTTTTCACCCCTACCACCTACCTTGGGCGCCTCAGAAAGGTTTTCACCCAAGGATCTTTATTATTTATTCTTATTTTTTATTTATTTATTTATTTATTTTTTTTAGATATTTCAGGGTGTGCCCAGAGTAGAGGCAGAACCCTTCTCTATGACCAACACTGATTTCTCCATAGTTTTGATGAACTCTTGTCTTGAGAGAGGCTTCCTGTAGATCTTCAATCGATGCCCATTGACAAGCATGGGGATGGCTTCCTCATCAATTGTCTGAATAAGAACAGATCCATTGTCATGACATTTTTCCACTGCATATGGTCCCAGCCATCTGGTTCTCAGCTTCCCCTTAAAATCTTTGTACCTGGAGTCATACAACAGTGCCCAATCTCCCGGCTGGAATTGCTTGTCATGGAGATGTTGGTCATGCCACACCTTTCTCTGAAGTTGAACCACTTCTAAGTGAAGGAGGGCCTGCATCCGGTGCTCGTCCAGTCCATTCAGCTGCAATAACCTTTCTTGTTGTGCATGGCTGAGATCTAGATCTAGCTGAGCTACCATCCTCAAAGTGTTGTTCTCGAACTCAATGGACAGCAAAGCTTTCTTCCCATAGACCAGCTCATAAGGTGTGAAGCCGGTGGTGGTCTTCAAGGTTGTGTTGTAAGTCCATGTGGCCTCAACCAGGCGATCTGCCCAGTCCTTTCTGCTGCTGCTCACCACCTTAGTCAAGATCCCTTCCAATGCTCTATTGGTGACTTCCACCTGCCCATTTGCTTGAGGGTGATAGGGGGTGGAAGTCCTATGCTTGATCTTGTGATGAGCTAGTAAGTCTTCAACCAGGTTGGATGTGAACTGGCTCCCTTGATCGGTGACCAGCTCTCTTGGGTAGCCAAACTTGTAGAAGATGTTTTCTCTTAAGAACTCGGCCACCTTCTCTTCTGTTGCTGCTTTGATTGCTTTAGTCTCTGCCCACTTTGTCAGGTAGTCAGTACACACAATGATGTAAGACCTTTGCCTTGAAGGAGGGTTGATTGGACCCACAAAGTCCATACTGCACTTCTCAAATGGCTCAAGAGTCACTTGAGGTTGGAGAGGCATCTCATCCCTTTGAGTCAGTTTCCCCGTTCTTTGGCATTGGTCACATTGGCTGATATATCTTCTGACATCTTGATGAAGTGTGGGCCAATAGTAGCCTGCCTGCAGGATTTTGAAGGCAATCCTCTTTGCTGCAAAATGTCCTCCACAAGGCCCATCATGACAGGTGAGGAGGATATCAAAGACTTCCTCCTCCCTTACACAATGCCTTAAGATCTGATCGGGGCCAAGCTTGAACAGATTGCCCCCGATCCAAGTAAATGAGGCACTTTTTCTGATGATTCTTCTCTTCTCTCTTGAAGATAGGTGCGGAGGAAACTGTGCTGAAACAAGGTAGTTTGCTATATCAGCAAACCATGGAGAGAGTGCTGAGATAGAAAACAGATGTTCATCGGGCATCTGGTCATCCACTGTTCCATCCTCATCTGCAGACAAATCTAATCTAGATAAAAAATCAGCAACAACATTTTCTTTACCTGGTTTGTCAACAATGGTCAAATCAAACTGCTGCAACAAAAGTAACCATCTAATAATACGAGCATTCACATCTGGTTTATTCATTAAATATCTAATTGCAGCATGGTCTGTATGTACAAATGTTTGGTAGACAGTGATATAATGTCGGAACTTGTTCAGTGCATGGACCACAGCCGAAAACTCTTTCTCGGTTACAGTGTAATTCAGTTCAGCTTTGGACAAGTTTTTTCTAACAAAGTAAATGGCATATGGAAGTTTTTGTTCAACTTGTTCTAAAGCTGCACCTATGGCTTTGTTCGAGGCATCAGTGTGGATGTGGAAAGGTAGGGCCCAGTTTGGACCTCTCAAGATTGGGGCTGACACCAACTTGTCCTTCAATTCATTCAAAGCCCTCTGACAATCGTCAGTCCATTTAAACTCCACATCTTTTGCCAACAGGCCAAACAATGGTGAGGCTAGCTTGCTGAAGTCTTTAATGAATCTCCTGTAATACCCTGCTAATCCTAAGAAACTCCGAACATCCCTTACCTTTTGAGGAGGTGGAACCTTCTTGATGAGAGCAATTTTGTTAGGATCCACCTGTAACCCTTGGCAAGAAATGGTATGGCCTAGCACGGTCCCTTCAGTCATCAGGAATTCACATTTTTCGGGACTAAGGGACAGGTTCATCTCAATGCATTTGGTTAGGACTTTTCCCAGATTGGACAATGCTTCTTGGAAGTTGGCCCCATAAGGAGTGAAGTCATCCATATAGATTTCCACTGCATCATGGACCAGCTCCGAGAAGATGCTCAAGACAGCTCTCTGGAAGGTAGCAGGAGCATTGCATAGCCCAAAGGGAAGAACTCGGTAGGCAAAGGTACCCCAAGGACAAGTGAAGGTGGTCTTATCTTGGTCTTCCGGGCTGATTTGGATCTGGTTGTACCCACTAAACCCATCCAGGAAAGAGAAGAACCTCTTTCCTGCCAGTCCATCCAACACTTGATCTATGAAAGGTAGAGGGAAATGGTCTTTCTTGGTAGCTTTGTTCAGTTCTCGGTAGTCCACACAGATTCTCCACTTCCCATTCTTCTTGGGAACCAACACCAGAGGGGACACCCATTCACTATCTGAGATGGGGTAAATGAATCCGGCAGTTTTTGCAATTCTTCCTTGACAATGTCCTTAAGGGCTGGATTCATTCTCCTCTGAGGTTGCCTAACCGGCTTACAATCCTCTTTGATGTATATGTGATGGGTACATACTGAAGGATGGACTCCTTTCATCTCCTTATAGCTCCAAGCAAAAGCATCTAGATGGCTGGCCAACAGGCTACACAGCTCCTTTTCCTGGGAAGGAGATAGGGAGGAGCTGATCTTTAACATTCTCTCAGGGTCGAACTCCACATTCTTGACTCTGGGAGTGACAGGGTTGGTTGTACAAAGATCCACTAAGGTGCTGGCTTGGGCATCCTCCACCAATTTCTCTAAGGATAGTGCACTGGAAGGTGGATTCTGGATCAAGGTCTCAATCAAGTCATCCTCGGTTGGGGGGTCTCTTCTAGTGGTATCTAGGGTGCACAAAGGTGCTGAGTACACTTCATCCTCTTCTCCTTCCTCCAACCAAAGTGGTAAGTCATGCTCTAAGGAAGGTTGGGCAGGAGGGTATAGGACTAGCTGCTTGGACATAGGACCATTTTTGATGGTCATATTTCCTGCACGACAACTTATGTAAGCATCTGCAGTGGCTAACCAAGGCCTTCCCAAAATAAGAGGATATCCAGTAAGCTTTGCCTTGGGTTGCAGAACCAAGAAATCTGCAGGGTATTCCCAAGAGTCGACAGAGACCAAGACATCCTCCACAATCCCTTCGGGAGTCACAGTTGAGCGATCTGCTAGTTGCAGTACTGTCGAGGAACCCTGAAGATTGAGTTTGAGCATCGTATCCCTGGTCATCACATTAATGGCAGCCCCCAAATCAATCAAGGTGTGAGGTATGATGGTGCCATTGATGTGGACATCTACTACAGGACTCCCAGGATCTAGATACTTTGGGCAGATGACTTGTCCTAACATAAGGTCAAACAGTTGTCCTAAGACATTGATGGTTGAAGCATCTCTCTTTCGCCTGCCTGGGTGTTTGAAACACTTTTCCTTAACCAGTTTGTTGTATATTGGCACATCCTTGATGGCTTGGAGAAGTGGTATTTTCACACACAACTGCTTGAGCTCTCCCAGAAGCTCATCCTCCTCTGGGTTGGGTTGTGTGGTGGCTGTTAGTCTCTCAGGAAAGGGTGGAATAGCCTTTGGTTCACTTTCCTGTTTATCTTCCTCATCCTCTGGGGGAGGAGGTTGGCGATCCGGAAGAGTCTTTCCAGATCGAAGATTGATCTCTTGGATCTCCACAGCATAAGTAGGGCATGATGTTTCCCCAGTGTATACCTGTTGGGCCTGTCTATTGTTGGGGTTCGGGTTCAGTTGAGCAGGTATTTGAGGTTGCCTTGGAGGAGCAGGAGGTAAGGGTTGAGGTTGAACTGGTGGTGGAGGCAAAATGGCGGGAGGAGTGTTGTACTGGGGCCTCCACCCCGACTGAGGTGCATTCCACTGAGGCTGTAGCTGGGCATGTGAGTGATAGGAATGAGTAGTGGGTTGAGTAGGGTACTGAGGTGGGTAAGACCATGGAGGAGGCATAGACCAAGAAGGATGAGTAGGGGGACCCCAGGAAGGCATAGGAGTCGATTGGTTGGGGCTGTAATAAGCTTGGGGTGCCCCTTGCATCCCCTGCTAGTAAGGTCTAGGTCCTTGTGGCCTTCTTTGGTTGAGGAAATAGAGAGGTTCAGTGGGAGCTTCTGTCCCTTGGTACATGGCTTTAAATCCAGGTAGGGTTGGACATTGGTTTGTGGGATGGTCCTCCTCACAAACGAAACACACTTCAACCGAATGCAATGGTCATTCGTTCTTAGGGTGTCTCCTTGTACATCTAGGGCAGAAGATAGCCAAGGCTCTCTCAACTTCTTCCTTCTTCTGCTGGATCCTGAATGTGTCTAGTTGCATGGCAATGGTCTGTCTCACCTCACTCTTAAGATCTTCTAATTGATTTGCAAACTCATGTTTGGAGAAAGGGACACCAGCTGAGAGGAGGTTTCCTCTACCTCGTTTTTGAGCTGCCCTGGAGTGGTTTCTAAACACAGTCTTGATGTCCTCATAAGACAGTTGGTAAATATCCCCCCCAGCTAACATGTGAAGGGTATCTAAGAGGTCTTCAGGGACTCCTCGGAGCAGGACCAACTTGAGGGATTCAGGGTCAAGTGTGCACCTGGCCCGCTTATAGCTAAGTTGGAACCTCTCCTCATAATCCTCTAAGGACTCATCATTTCCCATAGTCATCCAAAAGATATCTCCCTTGGTTTCCTTGGACCTACAGTAATCCTGGTACTTGGTATTGAAAGCTTGATGCATCTGAGCCCAAGTGGCGATACTATTCCCAGGTAAGCCGATGAACCAGCGTAATGTTGCATCCTTGAGAGTGGAAGGGAAGAGTTTCAGCTTCTGCTCATCTTCAATATAGTCATAGGTTCTACAAAGGACAACAAACTCAAACAGGAAGGTATCAGGATCTTCAGTAGTCAGTCCATGGAAGTGAGGTAAAGCGGAGGGGCTAATGTTCTTCATTTTCATCTCTCCATTGGTCTCTCGGATGGGGAAGGCACCTTCTATTCTCTCATCTTCTCCTCTATTGTCAGCCATAGCTTCAGATGGGATGGTCTCTAATTCTTCTTCTGCTATAGGATCTTCGTATATCTCAGGGGGTTCACCTATAGGTTCTTCTGGATCACTGTCACCGAAGAAGAGAGAAGGGTGACTCAGTGATGTGGTGGGGGTGTTGGGTAAGAATTTTCCTGTTTTATCTCGATTCCTACGAGGCATGAAATGGAAAGACTTTTTTTTTTATTTGTTTTGTTTTTCTTTGGTACCTGCAAAACTGAAACAGATTGATCTACAACTAACTATCTTACTGAAATAAAGATGCAGAATTAAATTGAAAGCAGGAAAGAACTAATCTACTTTGCTCAAATGAAATTGCAGGAATGGAAATGCTAGTCTACGCTTGCAGAATTGAAATACTAATCTACGCTTGCAGAATTGAAATTGCGGAATTGAAATGCTAATCTATGAAAGCAGGAAATGTCTATGCTACTTTTGTAGAATGGAAATGAAATAAACTACTTAGCAGAAGGCAAGAGTAAGAAAATAGAAGAAAAGCAACAATTACTAATACTCTGACGCTTCCCCGGTAACGGCGCCAAAAAGATGGTGGGCTCCAGTATTGTAGCAATAATGCTACAACTCATGGAGCTTCCTTCTCTAATTTTATCAACCCGGTAGTTCGTAACAAACTTGGAAGCGACGGTGCTGTATGCACAAGTACTAGCTCTTGTCGCAGCTGTCACTTGGTCAGCTGGCACAAGCCCGCTAGGGCTCAAGCCAACTTCTATATGTTCTCAGAAGAAGCTTTCTAAATGATGAACGAAGATTATCTCAAAGGAGATTAACCTACTTTGCAAGAATGGACTGAAAGCCAACCAAACATGGAAACCCTAGTAAACCCTAATCTGACTAGCTTAATCCTTACAATGCAACGATGGGAATGTAACTCCTAAAAATGATGCCATTACTTCTAGTGATATGAGATGCATGAATTTAAACTACTTCCATTGAAGAGAACATTGTTTTTATATTTTTGCTTAAGTGGTTGGAGTTATTATGATTTTGTTTCTTGTTGGGTTTTGACTGTGCAGGGGGTAGTTCGAAGGGAAGGAAGGCTTGGAAAAGGTCAGGAGGGCTATGAGAGGTTCCAGGGGATCGCTAACATCATTACACAGAATTCCACAATGTTAAGGTGCTTGGCAACCGAGGTTGCAGGTTTCTACAGGATGTCTGCAGGGGATCCTACAGGAAACTCAGGATTTCTACAGGAAGTCTGCTAACTTCTACAGGATGTTCTACAGTTGGAGTTTTGGGTGATGGAGGAGTCGAGGAGCTGTATGGGTGGATAGGTAGGATGAAAAGGGAGCTTGTGGTGGCTCAGGGACAGAGAGATGAGATGGAGAGAGAGTGCATGCAGTTGGTTGGTGGATGGAAGGGTGGAAGCAATGAAAAGTCAAAAAGATGGAGCTACGTGGGCTGTAGAAGGGTTGGAAGGCAAACGAGCTGAACAGAGGTTGAGTAGGTGGCTTAGGCGTGGTTGAGAAGAAGAAGAAGATAATAGAACAATTCTGCGCAGTGTAAATGGAACAAATCCTCTATGTCTTGCACAAAACCGAGAATTCATCCACCTATTCTACTAGTGTTATTAAACCAACGAACAACAATGTAAATTGTGGAGAGAAATCGTGCATGGTGTTGGAACGAAGAAGTATTGCTCAAGATCAGAATGCATGGATGGATCTACAAGTGAAATGACTGTGTTGCAGCTTGCATGAACATATAAGACTGCGTTTTTTTGGTGGTTGGTACGGTTTACACCCCCAATCTCTAAACAGAGAT
This sequence comes from Pinus tabuliformis, assembly GCA_031772625.1. NCBI lineage: Eukaryota > Viridiplantae > Streptophyta > Pinopsida > Pinales > Pinaceae > Pinus > Pinus tabuliformis. Next base: position 1,544,452,751 of record CM062820.1, read on the forward strand.
GGCAGCGAGTGCACTATCAACCTTTTCTTGGAGCTCTAATGAATTCTAATCCTCCTACTCTAATCTAAGCTACTGGAAGCACTTTAACCATAAACTAATCCTACTCAATCACATTAAAGAAATTAAATCAGCAGACTGTGTTTTTCAAATGCATGTCAAAGCAAAGAAATGAAGTGTTGAAAGGAAAAACAAGTAACAATACAAGGAAAAGGAGGTCTATTGCTCTCAGGTTGGGCCCTAACCTGAGAGCTATAGCTCCCTTAAGAACTCAGAATTGAATCCAAAGCTGCCTGCCTTTATTAAAAGATCATAATCATGAGTCTAACATCCTGCCAAAACTGGCTACAAAAAGCAAAAACCGAGCTGTAGCTCGTGCTTAGAAATTGCAACAGTAGTTCAAAAGTTCAAAAAGCTCCTATCAAAGGCTATGGCCTCAATATTTATACATGATGAGGATCAAGCTGGCTTCCTCAATTAGTGGAGCTTGGCTGTCCAATTGAAAGTGAACTGTTGTTCCTGTAGAATCTGTTGGCTGCCTTTCAGCTCGGTGGGGATAGATGTTGGAGCTCGGAGTTGGGGTGGAGATCACGAGGGAGGTCATTCAAGGCTGTAGACAACCTCCCTATGAACCCGCAATGCCACCTTTGTTGTCTCCTTGTCTCCTTCTGCGTGGTCTTTGCTCCATTTAATGTCAAAAAACCTGAAATCATCATGTATTAGTCACATAGGAATAACGCCTGCCCTTCTTCCTACAAATAACACGAATATACTAAGAAATGATGCATAAGTGATAAAAGATGAAGGGTTGAGCACGGTAAGTAGGCCAAATGAGCCCAAATTGTTACCAAAAATTGGGGCTCATCACTTTGCTCTGGCCACAACTGCAATTATTATGAGGATTCCTTCTGATAGCTTCAATATTTTCTAGGGCTTGAATCTTTTAGTATAATTTGAAATAGTCATGAAAACTTAGAAAGTTTTAGGACCCAATTTGGATCACGGCCTTCCCACTAAAAAATCTTTTGGATCACCAAAAGTTGGTTTTTTTTCAAGCATCAATCAAGTGAGGGTATTGCTTTCTCGCTTGCTCAATTTCTATCCAATTGACACTACTTGGCTTTGAACCTTTGAGTCCGATCTTGAGGTACTCAACATCCCCTCTGCATGTAGTTCTTACCTTCATGTCTAGAACTGTATGTTCCTGCAACTCATTAAGATATTCAGGTAACAGATCATCAATAGAAGGCAATTGACTCTGCTCTTCGAGATCTTCAATTAATGAAGGTTCAAATAATCTCAAGCTGTCTGCATTAACAACTGAGTAGATGTGCATGTAAGCTGGTAGATCAAGGCGAAAAGCATTCTCACCAATTTTCTCAAGCATCTTAAAAGGTCCATACCTTATTGGCTTTAGCTTCTTACCTTCTCCTTGCATTTGGTATTTGCTGATATACAACTAGACTTGATCACCAACTTGGAAACTATGCTCCACTCAATGCTTGTCATGCCTTGCCTTGTACTTGGCTTGGCTCTTTTCCAGTTATTCCTGTATTGCCTAGTGAATCTCTTGGATTTGTTCAATGAACTTGGTTGCCTTGTCCACATCACTGTGTCCATCAACTGCTATGTCTTTACCAAAGACAAAATCCAAGGGAGACCTTGGAGTGAAACCAAAACAGGTCTCAAAAGGAGATCTTTGTGTAGAAGAATGTTTAGCACGGTTGTAAGCATGCTGCACATAACATAAATGTTCATCCTAAAGTTTGGGATGCTTGCTGCAATAACCTCTAAGAAACTGGATCAGTTTCCTATTGACCACTTCTGTTTGACCATCTTTTTGCAGATGAAAAGTTGTGCTTTTCTTCAACCTGGTGTCCATCAATTCCCACAAACTTGACCAAAATTTCCCAACAAATCAGGTATCTCAATTAGATATTATGGAAGTGGGTGATCCAAAATGAACCCATACATGTTGAAAAAACAACTTTGCATTTTGTTCAGCTGTAATCTGTTTGTTACAAGGTATTAAAATACACATTTTGCTGAACCTATCCACAACAACATATAAATAGTCATGACATTTCCTAGATTTAGGCAGTCCTCCAACAAAGTCCATGGAAACACTTTCCCAAGGATTAGAAGGAACTAGTAGTGGATTATACAAGCCTATTTTTCTATTGTTGGGCTTGCTTTTAGCACAGATGGTACACCCTTTTACATATCTAGAAATTGTCTCATTCATTTTCGGCCAATAACAAAATCTTTGCAGTTGTGCAACCATTTTACTTGCACCAAAGTGACCTGATATTAGAGAAGTGTGTGCTTCTTGAATTATCTTTACTCTTTTAGTTTGTGGAATGCATAGCTTCCCACAATGATACAAGAGTTGGTCCTTAATATGATAATCCAATTCTTCTACCTGTTTGCCTTGAATCAAAGTTGCATATACATCTTTAAAATCTATATCTTGAGCATATTGTTCAATGTAGCTTTCATGAAATACTGAATTATGCTTAAGTATAGTAGATGCATCTATAATTGGTCTATATAACATATTTGCAACTTTATTGTGCATGCCATTTTTATATCTGATGACTAAATGAAACTGTTGCAGAAAACCCATCCATCTATATTGTCTTGATTGCTTCATCTTAGTTTGGGAGTGTAGATGTTGAAGTGGTTGATGATCAGTATGTATAATTGTCTCTTTTCCCATTCAGTAATGTTTCCACTTTTTCACACTCTGTACTAATACATACAATTCTTTATCATATGTGGGATAGTTAACTATTGTAGAATTAAATGTCTTAGAATGATAACATGTGGGTTTATCGTGCTGCATCAACATTGCTCCCATGGCATAGTCACTAGCATATGTTTCAATCTCAAATGGTCTTTAAAGATCGGGCAATGCTAGTACTGGTGCTGTATTAATCTTTTCTTTCAAGGTGTCGAAGGTGTTACACAGTAATTTGTCACTGTTTTCACTCCAGTCTTCCTACTATGTCATGTGTTCAAGCCTAACATGCTCATATTAGACAAATTCTCTCTGATGTTGCCAAATGACCCAGTTTTTCCTAAGTTATTTTCCTCATCGCGTCTGTTGGCTAAATAAATGTGTCGAAGGGCGCTCCTAAACAGTCCAAAAGCGCTGCCATCACGAAAGTACACCTCATTCCCACGATGGTCTGATTTTATGTGCCAGCGCGAGGTCACTTGTAATCTTTAGCGATGACCTGACTAGCTACGTTATTCAAGAGCGATGTCAGCGCAGAATATTAGTTATGTACCCACGATGATCCAGATTGGGTGAATTTGTTCCAATGATCGGCCTTCCAGATGACTCCAGACCTGGTTGTTGGCATAGTTTATGTCGCCCTCCTTTCTCTGGCGAGGTTGTTCCGTCATTTGTGCTACCTTCCTTGGAGATAAGCTCACTCTTCCACCTTTCATGGAGACTCCTTCTCCTATTTAAACTCTCACCATTGCTATGTGCTGCTAATTTTGGAGATAGTTGTTGGTAGTTGGCTAGTGGAGCAGTGTTGTTAGTGTTTGTGAGTTTGCTAGATAGCTGGTGTGAGTGTGACAAGTGTGGGATTGCTGATAGTTTGTGGAAGGTTGTGAAGTGCCCTTAATCTTGTGTAAAACTTGTGAGTGAGAGAGACTTGTATGTTGGGAGATCCTTCTTCAAAGAGTGAATGCTTGAGGAACATGCTGGCTGGATCCCTTCTGAGAAAGCTTGTGACGTCAAGAATTTGGTTGTAAGCTTACTCTTATTTCATTATTAATGCAATCAATAATTTTTTCCTATGTCTTGTATGTATGTACTTGATAGCTCATGACTTCTTGACTTCGTGAATAAATAGATCATTTTTGTTCTGGTTACGTGCTTTGTTGTATTTCCTTTGCATTGTTTCAGGTTGATTACTCATTAGGAGAAGGAAGTGGAAGTTGGAGCAGCACAACGGAACTCCATCGACCACTGGTTGAGGTAGGTCTCCAACTATGACTATTTAAGGAAAGCTATTGTTGATCTGTCCTTGTTTGTGACTAGACCCACTCTAGGGCTAGAGGGGTTGCCTCTGTCCGCAGAGGGAACACTTTCCTGCATCACAAATTGGTGACTCCACTGGGGAGCTTTGGCCTTTGTTCTTTTCTTGTTTACTCTTGTCTTGATTTTTGTTTTGGTCTCTTTGAAGTTTTGGGGATTAGTTACCAGTCTTCTGAGTTTCTTGGCCTGATCTGGGAAATGCCCTTTTTGATTGAAGGATTGATTGTCTTTGATTTGGGAGTTTTTGGTTCACCTGTTACTATTTTGAACATCATCGCAGCTTTAAATTTAATAGTCGCGCTATCATCGCGTCCACCCTTTTGTAGTATCCTGTTCATTGCGTAATTACGCCTAACAGCCGCGACGGTTCTATGGATCGGACCATCACGGGAAAGTCGTGTACTTCCGTGCTGACATCACTCTGTTGCTGCGGCGTGTTCTTTATCAACACTTGTTGCTTGTGTATCACCCGCGCTGATTGCTGTAGAATTTATTTTCTCAATTCTGCCTCCTGAGTCCATCAGTCCTGCTAGTCCCTTGCTGTTCTCACTTGTTTGATGACTTAATTTTCACTGTTTATAGGTTGAGGCACTCTCTTGTGAGCTTTGTTGAATGAATCTTGTTTTTCTTGCTTTGTGACCTAGTTTCATTGTTTCAAGTCTTTTGGATCAGTTTCGCTTGGTTGCTTGGTTGCTCAAAGATTCGTTTGCAGCTTGCTGTTGGTTTGATTGAGCCTTCCCCTTTGCTTACTTTTGGTTGATTGTTTAGTGATTGTTATTGGACCAATCTTGGCATTGATTCGATTTCTCTTCACTACCTGGACATAGATTACAATTGTTTGGATCAACCGTTTTTCCACATTTGTTTATTGCTTATTTGTTTCTTTTAGATTTAAGAGACATCAAAATCAAAAGGATTGCATTCATTTAGTCTACGAAAGTGAAAGTGAATTTGCATTTCAAGTTGCATATCGGAAAGCGAATGTTTAAATCTCTCATTAGTAGTATCCGTGCACTTTAGAAATTGATGTCTGCTTGCATTGAGTGACTGCTTTTTTATCTTGGTTTTCTTGGTTTGGGAATGATCTCTCTACCCTCTCATAGGTAGGTGTTCATCGAAGAAAAAGGATATTTCATTCATTCTAGCTGCATCCTAGGATTTGTTATATACATATGGTAAGGCCTGAAAACTGAAACATAATCCAAGATCAACTTTAAAATGAATTGAATAAATCTAACAACGCATTGGAACATAACACACACTATTTAGAGGTCTAGGCTAGAGACATGCTCCGGCGTCATTAAACCTAGTCACTTTTGTTTCCACTCAAGGTTGGGTGATTCCTCCTTCTGTGACTCAATAGTGGTCTAGCACAGAATTGTGCTCCCATGTACCATCGAGTATATGTTGGGAGACCCCACTAGGTTATCATCCTTTATCCTTAGGAAGCTGTGTCTACCACCTTACAAACTGTAATGCACCAAACACAACATTCGGGAAGATTGACTGTCGTACGGAAAGTCCTTGGTTTTCATATGATTGCCAAGTTGTATATGCAGTTTTATGGATTTGTCTGGTAAACCTTTTTGCCTAGTTCTCTAGAGTAGTCACTTTTGTTCCTTTTCGGACTCCTTAAAAGAAAAGGTCCATCTGAGCACTTATCCTTTCAGGTTTATTAAGCCTCGAAAGAGATAGAGTCATCTTTTCGTCCTTTTCTCAACTCTTTAAAGATGAAAAGGTCAAGTTTAGTTCCTGTGTCATAAAATCTACTGCCTATTAGCGCTTGAAATTTCACCTCAGGCTGAGAAAGGTAAACCTCAAGGCTACATCAAACCATTTAGCCTCGTAGCTAGCCCTACGGGGCAGGAGAAGGCTCTCTCCGGTCTATCTTCGTAAAATCTTCAATGGATGAGATGACCAATATGTTAACACTGATTTTAGGCTAGTAAACTGATCAAAAAGGTTGTTTTGGGATTTTTAGGGTTTTTGGTGGCACGTTGAGGAGAGGGCAATTTTGGGTGCGGGGATTGGACACAGTTTCTGCAGGGGGTTCTTTGGGGCGAGGTAGGAGACAGTATTGATGCCTTTGATTGAGGTGGATGATCAGGAATGATAGGTGAGGAGCCAAGGAGAGAAAACAATAACTTTGAATTCCCCTTAGACAGTAGAAAACATTGAAATTAAACAAATTTAAAAGCAGAGCATGGCAAGCATGAATTCTTACTTTAACACTTCATTTGTTTAATGTGCAGAAGCAAAAGAAAGGAAATGATTCACATAAACAAACTTACAAGAACATTGAGAAACACACCATCAACACATGAGTCCACAAGAATCCCAAAGAGGACTGCAAAACCCTGGTCTTCCTTAGCCAAAAATTGCAGAGATACAGTGAAATAATACAATGATAGCTTCTCCCTCAAGAGTCCAACCATGAAAATGAGCAAGAAATTACATAATATAGATAATCTAACCTCTTTCCCTGCCTCCATGGGTCGAGCTCACTATCCTAGGAGCTGTTTCAACCACTTCTAAACTAAGCACTAGAAATTAGGCAGTCAAAACAACTTGCCTCTATAAGCTAGGAAACCAATTCATTCATTTAATATTTACCCTTTACATGAATGAATCTTCTAGAAATGTTACATAAGAGTAAAAGTGTCTAAAAAGTACAATAATTACATCAAATTACATCAAAGAAGATCACATTTCATCCCAAAAAGTCAAACTGGGTCAAACTGTGCTTTCTGGGCTGTACAGTGCAATCTGGCAAAAAACTGCCTGACAGGTCGCGCCCCCCTGCCTGACGGGTCGCGCCCCTTTGGAGCTCTATTTGAGGCACTTGCAGGTGACCAAATTGAGCAAAAGTGGGCTTGTTGGAAAGGCCTGTGAGTATACTTTCCAACCTAACTGGAATTTTTGAATTTGGAGTTCATTTTCCCTGTCAAAAACCAATTCTCCCAAGACAGCTTTCTGCAGTTCAAAAAAGTGGCAGAAAGTCAAAATTTTCATGTATTTTGACCTTCTGGAGGCCCAAAACTTCACCAAATCTCAAGTCCATCCATGAGCATATGTAACTTTGCATGAAAAATCTAGAAATGCTGAGTTTTAGTCAAAAGGAGTTGCCCTGATGTAGGGTCGCGCGGGGGGTGAGACCCGTTAATGGGAAAAACCTGCAAATTGCCTGAAAAAGTCAAAATTCACCCAAAATTCTCAAAATTTCTTGGAATTTGTGTTGTGGCTAGGCTATTTAGTGCCTTGATCCTTGAGTTAAGCCTCAGCCAAGATATGAAGGGGATCAGGCCTCTTTCTCCCTTTTTGTGCCTTTGCCAACCGCCTTTGAAACATTTTCATCTTTGCTTTGCACACATGCATTCTTGCCCAGTAATGGTTCTTCATGTTCCTCAGTAATCTCTTCTCTTGGTTGGCCTTAGCCAACAGCTTCTCCAAGTGTGCATTGACCCGGATGAGCATGGACTCTCTCTCAGCAGGCAATAGGTCACTGGGCCTCCTTCTGTTCAAGATTCGGTCTCCTCGAATCCTCCATAGCTCATCAAGGACTTTCTCATCCTCCAACTGTTTGTTGCGCTGCTCCAGGTATGAGATTGTCCATTGTGCACCTTCTAGTCTCTTTTGCAATACCTCATTTTCAGCTCTAAGGTGTTGAATGACCTCCTTTGCCTCTTTGCTCGGAGAAATGGCCTCAAGATCAACAAGCTCAATATCTGGAACTCCTGATGGACCCTCATGAATCATGGGCTATTTGCCCCTCTGTGCTGCCTGTGCTGGTGAAGGAAGCGAGGCCCCTTCCACCTAATGTGGAGATAACACTCGCTGAGCTGAAGATGAAGGTGAGACCCCTTCCACCTGTTGTGGAGATAGTACTCGCCTGGCTGCTGCAAATAAGGCCCTTGGGCCTTTCTGATAGGTGACCAGAGGTGAGGAGCTGACATGTCTAGTGACAGGGATGTCATGCTGCTGTGATGGTCCTCCCTCCTCGTGAATAATCTCAGGATGTGGTAGTGGCAAGTAGCACAAGGGAAATGTTAGGGAGGGGATACTTGGAAGGGAAATTGGGAAAAATATATGAAACAGGGAGTTTTGGGGAAGAATCATGATTTGGTAGGGAAATTAAATAACAGTGATAAGGGAGTAAGAAATGGGAGGTGGGAAAATATAGAAAAAATAGGAATGAAAAGGAATCCTTAAAATATCAAAACAAACCCTAGCAACTTTGATATTTTCAAGCAAAAGCACACGGAGTCTTTACTTGCAAATGAAGGCTTTTAAAAATGTTGTCAAGATCTCCTGAAGCTTTAGCAAACCATAATTTACATGATTGAAGGCCTACCTAAGAAGCTTGAATAATTTGTGGTCACTTGGCAGCTTGCTGGTAATTTTTTATGGAGAAAACCCTGACAGGTCACCCGCACTGCCCAACGGGTCGTGTGCCCTCAACGGGTCGCGCCCGTATAAAATTTACACTGGCAGAGGTGCCCTGACGGGTCGCGCGCCTCTGACGGGTCGCGCGCCAGGCTCAACAGGTCGCGTTTTGCAGGAGGCTTTTGGAGGCCTTCCCGGTGTCAGAATCGGGCGCAGGATAGCTCGTTGGAAATGTATTTGAGTCTAATTTCCAACCCAACTAGAATTTTTAAATTTAAAGTTGATTTGACCTGTCAAAAATCAAATCTCCCAAGACTGGTCAAAAAGTGCCAAATGAGGCTGCCTCAAGGAAGAGTGCTGTTGCAGTCAACCTTTGAATGCCTTCCTCAACCCCAAATTGAGCTAATGATAGCTCATTGGAAATATCTTTGTGTCTAGTTATCATTTTTCCCATTAAGCAAGTCATTTGACCAACCAGGCTAGGAGAAAACTTGATTTTCCCAAGGTCATTTCAGAGGTGCCTTTGATTCTCCTGAGGCAACGGTAGTTTTTGACATTTCTCTCAAACCATGACACCTGTGTAAAAAGTGAAGGAATTTTTTCTTCTTTGGCATGTTTTGGACAAAAACCTCTCTCTGTTTTCCAAAATTCATCTTTTACGGCTCTGAAACATCATTTGAGTGAAACTTGCCCCGATGTGTAAAACAAGGAATTTCGTGGAAATGAAGCGAAATGAAGGGGATAGGGGGCTTCTAAATTCTTGGGGAAATTTTTGGGAGTGGGGAGGGATGTTAGGAAGCAGGGAAAAGTGGAATATCAGAGATTGAGTGAGGGGAAGGGGTCCAAAAGGGAAAGACACAGGCCCAACCTAGAAAATTGCCAGGTTGTAGCTAGAAACTAGGGTTTGTGCAAAAATGAGGAATTTGGCGGATCTAAGGGATGGGAAGTGTTTGATAAGGTACTTTAAGGATAGGGGAAGGTGTATGAACATCAGGATACAAGTTTTTCCAATTATTTGACTGTCCAAGAGATATTGCCGTCAAAACCCTAGGAGAGGGAAATGACCTTGCCTAGGTGCAACTGAAGCATGAACAAGATGTAAAATGACTCATTAGACACTGACATGATAATGAAAACCCTATGAATGATGATAGACTCAGCTGAATGATACATGGACTGACATTTGGGCAAACCCTAGACCTAATGCCTAGTGACCAAATTTTGCTTGAAGACTCACTGAAATGACAAAATTTGACCTTGACACTCTGAGAACACTTTGTAAGAGCATATTTGATCACTGTAGGAAGGTTGGAAAGACTGACACTAACAGATCTGAGATATTTTCTTCAAAGTGACATTTGGACAATTTCTTTTCAAAATGAAAGGAAGACTAAATGACACTTTTCGATTTCGAATATAAAAATGCTTTCAACACTTCAAATATTAACAATTCAAATCAAGTACATGACAAAAAGTTCAATCGACTATCTAGAGAAGGAAGACTTTACAACACTTCTCTTTTTTGACACAAAATGACAGTTACGACACTTTTTGCACCAAAACGACAGTTCAATTTACGGAGCTTTTTGATGAAGGACTATAAATGATAGACAAATACATAAAAACATTTACTAATCCTAATCAATGGAGGCTGAAATATGTAAAGCAAGGAGGCTTCAGCAATGAGATATTGTTCATAAGCAGCAAAAAAAATTAAACATAGCTGAAAACAAGGACAAAAACCCCAAATTTCAAGGAGAGAAATAAGATTACTTAGTCATCGCACATGTGCTCACCTGCTACACTTGAGAAGTGTGATGCATAATGGCTTCCAGTTACAGATAGTGCGATGTGCCAGGGAGCGCAATTGAGATGGGTTTTGGCTCAAATTTGCAGCTGATTTCAGTGAGTTAAGCTGAGCTATTATGGACAGTAAAGAGTAAAGTACAAAGGAATGATCTTGGGAGGTTAATGAGCTACCACAAGGGCATTTAGAATGCTTGTAAGCCAGATGTTCAAATCATAAACTAAACCAGAGATTGGCTGAAGCAGCATTCATCTACTTTGTAATTGCAGAGCAAGAGAAGTTCAAAGACTATCTGGCTAACTTCAGGCTCCGTCTATAGTTTATAAAGCAAACAATCAACAAAAAACAAACAAACTATTCGCTCCCCAGTGGAGTCACCATTTTATTTCCGGGAAAACTAGTGTCTTTTCGATCTGCTAGTCCCACTAGGATTGGCAGCTATCCTAGAAACAAACAATCAAAGCAATTTGTGATTTCCTATATGTATGATAGATAAGAGAGAAGCAAAGGGACCAACCTGGATCTTCCATTTGACTCCTTGCTTGATTTCTCTCCCCCTTGATAGAGCTCGCAACTCCTCTCCTACTTGTCCCACTTAAAGAATACCTGTAGAAACAAAGTAACAAAACACAATCAAAGAACCTCGATCTATTATATCATAAACAATGCAGAATCAGAAATATGATGGCATTCACAAATAACAAGATTCACAAGTACATGATTGTATGGAGGAAAACTCAAAGAACTTTATTAAAATAGAAGTGAGAATTACAACCCAGATGCCTGATCCAGCATCATCCTCCCAACATCAAAGACCTATTCACCTCATGAAAAACAAGATCACCCAACAATACAATGCTCCTTCTCAAAGACAAACTATCAACACTTCCTTGCAAATTACAAAATTCCCACCTCCAGATCTCTCAGATGAGGGATCCATTTATAGATGTCTGCAAGGGTGTGATTCATCTCTGGGTTTTTTATTAGTGTCATTCCACTTGTAGTTCTTGGTTCCACTTGGAGATTTCTTGGATCTCTTACTCATCCTTGGGCGAATTCAGAGAGGCAAGTGTCATAGGAGAAGTTTCTAGAAGATTCCATGAGCATCCACTTAGCAAACCGTCTCAGACATTTGTCCATTCTCACTCATCACACCCCACAGAAGGTCTCTTCAGTATGCATTGCACCTGGCTAGTGTAGGAATGAGTATGCATCACACCCTAACAGTGGAGCAGTTAGTATGGTCTAGTTTTGGCTAGTTATGAGTGGTTTTTCAGGTGGAACTTTTGGGTAATGATGTAATCAGTTGACCATGATCCTTTAGGGTATGAAAAAACACTTTTAGGGGTTAAAGAGCCCTTTGGCTATCGACATATAAGATTGGGGTTGTAGTGCCCAAATATTTCTATAACACATTTGCTCACAAGAGCTATGTATCGAGTGTACCTATTAGGTGACCTCCTCTACCTCTGCTGAGATGTGGGTTCTCCCACATTCTCTCGTGCATCATTCAATAACCTATCAGCCTCTCTGGTGCACTTTCTCTCATATATTTAAGACTTTGCCTGAGTGGATGTCTCCACTCCTAGATCCTTCGCATGTGGCTACTCCACATCAATCTGAGTCTCCTCAACCTTAGGAGCTAAAATATCCTCAACTGCATGTAGCTCAAGCTCCTTCTCAAGGGAAACTCGCACCACTGTCATCCTACTGGTCGGCAAGTACAATCGATAGTTCTGGGGTGTATCAGTGTACCCCACCAGTATCCCCAAATCTATTGTCATCTCAAGCTTATTCCATGCATCTTTGGTCACATGGAAATATATCAATAACCCAGAAATCTTGAAGTGACCAACATCTAGTCTCTTATCGGAATAAGCCTCCTCTAGTGTATTCATCCTAAGAATCTGATGTGGCCTAAGGTTTTGCAAATAAACCGTTGTGTTTCATGTCTCAACCCACAAGTGTAGTGGTAGGCCCTAATCATGTAACATCACCTGTGCTTCCCCTACAATGCTTTTGTTCTTCCTCTCGGCCACCCCATTATGTTCTGGGTTATGGGGTGTTGTCAACTATCATTTAATCCCTTCTAATGCACATAAGTTATTAAACTCATTTGAGACATACTCACCACCATTATCACTCCTAAGATATTTAACCTTCTTCCTAGACTCTTTCTTAGCCAATGCTTTAAATTCGCAAAACTTTCTGAAAGTTTGATCCTTCTTCTGCATGAAAAATATCGAACATTTCCGGGAAAAGTCGTCAACAAATATAACATAATACATGTGTTTGGCCATGGATGTTGTCGAGAATGGTCCACACACATCTGAATAGAATTTCTCTAGAATCGCCTATGCTCGACTGTCTCTATCATGAAAGGAAGCCTTAGTTTATTTTCCAAAAGTACACCTCTTGCATGTATCAAATTGCTCTAGCATACCTTTGGGAAGGCTAGTAGAAAATTGTTGCATGATTTTCAAAGCCCCTTGATGCAAGTGGCCCAATCGCCTGTGCCACAACCCACCAATGTATCAACTCTACATATTCTCTACTTTCGTGCTCAAAGTAGCACAATCCTCTACCTCCAGCTTATATAGATTCTTAACTTGAATCCCTATCTTCTTTACTTGACACATGACTATGTGTCGAGGGAATGCCTTTCCTTTCGAGAAAATCACATCGTAACTTCTATCCTCAAGCATGGCGACCAATATAGGCTATGAAATACATAGCATCCCTCAAGGTGAGAGGAGAACCCTGCTCCCTCTAAAAAGTAATCGTGCCCAATCCAATAGCACTATACCTCCCTTCATCACCCATCTCGATATGCATATGGTGATCTTTCTCCTCTAGGTCACTAAACAACTCTTTGTCACCAGTTATGTGGAATGAAGCTTCACTGTCAAGGTACCATACGCTACCCATCATTGATGACACCATGCTCGAAATGACAGTAAATTCCAATTCGAATTGAGAGGCCAAAGCCTCACCTGCCGCTCCTCCTGAGGACTCATTCTTGGACTTGAGCAGAAAATTTGTAGCAAAATGACCTAGCTCGTGACAATGAAAGCACTTAATTTTCGTCATGTCTTCGTTCTTACCTCCATGGCAAGAATCTGATTTGGAATGGGATGCCTTCCCTTTCCCTTTCCTTGCCTTACTCACTAAGGAACAATTTTCCTCATCATTAGTCTTTTATGAGGAACCATCTTTAGTGTTCCTTCTGATATCCTCCTACATCAAATTTGACCATAGTCATTCCTAATATGGCACCTTCTCCCTTCCATTCATAGAGTCCTGATATCTATTCCAACTCTTAGGAAGGCCTAGGAGAGCTAGGCTCACCATATCATCCTCGACAAGAGTTATTCCAACACTTCCAAGATCATCAAAAAAATGAGTGAACTTGGACATGTATTTTGGAATGGTTTTGCATTTCTCCATCTTGATTTTTCAAAGTTTTTCTTTCAGTGCCAATTTCATATTGTCACTGTTGTTCTGGAATAGGTCTATCAATGCTTTCCACATAGCATACGGAGTTTCCTGCCCATGGAGACTCAAGACAATGTGGTCTCGAAATCCCTCAAGGGTTATCTGCCTCGCCTTCGCCACACACTTCTTCCATTCGACCATATTTTGTGCATCTGATGTTGTTGGCTTAGGAATGTCTCGATCAACGAATTCCTTCAAGCCATTATCCTCCAACACATCCTCCATTCTGTCCTTCCAGGCTACATAATTCGGGCTACCTTCCAAGGCATACTCAAGCTACAAACTGTAAAATGCCATCTTCCGATCCTAAAGTATGTATTGCAAATTTGAATTTCACTTGTAACCCAAAACTCAAAACTTCGAAATCTCCTCTATTGTACTGTCTTCAGCTCTGATACAATGTAGATTTTCCTATAGATTCACATCTCATGTAATGTACTAAAACACAACACAAGAATCTACTCTACTCCTCAAACAACGGAAACCAAGAATCGATGAAAACAATAATCAACAAGAGGAAGATAATCAAAGACACACAACGCAATTGTTTCTCTTAGGAAATCCACTACTCAAAACCCCGACTATTTGTTGCATTAATAAAAAAGATGAGTGATAATACAAATCTTGTTCTCAAAAGAACAATTCCTACACAAGTATGATCAACTCTCTTTGCCTCACAAGCCCACACTGACCGACACTTAGCCAATTTATGCTACCTATTGATCCCCTATTTCCTAATGCAATTCCTGTGAGAATAAACCCATATTTAATGTGGGAAATCCTTCCTCAAAACTGAACAATCCAAACCAGGTCCTCTTCCCAATTGCATGCGTGATCTGTACAACTCGGATCACTCTACAACTGATGGTACATTGTCCCTGCACTCTAGTCTCAACGAGGCCTTTCTCTGAACTAACATGCATGAGTTTCTCTTGAGGGAATATTTAGTTAGCTAGAGTAGCACTGAGGATGCACTAGTGCACCAACTCACTACTAAACCTTTGCTAGTTCCACAAATAGTTAGAACTAGTTGAACTATCGATAACTCAGTTGAATTGAGTTATCTAATTACAACTCAAATAAACTCATCCTGGACCCATAAAATTTATGGAGAACATATACATGACTATAGAAATATTTCCAACTCGAAAATCCTAAGCTAATTAAGTTAATTAAACTTAATTAACTATTTAAAAGTTGCTATGAGAATATAATTAGATTTTAATTCTCATTTTAATTCAAGGAAAAACTTAAACTGGAATTTCTTGTTTCCATTTCTCAACATTGGCCTATATGAACCATTTCTTCTGCTATGGATATTTCAATAGTTTATTTCCTCCTCATCTCATCAAAAAATAATTCTCTAATAGTATAATCAAATTCAAGAGTCTTCGTTGTGCTAAACCTAATGGAAGTTACTAAATGATCCCATGATTCAGAAAATGAACACAACAATTTACCTGCCTTATCTTCACCATTAATTTTAACATCCATAGTATTCAACTAGAAAATAAGAGTATTAGGCACATTCTAGTGACCTACAATTTAATTATATTTTTTCATTTTCAAACTATATCACTGCCTCTTTTATTAGATTTGATTTATTAATGACTTTCTCATTCAAAGGCCTTCTAATTTGGGCTGCAAACTTGATGTTGTTGTTTCTCCAATGATGTTAAACAACGCATCATTGGCTAGACATAATTGACTTATGTTGAGGGCTTTGGCATCTAGGTCCTCCCACTTTTCATTAGCCATCATTGTAGATTTCTTCCTCCTTTCATCTAATGCCTTTTGCAACCCTTCTTGTAAAAATAAATCCCTCCTTTTATGTTTCTACAATTCAAAGTTGTTTTTTCAATGAAATATTTCACTTTGAATTTAGTATTCATTCCCTTTTTATTATCCTCTACACAATTAAAAAAGTGTACACACCCCACTTCACAAACTCGAAACCCTATTTTGAAATCATTTTAGAAACTCCATTTTCGTAGAAAAAACTTGCAACCTCTCTCTCTCTCTCTCTCTCTCTCTCTCTCTCTCTCTCTCTCTCTCTCTCTCTCTCTCTCTCTCTCTCTATGTTCTCCCCAAAAAAATATTGATACAATAGGGTTTGTTAACTTCAACCTAAAATTTAAATATACACCACGAGATTTCAAAAACATGTGTACTTGATTTATTGCTTGCATATTCTCAATCAAACTCAAATTCAACTTGCTTAGGCTCTCTTTGGTTTTGCAGCCATGAATTTCATTGACTCTACATGTTTTAATCTATAGTTATTGTTTGATTCCATTGCATGGATCCAAGACTACACAAGTTTTGATCTATGGATACTAGGGCTTGTTGTTGCATCACCTCCATTGCATGCTCCAATGTTGTGTATGCTAGGTAGTCCACTTCAACTATGTGACACTTTTTTTCTTTCTTTTTCTAAATGGAAATTGTGGGTTGAAGCTAGCCACCTAGATTAGGTCTAGCTTGAACTTGATCTCACTTGGACTCTTCTATGGTCTACTCTTGCTTAACATGCCCAATCGTCTTCTCTTGCTTAATATGCCCAATAGTTGCTTGATGTGAATTTGTGTTAGTGGGTTTGCAATTCCCCTTCCACTTGATGGTTGCAAAAAAAAAAAAAAACTTCCTTAACAATGCTCTAATATCACTTATTGGTATTCCTTGTATATACAAACATTTAAGGCCATAAAAATGAATGAATCAAATAATACATATAGATTTTACATGGTAAAATCCTGATAATTTATTAAAGAAATATCCATGAGAAAAACAACAGTTTTATTATTAAGAAAATATTTTTAAAATCAAGCTTACCAACCTCCTCAATTTCTCAAACTTTGTAAATAAAATTGGCACCATTACAATAATTTTCATAACTCCTGTCTGGTTTTATATATCAACATGGTTAGAATAACCCTAAGAAAATTTATTTAGATAATTTTTTTTTTCAATTTCTTTTAATTAAATTGTTAGCCTACTTTAACATATAAGTTTGTAAATTGCAAGTTCCATAAGCGAAAGTTGATAATATTAACAATTTGATTAAAATTGCAAGTAGTTGCAATGAAAAAGACAAGTAACCATAATTATTAAAATACAATATGATATTTCCTTTGTGTCCAAGAGAAGTTGATTAAATAAATATCATATAATTATCGAGTAATATAATAATAATCCAGTGGACCTAAGGAATGAGTATTCATCTTTGTTTCCACTTCTATTTTGTCGTGTTGTGTTCAATTAACTGAATAAACTTCTATATTCACTGCGACTTGTGCTTGAAACACTATTCGAAAATGGTATCTTTTCTATACCATGCTTCTTATACACGATGCTTCAACCGCCCCATAATACAAAATTCCATGAATTAGAAGATTCAATGAACGTTGTAATTTTTTTAGAATGACATTGATGCGCGTTCGTTATAGGTATTGTATCTAGACATCATTCAGTAGCTTTTTGAAATCAATCACTAAGAGTTTGGACAGTTGCTTGGATATTTACAAAGTTGTGGAGCTAAAAGACTTGGCACGCCGAAGTGACATTTAAAAAAGTCTTGGTAGTCCATGGATTTTTCTCATGATTGATATAAGAAATAAAATGTTAAAATGGATTATGTACGATGTGGATTTGAATAGAATATCTGTATGAAATAATTGTTATGATAGCCACGAAGATATAGCATTTACAAGACACATGGACAACAACATTAAGTTATAAACATGGATATAATCTAAGGTTGGAGAGATACATGAATTCTTAGCTATGGAATAGAGCAAATAGTGGTGGTAAAATGGTGAGTCTTACATTCTCTTCCACCCCAATCACATATATAAGGATCTTTGTGATCGAAAGCATCACAAACCTATTCACACATTAATCATTTCATTCAATAATATCCTTAGGGAAAAATAAGTTTAGCTTCCTCAAGGTCATAATTGTAAACATCCTTAAAGACTACAATGGTGGATTGGTGGTTACCGGTTCAATTCAACACCCCTACAAGCTCATTATGGAAAATGATGGATTCATGAGGGTTGAAAGGCCTTTATAGTTATCAATATTGGAAAAAAACATTGCTAGTGAGGTATAGGTCAACAAGTTATATCAATGGTTGAAATAGGCCCAAAGGTCATCTTACTAGATGGATGGTATGCACACACAAAATGTACAATCCAAAGATATAAACTCCATTATAATGAAAAAATGCCTACATCCTAATGGTTCAAACTTCCTTGCTATGGTCTGAACAAATTCTTTATATTTTAAAAGAACAAAAAAACATTTTTGAGATTTAATAGAAATTTTACCATTTGAATATTCAATCCTATTACAAAAGGTAGTTATCTCATTAAATGTGATTTAATTTCAAAATGTTTCCTTCCATGCATTGTAATAAAAATTGAGATAGTTGTCCCATATCATGACTATTTAAAAGAGAAGATACAATAACATATTAAAAAAATTGTAAATTGATTTTATGAAATTTGAATGCCATAAATCTACATTGGTATAACTATATAAAACCTACATTGCTTAACTCTTTAAACCCTTGAATAAGTTATGTCTTAATCTGCTCAACTCACTTAAATTGCAACAAAAATTATAGTATCCTTTGAGAGTGTAAAAACAAGAATTGAGTAAGTGTAGTTGCATATGTTGTTTACAAACAACACATCTTGGCCATTGTGTCATAATAGGAAGATAAGAGCCCTTCTACATGTAAAACTTAGTTGAATCTTGCTATATGGAGTCACCCTTTTGGTGAAACGAGTCATTTTCTCTGCCAAATAGTCATTTCAATAGGTCAATTATAGAGGCAATTGACTTAGAGTTCCAAATATGCCGGAGCTCTTTGTCATATTTTGAAAATTGACTTTTTTTGTTTGCATAGTACCCTCACTATTTCTTGTTTTACCAAGTTTTGAGCCTTTATCCAAGTATTTTCACGCTCTTTTGATGAAGATATTGAGAATGTGAGTTTATAGTTGCTTCTCATTAAAATTTGATGGGTTAACCGTTTAAATTAGTTCAATTATTGTATTCATAAGGTCCATAACTGTTATAAGTCATTGATAAATGTGAAGTGTGGTGTCTTTACTCATCATGAATGCTTGTACACATTACAGGATTCTTGCACCATAGTCAAAGGAATGAGGACTGTTGGGTAATAAAGCTAGCCAAGGGCTAGCTGGTAGCTTGAGTAATTACCAAAGACTTCTAAGACCGTGATTGAAGGAAAGCATACTCATTTTCTCCTAGTATCCAATAGAGAAGCCGAAAAAGAAGCAACCATTTATTCAAGGAAACCATCATGTAGTGGGTCATATTTCCTTGATTAGCTCGTGGACTTACCATAACTCTATTGCTAGAAGGTTTTTGTGATTTTCTTCTTATTGTAATTTGTTTCTAATTGGCTCTGTTGTAGCCAAATTTTTAATGTAAACTCTTATATAAATGGAGCTATGACATAGAGATAGGTTAGCATTACGTGATATTGATGTGTTGTTAGTATGAAATTCGGCATTGCTTTAGATCAGCTAGGTTTATATCACTGAGCTCATGATGCATTGAAGAATGAACTTTGTTAATCAAAGAGAAATGTCACTCTTATCTTCATTCTTGTTATGTCATGATTAATGTTTCATCTTACTCTATGATTTAACTTTGTTTTAAGAGGGTGCAAGTTGGTTGTCAGGGCCCAACTAGCCCAACTCAACATACTCTCCATTATAGTAATGCCATCTAGATCTTAAACGATGTGGAGTCATTACAATGTGTTTTTATCATTTGGGTGATTTACCTTTATGTGCCTTGATTTAGTTTTCAGTATATGTTATTCTTTTCTTAAGAAGATACATTGCATTTTGATCTATGGTTAGTCATTGTTTAGATCTGGAAGGTGATCACCATAAGTGTGTAAAATAAATTTGTTCACTCATATAAGCTGAGTATGAATGTATGGTCTCTGACATATCTATATTCTATAGCAGTATTGACTTTGTTTGAAATTTTTTTTCTTGGGTATTGGTAAACCCTATGATTTGAATGTGACAATGTCAATACGAATATTGAACGAGATTCTTTCTCAAGCTCTTGAGTCATTTTAGACTCAAGAGTTGAAGGCATTTTGTTTTCTTTAAAAATCCCCTATCTCTAAAGCATAATAGGAATAGATCTAAGGCTCATGGAAACCCTAAATTACTTTTGATTATGAATCAGATTTTGTGTAATATCTTCAGTAGATAATAATAAAATTTATAATCTCGTTGATCCACACATGTTGGACATCGATTTCCTTCATTTAATGTAGAGTATATTCATGAACTATGTTCGTTTCTCTAAACTATAAAGTCACATTGGAACTCCTGTTTACATAATAAAGCCATTGAAATACTATTGATCCATAACAAACTATTTAAAGCAAGAACATTTGGTATTGATTTGATCTTAAATATTGCTTATTGATTATTTTTAGGGTTTAGATGTCAATTGGTTGGTATGCGCATGGATTAAATATTTATGGTGTCATGCTTTGTTTGGTGCAGGAATGCTTGGCAAAGAATCAGTTTGTAACTGAAGCTTTATTTATTTGTATTTTCATATCAGTAATATTCTTTGTGAGTTGTAGTATACCTGGGGTCGATAATATGGGGTACATGGGGAGGTACCCAAGGATATAATGTTTAAAAGGGGACCACAAGTAGTTTGGTTAATTTAGTAAATAAGGCATGTAAATGGTTACCCAAATTAATGATGACTATAAGTGGTTGACCCTCATTATAAAAAGAGACCAAAAGTAATTAGTTAGTTAAATAAATGGGCCATAGTTCATAAATAAAGTGGTTAGGGTTTGTTAGGGTTTTGGTATCCTAGAACATTAGTTACAGTCCAATATAGAAAGGGAAGATATGTCAAGTATTGGTTTTGTATTGACAAGAATTGACTTATGGAGTGATCTCCTTCCTTAAGGAGTAGTTGTATGGTGTTACCCTACCTCAAGGGTTTTCTGAACATCTTAATAAAATATATTTCCATTATAGAAATCTCTGGTGTTATTTATTGGGAAATTTGTAAGGCTATTATAATTATAGTTAGATCTAATACAAGTGGTATCAGAGCTATTTCTTGGGTAAAGTGGGGAAATTTTTTTTCTTTGTAGGATTTGTTTTTGGAAAAATTGGGGTGGTGAGTTTGCAGATCAGATCTAAAAATTTTGTTGAAAATTTTTCAAAAAAAATCATCCAAATCAGAGCATGGATGGAGGAGATATTGCTGATTTAAAATTAGTTGTTTTGCAAAACATTTTCTGACGAAAAATCGTGGACGTGTAGGTTTTAAACCCGTACAGAAATTACCTGCATACGAATTCTAAAACACAGAAAATAAATAATGCGAGAGCAGAACACATAAAACACATATACACAGAGATTTTCCCCTGGATCCCAAAACTGGGACTACCAGCTTGATTTTTCATTATGTTCCTTTCAATGTTATAATACATATTTATACATGCCGAAGCATCCAATACCATGGACCGAAAACCATCGCGTCCAATACCATGGACTGAAAACCATCGCGTCCAATACCATGGACCGAAAAACCATCGCGTCCAAAAAACATGTGCGAAAATCATGCACAAAACCATAGGTGGGTCTGCCCAACCTAACATAGGGTCCAAAACCAAAATTTTCCAGGGCACTGCCCCGGACCCCATAAAGTGGGGTTACGGGTGCCCCTCAAACCCCCTGTGACCTCCCCCCCTCTAACCCCCGGTTAACTACATGGGCTAGTCGTGGAAAGAATATAACACAACCCAACAGGACGACAACTCCCCATCAATTTTATGCATTTTTTGTACAGAATTTCACAACACTAATTTCATATCTGAGTTCCTATTGAAAAATCACCTAACTTGAAAAAAAGAATTGGTTGAATTGGAGTGTGTATGAGGGATATATCGCTAATTTAAAACTAGCTCTTTTTCATAAATTATTGTGACGACCAGGCAATTGCAACACGGATTTGAGTTTTTGGAATGCCTAGATCATGATTTCAAACGCATGAGAAAATGCATAATGGTTATTCCATATCCGAAAACAAGTTATAATAAGGATTTTGATTTATATTGACCGCGATATGCCCATTTTAAATTTTTTCCAAAGTAAGTGGTTTTCTTCAAAGCCCTTACTCGATTTTAAGGTTCTAGCAAGATGATTTTTACATGTAGTGATGATGGTCCCATTATTGACGAATATATACAATCTCGCAAGTCTCAATTCCCATGACTTTGGAGAATATACTTAGGGAATTATTTGGAAGATGAGGCTGCTATATAGTAGAAGTCACTTGACAATTATTTTTTGAAGACTCTTTCTCATAAAGAAATTGAAAAACTCCTTTTGGACAAATGGTCTCATACTAGAAAAAAGGAAAAGAAGAAACATAAAGGGTTATTTTTTGATATCTCCATACTATAGGTTCCTAGAATTATTCAAAAAGAGAAGATCATTGTTTTTATTCGCCCTGTTTGTAATAAAAATCTAATCAATCTCAAATTGGCCAAACGCTTGCAAGTTCCGACACAACATATTGCAAGCACATAGGTTGATGGGGTGCCTATTCAATTATTTAAGGGCTTGAAGATGACCATGGATAAATATTTATTACATGCTAAATTTTATGCTTTAGACATAGATGAGGCATATGTTATTTTGGGTTATCCTTGGGTGGACTCAGTAGGCACCATTAATATTAATGTACCAAATAAATTCCTGATACTATGGTATAAAAAGAAGAAAATTGACGACACAAAGCTTCCTCCATCCCAGTGGTTTCTATTTCAACTCTAACTAATACTATTCTTCTCAAGAAGCTCATAAGGCAGGGGATTCCCTTAGTTTTGAGGCCCAAGTTATGGCTCTCTGCATTGGGGGCTGCGAAGAAGCATCCTACTATCCCCCACAGCTACTATCAAGATCTCATTCAGGCAATTGAAGGCATGGTCACCCCTACTACTCTTCAGATTGACCAAGGAGCAGAACATCGTTGCTGACTTCCTATCCAAAGAAGCACTGATCAAGACGATGACACTTGGTTGATTTGCGAAGAATTGGATGGTGTTGTTTATCAGCACTATCACAGGCCATTCGTAGACCCCGAAGCTCTTTGAAGCAGCACTGGAAAGAGACAGTTTTCTTTTGTTTTGATGTTAATATTTTTGACTTATTGTAAATAGTTATCAGAACTTATTATATCCCCTCAGCGAAGGGGCCAGACAGTTAATTATTTTTTGACATTTTCACTCACTCCCTGCGTGGAGGAATGCACAGTTTTTTCCTCTTTTTGGACAGGCACTGCCTTATCAAAGTAATGTGTCTGCATATACAGAATGTAATTTTCACTTATAATGGGAATTACGACTTTTTCCAAAAAAAAAGAATAAAATTACCTTGCAGGATATTTCCATTAGAAACCAGGAAGAGACTGTGGAGGTAGAAGCAAAAATCTCTAATGAATCTCACACATCCGATGATGAACCTTTGATGGTAGACAACCAAACACAGACATCAAACCAAGTACCAAAAAAAGAACTAGACACCACTGATGGGGGAATTAATGAAAGATATACCATGAGTTAAAGCTTCAGCATATCACCACTCACATCACCCAGAAAGACAATAACTAACAAGGTGGAAATGAATTAGCAACAAGGAAAAACACTTGGATGACACACAAAGAGGTGTGACAATCCACCCACGACAGATCAACACAGAGGAACCACCAGAACAGCTTCAGGGAAAAGAAGAAAACTACCTTTTTAATTTTTGGCTTGTCTTCTTATAAGTTTACTCAAATATCAAGTGTAGACACTTGTTGGATGCATAATTAAATTCCACATCCAACGAGTACCCATTATGTATACTTCTGAGAAGACCCACAATGATAAAAATTAAATATACATTAAAAAATGTGTTGAACATGATTTTTTTATGTATTGTAGAAATTTTGAATAATATAACACTTATTCACAAAGATTATCTTGATTATACACTATTTGTGGAATGCATGCATAATACATAACCTCCTCTACCATTGATCATCAATTTGCGGAATTAAAGAAACAATCGCATGCGCACATTGAAACATCAATCACACATATCAACACAGTATGTAATGGGGAAAGCATACAGCTGAAAACCCCCAACTATCTGTATATTATAATGATAGAGAATATGTAACAATACATAGTATAATACTCCTCACAAGTACTCAGTACTATCTCCACCTGCTACACACAAACTAGCTCAGATATGAACAAGTCACAGGTTCAAATCTCCTCCGTTATTTGCTTGCCTCTACTGCGCAATCCAAGTTGAGAATAGATCAGATCCAAGTTCGAATTCCCTTGGCTTGTACTGCGCAATCCTCATTGGAAATCTCAATCAATGATAGTGCAAATATCATGCACAGCTATAGTCACAACTGATAGTAGTCTCACCCTTTCACCCACCTCTAACACTTGTCTCCACTGAACTATCCATGCACTGAGTTAACTGATGTATTTTTTAGTTGATTTATGAGTTAATAATTAGTGAATTAATTAATAATTAATTCACATCACTCATCACTAGTGTATTTGGCAGTTGGACTAAATACAACTAGTTCAACTAAGTCAAACTGAACACAACTCCACCAACTCCTTAATCAACTCCACCAAACTCAATCACTTGAGTTCTAACTGAAGTCCATCATGCAATAGCTCAACTAACCCATAGGAAAAGCGTATTTCCTTCTGGCAGTTGCATGTGCCACATCCGTAGCTCGAATTGAAGTGTTGCAAGAGGATAAGATAATGCTTATAGTCCAAATATTATTAAGAGCTAATAATATTCGATTGTTCTATTTTTAGACTGGCAGTCTAAAAATAGACTCCGCCCATATGTCTAAAAATAGAGGTCCATCTATTTTTTACCAACATGACCAATCATCCATAAATAGCATGCTGCAACTCATAGACCATGATCCATATGTCTAAAAATAGACATAGTCTAAAAATAGACTTTGCGCCAAAAATAGCCTGCGGTCCCACTTAGTGAAGGCGACTTCTTTTCACTAAGCTCCATCATCTTGTTGCATTTTCAACACTCCCTCTCAACAAGATATGGATTATATGCAACCCCTATCCTGCCTCTGTGGTATTTGAATTTGCTCTTGGTGAGCACCTTCGTCAAGATATCAACATCCTGATCCTCCGTGGGAATGTATGAAAGTAACATGATTCTCCGCTGCACACAATCTCTGATATGATGGTACCTGATGTCGATCTTTCTGTCCATTGGGCTCCCTGCCCAATCTGCATCCGTGAAGCCACATAGCTTCACCTCATCCTCCTGTCTGTACCACAATCCATATCCCGATGTGCCTCTGAGATAACGTAATACATGCTTGTCTACCTTCCAAAAGAGCTTGGTTGGCTTAACCATAGCTTGTGAAAGCTGGTTAACAGCATAGCATATATCGAGTCGTGTATTGACCAGATACATAAGCGACCCCACCAACTGTCGATAAACAGTGGCATCCACTACCTCCGCTGAAGTAGCATCCTCCTTCCTCCAACCTCCAGGAAGAGGAGTATCAACAGGCTTGCAGCCATGCATGTTGAACTTCTCCAGTATCTCCCGGGCATACTTACCCTGAGAAACAAATAGTCCATCACTACGCTGCCAAATTTCCAATCCCAAGAAATAATGAAGGAGGCCTAAGTCCTTCATCTCAAACTCTCTAGAAAGATCCTCCTTGCATGAAAGTATTAACAACTCATCTCCCATCAAAATCAAATCATCTACATAAAGTACAATGATCAGCAACTTACCCTCCACCACAATCTGGTATAGGTTAGGATCCACCTCACTCTTGGAGAATCCAAGTCCGCTGAAATAACTATCTATCCATGTGTACCAAGCACGAGGTGTTTGTTTCAACCCATACAACGCTCTCTTGAACCTGCACACATGCGACTTGCTACTGAAGATCTCGAAACCTTCAGGCTGCTCTATGTACAGCTCCTCCTCAATGACTCCATTGAGGAACGCAGTCTTCACATCCATCTGATGGATGTGCCACCCCATCTACGCTGAGAGAGCAAGAATCGTCCATATGGAAGAATACCTTGCAACAGGTGCAAAGGTCTCCTCATAATCGATCCCCTCTATCTGTGAGAAGCCTCGGGCAACAAATCTTGCCTTGTACTTCTCCACACTCCCGTCAGCTGCCTGCTTCACTTTGTAGATCCATCTCGAACCCACCACTGATTTCCCCTCCGGTCTTGGGACAATCTCCCATGCACTGTTTCTGACAATCGAATCATACTCTTCCACCATGGCATCTACCCATGCGGGATCCTCCACAGCTTCCTCGAAAGAGGATGGCTTAGTCACGACACATTTTCTCACAAGAGCCATGTATCCAGTGTACCGATCAGGTGACTGTCTCTGTCTGCGCTGTGCTGTAGGTGGTCCTACAACCTTCTCTGCATCTTGAGCCAGTCGCTCAGCTTCTGTAGTGCGCTTTCGCCCTCTGATGGTTGGTGCTGCATGAGTGGTCTCTTCCACTCCATGAACTTCATCTTGTGGTTGATCCACATCCTGAAGCTCATCCTTAGGAACTAATAGCTCCTCATCTGCATGCAAGTGTGGCTCCCTCTCAAGCGAACACTTCATGGCTTTCTCCTCTTGAAATTTGATATCCCGTCACACAACAGTCTTGCGACTGTCTGGCAAATACACACGATAGTTGTGGGGCGTATCAGTGTACCCCACAAATATCCCAACCTCTGCGGTCGGCTCCAGCTTCTTCCTGGCATCCTTCGTCACATGCATGTAAACAGGAGAACGAAAAATCCTCAAATGGGAAATATCAGGCCTCTTACCAGAATAAGCCTCCTCGGGTGTACTCATGCCAAATATCTTGTGAGGACAACGGTTCTGCACATATACTGTAGTATTGCATGCCTTCGCCCACAAGTGAATGGGTAGGCCCTGATCATGCAACATCGCCCGTGCAACACCCACGATCGTTCTGTTCTTCCGCTCAGCAACCCCGTTCTGTTGTGGGTTATGGGGAGCTATGAGCTCTCTTCGAATCCCTTCTGTGCTGTAGAAGTCCTTGAACTCGCCAGAGATGAATTCACCACCATTGTTGCTCATAAGAGCCTTCACCTTCTTCCCCGATTCCTTCTTGACTAGTGCTTTGAACTCACAGAATTTTGAGTATGTCTCGCTCTTCTTCTGCATGAAGAAGATCTAGCACTTTCGAGAGAAATCATCAACAAAGATCACATAGTACTTGTGCTTTGCTGTCGAAGCTACTGAGAAAGGTCCACACACGTCTGTGTGAATTCTCTCAGGGATCGTCATGGCATGACTATCCTTCTCGTGATAGGTGGCTTTCACAAATTTTGCCAAAGTACACCCCTTGCACTGATCTGACTGTGCAAGAGTGCCTTTAGGAAGCTCAGTAGAAATCTGCTGCAGTATCTTCAAGGCTCCATGGTGAAGGTGGTCCAATCTTCGGTGCCACAGCTCGCCATCATCCCGGCTCACCAATCCTTCTACCTTGCATGCCATTGCTGCGTAGCCATCTACATGCAATTGATAAAGGTTCTTGACTCGAACCCCTATCTTCCAAGTTTCTCCAGTTGTCTTACTGCGCAGGAAAGCCTTTCCCTCGCTGAATACAACATCATATCCCTTGTTTTCTAACATCGCCACAGAGATAAGATTCTTCTTCAATCCTGGAACATGCATCACTTCCTTCAATACGAAGGGTTTACTAGACTCCCTCTCAAAGGAAATGATACCGATACCGGTCGCACTGATCTACCATCATCGCCCATCTCGACGTGCACTCCAAGATCTTTCTCATCCAGATCAGAAAACAAATCTCGATCTCCTGTCATGTGAAAAGATGCACCACTGTTTAAAAACCATACCGATCCCATCACACTTGATACCAAGCATGCGATCAGTGAAAAATCCAGCTCAAACTGTGAGGCTAAGGCCTCTCCCATTGCAGATCCAGTAGCTTGCTTATTTTTCTTCTTCTGCGGACAATTTGTGGCATAATGTTCGTGCTGGTGACAGTGAAAGCACTTCACCTTGGACATGTCTTGCTTCTTGCCTTTCACACCGGAATGAGAAGCTTTCTTGTTCTTCCCCTTCTTTGCTTTGGTAGCCAAAGTGCATTTTTCTTCATCAGATGCCTTTGATGAAGATCCGTCCCTGGTATTCCGCCTGATCTCCTCTTGCACAAGATCAGACCAAAGTCTCTCCCATCCTGGCAATTTCTCCCAACCATTGACAGAGTCCTGATAGGAATGCCAACTCTTTGGAAGACCAAGGAGAGCCAATCTCACCAAGTCCTCATCATCGACAGTCACCCCCACACTTCCCAGCTCATCCTGGCATTGGGTGAACTTCGTGAGATACTTGGGCATACTGTCTCCTTTCTCACACTTAATGTTTCTGAGTTTATCCTTGAGCGCCAACTTCCTCTGGTCGCTCTTGCTTTGGAATAAATCTGTCAATGCTTTCCACATCAAGTATGGAGAAGCCTTTCCATGCAGGCTAGATACAATGTGATCCTTCACGCCCTCCAACAAAATCCTTCGACACTTTGCTATCTTCTTTTGCCAAGCCTCAACTTGAGCAACATCAGTAGGCTTTGGGACCTCAGCCTCTATGAACTCCTTCAAACCATTGTCATCTAACACCGCCTTCATCCTGTCTTTCCATGTAATATAATTCGAGCTGCCTTCAAGGGTATACTCCAATCGCAATTCGTTGAAAGACATTTCAACTTCGACACCAAGAAAACACTGCTGCAAATTCGAATTCCACCAACTCAAAACTCAACCGCTTCTGATCTAAAATTTGTGAGAACAAAGTATTTCTTGTACAGAGATTGACTGTATGGGAATTTACCAGATATCTCACCTTCTAAAACAAGGATGAATCTAGAGGCTACCTGGCCCGATTACAGACTCTGCCTGAAGAAATAAAATGTAATCACTTTCTGAATAATAGATCTGATGATCAACTTTGCTCTGATACCATGTAGAAATTTTGAATAATATAACACTCATTCACAAAGATTATCTTGATTATACACTATTTGCGGAATGCATGCATAATACATAACCTCATGTACCATTGATCATCAATTTGTGGAATTAAAGAAACAATCACATGTGCACATTGAAACATCAATCACACATATCAACAGAGTATGTAATGGGGAAAGCATACAGCTGAAAACCCACAACTATCTATATATTATAATGATAGAGAACATGTAACAATACATAGTACAATACTCCTCACAAGTACTCAGTACTATCTCCACCTGCTACACACAAACTAGCTCAGATTTGAACAAGTCACAGGTTCAAATCTCCTCCACTGTTTGCCTGCCTCTACTGCGCAATCCAAGTTGAGAATAGATCAGATCCAAGTTCGAATTCCCTTGGCTTGTACTGCACAATCCTCATTGGCAATCTCAATCAATGATTGTGCAAATCTCATGCACAGCTATAGCCACAACTGATAGTAGTCTCACCCTTTCACCCACCTCTAACACTTGTCTCCACTGAACTGTCCATGCACTGAGTTAACTGATGTATTCTTTAGTTGATTTATGAGTTAATAATTAGTGAATTAATTAATAATTAATTCACATCAC
The DNA here is from genome assembly GCA_031772625.1 of Pinus tabuliformis. NCBI lineage: Eukaryota > Viridiplantae > Streptophyta > Pinopsida > Pinales > Pinaceae > Pinus > Pinus tabuliformis. The sequence goes on from CM062820.1 coordinate 1,544,482,246, forward strand.
TCATCACTAGTGTATTTGGCAGTTAGACTAAATACAACTAGTTCAACTAAGTCAAACTGAACACAACTCCATCAACTCCTCAATCAACTCCACCAAACTCAATCACTTGAGTTCTAACTGAAGTCCATCATGCAATAGCTCAACTAACCCATAGCAAAAGCGTATTTCCTTCTGGCAGTTGCATGTGCCACATCCGTAGCTCGAACTGAAGTGCTGCAAGAGGATAATATAATGTTTATAATCCAAATATTATTAAGAGCTAATAATATTCGACTGTTCTATTTTTAGACTGGTAGTCTAAAAATAGACTTCACCCATATGTCTAAAAATAGAGGTCGATCTATTTTTTACCAACATGACCAATCATCCATAAATAGCATCCTGCAACTCATAGACCATGATCCATATGTCTAAAAATAGACTTTGCGCCAAAAATAGCCTGCGGGCCCACTTAGTGAAGGCGACTTCTTTTCACTAAGCTCCATCATCTTGTTGCATTTTCAACATGTATCTTCAATTTTATCAATGTGGGTCTTCTCAAAAGTATGCATAATGGATACTCATTGGATGGGGAATTTAATTTTGCATCCAGCGAGTGTCTACACTTGAAATTTGAGTAAACCTGTAAGGAGATAAGCCAAAAATACAATTAAAAAAATAGGTTTTCTTATTTTCCCTCCAAAATACTTATATGTACCTCTTTTTAAATTTAAATAATTTTGATTAGTTTACATATCATGTACGTGAAAATTTATTGGCCACTTTTAGGCTGAAATTTCCTCTAAAGAAATTTTAACAATAACGCAAGAAGAAGATGAAATTTTAGAAGATTATCTCGAGAGGTTCCTTTACATTCTCCAAAGATCCAAGCATAGATTAGATCCTAGTACTATTAGGACCTCATTTTTGCATGGTTTTTTGGATGAATTAATGAAGACTTTGAATTTATTAGGATAGGGAGATATTTTTAAACTAACATTTGATCAGATTTGTGACTTATGTAGGAAATATTCACGCAACCAGTCCAGATCTGGTAGGGGAGTAAGAGGCAATTATTTTGAGAAATACTAAATACAGATCAATTGATGCTATATTACTTGAAATTGAATATATAATAGATGATATGAGAACTAAAATATTAAATAAACTTAGTATGCAGGAAGATACTGTTGGCATTATGAGATAAGTGTTGTCCTTGATGGCAAACCTCACTGATGACAAATCATAGTACAGAAGGTCAGCAGCAAGGAATTGATGATCAGACTATAAGAAGAAAAGAAAGTTTATACACGCAGGTTCGTTAAGCCCAAGTCGCGTGTACACGCAGGTTGGCTTCAGTAAAAGCGCGTGTATGTGGAAAAGTACCTTTGGTCCATGGCGGTTATTCCTTGGAAGTTGTGCCTATGGTTTTGGACCTTGGCGTCTCGGCGGACGTGTTGATCCCTAGTTTTGAAGTTGATGGTATTGTGTTACTATGGTTTTGGCTCTTGGTATTGAACAAGGCCTAAGGCTATATAAGGAGAAGGAAATCATTAGGCAAGTGCATCTGAAATGTCTTGAATATCTGATGAAGCATTAGATCCAGTATGCAGGGTTATGAGTTGATGATGCATTGCTTGATCTGAGCTAAGGAGAGATCTCACCGGTTGATGGAGAACTAGATCTAAGGAGAGATCGGGATCAAATGGTTTGAAATGAACTATCTTTATGATGCTTATTCTAGATCTACATACTGACGCATGTATTGTTCTATAAATGTTATGAGTATGACTGATGTCTGGTACAGCTGCAAGTTATGAGAAATTATTTTTAGATATGTACGCGGGTTGTCTTTGGCAAAAGCGCGTATACACGCGGGTTTGATTCATCGAAGTAGCGTATACATTGTAAAGCTTGATATTTGAAGTTGCAGATGGATCTGATGGTTATTACAGAGTTCTGTGTCTGCTCTGTGTTCTGGTGACTGTTGTTAACAGGGTTTCAGTGATTCAGAGTTTGATGATTGTTTTGAGCTTCAATGATAGTTATGGGTCCAGTATGAAAATTGGATGAAAAGTGGCCTTTCAGATTATGTGTTGTGCTTCAGTGTATCCAGTCTGAAAATTGATGAAACGTGGTACCTGGAGGTGAGAAGATTGTAGGCAAGCACCTACGTACTAGTATCTAAGCTAGTACAAAAGCTAAAGGAGATCTTTGGAGCATTGTAGCAGGTAGCAGCCTGCGTACTAGTAAATGGATCGGCTAGTACAAGAGCAAAGGGGGTTGTAGCTCCCGTACTGGTATAAGACTGCACCAGTACAAATATTGTAAAAGGATTTTCTTATTAAGAAGAAGATTGAGATGACTTGCAGCAGGTGGTTTTCACCCACATTGGGTTTCCACCTTATATCTTTGTGTTCATGTGTGTGGCTCTTGTGTGATGTTCTGTTCTGTTATTCTGCACCTGTTTACTGTTAATATGCTTAATAATGATCTGATGCATTTACTGAAGATTAAGCTAACTGAATTATAAGATCTCTGGATATACGCGAGTTTCATTAGACACAGTAGCGTGTACACGCGGGTTCACTTAATTGAAGTAGCGTATATGTTTCTGAGTATGAAATTGAAAAGTTTGATTGATCTGATAATACTGATTCACCCCCCCTCTCAGTATTATTTCCAACAGATACTTCTAAAATTCAAAGAAAACTAGTAGAAGAAGAAGTTGCATTATCTATTTTTTGTCCAAAGTGTAGAAAAAAGAATTCATTATGTGAATGCCCTGAAGATTTTCATGTTGCTAAAAGTTGTGTTTTTTGTGTAGGTAAACATTCCTACAGAGGAGTGTACTTCTATACCTAGCTTCAAGGCAGTAATGCAAGAGGATCATTCGATGCTTAAACTATTGCATGCTATGGAAATGTGAAAGCCTTGGAAATAGGTAAGTACAAGTATGAATACTGAACTTGAACCATATTTTCCTAATTTTCATGGTCTATCAAAACAATCTTGTAAAAAATAGAATTATCCTCCATCACGGAAACAAGGGTATCATCAATAGTTTTTCAAACCTCCACCTTGGGAACAAGGATGGAGGGGCCCCTCACAACCTCTTTTTTCATACCCTATGTTATCACTCAGATGTCTTCCCTAGAATTTACCAAAGAAGGAATAGTCCGAGGTAACCACAAACCTAATCTTTTAGACTCAGGTTTTAGCCAACCTAAGTCCAGAGAGAGCTCTCTCTTTATAATTTAACTTTGTTTTGGGTAGATTTCAGGCTAGTTATTAGTGCTCATGATGTTTTGTTTTGATTGGGTGGTGGAATTAAGAAAACAGATGGGAAAAGCAAGTTTTCAGGCCATTGGGCTATGGAGTCAATCAAGATTGGCTTAACTGGATCTGATCAATCACTAAGGTAAGAGTTCACAGGGTAGGCTAGCACAACAAAAGCAAATCTGTAGGTTCAAATGAATAAGGTAGTTCTAACCAGGGCAAAGGGCAATGAAGAATCCTTAACCGAGATTAAGATGAAGAAAGGAAGTATGATCAGTAGTAAAGGGAAATGAAGAATCCTTTACTATGGACCAAAGGGGGGGTAAACTACGGAAGTAAGGGAGCAATTAAGAATTCCCAGACCAAGATAGTTTAGTAGAAAACATATAGAAAGTAAACAATTAAAACAGAGAGCATTTAAGCTAATTCTGAGATATCATTCCTTGTTTATTTTACAGATTTTATAAGAGACACATGTGAATATTCATAACATGAAGAGAAAACAATATTTAAACACGAATAGATAATACTTATTTGTTCCAACTGTGCACAAGAATCCAGTGAAATGTCCTTAGCTTTATTTCATATCCAGCAAAACCAGTCCAGTCTTGAGTACAATAACTCCTTGGCTTAATATAAAATGTCTACAAAAATGTATTTTAGTCCGCACTAATTACTTCATTTTGTGAAGTATTTATAAAAAATTGTTACAAAATATCTCATAACAATATGAGAATTATTCTAGGAAACCAAAAATATCTTCAAGCATGAAGATAGAGATAGATGGAGAACTGTCTTCTTGTTGTCCCTTTTATTGTGACTGTGCTAGCTGTTGTAATTCAGATTTGGCTCTTTCAGTTGCTGGATACTTATGTGCTAGATTCACTTTATGTCTTCTACCTACTGATACTCTTTACCTATTCTGATTTGACTCTGTCTTACCTGTTTTACCTGGCAGCCATGTTTTACTATGTAGATTTACTGCAGTAACTTTATAGTAAATCTGTTAGTTTCATCCACCATTCACTGTCAGGTAATTTCATTCTTATCATATTTCTATATATATCTTCAACTTCTGTATACTTAGCAAAATTTGGCCTGCTGGTGAACAAGTGCTTTACCTCATGATCTATGAAAAACAGATTTTCAAGACTATCATATAATACCTTTCCAGTGGGCAAAGATTTTACCCTTGAAGTACTAGCTTGGCTTCTGGCCAGTTTATGTAGTCTTTCAATATAGTCATCTTGGGTCATCAGCTTTTCATGTATTACCATGGGACTGGGGAGTCCTTTTTCTCTTAAAATACCATACTTTGTCATAAACTATCAATGTTTTCTTGGATACTCTGGCATTTTTTCTCAAGGTTAAGCATAAAGTTTCTCTTAGTGAGAACTTTCTTTATTTCTATGATTGTTCCTGTTCTGTCTTATATTTCTAGTTCATCAAGCTGATACCTGTTTCTACTATTCAGGAAGGTTATCAATTGGTCGGCTTCTTCAGGCTTATTTCCCAATTCTTCCATTGTCTTGTAGATTACTTCTGTAGCCACTTTTACTAGTTCAATTTGTTCAAAAATAACTTGAATAGAAGGCCAAACATCATTGATGGAATCAATGATGTTGGTCCAAAGAATCTCTTTCATGTCTCCAAGTGGTTGTTGCAATGTCAAGTCCTTTTCAAGGACTTTTATTCTTTCTCCCATTCTCTGATTCTTTTGAGCTTCTTCCTTCTGTTGAATTTCTGCAAGTTTGCAATCAGTTTCCAAACTTGACACTTGTTCTCTAAGTTTCTTGAGCTCAGTAGCCTGGATGGTCATCTCCTCCATGGATTTTACCAATTTAGTTGTCTTTTATGTTGATGTCCCTGTGCTTGTTGATGTACCTGTAACTGGCAGAGCAATAGCTGGTGGAACTGTGGGTGCTAATGAAGCAGCAATGTGGAGGGTACTGCTGTAGAAATTGTAGGAATTACAGTTTGAGGAGTGGTCGCCAACTCACTCTATTTAGACTGTATCAAATTATCTGGTTCTTTCTCTGTTTGTTTTAGTTGTTCATTTATCTTAAGGATTAAGTCCATAAGCTCTTCCTCCTTCTACGTTTCCAATACTTCAGTTGTCTAAGGATGATGCAGGGGAGGAATATTGAGCTATTTTTTCAGTGCAGCTATGTCATCATTTTTCTTCTTAATAAGTTGTTCTGCAGCTTTCACATCTTTGGGATCATGACCCAGTTCTATGACTAAGTCCTCTAGGGAAGAGCTTTCACATCTTTGATTTCTTCTTAATAAGTTTTTCTGCAGCTTTCACATTTTTGGGATCATGATACTTCCACGCTCTGCTGCCTTTCTAGCATTTGAGCCTGTGAGGTGGAAGGTTCTTGTGTACCTCCTGAGGGAGTGGTATGCCTGCTTTCTGCACCTGTAGTTCCTGCTGTTTCTTCAGTAAACTTTTGTTTTGAAAATGGATTCAACCTTTGCCTCTTTACATAAGTTTAGGCAACAGGTCTGCTAGAAGGAGTGGCCTCCTCTCTATCTCTTTTAGGATTCCTCTCGTCATTTAGAGGAGTCTGTAAAATAGGAGGATTGCTCATGATATGTTCTGGTTGAGCAAGTTCTTCTGAAATCTCTGGTTGTTCTGATTCCTCTGGCTGCTCTGATGGTCCTTCTTTTGCTATTTTCCCACTGTGTCCCTGTGATTCCCTTTGAGATTGGGACTCTCCTGGCACCTGTACAAATTAATCTTCATCAAGTCTTCTTTCTAAACCAATCAATACATTATCAACAACAACCTTTGTGCTATCTCAGTCTACCAAACTGTTTTCCACCCATTCAAGTTGATTAGCATACTGTTCAATTTCAGGAATTCTGTGGTGGATGTAAGGAGATAATTTGTTCTTTTGTCTCTTATTGCAAATGAAGTCTAAAGGGTCATATCTCCAGATAAAACATTTCAGCCTCAGTCTTTGGAGGATTTCCTCTATTACCTTTCTTGCTTCCCTACTGTTACATATGAAGGGGCCAAATTGATCCTTTATCCTAAGTTGAGATTTCTTCTTGGCCTTCACAAAATGCACCTCATCTAAATTGATCATTTGCCTGTAGTACTCCAGAGCAAAAAATCTCATAGGGAGGTATCTGGGCAGTTTGTAGGGATCTAGCTCACATCCATAGATTCTGATTTCAATGTAGTTTCAGTACAAGTACCAATCCCCCACTCTATATTGTTTTGACAACTGAAGGACCCTCTTGATATCTGCACTGATTTTGGGGGGAGGTGTTAGGTCCCTATAATACTAGTGATGCCCCCATTAATATTGTAGTTGTATCCCTTATTAATATTGTTGTGCCCCTATTTTCCCCATATTTTTATTATTGTGCCCCATAGAATCCCTCTATTGTTATTTTTGTGCCCTTATATTATTATTGTTAGGTTGGCTTGGTTATATTGTGACACCTTAGACTCCTATATATAGGAAGGAGGTTTTTTCATTTGAATCATCCAAGAATTTTTCATTTATGTAATGTAACGAAGTTTTCCCCCTCGAAGAGGCTGAATTCTAAGGTGTTGATCTATCTTTTCTATCTTTTTATGAGATGGTTTCATAACATTTGGAATGCAAAAAGATCCAAATGTTTCTTTGGAGTACAAGAGGTGGAATATCTGGGTCATATTGTATCTCATGAAGGAGTTAAGGTAGACCCTAGCAAAATTAAAGCCATTAAGGAATGGGAAATCCCCACATCCATAAAGAATTTGTGAGGACTTCTCGAGTTGACAGGGTATTATCGCAAGTTTGTTAAGAATTATGGGAAAATAGCAGCACCTCTAACAACATTGTTGAAGAAAGATGCATTTTCATGGACTCCAGAAGCAACAAAGGCCTTCGAAGATCTTAAAGAGGCAATGTGCCAAGCACCAGTCTTAGCTACACCAAACTTCACAAAAACCTTTATTGTAGAATGTGATGCTTCTGGAAATGGAATTGGTGCAAGATGAAAGACCCATTGCTTTCAAAAGTGGTCCAATCAAGGGAAAGTATTTACATAAAGCTATTTATGAGAAGGAAATGTTGGTAGTACTACATGCACTTAAGAAATGGCAACCCTACCTAATGGGAAGACACTTCAAGGTAAAAACAGATCATGATAGCCTTAAATACTTTTTAGAACAAAGATTATCCTCTGAAGAACAACAAAAATTGGTCACAAAGATGTTGGGTTATGACTTTGAAATCATATACAAAAAATGGAAAAAAAATGTTGTGGCAGATGCACTCTCAAGAAAGGATGAGGATGTAGAAGCATTGTTGTGTGCCATTTCTATTATCCAACCAGATTGGATAAACGAAGCAAGGGAGGAATGGAAGAATGATGAAGAAGTGTGGGAAATTATTTGAAAGTTACAACAAGATTCTAGTACATCTGATACATTTAGCTGGAAAAGTGATTCGTTATGGTACAAATATCACTTATACCTCTGTAAGAATTCCCAACTCAAACAAAAGATTCTTTTGGAATTGCACGCTTCTCCCTTAGGAGGGCACTTAGGATTTTTAAAAACTTACAACAGGGTTAAGAAGGAATTTTTTTGGGATGGCCTTAAATCGGATATTCAAAAGTTTGTGGCAAAATGTTTGGTATGCCAACAAAATAAAGCTGAAATAATTAAGACACCAGGTCTATTACAACCTTTATCCATTCCAAGCCAACGTTGGGAGGAGGTTTCAATGGATTTTATCACAGGTTTACCCAAGTCAGAGGGAAAGAGTGTCATCATGGTGGTAGTTGACAGACTTACCAAGTATGCACACTTTTGTGCATTATCACATCCATTTAAAGCTAGTATAGTTTCTACGACATTTATGGAAACAATTCAAAAGCTACATGGAAGCCCAAAAATTATTGTAAGTGACAAAGATCCCATTTTTACAGGAAATTTTTGGATAGAAATTTTCTTGTCTTGGTACTCAGGTAGCTCATAGCTCATCTTATCATCCTCAATCTGATGGGAAAACGGAGATAGTAAACAAATGTTTGGAAGGATATATTCGTTGCTTTGTATCTGATAAATAGACACAATGGGTCAATGGTTGCCTCTAGCTGAATGGTGGTATAACACTTCCTTCCACAGTGCAACAAAAATGACCCCATTTATGTCACTTTATGGATATCAGCTACCACCCATCACATCATATTTAAGAGAAAATTCTAAGGTTCAAGCAGTGGAACATCACATCGAGCATCAACAACAAGTTCTCCAACTCTTAAAGGATAACCTCACGTTGGTGCAAAATAGAATGAAACAACAGGCAGATCAACATTGCAGTGAAAGAAGCATTGATGTAGGTGATTGGGTATTCCTATGGCTACAACCATATAAACAAATGTCCCTCAAGCAAGCTAAGAATGATAACAAATTGTCACCAAAGTATTATGGTCCATACAAGGTGTTGCAAAAGATTGGTACTATGGCATACAAATTGGAGCTTTCTGCAGCTTCTCGAGTGCACCCAGTTTTCCATGTTTCATGTCTAAATAAGGTTATAGGCGACAAGCTCCCAGTTCAAACAATATTGCCAGAACTTGACGAGGAAGGAAAAATTATATTGGAACCAGAAGCAGTCATAGAAACAAGAACTCGACAACTACGAAATCGATCCATTTCAGAGTATCTCATCAAGTGGAAGAACTTATCCACTGAAGATTCCACATGGGAGGATGAGAATTTTATACAGAAGCATCCAGAACTACTCAAGCATTGAGGACAACACTTTTTTGAAGGAGAGGGGCATGTTAGGTCCCTATAATACTAGTGATTCCCCCATTAATATTGTAGTTGTATCTATTATTAACGTTGTTGTGCCCCTATTTTCCCCATATTGTTATTATTGTGCCCCATAGAATCCCTCTATTGTTATTTTTGTGCCCTTATATTATTATTATTAGGTCAGCTTGGTTATATTGTGACACCTTAGACTCCTATATATAGAAAGGAGGTTTTGTCATTTGAATCATCCAAGAATTGTTCATTTATGTAATGTAACAGAGTTTGCCCCCTCGAAGAGGCTGAATTCTAAGGCGTTGAACTATCTTTTCTATCCTTTTGTGAGCTGGTTTCATAACAAGAGGGCTTCCTAATAGCATAGCTGTCATTGGATGTACAAAGAGATCTATGAAATCAGTATAAGAATATTGAGAGTCATATAGGTGGATCAATGAAGTCCAGAAGACTACTGATCTAGGGTTGCCTCTGGTATCAAGCTTCTGGAGTGTGACTGGGAATTTGTCAGCTTGATAATACAGGAAAAGATGATATAAAACTGAGGAATATTTGAACACTCTTTCATTATCCATCCTCATGAATTAATCATGCATCTTATTAGCAATGAACTTAGCATAGTCAAACATGATGACTGGGGGCTACCCATGAGAGTAGATCTACAATAATTTCATCAACAAATTCACTTGTGGTTTGGCCTAACACAATGGATATCATTTCTATGATGTCTCAACAAAGATCAGATAATATAGTCCACATGTAAGGGGGAGGATCCTTTGGAATGTATTTTTCTTCCCCAATGAAGGTCTGGAAAAACCTAGCAAGCTTGATTGAGCTGAGTGTAGGGAATCTATTAAGTAAATCTCCAACAGAAAGGGGGGGTCAGGTTTTGGCTTGGTTGTAACTGCAGCATTTGATTTATGGACTTAGAAGTGATGGTAAACAATACAGATTGGTCTGGGGTGATTGCTGCCCTTTGGCTGGGACCATAGTTCATATGGCAGTAGTGGATAATCTCTGGGAAGATATGAACTCCGGGGAACTGGTATTTGGGTGAACCTGATTCCCAAAGTCCTACGTAGTCTGCATGGTTCAAGTACTAGTCTTTGTACCTACAGTATAGTTTCAAAGGGGATTCTTGGAAAGAAGTATCTTTAATCTAAAAACCTTTATCTGCCAGTGGGAGATGATCTAAATCCCTTTAAGTAGAACTGGGTAGGAAATTCAATGCAATTGGGGCAAACATCCTTGGTTCTTGTGGATTCAAGGATGAGGGAGAGGGGTTTTCAGTGAAATTGGGGAAAACTGGTCTAATTTAGAGTATTTGGGGTCACTGGACAATTTTCTTACTAAATTACTTAGTAATTTGAAGCAATTGAGTTTAGGTTTGGGAATAAAACAAGGTTTCTCAGCGAATTTGGGTAAATACCTAGTTTCAGCTTTTGAACGGAGTAATGGCGACTATGCACTATTTGCAGGAAGCACACGTGACTAAAAGGTGGTCTAGAGTTTCAGCAGCTTCAATAAGTTGGCAGTTGGACGTGGGTTGATGGTTGCATGTACTCTGGTGCTTGCATGGAGGTCTGAGTGGTCTTTTTCATGAAAAAACAAAAAGCAATGAGTTTTTTAGTTTTATTCGTAAAGTCAATGATTTTGGGGAGTACACGGGGAAAAGGACCCTTGGAGTTAATCGGGGGATGTAACATTTTTTCATTTAGTGGGAGGTGGCAAGCGGGATCATATCGCACCGATTTTGGGATAAAATGGTTCTGGGTGGAGGTTGCCCGATGCCATTCATCAGGCGCCATGTAGTGGCGGGGTGAATAGTGAAACCACCCATATCGGGGGGGTAAAGGTCAACTTTTGGAGGCCACCTGATATGAGCATTGACTGTTGGATCAAAAGGAGTCAAATCGCATGATGATCGGGGTGATGATTTGATATGAGGTTTAATGGAGGGGCCTGGTGGGGTTTTTAATATGACAGGATTTAATTAATGAAGGATTATGATGGTTTAATGACATCGGGAGCGATTTCATTGGTGGGGAGAAATTTATTAATTAATCACTGATTGACTAATTAATACTTTTTATTCGGTGGTGAGTCATGGTTATTAATTAGTCGTTGATCGATGTAATTAACCCATTTAACTATTTCACTAAGAAAGTTTATGTTTCAAACTTCGGGGCGGGATATTAAAATTAAAGGGGTTTAATAAAATATACGGGAAAGGGGTGTCTTTGGGATTTAATACATATAATCTAAATTAGGAGTTAATATGAATAAAAGCGGAAAAATGGATTTGTGCTAAGTATAATATGTTTTTGTAATTCATTTACTTTACACATGGAAATATTCATAACTTAGGCTAAATTCACATTTGTGGGTTTTTATGAAAATGGGGTTTGCTTGGGGGTGATTACTTTCCCTAGGCAAATGGTGGTTTTACCTTAGGAAATGGGATTTTTTAGGGGAAAATGAATGAATTGAAGGGGGGTGAATTTTCATGAGGGGATTTTAGTACTTAGGACCTATAAGTTATTGGGTCGAGGGTCCGGTCCCTCCATAAGTTAGAGAAATGCTCTGAGCCCCTTTAACTTAAGGTTTTAGGTACTGTACTTAAAAGTACTTAAGTTAAAGGGTCTTAGAGAATTTCTCTGACTTCTGGAGGGACCAGACCCTTGGCCCAATAACTTATAGGTCCTAAGTACTAAAATCCCCTCATAAAAATTTACCCCCATTCAATTCATTCATTTTCCCCTAAAAAATCCCTTTACCTAAGGTAAAACCACCATTTGCCTAGGGAAAGTAATCACCCTCAAGCAAACCCATTTTTCATAAAAACCCACAAATGCGCATTTAGCATAAGTTATGAATGTTTCCATGTGTAAAGTAAATGAATTACTAAACCATATTATACTTAGCGCAAATCCATTTTTCCGCTTTTATTCATATTAACTCCTAATTTAGATTATATGTATTAAATCCCAAAAACACCCATTTCTCATATATTTTATTAAACCCCTTTAATTTTAATATCCCACCCCGAAGTTTGAAACATAAACTTTATTAGTGAAATAGTTAAATGGGTTAATTAGATCGATCAACGGCTAATTAATAACCATGACCCACTGCCGAATAAAAAAGATTAATTAGTCAATCAATGATTAATTAATAAACTTGTCCCCACTAATGAAATCACTCGCGATGTCATTAAACCTTCATAATCCTTAATTAATTGAATCCCGCCATATTAAAAACCCCATCGAGCCCCTCCATTAAACCTCATATCAAATCATTGCCCCGATCACCGTGTGATTTGACCCATTTTGATCCAACGGTCGACGCTCATATCGGGCGGCCTCCGAAAGTTGACCTTTACCTGCCCGAAATGGGTTGCTTCAATATTCACCCTGCCGCTACGTGGTGCCCGATGAATGGCATCGGGTGGCCTCTGCCCAAAACCATTTTATGCCAAAAGTGGTGCGATATGATCCCGCTTACCACCTCCCACTAAACAACAAAATGTTACATCCCCCAATTAACTCCAAGTGTCCTTTTCCCCATGTACCCACCAAAATCATTGACTTTATGAATAAAACTAAAAAACTCATTGTTTTTTGTTTTTTCGTGAAAAAGACCACTCAGACCTCCATGCAAGCACCAGAGTACGTGCAACCGTCAACCCACATCCAACTGCCAACTTACTGAAGCTGCTGAAACTCTAGACCACCTTTCAGTCACATGCACTTCCTGCAAACAGTGCACAGTCACCATTACTCCGTTCAAAAGCCAAAACTAGGTATTTACCCAAATTCGCCAAGAAACCCTGTTTTATTCCCAAACCTGAACTCAATTGCTTCAAATTACTAAGTACTTCAGTAAGAAAATTTCCCAACGACCCCAAATACTCTGAATTAGACCAGTTTTCCCCAATTTCACTCAAAACCCTTATCTCCCATCCTTGAATCCACAAGAACCAAGGATGTTTTCCCCAATTGCATTGAATGCCCTGCCCATTTCTACTCCTCATATGGATTTAGATCATCTCCCATTGGTAGATAAAGATTTTTAGATTAAAGATACCTCTGTTCAAGAATCCCCTTTGAAACTATACTACAGGTACAGAGACCAGTACCTGAACCATGCAGACTACATAGGACTTTGGGAATTAGGTTTACCCAAATACCAGTTCCCCAGAGTTCATATCTTCCCAGAGATTATCCACTACTGCCATATGAACTATAGTCCCAGCCAAAGGGTAGTAATGACCCCAGACCAGTCTGTATTGTTTACCATCACTGCTGAGTCCATAAATCAAATGTTTCAGTTACAACCAAGCCAAAACGTGACCCCTCTTTCCGTTGGATATTTACTTAATAGATTCCCTACACTCACCTCAATCAAACTTGCTAGGTTTTTCCATACCTTCATTAGGGAAGAAAAATACATTCCAAAGGATTCCTCCCCTTACATGTGGACTATATTCTCTGATCTTGGTCAAGACATCATAGAAATGATATCCACTGTGTTAGGCCAAACCACAAGTGAATTTGTTGATGAAATTATTGTAGCCTTTATGTTTATCTACTCTCCTGGGCAACCCCTAGCCATCATGTTTGATTATGCTATGTCCATTTCTAATAAGATGCATGATCAATTCATGAGGATGGATAATGAAAGAGTGTTCAAATATTCCTCAGTTTTATATCATCTTTTCCTGTATTATCAAGCTAACAAATTCCCAATCACACTATAGAAGCTTGATACCAGAGGCAACCCTATATCAGTAGTCTTCTGGACTTCATTGATCCACCTATATGACTCTCAATATTCTTATAATGATTTCATAGATCTCTTTGTACACCCAGTGACAACTATTGTATTAGGAAGCCCTCTCCCCAGAATCAGTGCAGATATTATGGAGGTCCTTCAATTGTCAAAACAATATAGAGTGGGGGATTGGTACTTGTACCAAAACCACACTGAAATCAGAATCTATGGATGTGAGATGGCTCCCTACAAACTACCCAAATACCTCCCTATGAGATTGCTTGCTCTGGAGTACTACAGGCAAATGATCAATTCAAATGAGGTGCATTTTGTGAAGGCCAAGAAGAAAGCTCAACTTAGGATAAAGGATCAACTTGGTTCCTTCATATGTAACAGTAGGGAAGTAGGAAAGGTAGTAGAGGAAATCCTCCAAAGACTAGAGACTAAAACAAAGTTTTATCTAGATACATGACCCTTTAGACTTCATTTGCAATAGGAGACAAAAGAACAAATTATCTCCTTACATCCACCACAAAATTCTTGAAATTGAATAGTATGCTAATCAACTTGAATGGGTAGAAAACACTTTGGTAGATTGAGATAGCATAGAGGTTGTTGTTGATAATGTATTGATTTGTTTAGAAAGAAGACTTGATGAAGATTCATTGTATAGGTGCCAGGAGAGTCCCAATCTCAAAGGGAATCATAGGGACACAGTGGGAAAATAGCAGAAGAAGGGCCATTAGAGCAGCGAGAGGAATCAGAACAACCAGAGATTTCAGAAGAACTTGCTCAACCAGAACATATCATGAGCAATCCTCCTATTTTACAGACTCCTCTAAATGAGGAGAGGAATCCTAAAAGAGATAGAGAGGAGGCCACTCCTTCTAGCAGACCTATTGCCCAAAATTATGTAAAGAGGCAAAGGTTGAATCCATTTTCAGAACAGGAGTTTACTGAAGAAACAACAGGAACTACAGGTGTAGGAAGCAAGCATACCACTCCCTGAGGAGGTACACATGAACCTTCCACCTCACAGGCTCAAATTATAGAAAGGCAACAAAGCGTGGAAGTATCCTCCTTCAGGGCTCCTACTAGCCAGAGCCAAGACATCAGAGAGAAATATAAAGAAATAAAGGCCAGGAATGAGAGATTGAAGGCCCAAAGTTATGCACATTACCTAAATATGGCTCCAACTAATTAGACAAGGCTAATGTCAGCCTTTGATGTGAAAGAAGGAAAAATGCAGATGACTTTTATGAAGCCAACTACATAGCAGCCCAGGTCAATTGAAGATTATTTGAAAATAGACTTTGAGGTATTGGCAAAGGATATCCATCCTATTGACCAAATTTAATTACATAAGCAGACTGGGGAAATGGTCTACTCCACCTTGACTAGTAAGGCAATTGTAGCTCACCAACTTCAAAAATCTCTGAGTAATATGTCAGTGCAATTCCAATTAGAGAAGGCCTCTTCACAGGCCAAAGATACCGGAATAAAGTCCCTAGAGGACTTAGTCATAGAACTGGGTCATGACCCCAAAGATGTGAAAGCTACAGAAAAGCTTATTAAGAAGAAAAATGATGACATAGATGCACTGAAAAAACAGCTCAAGATTCCTCCCCTGCATCATCCTGAGACAACTGAAGTATTGGAAACATAGAAGGAGGAAGAGCTTATGGACTTAGTCCTTAAGCTAAATGAACAACTAAAAGAAACAGAGAAAGAATTGGATAATTTGATACAGTCTAAATAGAGTGAGTTGGCCACCACTCCTCAGACTATAATTCCTACAGTTTCTACAGTAATACCCTCCACATTGCCTGCTTCATTAGCACCCACAGTTCCACCATCTACTGCTCTGCCAGTTACAGGTACATCAACAAGCACAGGGACATCAACAGAAAAGATAGCTGAATTGGTAAAAGCCATGGATGAGATGACCATCCAGGCTATTGAGCTCAAGAAACTTAGAGAACAAGTGTCAAGTTTGGAAACTGATTGCAAACTTGCACAGATTCAACAAAAGGAAGAAGCTCAAAAGAATCAGAGAATGGAAGAAAGAATAAAAGTCGTTGAAAAGGACTTGACATTGCAACAACCACTTGGAGACATGAAAGAGATTCTTTGGACCAACATCATTAATTCCATCAATGATGTTTGGCCTTCTATTCAAGTTATTTTTGAACAAAATGAACTAGTAAAAGTGGCTATAGAAGCAATACACAAGACAATGGAAGAATTGGGAAATAAGCCTGAAGAAGCCGACCAGTTGATAGCATTCCTGAACAATAGAAACAGGTATCAGCTTGATGAACTAGAAATAGAAGACAAAATAGGAGAAATCATAGAAATAAAGAAGGTTCTCACTAAGAGAAACCTTATGCTTAACCTTGAGAAAAAATGCCAGAGTATCCAAGCAGACATTGACAGATTTATGGCAAAGTATGGTATTTTAAGAGAAAAAGGACTCCCCAGTCCCATGGTAATACATGAAAATCTGATGACACAAGATGACTATATTGAAAGGCTACATAAGCTAGCCAGAAGCCAAGCTAGTACTTCAGGGGTAAAATCTTTGCCCACTGGAAAGGTATTATATGATAGTCTTGAAAATATGTTTTTCATAGAGCATGAGGTAAAGCACTTGTTCACTAGCAAGCCAAATTTTGCTAAGTATACAGAATCTGATGAGATATATAGAAAGATGATAAGAATGAAATTACTTGACAGTGAATGGTGGATGAAACTAATAGATTTACTATAAAGTTACTGTAGTAAATCTACATAGTAAAACATGGCTGCCAGGTAAAACAGCTAAGATAGAGTCAAAGAAAAACAGGTAAAGAGTATCAGTAGGTACAAGACATAAAGTGGATCCAGCACATAAGTATCCAACAACTGAAAGAGCCAAATCCGAAATGCAACAGCTAGCACAGTCACAATAAAAGGGACAACAAGAAGACAGTTCTCCATCTATCTCTATCTTCGTGCTTGAAGATATTTTTGGTTTCCTAGAATAATTCTCATATTGTTATGAGATATTTTGGAAAAAGTTTTGTACAAATGCTTCACAAAATGAAGTAATTAGTCTAGATTAAAATACATTTCTGTAGACATTTTATATTGAGCCAAGGAGCTATTGTACTCAAGACTAGATTGGTTTTGCTGGATATGAAATAAAGCTAAGGACATTTCACTGGATTCTTGTGCACAGTTGGAACAAATAAGTATTATCTCTTCATGTTTAAATATTGTTTTCTCTTCATGTTATGAATATTCATATGTGTCTCTTATAAAATCTGTAAAGTAAACAAGGAATGATATCTCAGAATTAGCTTAAATGCTCTCTGTTTTAACTGTTTACTTTCTATATGTTTTCTACTAAACTATCTTGGTCTGGGAATTCTTAATTGCTCCCTTACTTCCATAGTTTATCCCCCCTTTGGTCCATAGTAAAGGATTCTTCATTTCCCTTTGCTACTAATCATCCTTCATTTCTTCATCTTATCCCGATTAAGGATTCTTCATTTCCCTTTGCCCTGGTTAGGACTACCTCATCCATTTGAACCTGCAGATTTTATTTTCTGTGCTAGCTTGCCCTGTGAACTCTTACCTTAGTGATTGATCAGATCCAGTTAAGCCCCTCTTGATTGACTTCATAGCCCAATGGCCTAAAAACTTGCTCTGCTCATCTGTTTCCTTAATTCCACCACCCAATAAAAAAAAAAACATCATGAGCACTAATAACTAGCCTAAAATCTACCCAAAACAAAGTTAAATTATAAAGAGAGAGCCCTCTCTGGACTTAGGTTGGCTAGAACCTGAGTCTAAAAGATTAGGTTTGTGGTTACCCTAGACTATTCCTTCTTTGATAACTTTTAGGGAAGACATATGAGTGATAACACTCTATGCCATCACATTTGTCATATTTTGCATTGTATAATTCTTTTCCACTAGCACATCATTCATTGCCAGCTACTCTGCCTCAGGAGATGTAACCCATGCCAACCCCATCACCTTTGCCACCACTATTTAGGCCACCTTAGTTACCAGCTCAACCAGTGCCTAATCCAAATAATAAGTCGGTATAACCAATTCCTCTTGTTGAACCACATCCTTTCCCCACTTATTAGATCATACGAGTTGGGGTCCATGACCTACAACTAAGATCAGGAAGGGTTATAGAGCTAAAAAAACAAAAAAAACCAATAGTTATCATCAAAGAAAGACACAAGGAGGAGACACCTAAACATCCAAACAATGATGTTACCACATATCCTACCCCTATACACTCAAAATATTTACTTTCTTCTTCAAACCAGCCTCCCTACCCAGAGAGGTTAGTTTTGGAGAAAGTTGACCCTATTCTTGAGTTTGACCTGACTTCAGAGATGAGGAACATTTGTACAAATGTTCCTCTATTGTGGGCTTTGAAAGAGATTCCAAACTACACAAAAACCATACAGGAACCCTGTCTAAAGAGGCTAGGTAGGAAAATAGTTTAACCTCACACTATTTAGTTCATCAACAAGGTGGTTAAGTTGATGGCAGGGTGTACATGCATTGATAAATATACCAACCTTGGAAACTCAATTCTCTCTATCCAAATAGGTGACATCCTTGTCCCTAATGTCTTAATTTACCTTGCAGCGGCCATTAATGTGATGACCCAAAAAACCATGGAGCAACTTGGGCTGACTCATATTCATCCTACCCCTACCATTCTTGAACTTGTCGATCGATCTAAAATAAATCCAGAAGGATTATTCGACGATTTGATTACATCAATTGATTAAAGAGAGTACCTCACAAAATTTATTCTCCTTCAACCTAAGAATCCTATCATGGGACACCTTTTTATTTTGGGATCACCATGGATGGCCACAACCAATGCTCATGTAGGTTGTTGCTTGGGTGATATGTTTATTTCACATGGGGATTCAATGAAGAAGGTTACCTTATACCCACATGCTAGATCAATACAAGAGCTTCACGATATACCGTGGTTAGATGAAAGTAGTAGTAACGAGGAGACTTAGTCAATTTCTATCATAGATCAGTATACATCAATACATAGAGAACACTAAGGAGAGCAAGACTCATGATTTCCTTGTTAGCCTAGATACCAAGTTGAACTATATATTTTTCCATCATGTTTTTAGTTTGAGTTTTCAAGAGAATTGTGATTTACAAACCTTGTCACCCATATTAAGTTTAGTGCCTACCAAAAATACTCATGAGCCCGATCCTACACTTGTTGAGGTGAGTTCAGGAAAATGTTTGTATATTGATCTTCAACTCGAACCATCTCAATTCGAGTAGTTGATAGACATGTTTCAAGATCATTTAGGTCCATTTTCTTGGAGCTATGAGAACATGAAGGGTATCCCTCTTGATACTTGTACTCACCATTTTTATATTCAGGAAGGAGATTGACCTTTCTGACAACCTTATCGCAGAATGAACCCCACACTCTAGGATATTGTTAAAGAAGCGCTTCAAATCTCCTGGATGTCAGCTTTATTTACCCGATTTCTCACCGTCGATGGGTCTCTCCATTGGTAGGTGTCCAAAAAAATATGGGAGATGGTGTATTTGTGTTGATTATTGAGAGTTAAATAAAGCCACTCTCAAAGTCTACTTCCCACTCCCCTTCATTGATCAGGTACTAGATTCCCTTGTAGGAAAAAAGTGCTTTTTCATTTCTCGATGGCTTTAGTGGGTACAACCAAATATGGATTGCACCCAAAGATCAGGAAAATACCACTTTCACATGTCCATGAGGAATATTTTCTTATCGAGTGCTTTCATTTGGGTTATGTAATGCCCCTACTACTTTTCAGCTAACCGTATTATCTATATTTGTTGATATCAATTGCATAGGAGTTTATATGGATGGTTTCTCTTTATTTGGTGATTCTTTTTTAGATGCCCTCCAGAATTTGACGAAAGTACTAGTTTGGTGCCAAGAATCCTATCTTTCTTTGAGAAATAAGAAGTGTAGATTGAGGTCTAAAGCAAGGATAATTCTTGGACACTTGATCTATAGTGAGGTTATACAGGTGGATCTTGGAAAAGTTGAGATCATTATCCACCTACCAATGCCAAAATATCAAAAGGATGTGAGGGTTTTTTTTTTTGTCACGCAAGACTCTACTGGAGGTTCATCGAACATTTTTCTAGGACGGATTCACCTCCTTTTCAGTTATTAGCTAAAGATGTTAATTTCTCTTGGACTGATGCTTTCCAGCAAGCCTTTGAGGAATTAAAGGAGAAATTAGTAATGGCTCCTATAATGAGGGGGCCTAATTGGTCCCTTCCTTTTCATATATCCTCTAATGCCTTAGATATTGATTTTGGTGCAACCTTAGGACAAGAGGAAAACCAATCACCTTATATTATATATTTCACTAGTAAAAATTCATCATCTACTGAATTAAACTATATAGTAACTGAAAAGGAATTTTTAGTTGTAGTATTTTCTTTTAATAAATATAGACACTATATAATAGGGTATGAAGTATTTGTTCATACTGGTCACTCTATAATAAGATATTTGGTAAATAAAGCTTTGACTAGTGGTAGGATTACTTTATGGTTGTTATTACTATAGGAATTTAATATTACAATTATCGATGGACCTATAAAATCTAATGTTGTGGCATATTATCTTTCTAGATTAGACAATCCTAGTAAGGTTATTCACATAGATAATTCATTTCCCACTGAACATTTATTTGTTGTGTCAACTAACTCACCTTAGTTTGTATATTTTTGAAAACTATCTTATTACAAGGGAAACAACACCTTACCTATTTGTTAGAGAGTGACAAAGAATTGTTAAAAATAATGCTTCATATTCTTGTATTTTGTTAATTTTTGTAGCTCAGGGACAAATTCCCTCCTTTGGATAATTCTTCTTCAAGGAAGAATACTTATAGCCCTTGAAAGAATTTAATTTGGTTAAGGAAAATATAATTTTAATTTGGAAACCCACATGTAAAAAAAAGGACAGGTTGACCCTAAGAAGAATCTGGACACCCATGGAATATTATAAATACAAGTCAAGTGACCCTCATTTGGAGATTATCATAAAGAATCTTCTTCTTCTCTCTTGTTTGATTTGGCTTGCAGAGGTCTGAAGTGGATCGTGGAGATTGATTCATGTAGGTGCATAATTGCGTGGTCTGGTGATCGCACATATGATCTTAGGTTTTTATTTACAACTGCAGGGTTGCCACATGATATTTTCAGTTGCAACCATAGGAATTCAAGCCTATGCATGCGTTTGGATCATTTCAACTGCATTCACATCTCTCTCTCCGTGTGATTGAAACCTAGGGTTTAATTTTCACAGTGGATTGCAGATTCTGGCAGTTAATTATAGTTGACCATAGGTTAGTGAACAATGATTTTTATTAGTACTATTTTTGGTTTCACATTTGGGATATTGTTTGATTGATGTTACTGGATAGTCTTTTGGATAAAGAATTGGATTGTACTCTCTCTTTCTTGAATCATTAAATGACAATCTAATAAAAAGAAGAATTTGAAAGGGTTTCCCCCCTTGTGGGGTTTTTCCCTAGTCTCTAACTAATCTTGGTGTCTCTATGTGTGAATTCTTTTCTTCTATTTTTCCTTTTTGTTCCACTGTATTGATGATGATATTGTTCTTTCTATATAGGTGCATATGTTGCTGAATATTGTTATGATGTATGGGGTGAATTAAATGTGTAAATTATGAAATGAAATTATCTAAATCAAAGAACAATATAGCCCTAAGAAAAACTAACATGGTATCAGAGTTGGGCTAAGAAAAGTCATTTAAGATGACCCCTATGAAGTCACTATTGATGAGAGAAAGAGAAGATGGAGGAGACCTAAAAGAATACTAGGGTTTGAAGGAAACCCTAGGTAATTTGTTTATTAGGGTTTGATGGATATCTGATCCGAATTGGATCCTTAAACACTCTTATAGATTCCTAAACTCTGTTAAACTCATACCAAAGTTTCAAAGTGCTATGGATGTCAAGCTTATCTGAAATAACCTCTGGACAATGGCAATTTGTGGTCAGCACGAAGCAACGAGGACCCTCGCTCAAAGCGCACAGATCGTTGGCCCATGGTAACTGTGTGCTAGCATAAACTGGAAAAACGGAAAGTTAGATCCATAAATGGAGGCAGTTTCTGATACGCGATTAGTGCTAAAGCGCTAATCGCATATTGTAGGGCGTCCCCCTCAGTGAAGGAAAGCCCCGAGTGCTTGGTCACAGGGAAAAGCATAGAATCGCACAGAAAATCGCCAATTCCGTCAGAAGGTGGGCCCCACGCTAAAACCGGCAGGATATCGGAAGGCCCTCAAGTGGTAAGTAGATTTGGCTCAGTCCCGTGTGATTCCATACAGCGGGTGACATGGGTCTAGTGGATGAGAGAGAAAACCACTCTCATAGTGCGGGTAAAGGGCATGCTACTTACCCACGCGATATGGATGGAGACCGTAGGATCTGGAGGCCCCAGATCAACGGCGGAGAAGAAATCCGATGGATGACCAGATTTGACAGGGAAATAGGCTGAGGTGGATAAGATTTGAGATTCGGCATGACCGATGAGTTGGCAGAGGGAACGGTTTCGCGGGCGATCTTGGAGCAATGGAAATAACGACCGTTCAAACAGAACTGACACTCAGTTCGTGAGGGAAACAGGTGGCCACCTCTCTGTGAAGCGTCACAGTGATGATGACATAGAGCAGGGGAATTCCAGTGGATAGAGGTAGGAGATCTAGAGAGCCGGGAAGAAGAAATGAACAATCAGGGAGCAGATTGGCTTTAAGCCACGAACAGACAGAGAAAGTGGGGAGAAGTAGTAAAAGAGAGCAGAGAGAGAGAAGCAAAAAGAAATTGCAGAGAACAGAGAAGTCGAGCTGACTTGCAGAGCAAAGGCAGCATCAAGCAGACAGAGACAAAGAGAGAGTCTGAGAGTCTGTGAACTCTAGAGAAGGCTTGAGAGGTTCGAGCAACTCCTTTGTGTATACCTGTCAGGTAATGAGTACCATATTGGACTCATACCACTGATACCAGTTGAGGTCGAGTTTCAGTAAGGGGAGTCTGTGTACTCTAGAGGCTTGCGGGATCCAAGTACAGCCCTACTCATCATTATCTGTTAAGTGAGACTCAATTCGAGCTTACTATTGTAAAACTCTGCTTTTTAAGACACAATAGAAAGGCCACCACTGAAGGCTGGCCCAGGAGAAGTAGTCCAGGAGGATTGGGTGAACTCCTTATTAAATTTGTTGTGATTATGTGTTTGTTTGTTGTGTTCTGTTACTGTTTCAGTGTCTATGTATTTCGCAATCTTATCGATCCGTTGCATAAAATAACATATACACCCCCTACCACAATATTCTGTAATAACTTCATTAATTAATTGAGATCATTCACGAGTGATTTCAGATCAAGTGGTATCAGAGCTCTATAGGTTGTTTAAGGTTAGACAAGCTTGTGCTAGATTTTGTTGTTGAATGCTAACTAGATCAAAGCTTAAATTAGGAGAAGGAGAGTTGGTTGAAACTAATCTGGAAATTGGAAGAGTCTATTCCAAGAAGAAAATGTCAGAAGAAAATCGCTCGAAATCAGATCCCCATTTCATGGATAGTTTTATGACCTTGAAGTCAATGGTGGAAGAAATGTATAGGGACTTTAGGAAACATAAAGATGAAGATTCATCAAGCTCCAAAAAAGATAAAGGAGAAGAAGAGTCTCTCCTCCATGACCACTCTAAAGGCAAAGGGAAAGAAGAAAAATTTCTCACACCTCCTAATAGCCCTGAAAGTAAAAAGAAGACATCTCTAATTAAATTAGATGTTAAATTTGATTTACCAATATATGATGGAGAGTTGAATGCAGAGAAGCTGGATAATTGGATTAGACAAATTGATTTTTATTGCAGAGTGCAGAGTATCGACTCAGACAAGAGTAAGATTCAGCTGGCCAGCCTATGCCTCGGAGGCACTGCCTTGGTATGGTGGGAAGGCAAGACACAAGCTGACATGAAGAAACATGGTAAGATTCTTTCTGTCTGGAGTGAATTTGTTTCTGCAATAAAAAAGCAGTTCTATCCACTAGCTTACATGCAGCAAGCCATGATGAGCTGGCAAACTCTTCACCAATTGAAAGGGAAAAGTGTACAAGGTTACACCCAAGAATTTAGGAAAAGAGCTTTGATTCTAGGAATTTCATTAGACTCACCTAAGACTCTGTTGAAGTACATAGGTGGTCTACACAGCTACATGAGGCACACTATCCTCATGTTTAATCCCACTAGTATAGATGAGGTATCTGTTCAAGCTACACATCTAGAAGCTAGAGGAAAGAATGGGAACCCAGAAGTTTGGGGATCATCCAAGCCCATTGAAAGCAAGAATAATGAGAAAAGAAAATAGAAATGGAAAGAGAGGAAGGCCAACACTGCACAGAAAAGCAAGTCTACATGCACTCATTGTAAGAAGGATGGGAATGATGATGATCACTGTTGGATTCTGCATCTGGAGCTGAGACCTAAGAAGTTCGAGGGCAATAAGAAGAAAACTGTTGCAGCTATTCAGAAAGATTTGGAGTCAAACTCAGGAGATGAAACAACCATTGCAGCCATAGGTATAAAAGGTAAAAATTCTAAAGCATCTACTAGTAATTCTACACAATCTATTAATGATGAAGAAAATGAGAGAAAAAGACATGAGCTTTTCCATATTCGAGTTATTTCCAAACATCAAAAGGTTGATACTTTGTTTCATAGTGGCTCACAAGTAAATTTAATTTATGAAGCAATTGTAAAGAAGTTGGGATTATTGACTACACCTCACAGGAAACCATACCCATTAGGTTGGTTAAGTGATAAAGGACAACTACAAGTGACTAGACAATGTAAACTTAAGGTTTCTTTTGGGTTAGCATTTGTAGATGAGGTTGAGTTAGATATAGTTCCTTTTGGATATATGTGGAATTGTTTTGGGAAGTCCCTACTTGTATGATAGAATATCTATTTTCTATAGAGCTGAGAACAAGTATCTATTCATTAAAGATGGAATTGAATATTTTGTAAGGGTTCATAAGCTCAAGAATAATTATACTCTCATAAACTTAGGGCAGATGAAACAAATTGTAAATTCATGCAAACAATTTTTACTGGTGGTTGTAAAGGAAAAGAAACCTGATAAAACCAATGTATTTGAGGGCTGTGATGCTAAACAACAAGCTGATTTAGAGAAAGTTGTTTCAGAATATGATATCTTGTTTCAAGAACCTAAAGGTCTGCCACCCAAAAAGGAAATAGTGCATGATATTAATTTGCAGCAAGATGCTCCATTGCCTAACAATGGAATTTACAGGTTGTCTAATTTAGAGTGTGCAGAAATCAAGAAGCAGGTGCAGGCGTTGCTCAAGAAGGGGTTCATTATACCTAGCACATCACCATGTGGGTCTCCAATCATTTTGGGAATAAAGAAAGATGGCTTGTTGAGAATGTGCATTGATTACCGAGCACTGAATAAGATAACGATAAAAAATTGTTATCCCCTTCCTCACATAGATAATCTATTAGATAAATTGAAATAAGCTGTTTATTTTTCGAAGTTAGACTTGCATAGTGGATATCATCAGGTTAGAGTTGCAGAACAAGATGCATGGAATACTGCTTTCAAAAAAAAGCAGGGATTTTATGAGTGGTTGTTTATGCCTTTTGGCTTAACTAATGCCCTTGCTATTTTCATAAGAATAATGAATGATGTACTCAGACCTTTTCTTGATGATTTTTTTATTGTATATCTGGATGACATTCTTATATTTAGAAAAACATGGGAGGAACAATTAAAGTATGTTAAGCAAACACTATATGTTTTGAAAAGAGAAAAAAAATTATGTTAAACTCTCAAAATGCGAATTTGGCAAAACATCTTTGAATTATCTGGGTCATATAGTAGGGGGTGGTGAATTGAAGATAAATCCCTCTAAGGTGGCAGTCATTGTAAACTGGCCTAAACCCGAATCTGCTACAGAAGTTAGAAGCTTCTTAGGAGCAACACAATATTGGAGAAAGTTCATTTCTAACTTTTCCTTAATTGCAGCTCCCTTACATGCTTTAACAAGATTGAACAAGGTGTTTCAGTGGGGAGGCAAACAACAGAAAGACTTCGACACCTTGAAAGAAAAGATTAGTACAACACCAGTACTAGCACTACCTAATCTTCAAAGACCATTTGAGATCCAAATGGATACCAGTGACTATGCCATGGGAGCAGTGTTGATACAACACGATAAACCCATATTTTATCATTCTGAGATATTTAATTCTGTAGTAGTTAATTGTCCCACATATGATAAAGAATTGTATGCATTAGTACAGAGTGTGAAAAAGTGGAAACATTACTTAATGGGTAAAGAGACAGTTATACATACTGATCATCAACCACTTCAATATCTACACTCCCAAACTGAGTTGTAGCAATCAAAACACTATAGATGGATGGCTTTTCTACAATAGTTTCATTTAGTCATCAGATATAAAAAGGGCATACACAATAAAGTTGTAGACATGTTATCTAGACAAATTATAAATGCATCTACTATACTTAAGCATAACTCAGTATTGCATGAGAGCTACATTGAGCAATATGCTCAAGATATAGATTTCAAAGATGTATATGCAACTTTAAGTCAAGGCAAACGAGTAGAAGAATTGGATTATCACATTAAGGACCAACTCTTGTATCATTGTGGGAAGCTATGCATTCCACAAACTGAAAGAGTAAAGATAATTCGAGAAGCACTGACTTCTCTAATATCAGGTCACTTTTGGGTAAGTAAAACGGTTGCATAGCTGCAAAGATTTTTTTATTGGCAAAAAATGAATGAGACATTTTATAGATATGTAATAGGGAGTACCATGTGTGCTAAAAGCAAGCCCAGCAATAGAAAACTAGGCTTGTACACTCCACTACCAGTTCCTTCTCATCCTTGGGAAAGTGTTTCCATGGACTTTGTTGGAGCACTGCCTAAATCTAGGAAAGGTCATGACTATTTATATGTTGTTGTGGATAGGTTCAGAAAAATGTGTGTTTTGATACCTTGTAATAAACAGATTACAGTTGAACAAACTACAAATCTATTCTTTCAGCATGTATGGGTTCATTTTGGATTACCCACTTCCATTGTATCTGATCGAGACACCCGATTTGTTGGGAAGTTTTGGTCGAGTCTGTGGGAACTGATGGACACCAAACTGAAGAAAAGCACAGCCTTTCATCCACAAATAGATAGCCAGATAGAAGTGGTCAATAGGACAGTGATCCAATTGCTCAAAGGCTATTGCAGCAAGCATCCAAAACTTTGGGATGAACATTTGTGTTATGTGTAGCATGCTTACAACTGAGAAAAACATTATTCTACACAGAGATCTCCTTTTGAGACTTGTTTTGGTTTCACACCAAGGTCTCCCTTGGATTTTGTCTTTGGTAAAGACATAACAGTTGATGGACACAGTGATGTGGACAAGGCAAGTAAATTCATTGAACAAATCCAAGAGATTCACCAGGCAGTACAGGAACAACTGGAAAAGAGCCAAGCCAAATACAAGGCAAGGCATGACAAGCATCGGATGGAGCATAGTTTCCAAGTTGGTGATCAAGTTTTGTTGTATATCAACAAAGACAAAATGCAAGGTGAAGGTAAAAAGATAAAGCCAATAAGATATGGACCTTTCAAGAACTTGAGAAAATTGGTGAGAATGATTTTTGCCTTGATTTACCAGCTTACATGCACATCTACTCAATCGTTAATGTAGACAGTTTGAGAATATTTGAACCTTCATTAATTGAAGTTCCCGAAGAGAAAATTCAATTGCCTTCTATTGATGATCTGTTACCTGAATATCTCAATGAACTGTAGGAAGACACAGTTTTGGATAGGAAGGTGAGGACGACGTGCAGAGGAGATGTTGAGTACCTCAAGATTGGACTCAAGGGTTCAAAGCCAAGCATCGCAAAATGGATAGATATTGGACAAGTGAGACAGCTATACCCTCACTTAGTTGATGCTTGAAAACCAACTTTTGGTGGTCCAAAATCTTTTTTAGTGGGATGGCCGTAATCCGAATTGGATCCTTAAACATTCTTATAGTTTCTTGAACTCTGTAAAACTCATACGAAAGTTTCAAAGTGCTATGGATGTCGAGCTTATCAGAAATAACCTCTGGACAATGGCAATTTGTGGTCAGCACGAAGCAATGAGGACCCTCGATCAAAGCACATAGACCGTTGGCCCATGGTAATTGCATGCTAGCAAAAACTAGAAAAATGGAAAGTCACATCTAGAAACGCAGGCAGTTTCTGATACGCGATTAGTGCTCGTATCACAAGGCGTTCCCCTCAGTGAAGGAAAGCCCTGAGCGCTTGGTCATGGGGAAAAGCATAGAACCGAATGGAAATCACCGATTCCATTAGAAGGTGGGTCCCATGCTAAAACTGACGGGATATCGGAAGGCCCTCAAGCGGTAACCGGATTCGGCTCAGTCCCATGCGATTCCATACAACGGGTGACATGCATCCAGTGGATGAGAGAAAAAACCGCTCTCATCAAGCGGGTAAAGGGCATGCTACTTACCCACGCAATATGGATGGAGATCGTAGGATCTGGAGGCCTCAGATCAACGGCGGAGAAGTAATCTAATGGATGACCATATTCGATGGGGAAATAGGCTGAGGCAGATAAGATTTGAGATCCGGCATGACCGATGCGTTGGCAGAGTGAACGGTTTCCCGGGCGATCTTGGAGCAACGGAAATAACGACTGTTCAAAGAGAACTGACACTCAATTCACGAGGGAAACAAGTAGCCACTTCTCTGTGAAGCATCACAGTGATGATGACGCAGAGTAGGGGAATTCCAACAGATAGAGGTAGGAGATCTAGAGAGCTGGGAAGAAGAAACGAACAGTCAGGGAACAGATTGGTTTTAAGCCACAAACAGATAGAGAAAGTGGGGAGGAGAAGAGGCAGTAAAAGAGTGTAGAGAGAGAGAGAAGCAAAAAAATTACAGAGAACAGAGAAGTCGAGCTGACCTGAAGATCAAAGGCAGCATTGAGCAGACAGAGACAGAGAGAGAGTCCGAGAGTCTATGAACTTCAGAGAAGGCTTGAGAGGTTCGAGCAACTCCTCTGTGTATACCTGTTAGGTAATGAGTACCATATTGGACTCATACCACTAAGACCAATTGAGGTCAAGTTTCAGTAAGGGGAGTCTGTGTACTCTAGAGGCTTGGGGGAATCCAAGTACATCCCTATTGATCATTATCTGATAAGTGAGACTCAATTTGAGCTCACTATTGTAAAACTCTGCTTTTTAAGACACAATAGAAAGGCCACCACTGAAGGCTGGACTAGGAGATGTAGCCCAGGAGGATTGGGTGAAATCCTTATTAAATTTGTTGTGATTATGTGTTTGCTTATTGTGTTCTCTTACTGTTTTAGTGTCTGTGTATTTCGCAATCTTGTCAATCTGTTGCATAAAACAACATAGACACCCCCTATCACATAAGTCTGTAATACCTTCATTAATTAACTGAGATCATTCACGAGTGATTTGAGATCAATATCATAAGGTTAGGGTTTGGAAGAAACCTTGGAATATGATAAAGATTTGAGTTTTGTAGTCTTGAAACCTTAGCATGATGAATAAGGAGTTTTTCTAGCCCTGGAAATAGATTCAATATAACCCCTAGTTGTGCTACTCACAATTAGGCCTAGTTGTTGATGAAGACAGTTGGATATATTGAAGACAACATTATGGATAATGGACAAGGTTGGCTCAAAAAGGAGTTGATCACCTCTCATTAAAGATAAGTACCTTTTATATTTATGTTATTTCTTTGTTATTCTATTCTTGTTTAGATTTATTGATTTAATTATTGATTCACACATAAATATTTGAGTATATAATGGTTTTAAACTCTAGATGAGATGTGATAAGAAGATCCTTCTTGAGGTTCATATAAAGTGCAGGAAAATAAA
Source organism: Pinus tabuliformis (assembly GCA_031772625.1). Classification (NCBI taxonomy): domain Eukaryota; kingdom Viridiplantae; phylum Streptophyta; class Pinopsida; order Pinales; family Pinaceae; genus Pinus; species Pinus tabuliformis. The sequence continues at coordinate 1,544,512,117 of CM062820.1, forward strand.
TCTAGTGCAGGAAGAGAAGAGCTAGTGCTAGGAAAAGGAAAGAGGCACCTAATTATAAGTTGACAAAGTGCTCCAGTTGCCAAGGACAAATAAACCTACAAAGGTATCTAAATATTACAAGTACATTATTAGTATTGGGTGGCAAGGTAACCCCTAAGGTATGATGAGAATATCACATTCATAAATGACTCATACATGCATATGAAAGTAAGATTAATTTATGATACATGTGACATATTGGTGCACTTGATATTTGGAAACTATCTTACATTTTAGACGTGATGGATTTCCTGAAGCTGGCTAGATAAACTGAATTTTATATATTGTGATTGATTCTATTGTTAATTCCTGTGATAAGCATAGTAACCTTGATGATGAAATTATAACAATAATATGGATATTGATGCATAAGCACGAAATGAGATCGATTCGCTTGCACATAACCAGTCAAAATTATTTACTAAAGAGGGTTGGACCTCTTAAATTTACTTTAATTATTATCTATTTGTAAAAGGTTGTTGGAGTGCCCAGATTAGTAGTGAAATGATTAAGTTTTTTAGCTTAGGTGTGTGTGAGGCCAATTAATTAGGGATTGGTTTGTTTGATAAATTCGATTAGATAGGAGTATTAAAAAAGATGAGGAACACATTTTTTTGAGAGAGATTGAATGTAGATCAGGTCATTAGGGTTAGAAAAATTGTCTGTTTTTATTTTTTCCTTTTCATAATTGATCAAGTGGAGTTTCATGGTGTATCTGTCATCATCCTATGTCAAGGAATTGTTTGCTTCAATTGATGAAAATCATTTTGCTGTAATTTAATGGTGAAATCATGTAGATCGATATCTAATAAATTGTGTATATGTGACAAGTTATGTATCTAAACAAGATCAATCAATAGATCTCCTCAATAATGTAAGTATTTTAACCCAACTGCATATTCTTCTGACGATCTAGACTTCTAAATTTTGAATTTGCTACCATATGTATTTTCCATTGCTCAAAATCCACCAGAGGCAGAAGCGTTGCACCAGCTCAGATCCAGTTTTGACTGACTTATAGGAGTCCATTTTGAAGTCTAGAACCTAGGTCAAGTAACCCCATGTGTCTAGTTTCCAATGAGCTAGTAAAATCGAGAAAGTACCCACAAGAAGACCTCCAAAAACTAAATTTTCCAACCTCACTCAGAAGCTTGTGGATCGAACAAAGGGTTGGAATCCCATGAGAGTGAATCAGAGCAGTGGTTCATTATTTGAAGAGTAGATTATTGTCGACAATCTACCATAATTTGGTATCAAAGTAGGGAATAGAGTATTGTTCTCAGAATTTCAATAAATATGCCACCCAGGAGAGGAGGAGATGGCATAGGTCAGGGAAGACCTGTAGCCAATGCAGTATTTCTTGAAGAAATTAGACATCTTTGTAACAGAATGGAAGTGATGGAAACTATTCAGAGGAGAGTCCCTGATGAGGGAGATGCCAGTGCTGAAGAAGAATATTTTGAGGAAAAATAAGAGGAAGAAAGTGAAGCAGCCAAAGTTCTCACGATGTTGGAAAAATCAAGTGGAAGACCGAAGGTAGAAATACCTTTGTATGAAGGAAATATTAATGTGGAAGGGTTGATGGATTGGATCAGTGCATTAGATAAGTATTTCGACTATGAAGAGGTTGAAGATAAAAAGAAGGTGAAATTTTCAGCTACTAGTTGAAAGGCCATGCAACCATCTAGTGGGATGAGTTACAAATATCCAGAGAAAGGAAGGGAAAAATCAACATTAAGTAGTGGGATAAAATGGTGAGCAAAATGAAAGGTAAATTTATGCCCAATCATTACCAATTAAAACTTTTCAGACAGTGACAAAACTTAAGGCAGAAAGGGATGACTGTCAGAGAGTACACAAAGGAGTTTTATAAGTTGAGCATTAGATTAGGACAAGTTGAAGATGACAAAGAAAATGTAGCTAGATATATGATTCGAATTTAAACAGGAACGCAAAAAATTACATATATAACCATAAATACAAAGGTGGAGTAGAAATAACACTTCATTTCGTTAATATCAAATACTGAAATATGCTTACAAACAGAATGGAAATAATACTAGCTCGGGTGATGGTATCTTATCTCTGAGAAGAGATGTGGTGGTTACATGCCTCCGAACTCTGTTATAATGAGGTTCAAGGGCCTTTTTATTATTGAACAATAAGAGAAAATCATTAACAACCAAAACCATAACCCGAGGAGATGTAACACCAAGAGTTTATGGGCCCCGTTGGGGTGAGTTGGACAAACAACTTCCTATTACAAATCCATTTGGGCACATCTACCCCAAATTACAGATCGATACTATTAGGGCCCATCAACCCCTAGTGCATTTGTTACATGCCCTAAAGAATTTAGTCATCAGAATGCCTCACTTCCCAAGAAGTTCCATCACTGAAAACATCCAAAAACTACCTCTAAGAAGATCAGTGCAGGTAGGCCTTCATTAGGGTGCACTGCAATGCAAACCATACATTGATAGGGTGCTATGTAGCACACTTGGTCCCTCTTTGGCCTGTGCTGAGAAAATTTGAGCAAACTTCCATGAGGGTTTGAAGATTCCTTATCCATTGGAAGCCTCTAGAAGTTTCTCAATGCCACCTACTCCTTTGACTTTGCATATGGATGAGGAAGGGAATTAGGAAACATCAATTCCCTATCCCTTCTTCCATGGAACCAATTTATAAATTTAGAAAGGAATTCATTATCACCATTGATGACATAATCTCCTTCACTCACCTATAAAAAGATCACTCATCTAAGAGATTAGGGGCTGAAAATATTAAGTTGTAAGGAGATGCTGGTGATATGAGATTAGAATTGAGTGCAAGTATTGTAATAGTGTTGGAGTGTCTTTCTTGTCATGAGGTGAAGAGGGATTGAATCAGAAGAGTGTCATTGGATCAAGCACATATGGGTTGTAATATTTCCTCTTATCAATAAATTTTTCAAGACTTTTTCCTTATGCTTGTGTTATATGTTAATGCTTTCATATGTATATCATGTTATTGATTCCATGTTATTTATAAGCAATAGATCATTATCATTGGCCTTGATGGGTTTTTGTTTCTGTGTTTGTGCAGGTACTTTCCAAGCAGCTTAAGTATGGAAAGGAGCAACAAGACTGGTCAAGGGAGACAAGGAGCTAGCGAAAACTACAAGTATGTTTCTCTTCTCTCTTGTTTTATCTGTTGATTATAGAAAAGGTTGAGATTACTTTTTCTGTTGTTTCTAGACCTGATACTAGATCTAGAGGGTTAGGCATTTGTCCAAGAACACTAAATATTCCCGAAAAACATCCTGAGGTCATGACTTGGTCATATTATCTCTATTTGACATGCATGATAACCTGTTGGAAAGATATGTCTGAGGAAAACGACAGAAAATATGGTTTTAGACAAAAACTCCTTTAGGGTAGATTGCCAAAAAAACGTCGTTTAGGGCCTCAAAATGGCTCCGAAAGTTTAGGACCCGAACAAATGCTAAAAATAGTAAATTGTGCTATAATTAAGGAAACTAAAAAATTGAAAGAAACAATGGTGGAGTTCCAAGTGGAATTGGCAGGTGGCCAACAATATCCACCTGGATCATTCCTCCCCCTTAGGAAGTAATGGTCCCCATTGCATTGAGTTCCTCCATGAGATGAGGAAACTTCTGCTGAACTTGGTCCCTGGTGAGCCACTTGCCCTAGTGAAGGAGTTGGCCTGCTTTGACAACTTGATACAGTTGGATCTTCTGCTGGCCAGTGTTCTTGATCTACATGTCCATTATCCAATCAGTTGTGGCTTGCTACATGCAATCTGGATTTAACTCTGTAGGTGTGAGTTGTTCTGCAATGTCTGATGTATCCAACAATGGTGGGAATTAGGGTGGAAGGCGGTCCACATTGAACATTGGGTGCAGGCCAAGGAATGGGGGAATGCTAAGCTCAAATGCATTGTCACCCATACCCTTGGTAATGGTGTAAGGACCATATCGGAGTGGTCCGAGTTTACAATAGGCTCTGTTAAGGCGTTCCTTCTGCAAATGCAACCAGACTTTGTCACCCACCAGAAACTTTTGTGGCACCTGATGTTGATCATGTCGCTGCTTGTACTTGGAATTTGATTTCTCCAGAATGTCATGGACCTGCTGGCAAATATGTTGGATGTGCTCAATGAAGTTGTTTGCCTTATCGGCTTCCCATTGGACATGAGTTGAATCTATCTGAGTAGCTGCAAATGGTATGGCCACATCAATGGGACATATTGGCTAGAAGCCCAAGCCCACCTGAAAAGGGTTGTGGCCAGTCAAGTTGTGGAGAGCCAGGTTATAGCTGTGCTAGAAATAGGGAAGGCTCTCATTCCATGTGCGTGGATGTTTGAGTTGTACATGTGTATGATCATCCTATTGACGACCTTTTTCTCGCCATCAGTTTGGGGATGGAAAGTTGTGGACTTAGTGAGCTCGGTGTCCAGCATTGACTAGAGACTAGACCAAAATGTACAGAGGAATCTGTTGTCCCGATCTGAGATGATAGATCGTGGGATCCAAAAGCGTACCCACACTCATTCAAAGAAGAGTTTAACAATGGCTTCTGTTGTGATATTCTTCTTGCAGGGCACCAGAATGGCCATCTTCAAGAATCTGTTGACGACCACAATAAGACAATTGTTGCCATGCTTAGTAGAAGGAAGGACCGACATGTAATCCATGGAGATGGATTCCCAAGGTCGACTAGGGGTAGGCAACAGAGGATAGAGGCCTTGCTTATTAATGGTCAGTTTCGAAATGGCGCAGGCAGTGCATGATCTGATGTACTTCCCGACATCCTGTCGAAGATTCAGCTAGTAGAAATACTTCTGTAGTATTGCCACTATTTTCTCAACCCCAAAATGCCTAGTGGCCCTACTATAGTGCACTTCCAAAATCATCTTGGCTCGCTCACTTGAAGGAACACAAAGGTGTCCCAGGTGGCATAGCAAGGCATCCTGGAGGTCAAAATCTGGAACTTGCTGACCCTACAAGAGCATCTAGTATGTGTGGTCGATCTTTGGGTCGCTTTTGTAGAGAAGTAGCCAATTAGAAGTCTCATGCCCGCAAGAGTTGAGAACAGTGGTTAACACCATGATTGGTGGTCCACTGAGGCTGTTTGCAACATTATTGGTGCTACCCTTCTTATACTTGATATTCAAATGGAACTGTTGTAGGTATGTAGACCACTTTTGATGGCGATCATTTTGCAACTTCCCTTGCATTTGTATGAATGGCAGGGGTCGGTGGTCTATGCGGATGACCGTTCCTTCCCCAAAATGTAATGCTTCCATTGTCAGTAAGCCTGCACAATGGAATACATCTCTTTTTCATAATTGGGATACTTTCGAACTGTGTCTGAAAGTGTCTCACTATGATATGCCACTGGATGCCCCTGTTGAGTAAGGACTTCCCCAATGGCATAGTCAGAGGCATCTATCTCTATCTCAAATGGTTGTTGCAAGTCTGGTAAAGTGAGCACTGGTGTAAAGCAGAGGGGATGTTTCAACTTTACGAATGCCTTCTGTTGAGATTCAAACCAAAAGAATTTTTCTTTCACTTCTCCCTTGGTGACTTGACTTAAGGGCCAAGTGATATGAGAGAATCCCAACACAAACCTGTGGTAGAAATTGGCAAGACCCAGAAAGTTGCGGAGCTCTATCAGAGTGGTTGGGGCTTGCTAATCCCGAATGACTTGGATATTTTCAAGATCCACATGCACCCCTTGTTCATCAATAATGTACCCCTGATACTAAACCTGGGTCATTCCAAAAGTGAATTTATCCAAATTGGCACACAAATTTTGTTGCCATAGTGTTTGGAGAACCTGTCGGATGTAGTGGAGGTGCTCTTCCCAACTCTGGCTAAGGATTACGATGTCATCCAAGTATACCACTACAAATGAGTTGGTGAATGGTCGCAAGATGTCATCCATTAGCCTCATGAAGTTTACAGGAGAATTCGTCAACCCAAAAAGCATAACCAACCACTTGAAAAGGCCCTCCTTGGCTTTGAAGGCAGTATTCCACAGATTAGAGGGTTCGATTGGTACTTGGCGATAGCTAGACTTGAAGTCAATCTTGCTGAAATATTTCCCCCCCTTCATTTGGTCCAGAAGGTAATCAATCCATGTGATCGAGTACCTATTCTAGATAGTCATCTTGTTCAGTGCCCAGTAGTCAATATAGAGTCTCCAAGTCCCATCCTTCTTCTGTACCAACACAATCGGGCCCCCATAGGGCGATTAAATCGGACGCATGTGACCTTTCTGCAGTAGCTCCTGAATCTACCTCTTGATTTCGTCATTCTCTAGAATTGAGCACTGATAGATTGGTCCATCGGGCAGCAGCGCACTTGGGGTCAGATCGATGGAATGCTTGACTTGATAGTGTAGAGGCACCCCTGTGGGGGAGGTGAAGATGTCCTCATACTCCTCCATGACCTTGCCCATATATTGTTGTTGTGTGGAGGGACCCTGTCTAGAGGTCGTGGCTAGCATATTCTTCTTTCCATGAGGGCATATCATCAGGAAAACAAATTTCCTGGTTTTGGAAATGAGCTCACTGCATTGTTTTGTAGTAACCAAAGAGATGGCAGTAGGCAGTGCTACCTCCGATATCATGTACAACTTATTTCCTGAAGTAACAATAACAACACGAGGCCTTGACTCATACACACCATGTCACTTCCATAAGTATGGTTAGCATAATAATACATCACAAACATCAAGGGTAGAAACATTACATAATACCTCATCCGTGATGGGCTTGATGTTGTATGGAAGGTGACACTGCTGGCTCATGCAAAGATCCTATCCTTGGTGAAGCCACCCAATGGTGTACGGTTGTGGATGTGTTGTGGTCAGTAAGCCCAACCGCTTCACGACTTCTGCCGAAATGAGGTTCTTTTGGATCCTGCTGTCAACAATGAACTGTAGTAGGGAACCCTTTACCCACATTTGGGAGTGGAAGAGGTGCTCCTCCTCCTTTGGATCTTCAGGTTCCTCCTTCTGAATCTTCGTGGTGGCAATAGTGGCGTTGGGCTCCACATCGTTAACCTGCTTCCCTTTGTCATTCCCCTTGTTGGGTTCTGACTTAGATTCATAACATGCATCTGATTCCAAAGCCTTTAGCTTTACTACCAGTGACTGCTTGGCCCGACACTCACTTGTGTTGTGAGTGGAGCTCTTATGGAACTGATAGCACTTTCCCATGTCCTTCTTTAGCTCGTGGCATTGTTCTTTTCTTGCAGCTTTGGCAGGTTGTCCTGGGCCACTCCACCTTGGCTTTGTCCTTTGTTCTGCGGTTTGGGGGCACCTTTCCCTTGCTTTGGATTCGTAGATCCAAAGTCTTGCTTCTTCTGTTTAAACCTTTTCTTGATCTTGACTGCATATCGGTATGTCGTTTCGAGCGAGGAGATGTCCAGGAATTCCATCTCATCCTGGATGTACCTGTGCAGGTAGCCGAGGTACTTGAGAACCAAATTCTTCTCAGAATTCTTGATACCCAACTTCATATGAAGGGTATGAAAAACATTGGTAAACTCTGACACATCTTGGTCCCTTCCCTATTGTAGCGTTATCCACTTTATGTATTTATCCTCATAGCTCCTGAGAGGGTAGTATTGCTCCTTGATGGCATCCTAGAACGAGTTCCAAGTGGGTGTGGCTGAAAAGAGTGAGTTTGTACTTTCATCCTTCTGCTCACAGTAGGTTTCCAACTAGTCCTTGATGTGGGGGGCTACTTTCAGAAGTGCAAAGGTGATCTTTTCCCGGCTGGAAAAATCATGAATGGAAAAATATCCTTCTAGTAGATTTAACCATTTATCTACAACATCTGCATCTTTATGACCCTCAAATATGGGAATGTCAAAGTTAACTTGTACCTTAAAGGGTGTGTTGCTTCTAGAGTAGCTGTCAGAAGTAGATGTGTCGCCCTTGGTTAGCCACTAAAAGATTTGGACAAAGTTGTCCATCATCGCATTCCTTTGTCGCTTGAGGGCTTCCTCGAGCTATATTTTGATAGGATTTTGTGCCTCCTCATCTTTCCTTTCATCCTCCATGGGAGGCCGCCAGGATTTGCGAGGCTGGTCTTGTAAAGGTTCGACCAGTTCAAGCCCTAACTCCTCATATCCTGACCTTGTTTGGGACATGTAAAGAAAAACCGAGAAAGAGCAGACCACTCTAATACCACTAATCCAGATTTAAACAAGAATGCAACAAATTACAGATATAACCATAAATACAAATATGGAGTATAAATAGCACTTCATTTTATTAATATCAAATATTGAAATATGCTTACATACAGAATGAAAATGGGACTAGCTCAAGCAATGGTAGCTTATCTCTGAGAAGAGATGTGGCGGCTACATGCCTCCGAACTCTGTTACAATGAGGCTCAAGGGCCTTTTTATTATTGAACAATAAGATAAAATACTAAACAACTAAAACCCTAACTCGAGGAGATGTAACACCGAGAGTTTATGGGCCCCATTGGGGTGAGTTGGACAACCAACTTCCCGTGGTCGCGACTTGGTCATATTATCTCCGTTTGATGTGCATGATAACCCGTTAGAATGATCTCTCCGAGGATGACGAAGGAAAATATGATTTTAGACAAAATGTCCTTTATGGTAGATTTCCAGAAAAACGTCGTTTAGGGCCTCAAAACGGCTTTGGAAGTTTAGGACCCGAAAAAATGCTAAAAATAGTAAATTGTGCTACAATTAAGGAAACTAAAAAGCTAAAAGAAAAAATGGTGGGGGTCCAAGTGGAATTGGCGAGTGGCCACCAATATCCACCTGGATCAATATATTAATGGATTTAGATATGATATACAAGATGACATCAATCTGCTAAGTTTGAAGACAATTGAAGGTGACTATCAAGCAGCTTTGAAGGTAGAGGAGAAAATATTGAGAAAGAAAAGTCAGAAGAACATAGGTAAAAATCTAGCAAGAGGAAGAGAAGCTTCCAGAACAAGATTCCACAACTCTCAAAATGAAATAGGATATTTCAGTAATCGACCACCAAAGAGAGGAGACTTTGGTAGAGGGAGATTTGGACCCAGGGGTAGAAGCCGAGGAATGGAAATTCAGTGTTATATAGGTGGAGAATTAGGACATGGGTCATGGGACTTCCCTCAAAACAATCCAGCAGATCCAAGGGATGTAAATATAGCTGAGACAAAAGAATAAAGCCCTCAGGTCATGGGGAAACAAAAGCCACTTGAGGTGGGAGAGTATTTATTGTTAAAAAGGGTATTGCTAATGGTAGAAAAAGAAGCCAATGAACCATCTCAAAGGAAAAGTATATTTAGGACTGTGAAAATCTAAAGAGAAATGTTGCAAGGTTGTGATTGACAGTGGGAGCACTGACAATCTTGTCTCCAAGGAGATGGCAGAGAAATTGGGTTTGGTTAAGATGGTACACCCTACTCCCTACAAAGTGTCCTGGTTGCAGAAAGGACATCAAATCTTGGTGATAGAACAATGCAGGGTAGAGATACATATTGATACATATAAAGATGTGGTATTGTGTGATGTAATGTCAATGGATGTGTGCCATATATTTCTAGGGAGACTTTGGCAGTTTGATAGGAAAGTCGTTTATGATGGTAGGAGGAACAAATATACCTTAGAGAAGGATGGGAAGAAGCATACATTGTTACCTTTGAATGATGGAGCAGACAAAAGAATGTCTGGGAATTTTTTTTTGATGATTAATGGAAAAGAATTATTGCGAGAAGTCAAGAAGGAGAAAGAAATGCATTTTTATGTTGTGGGTAAACCCAAGGTAATTTTGACTTCTACTAATTTAGATAATCTTCCTGTGGAAATTAAAAACCTGCTAAATGATTATGTTGACATTATTGTTGATGAATTTCCAAATGAATTTCCACCAATTAGAAATATCACCCATCACATAGATTTAATACCTGGTGCGAGTTTACCAAAAAAAGAAACATATAGGCTAACTCCTCAAGAAAATTAAGAAGTTGGGAAATAGGTGCAAGAGTTGTTGGATAAAGGATTGATAAAGGAGAGCTTAAGTACGTGTGCAGTACCAGTAGTGCTCAATCCAAAGAAGGATGGTGAATGGCACATGTGCATCGAGAGCAATAAATAAGATTACTATCAGGTATATATTTACCCTACCACATATGGATGATTTTCTGGATTGCTTGAGCGAGTCTAAGTATTTTTCTAAGATATATTTGAAGAGTGGATACCATCAAATAAGGATTAGAGAGGGGGATGAATGGAAGACTGTGTTCAAGGCTAATAGTGGGTTGTATGAATGGTTAGTGATGCCTTTTGGACTCACTAACGCACCAAGTACATTTATGAGACTGATGAATGAGGTCTTAAAAGAATATTCTGGAAAATTCGTGATAGTTTATCTTGATGATATTCTAATATGCAGTCAGAATAAGGAAGAGTATTTGGAGCATCTTAATTTGGTTTTAAATACTTTGCAAAAGGAGAAGCTGCTGATAAATTTGAAGAACTGCATTTTCATGAAGAAGGAGCTCGTTTACCTGGGATTTGTAGTCTCAAAAGAAGGTCTGAATATGGTCCTAGAAAAGATAAAAGAAATTTTGAATTGGACAACTCCAAGGAGCGTATTTGAGGTAAGAAGTTATCACGGTCTCGCAATTTTTTATAGAAATTTTATAAGAAGTTTTAGTCAAATCTGTGACTGATAGTTGAAACAATAAAGGAAAGAAAACAACCATTTAAGTGGACAAAGGCAGCAGACTGGAACTTCAAACTATTAAAAAATAAGATTACTGAAAAACTTGTTTTATCCCTACCAAGCTTTGATAAAACTTTCCAAGTTGACACTGATGCTAGTGGGGTAGCAATTGGAGCTATACTGAGTCAGGAGTAGAGACCTATAGCTTAATTCATTGGAAAGTTGAATGAGGCCAAGTGGAAGTACTGATCATATGATAAAGAATTATATGTTGTTATTCAAGAATTAAATAAATGGAGGCATTACTTGTTGACCAAAGAATTTATTTTGTATCTTGATAATCATGCACTACAATTCATAAATAATTAGCCAAAGTTGAGCCAAAATCACACTAAGTGAGTGGAGTGCTTACAAAGTTTCACCTTTGTAATTAAGCACAAAAGCGGTAAATCAAATAAAGTTGTTGATGCTTTGAGCCAAGTGAATTTGGTTGTGTAGGAGCTGAAGATTGGCATTTTGGGATTTGAAGAAATGATTGACATGTACAAGGAAGATACAAATTTTAAAGAAATATACGCAGCTGTTCAGAACCACGTGATTCATAATATAAGCCAATGGTCAGACTACCTGATTCAAGGAGGTTTTCTATTCAAAAACAATAAGTTGTGTATTCCTAAATGTTCCATGAGAGAAAATATTATTAAAGAAAAACATAGTGGGGGATTGTCTAGACGCTTTGGGCAGGACAAAACATTTGCTCAAGTGAATGATTTTTATTATTGGCTAAAAATGCAAACTGATGTCAAAAAGTTTGTTGAGAAATGCAGGATTTGTCAACATGCTAAAGGGAGGAGCCAAAATACTGGGTTATATCAGCCATTTCCAATACCAAACAGGCCTTGGGATGCAGTCAACATGGATTGTGTTTTGGGTTTGTGAAAGTCTCAAATGGGATATAGCTCTATCTATGTTGTTGTAGATAGATTTTTGAAAATTTCTCATTTCATTGCTTGTAGGAAAACTAGTGATGCAACTCATATTGCCAATTTTTTTTTTCAGAAATTATAAGATTACATGGGCTACCTATAAGTATTGTTTTAGACAGAGACACTAAGTTCGTGGGACACTTTTGGAGGACTCTATGGAAAACTTTAGGTACAAACCTCAGTTTTAGTTCATCTTATCACCCTTAGATGGATGGGAAAACTAAAGTGGTGAATAGGATTTTGGGAAACATATTAAGAAAATTGGTTTAAAAACATCCAAAACATTGGGATTTAGTGCTTGCTCAAGCTGAATTTGCTTGCAATGATACTCCTAACAAGAGTACAAGAATGAGTCCATTTCAGATTGTTTTTGTGATGCACCATAGAGGGGTATATGATCTTCGATATTTGGGAAAGCAAGAGATAAGGAGTGAAATTGCTGAAGAATTTGTAGAACAAATGCAAAAATTACAAGAAGATGTCAAGCAAAGGTTATAGGAAAGCAACAAGAAGTATAAACAAAAGGCTAACATGAAGAGAAGAGAAAAAGAGTTCCAAGTGGGTGATTTAGTTATGGTTTACCTGGGGAAATAAATATTTCCTAAAGGGACTTATAACAAATTAAGAATGAAAAAGATAGGACCATGGAGAATTTCCTCCAATGCTTATGAGATTGAATTATCGGAAGGAATTCGAATATCTCATATCTTTAATGTTGCAAAATCACAAGATGGACCTGCAAATGGGGAAGTTAAAACTATAAATTGGGAGGAACAGATGCCAAAGCCAGCAAACAAAGAAGTGGAAGCAGTCTTGGAGAAGAGAATAACAAAGAAGGCTAGAAGAAAAACATATTATCAGTATCTAATCAAATGGGAGGGACAACCAATTGAAGATGTTAGATGGATGATAGAAACATAGCTAAAGAAATATCAAATGGATCCTGAATATTTGATGGAACAATCTTTTCTTCCTCAGGAGTCTGATGCAGGAGCATCAAATGAGATCGATTCCCTTGGACTTGACCGGTCAAAATTATTTAATAAAGAGGGTTGGACCTCTTAAATTTAATTTAATTATTATCTGTTTGTAAAAAGTTGTTGGAGTGCCCATATTAGCAGTGAAATGATTAAGTTTGTTAGCTTAGGTGTGTGTTAGGCCAATTAATTAGGGATTCGTTTGTTTGAGAAATTCGATTAGATAGGAGTATTAAAAAAGATGAGGAACACCCTTTTTTGAGAGAGACTGAATGTAGATCAGGACACTAGGGGCCATAACAATTTTCTATTTTTAGTTTTTCCTGTTCATAATTGATCAAGTGGAGTTTCATGGTGTATCAATCATCATCCTATGTCAAGGAATTGTTTGCTTCAATTGATGAAAATCATTTTGTTGTAATGTAATGGTGAAATCCAATAGATCGATATCCAATAAATTGTGTATCTATGACAAGTTATGTATCTAAACAATATCAATTAATAGATCTCCTCAATAATGTAATTATTTTATCCTAATTTCATATTCTTCTAATGATCTAGACCTCTAAATTTCGAATTTTCTATTGCATGTGTTTTCCATTGCCCAAAAGCCACTGGAGGCAGAAGCGTCGCGCAAACTCAGGTTCGGTTTTGACTGACTTATACGAGTCCATTTTGAATTCTAGAACCTAGGTCAAGTAGCCCCACTTGTCTACTTTCCAATGAGGCATCAAAGTCAAGAATTACCCATGGGAAGGCCTCCAAAAACTGAATTTTCCAACCTCACTCAGAAGCCTGTGGATCGAAAAAAGGGTTGGAATCCTCTGAGAGTGAATCAAAGCAATGGTTCATTATTTTAAGAACAGAGTATTGGCAACAATCTGCCATCAGATACTCAAGATCTTCTTGTTGACCTTGTTTAGTTTCTAATAAGCTTAGAAAATATGAATGGATGCCCTGATGTGATAAAGAAGCTATTATGATCCTCGAAGTATGATGATACACTTGTTAGTTGACCTAATTATATGACACTAACCCTTGATGAAAGTTTGATGTAATATTCACATGTGATGATGAAGTAATTAATGCTAATATATTATGATTATGATGCATATATGTCTAAGAATATGATATAGTTTGATTTCATGACCTAACAATTTTGTTAATCGATGACAATATTATGATAGACTGGTTGATGTCTTGATTGATGTTGATTGAAGTGGCTTCCCATTCAGAGGGAGAAACTCTCCATAAGATCCAAACACCTATTATTTGTAGAAAATGAATAGAAGACACTTGATTGTTGAAGGAAGGATTTTGGACATGAATAAACATCTAATGTTGTGGAAAAATATTTTGGCAAGTTGTGAACTAAGCAAATAAGGTTTCTCCTAGTCCAAGCCTCAACTGCTGGGAGAAAGGCTTAAGGGTGTGGTTATAAGCCTCAAAACCGCATGGAATAAGGCCTATGGGTGCGGTTGAGCCTACAGGACACAAAAAATAAAATCTTATGCATGAGACCAAGAGTGCACTAGGAGTATAACAACCTTATAGACATGGAGCTTATGATGGAGAGTTCTATGGGCAAGGAATTTTTTAAGATTTACATTATGCTTGAATTATTATGGAGAATGTGAATGTCTTGACTAAAGCTGTGTTTGCAAGGGACTAGAATATGCATACCATTATGTTATTCATCTTGATTTTATCATTGCAACTAATATATGACAATACTTGATAAAAGTTGCAAGGGTTTAACAAGATTTGGCTTATTGTCTTAGTATCGATGACTAGTATTGAATTTTGACATGATGCTTGACAATTCATAGATATGTTTTAGCTTATGGATTGATTGAATTCACAATGATAAAAAAGTTATGGTTTTGACTATATTTGGTACTTGACAATGGTGAGTTGCCTTTATGAGGCATGAAAATATAGGCACAGTGAATCTAAATGATTAAATTTGGTATTCCATATTGATTATATATTAGCATCATTAGCATTGGTACATTGATTGAAGTATAAACAATTCTGATTCAGTATGCAGTGATTTTGACTGTAGAAATTTCATAATGAATGGATGAAACTTATACGACTTATCCTTGATGTATAATGACAAAAATAATTCATATCATGATTATGTGGATGGCTTGATGAAGTTTGATATTTCTTAATGATAGTTTCTAACAAGACAAATAGATAAGGTTGTAACCTGGTATTTGGGTGTGATCTCTACTTGGCACCTGGTATGAAGACTTTGATAGTGATATTGGCATAAAATTTTATGACTTTGATTTGACATTTAAGGCTTAATAAGAATATTGGGTTAATTTTATTGTCCAGTATTTATTTGTTTAAGGTTGAGTATACATGTTAGGTCAGTATTATGTTTGCAGAAAACATTGTATGGTTTGAAGCAATCTTCCTGAGCCTAGTATGTCCACATTGACAGCCACCTAGTGAAGCCCAGAAGATGTGCCATCTAAACCTCTCCTTCAAATTTGGTCCAAGGTATGCCTTTGATTTTGGTTTTATATGTTGACTATATATTCTTAACAGGTAATGAGCCTCTAATGATCAAAGTAAGAGGGAGTTTTCCTCTGATGTTTGAGATGAAGAATCTTAGCGTGATGAATTACTTTTCGAGATTAGAAATTTGGAAAAAGAAAAGATGTAAATTTATTTGGTATGATGGAATACAAATAATTGTACACCCTAATGGAATTGAATTTCAAGAAGTTATGCAAATATATTGTTTAAAATGACTTGGAAACCTACAACTGATTGAAGAATTGATGTTCCTTGTGAAGACCCATCTAGATATGTTAGTTCATGATTGAGCCGCTTCATACACATTTGGTCGTTGCCAAGAAAATTTTGAGATATTTACATTGGATGCTTAATCTCGGTCTGATATATACTTCTAGAGCTAGATGATTGCATGGATACACTAATGATTACTAGGCTGGAAATAATTATTGACAGAAAGTGGTAGGGTCATATAGTCTAGGACTCAAAGTGTGTTTACCTCTTACTATTCAGCTTGGGGGTATATTGGTCAACTTTAGCCTATGGCTCACTATGTGTCATAGTCTAAAGAGTCCCTTGTTTAAAGAGGTCAAAACAATCAAATGCTTGTAAATATTTAGGTCATGGAAGGGGTGTCTAAGCCAAAATTTTAGTTTGTCAAAGTATTTTTCAAAGAAATGTTAGTTAGGTTCAATTAGTTAGAATTGTTATGGAGATGTTAATGATCTTTACTTCTCATCATTGGTCTCATCAGTGAAGGATATCCTCATGTCGCCTCACTCTTCTTCCACTCAAAATTCACCCTCATGACATGCAGCAAGGCATGTGGAGGCATTAATTTCAAAACATTTCGAAGCTTTGCCCATTCCTACTCCATTGTAGCCCGTGCTCTAGGAAGTTTTGAAAGGTTGCAGAGGGTCGAAATATGGTGTTTGAAACTTAGGTGGAAGAGGTCATTGCACAACCTCTATGCAAACTGGCCATGCTACTCAACTTCTGCACATGGGGTTTAGAGTCTTCACAAGGGTTTTTTTTAATTCTTTTGCTGGTTATCCTCATTTTTCTCATGGTTTCTGAGATAGGAAAAATGCTCTCCACCCATTATTTTCATTAGAGAATTGATTAGATATTGTTATAGATCAATTGTGCTTATATTTTCTCTCTATTTGCTACCCAAATTGTGTATGTTTTTGGTCACTACCTAAAATATCCATTTCATAACTCTGTGGGTTTTGTATGTGTTTGATCTCATATGTATCTAAATAAGACTCATTTTAAACCATTGAAAGTTGGGCATAACCTCTCAACTAATTTTTTCACTGATCTGGCACTTATTTCATGTGTAAATATGTGTTTTATGGTATGACTTGGGGATATAAGGTTGTCTGTGTTTGTTTTCCCTAAAAACCAAAGTCATTCCATCTCATTGAAAGCATTGTCAGCTTACTCAACTACCACATTTCATTGCATTGTTTCTTAATCCCCTGTCCACAAACTTTGTGTTTTACATGAAATTGGATTTGAAAGGGTGTTTAGTTCTCTAGATAATCATGTGGAAAACCTTGAGAACATAAGGAAAACAAAGGGAAGAGAGGTGGTTTAATTTGAACCCAGGAGTTTGAAGATGGTTAATGTTGACCCACCTATCTGAATAGCATTTGAAAAAACAAGATGTATAGTGTTTTTTGAGTAAATTCAAACCTATGGTTACAACTTTCAGCTAGCCATTTTATTTTCTCTTGTTCTCAAAGATAACTAGGTGAAGACTGGGGACTTGGAGTTCACAATTTCAGAGTAAACCATCTCCCAAGCCACAGGGATACCATTACTTGGTGAAAGTTGGTTCATAGGCATGGAGCTTGATGCATCACACTACAAGACTTTGTAAAAACTCAGTATAAAGGCAAGTATGGGCCTACATTTCCAATGAATTACATGTTGAACCACCACAACAAACTATTGAAGGTGATAAAAAGATACTTCACCTATGAGGTTCGTTTCAATAGAGTGTACCAATATCATATTAGGATGCTCATGCACTTCACTAAAAGAAGGAGTCTTAATTAACCCCATTACCTTTTCAAAAGTTTGGGAAAAATGGTAGAGAAAGTTCAATCCAAGGGAGGGAAGCACTTTCCCAGTTTGTTACACTTTGCGCTGATCAAATTGTTGGGTTTTGAATGAGTTAAAGAAGAGAAAAAGGTCTTGGGATGGTTTCTTGTCAGCCTTAAGTTTTCTGGCCCATTCAGGCATCTCTTAAACTCAAGAAGACCTTCCCTCAGTGGGCACAAATGAAGGAGCACCTGTAACTGAAGAATTTTCCAGTAGACCTGAGGTTGAAAAGACAGAGAAGCTATTAAAGGATAAGAGAGCAAAAGATAAACGGAAAGGTAAGATGCTACAAGCTTCCCAAGAAGAAACACGGTTTCTCCATAGACCAAGAACCAAGTCAGCTACAAGAAAGATTGAGGAACCAACCTCTAAGATGAAAATTGAGCCATATGATGATGAACCAGAGAAACTAGAGGTGGATGGTCAATAATTTGGGGGAGATAGCCAAGAGGCTCCAATGGAGGACAAGGACATAAAAATATTAGAGCTGCAGAATAGCCTTAACAAATCCCATCTCATGGTGGCTTATTTGTAGAAGGAAAATAGAGAACTTAGACACAAAGAAGCAAAGGAAACTCAATATAATGAAGCTGAGTCATCCAGGAAGCCTTCTAGACCTATAGCTTAAGACAAAGGAAAGCAAGTGATTGATGTGGAAGAGTTCAATGTGCTAGAATATTCAAGAAGACCTGAGACAAGGTCAGTAGCTAAGAGGGGATAAAAGACGAAAGAAACCCTTCCAGCAAAAGAAAATCCAGAATTTTATGAGTGGAAATAGTATCAGAAGCTGTTTGAGCAAATTGAGGAGTTCCAACATCAAGTTCATTGGGTGACAGAAAGGAATGAAAGGTACAAAGAGGAACTCTATGCTCAGGTTTTGGAAGCCCTTGACACAATTGATAAAGCCAAGGTAGTTTTTAAGTGGACTCTACATTTACATAGACAGATAAAGAGCTACTACACAAGGAATTTGATCATGAGAAGAAGGTTAAGATTGATGAAACTAAAGTTGGCCAAGACAAGAAAAGAACTCAAGAAAGCCAAAAAGTCTTCTAACAAGTAGGTCATGAATAGAAAGAAACTTAAAGAAACCAGTAAGTCATATAGCAAAAAGAGGAGGTAGCCTAGCATGTTGGCTGAGGCTGCCAAAAGCTCATTTTGGTCATTTTTGAAATTTTGGTTGTATGTTCTGTTTTGTTCCATTTTTGCTAGAATCTAAATCTATGTAACCAAGTGCCTATTATGTAGTTAAATAATGTCATGTTTTGGTGAAAACGTGGATGTTTTGGAAGGTTTGAGGCATGTTTGGTGCTATAAGGTGAATGTGATGGTTGACTGGTCACTATAATCATTTTGGAGTGGGAGCTATCAATACAAGTTCAAAATTTCACTTCTACTGTGCAAGTTGCGATCAGTCAGTTGGGAGGTCTGCAAAGGCTGAAGAGGGTATCTCAGAGGTTCTACACCAACACAACATCATCTCAAGCACACCCATCTGCTCAGTTTTATCCAGTACAACCTGTAACCATGCTGATTTGGAAACCTATTTCACTCTGCTGCCTAAGTATATTAGTCATGGTTATTCTTACAAATTTTTATTTTGGGACTTTCTAGAAGTGATTTTAGTGGTTAGATAAGTGTGGATAATTTATTTTATTTTAGTTTCCAGACATGATGTTTCTAAACTATTTTAATTTTTAAATCAGTGATGTTACTAAATTGTGGTAGCTTTGATATGTTAGTTCCTATTTTTCTGCAGATGCATTGTATCTAGCCTATTAGACTTATGTGCAATGATTCAACGACATAGAGTGGTAATTTTGAATTCGTTGTTATATTTAATGATGTAAAGACATGTAAAATGGTTCTGGTTGGAGTGTTAGAGGCTAGACTACATCTTTCTACAACTTGTATTTTCTCTCCAAAATAATAGAAGAAGGCAATTGCATTATGAACAGTGATACTTGTGTCATATCTATTGGTATGTGTTTACCTTGTGTATGATATGTATTTTATTTCATATCTGTGCTTAAATATATGATATCATACTGTAAAATTTCTTCATGATCAAGTTTGAAAAGGGATTTTTCAGAATTCAATGTGTTTCTCTAATTAATTGAATTGGTCATATGTGTATTATCTTCCTCTATGAAAAATCCGAACTCATGCTTGGCTTGATGCTCAGTTAGTAATCTTCTCCTTCATCTTACTCATACATCCACTACAACAAGTTTTGATTGATTGCCAATAGGTATGCCTTTCTTTCTCTTGTTTCAAGTGAACCATGTCGCTTATTCATTTGGATCTATCATTGTGCTATGGTTCTAAGTAGTTCTTCCCTCTACATTTACCATCAATAATCAAAATTTAAACCATCCCCTAATTAACATAACTAGCCTAAAATCTAGATTCTATGAGTCATTTAGTTGATTGATAGAAGAACGTAGCGAGAGAGCCCTCTCCAAGGCTAGGGGGTTGGACCTTAGCCTAAAAGAGGTTTGTGGTTACCTCTGAGTTTTCTCTCCTCGACCTAGGGAAAATTATGGAGTGCTAAAAGAAAGAATAAATTTAGTTGCTACTTTAGCTTGGGATTTGCCATGACATTTTGATGAGTAGGAAATATAATTACGTAGCTTTAAGCATTACCAAGGTTGATTACATGGTTACTAGCATGACTAGGTATGGGGTAGTTTGGTTGAGGAAGTTCTTTGGAGAGTTGTTTGAGCAGGTTCTAGTTCTGGTTATGAAAATGATATATTGTGATAATGAAATGTGGCATCCTATTGGTAGAAAATTATGTATATTATTGAGACTGAGATGTATCCTTGTGTTGAGACAGTGTTGTCGTATGAGACAAGATTAGGCTTGTAGTTGTTGTCTCCGTGAGATGGAGGATGAATATGGTATCCTTTTGTGACATGTATTTTTTCTAACATAGTATTTTATTTAATGCCCTGCATGAATAGAAAATTAGAGGATTTTTGCTCTTGGTAATGTATGAGGCCTGATCATTGAAATTTTCAGTGAACTATTTAAGCAAGTATCAAATATGAGCACGTTGATATGCTTTTTATTTATAAAGATCATGGATTATCGAGGACACTAATCCAACTCTTCCCCCTTGGCTGGGCTCCCAGGGTGAGGAATTGAGATGTTGGGCCCTGGGATTGAGGGATATTTGGAAAATAGGGTATCACCCCTATCTGTCACCCATAGGGTGGAAGATGTAGCTTCCGTATCTTGGTCTATGAAAAGTATACATCAATTGGCATCATACCAAAAGTCAGACTTCTTGGAATTGTCGCCCCCCATCTAGCCAGCTGGTTGAGAGAGCTTAGGGGTGTATGATCCTTACCTTTGTTAAGTCGGGAATCTCACCCAAGCTAGATTTTGATGCAGGTGTTCTACCATATGACTCCTCACGGACATTGTTGGGAAGATCAAGAGGTAGAAAGATAGTTATTTTCATTTCTTGGTAAGTTGTATCTCGCTTATTGCTCGACATAGGGTGAAATACATATGCTCCCCTATGAGATGACTTGGGGTGAGAGTGCCCCATAGGACCTTCCTCATTATCATTGGATTCTAGGTTGAGATGTGTTGCCCAATGTGGTTCTAGGTTGAGAAGGGCTCTCTGATGATAATCTCTCTGATCTTTTCTAGGTAGTAACATTGGGCTCACCATTGGCAGTGATTCCAGGTTGTAGCAATAACTCCCCAATGAATAGATGGTGGTAGCTTGGAGTCCCCTCAAATATAAAATTCTTCTTCTTTTAGGTTCAAGAGTGTTCAACATATGAGAAAATACAAGAAGAGATAAGAAGAAATGAGAAAAGATTAATAAAGATGAGTAGTGATGAGCTTAGATATGTAGTGATGACTTTTGTTGAAGAAATGCATGTGATGGGACATATTTTGTAGTTGGTAATTTCTCCCTAGCTGAGAGGGAGTGTTAATTTTGGCAACTTAGGGACAGATTGCCTCCTTTGGACAATATTCCTATTCAAGGAAGACCACTTCTAGCCCTTCGAATAATTTAATTTGGTTAAGAAAAATATAATTTTAATTTGGAAACCCACATGTGCACGAAAGGATAGGTCAACCCTAAGAAGAATCTGGACACCCTTGGAAGCATATAAATACAAGTGATCCTCATTTGGAGATGTTCATAATACATCTTCTTCTTCTTCTTCTTCATTCTTCTTTGATTTTCCTAGCATCGATATAAAGTGGTTTCTGGAGATTGGTTTGTACATTTATGTAATTGCAGGGTCTAAAGCTTCCAAGTGTGATCTAGGGTTTTTATTTACAGCGGCAGGTTTTCCACATGGTATTTTGGTTGCAAGCCTATGTGTGTGGTTGGAGCGTTTCAACTACTGCACATATCTTTCTCCATGCGGTTGGAGCCTAGGGTTTGATTTTTAAATTTGAGCACAGATTTCGATAGTTGATGAAAGTTTACCACACGCTGGTGTACAATGATTTTGATTAGTACTATTGCTAGGTTCATATTTAGGATATTGTTTTATTGATTTTACTGGATATTCTTGTGGATAAATAATTGGATCATTATACTCTCTCTTTTCCAAATCATTCAATCACAATCTAATAAGAAGAATAATTTGAAATGGTTTTCCCCCTTGTGGGGTTTTTCCTTGGTCTCTCTATGTGTGAATGATTTTCTTCTATTATTCCTTTTTGTTCTGCTGCATTGATGATGATATTTTTCTTTCTATATAGTTGCATATATTTTTGAATAATGTTATGATGCTATGAGGTGAATTAAATGTGTAAATTATGAAATGCAACTATCTAAAACAAAGAACAATATATCCCTAAGAAAAATTAATAGATTCATGGGGAGTTCTTTTGCAATTGGCCTGATTTGATTATTCACAGATGTGTAAGAGAAGAAGATGTGTTTGAAATCTTGAAAGAATCTAATGATGAAGCTTGAAGTGGCCATTTCATAGACAAAAGAGCAAGATATAAAGTGCTTCATGTGGGATAATTTTGATCTTATCTCATTTAAATATGTCAACCTTATGTCAGTCGATGTGTGTGTTGTGTCCAGCAACAACCCCCCTTCTTATTTAGTTTTATCACTAATACTAAATAAGTTGGGACCCTTATTCAAAAATTTTAAAAATCAATTAATTCTTGTATTTCCTTTTTTCATTAAAACTTACTATCATAAACTTAGGAGAATACCCTCAAAAAATCTAAAAAAGACTTAAGTTTTATGATAAGTTAGAATAAAATCACTCCTTAAAATGCGTCGCATCGTAAAAAGGGTAATGGATGCCTTCCTACAAGGGGAATCCTAAAAATGCGAAATTGCGATGAGAAATCATGCATTAGAAGATCCTCATCGCATCGCATGCCTCAAACATCACTTACGCTAAAATGCTTTAAAACCGTCGATATGCGATGGCGCATCTCGCGAATCACATTTTTGCAGAAAACACAATGATGGATGATTACCGCACACAAAGGAATTGCGATATCACGATCTGCGATATTGTGATCTGTGATATTGCGATTTGCGATATTGCAATCTGCGATACTACGATATTGCGAAGCAAATCGCAAAATCGCCTTATCATAGATCTGCAGGGCCTGTTTTTCGAGAAAGTTTTTTTCATAAAACCAAGGCCCAGTTATGTGCATTTATGTTAATTAATGAGTTAGTTGGCAATCATCAATAAAATATGGTTTTGATCTTATCAAGGAGCTAGTTCACGTAAGGTGGTATATTTTATATATTTTCCACATTTAAAGCTTTCCCGTCACCTTTTTCTTATCATCGTTCTCACCTCATTTGTAAACTGTAGGAGCGAAGAGAAAAGAAGTATACAGAGTAGAGTTTAAGATATTATGGGAAAGAAGGGTAAAGCTCCCAGTTCTGAAGATAAAGAGATGACTCCCTTGTACACAAACACCATCTATAACAAAGACACTGGTATTACTACTTGGGAAGGCATGTATAGTTTACTTGAGGAAGAAGATCCCAAGGTAATGGAGGTTACGGCTACAGCAGGCTCATAAGGGTCTTCTGAGGCATCTATTACAGATCTAGCATGTTCATTCTTGCACAGGATAGCAGCGAGGCCCAAAATTCTCCTGCACACGGACATTGTTAAATGGATACTAAATAGTGCTAATATCACATATAGAGAATTCAAAGCTCAGGACCAAGAACGTATAAGTCGTTCTTTCCACAAAATTTAAGCTTTTTATCCTCTAACAAAAAGCACGCAAGAGGCGAATATCGCACCAGGGAAGCCCGAATCATGAAACAGAGGCAGTTTCCAATGCACGATTAGCGCCCAACGCTAATCGCACATCGCCAGGCAAAACCCTTCGAGATGGAAATCCTCAAATTGCTTAGTCGCCCATAAGCTCGAAAATTTGTAGGAAAAAAGCGTTAAAGACAGAAGGTAAAACTAAAACTCAAAACCAGGGGTATTTATCTTCAAACAGTATGTGGATATCTACCAAATGTACATCATCTACAAACAAGTTGGAGATGGAAGGCTCAAGAAAGGGCAGAGTCAACCCAAAGGTTAACTAAGTTGAATTGAGATTCTTACTGGATGTACTTGGTAAAACCACACAGCTAGTGCATGACTCTCAAATGTATCATCAATTCTGCCGAGAAGATGGCACCATCTCTTACTGATTCTGTTTTCGCGGGACAGCTAAAGTCGAAAGTTGGCTAACCAACTCTCCTCAAGCAAATGCTGAACACTTGCGACTTCAAGGAACAGATACATTGATAGTTAGTTATTAGTTTTAGTTTTAAAATTTTCTTTATTTTTGCCTGAAATGAGGACAGTCATTTAAAATGCATCCTACATTTTTGTAATAGATTATTTTTAGAATTAATTAGTAGTATTTAAACCCTTCTCATGCATTTAGAGAAGGGTCTAGAAATTTATCAAAAACTTGTCCTCAGAACATGCACTTTTGCACCCTCCGAGGAGGTTTTGATGAATGAATGGAATAGGATTTATTGATATCTGCGTTTAATATCTACTATTGATGTTGCACTTTTGTACTCTTAGTGGACATTGGATTAAGAAGAAATAGATCATTATTACTGGAGCTCATGAGTAGAACTAGTTATAAATGGTACTTTTATCTCTTAACTATTTCTGCTTATGTGTTATGGTGATATTCATGTTTAGTTATTTATATATGAATTCTTAAATGCTTGAGTTATCATTTGGCACTTTTGTACGATGATAGCTATTTATTTATCCTTAATATATGAGTAGCTTATTATGCGATATGTTTTTCACAACTGTTTCATCTAACTTTTTATATGAAATGGTTTATCTTTATTGAATTCTTCTCTCATAGCAGTTGAATGATCTTTATTACTAACTGTTGTTTGAAATCATTTTAGATTGCATAGTGGAAAGATTACATCCCGGGTTAGTTTAAAATTAGATATTTCTGTTTATTAGATTACAATTGCATGTTGTTAGATTAGATTTAGAATAAAAATCATTTTACTTAGGAATCATTAGGAAGGAAATATCAATTCTCAACACACACACACATATATTGGGAAACTGGTCCCATATCCCTAGTCGGACCCACTATACCAAACAGAAAAGGAGCTGCTAACCAAGGTCCGGACTGGGTGGGTATCCCCCTTGTTGTAGACCCGATTTTCGGGGCTTCAACAGTGTGTTAGAAAATTATATATTACAAAGCAATGGAACACATAATATATTACAAAAAAATAAACAAAAAGAAGAATAAAACAAGAGACACATATATACGTGGTTCACCCAATTTGGGCTACATCCATGTAGAAACAACCAGTCCTTCCTTTTATATTATCCATCAAAATGAAGAGATACAACCTACATCAAATCTGTTGTAATTTCCTCTTCGCTCTCACACAGTCTCCTCTCTCTTTATCTCTCAAAATACACATATGCACAACTGCAATAAAATACCCTCATATATAGTGAGGGGTTGCCTTCTAGGGAAAAAAGCCCTAAATTAAACAGAACTTCTACCATCAGATCAACTGCATAATTAACGATCCAAATTGACTACGAAATTACAATATTTTACAATGGAATTTTACATCTATTTTTAGCTTCATGAGTGCTTCCCCCAAACCACCACGGGGGGACAAGTCCCCCAACCCCCCCTCCATGTGGAGGGGTGTACAGTATTCCTAGGGTATACATCCAGCTGAAACAAAGACCTTTGAATAAAGAAGATAATCAAGCTCCATAGCCAACAAACTCCCACTTGGAAACTGATGATAGAAACACCACCACTGCTTCATTTGCTAGACAAAGACTCCACTTTGGGCCTAGTTGTTTCTCATCTTCACTATCATACTTGAATACCAATTGAAACTAAGCAGAATCTTGAATTCTCCCTGGTTACAACTTTTGTTAACATATGTGCACGATTATGGCTAGTGTGTATCTTTTCCAGCTTCAACTGTCCATCTTCCAAAACTGACAATATGAAATGGTACTCGAGTTGTATATTTTTAGTCCTGGAATGAGATGCTGAGTTCTTTGTGTTGACACCTAATCAGAGGGATTGGGTGTACAACTGTAATTAATGTAAATAAATGATAGAGAATATAGAGAGTCATCGGGAGATGAATAGAAAAATCACTCCATCTTGTATATAATAATGAACAACCTGAATGAATACATGAGTTTTCGATTTGAGGAGTTACCTCCTGGTCTAACATGGTATCAGAGTAGGCGCCATTTTTTCGCTTCCTTTTAATTTGTAACTCCTATTCTGTTTTTCCTTTGTTTTGCATCTTTTGCAAGCTGACATTTCTGTCATAACCCTGTGAAATCTCATTCATTGTTGTTGTGTCGAATGGTGCATTGAAGCCAAAGGAGAGCTTTCGTTCATTTTTCGTTTAATACATTTGTCGAAGGTGCTGTAATGACTTGGATTTCCTCCTGCTCTGAGTATGGTATATATACCCTTTCGCATTGAAAAACCATATATCTTTTTTCGTATTCACATATATCCTTTTCTGTATTCCCTTGAGCCGGATCTCAAGTATTATAAACCCATATATAAATCATCCAGTCCACTTTTTAATCGCATATCACAAATCTCTTTCCCTGATCAATACGCTGCATGTTTGCAATGCGATCATATCCTTCATTAAACCCGCTCAGACACAGTTCCCAAGGTTTCACTTTATCTGGCTCATTCTCCACCGTTTTTCTCAAACTCCAGATCCGACGGTTGACATTGATTTCGGAGGGGACCACTTGCACGGCGTTACCCACCCGAAAAGTGCCTTTTAATCTCCACCATTGATAGTAACCTCCAAATTCAATGGTTTATAGCGATTTCTAATGCATTAGTTGCACGAGAGTTACCCGCCCAATATGAGCAGTTTTTCTCTCTCCCCTAGTCGCTACGTGTCAACCCCTCAGTGGAATCAGGCACTCCCCTCTCAATACCACTTACCATTTTTTATCCACTCAAAATCCCACTTGTAACCCGAAATCCACCTTTAGTCGTGGTTATCACCCTGACTTGTTCTGCTTGCGATAACCATTGATCTCTTACCATGGACAGCCCTCCTCCGTTCATCTCCTTCGCTCATCTCCTCCATTCATCTCCTTTGCTCATCTTCGTCGCTCATCACCATTCATCTCTTAAATGTCAAACTATAGTACATGGGTGAAAGAAGGCGATACTAAGTTGAACACTGTTGGTATAACGTTGTTGGTATAACGGTATAACGTTGTTGGTATAACGATATGCATTCAATCATATCTATTGTGGGAATAGTTCTCACTGGCAAGAAGAATTATCCTGAATGGTATTGTGTACTAGAGAAGGAGACGAAGTGCCAGTCCAACCTACCTTAGATAAGGAGCTCACCATTTGGGAAAATAAGAACAACAAAGCCTATGCATTGATTGCAACATCTATAAGTGAAGAGGTGAGTCGACAGATTTCGCCATTTTCAAATGCATTCGAAGCCTTACAAAAGCTGAAGGAACTCTATGACTCACACTCTACACTAGAAGTTGTTCAACTCATGATTAAAATCTTCACCCTTGAATTACAAAATAATGATCATCTTGCTCTTGCATCTGAAGTAAAATCTATAATGCATGATATAAAAGCCACTAAGGTTGAATTGGATATTCCTCTGATCACTTTCTTCAAGGCACTTTATCCTACTTACTCCAATTATCTTGAGTCATTGCAAGCAAATGGAAATCTCAAAGATATTACCTTTGACTCTCTTGTGAAAAAATTTGCTAAAAGAGGGAAAGTTTTTGGAAAGAAGACAACCCCTGAATCTTCTGAAGAGGTTGTGTGCCTTTCTCATAAAGAAAAGAATCTTGCCGAAGATTCTTCCAGAGGAAGAGGTGGTCGAAGAGGAAGAGGAAGATATTTTAGAGGCTAGGGGGGCAGACACTCTCAAGGAGAAAATTCAGATTTGCACTGCATACGCTGCAAAAGAAATGGATCACATGATGCCTCCACATGAAAGTTACCTTGGGAAAAAATTGAGTAGCAAATAAACCAACCCAAACGTAAAACTAATGACACAGACAAAGGTAAAGAACTGTGATGATGTTGGCTGATCTGTCATTTCTTATTGCTCTGAATGCAGCACTTCTTTGCCTTTGGATGTCCCTGTAGGTGGAGTATTTTCTTGGGCAGGTTGTTGTGAAGTTGTAGCAGATGATGTGCCCGCTCCAATGTGTTGAGGCAATTTGAAAGAGACCTGTCCAAAAGAGTCCAGGTCAAGAGTTTTTTCAAGGTTTTTCATTACCTGCTCCATTTTCTCTTCCTCAGTAATCTGTTCTACCAATGTGCCCTCTACCCATTCATCTTGATTAGCATACTGTTCTATATCAGGGATTTTACAATGATCATAGCCAGATAGCCTATTCTTTGTCTTTCTATCATGGATAAATCCCTTTGGGTCATAGGGTACCCACCAAAAACTCCTTTTTAGTTTGAGTTGCTCACCTAATATCTTTTCAGCATCTTTCCACCCTTCCTTTTTGTTAATAATGAGGGGGCCTAGTTGGTTTCTTAGCTTCAACTGAGCCTTTTTCTTGGTAGCATAAAAATGAGTCAAATCTGAGCTAATAAATTGCCTACAGTATTCAAGGGCAAACTGTCTCATAGGTACATACTTTGGCAGCTTGTAGGGGCACAATTCACAGCCATAAATCCTAATCTCTGTGTGATTTTGGTAAAAGTACCAGTCACCTAATTTATAGCTTTTGGACAGCTGCAAGATTTTCTGCATTTCAGTTGAGAGTCTGGGAGGGGGACTTCTCATCAGCAGAGATGAGACATGATATATAAATAGATCAATGAACTCACAATAAGTATAAGGAGAATTATGGACTATATGGAAGACTGAGGTCCAAAATATGACAGATCTCCTTTCTCCTTTTACATCCAATTTCCTGACAGGGAATTGAAAACTATCTGTTTGATAGTATAAGAACAAATGATATATATATGTTGTATACTTGAAGACTCCTTCTCTATTTAAGCTCATGAATTGCTCATGGATTTTGTTGCTAATGAAGGTAGCATAGTCAAACTTGATGGCAGGAGGGTGTCCTGGAATAAATATGGACATCAGGGCTAAAATGGTCCCATCCACATACTCACTTGTTCTAAAACCCAGAATATAGGATATCATATCAATAACAGTTCTCCCAACTTCATTGAAATAGACCTGGTGAAAAGGAAGTGAGTCTCTGGGCTGGGAGTCTAGGCTCATGAATAACTTGGCAATTTGGCCTATTTCTACAGAGGATAGTTTGGAGCCTTGGTCTAGCAAATATTTCATAGACAAAGGAGCCAGAGGCTGATTAGGCTTAAAATGCAACATCTCATTGATTGAGTCAGGAGTGATATAGAACAAGACGGTGCCATTTGGGGACATGACTGCTCTTTGAGTAGGCTCATAATTAGCACAACACAAGCAGATTATATCTGGAAATACATTAACTGATGGAAGATAATATATGGGCAGATTGGACTCCCATATGCCATAGAGATCAGTCTTGTTTAGGTAGCTGTTTCTAATTTCACAAAATGTTTGCAGATGGTCTTTGATACCCATTAAGTCTTGTATTTGGAAGTCCCTATCAGCTAAGGGCAACCATTCCAGCTCCTTGTGTGGTGCATTCAAGGGGGCAACATTGAGGGCCACTGGAGCCTCCATTTTTCAATCCTCTGTGATTATTTAATTTGAAATTTTGGTTTTCACAGCAACAACAGGTAAAATATCAGTTTCTGGGGCTTTCTGCGGGAATTGCAGGCTGAAATGAGCTTGAACTTTAGCTAAATGGGTGAATTTGCAGAGGGAGACAAATTCTGAGGAATTTCTCGGAGAAGATGGGCAGAACAGTGGTTAAAATGTGCAGTTTTTAGAGGCAGCATGGTTTTTTAATTGAAATTTGAGTTCACTGGGCAATTTTTGCAGAGAAATTAAAGAAAACAGGGTTCGGGAATGGAATGTAGGTAAATACCTGCTATATCCGGCAGATAGTGCGATTTGCAGGTGGCAGGCCGAGCTTGGAGACTAGTTTGCAGGTTGGAATTAGCTGGGTGGCAGTTTTTATTGGCCCTCCCTGTCTGCTAATGTAAAGAAATTTGTAGTTTCTTGCCATAAATGTCAAATCTTTGAAGGCAAGAGAAAACTGTTACCTCTACCCCTAAAACCCATTTCCACTGAAAGACTATTTCAACAATGGGGTTTAGATTTCATTGGAGAAATTCACCCTTCCTCTTCTGGCCAGCATAAGTGGATTTTAACCGCCACTGATTATTTTACCAAGTGGATAGAAGTCATCCCTTGTAGACAAGCCAATGACTCAATCATCATGCAATTCCTAGAAACCAATATCCTATCTAGATTTGGTTGTTCGGAAAAGATCATAACTGACAATGTTGCTGCCTTTAAATCCAAAAGAATGATCAATTTTTGCCACAAGTACCACATTACCTTAGGCCATTCCACAGCTTATTACCCTCAAGGTAATGGTCTAGCTGAATCATCCAATAAGAGCTTGATCAACATCATAAAGAAAGTATTGGAAGAAAACAAGAAGAATTGGCACAAAAAGCTTGTTAATGCACTTTGGGCAGACAGGTTGACTACAAAGAGATCCATTGGGACAAGCCCCTATGAGTTGGTTTATGGCATGGAGGCAGTATTCCCTTCATCTTTGGGTATCCCTGTGATAAAATTGCTGCAAGAAATACAGGCAGAACCCAATGATATTCAGAGAAGAATTAATCAAACAATTCATTTACAGCAGACCAGAGAAGAAGTGTATCATAGATCTCAGATCCTACAAGAGAAACTGAAGAAGATTTTTGACAAAAGGACAAAGGCAGAGGATTTTTTCATAGGAGACAAAGTGATAAAATGGGATTCCAGAAGGGAAGATAAAGGAAAACATGGCAAATTTGATTTCCTATGGAAAGGACCTTTTGCTATTCAGGCTGTACAAGGAAACAACACTTACTTTTTGAGAAGTTTGGATGGTACAAAAGTAGAGGATGGGCCAGTCAACGGTCGAATGCTCAAGCATTATTTTGATCCACTTTGTTAAGGTGCTAGGACTGTATTTTGTACATAACAATGTCTGTTTTCTGCAGTTTATTACAGCAATAAGGTAGGGAGTAAGATGCAGCGGAGGAAAAGAAGCAAGGAATTGAGCTACTTTTTGTATGATATTTTGAGTCTATTAGAAGACTTAAGGAAGAACACTTGGGAGCTATAAAAATGATGACAAATACTCAGAAAAACTGTCAGATACAGAGTTGTAATTGTCAAACCAGCTTATGGGAAATGTATATATGTCACAGAGATACAGTTTTGTTTGTTTACAGCGAAAGGAAATTTCAGATTATAGCAAGAGTTGAATGTAAGGCTATCTGACCTGCTGTTCTTGGCTTTTCACCTGGAAAAGCCATCCCCAAATGGAGCCATTGTTAGGTTCCTATAGCAATAGGTGTCATATTTTATGATTGACTGTGGAAATGCCAAATATGATCATCCTTTCCATGCTACAAAGATTCCATATTTTCAAAAAACCAAAAAAGTTAAAAAATGTAAAGAGGGTATGCTCTAAAAATAAAAATCAAAGGGCAAAAGAATGAATTGGTCAAGAAAGAAAGAAAATGAACCCTAAAGAAAAGACCAGGAAAGTGTGCTATTCAAAATGTCACTACTGTCCTGTTTTTTGCAAACAAGTTCAAAGTATGCAATCAGTGACTTCTGTCACACTTGATGGATGGCCAAACAGCTCATTCTCGGCCAGTCCATGTTTAAATTTCTTGTTTTAGCATTAGAGAATAAGGTCTGTTCAAACAGTTTAAGCTTGGTATATCAGTAGTTAGGTAGAGAAGCAAGGGTGCTCAACAGCTAAATCTGAGCCCCTAGAAGAGATAAGGGCAGACTTAGATAGGAGGAGAGTTAAAGGAAAACAAGAGAAAAGGGTTTTCTATTTCAAATGCACCCAATCAAAAAGGAAGAAAAAATGTTAGGTGTGTTAGGCCGGTGTTGTGGTGAAAACACAACCCCCCCATTATTGACTTGCTTAACTCAAATAATGGGGACCCTTTCTATAAAATTTTGGCTAAACACCTTTTTGGATTTTTATTTAGTTGATTGCCCTACGCTTTTGTTAATTTTTTATTTTTCTTTGGATTCTTGTTTTGATTGCTTTGTTAGAATCGATTTCTTATAAGCTTTCCATTGACGCTTGTTTCGCCTCATTTGGTCAACTGGTTTGAAAATGGCACTCCTTTGAAAGTCTGATTATTTACGTAGCCTGGGTTAAAAATGCATAAAATGTACAATATTGCATTTTGTAAATAAATTAGTTCAATAACGCATTCATTTTAAATATTAATCCATAGCGAGTTTTTTACTAACATTTTTCCATTTTTACTTATACAGCCAAATCATGAATTATCGGGATTTTAAGAAATTTACTCCAATTTCCAAATCAATTACTAATCTTAAAAAACCCATAATATCCAAGTGGCTGTAGTTTATTTTTTCATTTTTTTTATTTATTTTCCAAGTGGTTGTAGTTTAGAAACTAAAATTCATAAAATAAAACCAAAATTAGAATTGATATTTAATGTTAAATTTTAAATTAATTAATATATAATTAATTAAATTAATTAATATATAATTAATTAAATTAAAATAAAATTTAATACATTATATATATATATATATATATATATATATATAATAAAAATTCTTTCGATCGCATCGGAGATTTTAAATCGCATCGGAGGTTTCATATGTGACAAGTTTAATGAACCCCCGACACCTCCCCCTCCCGATGCCGATCACCGATTAAACAAAAGTTTTTTATATCACATCGGAGATAAATTGTTTATCGCATCGGGACTTTTAAATGAGCACATTTCTTAAGACTCCGATAAGCCCTCTCGACGCCGATATGCCGACTGCGAAAAGGGCATGAGGCATTAACTTGTTTTGGGTTAGTATAGTTTAATAAATTTACTCATACGTATGAGTAATATGGAATAGGTATGGAGTGAATAAAGGTAGTGTAAGGTAGTTTGTTTTTATTTAAATTTTATTTATTATTTTAAAAATTTAATATTTAAATAATAAATTTTAAATTAATTAATTTAATTAATATATAAAAATTAATTAATTTAATTAAATTAAAATTAAAATATTATTTATATTAATTAGTTTATAATTAGTTAATTAGATATTAATTAATACATAGTTTATTAATTAATTAGTTTAGTTCATAATTAATAATTGAATTAAAATTCTAATTTACGATTAAATTTTTAATTTAAAATTTTGATTTTTAGCCCAGCTACAGAATTTCCAGATTTATGCCAGATTTGATCCATCAACTTTGGAAGCTCATAGATTGAGTTTTACTTGGCCAAATGAGGCCCAGGATGGCTCATTGGAAAGATAAAATCAAGGAGAACATTTCTGAGGAGGTTTCACTAACAGATTTGTCATTTATTGGGTCGAAAATCATGCAGAAGATCAAGCTCCGAATTTCTAAAACAAAATCAATTTTCTGAGTTATTTTCTGCATTTTCATTTGTCCAAGCCTCTTCTAATTGCAGATCCATTCGTCAATGATATCCTTCGCCAATCAAACCATCCCAAGTATCAATAGAAAGCTTACACTTTATTTTCAATTATTTATTTAATTGTATTTGATTGGATTTGTTTTAAATGCCAGCAATAACATTTTGATTTTATTGTTGCATTTTAATTTATTTTGATTTCTTCTTACAGGAAAACAGGGGAAGAAATATGGAGAAAAGGATCTCAGTCAATGAGAATGCTCCAGCAATTGAAGATCAGAATTTTGAGCAAGTAAAATTGGATTTAGCAGATTTCTCTTCAACAAACTCTTCTCTCAAGAATTCCTTCACAAATATTATAAATAACAAATTGCAGAATGTAATTAGGGGCTACTCTGCTCTGCAATTTTAGACTTCTGAAAGCACTTCTGTAATAGGAATTTAGAGTTGTAGGAGAGAGGAGAGAAAATCTCAGATCTGGGGATTATTGAGGATTTTTCTTTTGTATCTTGAATTATGTATGAGGGACAGAGTTTGCACTATTGTGGCTCTAGTTTTGAAGGCAGAAGTTCAAGCAATGTAAAGGACTGTTGGAGACCAAGGTCAGAGAAATGGGAGCAATAAATTGGTATTTTTAATACTACTGTTTCAAATATCAGTTTCATTTTTATGGTAACAAGAATGTGTCATTTTATTCATGTTTGTGCACTATTGTCAATATGGGTAATTTGTCTCAATGTTGTTATTATGTATCTCTGTTCTTATGGAATAAATCCTGATTTCTGAGTAACTATTTACTCAGAAATCTGTCTTATTAAAACTGATTTATTGAATGATAATATGTTGTGAACTATTTCCACATATTATTGTTTAATTATTGAATTTACTGATTTGATAGTCAATATCATTTATGTGAACTATTTCCTAAGTGTTGTTAGTTTATTATTTCAGTTAAAAGGTCTCAATAGGATGTGTTTTGATATCCATAATATCAGTTAATTGAACTACTTCATTAATTTGATATTCATTATAAACAAGACATATCTAAATCCCAATACTTTAATTATCTTTCTCTTAGTTGGGTTAGATCTATATCTGCCTAATTAAGATAGAATTTAGATTTGTTTCTTTTGCTTGCATCATAGAATAAGCTTGCATTTAGAGTAAATTCTACATTCTTTTAAGTCCTCTCCTCAAAGAGGAAAAATTTTAGTTGTGGCTTGGCTGAACCCAAATCAGCTTAAGGGTCATTCTCTTGCCTGATCAGCAAGAAGAAGTGATCTGATATCCCTGTCTATTGGTAGGTAAAGATACATCATAAACCAATAGCAATAGGGAGAAGGTAATTAGACCTAGTTAAACCAGTCAGAGCCACCACACCAAACGGAAAATGAGCTGCTTTAAGGTCCGGACCGGGTGGTTATCCCCCATTGTTGTTGCAATGATTTTCGAGGCATCAACAATTTTTGCGCTAGAAGGAGGCCCTGAGATTTTTGTCTATTGGAGTCTTTTCAATTTTAACACTTTATTTAATCACGATGGCTCCTCTTAAGCTTCCAATTTGGAGTTGTATCCATGGACGTGCATCTTCCAATACTCCACCCGAAGTGGTAAGACTCTTGTCTCAGGTAAAATTTAATGGTAAGAGAAATTCTTCTGCTTTTAATCATGTCTTTCAATTTATTCAAAATGTTTCAAATTATGATTTTCAAGGAATTGATGAAGGCATTTTATGCAAAAATTTTACTCACATTTGCAGCAAAAGCCAGAAACTGGTGTAAAACTCTTCCAGTTGCCTCAATTCGCAGCTAGGATCAATTTGTTACAATTTTCATTTGTAAATTTGACCGCTATGATTATGATCAGGTATGTGATGAAATTGAATATCTATGAAATGAAAATGAGTCTGTTAGATATTTTAATATTCAATTTCATTTGAATTGTTTAAAATTTAATGTCAAAGATAAACCTGCGGAAGAAAAATCATTAGATTGGTTTGAATATATTAGTTCTCTTCCACCCATTCCCAATCCATATGAAATTAATTCAAGCTTTGTTCCATCCCCTTCCAATATAAATGAGAATTCCAATATGGATGTCCAAATAAATTGTGATGAAGTGGTTTCACAAAGCTTGGAAAATATTTCTATTCAAATGCAAGAAGACAACAGCAGCAATTTTGGAGAAAAGCCACCTTGAAATCTGAAAGCTACTTCGAAGTAAATTCGGAAAATCGAATCGCAAATCAGCAAGTACAAGCAGCAATCAAAGTAAATAAAATGCAAACTGCTGTACAAATTTTTGAATTTCTCCATGATGAGCAAATGCCGAAATCACAGCAACAAAGTAGCCTTCTTCAAGAAACCATGAGCATACAAAGGAATGATTTACAATCTGAAATTTACAATGAGCATAATGCACAAGAGTTCTCAAACAGAGACAATTTTAAATGCATTGTTTCAGGTTCACATTTTTCCCTTTATCCTGATATTTTTAATGATGGTAATTTTTCCCCTCTTAGTATTAATGATATTTCAGAAATTAAAGAGGATGATTTAAATAAATTACCAATAAATTTTTATCAAGATAAAGAAACAATAATTGATCATTCTTTTGCCACTAATGAACATGAAATTCTTGTTCCGCTTTGTTTGGATATATTGGATGAGATAGAAGGGAATTGTAGAGAATATTGTGAAGTCATTTATGATAATTACTCTGACATTGAGGATGTTGATTTCTATTCTTTTCAAGAGAATCCTCATGATAAATTTCGGATAACATTTGAGAATGGGGAATGCTTCAATTTAGAAATTATCCCAACCAATCCTGATTTTAGAGCAGCAAATTATCTTCATGATTTCGGTATTCGAGAAAACATCCCAATTTATGATTCATATCAGGATCAAACTCCCATTCCTATTCATAATCATAATTCGTTTTCTATTTCACCAGTTGGAATTCGAAATTACCCAAATTTCATAATTCTAACCAATCCTTGTGAAAGAGAAATTATTTCAAAACAATCCTAATTGTGTTGTAACATTAGTTGTACAAATAGTGATTTCATTTTAGTTTTTCTTTCACAGTTATTTTGTTTAAATTTAGATTTATTTTCTGATTTTATTTCGCAAAATTTTCACACTTTTCGCTGGCATATTGAACACCTTACTATCAAACACTCAATTGATGCATTGCCCGATTGGGAAATTGAAGTTTCATATTATAGTCATGAGCATCAAAAGATATTAATATTTCAATTTCAATCAATGCTAATGTTTCATCAAAAGCTTCTATTTTTTCAAAGGCAATATCAACAAGAGAATGTATTTTTGCAATCTGGTCAGCAATTCAATTCAATTAATTATTTTCCATTTCATTTGAAAGATTTCCATCTATTTTTCATTAATTTATTTGAAAAATATTTGGAAATTTTTCTCTCAAAGGAGATTGTTAATAGCTTAACATTTGTACATAACACTAACAATTTTTTCCAGGCCTTTGAATTTAAAAACTCATATCCACAATTCGGCCTGTCATCTCCTCTTTTGAACGTTTCCCAATCATTAATGGAAATCCATCCAGATTTTTGTGATCCAATTGGTATTTAATTGGAAAGAAAATTTTAAGAGAAGGAGATTCTAATCAACTTGCTAACAATAACTGTACATTCTGATTTCATATTTAATTTTCTTAGTTTAATTAGATTTGTATTTTTATTACTAACATTTGCACTGTACATACATGTAGTAATTAAAATGAGAAAATGGCTACACTGGAAATATGACTATACCTAGTCATTTTCATGTATATGGTTAGAATAGGAGTAGAATTAATTTAGTTAGTTTGTTTTGTATAGTTAATTTGTTTTTAACAGTTTTGTAGATTAAAAATAAAACAAAGCAATCAGTCATTCTCATACATGTTCAGTGAACACATTTTTTTCCCTATCAGAAAATTTTAATTCTTGCTTTCCTTTTTTAAATTTCTTACAGCAATACCTCTACTCTGCCTATTTTGAATAATGTCTTGATTAAACTCAATTAAGATTGCACTTGGCATTAATCGCCTCAAAGCCATTTTTCTTCATTTCAAGATTTCCTTGTAAGATTTTCTTTCGAAATTTATATGATAAAGGTTTTGAGGATATAAAAGCTTCACGATCTCATTATCTGATGAAATATATGACTGTCTATGATAAGCTTAATTTTGACTTAATCATTATTAGTCAGTCTAACCTTTCACGGTAATCATATGAAGTTCATCTTATCTTCCTCGGAATTTGCTAAAGCTGACCTTAAGGATGTCCATTTTGTTGAGTGCACACATTCAAATCTGTTTTGATATTTTCCACAATTAGTGGCTCTATCCCATTCTAATCTTTAGTTTATTATTTGATACTGCAATACGCATCATATTCATTTACTAAAGACATTTTTGAACAGTCGCTATAACAATACAGATTCTTCTCAAATTTATTCATAATAAGCGGAGGTAATAAATTGTTGTTTTAATTCAAAAGGGAACCCTATTTTTATATTTATTTCTGGTAAATTTTATATTTCCTGAACATGAATAAACATATTTTATTTAGGCTGGTTGCACACTTAGATTTAGAAAAAATGATGAGATGATAAATCGAAGGAAGAATTTGAGGATTCATGACGTAAAATCTACAGAAAAATTCCTTCCAGGTACGCATTTACAAGTTCATTCTCATCTATTATTAGTTTCTCTCTTCCTTAGTTTAATTTTTAATTTTTGTTCTATTTTAATTACAGGTTTTCATTTGTTTTCAAAACCTGAAGTAAGCAGCAAACCCAATTCAAAGTTGCAACAGGTTCAGGAAAATTTTATTTGTTATTCATTAGAATTTGAACATTCTTTAACTTTGATTTTATTCACTTAGAAAACCCAATTGAAATTTCAAGGAATATCATAAGACCATTCACATCATAAGATTTCATCGGAAGTAGTTCTTAGCATTTCTTTTGATAACAAATTGTTCATAAAAAACCTCCGATGTATTATCTTACTCATATGCCATATTGCATTTCGCATATCGGAGCTTTGCAGTTGAAGTATACTTCCATTATCGAGAATCGCCGATCTCTGATAATCGACTTTATCGATATTGCGATGACCACATAATTCTGGACCCGATATGAAATTCAAATAAAATTCATAAAAAAGTATCGCGTCCGTTTAATTGCAATAATGATAGGAGCACAATGTTAAAAGGGTCGATGTCTCGGATCCGATATGTTATTAAAATTCCATCATAAATTTATCGGGTCCACTCTTCATTGCATATCGGCATCGCAAGAATCACATTGTGTTACATCGGATACCCAAAGCTTGCCGATTACCGATTCGCTACATCATCCATCGCATCGCTGATATTGGCATTTCCAACATGATTATTCTCCGATATTCCGAAACGCCAATATCACAATCACTTCATCACATTTTTATGGCCATATCACTATTCCAAATTTGCAATGCGCAATATGTGCAAAATACAAATCGCGAGATGCAGTGTGCGATCTCCAAATTGCAGCATGACTGTCCCCGATTCGCGGTATAACAGTTTTTCAATAGTGTGATCATATTTTCTTCGCATGATCTCATATCTGCAATTTGCTATTTCAACATCCGATGCAATAGTTTCCAATGCATGCCTTTGATCCATTAACATTTAATCGATAGATGGCATAACAATAAAGGTGAAGTCTTGCAAATTAAATTTGAAGTATGGTGAAGAAACATGTTATGTGAATCATCCGATACAGCAATGTGTTATTTTAAAAGCGAGCTTGGGTAACCACTATGGGAAAAAAGCAATTGATGAAAAATTTGCAACATACGAAAAATCATTTCAATTTCTCATACATTTTAGTTTTAAATATATAATTCCATAATTAAAAATGGAATTCAGGACCTCTCATCTTCATATTTAAATTTTATTATCTTCGATTTGGTCTTGGTTCTGGACAATTTATAAAATCATGGAGTTTATATGAAACTTATAATATTTTGAGAAACATTCGTTACTGCAAATTCTCATTCTCATTTCTGATGCATTTCTTTTAATTTCAATTCCTTTGAGCACTACGCATTCCATTTTTACATTTTACTATTTTTTTAGTGTAAATAAAATAAATAATGATTTTGGGTTATAGGATTTTGGTTAGTTTGACTTCTTCATATTTTTAATGTTAATTAAAATAAGAAGTCAACTAGCTTGGAGAAACTGATACCTTTCAGGTAAGATCAAAAGCAATTATCCAATGGTAAGATTCATGTGCCCACTTTCATTAATTTCCATTTAATTACTTTAGTTTCAGGTTTGTTTTTCTGATATTTAAATCTATTTTTCAGCTCTTCATAAAAAGCTGCCAACCCTCTGCTGGATCAGATTTTCAAAGTCATATACTCTTCTCCTGGCTTTATTTCAAGAAGCAGCGATAATCTTTATTGAAACAGCTACACCAGAAAGTTTCTGAACCTTTAGTTTGTTCCTTCAAGCATTCATTTCATTAGAAAGAAATTAAGATGATGCTTTATAACAAAAAGATTGGCATTAGACAGAGATTTTTCATTGTGGCTGAATTTTACAATCACTGCTATCTAAAGCCTAAAACACTTACAACCCTGCAAGGTATGATTTTTCTAAATCTCGACATAAGATGGAAGGATTACACGATTATTTTCTTTTTCTTCATATTGTTTAGACATTGGTATAAACATTTGTGTTTGAATTTATCTTTTGAAACTTGGATTTTCCTATCCACTTTTAAAATTTCTTCATCTTTGTTTTGTTTGCTGATTTCTTTTCTCACTTTAGCATAAGATTTCTTTTCTTTTGGTTTTCAGTTTTGATTTTGGTGACTTTTCCATGATTTATATGGAAGGCCTATTTGTTACCTAACAATGGTCAGCATACATGGAGAAAAATAGTTAATAGTCACCTATTAGTTTTTTTTTTTTTTAATTTCTTAGTAAAGTTTGATTTTCCTATTATAAAGGTAGACATACTTAAGGAAGAGATTACCAATCAAGAGAAGTTGACAAAGTATCATAAAATCTGAAAAAATTCTTTTTCATCAAATTCTAATCATTTTGAGATTTCAAAATTTTATTAGGATCTTTCAAAGTTCTATTATCAGTCAAGAAAAGTTATTTTTAACCAAGTAAAGACACTTTACAGCAAAGCACCTTCAACTCTGAAATTTTCATTCTTAACTCTTAAGGAGTCAATGATTCTCCCCGTCCCAAAGAATTTTATTTTTCTAGAGTGTAATCCAG
Source organism: Pinus tabuliformis (assembly GCA_031772625.1). Lineage (NCBI taxonomy): Eukaryota > Viridiplantae > Streptophyta > Pinopsida > Pinales > Pinaceae > Pinus > Pinus tabuliformis. The sequence continues at coordinate 1,544,552,902 of CM062820.1, forward strand.
AAATATATTTAAACTTAAAAGATAAGAGGTCTCATCATGAGCCTGCTTACCATGATCATAGGGGAAAAATAGGCTGACATTACCAACACTGCTAAACAAACCAAGGTAATGGCTTATGATTGAAAACAATTATAAGACAAGGGGTCTCATCACGAGCCAGCTTGTTCAATCCAATTATAACCAGTGAATGGCATTGTCAACTATTTGGCTAACAAACCAAGGCAATGGCTTTTAGGAACAAAAAAATAAAAAATAAAATAAAAAAAATAAACATATATAGATGGATTTATCTCTAGATCAATAATTCTTAAATAGATGGGATTCTGAATCAGTTACAATTAAAAGGTAACCCTGCCGAGACTATAGATGTTTGCTGGCAGCAGTGGCTCTACCTGTGACAAATGAGTATATTTTAAAAGCTAAGCTGTAAAGTGACTCATGCTTTATCTCTACAACTAATTAAGGACTGATATAGAGTTTTGAAATATTTTAATTTATGAGAAGTTTTAAGGAAAATTACAGTTAGATGATTCTTGTTTTTATTCAGATTAATGAACCTAGTCAAGTATTCCAAAAAATAATTTTCTCTTCTTTAATTATTTTTACTTTAATTTTAGAAAAATCTCATTCATATCAAAGAGAGATAACTGGTTCTTCTCCCGTGTGTCGCCATTGTTGCGGTGAAAACACAACCCCCCATTATTGACTTGCTCAACTCAAATAATGGAGACCCTTTCTATAAAATTTTGGCTAAACACATTTTTGGATTTTTATTTAGTTGATTGCCCTACACTTTTGTTAATTTTTTTATTTTTCTTTGGTTTTTTGTTTTGATTGCTTTGTTAGAATCGATTTCTTATAAGCTTTCCATTGACGGTTGTTTCGCCTCATTTGGTCAATTGGTTTGAAAATGACACTCCTTTGAAAGACTGATTATTTACGTAGCCTGGGTTAAAAATGCATAAAATGTACAATATTGCATTTTGTAAATAAATTAGTTCAATAACGCATTCATTTTAAATATTAATCCATAGCGAGCTTTTTACTACCATTTTTACTTATACAGCCAAATCATGAATTATCAGAATTTTAAGAAATTTACTCCAATTTCCAAATCAATTACTAATCTTAAAAAACCCATAATATCCAAGTGGCTGTAGTTTGTTTTTTCATTTTTTTTATTTATTTTTCAAGTGGTTATAGTTTAGAAACTAAAATTCATAAAATAAAACCAAAATTAGAATTGATATTTAATGTTAAATTTTAAATTAATTAAATTAATTAATATATAATTAATTTAATTAAAATAAAATTTAGTACATAAAAAATATAAAAAATATATATATAATAAAAATTCTTTCGATCGCGTCAGAGATTTTAAATCGCATTGGAGGTTTCATATGTGACAAATTTAATGAACCCCCGACACCTCCCCCTCCCGATGCCGATCACTGATTAAACAAAAGTTTTTTATATCACATCGCACATAAATTGTTTATCGCATTGAGACTTTTAAATGACCACATTTCTTAAGACTCCGATAAGAGCCTCTCGATGCCGATATGCCAACTGCGAAAAGGGCATGAGGCATTAACTTGTTTTTGGTTAGTATGGTTTAATAAATTTACTCATACGTATGAGTAATATGGAATGTGTAATATGGAATAGGTATGGAGTGAATAAAGGTAGTGTAACATAGTTTGTTTTTATTTAAATTTTATTTATTATTTTAAAAATTTAATATTTAATAATAAATTTTAAATTAATTAATTTAATTAATATATAAAAATTAATTAATTTAATTTAATTAAATTAAAATTAAAATATTATTTATATTAATTAGTTTATAAATAGTTAATATTTTAGTTAATTAGATATTAATTAATACATAGTTTATTAATTAATTAGTTTAGTTCATAATTAATAATTAAATTAAAATTCTAATTTAGGATTAAATTTTTAATTTAAAATTCTGATTTTTAGCCCAGCTACAGAATTTCCAGATTTATGCCAGATTTGATCCATCAACTTTGGAAGCTCATAGATTGAGTTTTACTTGGCCAAATGAGGCCCAGGACGGCTCATTGGAAAGATAAAATCAAGGAGAACATTTCTGAGAAGGTTTGACTAACAGATTTATCATTTATTTGGTCGGAAATCATGCAGAAGATCAAGCTCCGAATTTCTAAAACAAAATCAATTTTCTGAGTTATTTTCTGCATTTTAATTTGTCCAAGACTCTTCTAATTGCAGATCCATTCGTCAATGATATCCTTCGCTAATCAAACCATCCCAAGTATCAATAGAAAGCTTACACTTTATTTTCAATTATTTATTTAATTGTATTTGATTGGATTTGTTTTAAATGCCAGCAATAACATTTTGATTTTATTGTTTCATTTTAATTTATTTTGATTTCTTCTTACAGGAAAATAGGGGAAGAAATATGGAGAAAAGGATCTCAGTCAATGAAAATGCTCCAGCAATTGAAGATCAGAATTTTGAGCAAGTAAAATTGGATTTAGCAGATTTCTCTTCAAAAAACTCTTCTCTCAAGAATTCCTTCACAAATATTATAAATAACAAATTGCAGAATGTAATTAGGGGTTGCTCTGCTCTACAATTTTAGACTTTTGAAAGCACTTTTGTAATAGGAATTTAGAGTTGTAGGAGAGAGGAGAGAAAATCTCAGATCTGGGGATTATAGAAGATTTTTTTTTGTATCTTGAATTATGTATGAGGGATAGAGTTTGCACTATTGTGGCTCTAGTTTTGAAGGTAGAAGTTCAAGCAATGTAAAGGACTGTTGGAGACCAAGGTCAGAGAAATGGAAGCAATAAATTGGTATTTTTAATGCTACTGTTTCAAATATCAGTTTCATTTTTATGGTAACAAGAATGTGTCATTTTATTCATGTTTGTGCACTATTGCCAATATGGGTAATTTGTCTCAATGTTGTTATTATGTATCTCTCTTCTTATGGAATAAATCCTTATTTCTGAGTAACTATTTACTCAGAAATCTGTCTTATTAAAACTGATTTATTGAATGGTAATATGTTGTGAACTATTTCCACATATTATTGTTTAATTATTGAATTTACTGATTTGATAGTCAATATCATTTATGTGAACTATTTCCTAAGTGTTGTTGGTTTATTATTTCAGTTAAAAGGTCTCAATAGGATGTGTTTTGATATCCATAATATCAGTTAATTGAACTACTTCATTAATTTGATATTTATTATAAACAAGACATATCTAAATCCCAATACTTTAATTATTTTGCTCTTAGTTGGGTTAGATCTATATCTGCCTAATTAAGATAGAATTTAGATTAGTTTCTTTTGCTTGCATCATAGAATAAGCTTGCATTTAGAGTAAATTCTACATTCTTTTAAGTCCTCTCCTCAAAGAGGCAAAATTTTAGTTGTGGCTTGGATGAACCCAAATCAGCTTAAGGGTCATTCTCTTGCCTGATCAGCAAGAAGAAGTGATCTGATATCCCTGTCTATTGGTAGGTAAAGATACATCATAAACCAATAGCAATAGGGAGAAGGTAACTGCACTTAGTTAAACCAGTCGGAGCCACCACACCAAATGGAAAAGGAGCTGCTTTAAGGTCCGGACCAGGTGGTTATCCCCCATTGTTGTTGCAACGATTTTCGAGGCATCAACAGCCGGGTAGACAGTTTTGAAGTTGCAGAAGCAGGTTGGTTAGCAGTGCTGTGTATAGGAGGTAATTCATCTCTCATGAATATCATAAGTGCAATGGAAGTTGTTTGGTTACAGTTCAGGTGGAGCATGACTAATTTCCCTTCTCATTTCCCCAAAAAACATTTACTAACCTCCCCACAAGGACATTGAGATCTGCTCAGTGCTCCTAGTTCACTTCATTCCATGAAAGAGATTAAGTAAAACTGTGTTTTTACTTAAGCAAAGGAAGCCACATTTCTTGTGTAAAATGCTTTTATTCCATTATGCTAAGTTTCCCAAAACTCCATAGCTTGGTATCCTTTCATTTCCCTATGCCCAAGTTTTCACCTTTGACTTGGCGCTTATTTATTTAAACATATTTTTCACATTAACATACTGACATTATTTTATAAACCCTTGCATTTTCCCCATTCCCATATTACATAAAATACATAAAACCCCCAAAAAAAAACTTAAATATTCCTCGCCTCGGCAATTATAGCCATAAACCATAGTATTCGGGAATTATAGGTTCACTTGGAACCTTATAATAACCCCTCCACATACATAAACCTTGGGATTTAATTAACATTTGGTTGATTAAATAACCAGCTTGCAAAACCCAAAGTTGAAATTCATTGTAATACCCCGCAAACTTTACAAAACGATTAAATATTATGGTGGGACCCCGTGGCATAGCCTTCTGTCTATTTTATATGCTGCCAACCATTGGATCCGATCCCCCAGATCAGACAGCCTACATACATATCGCAGCCCCTTATATGCCGAACAATAGCGCCCGGGGTGATCGCTGGCTCCCCCTCCAATACCACTATGGCCCAAAAGCGGTGCGGGGGCCAAACCACTTACCGCCTATGCCTTCGCCCTGCTGACGTTACCCTCTCGTCACCCTCATGTCATTAGACATGTCATCCGCCACCTCGCCTCTGTATCATCTGCCTTGTCCACCACGTCACTGCCAAGTCGGCCTTTATACCCCCGCTATACGACAAAATCATTACGTCATGCTGACGTCACCCAACCAAAGCACGCCAAAACCCGCCAAAACCAATTTTTTTGTCAAATTGGCATAAAAAGGTCATTTTTGTCCATTTTTGTTTGTTTGTTCTATGTGACACATTCATACGATTTTCGACCAAAATCACTGTTTTATTTCACAGTCCGCCACCCAGCTAATTCCAACCTGCAAACCAGTCTCCAAGCTCGGCCCGCCACCTGAAAATCACACTATTCATCGGATATAGTAGGTATTTACCTACATTCCATTCCCGAACCCCGTTTTCTTTAATTTCTCTGCAAAAATTGCCTAGTGAACTCAAATTTCAATTAAAAAACCGTGCTGCCTCTAAAAACTGCACATTTTAACCACTGTTCTGCCCATCTTCTCCGAGAAATTCCTCAGAATTTGTCTCCCTCTGCAAATTCACCCATTTAGCTAAAGTTCAAGCTCATTTTGGCCTGCAATTCCCGCAGAAAGCCCCAGAAACTGATATTTTACCTGCTGTTGCTGTGAAAACCAAAATTTCAAATTAAATAATCATAGAGGATTGAAAAATGGAGGCTCCAGTGGCCCTCAATGTTCCCCCTTGAATGCACCACACAAGGAGCTGGAATGGTTTCCCTTAGCTGATAGGGACTTCCAAATACAAGACTTAATGCGTATCAAAGACCATCTGCAAACATTTTGTGAAATTAGAAATAGCTACCTAAACAAGACTGATCTCTATGACATATGGGAGTCCAATCTGCCCATATATTATCTTCCATCAGTTAATGTATTTCCAGATATAATCTGCTTGTGTTGTGCTAATTATGAGCCTATTCAAAGAGCAATCATGTCCCCAAATGGCACCGTCCTATTCTATATCACTCCTGACTCAATCAATGAGATGTTGCATTTTAAGCCTAATTAGCCTCTGGCTATTCTGTCTGTGAAATATTTGTTGGACCAAGGCTCCAAACTATCCTCTGCAGAAATAGGCTGAATTGCCAAGTTATTCATGAGCCCAGACTCCCAGCCCAGAGACTCACCTCCTTTTCACCTAGGTCTATTTCAATGAAGTTGGGAGAACTGTTATTGATATGATATCCTATATTCTGTGTTTTAGAACAAGTGAGTATGTGGATGGGACCATATTAGCTCTGATGTCCATATTTACTCCAGGACACCCTCCTGCCATCAAGTTTGACTTTGCTACCTTCATTAGCAACAAAATCCATGAACAATTCATGAGCCTAAACAGAGAAGGAGTCTTCAAGTATACAGCATATATATATCATCTGTTCTTATACTATCAAACAGATAGTTTTCAGTTCCCTGTCAGGAAATTGGATGTAAAAGGAGAAAGGAGATCTGTCATATTTTGGACCTCAGTCTTCCATATAGTCCACAATCCTCCTTATACTTATTGTGAGTTCATTGATCTATTCATATATCCAGTCTCATCTCTGTTGATGAGAAGTCCCCCTCCCAGACTCTCAGCTGAAATGCAGAAAATCTTGCAGCTCTCCAAAAGCTATAAAATAGGTGACTAGTACTTTTACCAAAATCACACAAAGATTAGGATTTATGGCTGTGAATTGTGCCCCTACAAGCTGCCAAAGTATGTACCTATGAGACTGTTTGCCCCTGAATACTGTAGGCAATTTATTAGCTCAGATTTGACTCATTTTTATGATGCCAAGAAAAAGGCTCAGCTGAAGCTAAGAAACCAACTAGGCCCCCTCATTATTAACAAAAAGGAAGGGTGGAAAGATGCTGAAAAGATATTAGGTGAGCAACTCAAACTAAAAAGGAGTTTTTGGTGGATACCCTATGACCCAAAGGGATTTATCCATGATAGAAAGACAAAGAATAGGCTATCAGGCTATGATCATTGTAAAATCCCTGATAGAGAATAGTATGCTAATCAAGATGAATGGGTAGAGGGCACATTGGTAGAATAGATTAGTAAGGAAGAGAAAATGGAGTAGGCAATGAAAAACCTTGAAAAAACTCTTGACCTAGACTCTTTTGGATAGGTCTCTTTCTTGCCTCAACACATTGGAGCGGGAACATCATCTGCTACAACTTCACAACAACCTACCCAAGAAAATACTCCACCTGCAGGGACATCCAAAGGAAAAGAAGTGCTGCATTCAGAGCAACAAGAAATGACAGATCAACGAACATCATCACAGCAGCAAGGCCAAGGGAAAATTCCTCCTGCCCAGACCAATGCACCAGAGATACCAGCATTACAGACTCCTCTCAATGAGAAGAAGGGCATAAAAAGGGACCCGGAAGAGGCCACACCCATAAGCGAGCGAACAGAGCATCCAGAAGCAAAGAGACAGAGAGAGGATCCTCTACCTGAAGAGGAAGTTATAGAGGAGATCATTGAAAGTCCGAGAAGTGAAAGGGCAGCCAACCCACTAACTTCCCCAGTGATAGAATCACCTACCAGTTCTCATGGATAGCAGTTGGGAAAACAGCCTAGTATGGAAATTTCATCAGCACGGCCACAAAGCAAAAAAAGTTCTGATATTAAGAGGTTGTTCATGGACATCAAAGTACAAAATGAGCCAATAAGAATGCAGCTTTACGATCAGTTCCTCAAAATGAATCCTGCCAAACAGCAGAGATTGATGTCTGCATATGATATCAAGGAAGGGAAAATGATCTTGAGTCACTTTAAGCCCAGAGTGCAGCAGCCACAGTCAGCTGCCGATTATATTAGAACAAATCTGGAGGCTCTCACCAAATATATTCACCCTTTGGACCAGGTTGAGTTGCACAAGCAAATCGGTGAAATGGTCTATTCCACTTTGGCAGACAAAGCCATACAAGCTCAACAATTGCAGAACTCACTAAATAACACATCTGCCCAATTAGAGTTGGAAAAGGCATCCTCTCTGGCCAAGGACAACAGGATAAAGTCCTTGGAAGAAATCATCATTGAGCTGGGACATAATCCCAAGGATCCTAAGGCAATAAAAGCACTAATAAAGAAAAAGGAGGATGATATAGCTGCTCTCAAGAAACAGTTAAAACTACCAGTTACTATGCATCCGCAGACCACAGAGATAGTGAAAGAAAAAGAAGAAGAAGACATGATGGAGTTGTTAATAAAAATGAATCAAAGGCTAAGTGAAACAGAGCAGGCTTTGGAGAAAGCATTGCAGGAAAAACAGGGAGAGTTGGCCTCTCAGCCATCTCAAATAGCCCCAATAGCTACAACTGCTCCTCCTACAGCAACAACAATAGTCCTTCCCACTGCCCCAGCATCTACAATAGGTACATCAGTCACAGATACTTCAGAAGCAGCAACAACAATAGTACCAGATACCAGCATGAGCATGGAAAAGATGATGAAGGAAATAAAAGAATTAGAACTCCAAATGGCAGAACTAAAGGAAGCCAAAGAAAAACTGGCCAAGTTAGAGGTAAACTATGATAAATCTAAAATAACTGTGGCTGAAAAAACAAGAGAGGTAAAGGCCTTGGAAAATAAGGTAAAATCCTTGGAGAAAGATCTTACTCTTCATAAACCTCTATCAGAAATCAAAACAATTTTGTGGACTAAGATTGGCCAGTCCATCACTGATCAATGGAGATCAATACAGACTATCCATGAGCAAATTGAATTGATAGAAATAGCCCAAGTGGAGATTCAAAAGGCCAAAGCATTATTGAGAAACATGCCCGAACAAGCCAATAGACTAATTCATTTTTTGAATACTCATACCAGAGAACAACTAGCAGCTCTAGATATCAGGGACAGAACAGGTACCATTTTGACAGTTAAAAAGGTGCTGACTATGAAGAATTTTATACAAAATCTGGAGAGAAAGTGTCAAGAAATGCAAATAGAAATAAATGATTTTACAGAAAAGTTTACAGTCTTGCAGCAAAAGGGTCTACCCAGTTTGTTAACCAACAATCAGAGGTTGTTGACACATGAACAATATGCTCACAGGGTGAATACATATGTTACCAATCAGATCACAGCATCATCAAGCACTTCAGAGGACATAGTACCTCCCTCTGGACAAAGCTTATATGAAAAGTTGGAAAATCTATTCTATATTGAGCATGAAATAACACATCTTTTTGAAATCCAGCCCAATTTCTATAGGTATACTGAAGCTGATGAAATATTGATAAAACTACAAAGACACCAGTTGCCAACATACCAATGGTGGTAGAGCATGTTAGAGATTTTACCAATGTAGTTTTAGTTCTCTTTTTGATCATCTGCATTGAATCAAATTCAATGCACGTGCCACATATCATAAAAATGAAAACACCAGAGGAAGGAAGTCACGCTAAAATGCATTAAAGCGGAATCAGGCACAGATGAAAGGGTCGGGACAGCAACGCAGGAACATGAAATAAAGAGACAGCTACCAGCCGATTTGTTGAGTTAAAAAGTAAAATATATTGGACCACCTAAGGCAGCCAGTATGTTATAGACATTTTTGTGCCTTACAGTTATAAGCATGAAATGTCCATAATCCAAGGGATCTAAAGTCCCTAAAGATGTTGTTACAGCTCCTAAAGGAACAAGGTCAACCAATGACAACTTCTCCCAGAAGTTCTCCACCAAAAACCACTCAGAACTAGTCAAATCAGGATCATTTCAGAAGCTCCACTAGCTGCCTGCATTGCAAAGCACCCAAATACACTGGCTAGGTGCGTTGCAACGCACTTGAATGCACTACCCAGGTGCGTTGAGCGGGAAATGACAAGTGGCAGAGTCATTCAACGAGGTGGAAAGACCATGGAAGCTTCCAGAATCTTCTCCAATGACACTTGCCTCACTGAATTCGACCAAGTGATGAGTAAGAGGCTCTCAGTCTCCAAGTGGAAGCAAGAAGTGACAGAGAGAAGCCACAAGTCAAAACATAAGCTGACTCATCCTCTCTGCTTACAGCTATATATGGATCCCTCATCCCAGAGATCCAGAGGCTGGAATTTTGTACTTTGCAGAGAATTGTTGTTGGTTTGAGGTTGAGATTAGTACATTGGGTGATTTATGCTTTGTTGGAGGAGAGGAAGGGATTCCTTTGCTGGGAGGTAGATGCTGGATCGGGACTCACTTGGTTGTATCTCCTCTTGGACTTTCTTATTCTATCAATAAACTATTTGAGTTTCTCCTACATGCTGTGTATCAATGATGTTTTGTTATATTTGCATGTTTAGCTTAATCTGATCTTGAGCTTTTTATGAATGTATATCTATATCTTCATGTTGTTTCTCTCTCTTGTGATCTTGCAGGAATTCAGTGAAGCTGGGCTGGTAAGGGAGCAGGGAGCTGGGAGCCATTGAAGAGAGGAGCGATTGGATCAACAAACTAGAGAAAGACACAGGTTAGTTACATCCTTCCTCTTCATTTACATTTCATAAAGAAGAATACTAAAGTAGTTTTCCTTGTTTGTTTCTAAGGCACTATCACACCTTAGAGTGGGATAGGGGCGTTCTGAATAGATACTTTTCCCAACAACAAATTGGCGACTCCGCTGGGGATTAAATCTAGTTAGTTTATTTTTGTTTCTATTGTTGTTCTTCTCATAAACTCAGGAGTGCTGAATCGAACTGCATTTGCCATTTACAAATGCGAAGTAGAGATCTGCTACTCTAGTCCATTCACTGGGCCTGTTTATGATCTGAACAAGCTGATCCACAAATGCTCTAACAGCCCTTTGTGATAGCTCTTAGTCCTCCTTTAAATCATCCTCCTAATTGTACCTTATTGATAGCTTTTATCCGGCCAAAAACCTTAGATCAAACTGCAAACCGTGACCCAGAACCCGGAAACAATTCTCGTTTCTGCTTCAGCGCAGGCTCTGTGAAGAGACTCTGCATTTCAATGCAGGTCCCGAGAGGGCTACCTGCGCTGCAATTCAGTTTCTCTGTGCAACAGGTGCACTGATCAGCCTTTGCCCTGTGCAGCTGTGGTTCTTTGCATCCTTGTGTTCAGTTTTATCTCTGTTTTTTGCAGCCTGTTATCAGTGTGTGTACCTATCTGAAAACCCCTTTTCTCTGCCTTAATTCCGCCTCAGTTGTATAAAAGAAACTGTATTTGTTTTTGTGTATTTTTTACATCATTTGCAGTTTCCCATTACAAAAGTAAACTAGTCATACTGTCGCCCTTAGATCTAGACCTGTCATAAGTGTCGTTTTGATCTTAGGAGTAAGTTTGTTTGCTGTTGACAGTTGATTGTGCTTTTACTTTTGTCTTTTGGTTTTAATTTGTGAATTTCTAGTGTCGAAATAAGTGTTTACTTCAAAATCATAAAGTGTCGTAATTGTCTTTTTGATTTCAAAAAGAAACTTGTTTGTGTTTTCACTTGAAATCGAATTCAAATTTGTACAACAACTTTCTTTTTAGGCATCAATATTAAGAAAGTGAAAACAAATACATGCATTTGTGCATTTGCATATTGATAGTTTGTATGGTTGATTTAGGAAAAGTGCATTTACAGTGTGCTCTATGCTCTTTGAGAAAAGATTGTGTCTTTCTTTTCCCCTTGTAGCTAGGATTTTCATTGTTGAAAAGAGATAAAAGCTTGCTTATCATCTTTAGACTGCATTTAGGAATTGTATCTACATCTCATGGTGATCCAAAAAGGAAAACTTCTAAGAAATATCAACCTAAAATAAATTGAATGAACTTAACAACGCTTTGTAACTTAACGCACAACATAGAGGTCTAGGCTAGAGACGTGTTCCGGCGTCGTAAAACCTGGTTACTGTCGGCCTCACTGATGGTTGGGTGATTCCTCCTGAGAGACGATAAGTGCCAGTACGGATTGTGCTCCCACGTACCGTCGAGTATATATTGGGAGACCCCTATAGGCATAAAACCTTTACCCATAGGAAGCCGTGTCGGCCACCCTACTGATCGCAATACACTAAACACAGCATTCGGGAAGATTGACCGCCCGTACCCTAAAAAGTATTCTGCGGTTTTGCGATTGGTTTGGCACACCCTCTACCTAGAACTCCAGAGCAGTCCCTTTCGTTCCTTTTCAGACTCCTTAACGGAAAAGGTCCATCTGAGCACTTGTCACTTCAGGCTCATTAAAAATCGAAGGAGACTAGAGTCATCTTTTGCTTTTTCTCAACTCTTTAAAATTGAAAAAGCAAGTTGTGTCCAAGCGTCGTTAAAATTTATTTTAAACGGAATATTCATACCCTTTTTCCTGCGTTGATATTTAGGTTGAGAAAATGGAGCCTACCAACCAAGGAATTCCCCTTGGTGGAAATCCTAGTCCCTTCTCCTCTTGGGGAGATGTTGGTGCGCCCCATATGGCCACATTGTTGCTTCCAGGACTGACAATTGGCTTGCCGGTCTGGCTCTTCTCAACCAATGTCGTTCAGAACACCACTATTCCTGAACAGTCGAATCAACAACTAGGCGAGTCCAGAGTTTCCCACCAACCTTCTACTTCCTCTAATTCTTCCTCTCTTCCTTCCTCTTCGCTTGATGGGGCTGGCAAAGCCAAAAGTCAAGTTCCTAAGGAGAAGAAGGAAAAGAAGAAGAAAGAGAAGAAGAAGAAGGAACCAAAAGCAACTGGGGGCAAACGAGTGTCGTCTAACGAAAATCCACACACTGCACTGACCAGGCCTAAATCGCCATGTGTCATTAGCAAGGGAGACCACTTTCACAGAGATTGTCCCTGCATCCGTCGGATATTAAGGGACTGGTCTCCCCGTTTGCACAATCCGGTGGCGTCAACCTTTGATAGCCATGTTGAATGCACACCGTCAACTAGCGAAAGTGAAGTCCCAAGACGAAAAGGGAGAGCTAGATCTCCCTGTAGACTGTGCGAAGGCAACCACGCCATCCACCGTTGTCCCTTCTTAGATGAAGCTAAGAGAGTTTTGGATGATCGTCCAGTTTCATCGTTACGACTCCCTCCTGGATATAAAAACTCTTGCCGAGTCCTTCGTTAGTTGAGAATCCAACTGGCCCGCTCAAGTGGTCAGTTGAAGCGCCGGTCATTGAAGATGAACCAGCTGAATCCATACCCGACGAAAGTCAAAAGGTCGAGGCGGCAGTTGACCCGGTCTTGCCTTCAGAGGATTTATCTTCGAATGATACAGTCACTGAGGAGAATAAGGATGACACCGTCCAAATTCTCTTCATCAACACAGACTCCGACGAACATGGGGGCAACCTACCCATTCCCTTATCACAGGAAGGAAGTTCGTCAGAGTCGTACCCGGCCGTCTACTCGGTCCCACCACCAAGCAACCTAGTTGTCTCCTTCGACTGGAATCAACTAGGCAGACCCCGTTTACCAGCAAGCATACCATTCAGAATTATTGTCCAAATATATAGAATGGTCATGGCTGGTACCATCATAGATGAGGGGGCTTCTGTGAGTATCCTTTCCTCTACTGCTTGGAAAGCGCTTGGTTCGCCATCGCTTTTGCCTGAAATCAGAAATCTGACAGGCTTCGATAAAGGAACCAGTCGACCTTTAGGGATCCTCCCCAATGTGCCCATAACATTGAAAGGGAAGACCGTTCAAATGAACGTGATGGTCGTTCAAGGACCCTTGGATTATAACCTACTCCTTGGACGAGACTATATATATTGCATGGGAGCCATCGTCTCCTCACTCTTTAGAGTAATGTGTTTTCCGCACGAAGGAAGAGTGGTCAAGCTCGTGGACCAGCTTTCATTTCCCGGATCATGCATCGCAAATAGTCATATACCATCCCTAAATGGTCTCTTCATGCAAGAAATGTCTCAACCTATGGTCCGTCCTCCTGATGAGCGCGAGTAATTTGGAGGGATATGACTGGAACCCAGGGGGCATGCGTCCTGGTCTGCTTTGGCAGGAAAACTTTGGGTATAGGGTAGGTTTCCGTGGGAGAATATGACTAGTCCGTACTCCGTCCGTGATTGGAAGAGGGGTTGTTCTAGAACAAGATTCTTTTGTCAAAGTTATGTGAGTTGGCGGGCATCGTCGCTCACCTTTGTCTATCTCGGTAGACATCGCCGAAGAAGTGTTTTGTTTGAAAGATTAATAGAACAATCTTTGGGTGACCTGAAAGAGGTAGGCCTCTCTCGGTAAAACAATTGTTTTGGCGGAAGTGAAGTAGAGGTAACCTTGAAACTCTGTTTTATACCTGGGGGCATGCAAACCTTTTGGAGTGCAAGCAAGGGGCGGCTATTTATTTTTTAAATTTTTAGGTCCTCCCTTTAAACCCGTAGGTCTAACCCTTTAAACTTGTAGGATTAGTCGTTTCCGAACTTGCATAACGAAAGGATGCGGGGCATAGCTTTGTAAGGCGCAAGCTCCATAAAAAATGGCATCTTACATGAGACATTCTTATCATATGACTGGATTAATCGAGCAGTTTTAGCACATAGTTCATGCTCGTTAAAAAATAAACATAAGATCGAGCAAGTGTTTCAACCCGCGTTTAAGCTCGTTAAAAAATGAACTATCCTCCGGTAAATAACCACCGTGAATGTAACATTATCAGCCATTAAAGTCTTGGTCGTGTTTGCACCGTCACCTCCACTTTTCCATTGGCCGAGCATTCACCTCCATTTGATTGTTTACCCATTTTGAGGAACATCTGCGAAGAGTGATTTCACTAGCCATCCTTGTGACACTGCCGTGCTTGGAAAATTCCAACCCTTACCTAGAATCAGCTGCTACCCTTTTTATCACTCGTTCCTCAAAAGACGAGTCTTCTTTAAGCTCTTTTCATCTGACTTGTAAAATATGAAAAGATTGCCGAGTTTTGGCCTTCCAACTCGTTAAAGCGACCGGAAGTGCTATCCCTCCTCTAGATTTTAATCTTTTTGGACCTGAGGGATTATTGCACAAAAAGATCGAGCGCTTGTTTTGTTCGGCTCGTTAAAACTATCGAAAATTCATCCCTTCTGTATTGTTTTATACTTTTTCGGACTTAAGGGATTAGATGATGAAAAAGGAACTCCAGAGTTGACTTTATGTACCTTTTCAGACTCTCTAAAAATGAAAAGGACCAAGTTATCTTTGTCGTTAGACTCGTTAAAAACATTAATAGTGACAAACTTGTCTTTAGACGAGAACGAGTTTCACTATCGCTAGGCTCGTTAAAACATAGCGATGGGTTTGCCCGATGGGAAAATTATAGAACAAGCATATGTTATCCTCCTCGAGCTTGACAAAAATAAAGAGGTACTGGTCAGCAATGACTGGGGAAAAATTGGGAAGAAACTCAAAGAACCTTTATTGGTAGCAAGTCGCTCTTGAACATGACACTTCCACTCCGTGCCTGAGTCGGGTTGGGTTGTTTTCATTCACCGGTCACATCACCATGGTCTCGCCATACCATCCACCTTTGGGGTAAATGCTACCAATCCATCACATAAGTGTCGCCGATATGTTCAAGAGAAGTCATCCAGAAAAGTCAACCGTGTCCCATCTACTACCATACATTATACTTCATTCTTTCATGACCACCACCTTGAACCATATATCATCAGATCTTTTCACCTCCATCAAAATCATTTGCTCCGTTCCGTGTCACTGATGTGGGATTCATTAAGGCCCTCCTTTGACGGATCGCTTCTTGTCGACATCAGCTCATTATCCGAGAAGTTGATCTAGGAACACCCCCTCAGTACTTTGAAGCTTGCATGCCTCAATGGCAAGTTTCTCACTTCCGGCGACAGGTATACATCAATGACCTTCGACCGAAAGATTTTGCGTGGTGTTCGACGCCAAGTCCTTTATTCACACCACGTGAATTGTACTGCAGTACCTTGAGGGTCATTATCATTATCGGTGATTCCTCTCGCGCTTGTTAACAGTTTACATCATTGACTGGTAATCAAGCGATGTCTTTCCATGTTCGACTTCAAAACATTTCTCACATGGATCGACTTGTACTTAGAGTGAAGATCGGATGAGATTGAAGACCCCGGATCTAGTTTCATCCATCCGGGCTGCGATATATATTCAGGAAAAATAAAGACATTGACATGTACAGCATTGCAGAACAGATGATCATCCTACCAAAAGGATGATGATTTCATCAAAATCATCAGTCTACCGTCAGACGATTGTCTGTCCTATGTACATAAAAATGAATTTATAAAGCTGAGCATGGGAATGCTCGCCTTAGCTAGATCATGAAAACAGTATGAAAAATAATGTATAGTATTGTATCTTATTACAGGTCTTCTCCCAGCATTGAATGAACTTCGGATCCTCCTAATAAAGCATTTCACCCAATAAACGACCTCATACTTTAGGGGGCAACTGTTATAGACATTTTTGTGCCTTACAGTTATAAGCATGAAATGTCCATAATCCAAGGGATCCAAAGTCCCTAAAGATGTTGTTACAGCTCCTAAAGGAACAAGGTCAACCAATGACAGCTTCTCCCAGAAGCTCTCCACCAAAAACCACTCAGAACTAGTCAAATCAGGATCAATTCAGAAGCTCCACTAGCTGCCTGCATTGCAAAGCACCCAAATACACTGGCTAGGTGCATTGAAACGCACTTGAATGCACTACCCAGGTGCGTTGAGCGGGAAATGACAAGTGGCAGAGTCATTCAACGAGGTGGAAAGACCATGGAAGCTTCCAGAATCTTCTCCAATGACACTTGCCTCACTGAATTCGACCAAGTGATGAGTAAGAGGCTCTCAGTCTCCAAGTGGAAGCAAGAACTGATAGAGAGAAGCCACAAGTCAAAACATAAGCTGACTCATCCTCTCTGCTTACATCTATATATGGATCCCTCATCCCAGAGATCCAGAGGCTGGAATTTTGTACTTTGCAGAGAATTGCTGTTGGTTTGAGGTTGAGATTAGTACATTGGGTGATTTATGCTTTGTTGGAGGAGAGGAAGGGATTCCTTTGCTGGGAGGTAGATGCTGGATTGGGAAACACTTGGTTGTATCTCCTCTTGGACTTTCTTATTCTATCAATAAACTATTTGAGTTTCTCCTACATGTTGTGTATCAATGATGTTTTGTTATATTTGCATGTTTAGCTTAATCTGATCCTGAGCTTTTTATGAATGTATATCTATATCTTCGTGTAGTTTCTCTCTCTTGTGATCTTGCAGGAATTCGGTGAAGCTGGGCCGGTAAGGGAGCAGGGAGCTGGGAGCCATTGAAGAGAGGAGCGATTGGATCAACAAACTAGCGAAAGACACAGGTTAGTTACATCCTTCCTCTTCATTTACATTTCATAAAGAAGAATACTCAAGTAGTTTTCCTTGTTTGTTGCTAAGGCACTATCACACCTTAGAGTGGGATAGGGGCGTTCTGAATAGATACTTTTCCCAACAACACAGTACAGTGGAAATTACTCCTACATTCATTGCGCTTTGTTTCAATGTCATTTACTTCCTTTGAAGAAGTAGATGGATAAAATTATTGCTTGATATTTTCTCTATGAGATATTTTGTAACTCTTTTTGTATAAATACCTCCCCTAGAGATGTATGTTTGGTTGGTGAATATCATTCTGGACCTGCACTGTAAATTTGAGAACTCTTCTGAATAAAGATTGTTGGAATGCTTTGCTAATGAACTCTTTGGTTATGGAATTGATGGCAGAAGCCCATGTTGCAGAATTCTTGGATTATCTCATGGAGCAATAAGTCTTTTTACTCTTGTTTTACTATTTTTGAGTTTTATATATCATCTAAGTATCATGTTCTAAATTGCAGGAAAAAAGAATAGCCCAGAATTTACTTTGCTGTACTCTGTGTTCAATTCCTGTCATTCTTATGTTTTCTTCAGGACTAGCATAGGCAGGAATTCTTAACTGCTCCTGTCTCCCTGGTTCTTACACTTTGAATATAATTAAGGAATTCTTAACTGCTCCTTGGTAATATTTATCCATTTTCCCTCTGTTAGCATGGTGAAAGATTCTTAATTGCCTTTCATTCCTAACTCCATTTCATCCTATTCTAGCTTGAAGATTGTTCCATGTTTAATTATCTTGCTCTGTACTTCCTCCTTTTGCCAAAGAAACCATACCCAGAAGTTTATTTACGTTGACTCCATTAACCCAATGGTCTGAACGCCTCATATTTTGCAGCCTTGTTCTATTGAATGTCACCATCCAAAATTCAAACAAATACTTGTGCTTCATAACTAGCCAAACATATAGATAAACAAAGCTAAATCGCAAAGAGAGAGCCCTCTTTGGTTGAAGATTGGCTAGAATCTGCAGCTAAAAGATTGGTTAGTGGTTACCTCGGCTTTATTCCCTTTCTCACTGCTTTTGGGGAACAACCTGAGTGATAACAGAGCTAGCAAGAGGAAGATTTAGGTGATATCATTCCTCGCTTTGTTTTAGTTTTCTGCAATAAAGAAACATTTGTCTTGTTCCCAAAATCAATCTTCTTCATGCATATGATGTTAATGTTATGGTTTACGTATGAATAATTGTTTCGATTGTATAACTAACTGCCTTTCAATATGTTATGAAGTTGATTTCTATATGATACTTGGTCCATATATTGCTATGCTTCTTTGAAATGGTTGTTTTGCAGGTCTAAAGATCGAAAGGAACTCCAAGAGGGTTTGGACCCTAGTTGGATCTACCCGAATGAAGGACCCCCAGGTGCACCTCTTTTCGCGTAGTTCACTTATTTAAGTATCATGGCTGTGTGGAATGCTTGTTTTTTACTGTAGATAACCCCGATCTACTAGGGTGTTGACCCAAAACCCTAGGGGACTTTGTCCCTCAACAGAATTGGTGACTCTGCTGGGGACAACAGTATTGTTGTTCCTAGTTTGGGTTAATTTAAGCCAATCAGAGCTCAGCCACTAATTTTCTTGCTGTAACTGGTTTCCCTGTTCCTATAGGAACTCAAACTTTAAGTTTGAGCAATTCCTTCAGACCTCTTTTTTGCTTTTTCTTGTGAACTGTTATATACACAGTTTTGTTAGGTTACGGTAGGGTATGTACGCAAGTTTCCCCATATGAGCCCGCGTATACGCAGGTTTCTTTGGGCTGAGCCACGTATACACGCAACTATGTATTGACACAGTCGTGTATACCCTAATTTTCCAAGATTTTGTCAAGTCTTTCTGTTTCAGAAGATTTGTTTGCTGGTCTGAGTATTTCCTGAGCAGTCAATTTTTGTTGTCAGTCTTTGGTTTTGCAACGAGTTTCTGGTTTCAAATTCTCTCCTGTTGTGGAAAGTTTTGGTCTTGTTTTTGTTTTGTCGCAAGTGTCATCATTTGTTTTTGAGCACACAAGATTTCTTTCTGAGAATCTTGGTTGTTCTGGTCTTCCAGAGCAGAAAGATTGGTTTCAATCTTTGTGACAAACTTTATCTTTGTGATCTTCTTGCTTTGTGTCAAAACTGCATCTTGTGGCCATTTTCTTTTCTCACTTTTTGAAAGTTTTTGAGTGATGATTTTGAAAGTTGTCTTTCTTGGTCTTTTGATCATTGTCACCAAGCTCTTTTTGCTGCTTTTTGGTCGTTAAGAGCATCTTGAAACACCTATTTTCTTGATTTTTCGCCCATTTTGAGTTGATAACTTGCAAAGTATTTTTGTTGCCTATTTTTCAGTCTCAAAGTTTGCAATAGTATTTGGAGCACTTTTGAAAAGTTGTTTTTTGTTTTTCCTTTTGAAGAAAACTTCTTAAAAACTTGGTTTTTGCTTTCTTTTGCCTTGTTTTGATTTGGTTTCCTTTTGTGAGTGAAAGTGCATTTTGTTTGTCTTGAGATTTGCGTTTAGTGTTTGGACGAAATTGAGCATTAGGAACCTATATTCTATCTAAACATCTTAAGTGGCTAATTAGAATCGATAAACAATTTACTTTCATTCTTTGCTTTAGAGTAGTCCTAAGCTTTTTGCATCAGCATATACTCATTGCATTAGGATATTTTGTGCATATTTTAGGGCATTCAATAGTTTTGTTAGTTTTTGTGAGTGTGAAGCTTGTTGCAAGAAAATAAAATGAAAAGGTTTTTTGCTTTCTAGGTGTTTCTTAGAACCTGAGTAGAATTTGCTTTTCATCGAAAGAAAACTGATTACATTCATGTAGTTACTTTTCTTTGATTTTGGTTGATTCATACACACATCATCAATTTCACTCCCACACCCTTGACTTAAAAAGAACAACCTTTAAAATCAAGTGCTAATTAAAATAAACTAGAACTTTTTATATTGTTAATAAGTACACCAACAAGTTTTAGGATATTTAGGGCCTTGGATTAGGCGAGTGGAGAGAAAACTCTCCAAGGCCACTGAAACTGTCAAACATAGAAGTATGAATAATGAGTGCAAATCCAATAGCATTAGGGAGACTAGGAAAGCTCCAGATCTAGGAGTTAAGCATGAGGGTTTTTAAAGATAAGGAAGAGAGACCCCCTCTCCTACTTGTTGGATCTTACCTCAAGACTATTATTCTTGGCTTCTGACACGAGTTGGTAACCTTAGTTGCTTTTCCTAGGGATCTACACAGGTGGCTATGGAGGGGAATCCCGTGGCACCTCGACGTTGTATCACTCTTAGCAGTACTTCTAGAGGGCACCCTTGCAAAGCTCAGGGGCTTGCACCGGCACAAGCTATTGCTTAGAGGTTAGCGTAACTTCCTCTGATACCTTCCCTGGTAGGCCTGGGCCGTCATTACCCCAGACTATCTTTGGAAGGGCCCTACTTTACTTTCTTGTATTTTGGTGTCTAGTCCTCATCACCTGAAGCAGAAATACTTGGAAGTTTCTTGACTGATTGTATCTTTAGGGACTTTATAGTTGAGTGTTCTCTGCTCCTTGTATATAGTTGGCTTTAGGTGTTTCTAGCCACTTTTGGACTTTGTATTCTGAGTGACTGACTTACCACTCCACCGATCTTGAAAGGCTTTTGGTCGTTCTTTCGAAAGTTGTGGATTTGCCTCCTCAAGGGCAAAGGTTTTGATTGTGTGTCTATCTTCCTTGAAAAGTCATTTGTACATTCCCGCAAGGGAAGGGTCTATGAATCAGTTAGATATGGCCCATATTCCTATGGAAACCAACCAAGGTACCCTCCCAAAAGGGGATCCTTATGCTTTTCCTTTCTTTGGGAACGTTGGTACTCCTTTGATGGCCACTTTGAATATTCCTAGATTGAATGTTGGACTACCAGTTTCGTTGTGGTCCACTCCGAATATTCCAAATGCTCTTGAAGCTTCTCAGTTGAATGCTTTATTTTAGGGGCATCACATGGATGTTGATTGCTCATCTTCTTTCAAAGAGAAATCTAGGATTCCTCTTTTTCCTCCTTCTTGTAATAAGAAATCTGAAAATAGGAGAAAGAGGAAGACAAAGAAGAAGAATAATTCTATCCATTCATCATCAACCTCTACTAGTCATGTTGGAGATGAGCCTTCAGCCGCTGCAAGTCATGCTAGGGGCACAAGTCTAGTCACTGTGAGTCATACTAGTACCTCATCATCAACCTCTACTAGTCATGTTGGAGATGAGCCTTCAGCCACTGCTAGTCATGTTGGGGGCATGAGTCTAGTCATTGTGATTCATACTAGCAAAGAGTCACTGACCTCTGCAAATCATGTTCAGGACTCTCCGCAAACCACTGCTAGTCATGTTGGCAGATTGGAGGTTAATAAGAAACCTAGATGTAGAAGTTTTAAACCTAAGTTCCCTTGTAAGATATGCAAGGGAGACCATCTTACTCATTTATGCCCTAGTATTCCAGAGGTACAAAGGATATGGTCTGAGTCTGAAAGTTCTTCTACTCCTGCATCTGATATGGTTTCTTATCAATCCCATCAACCATTGGTTGATAATGTGGTAGAGCTAGTGCAATCACTGGCTAATTACACTCCTCTTTGGGGGGGTGAAGTTCCTAACAAAAGAGTCTGCTTGATTTCTACTACATAGTCTTTTGGTATAGGGGGCATTCTGGTTTCTTTGAATGTTCCCCCTCCAAGTTCTAGGAGTGTTTCCTTTGTTTGGGATAGTTTTGTCAAGCCTCATCTTCCTTCCACTGCACCTTTCCAAATAAAGGTCAGAGTTAATTCCACAAATGTCTATCGATGTATGGTGGATGAAGGATCCTCTGCAAGTATTCTATCCTCTTTGACTTGGAAAGCTTTGGGTTCCCCAAAGTTGTTGATAGCTCAAAGTCAGTTGTTAGCCTATGATAGAAGACCTGGTGAATCTATGGGTGTTCTTCCTCAATTGCCTATTACTTTAGGTGGGAAGACTGTCTTAATCGATATGATGGTGGTTGATAGCCCTTTATACTTTAATATGCTACTTGGGCGTGATTATGTCTATGCTATGAATGTTGTGGTGTCTTCACTCTTTCAAGTGATGTGTTTTCCTCATAAAGGGAATATTGTTACTATTGATCAGCTTGCATCTAATAATTACCACCCTAATTCGAATTTACTGTCGAATACCCCTCAGTTTGTTCCAAGTGTTCAAGTAGACTCTACCCCGCCATGGGTGAATTATGTGGCATTGAATCCTCAATGTTCAATCGCTTCTAAGAAGGATCCTTTGACCTATTATTCTCCTTCTTGGTACTTGGTCCCGACAGTTGACTAAGAGATTCTTCCTATAGGGACATGGGACCCCTTAATTCCCTCTTTTGACCCTTGTAGTCCTCATGATTTCTCAGAACTTGTTTTTCCTTCACAGGAGGAACTCTTTGAAGCCATGAGTTTTGGCTACGAAAGGAGTCCTTGGCCTGAGCCCTGCAAGTGTTTGTCCAGAAGAACTATTATGTGTAAGCCGCAAGTTTGTGTGGTTCCTTGAACCATATTGTTTATATAAGCTATGCATTTTCAAGTTTTGTATTCTATAACACAAGATTTTATATGAAGTTTATACACTAGATGTATTAACTTCTTGTCTAGTGTTCCCTTTTATGTATACAGAATTTGGAAGATTTCTCCTTTGGAAATTTTTATGGTTGGTCCATTTTGACAAGTATTGGTTCTCGAAACTGGCATATAGGTTAGGTTTTTCTGCTTGCATTATGCACTTATCAGTTTCCTTTCCCATTTTGGCCTTAGGATCGACCCCACCAAGTTATGGTGCATAACCTTCTCATTGCTTAGAAGTATCATGACTTGTGGTAGAGCCTACCTTATCATGGGTGCCCTAGTTAGTACCTTTTTGTCACTTGGCACTCATGTTGATGTTTTGTCCCTAGGCTCGGGAGTTCTCTTTAGTCCCACCATGACTTATGCGCTGAAGACTCATTCCTCTTTTCTTCTTCACTTTGTTCTAGCCTTACACCCTAGAGGCTCCTTTGTGTTGAGTTGTACTACTGCATTTCATTTTGACCATTTGCACCTTTGGCCTTGAGCCGACTTCACTTGGACTTGTGTTTAAGCCACTTTTTTACCATGTCATCTGCAAAATCAAACTTGCAATCCCTTAGCTTCTGCAAATCGACACCCTATGACCCATGGAAGGAACATACCTTTGAGTGTCTTTGACCAGTTTTCGCTTCCCTGCATTGAGCATAGGATTGTTCCAATCCCAGGAACTAGATCATCTATTTCATCAACACTCGTTCTTTCCACTGTATTATAGCATTCTTTTATTCTTTTCTAGCTTAAAGAAAAAGACAAAATTATTATTTATTCCAAAAAAGAGCGGGAATAGGACAATATTTCCATTTATTGTTGGCAACTAGAGTCCATCGTGTCGCCCTTCAACAAAGCACTCAAAAGAAAGTCTCTCCTCCATTTGGGCAGGATTTAGTTTGACTTAGGTACGCGTTAACCTTGTTATTGAGTCAATATTCCTCCAATTGGTTATCTCTTCCAATCATATGGAGAGTTCATTCGTGCCTCTTGTATGACGAACTTATATAGAGTCATCATATGCTACCACATAGTCATCATTGAGTCGTGCTTTTGTTCAAGGGAAGTTAGCCTAAGTTGGCCTCTTTGCGGTGTCTCTTGACTCATTTTTCAGTTGGCCATCCTTGGTTGTTAGTGTCTTATCTATCATCACATCAGTTATACTGGTCCTTTACTCGTGTCGGTTTGAGAAGGTCTCCATTGACTTCTTGTTGGTGGGTCTTGTCCTTATCGATGACGACATCCTGCTCTAAGGACAGGCATAGAGCCACACCCTGGCCCTATCTTCATTATTGATAGGTCACCTTGTGCTCAACATCAATCAGTATCATGGGTCTTTAACTGAGTGGTTTCCCTTCTGTTCGATGTCACCTTACATTATCACACATTGGGATTCGTGCAGTACCTTGGTTTCCATTTGACCCCATTGGTGGATACCTCGCCTCTGTGTCAACTTTCATTATTGGTTGGTTCAGAGGGTTTTTGTTGTGCGCTAGCCACATCTTGTGTACGCCGGAAACGTGCTTCCATTGGGTTACTACATCTCTTTCATCTAATTCCTTCCACATTATTGGCCTGCAGGTTACACTCGTGCTAGATTGATGAAGGATGCCTTAATGCTTTCCTTCTAGCGGATCTTTCCCCATCGACTACGACTCATTGCTCTAGGGCAAAGGTCTAGAGTCCATTTGGCAGTACCTTGTGGTTTTTAGTCATCAGTGGCAGATCCTTCACTGTTGACAATGGGAAACCATCATTGTCTCCTAATTGATAGATTCTTACAGGTGTTCGACTCCAGCTCATCTACTTGCACTTTTTAGATTGTACTCAGTACCTTGACTCTCATTATCATTATTGGTGAGTAGTCTCGTGTTTGTTAATGGTATACATGAATGTCCGGTAACCAAACAATTTCTCACATGGTCGACTTCAGATCATTCATTCCCATTGTGTAGAAATGTACCACTGCGGTTGGTGAAGACCTCGAGTTGCATCAACATTCATTAGTTCACTTGACAGTTGCTCTTGTTGCTGCTAGTTGATACCATTCCACCTTATATGTTGCAGTCATTCATGGCGACATTTTATATGCTGGCACCCAAGTTTGTAGTGTAGTACCATCTTATTCCATCATGTTCATTTGGTACTTTTGAGATTAGTCTTTGATATCAGTGATCAGCTTCATCCTTCAGCATTATTGACATTTTTATATGTGATATTCAGACATGTATTTGTTCAATCGTGATCAGATGATCCATTATGTATTTCCAGTCTCCCACACTTGTATACTTAGTGGATCGCTTGTACTTGATATTCAGACATGCTTTACTTTCTCTGAGCATGGGTATGCCCACCTCTGACACTGTTTCTTTCTGATCTCCTTTTTTGGCTCGGGAGGCTGAAATCTAGTGAAGTCCTTCTCAGTTTTTGACAAGTTTCCTTTCCATGTACTTAATACATTTCAGCCATCATGTACCCCTTCTGACCTCATATATTAGGGGGCATATGTTATAGCTCCAAATCTTACCCTTCATATTTGTGATGTTGCACTTATGGCCTAGGGCAACCCGTCCTTCCAGACCTGGTCCAAATACTTAAAAAACAATGTTTTACTCCCTATACGCAACATTGCCCTAAGCTAAACACGTGTGTGTGCGAGTCTGTGTATACCCAACCCATGTATATGTCTTAAAACACTTAAAAAAATTAAATCCCCTTAATTTCAGGTGGACATCACAGGTTTTACCTATTGATTACCTATTAGTTCCCGTGGCCCAACTGTTCCCAAAAAATTCCCAACTAAAAACCTACTTTGGGAGAATTATATAAAGGCTTCAATGGGAAGGCCTAAGGAGAGAAAGGGGAGAATAGAAAGAAAATTACTCTGCTGAGATTATCCTTGATCAGGTCTGAAGATCCTTGTGCTTCCAACACTCCCCCCATTATAGGAAACCCTTGTTTCCTTGAGCTTTGATGTTATTTCACTAGTTGAGATATCTTTGTATGAGTCATGGAAGGAGCCTTTTGAAGACTTGGGATTGGATGGACCCAGAGGACGGTTCCGCTTGGAGCCAGCAAGAGGAAGATTCAGGTGATATCATTCCTTGCTTTGTTTTAGTTATCTGCAATAAAGAAACATTTGTCTTGTTCCCGAAATCAATCTTCTTCATGCATATGATGTTAATGTTATGGTTTACGTATGAATAATTGTTTCAATTGTATAACTAACTACCTTTCAATATGTTATGAAGTTGATTTCTATATGATACTTGGTCCATATATTGCTATGCTTCTTTGAATTGGTTGTTTTGCAGGTCTAAGGATCGAAAGGAACTCCAAGAGGGTTTGGACCCTGGCTGGATCTACCCGAATGAAGGACCCCCAGGTGCACCTCTCTTCACGTAGTTTGCTTATTTAAGTATCATGGCTATGTGGAATGCTTGTTTTTTTACTGTAGATAACCCCCGCTCTGCTAGGGTGTTGACCCAAAACCCTAGGGGACTTTGTCCCTCAACACCAGATGTTGGGTGGCTACGCACACCCCTTGGTCTTTAATACTTGCTATTGCGTACCCCCACTTTCTCTTTTCTAGTTTATACTTGGCCTTCATAGATTCTGCGAGGGCCAAGTTGCTGCTTTTTCCTGCTATGGCTACAGGGTCGTTTCCTTTGACTGGCAATTGAGAAATTCAGCGAATTAGGTTGGATGTGATGGGAATCGACTCCTCCAGCCAGAGATACCCATCATGCACCAGGAACAACAGCTGTCTGATGAGAAAAATGGTGATGGGTGCATGGTGGTAGTGGGGTATCCATCATAGATGGAGTAACGCAGCCTTCTCCACACCGCACAACCATTTATGCTTTATTAACTTCTCCGCGACCAATTGTGGGAACTTCTTGCTGTCCACGAGGTCCCAATATTAAAACTTCATAGTCGATACTCATCCCAACAGCGGAACTTCAAACCTTATATCATCGGGGAGGAGCAGGGTTTGGAGTGCACTCTTCATGGCCTCTAGGTCCTTCGGTACCTTGGCTTTCCCTTTCCACGGGGGGATGTAAGGAGGTAACTTTGTCGCGGAATGATTTTGGGAGACATCCTTCGCTTCATTGTCTTGCACCTCAATTTGGGCGATCAGGGCTTGCAATTCTTCCTCCTCCTCCACTGTTTCAATGGTGACAGCTTTTCCCTTCTCCGCCATTGACAATTTGCCAAACTGTGGGTTTCTTGGGGATACACGGACTGGCCCCATCGTTTGCTTATCCTTTTGTGGCCGCAATGTGTGTGGTGATTTTGGAACTTTTGTTGTAGCTGCCGCCTCTCCAGGCTCCCCATGGGCCATACGAGGTTCCGTGGTAACTTCAACGAATCACACTCTTGATCTAGCAGCTGTCATTTTGTCCACAATTAAGGATGGTAAGAGTACGCGACGCTCAATGCTCTGTACTTGCTCAATTCTTAAATAACCAAGTGTTGCCTTAGAGTTGGCCCTGGGGGTTTTATAGTGTCATTTGAATTTGAATTCAACCCTTCCCCTCACTTCTGCATCAGTAATGCCTTCTTAGCGGCATATCGTCCCAAATCTCGTTCTGAATTCGTGTCTTAATTATCTGTCGCCCACTCCTTTTTGCCTTAAATTAGACCTCTTGTCATGAATAGTTACACCAACGGTCATCTCCCAGCCTACCCACATAGCAGCGCAGCCCCTTATGTGTGGTCGTGACCCTTGTGACGTCTCGATCCTATGCACAACCTTCATCTTGCGCATCTCCTATATAGACTCTTTTATAGTCCCGCGCTCTCTTTCAACTACTTGGAGCACTGAGACTGTGCTTACTACGGATAGTCAGGTGGTCGCACCACTGGTGCGAGGCTTCAATTTACCTACCAGCTTGGTCTGCAGGCACCCCTCAATTACCCTCGCGTCTGTCAGTGTGTTGCGTTCTTCCTTGTATGGTGCGCTCCCCTGTTTACTTTGTCTAGTAAGGTGCGGTTACAGCCATGGTAGCAGGGTCACAAATTCTTCTAATGCAGTAGTATTGTTGGCTATACCTTGCCCCATCATGCTTAGTTTCTGGGTGCAACATGCTTGCACAACTTCGGTTTCCAGTTTGCTAATTTCTTCATCCAACATCATGCTTTTCTTTCTTAGCCGTACCTAATCTTCTTTGAGTTCATGAAGTTTCAAGTTCCCTCGCTGAATGGCTTCCTGCAACTACATAATTCCTTTACCCAAGTCCTCGCGTACTGTCCCAATTGTGGGAGTTGTTGTATGGGGATTCTTCTTTGCTCTTATGGTTTCATCTCTTCTCGTCAGTGTTGGGGTCATTTTCGTGTTCCAGTTTTTGTTTATGGCCCTATAGGCCCATCGAACTGCTGGTACGGGCAAGTCCCAGTCAATTCGTCTCGCCTGGTGAAATCTGTTCATGATTCCGTATAGCTTTTTGACTACTCCTACATGGAATATTTGTGGTGTGCATTGCTTTTCCTACTGCCGCGTCTGGTTCCGATTTTCGATCGTTAGTCTGGGGTGTGCTTGCACAACACTCATCTGCACCCATCGACAAGTGGGCGCACAAGCTGCTTCGTCTTGGCTGCCCGGTTCTCATTCACCGCTGGGGGCTTCCAAACCGTAAGCGCATCCTCCTCCTACATTTGCGCCAGTTTACAATGGTCTTCTGATGTGTATTCCACCATCGTGCAAGTGTTGAACGCGATGCCCATTCCAGCGCACTATACCGCTATTATTCTAGTACTGTGCTTTCAAATTTATCTAGGAATTCATCCACCACTGTCACCCCATCATAGGTTGGTAGTGCCTTTGCCTCTATTGTCACGTAACGCAGTGATCTAATCATCATGTTGCAATTCAGCGTTGTCACTTCATGCAACCGGTTCTGCTAGCATTCTACTTCTTCGTCTGAATTTGAAGTACAGGAGTTGTCACACTCCCATCAAATTCTCCCATCGGCAGTCAGGTTCACCCATTCTTGGTCTTGCACTATTATCTGGTAAATACAGTCCAACTCATCGTCACGCACTCGTTCGGTGTAGTGCGTTCCTTCTACTGGGTCTAGCAATACCACTACACGTAGGGATTTTTTCTCGAATATCATCTTCCACTTCTTCAAGTTGATGACTCCATTCATATCATTGGCCCTGTCTATTCCTAGCAATGCGAGATAAGGATTGTTATCATCGACAATATCTATTACTTCAAAGACTATCTGTGTGATTGCACCTTTGATATCAACTGTTACCCCTTGCAACCTCCCCATGGGCAAAATCTTCTGTTGGTTCTCCATTCGTAATTGAATAGGGGAACACTATAACGTGGGTCTGCCCATACGTTCCCATGTTTTCTTCAGTAATACATTCACGTCCAAACCCACGTTTAGGATTACCTGATCCATTTCATACTCGCCAATCTGCGCTGTCAATATCATTTCCCTCCCAGTGCGCAATGCATGCTTTCCCAATTTTCGGACTACGCATGGTTCCCCTGACCCTACGCACCTAGTGATCAACTCCTGTAGTCCCTTAACTGCCTTATTGTTGTGCAACAGTTTCATGCATGTCTCCAAAAAGGTAGTAAGCATAGAAAGATCTATCCTTGGCTCTGGTTGATCCTTACTTCCTGAAGAGGAGGCTTTCGTGAAGCTCTTCTTAGCTTCCATGAACATCTCCTTTACGCGTTCTAAGTCAAACTCAGGTTCCTTTGTAGGAGCCTTGTGAACCCATGTATCTTCCTCGGGCTACTTCCCCTTATCCTCCCTTGTGGTTGCACCGCTTCTGAGCATCATGTTCACATTTGGGTCTTCTTCACGTGGTTCAAACCTCATCATTTGGATATTTTTAGTCGGAGGAGGCTTAAGTACCCCTTTCTCGCACATCTGTGTGATCAACGTAGGACAATCTACCATTTCATGATCAAATTAAGCACAGTAGGAATAGGATATTTTTGTTAGGTTGGTACAATCGCGGGCGTAGTGCCCTAGTCCTCTACAATTGTAACAAATTAATTGTCTGCAGCCCCTTCCTGGTCCCATTCGTCCTTGTCCACAACCTCGCCCCTGAAATCTAGCGTGTGCCATCCCTGCAGTTGGGTTGAGGGCTCGCGTTTCTGCTTGCATCCTATATGCTAGGGTTCGATCCATCGTTAGCTCGTAGCTACTATAAGTAAGCTTTTCGTGGCCTACTGACCTACAAAAATTACAAAACAACTGCATAGGAGTCTGTGTATACTTCTGCAACAAATGACAATTTTCCAACATTAAAATGATTAACTGTTCAAGACAGAGTGTACTTAAACAAATTCTGTAATAAATTTCCAGTTATTTCATTCAAATTTAGATAACATGCAAGTATGTGAAACACTTAAGAAGATTAACAATTTGACAAACAAAAAATACTTCACTAAAGTGGCCCAACACATGAATCCTATAATGCAATGTCTTTATTACTCAGTCCAGTCTCTTGACTTGAAAAATTAGTACAATGAACCCTCAGGTTTCAGGTGTCGTGTGTTTTCCTCCTATATGACAGATCATGCACCATAACAAGGGTGTCACACTTGGCCCTACCTGTGCCTCTGGTCTCAATGGAATTGGTCCCCCTCCTACCAAGTAGTTAGCAAATATTGGACAGTGGTCCTTGTCATGGCCCTGGCCTTTGAATTTTATGCACCACACTTCCTCGCATGCCTCTAGCCATGGTGCCCTATCCTACTTCAAGCTCTGCATTTCCAGGTAGAGACTTTGTAGTTGCACGTGGATTGTTTTAACTCCTAGCCCTAGATCCTATATCGGTGTCTCATGCAACCTCATCGCCATTTCTAACGCTTCGACTTGGGTAGAAAGTTTTTGTTGCGATAGTTCCGTCCTCAGGTGTGGTGTTAGAGATGCCACAAACCATGCATGATGCTATGCATCCATGAGTGTCATATTAGCCTCGTGGATCATACTCTTCAGTCGCTGATCCAGATCCCAGGTAGTCTCGCCTAGAAGCATCGCGATCTCTTTGAACCTGATGATTGATTGTGTCTCTGATTTCGGCCAGCTAAATTTTCTGTTCAATGCATTCTGGATCTCTGCTATCCCTGCATTTGGGTGGTCATTAGAGTGCTTGATATACCATGTCAATGCACGATCCTGCAATGCGCTCACCAATTTAGCCTTCTTAATTTTGTTGTCTGCGACCCCTTGTGCTTCCCACACTACTCTTACCACGGACCAGAACTGGTCCGGATCCTCATTCCCTACTCCTTTAAATATGGGTAGCTTGATCGCGCTCACCATGCTGAACTGTGGGTTTGGTGGAGGTGGATTGGGTGGAGATGGAGGTGAAGGAGGTGAAGCAGGTGGTGGCGTGGGTGGAGGTGGTAAATTCAGAATGCGGTGCCTTAGCAAGCTAACCACACTTCTTGGGGAGACCCGAGTGATCTCTTCCTCACTTTCTCACGAAGGTGAAATTAAGGGACTGTTTCCTAATTCCCCACTACCTTTGTAGATCTTTCCACTCCGCGTCGTTGCAAACATTAATGTATTTGCATAACCCTCTTTTCACATAACAACATCTTAATCCAAGTATTCAAAGATTTAATGTACTTACCTTATGGTCCCTTGAGAAAAGGTCATTTTGTTTCACTGTAGCTCACGGTTGTGTCTACCACGAACTCAGTGATAAATCCCCCTATTATTTGATCGAGCCAATGGTCCACAGCTCGCACGATCTTATCTTCGGATACCTCTAGTCTGCGCACTAATTCCATAGTCCACACGATCTGTTGGTCAAGCTTACACCTTCCCTGGATGTCAGCTATCCTCGCGATCCACTCATACAGTTCAGAAGGAAAGGATGCGAAGAAGATCTCATGGATTTCCTTATGCACGTAGTGATCCAACCACCTTTTCTCGAATACCTGCGGAGTTTTGTTTTCCTTTGTCATGAACTCGTGAATATTCTTGTACAACCACTCTTCAATTTCCTTCTCTGTTGGGTTCTAGTGGCACGACATTAGACATCCCTTAGGCAGATCCCAGTCTTGGCAATGAAACCATTTGTTGGCTACGTGGGGCCCGACCTAGGTTCGGCAGTGAGTTTAGCCAAGCAAATCTCAGTACTACTGGCCCTTTTGGCAACAGTCCATTAAGCAAGCACGGACTAAGTTCTCACCCAAAGTAGTATGGGAGGGTGCTGGAACTAGGTTTCTACACCCTAGGGATGTCTCGATGAGGGTTCTAGAGGTTTGCGATCCTAACCTGTGCACTACGCTGCTCCGCGAAGCTTTCTATTCTTCGCAACCCGTGCATACCTTCGTATTATTTCGATCCGACCCTTACTGTGATATTATATTAGTGCATAACTTAGTTTGTGCGGGCCCAATATTCTTATTACTTATTCAACTGCCAGATTAGCGCGAGTACTCAGAAACAATATAAATGCATAAAGATATCTAGAACATAGAAATATAGATATACAAACAGATGCACAATAATCTGAATCAATCTTATCTTTATAATACTCAAGTTCAGTTACAGACCCAACTCCGCCCTGTGCACTTAGCTGCAAGGGGCCGCGCACTCAGCTGCAGACTCTACTAGGCCTCTGCACACTAAGCTACAGAGCCTCTACCTACCACTATGACCCAATACACTTCAGATTTCACTCGTATCTTATAACCATGCCTTCGCATCTATCTGTTGCTTCCCAAAAACTAAGACTGAATTTGCACTTAGGGCCTCACTCTATTTATATAATGGGTAGGCCGACACACCTTTACATTAAATTACATTATCTTAGGGCAGACAACCCTAGACTCTTGTGCTCTGCGCCCGAATTTCACGAGGTATTTACATTACACTTGACCAAAATTCGGGCTTCAAGCCTCAAAAATATGTTATGGGGGGGTCTGCTTCCCAAAAATAACATTGCAAAGTTTAGATTGGATTGGATGGTAATATTTTGAGGTTGAAGCTCGAAGAGAAGGCCCTGAGCTTTGGAAGGTGTACCATCATATGTATGAATAAAGCATATCCCAGAGGAGCAGTTACAAGGCAACCATAGTCAAAGTTTTAAAGGCTGCTGATCTTAAAGTTCTTAACATTTCACCAGGAAATGCCATCCCCATGTGGAGCCACTGCTAGGGTCCTATAATAATAAGATTCATAATTTTGAATTGGCTATGGTTAAATCTTGTAATATTGTACATACTTTTGCTTTCTTCAAATTTTTTTCCCATATTAGAATTAAAAAATGTAAAGAGGGTATGTCCTAAAAGAATAATCAAAGGACTAAAAGAAAGAAAAATATCAAAAAGTAAAAAATATGAACCCCAAAAAGAGATAAGAATATATCATGAAAGTGTGCAAATTCAAATGCCACTCCTTTTTACTTTATTTTGCAAAATAATATTGTGTGTAGCTTGTCAAAAATGCCACAATACATGATGTAAAAGTAGTTTAAACTTGATTCGTTCATGCTATAAATTTCATGTTAATAGATAGAGAATAAAGATCTGGCCAAACTATTTAATCTTGGCAGATCAGTAGCTATGTAGAGAATAAAAACGATCACATCAGTTTAATCTGAGCCATTGGAAGTTATAAGGTTAGAATTAAATATTTTTCTTATCAAAAGAAAATGAAATAAAGGGCCGGCAAGCTCAAATGCACCCAATGAATGAAGAGAAAATGTTAGGGTAAATAAAGGGTAGGTAGAAAAAGTTTTGCAAGTGCACAAGGTTGCTAAGTCAAAAGCACTTTCATCATCATTAATCCTATTTCTCATGTGCAGGAGGAATTGTCAAAGAGAAAGGACATTCACTAAAGCTTATTTACTAATTTCCCCTCATTTCACTAGCCCCCACATACTTACTTTATTAATTTCCCCTCATTATCGCTTCATTACTTGTAAAAAAACTTTTCCCTTCATTTTGACCTTTTATCCCTTTGTTTCACACATTTCCCTAGACATTACCCTTCGAAACTCATTCCCCCTTCCCAAAACCCCTTTCCCTAGTGTGAAACACATTCCCATCACAAATAATACATTCCCCCCTTCTTAATTTTCCCTTTTTCCCTTAAAAACCCACTAAAACCCTTTATCCTAATTTATTTCCCAAAGTCTCACTTTATAATTCCCCAACACCCTTTAACTCACCAAACCTTGATGCAGAGTTAAAACCTCCACCTTTATTAGCCCATTGCTTATATTAAAAATCTCATGATTAATTTTCAAATTAATCACGTTTTCATTGTAATTAAACCCTGGGCCCTGCCAACCACGTCACAACTCCTTTTGTGCAACTTCACCACGTGATATCCCTCTGATCTCCCAACTCCAGATCCAATGACACATATCAATATCGTGTAGATTCACAATCTGACAGTTAATGGTTCAGAGGCAAGCGAGATTCGTGGTTTTGGTTGGGCACTATTTTGCTACGTGGCGGCACCAGGTTATATCGCATGCTAGCGAAAAATACCGCCCCCCACCCAAAAGCTGTGCGATATTACCTAAAACCACCTCCCTGCCTAAACGAAAACTATCCATTGTTCATTTGCCAATTCTCGCACCAAAATGTAACTGTTATTGGTTAAAAGGGCGAAAAAGCCCCATCTCTTTTCACTCATTTTCGCTGCAAACCTCTGTTAACCAATTCTGACAGCCCGAACCTCTGTGCAACCTTTTTAGCCACCTCTTACAACCAGAAGTCGATCCAGACACTAAATTGAAGCAGCGAATAGCTAACTGAAGCCTCAGTAACCTCTGCTGCTAATTATCAATTAATTTAAATTAATTAAAAAATCGTGCTAAATTGAAGAAAAACTTAGGGTGCATCCAAACCCCTTTTCTACAAAGTATAATTACCCTCCTATTGTTCCAGAGCTTCCAACTTTACTCCTAAAGCCAAAGAAAAAGTAATTCCATTGAATAGACCAAATTATGGCTTCCCAAACCTCTATGGATGTAAGACCTTTGCAAACCCCTCACTTGGATATTGACCACCTCCCATTAGCCAACAAAGAATTTAAAATTAAAGGTACTGCTTCCCCTAGCCACCTACTCAAACTCTACTGCTGGAGTAAAGATAAGTTTTAAACCAGAATGATGACATTCACCTATGGGAGTCAAATTTGCCCAAGTACTTGTTCCCACAGGTACACCTATTCCCAGAAATCATCCACTTCTATCAAGCTTGTTATGTTCCAAGTCAAAGAGCCATAGTCACCCTTGACCAACAAGTTTTATTCACCATTACTGCAGAATCAATAAATCAAATGTTGCAGATCCAGCCAAGCCCAAATGAGACCCCACTTTCCATTGAAGGCTTACTTGAACTCTACACCAAGCTATACCTTCCCAAGAAAGCTCAGATCTTTCAGACTTTCATCATTGAAGAGTCTCATACTCCAATAGATAGTCCTCCATATGCTACTAGTGTTATGGGAAAAGTTCCCCTAGGGTCTTGGGTTGATACCCTAGCAGACTGAAAGTTGTCTATACAGAGAAACACACATTCCATACAGCCATAATGCTAATATAAGCAAACTCTACGATAAGGGGCATACCTGATGTCCTACGTTTGAGAAGGTCCTTCCAGGGTCCAAACCCTTCTTGGAGTTCCTTTTGCTCCTTTGACCTGCAAAACAATCAATTCAAGAAAGTACAGTAGTATATGGAATAAACATCATAAAGAAACCATATTCATAATATATTGAAAGGTAGTTAGTTATGAAATTAAACAACCATTCATACATGAATCATAACATGGATATCATAAACATGAAGAAGGTTTATATCAGGAACAAAGACAAGTGTTTCTTTTATTATAGACAAATAAAGTACAGAAAGGAATAATTTCACCTTATTCGTCCTTTCGCAGGCTCCAAGCAGAACCGTCCTCTGGATTCGTCCAATCTCAAGCCTTTAAAAAACTCCTTCCATGACTTACTCCATGATATGACAAGTAGTAAATAGACATCATCACACAAGGAAACAAGGGTTTCCTGTAAGTATGGGTAGTGCAGGAGGCACAAGGCTCTTCAGACCTGGTAAGGGAAATCTCAGCATAATAAACTTTCTCTCTCTTCTCTCCTCCCTTAGGCATTCCCATTGAAGCCTTTTTATACTTCTCCCAAAGTAGTTTTTTAATTGGGAATTCGTTGGGAATAGTTGGGCCACGGGCACTAACAGGTGATCAGCAGGTAAAACCCGCAATCTCTGCCCGAAATTAAGGAGATTTATTTATTTTTAAGTGTTTTAAGACATATACGCGGGTTGGGTATACACAAACCCACGTATACATGTGTTTATCTCAGGGCAATGTCGCGTATATGGAATAAAACACTGTTTTTAAAATTTTGGACCAGGTCTGGAAGGAAGGATGCCCTGGGCCATGAGTGCAGCATCGCAAACCCCAAGAGTGAGATTTGGAGCTATAACAACTAGTAGTTTCTCTGAGAGAGGCAGACAAATTATAACCATGCTCTCTTGCATTATAGGGTACACCACTGATGAGCATGTGGATGAGGTTGTTCTTGCTTTCCTTTCTATCTTTTTCCTAAAGCCTCCTGCTACAATTTACAACTTTGCTCAATTCATAGCAGACAGAATCCATGAACATTTTATCAGATTACCAAATGAGAGAGTGTTCAAATATTCATCAGTATTGTTTCACATGTTCTTATACTTTCAGTCAGACAAGTTTCCAGTCAGCATCCAAAAGTTAGACACCAAGGGCAATCCAATATCTGTCATCTTTTGGACACCATTGATCCAAAGATATTCCACTGTTTTTTCTTATAAAGAGTTCATTGATTCATTTTTTCATCTAGTTATAAACATGCTAACCAATAGCTATCAACCCAGGATAAATGAGGAGATTAAGAGAGTTTTACAGTTGGCTAAGAACAATAGAGTGGGAGACTAGTATCTATACTAGGACCACACAAAAATCAAGATATATGGATGCCAACTAACTCCCTACAAGCTACCCAAATACCTCCCCATGAGGATATTTACATTAGAGTATTTCAGGCAAATCATAAACTCTGATGAGGTTAATTTCCTATCAACTAGGAAGAAGACCCAGTTTAAAATCAAAAACCAATTGGGCCCTTTTATTTGTAATAATAGGGAAGCTGGACAAGAGGCAAAGAAAATCTTACAAAAAATGAACTTGAAGAGAAGTTTTATGTGGTAGTATGACTCTAATGGAGTCATAAATAAGTTAAGACTCAAATTCAAGTTAACTCCCTTCATACATGACCCCAGGCTAGATATTGAAATATATGCCAACCAGTCAAAATGGTTGGAAAATACTTTAATAGATGTGGAGAATACCTTAATTGATGTGGAAAAGTAGATTGATACTAGTTCCTTTCTGCAGGTTCTAGCACTATAGGAACAGATGGGTATTACTCCCATTTTATAGACTCTAGCCAATGACGACAGAAATGTGGAAAGAACCAGGGAAGAAGGTTCTAGCTCTAGGATCGACACTGCAAATGACAGGTTTGAGATCAGCTATAGGAAGAGGCCCAAGATTAATCCTGTAACTGAGCAAGAATACACCATTGAGATAATAGAAACCACTCATACTGACACAATGGTGGGAAAGAGTAAAGGTTCAGCAGTTTCAAAGGAAACTCATCAGCTTTCTACCTCAAACACTCAACTTATTGAAAAGCAGCTCAGTATTGAAGTCTCTTCATCCAACAAGCAATTGGATAAAGAGAAAGATATAAAAGAGAAGTACAAGGAAATTAAGTTGAGGAATGAGGCATTAAAGGCTAAGACTTATGCCCAGTACTTCAAACAAACACCTACCAATTCAAAATAGATTAATGTTAGCCTTTGACATTAAGAATGGTAACATGCAAACAACCTTTATGCAACCTACAGTCCAACAACCCAAATCATCAACAGATTACGGGAAAACGGATTTTGAAGTTTTGGCTAGGGATGTTCACCCTATTCACCAAATTGAGTTCCATAAACAGGCTGGTGAAATGATTTATTCCACCATGACTAACAAAGCAATGACTTTGCAGAAACTTCAAAGTTCATTGGATAACATCATAGCATAGTTGAAACTAGAAAATGCATCCTCACAGGCCAAGGACAATAGGATCAAGTCACTGGAAGACATGGTAATTGAGATTGGATATAATCCCAATGATGTCAAGGCTACAGAAAAACTGATAAAGAAAAAAAATGAGGATATTGCTACTTTAAAGAAGCAACTGAAGCTGCCCCATTCAGAACATCCACAGGTCAAGGAGGTCTTGGAAAGCTAAAGCCAACATGAGGAAATGATGGATCTCATTCTTCAATTAAATGATCAATTGAAAGAAATGGAGAAGGAATTGGATAGTTTAATACAGTTGAAATAGGCTAGCCTTAATACATCCACTTCCACTGCTATTCCCACAGTCACTACAACAGTTCCATCAACTTTGGCAACTTCATTGGCCCCCACATATCCACTAGCTACAACAACATCTACATCAGCAATAGGTTCAACAACAGCAGTAGCTTAGCCAAGTGATGAGACAAGTAAATTGGTGAAAGCCATGGAGTACATGTCCATTCAGACCACTGAGGCAAATAGACTCAAAGAACAAATAAGGATTATAGAGGATGAGAAGAAACTGGGCCAAATTATGCACAAAAATGAAGAACAGAAGTCAAACAGGTTGACTCAGAGGATGAAGAATTTGGAAAAAGAGTAAACATTGAAGGAGCCACTTTCCCAAGCAAAAGAACAACTATGGGCTAATCTCATTGACTCTGTCAATGATATTTGGTCATCTATACAAGTCATCTTTGAACAAAATGATTTAGTCAAAGAGGCTACTGAAGCAATTCAAAGAGTTAAGGCTGAACTTGGAGTTATGCCAGAAGAAGCCTCAAGAATAATCCAATTACTTAACTCTAAAAATAAATATGAATTGCAGGAGCTTGACATAGCTAACAGGACTGGCATAATACTAGAAGTGAAGAAAGTGCTCACCGAGAGGAACTTAATGATGCAGCTTGAGGACAAATTCCAAACCATGGAGCTGGCTATAGGCAGGTTCATGGTTAAGTTTGATATTTTGAGGCAGAAAGGTTTGCCAAATTCCTAGGTAATAAATGACAGATTAATACCACATGAAGACTACAACAAGAAAATTAGAGAAGTGGCAAGAGATCAAGCCAATAATTCATCTATGAAAGGGATGCCTACAGGAAAGGTTATGTACCAGACTTTTGAGAACCTATTTTACCTCCAGCATGAGGTAAAATGCCTTTTTGTGAACAAACACACCTTTGCAAAATACACAGAAGCAGATGAAGTCTATAGAAGGATGGTAAATATTAAATTACCAGACACAGAGACTTGGGAAAAATTAAATGATCTACTGTGAAATTGCAAAGTAAAAGTGAATACAAAGCAGCAAAAGAAAAGAAACGGGTCAACCTAGTCAAAGAGTATCAGAGGAAAGAGTATCAGTTAAAGGGCAAAGTAAAAAGAAAAGTCAACGTGGAAAACAAACAGCAAAGCAGAAAAGACAACAAAAGATATGACAACAAAGCCTAATAAACAAGGACAGATTGCAGCAGTTACATATCTGTCTCTATCTTCTTGCATGAAGATATTTCTCTTTCCTAGATTAATTACCAAGATAGTTTGGGATATTTTGTAACTATTTTTGTATAGATACTTCATAATTCGAAATATAGGGTGTGGATTACATGAAATTACTAAGGTTGTATTGATCTGAAACCTGAGGGTTCATTATACCAATTTTTCAAGTCAACAGACTGGACTGAGTAATAAATACATTGCATTACAAGATTCATGTGTTGGGCCACTTCAGTGAAGTATTTTCTGTTTATCAAATTGTTAATCTTATTAAGTGTTTCACATACTTGCATGTTACCTAAATTTGAATGAAATAACTAGAAATTTATTACAAAATTTGTTTAAGTACACTCTGTCTTGAACAGTTAATCATTTTAATGTTTTCTTTTGATATCCAGAGTAGGGAATCCTTCATTTCTCCCTAGTTTCAATTGACCCCTACCATTTCTCTCATAATCTGGTTTGAGGAACCCTTAATTTCCCCTGATATCCGATTGAAAACCACTTCACCATCCAGTCTAAAAGATCTGAATTTACTCAACTACCTTGCCCTGTAAATATTATCTTTAGAACTTGATTCAGTGTTGTTTTCTTGACACTTGACCCCATAACCCAATAGTAAAAGATATCCCTCTATCCATCTAAGTCAATGATTCCACCACCAACTCAAAATCAAAACCCAACCAAAGCTTAAATAACCAGCCTAAAATCAATTAACTAGACAAAGTTAAATCATAAAGAGAGAGCCCTCTCTGAGCATTAGGAAGGCTAGATCCTGATCTCAAAAGTAGATTTATGGTTACCTCTATTATTTCTTTCATAAAAACTCTAGGAAAATTTTAGAGTGATAACAGAACTTGAAGGACCTTTGTTTATTAGATAAACAACAATATCTACAACATTTGCCCAAAATTGTAAAGACAATCCTGCATGCAATCTCATGCACCTTGCACGGTCCATGATTGTTCTGTTCATCCTTTCTAACACATCATTTTCTTGTAGTTTTCTTAGAACAATCTTCTCTCTACAAATTCCATATTCTGAATAGTACTTATCAAACTCTTTGCTACAAAATTAACCTTCATTGTCTGATCTCAGACACTTCAACCTTTTTCCTGTCTCATTCTCAGCCAAAGCTTTCCATTTCTTAAAAGTATCAAATACATCATATTTATTTCGAATACAATAAATCCATATTTTCCTAGTTGCATCATCAATAAAAGTAGCGTAATAGCGAGATCCACCGAGAGATGATACATGAGAAGGTCCCCATACATTTTTATGCACAAGCTCTAATTTTTCATTCTTATTTTTTCCCAATTTTGAGAAATCTGACTCTGTTTTGTTTTCCATAAACACAATTCTTAGAGAATTCCAAATCAACATGCATCGAACCTGGAAACAAATTTTTTGATTGAAGAATCTGCATCCCCTTCTCACTCATGTGCCTGAGCCTATGATGCCACAATGCTGTATTTTCTCCTGTCGAGGTTAAAGCACTAAAAAAATTAAAAATTCTATTGCATACATACAATGTACCAACCTTTTCTATTTTTTCTATTACCATGGCTCCTTTAGTGACCTTCGAGGTTTTATTTGTAAAAGTAGTTACACATCCTTCACCTCCTAACTTCCATGTTGAAATTATATTTTTCTTCAGATCTGGAACATGCCTTACCTCCTTGAATAGCCATTGGTTTCCATTCTGCGGTTTTATGAAAACTTTACCCATTCCAATGATTTTACAGGGTTTATCATCGCCCAAACGAACCTATTCAAAATATCCTTGAACGTAATCATGAAAATGTTTCCTATCAAGTGTGGCATGGAATGAGGTTCCTGAATCTACAACCCATACATCAATAATATTTTATAATGAAAGAATCAAAGTGTCTTGGAACACATCACTTGTCACATTCATTTCATGATTGTTTTCTTGATGCACATCTCCTTTTCCCTTCCGAGACTTACTGTATTTCTTCAAGTGTCCTTACTTCCCACATTTCCAACACACTATCTTAGATCTGCACTTGGATCTTCCTTTCCTTTACTTATTGTGATATTCTAGGCTCTTTCCTCTTTCCATTTTTCTTCCCTTGGTCTCTGAAGTTAAAGCATTACCTGATGTCTCACCGAAGCTTTTCCGTTGCATTTCCTCTCTAAGGATTTCACCGAAAACATC
The DNA here is from genome assembly GCA_031772625.1 of Pinus tabuliformis. NCBI lineage: Eukaryota > Viridiplantae > Streptophyta > Pinopsida > Pinales > Pinaceae > Pinus > Pinus tabuliformis. The sequence continues at coordinate 1,544,594,230 of CM062820.1, forward strand.
ACCAAACTTTAAAGTACTATATCCAGAGACAAAGTTACTAATGGCCATAACTAAACCATTCCAACTTTATGGAAATGAGCACAGAAATAATAGATCCCTAACTTCATCATCAAAATTTACCCCTACAAAACATAACTGACTTGTAACTGTACTAAATTCATTTAAATGATCAGCAAAAAATCCACCATTTGACATCTTCATATTAAATAAACTCTTTTCATACGAAATGTTGTATTTGAGGCCAAGGGTTTTTCATATAGTTTGGCGAATGCCGACATTGAACCCTCTGTTTTCATTTCCTTTGAGGTATTAAAAGCTACAGACACTGCTAGGCATAGTCGTATTGTTCTAAGTGCCTTTTTGTCAATAATATCCCATTTTGTGTCTGACATATTTGTTGACTTCTTTGTCTTTTCGCTCAATAGTAGGTACAAATATTTCTGATACAGATAATCTTCTATCTACGTCTTCCATAGCTAGTAGTATTGGCATTTAAATATTTCAACCCTAATCATACCATCTTTTGCCATTTCTCCCACTCGAAACAGGAACTTTTCTTTCCTATGAGTTTATTAACCAAATAGACCTTCGTGTCTGATACCAGTTGTTAGAAAATTATATATTATAGTGAAATGAAACACATAAAATATTGCAGAAACACAAATGTAGAAAATGCATAAAACAAGAGAGACACAAATATATGTGGTTCACCCAATTTGGGCTACGTACATAGAGAAATAACTAGTCCTTCCTTTTATATTATCTATCAAAATGAAGAGATACAACCTACAACAGATCCATTGTAATTTCCTCTTTGCTCTCACACAATCTCCTCTCTCTTTCTCACTCAGAATACACATATGCACAGCCGCAATACAATTCCCTGATATACAGTGTTATGAAACCAGCTCAAGAAAAGATAGAAAAGATAGATCAACGCCTTAGAATTCAGCCTCTTCGAGGGGGCAACCTCCTTTACATTACATAAATGAACAATTCTTGGATGATTCAAATGAAAAAACCTCCTTTCTATATATAGGAGTCTAAGGAGTCACAATATGATCCAGCCGACCTAACAATAATAATATAAAGCCACAAAAATAACAATAGAGGGATTCTATGGGGCACAGAAATAACAATATGGGGGTAATAGGGGCACAAAAATATAAATAAGGGGTATAACTACAATAGTAATGAGGTAATCACTAGTATTATAGGGACCCGACATGCCCCTCTCCTTCAAAAAAGTGTTGTCCTCAACGCTTGAGTAGTTTTGGATACTTCTAAATAAAATTCTCATCCTCCCATGTGGAATCTTCAGCGGATAAGTTCTTCCACTTGATAAGATACTCTGAAATTGATTGATTCCGTAGCTGTCGAGTTCTTGTTTCTGTGACTACTTCCGGTTCCAATATAATTTTTCCTTCCTCGTCAAGTTCTAGAAATATTGTTTGAACTGGGAGCTTGTCGCCTATAACCTTCTTTAAACATGAAACATGGAAAACTGGGTGCAATCGAGAAGCTGCAGGAAGCTCCAATTTGTATGCCATAGTACTAATCTTTTGCAACACCTTGTACGGACCATAATAATTTGGTGATAATTTATTATCCTTCTTAGCTTACTTTAGGGACATTTGCTTATATGGTTGTAGCCGTAGGAATACCCAATCACCTACATCAAAACTTCATTCACTGCAATGTTGATCTGCCTGTTGTTTCATTCTATTTTGTGCCAACACGAGGTTATCCTTTAAGAGTTGGAGGACTTGTTGTTGATGTTCGATGTGATGTTCCACTGCCTGAACCTTAGAATTTTCTCTTAAATATGATGTGATGGATGGTGGTTGATACCCACAAAGTGCCATAAATGGGGTCATTTTTGTTGCTGTATGGAAGGAAGTGTTATACCACCATTCAGCCAGAGGCAACCATTTGACCCATTGTGTCTGTTTATCAGATACAAAGTGTTGGAATTATGATTCAAGTGTTGTCCTTGATGGCAACTCACTCAGAGGTTGGTACAGATACTCAGAAGTTGGTTCAGGTGATGGCAACTTACTCAGAAGACAGATCCTAGTACAGCTTGCCAAGGAAGTTCATACACGCAGGTTTGTTAAGCCCAAGTCGCGTGTACACGCAGGTTGGCTTCAGAAAAAGCGCGTGTATGTGGAAAAGCACCTTTGGTCCATGGCGGTTAGTCCTTGGAAGTTGTGCCTATGGTTTCGGACCATTGTATCTCGACGGGCGTGTCGATCCCTAGTTTTGAAGTTGATGGTATTGTGTTTCTATGGTTTTGGCTCTTGGTATTGAACAAGGCCTAAGGCTATATAAGGAGAAGATCACTAGGCAAAGAGTAAGTGTGTGTGGGTGTCTGACGCAGTGAGAGGATCTGGTATTGCTGGTTATCTGTTCGGGACGCTTGGCAAGGGTCGGATCTGACAGCAAAGGCAGAAGTAATCATTTCTAGATCTGCACGCGGGTTGCCTTTGGAGAAAGCGCGTATACACGCGGTTTTGGTACAGTGAAGTAGCGTATGCATGATAAGGGTTGATATTTCAGGTTGTTGCTGATTCTGGTGGTTGTTGCAGAGTTCTAGATTCTGGTTTGGGTTCTGTGTTCTTGATGACAGGGTTTCAGTGATTCGGTATTGGGTTGTTTAATGAATTATGATGCAAGTATAAGTTGATGATTGTATTGCGGTAATGTTTGCTTTGTACTCTTGGATCCAGTCTGAAAATTGATGAAACGTGGTCCCTGAAGGTTGTAGGGTCAGCACCTACGTACTAGTAAATGGATCAGCTAGTACAAGAGCTGAGGGGGTTTGTAGCTCCCTTCCAAAAGTAGTTGGAAAACGAGAGAGAGGGTTGTAGCCCTCTGCAGGTTGTAGCCTGCATACTGGTAAAGGACTGCACCAGTATATTGTAAAAGAAGTTTCTCATTAAAGAAGAAAGAGACGAATTGCAGCAGGTGGTTTTCACCCACATTGGGTTTCCACCTTATATCATGGTGTTCATGTGTGTGGCTCTTGTGTGATGTTCTGTTCTGTTATACTGCACCTGTTTACTGCTAAATTGCTTAATAATGTTCTGATGCATTTACTGAAGATAAGATTAACTGAATCATAAGATATCTGCATATACGCTAGTTGCTTTAGACACAGTCGCGTGTACACGCGGGTTCACTTAACTGAAGTCGCGTATATGTTTCTGAGTATGAAATTGAAAAGGTTTTATTGATCTGATAATACTGATTCACCCCCCCTCTCAGTATTATTTCCAACAATTGGTATCGGAGCAGGTCCTTCAGAGGAAGCTTGATCGCTTGAAGGAAAAGATCCATCAAAATGGCTAATCCAGAAAGAGAGGCACACATCAGGCCACCAGTCTTTGACGGGAACAATTTTACTCACTGGAAGATAAGAACCACTGCATATCTACAGTCTCTTGGAGCAGAAGTTTGGGGACTCATAGAAGGAGGATACAAATTCCCATCAGCAACTCCTACAGATCCAGCAGAGAAAAAGCAATATGAGCTCAATGCCAAAGTAGTTAATGTCCTATTGAGTACTTTGACTCAATCAGAATTTATGAAGATCATGCATCTCAAATCAGCTAAGGAAATATGGGACAAAATCGTTACAAGCTACGAAGGAGATGATCAGGTAAAAATAGCGAAGCTTCAAACTCTCAGAATCCGGTATGAAACTCTTAAGATGCGAAGTAATGAAAGCGTAGCTAATTATTTCCTGCGTATGGATGAGATTGTGAATTGTATGAGGGATCTGGGTGAAGAATTTGAGGAAGTTGTCTTAGTTCAAAAGGTTTTGAGATCTCTGTCTACTAAATTTGATTCTAAAGTATCTACCATAGAAGAAAAGGAGAATGTGCGAAAAATTACCATGTCACAGCTTCACGGGATCTTAACTGCTTTTGAAATGCGACTAGAGGTACCACCAGAGGCCGCATTCGAAGTGTCAGAGGAAGAAGATGAGGTAAATTTTGTCAAGAATCTTGAACGGGGAACTGGACGGTTCAAAGATAAGCTGCCTTTCAAATGTTTTCTATGTGGTAGAGTTGGTCACTATGCTGCTAGATGTCCTCATAACAAAGAAAGGATATATGAAGAAGATGGTAGAAGCTATTATTCCCATATTAAAAGTTCATTTAATGATAGTGAAGATATTAGAAGTCTCATGGCGCACAAGAAGAAGAATGCTTCATCCAATGATAGCGAGGATATTAAAAGTCTCATGGCACATGAAGAGAAGAATGCAGAAACTGAAGAAGCTGCCAAATTAAAAGAACTATTGGAAACAGAAACCAGGGTAAGGGAGAAATTGCAGGATATAGCAAAAGATCAGAGCACAACTATTCAGAGACTTGAATCAAAGATCCTCTCTCTAAAGGAAGATCTTGAAGATCAAGAACATGAAGTGATCAAACTAAAGCGACAAGTAGAAGAAGGGAGAAAAGTTGAAGAAGACCTAAGGAAGCAGTATCTGAAAAAGGAAGAACAACATCAAGTTGAGGTAAATATCTTGAAAGGTAAACTAGAAGAAAAGGATAAGCTTTTACGATTTCAAGATAGTTCTAAAGTCTTGGATGATATTCTTAATAGTCAAAGATCTCCTGCTATCAAGACTGGTCTTGGTTTTCATGAATATGTTGAAGGTGAATCTAGTTCACAAGGTGAGACAAGAAACTCTAATGAGAAATCTGAAATGCTCAAGGAACAACCAAGAAAAGAAATTCCTCAAGGAAGATCCTTTACTCCTAACTATGGACGTGATAGACGATTATTTCCTCCACTGAATAAAGTTGAATGTTATGTATGTCATAATCTTGGACATGTTGCAGCCAGATGCAGAAGTAGAATGGTTCAAGAAAGATCATCTCATCCCAGGTATTTCAGAGGGTATTGCTTTGCCTGTAATGCATATGGACACAAAGCAATTGATTGTGATAGAAGGAACATGAAAAATATAAGGTGTTATACATGCAACAACTATGGGCATAAAGCAAGGGAATGCAGAAGCAGATTTCAAAATTCAAGACAAGGGGACCATACATCATCACAGTTGCAGGAATTGAAGAAGACAGAGACAGAAAGGTGTGGGACAACTCAGTCAGCTGACATAACAGACACAGGGGAATCTGAAAGTGATGAGATTCAGTATTCCATCCTGCATACGCTGAGATAATGAAGACAAGTCGCGTATATACGCGAGTTACATGCTGCAAAGTCGCGTATATGGAGAAAGGGCAGCAGAACAGATGGTTATATGGAGAAAGGGCAGCAGAACAGACCCAGGTTCAGACATGGTTGGCTCACACTCAGGGGGAGAATATTCTTCAAATAATGCATTGTTGGCATTATGGTTAGAAGTTGTTGATAAAGTCTATGAAGATAAATGATACATCTTACTGTTTAGGAATGGTATTGCAGGCTGATGCTTATATCATGATGCTGTTGGTGGCTCTCATAAGTCTTGGTCTAGATATTTCGTCTCTATGTCATGTATCTCTTGTGATATCTCTTTTATGGTGTCAAGGTCATGTAACGGCCTATGTTGGTTTCCCCACTATGCCTGGGATGAATGATGAATGATGAATGTATGTTGAGTCTTTTGGTGATAGGAAGGTCTTCTATAATGTATAAGTCCTTGTTCTTCTTGAAGAACATCTTTTGCAGATCTTGCCTACAGTCAAGGGGAGCATGAACAGCACAATTCAGCAAGAGCAGGATGGATAGATTGGTACACTTTGGTATACACAAAGGGGGAGCATAGTTGGAGATTTCAGCAAGTACTCAGGGGGAGTATGGACAGCAGAAGGTATACCAAAGAAGAGAATATCTTGGTCCGCCCTTTGCCCTTGATGTCAAAGGGGGAGAGTGACTTGGTGTAGTGGTTGCCATCAAGTCCAAAGGGGGAGATTGTTGGAATTATGATTCAAGTGTTGTCCTTGATGGCAACTCACTCAGAGGTTGGTACAGATACTCAGAAGTTGGTTCAGGTGATGGCAACTTACTCAGAAGACAGATCCTAGTACAGCTTGCCAAGGAAGTTCATACACGCAGGTTTGTTAAGCCCAAGTCGCGTGTACACGCAGGTTGGCTTCAGAAAAAGCGCGTGTATGTGGAAAAGCACCTTTGGTCCATGGCGGTTAGTCCTTGGAAGTTGTGCCTATGGTTTCGGACCATTGTATCTCGACGGGCGTGTCGATCCCTAGTTTTGAAGTTGATGGTATTGTGTTTCTATGGTTTTGGCTCTTGGTATTGAACAAGGCCTAAGGCTATATAAGGAGAAGATCACTAGGCAAAGAGTAAGTGTGTGTGGGTGTCTGACGCAGTGAGAGGATCTGGTATTGCTGGTTATCTGTTCGGGACGCTTGGCAAGGGTCGGATCTGACAGCAAAGGCAGAAGTAATCATTTCTAGATCTGCACGCGGGTTGCCTTTGGAGAAAGCGCGTATACACGCGGTTTTGGTACAGTGAAGTAGCGTATGCATGATAAGGGTTGATATTTCAGGTTGTTGCTGATTCTGGTGGTTGTTGCAGAGTTCTAGATTCTGGTTTGGGTTCTGTGTTCTTGATGACAGGGTTTCAGTGATTCGGTATTGGGTTGTTTAATGAATTATGATGCAAGTATAAGTTGATGATTGTATTGCGGTAATGTTTGCTTTGTACTCTTGGATCCAGTCTGAAAATTGATGAAACGTGGTCCCTGAAGGTTGTAGGGTCAGCACCTACGTACTAGTAAATGGATCAGCTAGTACAAGAGCTGAGGGGGTTTGTAGCTCCCTTCCAAAAGTAGTTGGAAAACGAGAGAGAGGGTTGTAGCCCTCTGCAGGTTGTAGCCTGCATACTGGTAAAGGACTGCACCAGTATATTGTAAAAGAAGTTTCTCATTAAAGAAGAAAGAGACGAATTGCAGCAGGTGGTTTTCACCCACATTGGGTTTCCACCTTATATCATGGTGTTCATGTGTGTGGCTCTTGTGTGATGTTCTGTTCTGTTATACTGCACCTGTTTACTGCTAAATTGCTTAATAATGTTCTGATGCATTTACTGAAGATAAGATTAACTGAATCATAAGATATCTGCATATACGCTAGTTGCTTTAGACACAGTCGCGTGTACACGCGGGTTCACTTAACTGAAGTCGCGTATATGTTTCTGAGTATGAAATTGAAAAGGTTTTATTGATCTGATAATACTGATTCACCCCCCCTCTCAGTATTATTTCCAACACAAAGCAACGAAGATATCCTTCCAAACATTTGTTTACTATCTCTATTTGCCCATTAGATTGAGGATGATAAGACAAGCTATGAGCTAACTGAGTACCAAGACAAGAAAATAATTATGTCCAAAAATTTCCAGTGAAAATGGGATCTCTGTCACTTACAATAATCTTTGGGTTTCCATGTAGCTTTTGAATTGTTTCCATAAATGCAGTAGAAACTGTACTGGCTTTAAATGGATGTGATAATGCACAAAAGTGTGCATACTTGGTAAGTCTATCAACTACCACCATGATGACACTTTTTCCCTCAGACTTGGGTAAACCTGTGATAAAATCCATTGAAACCTCCTCCCAACGTTGGCTTGGAATGGATAAAGGTTGTAGTAGACCCGGTGTCTTAATTGTTTCAACTTTATTTTGTTGGCAAACCAAACATTCCGCCACAAACTTTTGAATATCTGATTTAAGGCCATCCCAAAAAAAATTCCTTCTTAACCCTGTGGTAAGTTTTTAAAAATCCTGAGTGCCCTCCTAAGGGAGAAGTGTGCAATTCCATAAGAATCTTTTGTTTTAGCTGGGAATTCTTACAGAGGTATAAGCAATCTAAGTACCATAACGAATCATTTTTCCAGCTAAATGTATCAGACGTACTGGAATCTTGTTGTAGCTTTCGAATAAGTGCCCAAACTTCTTCATCATTCTTCCATTCCTCCCTTGCTTCATTTATCCAATCTGGTTGGATAATAGAAATGGCGCACATCAATGCTTCCACATCCTCATCCTTTCTTGAGAGTGCATCTGCCACCACATTTTTCTTCCCTTTTTTGTAGATGATTTCAAAGTCATAACCCAACATCTTTGTGACCCACTTTTGTTGCTCTTTAGAGGATAATCTTTGTTCTAAAAAGTATTTAAGGCTATCATGATCCGTTTTTACCTTGAAGTGTCTTCCCATTAGGTAGGGTCGCCATTTCTTAAGTGCATGGAGTATTGCCAACATTTCCTTCTCATAAATAGCTTTGCTTAAAAAAATTCCCTTGATTGGATGACTTTCAAAAGCAATGGGTCTTTCATCTTGCATTAGAACAACACCAATTCCATTTCCTGAAGCATCACATTCCACAATAAAGGTTTTTGTGAAGTCCGGTGTAGCTAAGACCGGTGCTTGGCACATTGCCTCTTTAAGATGTTCAAAGGCCTTTGTTGCTTCTGGAGTCCATGAAAATGCATATTTCTTCAATAATCTTGTGCTATTCTCCCATAATTCTTAACAAACTTGCGATAATACCCTATCAACCCAAGAAATCCTCGCAGATGCTTTATGGATGTGGGGATTTTCCATTCCTTAATGGCTTTAATTTTGCTAGGGTCTACCTTAACTCTTTCATGAGATACAATATGACCCAAATATTCCACCTCTTGGACTCCAAAGAAACATTTGGATCTTTTTGCATATAATTGTTTCTCCTCCAATAGTTGTAGCACCCTGTCAACATGTTCAACATGATCCTTCCAAGACTTGTTGTAGATTAGTATATCATCAAAAAATACTAACACAAATTTTCTAAAGAATGGTTTGAAAATTGAATTCATCAAACCTTGAAATGTTGAAGGTGCATTGGTAAGGCCAAAAGGCATGACCAAAAATTCATAATGACCCTCATGAGTTCTAAATGCTGTTTTCGGAATGTCTTCAATCTTCATTCTGATTTGATGATATCCCGAACGAAGATCCAACTTGGTGAAGTAAATTGATCCATGCAATTCATCCAGTAATTCATCAATGAGAGGAATGGGGAACTTATCTTTAATAGTGAGCTTGTTGAGCTCCCTATAATCCGGACACATGCGCCATGATCCATCCTTCTTGTGCACCAATACTACTGGAGCAGAGAAAGAACTTTGACTCGATTGAATTATACTAGCCTCTAGCATTTCTGCAACCATACGTTCAATTTCACTTTTTTGAACATAGGGATATCTGTACGGCCTGATGTTTGGAGGAACACTTCCTAGAATCAGATGAATAGCATGATCATGATCACGCATAGGTGGGAGACCTTTGGGAGTCTCAAATACCCTGGAATGATTGTCCAGGACTTTTTGGAGATCTGGAGAAATAGATGATTCTGATGTGGAAACATCTAGCGAACATAATTGTGCAATTACACCTCTTTGCTCCTTTTTTAGAAGCTTTGTCATACCATTATAGCTTATTATTTTTCCTGGTTTCCCTGCAATACCCCTTAATTCAACTTCCTTTCCTTCCGTAGAAAATTTGATGAAAAGTTCTTGAAAATTAAAAGCTATTGTACCCAAGGATTGTAGCCATTGGACTCCTAGTACAACATCAACGTCTCCCATTGGAATGGAAAGCATTGGGCTAGTCAATAAATATTCTCCAATGGATAGCTTGATATTATGGCACCTTCCAAAGCAATTTATTGTTCCTCCATTTGCAATCATCACTTGACACTCTGGTGCTGGATATAGGAAGCAATTCAATTCTTTTGCTACCCTACAATGAATAAAATTGTGGGTGCTTCCTGAATCAATCAACACTATTACCTTTTTCTTCTTGATTTGTCCTTCTATCTTTATGGTTTGAGGAGTGGTAATTCCCGCCAATGCATTACAAGATATGGTCAGATTTAATTGTTCTTCATCTAGGCTTTGTTCCTGGAGTATATCCTCTTCTTTTGACCTTTCTTGCTCCTTTTCTTCTTCTGTTGGAAATAATACTGAGAGGGGGGGTGAATCAGTATTATCAGATTAATAAAACCTTTTCAATTTCCTACTCAGAAACATATACGCGACTTCTGTTAAGTGAACCAGCGTGTACACGCGACTGTGTCTAAAGAAACTAGCGTATATGCAGATATCTTATGATTCAGTTAATCTTATCTTCAGTAAATGCATCAGAACATTATTAAGCAATTTAGGAGTAAACAGGTGCAGTATAACAGAACAGAATCATCACACAAGAGCCACACACATGAACACCATGATATAAGGTGGAAACCCAATGTGGGTGAAAACCACCTGCTGCAATTCGTCTCTTTCTTTCTTTAATGAGAAACTTCTTTTACAATATACTGGTGCAGTCCTTTACCAGTATGCAAGCTACAACCTGCAGAGGGCTACAACCCTCTCTTTCGTTTTACAACTACTTTTGGAAGGGAGCTACAACCCCCTCAGCTCTTGTACTAGCTGATCCATTTACTAGTACGTAGGTGCTGACCCTACAACCTTCAGGGACCACGTTTCATCAATTTTCAGACTGGATCCAAGAGTACAAAGCAAACATTACCGCAATACAATCATCAACTTATACTTGCATCATAATTCATTAAACAACCCAATACCGAATCACTGAAACCCTGTCATCAAGAACACAGAACCCAAACCAGAATCTAGAACTCTGCAACAACCACCAGAATCAGCAACAACCTGAAATATCAACCCTTATCATGCATACGCTACTTCACTGTACCAAAACCGCGTGTATACGCGCTTTCTCCAAAGGCAACCCGCGTGCAGATCTAGAAATGATTACTTCTGCCTTTGCTGTCAGATCCGACCCTTACCAAGCGTCCCGAACAGATAACCAACAATACCAGATCCTCTCACTGCGTCAGCCACACACAATCCATGCACCTTTGCCTAGTGATCTTCTCCTTATATAGCTTTAGGCCTTGTTCAATACCAAGAGCCAAAACCATAGAAACACAATACCATCAACTTCAATACTAGGGATCGACACGCCCGTCGAGACACAATGGTCCGAAACCATAGGCACAACTTCCAAGGACTAACCGCCATGGACCAAAGGTACGTTTCCACATACACGCGCTTTTGCTGAAGCCAACCTGCGTGTACACGCTGATTCTCCTTGCTGAACCTGCGTATATCTCTTTCTTGTCCTGCTGTACTGAGATCTGTCTTCTAGTTAAGTTGTCATCACCTGTACCAGTCTCTGAGCACCTGTACCAACCTTCTGAGTGAGTTGCCATCAAGGACAACACTTGAATCATAATGCCAACAATCTCCCCCTTTGGACTTGATGGCAACCACCACACCAAGTCACTCTCCCCCTTTGACATCAAGGGCAAAGGGTGGACCAAGATATTCTCTTCCTTGGTATACCTTCTGCTGACCATACTGCTGTCCATACTCCCCCTGAGTATATGCTGAAATCTCCAAATGTGCTCCCCCTTTGTGTATGCCAAAGTGTACCAATCTATCCATCCTGCTCTTGCTGAATTGTGCTGTTCATGCTCCCCTTGACTGTAGGCAAGATCTGTAAAAGATGTTCTACAAGAAGAACAAAGACTTATACATCATAGAAGACCTTCCTATCATCAAAAGACTCAACATACATTCATCACCCAACCTAGTGGGGATATCCCAATATTGACTCATTCACCTAACCATGTGAAGATACATGATAATACATGAACATTTCATCATTCATCCCAGGCATAGTGGGGAAACCAACATAGGCCGTTACATGACCTTGACATCATAAAAGAGATACATGACATAGTGATGAAATATCTAGACCAAGACTTATGAAAGCCACCAACAGCATCATGATCTATACCATCAGCCTGCAATACCATTCCTAAACAGTAAGATGTATCATTTAGCTTCATAGACTTTATCAACACCTTCTAACCATAATGCCAACAATGCATTATTCGAAGAATATTCTCCCCCTGAGTGTAAGCCAACCATGTCTGAACCATTTCCTGAGTCTGTTCTGCTCCCCCTGAGCCTGAGCCAACCATGACTGAACCTGGGTCTGTTCTGCTGCCCTTTCTTCATATACGCGACTTTGCAGCCTGTAACTCGCGTATATACGCGACTTGTCTTCAGTCTATCAGCGTATGCAGGATGGAATACTGAATTTCATCACTTTCAGATTCCCCTGTGTCTGTTATGTCAGCTGTCTGAGTTATCCCACACCTTTCTGTCTCTGTCTTCTTCAATTCCTGCAACTGTGATGATGTATGGTCCCCTTGTCTTGAATTTTGAAATCTGCTTCTGCATTCCCTTGCTTTATGCCCATAGTTGTTGCATGTATAGCACCTTATATTTTTCATGTTCCTTCTATCACACTCAAATGCTTTGTGTCCATATGCATTACAGGCAAAGCAATACCCTCTGAAATACCTGGGATGAGATGATCTTTCTTGAACCATTCTACTTCTGCATCTGGCTGCAACATGTCCAAGATTATGACATACATAACATTCAACTTTATTCAGCGGAGGAAATAATCGTCTATCACGTTCATAGTTAGGAGTAAAGGATCTTCCTTGAGGAATTTCTTTTCTTGGTTGTTCCTTGAGCATTTCAGATTTCTCATTAGAGTTTCTTGTCTCACCTTGTGAACTAGATTCACCTTCAACATATTCATGAAAACCAAGACCAGTCTTGATAGTAGGAGATCTTTGACTATTAAGAATATCATCCAAGACTTTAGAACTATCTTGAAATCGTAAAAGCTTATCCTTTTCTTCTAGTTTACCTTTCAAGATATTTACCTCAACTTGATGTTGTTCTTCCTTTTTCAGATACTGCTTCCTTAGGTCTTCTTCAACTTTTTTCCCTTCTTCTACTTGTCGCTTTAGTTTGATCACTTCATGTTCTTGATCTTCAAGATCTTCTTTTAGAGAGAGGATCTTTGATTCAAGTCTCTGAATAGTTGTGCTCTGATCTTTTGCTATATCCTGCAATTTCTCCCTTACCCTGGTTTCCGTTTCCAATAGTTCTTTTAATTTGGCAGCTTCTTCAGTTTCTGCATTCTTCTCTTCATGTGCCATGAGACTTTTAATATCCTCGCTATCATTGGATGAAGCATTCTTCTTCTTGTGCGCCATGAGACTTCTAATATCTTCACTATCTTTAAATGAACTTTTAATATGGGAATAATAGCTTCTACCATCTTCTTCATATATCCTTTCTTTGTTATGAGGACATCTAGCAGCATAGTGACCAACTCTACCACATAGAAAACATTTGAAAGGCAGCTTATCTTTGAACCGTCCAGTTCCACGTTCAAGATTCTTGACAAAATTTACCTCATCTTCTTCCTCTGACACTTCGAATGCGGCCTCTGGTGGTACCTCTAGTCGCATTTCAAAAGCAGTTAGGATCCCGTGAAGCTGTGACATGGTAAGTTTTCGCACATTCTCCTTTTCTTCTACGGCAGATACTTTAGAATCAAATTTAGTAGACAGAGATCTCAAAACCTTTTGAACTAAGACAACTTCCTCAAATTCTTCACCCAGATCCCTCATACAATTCACAATCTCATCCATACGCAGGAAATAATTAGCTACGCTTTCATTACTTCGCATCTTAAGAGTTTCATACCGGATTCTGAGAGTTTGAAGCTTCGCTATTTTTACCAGATCATCTCCTTCGTAGCTTGTAACGATTTTGTCCCATATTTCCTTAGCTGATTTGAGATGCATGATCTTCATAAATTCTGATTGAGTCAAAGTACCCAATAGGACATTAACTACTTTGGCATTGAGCTCATATTGCTTTTTCTCTGCTGGATCTGTAGGAGTTGCTGATGGGAATTTGTATCCTCCTTCTATGAGTCCCCAAACTTCTGCTCCAAGAGACTGTAAATATGCAGTGGTTCTTATCTTCCAGTGAGTAAAATTGTTCCCGTCAAAGACTGGTGGCCTGATGTGTGCCTCTCTTTCTGGATTAGCCATTTTGATGGATCTTTTCCTTCAAGCGATCAAGCTTCCTCTGAAGGACCTGCTCTGATACCAATTGTTGGAAATAATACTGAGAGGGGGGGTGAATCAGTATTATCAGATTAATAAAACCTTTTCAATTTCCTACTCAGAAACATATACGCGACTTCTGTTAAGTGAACCAGCGTGTACACGCGACTGTGTCTAAAGCAACTAGCGTATATGCAGATATCTTATGATTCAGTTAATCTTATCTTCAGTAAATGCATCAGAACATTATTAAGCAATTTAGGAGTAAACAGGTGCAGTATAACAGAACAGAATCATCACACAAGAGCCACACACATGAACACCATGATATAAGGTGGAAACCCAATGTGGGTGAAAACCACCTGCTGCAATTCGTCTCTTTCTTTCTTTAATGAGAAACTTCTTTTACAATATACTGGTGCAGTCCTTTACCAGTATGCAGGCTACAACCTGCAGAGGGCTACAACCCTCTCTTTCGTTTTACAACTACTTTTGGAAGGGAGCTACAACCCCCTCAGCTCTTGTACTAGCTGATCCATTTACTAGTACGTAGGTGCTGACCCTACAACCTTCAGGGACCACGTTTCATCAATTTTCAGACTGGATCCAAGAGTACAAAGCAAACATTACCGCAATACAATCATCAACTTATACTTGCATCATAATTCATTAAACAACCCAATACCGAATCACTGAAACCCTGTCATCAAGAACACAGAACCCAAACCAGAATCTAGAACTCTGCAACAACCACCAGAATCAGCAACAACCTGAAATATCAACCCTTATCATGCATACGCTACTTCACTGTACCAAAACCGCGTGTATACGCGCTTTCTCCAAAGGCAACCCGCGTGCAGATCTAGAAATGATTACTTCTGCCTTTGCTGTCAGATCCGACCCTTACCAAGCGTCCCGAACAGATAACCAACAATACCAGATCCTCTCACTGCGTCAGCCACACACAATCCATGCACCTTTGCCTAGTGATCTTCTCCTTATATAGCTTTAGGCCTTGTTCAATACCAAGAGCCAAAACCATAGAAACACAATACCATCAACTTCAATACTAGGGATCGACACGCCCGTCGAGACACAATGGTCCGAAACCATAGGCACAACTTCCAAGGACTAACCGCCATGGACCAAAGGTACGTTTCCACATACACGCGCTTTTGCTGAAGCCAACCTGCGTGTACACGCTGATTCTCCTTGCTGAACCTGCGTATATCTCTTTCTTGTCCTGCTGTACTGAGATCTGTCTTCTAGTTAAGTTGTCATCACCTGTACCAGTCTCTGAGCACCTGTACCAACCTTCTGAGTGAGTTGCCATCAAGGACAACACTTGAATCATAATGCCAACATCTTCCTCTTCACAATCTATGTAGAATAATTTCTTCTCGGCACACTTATGACCTTTAGTGTATTTGCTATCACAACTATAACAAAGCCCTTTTGCTCTTTTTTCTTCCAATTGTTGTGGTTTCAACCTTATAGGTTGTGAAAGACTAGGGGCAACAACACTTCCATCTTTATAGTTGTGAGTGGTATGCTTCCTGGTTGCCATAATTTTGCTTTCCATTTTTCTTGCTAACCTGAATTCCATCTCTAATGAATCAGGTTCCCAAAGGCGAACATCATGTTGGATATTATCCTTTAAGGACCCTATGAACAAATCAACCCTATGCTCCTCTGGAATATCTTTTACCCTTATGTTCAATTTTTGGAACTCCTCAATGTGCTCCATTACTGAACCCTTTTGTTTGAGACTTATCAATTGGCTAAAAAAAGTGTTGCTTTTTGTATCCTCATAATGTGCTATCAATTCTTCCGTAAAAATTGCCCAAGTGATAAATTGTTTACGAGAGCAAAGCCATTGATACCATACAAATTGATTTGGTTCCAAATATACAGTTGCCATACGTACCTTTTGTGTGTTTTGAACATTATTGAGATCGAAGAATTGCTCCATCTGTAATATCCATGTGGCAAGATCCTTGCCATCAAACTTCCTCATATCGATTTTTGGAATATGATGAGTCTTCGATCCAACATTAGCATCTATGGAATCATGATTAACATTTCTTTTATTCTCATCATGAGTTTCCTTTAGTACCCTTTCATCCTTAGTGCCCATTTCTTGTAGCAACTTATTCATATTTATCTTCAATTCGTCCATGTCTGTCTTCAAATCTGTCTTCAAATCTGCCATGTCTCTCTTCAAATCTGTGTTCGAATCATCCATCTTAGTTTCCATGCCCTTTATCTTAGATTCCACGCCATTTATCTTAGCTTCTGTTAGCTTTTGTGAGTGTGACATTTGTTGCACTTGTTCTTGTAATTTTGATATATCATGTAGCATTTCTTCCTCTTCTTCATGAGTCATGCTACAGCTTTCAGGTTCCTTACTAGGTGTTTGCATTTTCTTTCCTCGGGGCATCAATTACCAATAATAATTCTTTACTATGCCCTTTGAATTCCTTCAAACCAAGCTTATGCAAAAATTAAAAAAAAAAACTACACACCTTTTTTCACTTTGTAGAAGCCTGATATTGAATCTGATGTATCTCTGTAATTTCGGATCATTCAGTTCTGAAATTTTGACTTGAAGTAGCCTTCTAAGTCCTCTTTCCAATGCCACAAGTCTGACCCAAATTGGTTTCTCCAAGGAAGAGTTATGCGAAATCTCCCACAGTGACTTGCTTATAAACTAGTTCAGTAGAGCAAACTTGTACGACATGCCACGAGTCATTGTTTCGACCTATGGATCTGAAAAATGCATACAAGAAACTAAAGTCCGTCCTATTTCTGTACCTTCTTATGAAATTTCAATCCGATCCTCAGAGAGAAAGTTATGACGATTTTCCCCAGGTCACCTGTTTTGAATGTAATTCAAGAGTTTGCAAAAAGACCAACTTCCTCAAATCATATCTTCGAAAATATCGCGCGAAAAGCTCTGAAATTCGGACCCAAGGTTCAACACGATTTCTTTTCAAATGGTTTTTTTTGCGACTTCTGAAACGTCACAGAAAAAAGTTATAGCGAAAATGCCACGATGACCTGTTTGGAGCAGCGAAACCCTAGAATCCAAAGCTCTGATACCAAATGTTATGGAACCAGCTCAAGAGAAGATAGAAAGATAGATCAACGCCTTAGAATTCAGCCTCTTCGAGGGGGCAACCTCCTTTACATTACATAAATGAAAAATTCTTGGATGATTCAAATGACAAAACCTTCTTTCTATATATAGGAGTCTAAGGAGTCACAATATAATCCAGTCGACCTAACAATAATAATATAAAGCCACAAAAATAACAATAGAGGGATTCTATGGGGCACAGAAATAACAATATGGGGGTAATAGGGGCACAACAATATAAATAAGGGGTATAACTACAATAGTAATGGGGTAATCATTAGTATTATAGGGACCCAACATACAGTGAGGAGTTTCCTTCCAGGGAAAAAAAACCCTAAATAAAACATAACTTCCATCGTCATATCTTCTGCCTAATGAACGGCCTAGATACAATATTTTACAAGGCAATTTTACATCTTTTTTTGGCTTTGGGGGTGCTGCCCCTGCACCCCCCACCTCCCACGTGGAGGGGTGTACAGTCTTCCTGTGTATACATCGGAATGGAACAAAGACCTTTGAATAAAGAAGATAATCAAGCTCCACACCCAAGAATGTGATAGTTTTCAACAAATGGGTTGATTGATACAAGCTGATGAAATTCCCTTGTGTCTGTAGGTTATGATAGAACCCTTCGAAAAATGGGTTATTGATTTCATTGGACCTATTGCACCTACATCATTGAAAAAGAGGTATATTTTAGTTTGTACTGATTTCACAACTAAATTGGTAGAGACTAAATCTATTCATTTCACTACTACAAAGTCTATTATTGAATTTTTATTTGATGAAATATTTACTAGATTTGGTATTCCTAAAGAGATTTTTATTGACCATGGATTGCAGTTTACCTCTAATATGGCAAAGGGAATTATAGATGAATACATGATCAAGCATCAAAAGTGATCTCCATATCATCTGTGGGCCATTGGCCAAGTGGAGTCCACAAACAAAGTGATAGAGTCCATCTTGACAAAGACAGTGAACATTCATAGGAAGGATTGGGAAGCTAGGCTACCTGAGGCCTTGTGAACATACAAAACCACTTGGAGAAATAGCACCGTTCATACACCTTATGAAATTGTATATCGAAAAAAGGTCCTATTATCAATATAGTTCCAAATAAAGACTTTTAGAATGAAAATCCATATTGGATTAGATATCTCAGAAGCATATCAACAATGCATCTTACAATTGAGTGATCTTGATGAAATAAGGAGGGATGTTCTTCAACATACCATTTTCATTCAGCAATAACGCAACAGATGGCATGATAAATTAATCAAGAAGAAGTAGTTCCATCCAGGTGATTGGGTGCTCATTTATGTCTCTAGATTCAAAAACTTCAAAGGGAAATTCCACACCTTCTAGTTGGGACCTTATGAGGTAATTAGAGCTTTTGAGAATTGGATTGTTGGAGTCAAGACCATTGATGAGTGTGAGACTACCTTCCCAGTAAATGGGCATAGACTTAGATAGTATTAGCAACCCATTACTAATGAGGAATTCATTAGAAATATTAAGAAAAATCCATATTTGGAACTAGTAGGAAAGGAGGACCTCCAACTTACTGTCAATACTCTCTAATCATAAAAAAATGAGAGAAAAAAATTCAAAAACGAAAGAAAATGAAAAAAAATAATTAAAAAAACTTGTTCGTAATTGTGAAAAATAGCTTTTTGGCACAGTTATGCGGAGGGTTTCCTAAAAACCAAGGAACTGGTCAGTGGATTCTCTTTCTAAGTTTCTAATCAAATGGGAGAGCTTGTTGGAATTTTTATGTAATCTAACATTGTCACTGGGAAGAGACATATTTTTGGAGATAGTTTGGTGGCAGTAGATAATCATCTATAGAGATTATGTTCCTTATCAAGTTTGGGATAGTCAACTTGCCCTATTTTTATCCAGCTAGCACCATACTCCCTCTACAACTAATTTTGTTTTTACAGGTTACAATATTATCCCAAAAAAAAGCATTATTTTCAGAACTTGGTGACTATACTTGTCACTTTATTTCCTGCTTCATTCTTCCTTGTTTTCCCCTTCAAACTTAACCCCTATCCCTATTTCTATCATCACATCTAATATTTCCTTTTTTGTATTCCTTCCCATTCTCTAACATCTACCCCGTCCCTATTTTTGTCTTCCCATCTATATTTTCCTAAGGTCTTATTCCTTCCCATTCTCTAAATTTTTCCTGTCCCAAATTCAATTTTTTCCCTCTGTATATCTTTATTTTTATATTCCCTCCCATTCTTATAAATGCACTCTTGTCAACCTATTCTTTATTCCCTCTATTTCTGGGTTCTACCAATTTTTTTTAAAAGC
The DNA here is from genome assembly GCA_031772625.1 of Pinus tabuliformis. Classification (NCBI taxonomy): domain Eukaryota; kingdom Viridiplantae; phylum Streptophyta; class Pinopsida; order Pinales; family Pinaceae; genus Pinus; species Pinus tabuliformis. Next base: position 1,544,613,689 of record CM062820.1, read on the forward strand.
TCCCTATGATTTATGAGTAGCATATTGACAACTTTTGGCATTGAAATTGTTGTATTATAGAGAAGAATAAATCTTCTATTAGCTATGATCCAACACAAGATATCTTTTTCTAGGACATCCAATCAGTTATCATCTTTTGAATAAGTTAAAGTGTGGGGAGTTGATTTCTTTCAGCAAAGTGTAGGAATATTTCATCGGTACAGGAATTTGTAGAGCTTTATTCACTCTATTTCTGCCTACACTGATTAGTTTGTTCAGTAATGAAAATTAAACAGCCACGAGGATATGATTATATGGTTTTAATTCTTGTATATATGATGATTCTACTTCTCAAAGTGGGATAGGTTTTATCTTCATTTTTTATACATATGACTATCTTTAATATAGACCTTTAGTGAAGCAAAAATCATTAGCATGTTTGACTTTTTATAAAACTATTACAAATTTTATTTTTAATAAAAGCAATTAATCTATCACATATTGTAGTAATTAGAGTATTATATACTTTTATAATGGCTATTATCTACCCATTTCATGTCATTATTATGTGAAACCCTAAAGTACAATCTCATCACTGAAGCACTGATGCCTTTGATTCAATTATCATTTTCATTCTCCACCCAAAAGATCGTTGCATGCCCCATAATCATTACTCCTACTATTATCACTTAGATAAAACCCTAGGTGTGGGGGAAAAACTCTAAGGTAACCTCTAACCGCTTTGGGAATGAAGTTGGCCCTTTAATTCGGAGGGGAATCTCTCCTTAAAATCAACTACCCTAGGTCACAATGATAGCATGTTTGTTGAACTATGGCCAGATTGATATAAGGTTGTTGATGTTGGTTGGAATATGGAGAAACATACACACCATTGGATGATGAATTCTAATTTGGCTTAAATTATAGATTGCACTAAAACATTCAGCAAAGGAAAGGTAGCTAAGAAAATATGAACCATTGATTTGTTGTGATGAAATGCAAAATATCAAAAAAAAAAAAAAAAAAAACAAACGGTCCACTGAGAAGGAGCATCAAATAGATGAATTCCAACGCTAGCTTTAGAAGGAACAATGCAAATAATTAATCAATGAACAAAGCATCACAATGAATGAATTTTATTTATTATATCTCTTTTAATCACTAGAAGATGACACATAATGGCAAGAAGAAGCACATTAAATTGGAGAAAACATATTCAAAATACTTAACACATGAATCCTTGCTATAGTTTTTGGTTCTCTTTATTAAAAATATCCAAAAATATACATAGCATGATAGTTTCTTCAATAAGAACTGAACCCTTCTTCATTCTAAAGATTTTGTATTTATAGAAAAATTACAAACTAAAAGCAGGTTTCATGTATGATCTGTTGTTGAAAGTTACTTTTGTTGTGCTAATTTCAACTTCAGAATTAAAAACAACTGCTTAACATTTGCTTCATGTGCATAGGTTTCCTTATGGTGTATGTGAATGATAACATGTAAATTTATCAAGTTTTATGTTAAATTCATGAGAAAAATAGCATGAAAAACAAGTGCTGAACAATACCAATCAAATGTACCGAAAAACATCAAAATAAACACTTAACACAATGTTTTGATGAAGGAGTTCACCCCTCTTGGGCTACATCTCCTTGGTCCAACTTCCATGGCTTGGGCCTCTGTATTATCTCAAAATGGAATTTTTTTTTTTTTTTTTTTTTTTTTTTACAATGCTCTAATTCTCCTAAAACTTGCTTCAATGTGCTCAAAACATCAAAATCATCTAGGAACACCTTTTTTTGATCCCAATTTGGTTGAATTTTGCAAAAGTTATGACCAAAATAGTTTTTCCTAGTAAAACTCCACTAAAACTGGAAGAAATCCAGTTAACTCCACTAAAACTGGAAGAAATCCAGTTAACTCCACTAAATCTGGAGTTACCGCTAAAATTGGGGGACCGCCAGAAATTTTGCCGAACTAAAATGGGAGTTTAAATAACGATAAGCAGAGTTTAATTAAGCACTAACTATGATTAGCGCATAATCCGTGTTTATGGTAAACCATTAGCTGGTAGTTATATAAGAGTGGGTACATGATGGCATTAAATGTTAGTGGTAAATGCCATGGTTTTTGGATAACTGTTAACCATTAACCGCCAGATTGTTTGGTGGTGTTCACATGGAAGGGAGTTATCCTGCAGTTTGGCTCCCTCCTAACCCTCAACCGTAAACTCTTAACACTTTAAATATGTATTGCGACCCATAATGGTTAATTCATAAGCGGTGGTGTAGTGGTAATACGTGGAGTTTGTATAGCACAAGTCCCAGGTGCGACTCCCTAGCTTTCCATAAGATTTTTTTTGCCACTACATGTTGATAGCCTGACCTTTGGGGAGGGACACATGGCAGCCTCTGGGCTTGCCACTTGTCCCCTCCTCATTGGTCCACCTCCATCCAATAAAAACAGGCCACATCACCACACCTGCAGACCAATAGAAATGTGCCACTTGCCGAGACCATATTGAACATTGACCAACCCATTGACATGCCCAGTCACCTGCCATGTCAGGAGTATGGACTGCTGACTGTGCAATGACTGTACATTTTTTGCAAAAATTCTTCTGTTTGGCAAAGCGGACAGAATGCAACATCTCCCTCATACGGACTTTGTTTTGAGTGAAAGGAATTGTGTTAGGATCGTATTACTGAGACAGAGACGTGGTAGTTTAGGTTTTGAGTGATTAAAAGAACTTTTATTTTTGAGCTAAATACTGAGCACCTGATCATTCCTCCTCACTAGAAGCCTTTTGGACCCAAAAATATATTATCAATTGTTCAACAGGTGAGGGTAAAACTCCCTCACCTTCTCGATCTACAACCATTTGGCCTTAGAAGGTTTTTGTCCCTTTAGTCCCACTCGAAGGTATTCGACATTCCCTCTCTTTGAAGTTCTAGTTCTTCTGTCAAGTATGATATCTTGCTAAAGTTCATCAAGATATTCTGACAAGAAATCATTTATTGATTGTAGCTGAACATGCTCTCCTTGATCATCAATCATAGGAGGCTCAAAAAATCTCAAATTCTCAACATTAACAACAGAGTATATTTGCATATAAGGAGGAAAATCTAGCATAAATGCATTGTTACCAATCTTTTCCAGAATTTTAAAAGGACCATAATGGATTGTCTTAAGCTTTTTACCTTCCCCTTGAAGTCTCCCTTTTCTAATATATACCCAAACTTCATCTCCAACTTGAAATTTATAATCAACACGGTGTTTTTCAGGTCGTTCCTTGTAGCTTCTTTGACTCTTTTCCAGTTGTTCTTGCACTGTGTGATGTATCAACTGAATTTACTCAATGAACATTCTTGCCTTATCAATGTCACTATGACCATTGATAGTGACATCTTTCTCAAAGATGAAGTCCAATGGAGATCTTGGTAGGTACCCAAAACATGCCTCAAATGGCAATGTGTTTGTGGAAGAAAGCTTTTCCCTGTTGTATGCATGTTGTATGTAATACAACTGTTCATCCCATAGCTTGGGATGTTGGCTGCAATATCCTCTATGAAGATGAATGATTGTCCTATTGAGCACCTCAGTTTTTCCATTTGTTTGCAGATGAAAGGATTTACTCTTCTTCAACTTAATGTCCATCATGTCCCAAAAATTTGACCAAATATTCCCAACAAATTGAGAATCTCGATCACAGTCTTACAATGGAAGTAGGAAGACCAAAATGAACCCAAATATTTTGAAAGAAAAGATGAGTTTTTTGTTCAGCTGTAATTTTCTTTTTACATGGTGTTAGAATACACATCTTGCTGACCCTGTCTACAACTACATACAAGTAATCATGACCTTTCCTTGACAATGGAATACCTCCTACAAAATCCATTGATATAGTCTCCCATGGACGTGAATGTACTGGAAGTGGAGTGTACAATCCTAGTTTCCTATTTCTAGGCTTACTTGTTGCACACAAAGAACATCCTCTAATGAAAAGAGATATATTATCAAACATGCGTGGCCAATAACAATACCTTTGGAGATTCACTAATGCCTTGCCTACACCAAAGTGTCCAGTAATCAATGAAGTGTGCACCTCCCTTATGATACTGTTTATTTCTCCTTATGGAATACATAACTTGCCTAAGTGATACAAAAAATGGTTATGTACATGGTAATCTAACTCTTCAATTTGGTTTCCTTGCCTCAAGCTTGAATACACATCTTGAAATTAATTATCATATGCATATTTCTCAATGTAACTTTCATGTAAAACTGAATTGTGCTTGAGTAAAATAGTCGAATTTACAATAGGCCTAGAAAGCATATCAGCTACCTTATTGTATATTCCCTTTTGTACTTGATAACCAGATGAAACTGTTGTAGAAAACCCATCCATATGAAGTGTTGTGATTACCAAAACTTTGACTGTGACTATAAGTACTACAATGGTTGATGGTCGATATGGATAATGGTCTCCTTCCTCATCAAGTAGTGTTTCCATTTTTTGACACAATGTACCAATGCATAAAGTTCTTTCTCATAAGTGGGATAGTTAGTCACAACACCATTAAAAATTTCAGAATGAAATGAAATGGGCTTACCATGCTGCATAAGAACACCTCCCATGGCATAATCACTAGCATATTTTTGAATCTCAAATGGTTGTCTAAGATCCGAAAGAGCCAATATCGGTGTTGAATTGATCTTTTGTTTTAAACAAGGAAAATTTTAAGGATGGAAATTTTTCTTGAAGTTTAAAAACATTGGAGAATCTCATTAATCCTAATATGCAAACTATAAAATGTTTATTGATATATTCGTAAAATTATTCAAATTTATAATGATATTATATATAGTCTCTATATAATGTTGGCAATTTGTAAGGTAAAAAAAATTTATACTCTAAAATTTAGGCAAATCATCTTTTATAAAATTGGAAATTGGCGAATATTTTTTGTGGAAAAATCATGGAAAATTAGCCCACTCGGTGAACATTAGCCCCTAAAAATTTTCATTGTTTTAAAGAATCAAGTGCTTTCTACTATACATCTCTATAATGGAAGACTTTCTTGACACTAGTCAATGCATGTAGTGGAGTTACAATGGAAGAAAAATTAGCAATAAATTTCCTCCAATATTGTGCTGCCCCTAGAAAGCTTCTTACCTCTATAACTATATTGGGCTTGGGCCAATTCAGAATGACCTCAACCTTAGAGGGCTCTATCTTCAGCTCATCTCCCCCAACAATGTGTCCCAAATACACTAAAGAAGTCTTGGCAAATTCACACTTTGACATCTTTAAAAACAATTGTTCTTTTCTCAATACATCAAATACTTTGTGCACATGCATGACATGTTCATTTATGGATTTTCTGAATATGAGAATATCATCTAAGTAAACAATGACAAAGTCATCTAGAAATGGTCTGAATACATCATTCATAAGTCTCATGAAAGTAGTTGGAGCATTCGTAAGACCGAAAGGCATAACAAGCCATTCAAGCAATCCTTGTTTAGTTTTAAATGTGGTTTTCCAAATGTCCTCTTTAGCTAATCTAAATTGATGATAACCACTTCGTAAGTCGAAATTAGTGAAATACTTTTCATACCTCAATTGATCAATCAAATCATCAATTCTTGGGAGTGGATAATGGATTTTTACTATTATTTTGTTCAGTGCACGAAAATCCACACACATGCTCCAAGTCCCTTCCTTCTTTGGCACCAACAGAATGGGCGAACCACATGGAAAAGTAGATGGTCGTATGATACCTTTGTTCAGAAATTCTTGAATTTTCTTCTTGATTTCCATGGTCTCCATGATCGACATGCGACACATGCCAACGTTTGGAAGTGGAACATCCTGCTGCAGTTATATCTCATGCTAAATTCCCCTCTTGGGAGGTAACCCCTTTGGTTCCTGAGACATCTCACCATGCTTGCTTACCACATCAAACAAATCATATTTCAACTTATCATCACAATCTTCAAAAAATTCATAATCAATATCATTATTTTTATTGATCATGAGAAGCACACAATTTTTACTTGCATTTACTAGTCTCTTCATTTGTCCTGCATTAACCAAAGAAATATTTAACTTTTTGCGATGGGATCTCACAATATACTCCACTCCATCCTTTACAATTAGATATTTGTTTTCATGGCGATAAAATACCGCTTTCCTATCATAAAAATATGGGCTTCCCAAAATGATTCCTAATATTTAAAGTGGAACTACATCTAACTCAACTTCATTAATAAACTTTTCAGTAATGGCAAACCTCAATAAGCATTTCCTTGTAACCTGTAAATTTGCATTATTGACTATCCAACCCAATGGATATGGCTTGTGATGAAGTACAGTTTCAAGGTTAAGCTTTTGACCAAGTCTTCTGAAATTAATTTCGATTGTGACCCACTATCAAATAATTCATCAATCTTTGTATGATTTGAAATTACCCTTACATGGAACAATTCTATCCTTGATTCTTCATTTGGAGTGTTGTTGTGACTATATGAGGAACTAGTGCTTGCCATAGCTTCTTTTCCTTTTGTGAAGATGGATGAAATCTTGGTCTCATCATCAGAATCTGATCCAAGATCATGTTGTGTGGTAGCGGTCGTCTTTTGTTTTCCCTTATTGTTTGGTTTCTTAGTCCTTAGCTCGGGATGTAATTTCCAACAAGTGGGTTTCATCATGCCCATATTTGGAACAATGTTGGCATATAGCTTTCTCCCCTTCTTTATTCAAACTTGCATTCTTCTTTCCCTTCCATTTTCCACCCTTCTCTTTCTCCTTACCCTTGAATGGCTTCTTCTTACTACCCTCTTCCTGAATGCTCCTTCCTCTTGCTTCAAGGTGTGTGGCATGCACACATACCTCATCCAAATTACTTGGATTGAACATAAGGATAGTATGTTTTAAGTAGTAATGTAAAACCCCAATATATTTCAACAGTGTATCTTGGGAATTCAAATTTACTCCTAACAACAAAGCCCTCTTCCAAAACTCCTGGGTATAGTCTTGAAATGTTTGGCCCTTGAGTTGCCTAAAATTTTTCCAAATCATTATGGATTTTTGCATATAGGCTAGAGGATAAAACTATCTTTTAATTGTAGAAATAAATTCGACCCAAGAAATGGGCATCTTACCATGAATTGTCATTTCCTCTTGAGTCTTTGCTTCCCACCAAGCTAGTGTTGCTCCTTCTAGCCTCAATGAAGCCAACTGGATTTTTATGTCATCTTCTTGAAGGTTTTGAATTCTGCAATAAGCCTCCAATTGTCGAATCCAATTGTCTAACTTTTCTACCTTCACCTCGCCATTGTACATGGGAAGTTTAAAATTAATTTCCAATTTGAGTAAGGGAGTTTTTTCCTTGGGGGTTTTGAATGAGTATGAATAGTTTTTGTGGTGGAAGTGGAAGATGATGTTGTCTGAGATGGTGAGGATGAAAAAGATGATGAGGAAGATGAAGATAGTGGATATGGAGGAGGCTTTCCTCCATTACCCTTTGAATCATTCTTTTCATCTTTTTTATCTCCTGAGCTTCCCTCTCCATGTGGGGGCTTAGAACTCTCTCCAACCATTCTAGTATTCCTCTCTTCATAGAGGACTCTAACCATATCAGTTAGGTCATAGAAATATTTCTTGAATGCTTCCTCTTCTAAAAGACCTTTAGTCTCTCTTGCTCCAAACATGATGTCCTTGGATTCAAGCTCAGCTTCTGGTACTACTTGTACCTCCTCAATCTCTATTGAAGGTAAAACTTGAGGTGTTTCAAGTGCAGCTGGGATTGGAACTTTGGGTGGAGATTGTGGCCTTGCGCTCTCCTTCTTTCGGGCATTACCTCATGAGTTGCAACCAATAGTTTCCCTTCTCCTCTCTGCAACTTTAACCTTGTAAGCATCACAAACTTGCAACCATTAAAACCCTACTTGCACAAAACTCAAGCAATAAAGCAAATAACCTTTTCTCTGATACCAACTTGACTTGTTTTTCATTCTATTTTGCTAATTAATTTAACATAAAACTTGATAAATTTACCTGTTATCATTCACATACACCATACGGAAACCTATGCACATGAAGAAAATGTTAAATAGTTGTTTTTAATTCTAAAGTTAAAATTTGCACAACGAAATTAACATTCAATAACAGATCACTGTATGTTCTTAATTACAAATTTATAAACATAAAGAGTGTATCTGAAATATATAAACTCATACATATCTATATTAAAACTATAAAAATCTACTAAAATATCGGCTACAAACTGGGGTCAAAATCGTTGATTGAAATTTTGCCTGGTTTCTTGGAACTTGTGCCTCATACCCATGCTAAAAATAGTATCTATTATGCATCTCCTCTTTTCGAGATTTCCTGATCTACTAGCACTGACCAATCCACTAATACTCTTTCAAAACTGGATAAGGGCCAGGATCTCTGATGGGATAGTTATCAGTGCTTTTATAAAAATTGATACAAAATTACGTTAACACTGAAACTATCAATGCTTATCATGATTTCGTAGTGCAAATCCCTGACATTGAAATTGTCAACACTCATCAAAATTTAACCGTGAAAATCATTGACATGCTAGTTATCATCTTTCAGTCAAAATTCCATCTAAAAATTTTGTAATCAAAATTGAGTTGTGAAAATAACTAGTTGAGTGTGCTAGTTTCCTCTAGTAGGATGTCTACATTAGTTTTTCTTTGTTTCTTAGTCCTTTGGGCCTATGTGTTAACCTTTTTCCTTGAGAATTCAATCTTCTTGGGTTTCTTTGAGCCTTTGTACTCCTCCTTGTTTATAATCAAGTCTTTTTGAGGATTTTTGTCTACATCAAATACCTCCTTTGCCAACTGAGGGTTCTGGTTCAGTTTAATCTTCAATCTTATATTATTCCCCGACCTTTTATGAGTCCCCTTTCCACCTCTAAACATTTTAGATAAGGTGGGTTCTTTATCATTTTGTGTCTACTCTGTCTCAAGCTCAATCATTTTTCCCTTTCCCTTATTTGTTGATTTACTGACTTCTATTTCTACAAGTAGATGTACACTTGGAGAAGGGGAATCTTTTGTTTCTCTCATCCCATCATTCCTCCTTGTATAAACCTTTGTCAAGTCAGGAAATAAAGGAGAAATTAGTTCTACTTTTTCTAACTCCTGATTTGCATTAATGAGGTCCCCCATTCTAGGTTTTGGGGTTGTTTGATTTTCTTTCTTCCTTTCTTTCGACCCTCTTTTGGTTTTATAGTTTCTTCAAACCCTCCCAAAAACAGAAAATGTTCCCAAGTTCTACCTACTTTTCTCAAGCAGTTTTCAATCAATAGTTTAATTAGACCCTTACAATATATGAAATGAGAGGAGGCATTGGGTCTTTCCCTAACCCTAACAGACATGTTATTCAAACTCATCAACAGAAAATAGGGAGTGTTCATCCTAACCTGACCTGTCATGTGGAAAAGAAACCATAAGTGGTAGAAATTCACTTTATTAAAGCGTCCCTCGCATGTGAAGTAATATTGTGTGATACACAGGAGATAATGCCATTCATCCTTCTACGAGGACCTCTGAATTTCCGAATTCCAACTCTTCTCCTTAAACTGATCCTTTAGGAAAAATGGCACATCAATTCTGGCCAAAACATGAATCTTGAAGGTTCTTTCACCATCTACAGGTAGGCCCATCACTTCTGTAATTACCTCCTCCATGACAGGAAAAAATATTCCCCCGACATTAGCTTACTAACCATTAAAACCCTTCGCAAAATCCCTGGCAACTCCATCGCGATAACCTGTACAGTGAAAGAATAATTTTTCCCACCCCGCCTCCCGGAAATGTTGATGAACCTCCATGTAGATTTCAAGCAGGTCTGGACCTTTAGGCTCCTCTAGGTAGTTTCCACTCTTTCCCATAGCCTCACCGTTAAATAGTAGCACAAGAAATGAGAGTGGCATTCGATCTAGGGTTTATAGGATAACTTAACAACTTATCCTCCTTTGGCATTAAACATAAAACCAATTAATCATTCATTGTACAGGTTTTACCATTTGAAGAATATTATTTTACAACGCAACAACTGGTAAATTGCATAACACAATTGACATGTTAATACAAAAAATATTAACGTGCAATCATGACTTTTTTAGCCAAACATTACCTCTTGAAGTCAGAACCCAGAAACCCATCACATCACATCACCATCTGACTTATCATCGCTCACATAATAGATGATTGTTCATACGTTGACATGTGCTCCATCAATGCATTATTTGGACATAAAAAAGAATTGAATTTTTCCTTTAGCATTGATACTCCAACTGTTATGTTCTAATTGGCCATTTTTACACATATGCGCCACTACTATGAATGTCGATGCATTTTTATTTTGAGAACTTACAATATCACTGATATTCTACCTGTCAACATTTTAACCCTATTTTTTACAAATCAGTGCTAACACTAAAACTATCAACACTTTAAAATTATTTTTATAGATCGATGCTGACACTGAAATTGTCAACAATTTAAAACTATTGACTAAAATTGTGATAACACCTACATTAATTTTTGGAAACTTAACTTAAATATATTATTCATAACCATCATTCGTGTCAAATCTTGAGTTCCCATTATATCCTTGTTGGAGATTCAAAATTTTTGGGTGGCGTTTGAATTCTAATGAGTAGTAATTTCAGTCTTATGAATCTAGAAAATTTTGGCATGCATTGTATTGGGCACATTGTGTCTTCTACCTGGACCATGAATTTGCAGTGAGGAATCATTCCTACACCTATCAATTCAAGTTTATTGAGGGGTTGTGAGTCGAAGAAATTGTAATTGCAAGTTTTTAATTTAGTGAGGTAGTGTGCGCTCAGTGTTAATTGTGGTGATAGATTGAGAAGAGTGCCATGGAACCCGTGAGAATGGAGCCTTGGTTGGTTAAGGAGGTCGAAGAAACACTTGAGTATCAATCCAACCTCTAAATTCTAAAACAGGTGGGATGGCTTCCTTTTCTATAAAAATTCGATGGCTTTTATTCAGCTATTTGTTATAGCACCATTTACTACTCTTGGTACTCTGATGCTCTGATTATGGCCTAGGGAAACCCTTCCTTCCAAACTTGGTCCAAAATCTAAAAAACAATGTTTTATTCCCTATACGCTACTTTTCCCTGTGATAAAAGTGTGTACACGTAGGTCGGCATATATCCAACCTATGTACATATGTTAAAACACTTTAAAAAATTAAATTTCCTTAATTTCGAGCGGAGTTCACGACTTTTACCTGTTACTCACCTCCTATTACCTGTGGCCCAATTGTTTCCCAACTGAAAAAACTAATTTGGAGAAATATAAATAAACCTCCATGGGAAGGCCTTAAGGGAGAAGATATGAGATATTGATACTATAGTGAGATTATCCCTGATCGAGTCTGGAAAATCCCTGTGCCTCCTGCACTCCCCAAAGCTTCAGGAAATCCTTGTTTCCTTGTTATAGATATCCTACATATTTCTTGAGATATCCTTGTATTGGTGTTGGAGGAAGTTTGCTGAAGGTCGGGAAAGGATGGATCTGGATGACGTTTCCGCTTGGAGCCAGAGAAAGACTCAGGTTGTATTTCTCCACTTTACTTGTAGCTAACTTCAATAAAAGGAATGTTGTTCTGTTTTTGATGTTAAATATGTTTATGCATCAAGTTATGTTGTAATTCATTTATGAATCTTATATTGATGTATAATTAGTCATTCATTTATACGATTTAAAGTTAATATCATGAACATGCTTTATGTTTCTACTATTGTGTATGTTCCATTTGAATAATTTTCAAGTTTCAAGAACATCGGGAGAAGCTCAGGGTTTGCACCCTGCGGGATCTACCCAAACAAAGGACATCTAGGTAAGGAAACTCCTACATGGTTTAGTAGAATAATCATTTTTGTTCATTGCATGAGCATTTCTTGTTGTGGTTTTCCCTCTGCTCTGTTGGGGTTCTCAACCCAAAGCCCTAGGGTGGTTTCCCCCGCAATAGAATTGGCGACTCCACTAGGGATAACAATTTTGTTATTCCTAGTTTGGGTTGTTTGTTTTCAATCGAGGTTCAGTTTCTTGATTGCTTACTTTTACAGTATAGTTTGGTCCATTAGTGTCATAGGCATAGGTCTAATATTCTTGATCATACCTTGATTTTTGTTTTTCCTAATAAAGCTTTGTATATGTTGTTTTCTTTGATTACAGTAGCGTATAAACGTAGGTTTCCTTAAATCAGACTCGTGTATACACGAGTTTCCTATATTAGAAACGTGTGTGCACGCTCCTGTGTCTTTACAAAGTAGCGTATGCAATTTTCTTGGATTGTTTTTTTAAATCTTTTTACCCAGTTAGTTCTTTTGCTTGGTGGTTTATGTTGTTGTATGGTCATCTGTTGTCTGGAGAATTCGTTTTTCCTGCAAGATTTCTTTTGAAAAATATCCTTCTCATTGAAAATATTTGGCCTAGGATTTCTTCTTAAGCAAATGTTTAGTTTGTATCTTGGGTTCAAGGCTTTGTTTGAAGTTCTTGGTTGTTCTGGTCTTCCAGAATAGAAAATTGTTTCAATTTTGTTTCCAACCCTGATTTCAAGTGCCTTGCTTTGCTTCCCCTTGTTTGGTGGCCATGTTGCTTTTCTTTATTTTTGAGAGTCTTTTTTAAAAGCTGGAAAATATTTCTTTCTTGACATTTTTGTCAGTTTGTCGAAATCTTTTGATGCTATTTGGGTCAGTTTGTACAAGTTCGTAGTCTTTCTTGTTCAAGTTTTATTCATTTTCGAGTTTATAACTTGTGAGATTGAAAGACTCCTTGTGCCTATTTATTGATATTTCGAGTTTTAGTAGTACTTTTGTGACCTCAAAAAGTTGTTTTGTTCCATTTAAAAGAAAAATCTCAAAAAACATTGCTTTTGTTTTTCTTTTTCCAAGTTTTTGGTTTTTGGTTTCTTTTGTTTTAGTGTTGAAAAGCGAATTGAGATCTTTTGCGATTTTTTCTGCTTGCTTTGAAGAGATATTTGTGTTCAAATTTTTTCCCTCTTCATTTTAAGTTGGCTTATTGTCTCTATAAAGAGTTACATTTTCTTATGAGTTTTGTTTAGGATCTTACATCATCATTGTAATTTGTAGTTCATTTTAAGGCATTGTTAGTCTTTTTAGCTTTTGGGTGTGTGTGGATTGTTTCATAAAAGAAAAGAAAAATATTTTGCTTATATATAAGTTTTCGTAGAACCCAAGTAGAGATCACTCTTCATCGAAGAAAATGACTGCATTCATATAGTTAGTTTTCTATTGATTTCTTTTGCATCATAAAAACATCATCAGTTTCACTCTCGTAATTCCCCTGACTTAAAGAACAACTATATAAAATCAAGTGATTAATAAAATGAAATAGAACTTTTATTGTTGTCATTAACAAACACTAACAAGTTTAGGTTCATTACAGCCTTGGGTTAGATGAGTGGAGAGTTAACTCTCCAAGGCCAGTCAAATTACAAAACGTAGAAGTTGAATAAAGAGCAAACCCCAATATCGTTAGAAAGATAGAGAAAGCTTCGTGACTAGGAGTTAAGCACGAGGGAGAGTGAAGACAAGGAAGAGAGATACCCCCTATCCAGCTTCTTGTATCCTGCCTCATGACTATTCTGCCCAGCTTTTGATACGAGTTGGTATCCATAGTTGCCTTTCCTAGGGATCGCATAGGTGGTTGCCGAGGCGAATCTCGTGGCACCTGAGGCTGACGTTGCATCACATTCAACAGTACTTCTAGAGGGTACCCTTGCAAAGCTTGGGTGCTTGACCCAACAAAGGCTGTTGTCTGGAGGTCAGCATAACTTCCTCTGATACCTTCGCTAGTATGCCTGGGGCGTAATTACCCCAGTCTATTTTCGGAAGGCCCTTGATTTTGGCTTTCTTGTAATTTGGTGTCCAATCCTAATCAACCGGAGAGGAAATACTTGAAAGTTATTTGATTGCTTGTATCTTTAGGGACTTTTTAGAGAGTGCTCTTTTCTCCTAGTTGGCCTAGCTTTAAACCCTTTTGAGTCTTTAAGTGGATTTATTTAAAATAATTCAAAGTGGCTCATCAACCAGCTCGTCGGTCTAGGAGACTTTGTGGGCTATCACCTATGAGTCCTGAGACTTCTCCTCGAAGGCGTAGGAGAAATACTTCCAGTGGTTTTCAACCACTGGAAGTAGGTGCATCATAGATTGATCCTCTGGTTGGAGTCATTGATTCATAAGATAGACCTGGTACAAGTAGAGAGTTAGAAAGGAACACTCCAGTTCTTTCTCGAGTCCTCTTCCAGTCGGAAGATAATATTGAGGTCAAAGAGATTTCACAGTCTATTTTGGATCCTAATTCTCCTCTTCCTCCTAATCATCCAAACGTTTTATTATACATCAGAACTTCGACCAATAGGCCTTCAAGCCTAGGTTTACATCAATCTATTCCTTCTATGACCACTGTTGGAAGCATGGCATCCACGACGAGTGCTATGAGTAGGTAAACTCTTGTATCTGTACAAGGAGGAGGAAAACTTTCTATACCTTCTGTTACTCCTAGCACTGTTATATTTGGTTCTACTTACATTCCATCATCGAGTGGAAGTTCTCAAGTTGTTGCCTCTGGCATTGACTTTTTCCCTTTTGGAATGTCGACCAGCACAATTCCTTTGGTTCTGTTGAGTATTCCATCAGCTGCCTCCACATCCATGGCAAGTGGATCAACTTCTTTTCATGGTTTCCCATTTAGGGGTGGTCATATACCACATTCCAACCCAACTGTGGGATCCATGCCTTTTTCCTTTTCAGGTCAAGGTTATAATCCATTTCAAAGTTGGACAAACCCTGTAGTTAGTGGGTTAGGAGCCGGGAATCAATATTATTTTAGCCAATAGGGGAATATTCCATATTCTTCTATCAATTCTTTTCAAAACTTTTCTCCCTATGCTAACACATGGAATCCTTATTAGGGGCTTTCTACTCCTTTTAACACTTCTTTAGGGGGTAACTTTACTAGTTATGGAGGATTTTCAGCAGGAGTTGGTCAAAATCCAAATTTTGCTGGACCACAAGGGGCTCCTTATGGTTCAGTTGGGTCTATGAATTACTTCAGGCAACCTGGTGCCTTCACAAATCCAGGTCATTCTTTTTAGAACATTGGGAGTTCTGCCCACACTGGGTGGAATCCTCAGGGTCTGCCACAACTCCCTTTTCTGGCAATGTTAAACTTGCCAGATCTCACTAAATTGACTAATGATCCAATTAGGTATAACCTAGTTTGGCCTCCGATCCCAACCAAACTTCCCTCCAATATCCCAAAATTCGAGGGGAAGACTGGTGAAGATCCGGGTGACCACGTAACCACCTTCCACTTATGGTGTTCGTCCAAACTCTTGATAGATGATTCAATCAAGTTGAGATTATTTCAACATACCGTAACTGGAAATGTGGCTAAGTGGTACATAGACCTAGCAAGGGGCACCTTCACTTCTTTCGGTGATTTGGCTACTATATTTTTGAACCAATTTCAATTTCTTGTCTGATATGATGCCGAACTGAGCTTCTGGCTAATTTCCAACAAGATCAGGCAACTCACGTTTGTATCATATCCAGGAATGGAGGAGAAGGAAGAGTCTCATCAAAGCCAATATCCCACAAGAATTCCTTCTTGAATGGTTTCTTAAATCATTACAATCTAAGATCTCTAAGGACGTGTCCCTCTCCGGTATTTTCACTGAAGAGCAGGCTATTTTCAGGGCCCAACAATTAGAACTGACCTATTCTTAGTCTAGGGTTCTCCAAAAAGTTCTGCCTGATGCTCCTAGATCCAAGGTGGGTACAGCCAAACCGAAGCCAAGTCCCCACGTTGATGGGCTAGTCAGATCAATTGATGTTAACACAGTTGACCTATTGAATCAATTGAAGCAGTTGTCTTTACAAACTGCTTCCTCTATGCGGGCATCACCATCCACATCTACACCTTCTCAACCTATGTCTATAAACACCGTCCAAACTTCTAACCCAAAAGAAAATCAAAAATTCGATGGAAAGGAGAAAGGACGAGGCGGGAAGAAGAACCAGGATGGAAAGGGCAATGCACGCAAACCCGGTAATGATGCCGGAGAGGGTAAGAAAGAGTCCAAGAAAAAGGTAAAATTTCCATGCAATTTATGCAATGGGGATCATTTGACTCATCTCTCCCCTAAGATCCAAGATGCTTATTAGTGCAACAGGGCTCTTCTAGCTCCCAGGTTGTTCTCACTAACCCTTTTACCCAAGGGCAGCAATTACTTACTGGCGCAAATTCTAATGGTACCCCCACAGTGGGAAACTAGGAAGGGGAAAATTCATCAAATGTCTATATGATGAGCTCACATATCTATGTCACTATGCGATCACGTGATTATGTTGAATCAGAATCATCTAAGGCTAAGTCTGCTTCTAATGCCTCAGAGCTGCTCCATATTGAGAGGCCCTCTGTTGTGTTTATACCTCAAATGCCGAAAGGCTCCACGAAATGCTTGACCATTAACCCTAATGTTAGGGTAGCCAAGAGCTACTCGATTGTCAAGGATCTGGCTGAAATTCCTTATGCTGTGTCAACTTTAGAGGTACTCCAATCGTGTCCTGCTCAGAGGAGTGCTTTGCTCTCGGCAATCAAAGTAGTAGATCCAAAAAATTCTCTCATGCTCACTTTTGATATGTCAAACATCAAAAAGAGACTTCCCCATCATATGGCTTTCTAGATAAATTCTACATATCGAAAGAAAAACATCTTTCGAACAGTTATAGTGAGGGATTTTCCACATGTGTGATGTCCATGTCATGTTGGAAGGCCATTGGATCACCTCAATATGTTCCTTCATCGACTCTCTTGATGACATTTGATGGACATTCTCATAGGCAGCAATTATTCCAGCCTTTCCCATATATGTTGGGAGAAAGGTGGTAAATATTGAGGTAGAAATTGTTGATGTGAACCTGGATTACAACCTCCTCTCAGGTAGGAATTGGATTTACGAGATGGATGCCATAGTTTCATCATTATTTCTAATTCTTTGTTTTCCTCATGAGGGAAGGATTGTAAAAGTTGATCAAATGGATTATTCTTCGGGTGATTCTCACACATCCTCTAACTCTACTGTTCCATCAGTGGACAATCTTAGGCAACCTATTGAGAATTTAGGAGTTGGGATTTACTCTTATTTAATGGGTAGTTTCAATCTCCCTGCTCCTTCAGCTAGAATCAATGTTATTTCATCCTCCAGGGGACCTTCTCGAAGAGATTTCTTTCGAACTCATTATTTTTCTGAACCTTGGCCTTTACCCTCATCTACCACCACATTAGATGGAGGGTAGGTAGGTGGAATGGCATGTCCTATGTGTGCACGAAAAGTTACTTATCAATCTATTGTTAACTTTGCAGACTCCCATCCTACTCCTTTCTCACCAAAGGAGTTAGATGGATATGTGGCTCTGGCCTGGACCCTTGAGTCAACTTCAGCTCAGGATTGATTAAATACACTCTTACCATCTAAGGAAGCAATTCTAGAAGAAATTATGGGTGTTGATAGACCATGGGATGATTTACATCATCATTCATATTTCCTCCCTCATTTGCAAGAAATTGAGTCAAGTTTGTCCAGTCCATCTACTAGTGATGTTCATATAGTTTTAAACCCTTTGGCCCCAGCACAGTTTTTTGCCGAAGAACATATTATCTAACGAATTGTACCTATGAACATCTCTAGGAATCCTAACATAATCGAAAAATGTCTTCATCAAATCTGACTATTACCCTAAAGAATTTAAAATTTACACCGATCTCTTCAAAGAGTTTCGTGATGCGTTCACTTGGTCTTATGAGGAAATGCCTAGAATAGATCCATTTATAGCCTAGCATGAGATCAAGACATATGAAAATGCTAAGCCTATTCATCAAAAACTTCTACCAGTCAATCCTAGAAAATAAGCAGCTATTAAAGCTAAAGTTGAAAAGCTACTTAAGGCAGGATTTATATACCTCATTCCTCTGACTGAGTGGGTCTCTAATCCAGTCCCCATAGATAAAAAGCAAGGAATGATTCAAATATGTACTGAATTTAGGGACCTAAATAAGGTTTTTCTGAAATACAATTACCCCATGCCCTTTATTGATCAAATTATTGATGAATCTGCGAGTAATGAAATTTTTTCGTTCATGGATTGATTCTATGGTTACAATCAAATTACTATCCATCCAGAAGATCAACACAAGACAACCTTTATTTGTCCTTGGGTATGTTTGCATACAAAAAGATGCCTTTTGGCCTTAAAACTACTGGAGCTACTTTTCAGCGGGCCATGCCTTATGCTTTTCATGACATAAAACACGTTATCAAAGCATATCTAGATGATTTAGATGCTCGTTCTCGAAAGAGAATTGATCGTCCTAAACAACTTCAGTTGATCTTTGAACAATGTTGTTTTTATAAAATCCAGTCAAATCCGAATAAGTGCGCTTTCGCCATCACATCCAATTAGTTGTTAGGATTCATCGTATTGACAAAGGGGATTCATGTTGATCCCTTCAAGGTTGAAGCAATACTTCAGTTACCTCCCCCGTCTTCCATTTGTCAACTTCAAAGTCTCCATGGAAAGGCAAATTCCTTGAGGAAATTCATAGCAAATTATGCCAAGATTACAAAAGGATTTTTGCATTTGCTTAAGAAAGGAGTCCCATTTTTTTGGGATGATTTCGCGTAACGATATTTTGATGCTTTGAAAAAAGCATTAACTTCTTCTCCATTATTGAGTCCACCTGATTATAGCAGAGACTTCCTTTTGTATCTCGCTACAGCAGAATCAACCATTGGTATGGTTCTGGTTCAGGAAGATGATGCTTTCTGTGAGCATGTAATCTACTACCTAAGTCGAGGCTTGGTAGGTCCTGAACTACGCTATTCTCCCATTGAGAAATTGGCTTTGGTAGTTGTCCATGCTGTCCAGCAGCTTCAGCATTACATTCTACTTTGAAAAACATTCGTCTTAGCAGCTATCAATCCATTTCAGTTTGTCCTCAGTAGGCGAGTGATTGGGGGAAAATATAATAGATGGATTGTCATTTTGCAAGAATTCGATCTTGAATTCATGTCGGCTAAATCTAAGAAATATTTAGTATTTGTAGAGTTGATATCAGAGCTGCCTTGTGAGGAAGAAATTATTCATGAGGAAAATTTTCCCGATGAACATTTATTTCTCATTTCTTCACAAGATCCTTGGTATGGGGATATCATTATATATCTCCAGACTTCGAAGTTTCCACCTGCTTTCTCCAAATATGAGCGTAGAAAGTTGTGTCACCTCGCTAAGAATTATGTTATTATAGGTGACACATTATATTGTCGCGGGATTGATTCAATCCTTAGGCATTGTTTGACTTTGGAAGAAGCTGAGTCAGTTCTTAATGATTGCCATAGTGGAGCTTGTGGCGGTCATCTATCGGGGCTTGCAACAGCCCAAAAAATTTTGCGAGTAGGCTACTTTTAGCCTTCGATTTTCAAAGATTGTATTGAAGTATTCAAAAGATTGTCAAGTCTATACTTGGAAAATGCATGCACATCCAGCTACGCTTTTCCCTGTTATCACTGTTGGTCCTTTCACGAAGTGGGGCATTGATTTTACTACTTGTAATCTGCCTTCAGCAGGGAATCACAAGTACATCATTGTAGCCGTAGACTACTTTACAAAGTGGGCTGAGGCCATGCCTACTTTCAAAAACGATAGTGAAACAATGACCTTATTTCTCTTCAATCAGGTTATTTCACGATTTGGTATCCCTAAAGAGATTGTCACTGACCATGGTAGTCATTTCCAAAATCAACTGATGTCCGAATTGGCTCTCAAGTTGGGTTTCTGGCAGGAGCATTCATCTCCATATTATCCTCAGGCCAATGGGCAAGTTGAAGCCATGAACAAGTCCCTTAAAATCATCTTGCAAAGGATGATTAACAAAGCTCGATCCAATTGGCACATCATGTTGTATCCGACACTTTGGGCATATCGAACATCAATTAAGACTGCCACTGGTTTTACTCCTTTTCAACTAGTTTATGGGTTGGAATCTATCTTTCCTATTGAATGTGAAATTCCTTCTCTTAAGCTAGTTGTTGAACTTCTTCCAGAGACTTCTAGTCTCGAGGAACGCCTCATTCATTTGGAGCATATTGATGAGCTGCGTCGAGGTGTCGCCATAACAAATGAAGCCCATAAAAAGAGGGTAAAAAATCAATATGATTAAGTTGTCCATCCTCAAAGTTTTTCTAAATGTGACCTTGTCCTGGTCTACGATCAAGACAAAGACGCCCTGGGGGCAAGCAAGTTTAAATATATGTGGTATGGTCCCTTTATAGTCAAGCACATTTTGAAAAAGGGGGGTTATGAATTATTTGACTTTGAAGGAAACAAGTTGGCGGAGCCCCGAAATGGGCTCTACCTTAAGAATTATTTTACTTAGGCTTCAACCAAGCACTTACTTGTTTGTATATATTGTATGTTTGTACATATCTATCTAGCATTTTTAGTGATGTTGATATTTTTTATCTTCTTTGGCAGGTATTGATGGACGATTCAGTATATCTAGGATTCACCGATGGTGTGAGTAGGCATACCCGAAACCTTGCTTCCATGGCTTGGGTGATTTATTATCCATCTAGCTAGTTGATGGTTTCGAGAGGAGTATGTATCAGTCCTACTTCGAATAATATTGCCGAATATATTGTTGTTATTAATTTGCTATCTGAAGCAATATCTCTTGGTATTGATTCATTAGTGGTTTATTTAGACTCACAACTGGTGGTATCTCAGTTGAATAACACTTATCGGGTACGAGATCCCTATTTGTATTGCTAATTTTTTAGAGTGAGATTGTTGCAACGATCATTTGTTTATATCACATATGTTCACATTCCATGATCAGAAAATTCATTAGCAGATTCTATTGCTAATCAAGCATTAGATTGGCATATAAATCATTCATCAAATTAAAAAACATCAAAAATAATCAAAATTTCATCTGAATATATCATAAAATCACCTGTATATAGATAGAGTGTTTGTGTCCAAAATAATATACAAAAAATTGGGAAAAAATGCCCTACAAAATTTGGGCTTATGCCCATCATCATGTCCAATCATAAAAATATCTGATCATCTATCTAGTTGGCTTAGGATGAGTAGCCAACAAATAAGCAACGGCATTGGCTACATGCCGGAATAGCCACACCCAGTGTCGTGGTACTCCTACCACGCGATGCTGCATCTCCTCGTGTGGATTCTCTATGGATATTATGGGTACTTGGTGAGTCATCCTCACCAAGTTCCTCTGAACTACATGGAGAACTCTCTCTGTCTCAGCTGCATCCCCTTCGACATCTCTTCCATGATGCCTATGTCTGGGAAATCCATCAGGTCTCACTGGTCCCACATCTGAAACATGATCAATATATTTTGTAAGTGTCTTGTCTCATCAAAAATATTTTTAAGTTCATTAAAAATCCAAAAAATCTTAAAAAATATTAAAAATTAAAAATTGTTACCTATGGCACCCCATGCTGCATTCAGTGGTAACACTAAATCTGGATCTCCTCGAAAATCCATCCCGGCATAGGGGTAGTCATCGACTGTGATGACCTGTTGATCCCACCATGCGAAAAAATCGTCATCAAAAGTCATCCTGGCCGCATCGCCACCCCAAGGCATTTCTTCAGGTCAACCCATCTACCCATTCGTAGATCTCCAGGGTTGTTAATAGTCTATAATACCTTGGGTTGAAACCCAGGTACTTTCTCAAAGAAGAATGAGCATAAGATTGTGCCATATCCAAAATTCTTTGTCTGACCCTTCTAAATGGAGGTTAGTTGGTTCTTCATATTGGTCAGTAGAGGTGTGCACCAATCAAACACTGTGGTGAGACATTCCACTGCTAGGCTCATAGATACTCATGAGGCCTGATGTAAAGCAATAGAGCCATTTACCCTGGCAATGGTAAATAGTAAAATCTTCAAGGACAAGCTCTCTATGTGTTTGATTGGAATCTGACTTCCAATATTTTTAGGATGACCAGGACAGTATATGTGGACATAGTATTCTATAGTAAGACTACCCCTTGTCCTACCAGTCGAATGCACCACCTCTCCCCTTCGAGAAAGACTGGTAATAAAGTATATATCTTCGATCTCAATCCTTAGGGGCATCTGATCGATCATGAATGCATCATCCTCTGCACTCCAGTAATGAATCAAAAGCTCAAGCAATCGTGTGTTGGCTTTCATATTTGGCATCTTAAAAAAATTTAGCAAGCCATAGCCTCTTAAAGCATCCAAAGCATTTTGGTCCTCCATTACTTGATTATCTATAGCACTATGCTCCCTTTCTCGCTAGGTGATGGTCATCCTGCCCAAAAAAATGTTTCAAACCGTTAGATTTATGTTTTAAAGTTTTTACTCACGCACATATGGGTTTCCTTTTAACACAGTCGCGTGTAGGGCCCTCGTATACGCGGGTTACCTATATTCAACCTGTGTGTACGTAGAGTTGAAATTTTTGACATATTTTCCTACGGTCAAAACTTGAAAAAAACATTTAAAAAGTATCACAAATAATTACAAGCAGGATATAAGGGTTACCTGGAAGTTTTGGAGTGATTTGAACAATTCAATTGGTTAGAGGAAGCTTGTTTGGGTTTGTCTCCACAGCTCCTTGCTCAAAACACAAATCACAAAATTATGAGTCCAAAAGTCCTTATATAAGTTGAAAAACAAAAATTATTTTTTCAAAAAATTGATTTTTTTCTTATGGACTTTTTGACCTTGTGGCTTGGAGTGTCGAGAATGGAAAAACAACCACTACTAGTACACTTATGTTTCAAGTCTCTGAATAGTTAATTTCCCAAGCAACATCGCTACCTTATGTCGATGATTAGTGGTTTAAAAAGGCCAAGGTAGAGTGTGGATCCTGACAACGTTTTCTCAATAAAGTAAACTATAAAGTTGACTGGAAGAAAGGGGTGCCTCAAAATTATATGGTTAAGAAGTGGAGAGGCCTCCTTTTCATATTGAAAAAGTTCTTAACATGTGAAGGGCACTACTCAATCACATTTTTATACCACATTTGACTCCTATTACATTTTGAGTAAAGTTAGCATATCAATTTCCCTCAGTTTTTATTGAAAAGTTTAGTAAGATCACTAAGGTGGTTCATAAAATTCCTATTACCCAAGTAGGATATAAATTGTGTGATTATGGTTGGGTTAAGATATTGGTCGTGGAGGAGCTGAAGAAGGAGGGTTAAATGTTGGATAACTTCCTTACATCCTATCAGTTTAGAAACTCTAGGAAGATGGTTAATATTCAAGAGTAGTTGAATGGAGGGTTTACAGGGAAGGTTAAAGTTTTGTTCCAAGTCTTCCTAGGGGAAGAAGATTGGTTCCAATATTTCTCAGGGAAAGAAAATTATTTCCAAGTCCACCCAGGGTAGAAAAACTAGTTTCAAGTCTAGGTAGAGTAAGAAGACTAGCACTAAAGGAAAACAGGAAATTTTTAAGCCGAAGTAGGGGAAGGTGAAGAAGGATATACTATCTAAGGAATCAGTGATAGCACAAATTTCGAGCACAAGAAGAGGAATGTTTAGAATTTCACATGTCCCTTCTCCTTCAAAAAATGTATCTTTACCATGTGAAAATCCTCCAATTTTGTACCAAACAATGACTGTGACATAGAATAGGGGGTGCATGTAGATGAGGATGCTTATGTGCCACTAGAAGCACAAAATAATAACAATGGGGACTCTACAAAATAAATTTATGTGGATAAGGATGCAAAACACACAGTTGTGATAAAGGATTAATTTTTGATAAGAAGCTTGTAGGTGAGAAAGGAAAATTTTCTTCCTTGGTAGATGCAGGAGCTGCTTTGAATGACTCTAGCAACAATTTTGGGTGTGAAACCCTTGGGTAGGAGGAAGATTCAATCCCACTTACATTTTTAATGAGAAGGACTAAGGATGAGAAGAATATTAGGGCTTTGAAAGAAAAAAATGAAGAAATAAAGACTTTGGATCACTATTTTAAATCTCAGAATTCGACATTGAGGGATAGGAATGAAGAACTGATAAGGGAGAAAAAGGACTTAAAGGAGAAAGTTAGGAGATGGAGAATGCATTAAACATATATGAAAACCAAACTCAGGAAGCTCAGGAGGCAAATGAAAAAGATCCAAGTCACAAGACCAGAAATAAATATTCAAATTAATAAATGATGGAGTTGGGGTTTCAAAATTTTGTTTTTTGCAGAGGATGACACATCACCGTTTCTATGAGGACACACAAAGGAGTCAGGTTGGGGGATGTCAGGTTTTGAGAATTAATTTTTTTTGTCCACATAACCCTCACCATTTCCATGTTTTACCAAGTTTTGAAGCCTTTGTTTAAGTATTTTCATGCTCTTTGATGAAGATATTGAGAATGTGAGTTCATAGTTGCTTATCATTAAAATTTGATGGGTTAAATTTTTAAATTAGTTGAAATGATTTCATTTATTGTATTCCTAAGGTATATAATTGTTTTAATTCATTGATCAATGTGAGTGTAGTCCATGTACTCATTATGAATGCTTATATGTATTACAGGATTCCTGCACCAGTTTTGGGTTCCTACACCATAGTCAAAGGCATGAGGATAGTTGGGTAATAGAGCTAGCCAAGGGCCAACTAATAGTTCGAGTAATTTTCAAAGACTACCTTGACCTAGATTGAAGGAAAGCACATTCATTTTCTCCTTGTATCCAAAATAGAAGTCAAAGAAGAAGAAATTGTTTATTCAAAGTAGACCTCACACACTGGATCAGATTGCCTTAATTAGCCAATGGACGTACCAAAACTCTATTATTTGCAAGCTATTGTGATTTGTTTCCTACTATACTTTTTTATGATTGGCTCCATCATAGCCAAATTTTTAATGTAAACTCTTATATAACTGGAGCTATGGCATAGAGATAGGTTAGTGATACTGTGATACCGATATATTGTTAGTTCAATATTTAATATCGCTTTGGATCAGCTGGGTCTGTATCATTGAGCTCTTGATGTGTTGAAGACTGAACTTTGTTAATCAAAGAGAAATCAGGTTTATCTTCATTCGTGTTGCGTCAATTAATGGTTCATATTTCTCTATGATTTAAATTTGTTTTAAGAGGGTGCGAGTTAGTTGGTCAAGGCCCAACCAACCAAGCTTGACACAACTCCATTAGAGTAGTGTTGTGTGCATATGAATTAGTGTGGAGTCATTATAGTGAGTTTTTATCCACTGAGTCCTTTACATTTATGTGCCCTAATTTAGTTTTCATTATACTCTATCATTTTCTAAAGAAGATACATTACATTTCGATTTGTGGTTATTAATTATTTAGATCTAGAAGGTGATCATCATAAGTGTGTGAAATAATTTTTTTCACTCATATAAGTTGAGTATGAAAGTGTAGTCTGTGGTATATTTATATTCGGTGGTAGTAATGACTTGTTTTGAATTTTTTTCTTGGGTATTGGTAAGTCCTAGGATTTGAACGTGACAATGGTAATAATGATATTGAATGAGATTTGTTTTGAAGCTCTTGAGTCATTTTAGACCCAATATCTTAAGGCATTTTGTTTTTTTTTTTAAATCCTCTATGTCTAAAGCGTAATAGGAATAAATCCAAGGCTCCTGGAAGCCCTAAATTCCTTTTGATTATGAATCGAGTTCTATGTAATAGATTCAATACATAATAATAAAATTTGTGATCTTGTTGGTATGCAACATGTTGGATCTCAATTTCATTCATTCAATATGGAGTATATTCATGAACTTCATTCCTTTCTCTGAACTATAAAGACACATTGAAACTCTTGTTTGCATAGTAAAGCCACTGAAATACTATTGATCTATAACGAAATATTTAAAGCGAGAACATTTAGTATTGGTTGGATCTTAAATATTGTTTATTTATTATTTTCAGGGTTTAGATGCCAATTGGTTGGTATGCACATGGATTGAATATTTATAGTGTCATGAGTTGTTTGGTGCAGGAATGGTTGACACAAAATTATTTTGTAGTTGAAGTTTAATTTATTTTCATTTTCATATCAGTAGTATTCTTTGTGAGTTCCTTGCATTGAGAGTAGAAAATCAAAATTTCTTATTTGGGTACTTTTTCAGTTTGGAGAAGCAATAGAGCAGAGTGTGATTTTCTATTGTAATGCACAGTAGACTTTTGCACAATTGATTGATACACCATATATAAGTTTGAAAGAGCACTTTTATTTCAAGCACAAAGTGGAGCGGATACACCATATATAAGTTTGAAAGAACACTTTTCTTTCAAGCACAAAGTGGAGTGGATAATATAGTGAGTTCAAGAATCTCAAAAGGACTTATTTGGAATTTGAGTGACTTGTTGATCTGATAATCACCCTATTTGTGGGGAAGTTTTGGTCCAGTCTGTGGGAACTAATGGACACCAAATTAAAGAAAAGCACAAATTTCATCCACAAACAGATGGCCAGACAGAAGTAGTTAATAGGACAGTGATCCAGTTACTGATAGGATATTGCAGCAAACATCCTAAGCTTTGGGATGAGCACTTGTGCTATGTACAGCATGCTTACAATAGAGCCAAACACTCTTCTACACAGAGATCTCCTTTTGAGACCTACTTTGGTTTCATACCAAGGTCTCCCTTGGATTTTGTCTTAGTAAAGATACCATGGTTGATGGACACAATGATGTGGACAAAGCAGCTAGGTTCATTGAACAGATCCAGGAGATCCACCAGGCCGTACAGGAATAGCTAGAAAAGAGCTAGGCCAAGTACAAGGCTAGGCATGATAAGCATCGGATGGAGCATAGTTTTCAAGTTGGAGATCAAGTCTAGCTGTATATCAGCAAGGACAGGATGCAAGGTGAAGGTAAGAAGCTAAAACCTATCAGGTATGGACCCTTCAGGATACTTGAGAAGATTGGTGAAAATTCTTTTCGCCTTGATCTACCAACTTCCATGCACATCTACTCAGTCGTGAGTGCAAATTGCTTGAGGTTGTTTGAGCCTTCAATGATTGAGGACCCTGAAGAGCAGAGTCAATTGCCTTTTGTTGATGACCTACTACCTGAATATCTTAATGAGTTGCAGGAAGATACAGTGCTGGATAGGAAGGTAAGGACGATGCACAGTGGACAGGTGGAATACCTCAGAATTGGGCTTAAAGGTTCGAAGCCGAGCAGTGCGAAGTGGATTGAGATTGGACAAGTGAGACAACAGTTTCCTCACTTAGTCGATGCTTGAAGAAAACCAACTTTTGGTGGTCCAAAAGCTTTTTAGTTGGGAGGCCGTGATCCAAATCAGATCCATAAATGACTGTCATAGAACCGTGACTAAATCAAGTCGAACAAACCCTTGAAGAATCCAAAACAGCAATCAAAAACACCCTGAACTAGTGGCCATGGCAGCCGGCGCGGAACAACGAGGACCTCTGTCAAAGCGCACTGACCGAGGCTCATGGAGACTGCGCAGGAGGTCAAAATAGCCCCTTGGAGCCTCGGATTGGGAAAAGGAACTGATTTTCGATGTGCATTAGCGCATCGCTGGGAAAATAGGGCTGAAATGGTAGGGCTTGAGCACTTGGTCACGTTGGGAGCCAGAGGACCGTGGGCGGAAAAAGGTAAAGCACCATCATACAAAGGTGGGACCCACACCCTGGAAACCGGCGGTTTGATCAGGGCCCCCTTGAACGGTAATAGGTTTTGGAGAAAACAGAGCGAGCACCCTCAGCGATCGATGCGTGGCAGTGGAGGTGAGAGAATGACCACCGCGATCGTGCATTATCAGTCGAGCAAGTCAACCGCACTCAGCGTGCGAATGATGTTGGATCTGGAGGAGCCCAGATCGGACGGCTAAGATTGCATACGATAAACAGAGCGAAATTGACAGGGAATTAAGCCGCGATTTAGGGGGATTTGAGATCTGTTGACCGCCATGGTGGAGAAAGAAATGAATCGACGAGCGGGCTGGCGCAGTTCCGATGGGGACGCGTGGCTACTTCTCGAGTGTTCATGCTGACGCCAAACAGGGAATTCCAAGCACGCAGGCGACAGGCGAATCGACGCAGGCGGGAGAGGAAACGAACAGGCATGGAGGTCGAATGGCTAAAGCCATGAACAGAGACAGTGAACAGGATATCAGAAGGGAGATTCAGATCGAAGAGTCCAAGCGACCAAGAGAGACAGTGAACAGTGAACCCTGAGAGGAGGATTGAGCACAGAGAGCAGTAAAGCCAAGCAGAGGAGACAGAGGGCCGAGTTGACCACAGGCAGCATCGAGCACCAAAGAGCTTGAAGAATCAAGCCTTCCCATAGAGGAATCTGTCCGAATTGAGCATCACAGTTGGCTCTTTCCACTGTAGACCAAGGGTCACAGAGCTGGTAGGAAGAGCAAGAGTCTGTGTACTCCAAGTGGCTTGGGGAATCCAAGAACCACCCTGCCAAGCAAAATCTGCTTTAGGAGAACTCATATTAAGTCCCTGTATTGTAGTTTCTCTGCTCAAAGACATAATAAAACAAGGCCACCACTAAAGCTGGACCGGAGACGTAGCCCTGGAGAATAGGGTGAACTCCTTATTAAAAATTGTTTGTGTCTTTGTGTTGCTTACTGTATTTCTCTACTGTCTTTCCATTTACTTTCTGTGTATTGGCAATCTGATCGATCCGTTGTTTCAATAACACAGAACACACACCAGCACATGGGTCTGTAATACCTTTTTTTTAATAAATCTTCACTGAGGTCACTCATAGGGTGATTATCAGATCACTTGTTTGGCATTGATTCACATTGATAAAGGCTTGTATGTGTTATTTTGAGTATTAAGTCATCTAGATAGTCTGCAAGTTTAGTGTGATCAATGATTCAAGGAGTGGAGTGAGCAAAACCATAGTTTACTTTTTACTAATAAATTTTCCAAGTTTAGTGTAGGAATTAAGCTAGGAATCTTATCGATTGATTTTTAAGAACCTAGAGGATTGCTAATATAGAGATTAAGAGAAAGAGTTGTTTTGAATATTTCCTAAATCTCTTTGGTATTTCCAATGTTATGCTTCAAAACTTAAGAGCCTTGGTTTGACAAATAGATTTTGAGTCATTTACACAATAAATACTAAACCCAACATGCTTCTACCTCAAAACTAAAAGAGAACAACAAAGTAGTTAACCAAATGCTCAACAAATCAAATATCCAAAAGTAACTTTTTGGTAAGTGTATGGGGATAGAAATCAAACTTTTGATCATAGCATTATAAACATGTAATGTAGAATTATATATATATATATATATATATATATATTTCTTGAGAGTTTCGAATGAGAACCAACTTGATCAATTATTGATCGTTCAATAATACATTTGAGGTTGAAATATGATATTTAAATTGATGTTGGTTGAGAAATAACATTTTATAACATTAAAAATATCACTCAAAATAAATTAAATTTATCTTATTTTATTTATTTCTTTTCTTTTACCTATAAATAATTTCAATTAACCAACATTAAATGATATAACATCACTTTAATGTTGACTAGGAAACTATAAAGGTTTATTTTCTCAAGATGTAATTTATGGTTTCAATTTGTTTCTTATTTGAACTTTTTTTTGCATTTTAAAAAACACCAATATGAAAGAAAGCAACCCTTAGATTTTTCTAAGGAGATGGGATAAGGAGAATCAACCCATAAGGTAAATTTGCTACCCATAATTCAAAATTTCTTTTATTAAAATTTGTAAATACCATTTGAATTTTCTATTTGTGAATTTTTTTTAATTTATACTAATTAATAGGTTGAATATTTTGATAAACTAGAAAATAAATTAAAAATAATCCCAACTTCGATATTGATGCATTGAACTATTTGGATTCTATAGAGAATGTAGTCAAAGAAGAAAGATCTCTAACTAGCGATGTTGATATTGATAAATCAAACTATTTTATGCATACAAGAAATTATGAAAAACCATCTTAGTATCATCCCAAATTTCCCGATTTGGTGATGGGCGATGTTATTACCTTTAAAATAAATGGAAATGCATAAAAAAAAGAATTAATAGGATAAGAACTAAACAAAATTGCTTAAAGCATGGACAATTGAAAGGGGAATTGTATATCACCCTTTAGTAAGATAGTGAAACCATGTTTTTTTGTCTTTTAAAAACATTTTAAATGCTTTAACATTTCAATACTAATTATAATTATTTATTATATTTATAAATAGAAAAGAACCTATGCTTGGAATTCATAATGCTACAATTTGTATTAGAGACCACTAGTGTGACAAAATTGAAGTTGATTCTATCAAAACAACAATAATATTATTGAGAATGAAGGGATAAATAAGTTGATCCATGATATTGTTGTTGCCATGAACTTGAATTTCCAAATGATTAGCTTGCATCACATGTATAATGATGATGACAATGATGATGATGATGATTTACTGCTTAGATAACATAGATGTGGTTGTGAGAAATCCTTTTAATGATTCTAAGAGGGTTGATACAACCTTTGATCTTGATGTATCAATTATTGAATTGGATAGAGATCAAGATTAATATGAGATGCATATATAATTAGTATTATTTAATAAGTGAGTTCATTCAAAATAACTACATCAAAGTAACAGAAATAATGTAACACATCCACCAACTTAAACTATCTTGAGCTAGTGCTACCATATTTCTTTGATACCACTTTGTAACACCTCCCACCCCATTAAGGAATCCTGAGCTATGGGAGGGTTACTCTTTCAACCCAATATCCAAGGCTTGTTATGAAGATGGAGTTAAAACAACCTCCTTTATCAAAGTCTTCAAATCCTAAACCGAATGCCACCATTATATTTAGCATGTCGAGAGATTCTAGTGATACAAATTTTACCTTAATTTGAGTCCTGGTTAGAAAGTTATTCCCTTTATAAATTTATCCCTTTAAAAGAGAAAATTTCATCATGAGAAATATATGTGGTATCCATGTGGCCTCGCCTAGCCCACGTGGTGCCACACCACCACCATGTGCGGTCCAAAGGGAACCTAGGTCACCGTAGATCGAGTTGTTGGGCATATCATCATGTAATGAAGTTTGACTGAGGGTCGATGGCTAAATTCTGATGCCAAACCCTTAACATCAGGCCCATCATCATCGTGCCTATTGGCAACAGACCTATCATATATACTTAACTCTTCCAAGCCCCAATGGCCTGATAATCGACATCTTAGCGAGATCCACCTGGTACATGTCATCTTGGCATTAGGGTATTTCCTTCAAATCATCACATACTATAAAACACTCTACTAATAAATATCCTTATACTAGTGTAAGGATAATCACTTGAGGTTAGAATCAATCACAATCAATAATTTCATTAATTATTATTAGTGCTTGGGGTTAATAAAGTGATTTTATAGGAAACTCCTTTGTTTCTTGTTTTAAGAATTTATCCCATTATGATTCCATATCAATACTCGCATATCTTTTAACTTCCCTAGTATGATGTTTCTGTCTTAGCCTCTCCCTATTTTATTATTCCCCTAGACTGCTTCCCCCAATACCATGTTTCCCCAAATCACCACCCCAATACCATGTTAACAGTGGTCACTTCCCTAGTGTCATATGTCCTAGTACCATACTTACCAAGGATCACTTTCCTTGGGAGCCATTTCCTTGGCCCAATACTACATCTCTTTGGTACTACAATCCTTAGATTGATATCGCATCTACCCATGCTAGCACCATATCTCCTTGGTACTACAATCCCCAAACTAATATTGTATCTCCCTGGACTGATATTATATCTTCCCAGTACTACAATCCCTAGGCCAGTAGATTTAAGCGTTAATTACATAATGAGTAAACATTGGTTAAGAGCATTAATTAAAAGGATTATTAAATTAATCCCTGCATGTTGTTCAATGAATTTTACAAAGAAAACACACTAATTCAAAAACACTATTATTTTCATCAGTTCAATGAAACATTCAACAAACTACCGTCATTCCCTTGTGATGTTATCAAAATTATTTAGAGAGCTATGAACATTAATTCACTATGCATTAAAACACAAGTTCTAATAATTAAACATGAAGAGTTTTTGTCAAATAAGAGAGCATAATCACATAATTATATCAATCATGGACATAACATTGAACAACATAGTACATACATCCATTTAAATCATAGATATACCATATCTCATACTAGTCATAGACATAAAAATGAACATCACATTTCATGATTCAAATATGCATAAGTAATATTTGTATGTCTGAAAGGTTGGAAACTAAAGGAGGGAATTCCACTCTCCACCCAACCATGGGCTAGATACACTGCAACTTTCTTACAACCCACCACCCTTGAGTTGGATCCAATGTCTAAGGAATTCTTGCTAATTGAATTCACACCAAAGGCTTGTTTAAAAATTCAAAAGGTGGAGCCCATTGTCGAGATGGTTTATCAATTTCTCTCTAACAACAAGCACTAAGGTGGTTTATCAACTGTATCTATAACAAGCATCAAGTTGGTTTACTAGTTATTCCTAGAAGTACACACAAAAATGACTCATTCTTTCCTCAAATTTCATTCACGAGGATTCACCCAAGGTTCAAATGGGGTATTGCTCTAACTGTCTATCTCAGGAGTTGAAATCCATTGTCTAGGTGGTTTATCAGTTGTTTTTTCATTGTGAGCAACACAAGGATATGAATTCCATTATCTATGTGGTTTATTAGCTACTTATGAAGCACCATGGTGACCTAAAGTTCCCTGTCCAAGAGGTTTATCAGCTATACAACAAGCACCATAGGGATTTAGTAATACACTAAGCCTCCCACTGACCCCATGAGCTTAGAGCACATAATCCAATGGCCTCACACAATTCATAGGGATTGCATCCAAATTCACAAAGGTTTAACTCTTTCAAAGGGATTTACATACAACTTAGACATCACTTTGTCTTCCACCTCCAAATTCCAACAACTTCTACACTCCATCAATCTACAACAACAACCAGAAGACTCTTTTTCCCTAGAGATCCAATGCCAAAATAAACCCACATGAGAGATCTTCCTCACCAACCAAATAACCTCCTCCTCTTCACTTGTGTCTCCCTATCTTCTTCCCAATGTCCCATCGTGTTTATCTCCTTGATGTGCAAGGGGATGATAATTTTTCTCTTCCCCATCAACCAAATCACATCTCATAACTAGACAGTCATCAAATAAGTCTTCCCCAGTCATATCTCACAACTCAACTATCAGAGGTGTCTCAATTGGTTCTGTAGGCAGTTAACTTCAACAATCAAGTTTAGTTTGGGTTTGTGGCTTCTTTGGAAAGAAAGAAAGCTCCCTCAAACATTGGGATTCAAAAAGATTGTCCCCTCCTTCAATTAGTAATGAAATTTAAACATTTTAAATACACAATGTATCAGCTGGTCGTGGCTCCTATGCCCATGCTAACATTGTAGGTTTTTTTTAATTACAAAAATAGGACTAAATGGGTGACTATTACAAATAAAAAGTTAGTAGTATAATTTGTTTTTAATTTTTATTATTAAGTTTGGTTTTATTTAATAAATAAAATAAATGTTTAAAAAAATTTAAGTTTTACACAATTGTCATTTATGTCTATTATTGTTGTCTACATGATGTCCTTGAAAGTTAGAAAGAGAAATTGAAAATTACATGACAATGACAATTTTATACAGTGAGAAATTGCATTGAAAATAAAATGATTGAAAAGAGAGTTAATGAAAAATTCAATAACCATAATCTCCATATAATATAAAGGAAATTACTCATTATAATTAACATTACCAAATTATGTAATAAACAATCTATTATAATGAGGCAATTACATGAATATGTAGAAAATAAAACAAATTAGCTACAGGTATATATTAAAACAAAATAGTATAAAATTGGAATTCAAAATAAAATAATCATAAAATATAATTACATTCACATTCATTCAATGTAGATATATCTATATCAATATTTTCTTTACCCACACATTTGGTTTGAGCTACATTATAACTAATGCACATTATGTTGGCCCAAAGGTCATACTGAGAGATGGGTGTAGAAGCAATGTGAGATCAATTTTACCATTTTACAACTTTCATAGAAAACCAATTAGATAATAATGAATCATAGCTATATCATCGAGTAGAACAATGCATCCTCAAGCTACCATCATAATAACAAATCAAGAAACCATCACATCATAAAGAGACAATATTTTTACGTGGAAACCCATAATAGAGAAAACCAAAAATCTTCTTTTTCTTTATCTTCAATTCATTACATAGATTTGTAGGCTATGACCTATTGGAGGCAACTGCCCCAATGAAATACAAGCTTCCACTTGTGATAGCTATAACTTGATTGAGGTGCCAACCTCAAAAGAATGCAAACAATTTCTAAGTGTAGGCTCTGACCTCAATGATGAAAGAGAACCAACAAGCTCTAGGCTCCAACCTCATTGAGCCTCCAATATCCTTCTTCAACTCTTTTTGGACCTATATTTCATCTCATTTTCAAACTGGACCCACTATCATTATCTATAGTCACTAAATCATAAATAAAACCAAAATCTATGACCACAATCACTGTCACAACCTGTAACCAATGCCACTCATCTCATTTTCAAATTGGATCCACTATCATTATCTATAGTCACTAAATCATAAATAAAACCAAAATATTCAGTCACAATCACTACCACAACCTATAACCAATTCCACTCATCTCATTTTCATCATTGTCACTATATAACCTGCAACCACTATATTGTAATCATTGTAAAAAAAGTCATATTAATCATTATTCTTGGATGATATATTGTTACCTCATACTCTCGAAACCTATTTGCACAATGTATGCAAAACTACTACAACCCACTCAACCTCTCAAAATATACAATAGGGATTTTGGTCATCAAATTTTCAAAAGGGTATCACACACCTCTGGTTATATTAATATCTAAGACCTAATCACCCAGCTTCTTTTGGAATTCAATTTGGTCAGATATTGTGCCTAAAAACCAATAAAATACAAATACAACTTTATATTAAATTAATTGTTCTATGAAATATCACATTTCAGGTACGGTTCCACAAATTTCCTAGATTATGGTGTTGGTGTGATAGAAAGGCCACTGTTAGTTTACTATTTGTTCTACAAGATGAACACAATGACCTCAAAAAATTTCATTGACCTGACTACCATTAAGACTCAAACCAAGGTCTCAACCAATCAAACATGGGTGGGATACCAACTATGTTATGTATGAGGCTTGAGACTACAAGCCTTCAACTTCATTATAGCTATGCTCCAAGACCAAGGTGATGGTATGCCCCTCTTTCCAACCTCATTACACAGTGTCCATCATGTGCCAATTCATATCAGTCTACCAACTTATCAACATAAATACACCATAGTCAACACTTCACCGTGGTAAATAGCTAAGGTCGAAATCACATTCAAAATAGAGTTCCAAGACTTCACTATTCACTGAAACCATACATAAATTCAAAACAAAACTATTCTATCGAAATTGGATTTGTCAATATATCTATCAATCACATGCTATTGTGAGTAAGTTACTTAGGTGCATATATATAGTTTTCCATGCACCTGAGACATTGGAGAGCAGACACACGGGTTCATGGCTTCATCATAGGACAGTTACCATTCAACTTGAGATATCTAATGGAGTGGATACACCCTTTTCATACTACATTTCTTCTAACACCATTAACCTTCAAGTTGTGCCATGGACGGGTTATGCCCTTCCTTAAACTTTGAGATGTGCCATGGAGGGGCTGTGCCATTCTCATACTCTACTCCTACTTATTAATCATCATGTTGTGTAGGAAAGGGTCTATGCCCTTCCCATACTACACCATATAATTTTTCCATACAATTGGGGCTTAACATAGTGCTAGTTGACAATAGGTTCCACCGTATGACCAGAGTTGGTCCGACCATGTGAACACGCACTATATTTTTCCCTTTTAAGCTTAGATCCTTGGTCCCATGTGACTAGGCCCTATGACCGAGTCCTTAGGGAACATGACCATTAGTATGGAATGTCAACATGAAATCTTCATGCCACGTGGTAGCTTCAGGTGAGGTCACATCAACATGTTGATATTAGTGAGTGGCGTGTCACCTACATGTATATCCAACCATGTGTCTTCCATTCTAAACTGGTCACTTGTCGATCTAAGTGAGTTCATGTTAGATCTAAGACTTTTGTGATCCATAATGTATATACCAGTCTTTCAGATTAATCACATTGTTGAGATTGGGTCGATGTTTCGAACTAGCTAATGTGGTCCATCCTCACAACAAGGTGAGAAATCAGTAGATCTGAGGGAATAAATAGCAAGGATGCATCACTGCTCAGAATTAGCCATTGGAAATTAGCCGTTAGGTAATTTGTTAAATTGTTTAATAATTTAGTTGTTATGTAATAAATAAATATTATGTTTCGATATTATAAATTGATAATATAAATTTAGCTGGAAAATAGCTGTTGTGTGATAAATAAATATTATATCTCGATATTATAAATGGAATAATAATTTTAATATTATATTAAATATTATAATAATATTGTTAGTTAGGGTTTGACCCATAATATTAGAAACTAGCTGTTATGAAGAAATCATAAGTTAAATCATCTATAACTAATTGATTAAATAATGTAATTTATTAATAATTTAATATTATTAGTTCTTGTAATAATATTAAATCTTATCAATAATGTGTTGATGGTATTCTTATTATTATTATAATTGTAGAGATACATAATATTAAAATTATTAGTTTAGAACTATAATTGTAATATTTTAAATCAATAT
Source organism: Pinus tabuliformis (assembly GCA_031772625.1). Taxonomy (NCBI): domain Eukaryota; kingdom Viridiplantae; phylum Streptophyta; class Pinopsida; order Pinales; family Pinaceae; genus Pinus; species Pinus tabuliformis. The sequence goes on from CM062820.1 coordinate 1,544,650,690, forward strand.
ATTAATTTCTATAATAATAAAATATACTTATTTTAATCTATTATTTTAATATCTATAAGGATAAAAGTACTATAATTGGAGTATGGTATTGTTATTATTTTAAATTCAATATATTAATTATTTTGATATTTATAAAAATAAAAACTATATATGGAAGGAGGAAAACTAATCGCATTTAAAAAATAAATAAAAAAAATAAAAATAAAAATAAAAATAAAAAATAAAACTACACCACCAAACAAAGAAAAATAATATTGGAACAAGGGGGATAAAGCCTAAAGACGAGAAGGGAGACCCAGCAACAACAGAAAGGGAAGGGGAGAGGGAAGGGAAGAAGGTTCAAGAGGAGAGAGATGGAATCCAGATTTTACTTAATTTCCAACCATCATCCCTATTGAGGTTTTTGGCATGCCTCTCTATTTCAATTGCTTCTTTGAGTTTCTTGTGGTTGAAATGGTCAACCCTAATGATGAATTTGGATTCTTCAATGAAGACATGGTGTTTTGATTTCATAGAATGCTCAGCAAGGGCTAATGTGTGAGAGTGATTGTGTCTAATGTCAGCTGCATGCTCACCGATTCTCTATTTAATAGACCTACCTGTCTCTCCGATGTAGGGAATACCACAGGAGCAGGGAATAAGGTAGACCCCTTTCATGTCTTTAGGTTCAATAGGGTCTTTAACAGATCTAAGGGAATTTTTAATGGTCTGGAAAAGTTTGAAAGAACAAGAGACATTCATCTTTTAAAGGATATGGGCAATCTTATCCGTGGTCCCTTGGATATATGGGAGATGAACCTTGGCGATAGGATCAACATGGGTGGGTTTTACTCTAGGCACTTTTCTGGCTTTGTGAAAGGCCTTAAGGCACTTGGTCCTATTGTACCCATTATTTTGAAAAACTTCAAGAAGAAAATATTTCTCCTGATCAAGGTGGATATCATCAGAGATTCTTAGAGCACAAGTAGCAAGAGTGCTGAGAACTCCAAATTTCTGAGCAGGGAAGTGATGAGAACTGGCATGGAGACACTATTCTGTGTGGGTCTTCTTTCGAAAAACTTGGTGATAGATGGAACCATCATCCCTCCTAGAAAGGAGAATGTCGGCAAAGGGAAGGTGGCCATTATCCTCAATTTCCATCATGTTCTGACTGAGAATTAAGGTGGTTAAGAAACAGATCAAGTTTCTCACAACCGTGAGGCCAAATGACACAAGAGTCATCAACAAATCTCTTCCATTTTTTAGGGCGAAACTGAGGGGAGGCTAAGGCCTTGGTCTCAAAATCTTCCATAAACAAGTTACCTACGATAGGGAAAGGAGGGGAACCCATCACAACACCACAAGTTTGCTCATAGAACTCACCCTGGAGACTGAAGAAAGTTGAGGTGAGGCAGAGGCCAACAAGCTTGGCAGTGTTTTCATCAGAAATGTTGAAAATAACATCAAGAATATCCTAATTTAACTTTGTCCTTGAATTAATTTGGGAATAAAATTGTAATTCCACATCTCATGACAGCTTGTAATAGTTACCTAAGTTAGTTTGAATTAGTTGGCTCAGTAAATTTGAGTTGAGGGTCTAACTAGAGACATGTAGAGTGTATCCTACAATTAGAAGCACTAGTTGAGTTTATTTTGAGTTGTAATTATTTAATTTAGTCTAACTTTGTTAAATTTGGTTAAAATAGTTCCAAATGATGGAGGAATTAGTGGGAGGTCTAGTAGTAGGGTGTGACCTACAGTAGTGGGGTGCAGTCTGTAGTAGTGGGGTGCTGACTGCAATGATCAACGAGTAAACTAAAAATTCACTCATGATTAACTCATGCCTATTATATCAGAGAAAGACCTAGTTGAGATTAGAGTTGAGGGATAGTGTACTATCATTTTTAAAATCATATAAATTAAACAGATGGTGCATGCAATCATAGGAAGGCCTATGAGGATTGTGCAATTCATAATGGAGTAATTTCCACATTAAATAGGGGCTAATTCCCAAGGGAACAATGCAATGAAGTAGTATCTTTGAGGGTTAGGAATTTGGCTAAGTATTGGCCAAAGGCAATTAGTCAGGCAAAGGATAGAAAATACTTGTGCAGGTTGAGCTCAAGGTTGAGTAGATCATATTGTATTCATCCAAGTCTTTCCTAGGAAGTGGTGAGATAGATAGAGATAGTGTAGAGGTTGCTCGGGCTTGAGAAAATCATCGTAATCTTCTCATATTTTTTGATTAATACAATATACAAATAGCAAGGGTTTTTAGTTGTGGCTTTCCCCACAAAATCATTTTGTTATGTATGATTTAATTCTTTATCTTATATGCTTTGTGATTTCATCGATAGTTTATTGTTTCCACTGATGAGTAGAGTAAATTCAAGTCAATTGTTTTAGCATATTACAATGTGCAGTTTGAATCTACGAGGAATTTCTACACTACTCATAGCCTCTCAAAACATACAACAAATATTTTTGTAATCAAATAAGTGTCAAAAGGGAATGACACACCTCTAGTTAGATTCATCTCTAAGCTCTAATCACCCAATTTCTTTCAGAATTTGATTTGTTCAAATATTGTGCCCAAAAACCCATAAAAACCAAATACAACTTTATATTAAATTAATCATTCTAAAAAATGCCATATTCTGGGCGCGCTTCTACGAATTAGCCATATTTCAGCACTGTTGTGTAATAAAGGCCATTGTCGGTCTTCTATTTGTTTTACAAAATGAACCCAATGATATAAAAAAGAAATTTGTTCACCTTAATACTGTTAGTAATTGAACCAGGGTATTGACCAATCCAACATTGGTGAGCTACCAATTGTGCTATGTATGAGGCTTGAGAAGGAAATCCTCCAAATTCATTATATCTATCCTCCAAGACCAAGGCAAGGGTATGGCCATCGCGCCAACCTCATTACATGGTGTTCATCATGTGCTAGTTCATATAAGTTTCCAAACTCATCAACATAAAACCACTGAATACAACACTTCACCACGACCATTGCTAAGTTCAAAGTCACGAGTTCAAATCATGTTAAAAGCAAAGAGCCAAGTCTTCACCGTTCACGAAACTATATAAAACAAAAAAAAAACTATTACGTTGAAACTAGATATGTCAATGTATCTATCGATTGCATGTTGTTGTGAATGAATTATTTGTGCACATATATATATAGTGTTTTTTGAACCTGAGACTGTGAATATCCAACCCACGAGTTCATGGCTTCAACCTAGGTTGATGTCCATTCAAATTGAGCTACATAATGGAGGGGATATGCCTTTCCCATACTAGATTCCTTATGACACCATTAATCTTTCAGTTATTCCATGGAGGGGTTGTGCCCTTAACTAAACTTTGAGTTATGTCATGGAGGGGCTTACACTACGTTCCTTTTGATGCCATTAAACTTTCAACTAACTCATGGAGGGGTTATTCCCTTCTCATATTGTGTTCATGCTTATTAAACATCAAGCTATCATAGTTTGTTCCTGCTTATTAAACATCAAGCTATCATAGTTTGTTCCTGCTTATTAAACATTAAGCTATATAGTGAAGGGACTATGCCCTTCCCATACTATGCCATATAACCATTCCATAGAACTAGGGCTTAACATAGTGCCATTTGACCATAGGTTTTGACTTATAACTAGGGTTGGTCACATCATATGACCATTCTCTTTTGATCTTCCCTTTTAAACTAAGCGCCTTAGTCCCATGTGACCAAGCCATAAGACTGGGCCCTTAGGGAACCTAGACATTGGCTTGGTGATGTAAATATGATGTCACCATCCCACGTGTCACCCATTTCCAAACTTTCTACCAATCGAAACTTTTCATTTTTCAATTCCATGTGGCATCTTTAGGTGGGGCCACGTCAGGATATCAATATTCGTAAGTGACATGTCACATACATGTACAACCTATGTTAACCAATCTGAGCTCACCACATGTCGATCTGAGGGAGCTCATGCTGTCAGGTTAACTCTTGTGCAAGTTTCCATGCCATCCACCTTCCGATTTCTTCTTCCGTCAATTAGATGTGTCAGATCTTAAAAATATGCATGATATTTAATTAGGTTAAACATTATGCATGTTTTATGGAAATAGAATGTTCACTCGACCAATCAATGGTGGATGCACTTGAAAAAAGAACATTATTTAGCACATTAAAAATTTGGGTTTTTCCTATAGTTTTAGCCCATAATTAATACAGATTCTTCTAAAAACCATAAATTTTCATCTAGGAGGATTTTTTTAGAGAAGCATATATTATTGGATAGGTATCGAGGAGACCTACATAACCATCCTATTTGTAGGGTATTTTGAGCGTAAAAAAATCTTCAAAAGCTCAAATAATTTCAAGTACATTCAACTTTTCTTGATGAGAATCCTGTAAGAAATTTTATTTTCATATTTGCTTCATAGAGAGTCCTACTACTTTCTTGGGCATCATGAGTGGTATTGTTGCTATCTCATACATCCCCTTTGACATCAGTGAAATGTGGTTGTCACCATTGACAATACTATGTGAAACACATTATTATCATCTAAAGAGTAGTTTGTTAAATCTTTCTATTGATAGGAAAACATCAATTTTTGAGAAAAAATAGACTTGAATCTTACCTTACATATGATATTGTAAGAAGTTGTTATTGTCACATTCGATGCCCTTTTTATATTTTTATTTCTCATATATTAAGTTAAGAGAAAACGAATTTAATATTTAAAATTAATAGAAGTTATTTAGAGAATAAATTATTTCAATCAAAATACTAGCTTATTTTTAACTTTGTGATGGTCATTACTAAAAAGTAGCAAACACATGCTAATCCTATAAATACCCAAGTTGTTATAGTTCTCTTAAGGCATCTCTTTCAATTAGAATCTAATATTAAATATCATGTTTACATAAAATATATTATCCCCCATTAAATCTATAATGAATATTAATTTTTAAAAAAGTTTCCAATGAGTAAATAAACCAGTATAGATCCATTTTAACCACAGATCTACAAGAGCCTAGAGGGATCAAATTTCAAACTTTGAAAAAAAAATTACACGTAAAGATATTTAATCCCTTCTAGTGCTTGGTAAATATGTGATTAAGATAAATAAATAATCGTAATTTTAAATTGTTTATATTGTATTTTATAATATTTTATCATTATCAATATTTTATATTAAAAATTGAATGAGTTACACATTTTCCTCTTATTAACAAATAACTACATTATTTTATCTTTAATTACTTTTTCTTTTCCAACGTTGAAATATTTTACTAAGGTAAACATTAATACACACATAATAGAGAGAGACTGCATTCTGAAATATATATTAGTTAATATGAATATTCAAACAATTTATTTCAGTTCTATATTGAGATATTTATAAGAGAAATATATATATATATGTCTATGTCTATGTCTATGTCTATGTCTATGTCTATGTCTATGTCTATGTCTATATCTACATCTACATCTACATCTACATATACATATACACGTTATCTCTATAAAGTTATATAAAATTATATTATATAAGATAGACATGGAAATATTTTGTTTATTACTTTAATAGTGAAAGTGAAATATCAAAAAACCAAGTAGAATCAAAGTGAAATACTGGATTGTAAAATGAGCCTCTCGTCGATTTTTAATTGTTTATTTATATGATTATTTAATTTTTCTTTTTCTTTTTTTGTTTTGGTTGACATTAGTGAAACTTATTTTTATTATTTTTTGAGGACATGGCATACTTACACATGTCCTTTATACTGGATTGTAGAATTAGCCTCCCCAACATTTTTAATTATTCATTTATATGGTTATCTAGTTTTTGTTTTTTTGTTTTGGTTGACATTAGCTAAAACTATTTTTATTATTTTTTGAGAACCTGACATACTTACACATGTCCCTCATACTGCATGGTAGAATGAGCCTCTCCGCTCAAAAGAAGAGAAACCCTTCGTAGCAAAAAATTTACAATGTGTTCATTTGAACACATTGATGAACACGAAAAATAAAAATAAGTCTTTACGATAGTTATTTGGATTCCGTATCATAGTCATAGCTTTGGCATGAGACTAAAGAATAAGGAAAATTTCCTTTTCCAACTTTGCTTTATCCTGAATTGAAGGCCTTATTCAACACCTCTTTGAGTTTTATGTTTCTAATCACATCTAAAAACTCTAAACTAAAAGGGGTTTAACTAAAAGGGTTTTAGTTTTTGAGTGCAAACTTGAGTAAGGCATTAAAACAAATAAAGTATGATTTATTTCTATTTTAGTATTGCATTAGCATATATTACTATTAAATGTATTAATATTAGTATTTTAGGTATGAAACTATAAAATCTTTTCTCTTCTCCCTTTTCATATGGTTAAAAATATTTATTATATCTAAATCATGTAAAATGTATAATAATAATAATAATAATAATAATAATAATATTTTATTTTTTAAATATATAAGCAAAGTAAAATTGAAATCCATGCTAGAGTGTTATGTATAATTTTGAATTAAAGGCCTTATTCAACACCTCTTTGAGTTTTATGTTTCTAATCACATCTAAAAAATCTAAACTGAAAGGGGTTTAACTAAAAGGGTTTTAGTTTTTGAGTGCAAACTTGAGTAAAGCATTAAAACAAATAAAGTATGATGTATTTCGATTTTAGTATTGCATTGGCATATATTACTATTAAATGTATTAATATTAGTATTTTAGGTATGAAACTATAAAATCTTTTCTCTTCTCCCTTTTCATATGGTTAAAAATATTTATTATATCTACATCATGTAATATATATATATATATAAATAGATTATATTAATAATAATAATAATAATAATATTAATAATATTAATAATATTAATATTTTATTTTTTAAATATATAAGCAAAGTAAAATTGAAATCCATGCTAGAGTGTTATGTATAATTTTGAATTGAAGGCCTTATTCAACACCTCTTTGAGTTTTATGTTTCTAATCACATCTAAAAACTCTAAACTGAAAGGGGTTTAACTAAAAGGGTTTTAGTTTTCGAGTGCAAACTTGAGTAAGGCATTAAAACAAATAAAGTATGATTTATTTCTATTTTAGTATTGCATTAGCATATATTACTATTAAATGTATTAATATTAGTATCTTAGGTATGAAACTATAAAATCTTTTCTCTTCTCCCTTTTCATATGGTTAAAAATATTTATTATATCTACTTCATGTAAAATATATAGATAAATTATATTAATATTAATAATAATAATATTAATATTAATAATATTAATATTTTATTTTTTAAATATATAAGCAAAGTAAAATTGAAATCCATACTAGAGTGTTATGTATAATTTTGATATGACACTATTAGTTCCTTTGGGTGTGCATGAATGGATTCCATGTGCTTACTTTTTCACTTGCAATAATATTAACAAATTCAAGCATCACAGATAATTATATTTTCCCATACGCTAAGTTTAAATTTTGGCACATATCAAATTTAATAAGTCGAAAAGAAATTATTTACATATTATTTTGGCTTAATTTTGATGTATTGTCATTTCGATGTATTTTCTTCTAAAAGAATCATCTTATGCAATAAGTTCAGTTTAGTACTTATTAGAATATTGAACAATTTTAGATGGTGTAAGAGGTGTTTCACATAAGCTAGGTCAACACTAGAAAATTAATCTATTATGAATGTTTAGGAATTTAAGGTATACGAATATTTAATATTCATAGCACTAAATATGAAACTTCTTATAACATTAAAATTTAATGTAGGAATTGTTATTTCAAATTTATAGTTTTCAAGTACAATTATTTTAAAGGAATAGGACACACATTTACAACCTTTTCTATTCCAGTACCGTGGAACACTCAATTGGAGGAAAAATATTAAAGAACATTATCAAGGTTATTTTTAATAGCATTTTATATTGACTTATGTCATAGGTTTAATGGGCATAAAGCTACAATTAGATTAATGAGCTAATCTTTATAATCACAACAAAGATTGTTTGAATATTTCAGCATTACTAGAACCCCCAAGATTTTGTGATATATTTAGACTAAGACTGAGAAGTCCCTATTTATCGACATATTATTGTTTGGGATATGATTTTACCCTTGTTCATATTTATTATTCTTATATGTGGAAAAATCTTCCTCCTTGAAAAAAGTTGTTTTACTTTATACATATGCTTTGTGGTTTTATAACCCATGGATGATCCATGTCATCTATATATATATATATGATGTTATCAAAGAGATGTTATCATCCACAATACTCTTGGGCACTGACAAATAAACAACAAATAGTCATGCCCTCCCCCAATATTTTAGAAACCCCATAGCCCTCATGGCAAAGGAAGTATCTCTTAACCTCATAAGCACTATGACAGAGGAAACATTTCACAGGAAAGATAGAGGAAGATAGGATACAGAAACCCCATAAATGCAAGAATCATTTCACAAACCCAACAACCCATGCTAGGATATACAAACCCTACCTACATACTAGCTAATAGAGCAGATAAAAACCTTGATCTAGGAAACTAGTGAAAATAGCGGCTGGTGAAAAAGTAGAAAGGGGTTAATATTCGAAGGTGGGCTAATTTTCCATTCTTTTTCCAAAAAAAAAAGATTCTCCATTTTCCATTTTTTTCTAAAATGATTCGCCCAAATTTTATAGTACACCATTGTTTTACCTTTAAATTCGCCAAAATATTATATCGACTAATATAAAATCATTGGAAATCTAAATATTTCTACAAAAATATCACCAAAACTTTTACAATTTGCATATTAGGGACTAGTAAGATTCACTAAGGTTTATAAACTTTAAGATAAACATCCATCCTTAAAATTTTCCCTTAGTAGAAGAGTAGGTGACGACCAAAATTGCAACTAATGGCATCTAAATCAATGAGCCTTACATGTATATTTTGTTGGAATTATGGCTAATGTGTTGTCCTTGATGGAAAACTATCTGATAAAGATGTCAACATGATGGTTATGAAGTGTCATAGAGAGAATGGACAAAGGAATATCAGTTCAGAGATAGAGGGATGATAAATGTGAAGTTTAGTAAAGTATACGCGGGACCTGTGAAGAAAATCAGCATACATACGCAGATATGATGAAGAGGAGTCATGTACAATTTCTGCACCATAGTATTTTGAATATTAGGGGTCTTTACCATGGTATTAGCTCATAGTAATGAGCAGGACAATGCATATTTTATCCCATCAAATAATACCATCGATATTACTAAGGGATTGGCCTAAGGTATTCGCTAAGGGTCATACTATATAAGGAGATGGAGATCATAGTGTTAAGTGTGCATATGATGAATTATTTATGAATGAATTGATAAAAATTAAGTGTGCACCAGGGAGTGTGGGGATGGATCAGATTTGTTAGATCTTAAATGACTACATATTGAATAATCTGTTTATGATAGATCTGTAATGTTGAGATTATGATGTGTGTCTATAACAGTTTGTATGTCGAGATTTGGGTTTGATAGATGTTTTGTTATGCAATGAAGGTATTGTTACACAACAATTTGTCATTGTCCCTGTACACCCCGTTCCTTGATCCTAGAGGACCTCTACAGTGAACCCTACATGCTTTCCCTTCATGAAAAAACTCCCATTGTGTCCCTATTCATGAGCAGAACAATTCCCTTTTGCACCATCTCCCCAAAATCTTATGTTTTTCCTAGTTTACAAGACCAATGCTAATGGCCTTTGTCCTCCTCGCATCGATATGCAAGGATTAACACTATCCCTAGCACTGACCGGAGCGACTAAGCTTTGTTCTAGTCACGTCGATCCTCTTATGGATTTTTTTTTAAATAAAGAGTCGAAGGTTCCATCTCTAGAAGCTTCGTAACGGAACTCTAGTAAATGGTTTTGCCGGATGGGGTCAAGGATGTCAATTCGGGCTCCTTTCCCCTATAATGATGGAACTACCTCAAGAGATAAGACCTTATCCCATGAGAAGAGGATCCATATCCCATCCATTCATCCTATATAAACCTCCTTTTTTCCCAAGCACAATCTAGTGTTAGTGTTGGAGTGTTAATGTTGGTGTGCTAGTGCTAATTACGTTTTGAGTAAACAATAAGCTATTCATAGTTGTAGCTCTCTAGTTGTGTGAGGGAGAAGTTTGAATTTGGTTTAGTGTGAAGCCTAAAGGGAAGAGCCTTAAAACTACTATTGTTGAGGCCATCATGAAATGCTAGCAGAAGTTTGTGGGAACTTGGTTTTGTTGGAAGAGAATGGCAACATCAAGACAATGGTTGTAATCTCTTCTTGATTCAATATATATGCAACTATCAATTGATTTCCTACATGATGTGGCATCTTACATGTTCATGGCTTAATGTTTCTTGACTTGTTAAGTAGGTTGAATTACAATTTGTCTATTATCGTGGTTGTTGTTTGTTGTTGTTTACCTATTTTAGGTGTTTGAAGAAGGAAACGAGAGAGAGCTGGAGCGAGCAAGCAAGGACATCATCAAACGCGATAAGAGTACTAAGAGGTAAAACCTCTTAATTGGTTCTAACCTAAGGAAATCTTCCATTGAATGTATCAGTTGTGGCTAGACCCATTATCGGGCTAGAGGAATTGTTTGTGTTCGCACTCATAATTTTACTTCACCACAAATTGGCGACTTCACTAGGGAGCCAATCCTTTTGTCTGTTTGCTTGGGATTTCATGGTTTTGTGTGAACTTTTCTAGTTCCACTTTTTCCCTTTGGTTCTGTTTGTTTTCCTTTGCTTACTAGTTTGAGTTTAAAATTCATAGTAGCAAGTCTGGTCTCAACTTTAATTTTTTTATATTTTTTTCTCTGCATCCTCACTTAGTGTGCTTAATTTGCTGACAGTCACGCCGATTAGTGTGATATGCTAAGAAACAGTCACTCCAACCCCCTTCTTCCGCTTGTTGTCAGTTAAGCAGTCATGCCAATGCTTGTAAGTGAAGATTAGGGTTTGTCCCCAATCTTGGCTAGTGTGTTTGCTCTCTTGATTTCAATCCCGTAAGCCTTTTAGACTATCTTCTCCCTGAATAGAAAGCTTCATTTAGCTTGCTTTGTGTGACTGCTTGGTTTAGCCCACCCTCTGATGTGTTAAGTCTGGCCCTGTGTGAAGTTATTTTTTATTTTTCTTTGAATCCCTCAATCAGCGCTATTTTTGGCCAAACAGTCATGCTGATTAGGCCTATTAGCTCTAGTTTTAGCTTGAAAGTCATGCCAGTCATGCCAATCAACACTACTTTTGGCCCAAAAGTCACTCTGATATTTGAGTTTTAAAAAATCAAAATTTCTCCCATTTCAGTGCCAGTGTGTTTTGACCCTCAGACTCTCTTCTTCCTCCCAGAAGTGACTAGGATGCTTTGTTTGCTTCATTTTCAATAGAATGAGTGAAAGAGTCTCATTTGTTCTCTTATTTCGAGTGTCTCTTTTCTCTTTCCAAGCATAGATTACATTGCTTGGTTTCTCGATTGAAGAATTTATGTGTTTGGTTGGTTCGATTCAAGGGATAAGTTGCTTTCAGTTTCATTTATCATGCTTTGGTTTTGATTGATGCTTGTTTGTTCTGAATTGTGAAAATTTTCATTCAAAGTGCTTTATGTGAAAGATTCATTTTTCATTTTATGAAAAGAAGAACATCATTGTAGTTTACTTAAGTGAAAATATTGCATTAGTAGTGTCATTAAGAAGCTAGAATTGCATCATCATAAGCATTGGAAATCAAATGAAACATATTTTGTTGCTGAGGGAAGATTAAGCGCATTTATGATATCAATTAGTGAAATATTTCATTCTTTGATTGTTGCATTAATTTTGTGTTCTCTATCTCTCAATTAGTCATAAATTTCATCGAAGACAAAGATTTCTTTTCTCATATAGTTGCATGTAGGATTTTTGTCAAATGACAACGGTAGGCCTTGTAATTGAAGCCTAATTCAAGATCAACCATTAAAATTTATTGAATTAACCTAAGGAAGCATTGAAACTTAAAGCTCACATTTAGTGGTCTAGGCTAGAGGCGTGTACTGACGTCTTTAAACCTAGCAGTCGTCATTCGCTTCAGCACTATACAGCACTAGTATGGACTTGTGCTCCTCGTACCATTGTGTATATGAAGGGAGACCCCACTAGGTTTGCAATCCTTTATCCATAGGAATCTGAGTTTGCCTCCTTGTAAATGTGATACACCAAACATAGCATTCGGGGAGATTACCTACCCGTACTTCTCGGTTTGCTGGGAGGTGTTATGCGGTTCATGGTTACCTGGTAATCATTTTTCCTAGAATACCCTGAGTAGTCATTTTTTATCTTTACTAACTCTTTAAACTTGAAAATATCATCGAGCATTTGTCCTTTCGATCTCGTTAATTCCAAAAGCGACTAAAGTCACCTTTTGTCCTTTTCTCGACTCTTAAAATATGAAAAGGAAAAGTTTTGTTTCAGTGTCTTAAAATTAACTTCCCACGACATATTCCTGGTTAAATTTATCTTCCTTAATGTTTCTTTAAAAGTCGATTCCAATGGAAACATTCCCAGAGTCTACAAGTCAAGGGTTCCCCTCAGATGGGAATCCTGGTCCTTCTCCTTCTTTTGGAAATGCTGGTGCTCCTTATATGGCAACGTTTTCCCTTCCTGGGTTAACCATTGGTCTACCTATCTAGTTGTTTTCAACCTCAGTGGTCCTGAGCATCCTGACTCCTATCCAAATGTCTCCTTCATTTGAATCACATCACAATGATTCTAAGGTTGACCTCTCACCTTCTTCCATTGTTTCTTCATCTTCCCCTTCTACTTCGCCTGGTGAAAGTTTGAAATCCAGTAACCAGGAGGCTAAGAAGATGAAGAAGAAGACGAAGAAGAAGAAGACCAAATAAGCAAGAGGCCAACCATGTGGCTGTTACTCCAAATGCACCTCCTCTAGAGAAACCTTCTGATCCTCCACGAAAGGTCAGATTTCCTTACAAGTTGTGTACGGGTGACCATCTCCTTCGAGACTGTCATAGTATTCCCAAAGTCTTAGAGGTGTGGTCTCAAGACCTGAATCGACTATCCCCATCACCCTCTGGAGATCATGTCAATGCTACACCTTCAGCTAATGATGGTAAGAAGAAGGGAAAGATTAGATTCCCCTATAGGTTATGTGAAGGAGAGCATCTCCTTCACCTTTGTCCTCTTATGAATAAAGCTTCCAAAGTTTTGGAAAACCTTATAGCCCCTCAACCCCAACTCCCTGTTGGTTATCAGAGGCTTTCTTCTGACTCTCTCCTGGTTGGTAAAGAGATTGACTTAGATTCATCTCTTGCCCATCCTGCTCTTCCCGAGCGAGGCTCTTTTATGTCTGTTCCTGACCAACCATTGGTAGAAAAGAGTGTCGACTTGGTTTCGCCACCAATTGTTCACTCTGTTCCTGAAGAGAGTAGTGAGCATACTACTCATGTTCTTCTTGTCTCCTCAGATTCTCATGAATTGAAGAGTGACCCTCCCGTCCTATTTGTTCAGGAGAGTCTTTCTCCTATTCCTATATAGCATGGGGGCAATCATATGATGCCCCCACCAAGTAGTTTGGTTGTTTCTCTCGATTGGAGTCACTTGACTACTTTCCACCTCCCATCTTATGTGCCTTTCCAGATCACAATACAATCCTATAATATGGTAGTACATGGCACTATATTAGATGAAGGTGCATATGTTAACATCATTTCTTCTACTACTTGGCAAGCTTTGGGTTCCCCACAGCTTGTGCCTATCACCCAGAATCTGTTGGCTTTCAACAGAGGAAACAATCAACCCTTGGGTGTCCTTCCAAAGTTCCCTATTACTTTGGGATGAAATACCATCTATATAAATGTGATGGTAGTCCAAGGTCCCTTAGATATCAATTTTCTCCTTGGACGCAACTATGTTTATGTCATGGGAGCTCTTGTTTCTTCACATTTTCATGTGGTTTGTTTTCCGTGCGAAGGGAGAATAGTGACCATTGATCAATTGTCGTTCATTGGTCACCAAGTGCTTCCTTTGCAACCATCATCCCCTATTATCTCTTGTTCATAAGTAGTACCTTCTCGCCATAGGTCAATTATGCAGCTACTCGTTTCGTCTCCACATCTATTGATGATCACACAGATGGTATTGTACATTATGTACTGGGGGCATTGGAGCCTGATCTGTCTCTAGTACCAAATGACATGTATTCCTCCCGGAGCGTGGTTCTTCCATCTAGTGAAGGCCTCTTGGGAGACAAGTTCTCGTATGGTTCATGAACAGACGGCCTGAGCATAGTTCTTTGTCTTGTGTCAAGCTCATTAAAAAATGAAACAAGGGTCTCGAGGATAGTTCTTTTTTGTATCAACCTCGTTTAAAAATGAAACTGATTTCAAGGATAGTTCTCTTACTATGTCAACCTCATTAAAAAATGAAGCAACTCCATTTTCCAAATCGAGTCTTTGATTAATATCTTGTAAAATCCCAGTTGAGTCTTTCCAAGATCTTGAAAGTGAACCTTCATTCCATCCACCTAGTTGATTGAAATGAAGCTTGGGGGGCATGTCAGGCCAGGCAGTAACTCCATAAGGAAGAAATAATTTTTACTGTATTATTCCATCAGGTAGGTCCTCATTATATACATGAGGGAGAGACTGTTCAATTCGTCTCCTGATGACTGTTCATATTTCCTATTTATCTATTTACAATAATTCACCCAATCACAAGGATTAGGTGTCAACATTCCCCCCTTAATCTGAAGGGATGTTGGTGAGTCCAAGCATCATTCTGAATCGTTCAAGCTTTTCCCTTCCAAGCGCTTTGGTGAAGATGTCTGCAATTTTCTCATTTGTGGAACAATGATGGAGATGGATTGTTTTTGCCTCAACATGATGTCGAATCAGATGATATTTAGTATTGATGTGCTTCGTTCGATCATGGAACTTTGGGTTCTTGGCCAACTTTATTGCAGAGGTATTGTCAATCATGAGTGGAGTTGATTGTACTTGTTTTCATGCAAATCTTCAAGAATTTTCCTGAGCCACACAATTTCTTTTGTTGCTTCAGCCGCTGCCATGTATTCTGCTTCTGTTGTGGAATCTGTTGGAACTGATTGTTTGTGTGATCTCCAGGAGACAGCTCCTGATCTAAGACTCATAGCATATCCTGAAGTTGATACCCCAGTTTCTTTGTCTCCATCGAAGTCTGAATCAGAGTATCCAATCAAACTGAAGTCATCCACCTGTGTATACTTGATTCCAAAGTCTTGAGTTCCCTTTAAGTACCTTAGAACTCTTTTTGCAACAGACCAATGTCCCTCACAAGGCTTTTGCATAAACTTGGAGAGGATTCCAACAGCAAACGAAATGTCTGGCCTGGTAGTAGTTAGGTAGTTGAGACTTCCTACCAGTTGTCTATACTTCGTTGCATCCTCAAATTCTTTCCCTTCAATAGATGTGAGCTTTAAGTTTTGTTCCATTGATGTAGCAAGAGGATTTCACTCTGTCATGCCAAACCTGTTCAACAGATCTCCAATGTATTTCTTTTGAGAAAGAAATATGGACTTTGGATGTTGGGTTACTTCAATGCCAAGATAGTAATGAACATTGCCCAAATCAGTCACTTCAAAACTTTTCCCCAATTCCTTCTTTATGGATGCAATGTAGCTTTCATTGTTCCCTGTCATAAAAATATCATTTACATATACCACAAGATATACAACTGTTTTGCCAACTTTCTTGACAAATAAAGTTGCATCATCAAGATCAAAATGTTTGAAATTGAGTTTTAGAAGATGCTCAGTTACTTTTTCATACCAGGCTCACGGTGCTTGTTTGAGGCCATACAAGGACTTCACAAGTTTGCATACTTTATGTTCATGTCCTTTCACAACAAATCCTTCAGGCTAGGACATAAAAACATTCTCTTGTAGATCTCCATTCAAGAAAGCAGTTTTTACATCCATTTGATGGACTTTCCAACCGTTCTGTGCTGCTAGTTCAAAGAGTGTCCAGATGGTAGCCCATTTTGCTATGGGGGAAAAAGTCTCCTCATAATCGACCCCTTCCTTCTGTGCAAAACTTTTGCCACAAGCCTAGCTTTGTGCTTGTCAAGTGAGCCATCAGCTTTATACTTGTTCTTGTAGACCCACTTGCAGCCAATTGGTTTGGTTCCAAATGGAGGATCAACCAGCTTCCAAGTGTCATTCTTTATGAGGGCATCATACTCCTTTTGCATCGCTTCTTTCCATTCATCATGAGAAGTAGCTTCTTTGAAGGAAGTTGGTTCAAAATTTGTAGACAAGTTCAATTCACAATCATAAGAAACATCCATATCAACGGGTGAATTAGAGTCATCTACATCACCTCCATTTTGCCAGTTTGAATTTATGGTTCCTGTCTTTCCAACTTCATCAGGATGAACACTTTCAAGTGTCTTTGTCAGCCACTTTGGGGGACCTTTCTCAGATGGTCCAGGCTGCTCCGTTGATTGAGTTGGGACTGAATCAAGATTGAGTCTCCCAATTCTATCAATTACATCACTTAAAGCATCATCCGTTGTTGGATTTTCATGTGGGGGAGAGTGTTCTTCAGAAGAAGATTCCACATGTTGATCTAGTATAGGAATCCCCCCTTCAAGATGTGGAATCTGATTATCAAATTCTTGAAATGATTTTTCTTTTGCGAATCTATCCAAGCGATCAAGTTGCCGCTCAACAACATTGTCAGTTTTGAATGATTCAAGGAAAATTACATCTCTAGATACAACAAACTTCTTATTTACTTCATCATAGAGACGGTATGCTTTGGAGGTGTTTGAATATCCCAGAAAGATACACTTACGACTTCTAGCACCAAGTTTTTTTCTATGTACCTTTAGTATCAAGGCATAACTGGTGGAACCAAAGACCCTGAGATGCTTTACCGAAGGAACATGTCCATACCACATTTCGTAAGGAGTCTTGTTTCTAATAGCATTATATGGACATCTATTCTTTATATATGCAACACATAGAATAGCATCAACCCAAAATATTATCTTTACATTCTTGAAAAAGAGCATGGATCGTACCATATTTAAGATTGTCCTTGTTAGAGTCGGTCTTGAGCCCTCCATCAGCGATCAAAACTCTTTGCATTTGCATATGTAGGTGTCTCATCAGTGTCAATTTTTGCATCCCATTAGGCATGCCATAACCCTGATGGAGGAGCTGGTATATTTTTCCCCTCTTGGCATTGCTGGCTCAGGTCATTTCAGTCATTAAGCTCTTTCAAAGCTTGTCTTGTCTTGTCTTGAGGTCAATTTCCTAGGTCTAGGGTTTTGGTCAAAAATGTCTACAAGGTCATGTTTTTGAAGGTCAATAAGTGCTCAGCAAGCCAGAGGGATGATTGTAAAGATGTTCATTCGAAATTTTTTATCTTGTACAGTTAATTTTTTACCTTGGATTTAAAAACTCTGTTTTTAAAGCCAAGGTCATTTTTCAAATGTTTGTAAAAAGTGATGAAATTTCAAAAGACTTCAGTGGACAGTATGCAACCCTGGTCCCCTTGCCAAGATCCCTCAGATGATCTACCTGCAAAAAGAATCAAGCAAAAGCACTAAACGAGTCAATTTCAGGATAAAGGAAACCAAAAAAAAGTTAGTTTTATAAAGTGTCAAAGAGAAACATTAGAAAATGGGTTTGAGCATGAAATTTATTCAAATGAAATTTATAAAGACCCAATCTCCCTCCTTTTACTCTCATTGTGCATCCAAAACACTTGCAAGAGAGATTGGGCGAGCTTCCAAGCGAATTTGAGCGAAACTGGTCGAAATTGGGAGCAAGACAGGCGCGCGACCCGTCAGGCCAGGCGCGCGACCCGTCAGGCTAGGCGCGCGACCCGTCAGAGGGGCGCGACCCGTCAGGAGGCTTCCCGCAGTTCAAATTTTCAATGGGCGCGACCCGTCAAGCAACCTTCCTCCCAACTCATTTCAAATTTGCTCAAGCACCCTCTAAATCATCAAATCGCTTGAGGTAGGTTCTCTAAGCTTGGAAATGGTTGCTGGTTAAGTTGAAAGATATCATGAGTGTGTTTTTAATGATCAAATTGTGCAAGAAAAACCACTCCATATGGTTGTATGTAAATTTGTAGAAAGATGCTAGGGTTTATTGCTGTTTCATTGTTTTTCCCCTTGTAATTATTCTCTTCATTCCCATTTCATTTTCCCTATATTTCCATGTCAATTTCCCTTTTTAAATTTGTAAAGAAAATAAACCCTACCCCTTTCCCTTTAAAAATAAAAAATCACATCCTAACCCTATCTCTCCTTATGCCCATGTAAACATATGAATTTGATGATGTATATGCAATGATGTTTACAGTGTATTTCCCTAAATTCCCTGCTGTATACATGTTTTCCCATTTTCCTTGTAAAAATGTCCCTCCCCTAACATTTCCCTCATGTTCCTTGTCCCTTTGAAACAGCATATAAATCAACTTTTTACAGGCAGAAACAGCAGCACAGTTTGTCCACTTTGCTCCTTAAACAATGTCAGAAACCGAAACTTATGAGCAAAGTGATGACCAGTCATCAGCTTCAGAGATTGAGGTACAGAGGAGGCCTCATAAGGGTGGAAAGGGTGGACATCATAAGCGAGAGGAGCCCACCTCTTTAGCAGAGTTACAGGCCTGTCCTATGGCAGTCACATGTTTCCAGTATATGTCTTGCTATGAGTTTTGTGAGAGGATCTCTCGGATTCAGCACCACAGAGAGTTGGCTCGCCTATTTGTTTTACACTTGCATGATGGACATGTCAACCTTGCAGGGGTGGACTTTACATTGACACCCGAGGTGATCTCACATGCCACAGGGATACCTAATGTTGGGGAGGTATGGAATAAGCGTAAGGTGCTGGATAGTGCCCACTTTGAGCCTTTTGTCCGGCCACCATTCATGAGACATTTGGCAGGTGTGTTTCCATTCATGTTTCTCAGGAGCGATTATGCTCCCATGATGAGGCTCATCATGCACTATTTTACCTGTGAGGGCAGATTTTCACAGGTATATTCATATCATATTCGCCTCTTGATGCACTTCACCCGAGTGAGGATGATGAACATCCCTATTTTCTTTTATCAGAACATTTAGAGGATGGTGCCCATGTTGCAGAGGAAGAGCCCAGCACAGCAGTATAGGAGCCTGTACCATTATGGTTTGATTCAGCTTGTAGTATTGCATCAGTTGGCTCAGCAGGGCATCTCATGGGAGGAGTTCATCTCTCGTGAGTTTTTCACAGCACCATCACCGCCACATCCTGAGGTTGTTCATGAGGAGGGAGGACCATCACAGCAGCATGACATCCCTGTGACTAGACATGTCAGCTCCTCACCCCTGGTTACATATCAGAAAGGCCCGAGGGCCTTATTTGCAGCAGCTCGGCGAGTACTATCTCCACAGCAGGTGGAAGGGGTCTCGCCTTCATCATCATCTCAGCGAGTGTTATCTCCACATCAGGTGGAAGGGGCCTCGCTTTCTTTAGCAGCACAGGCAGCACAGAGGGGCAAGCAGCCCAAGATTGATGAGGGGCCATCAGGAGTTCCAGATATTGAGCTTGTTGATCTTGAGGCCATTTCTCCGAGCCAAGAGGCAAAGGAGGTCATTTAGCATCTCAGAGCTGAAAATGATGCCTTGCAGAGGAGATTAGAGGGTGCACAATGGACCATCACATACCTGGAGCAGCGCAACAAACAGTTGGAGGAGGAGAAAGCACTTGATGAGCTGTGGAGGATTCGTAGTGACCGAATCTTGAACCGAAGAAGACCCGGTGACCCATTGCCCGCTGACCGAGAGTCCATGCTCATCCGGGTAAATGCACACTTGGAGAGGCTGTTGGCTAAAGCCAACCAAGAGAATAAATTGCTGAGGAACATGAAGAACCATTACTGGGCAAGAATGCATGTGTGCAAGGCAAAGATGAAGATGTTTCAAAGGCAGTTGACCGAGGCACTAAAACGGAGAAAGAGGCCAAATCCCCTCCGTATCTTGGTTGAGGCTTCACTCAAGGATCAAGGCACTAAATAGCCTAGCCAAAGCACAAATCCCAAGAAATTTTGAGCATTTTGGGTAAATTTTGGTTTTTCCAGGCAATTTACAGGTTTTCTCCATTAACGGTCTCACCCCCCGCGCGACCCTTCATCCTGGCAACTCCATTTTGCAAAAACTCAGCATTTCCAGATTTTTCATGAGAAGTTACATATGATCATCAATGGACTTGAGATTTTATGAAGTTTTGGGCCTCCAGAAAGTCAAAAAACAAGCAAAAAATGACTTTCTGCCACATTTTTGAGACATAGAAAGCAGTCTTGGGAGATTGCACTTTTGGAGGAGCAAATGACCACCAAATTCAAAAATTCTAGTTGGGTTGGAAAGTAGACTCATAGACCTTTCCAACAAGCCTTCTCTTGCTCAATTTGGACACCTGGAAGTACCCCAAATGTGGTCCCCAATGCGTGCGACCCGTCAGGCAGAGCGCGTGACCCGTCAGGCAAATTTCTCCAAATTTCAGTGTACAGCTCAGAAAAACGCAGTTTGACCCTGTTTGACTTTTTGGGGTGGATTATTATCCTCTTTGATGTAATTAATGTACTTTTATGACACTTTTACACTTATGTACCTCTTCTAGAAGATTCATTCATGAAAAAGGTGAAAATTAAATGAATGAATTGGTTTCCTAGCTTATAGAGGCAAGTTGTTTTGACTGCCTAGTTTGTAGTGCTTAGTTTAGAAGTGGTTGAAACAGCTCCTAGGATAGTGAGCTCGACCCATGGAGGCAGGGAAAGAGGTTAGATGATCTATATTATGTACTTTCTTGCTCATTTTCATGGTTGGACTCTTGAGGGAGAAGCTATCATTGTATTATTTCACTGTATCTCTGCAATTTTTGGCTAAGGAAGACAAGGGTTTTGCAGTCCTCTTTGGGATTCTTGTGGACTCATGTGTTGATGGTGTGTTTCTCAATGTACTTGTAAGCTTGTTATGTGATTTATTTCCTTTCTTTTACTTCTGCACATTAAACAAATGAAGTGTTAAAGTAAGAATTCATGCTTGCCATGCTCTGCTTTTAAGTTTGTTTAATTTCAATGTTTTCTTCTGTCTAAAGAGAATTCAAAGTTATTGTTTGCTCTCTTTAGCTCTTCATTTTTCATTCCTGACCATCCACCTCAGTTAAAGGCATCAACACTGTCTCCTACCTCACCCCAAGGAACCCCCTGCAGAAACTGTGTCCAATCCCCGCACCCGAAATTGCCCTCTCCTCAATTTGCCACCAAAAACCCAAAAAACCCCATATCAACCTTTTTGATCAGTTTACTAGCCTAATATCAGTGTTACCTAATTGGTCATCTCTTTTATTGAAGATTTCACGAGATAGACCGGAGAGAGCCTTCTCCTGCCCCGTAGGGCTAGCTACGAGGCTAAATGGTTTGATGTTGCCTTGAGGTTTACCTTTCTCAGCCTGAGGTGAAATTTCAAGCGCTAACAGTCCTATTCATTCTTTCAGCTACACCATTCTGTTGGGGATTATAAGGCACAGTTGTTTGATGTTTGATTCCATGTTGGCGAAGATAGTTTTCAAATTCATTTGATGTGTATTCTTTTCCATTATCAGTGCGAATAGACCCAATATGAGATTGTGCATCATTTTCAATCCATTTATGAAAATTCTTGAATGTTTGAAAAGCATCAGATCTATTCTTCAATAAATAAACCCAACACATTCTGGTGTAGTCATCAATAAATGTCATGATATATTTATTTCCATTTGCAGAAGGAACAGGCATTGGACCACATAAATCTGAATGAATGAGTTCAAGTTTTCTATGTGCTATTGAATGTGATTCGTGAAAAGATTGTTTGCTATGCTTTCCTAGAATGCAAGCATCATATTGCTTAAGTTTCCTTGGAATTGTAGGCAAACCAGCAACACCATTTTTCTTCAACAAGTGGAGACTGTCACAGTTCAAATGTCCAAATCTAGCATGCCATAATAAACTTTATGGAAGTGTACCTTCTTCATGATGAGAATTGTATGAGAAATGTTGTGCATGAGTAGAGGTTCCTTGCAGCTTGATAAGCCTTTCTTCTTCTATTCCCCTCATGACAAGTGAGTGGTCAAATGTTGTTCTTACCTCAAGCTTGCCATCAAACATATGAATGGAGTGACCTTGCTGGCGGATGTGGACCAAGGACAGCAAGCTTCTCTTGAGCTATGGGAGATATAGAACATGATGCAGAAGAAATTCTGGAAGACCAGGCAGTTTAAGTCTGATTGTGCCAAGCCTTGATGGCTTGATTTTTGATTGATCTACAAAGTATACTACTCCATCAACATTGTCAGTGAAATATTCAAAAAAATCTTTTCTATGAGTCATGTGGCAGGTTGCTCCTGATTCAAGCAACCAATCATTTTTCCAAGAAGCAAGTGAAGCATTAAATAAATCTTCATTTACTCCAATGTTACATTGTGCCACAACATAGTGAGGAGATTCAGGTGCTTTACCTTTTTCTGTATCATCAGTTTTACCTTTCTGTTGGTTTCTTTTCTACTCAATTTTGTCCCATGGTAGCTTGCATGTAGAGGCATCATGTGATCCATTTCTTTTGCAGCGAATACAGTGAAAATCTACCTATTCTCCTTGAGAATGTCTGCCCCCTCGCCTCTGAAATATCTTCCTCTTCCTCTTCGGCCACCTCTTCCTCTTGTAGAATATTGAGCAGGATGCTTTTCTTTATGAGCAAGGCACACAGTCTCTTTAGAAGATTCAGGGGCTCTCTTCTTTCCAAAATCTTTCTCTCTTTCAGCAAACATTTTCACAAGAGAGTCAAAGGTTATATCTTTGAGATTTCCATTTGCTTGCAATGACTCAAGATAATTGGACTAAGTAGGATAAAGTGCCTTGAGAAAAGAAATAAGAGGAATATCTAATTCAACCTTAGTGTATTTGATATCATGCATTATAGACTTTAATTCAGATGCAAGAGTAAGAGGATCATTATTTTGCAGTTCAAGAGTGAAGAGTTTAATCATGAGTTGAACAACTTCAAGTGCAGAATGTGAGTCATAGAGTTCTTTCATCTTTGGTAAGGCTTCAAAGGCAGTTGAATATGAAGAAATATGGCGACTCACCTCTTCATTTACAGATGCAATGATTAATGCATAAGCTTTGCTGTTCTTGTTTTCCCAAATGACGAGCTCTTTGTCTGAGGTAGGCTGTACCGGTTCATTGTCTCCTTCTCTGACACACACTCCTTTCCACGGCTCATTAAAAATGAGGGTGTGTTTTATCATCCGGGACCATTCGGGATAGTTCTCCTTGCCAGTGAGAACTATTCCCACCATGGATATGATTGAATGCATTCTGTAAAAGAATTACTTTTGCTGATAGAAAAATACTTCTGCCAATATACAGTAAAATTGTACTCAAAAGGGCATTCTCAAAAGATTTCAAATCCACCATGTGACCCATATAAATCCATCATTATATAAATCCACCTCATATAAACTTCATATAAACTTCATATAAATCCACCATATAAATGTATATGCCATACGTTCCCTTTATATAAAAAAACTCAATTATCAGACGTCCCTTTGTATATATAATATTTTCACCACTTAAAAATGCCATTCGGTCTTCATAAAAGGGATTACAATAAAAAAACATTATTTAATAGTTTCCTACACTTGCAGAAATTACCTAACAACATGCGGCCATTGTAAGGTCCAGCAACGCCCTCCATGCTTCTGAGTCGATTCTGCGCCACAAATCTTTAAACAGGTTACCAATTTCTCAGACAAAAACTTGTTCCAAAGCATTCCACTAAATAGCACATAGATTTACCAACGGGCCACCGAAGCAGGACTTCAATCCTCATTTCCACCATCAGTTTGCAGAACGAATGAAACCATGGTTCGGAAAAAGGGAAGGCGAGGCTATAAAATGGATTTGTTGTAGATAGAGCAGCGGCAGCAAGGGAAAATGCAAATCGAGGGGCCTATTTTCTTGACCCAAGCCATGAATGTTCAATTGCAGATTTTCACAAGAGGGGCAGCGCAATATGAAGCGCTTTGACACCAGAGAATATGGCAGAGGAACGTTTCAGCGTGGAGCAGCGATTCATTATGTATCGTTCAGGTGAATGCACAGCGCTTTTGAAACGTTTATGAAACCAGGACAGAATGTCAGGATAGCATGGATAGCACTGGCAGTGTCAGGTAGAGGAACATTTGCAGTGTTCAGGTGAATGTCAGGCACAGGTTTGTATAAAAGGAATATGGTAGACAGAAGGCACAACTAATTGTATGGAGGAGCAGCGCATGTATATGAGAGTAGACAAGGGAGTTACAAGGGACAAGAGCTACAAAGGAGCTGGCTCTGATACCATGTCAGGCCAGGCAGTAACTCCATAAGGCAAAAATAATTTTTACTGTATTATTCCATCAGGTAGGTCCTCATTATATACATGAGGGAGAGACTGTTCATTTCGTCTCCCGATGACTGCTCATATTTCCTATTTATCTATTTACAATAATTCACCCAATCACAAGGATTAGGTGTCAACAGGGCATGTACCTCGATTGAGTCATTATGCTAGGGCATGCAAACTTATAGCAAGCATAGTTTTTCATTTCAAGCTTGTGTAAACATGAAAACAAATCCATGCAAAGTTCTCCATGGTTCAAGCTTGTGTAAAAATGAACCCATGCCCAATTTACATCTCGTGATTGCCATTTTTATTAGCTAATTTCTGCTATATGAGCCTTGGTTGTTTCATTCCATCACCACCATCTCTTTGGATGATCATATGCTTTCACTTGGTTGTTTTTCCTTTCTTGAGGGACCGCAATGATGAGTGGTTTTATTAGCCATCCTCTTGACCATTACATGTTTTGAGCAGTTCCATCATTGCCGGAACCAGTTTCTACCCTTTATATGACTCGTTCCTCCATGCCGAGTCACATTTCATCTCTTTTCTTGACTCCTAAAACTCATATGAAAAGATTGCTGAGTATTTTTCCATTTTGATTCATAAAAGAGAATAAAATGGGGGGTCTGCTTTCAAAATCTTTTTCGACCCTTTAAAAGTGAAAATATAGCTGATCCCTTTTCATTTTCAACTCATTAACAAATGTGAAACATCATGTGCTTGGTATAAGTTTACCCCTTTTTTGGGCTTGGATGCACTATTTACGAAAAAGGTAGTCCTTGATTGAAATGGTCAAGCGGTTCTCTCAAGTATTGTTTTCTACCTTTTCAAGCTCGAGAGACACCAATGTATGAAAAGGGACCATGTGGAGTTTCCTTTTCTCTGTCTTTTTCAAACTCTCTAAACATGAAAAAGATACTGAGTTACACCTTTGTCGGACTCATTAAAATATTAAAAGACATCGGATTCATCGTCATGACGAACATGAGCTTCTCCTTCCTAGGGCTTGTTAAAATTACTAGGTCAGATTCGTCTGAAGGATGAACTTACAGTGCAAGCATATGTTATCACCTTCAAGATTGCGATTAAAAAATAATTGGGATACCTTCCAGAAATGGTGGGGAAAAATTTGGAAATCTAATCAATTGTGTCGGCAGCTTATTCTTGAACATGACACTTTCTGGTTCGTATCAGGTTGGGATATCCTCCTTTGTTTCGTTGACCTTCTTGGGTTGGGCTACTCATTGTTGCCTTCCATTTGATCTCTACCATGTCATCATGACCACTGATCCGATGGATCCAAAAGCTGCCAAAATTCCAGTCATGTCGTCGATATGTTCAAGAATTGTCCTTCTACAATTACATTTACCTCTGATTCTCTTTATCATCCAAAATAATTTTGCATCCTTTTGTCTCGCGTCGATGATGTGGGATACATTATGGCCCTCCTTCAAAATAGTCGCTTTCTATCGAATTCAACTCATTATCCGGGAAGTTGACTGAGAGACTCCCTTCCAGTACCTTAGAGCTTGAATTCTGTAATGACAAGTTCTTCACACTTGATGACAAGTTCACATCATTGGCTTTCGATCGAGTGATTTCATGGGTGTTCGACTTCAGTTTCTTTATTCACATTCTGTGGATTGTGTTGATAGTACCATGAGGACCATTGTCATTATTGGTGGTTTCTCTCACGCTTGTTAATAGTTTACATCATTTATTGGTAATCAAGCGACTTTCTAACATGTTCAACGTCAACACATCTATTCACAAGTTAGAATTTGTACTTTTATCAAGTTGTGTTGGAGCACAAGACCCTGGGCTCAGATCACATAAAGTCCAAGTTACGAAGTGATGCAACATGGTTATGTTGATATACATGTCTCTTTTAGATGGATGTCTGCAACCATACCATGAGTTATCATCTGTGATCCTTCTCATTATTGGATGGCTGCGACCATACCTTGGTTTCATTATGATCCTCTTTGACAGATGGTTGCGCCCGTACCTAGATCCATTTACATGATCATTCTCTAGATGTATGCATCCATGCCATGATTCATGTATAATTCAATAAAGTTCTCAGTTATTTATATGTATCTATACTTTCCTGCAGGTTTTCCGATTGCAGACTACGGTTCCCCGCACAGATTCATAAAGCATTTCATCCCTCACTCTAGTTCAGCCTTCACGCTTTAGGGGTCATTTGTTACACAACATTTTTTCATTGTCCTTGTACTCCCCATTCCCTGATCCTAGAGGACCTCTACAGTGAACCCTACATGCTTTCCCTTCATGAATAAACTCCCATTGTGTCCCTCTTCATGAGCAGAACAATTCCCTTTTGCACCATCTCCCCAAAACTTATATTTTTCCCAGTGTACAAGACTGATGCTAATGGCCTTTGTCCTCCTCGTGCCGATATGCAAGGATTAAAACTATCCCTAGCGCCGAATGGAGTGACTGAGCATTTCCAGTCACGCTGATCCTCTTATGGAAAGTTTTTTAAATAAAGAGTTGAAGCTTCCAGCTCTAGAAGCTTCATAACGGAACTCTAGTAAATGGTTTGGCTGGATGGGGTTTAGGATGTCAGTTTGGGCTACTTTCCCCTATAATGATGGAACTACCTTAAGAGATAATACCTTATCCCATGAGAAGAGGATCCATCTCCCATCCATTCATCCTATATAAACCTCCCTTTTTCCCAAGCACAAGCTAGTGTTAGTGTTGGAGTGTTAATGTTGGTGTGCTAGTGCTAATTAAGTTTGGAGTAAACAATAAGCTATTCATAGTTCTAGATCTCTAGTTGTGTGAGGGAGAAGTGTGAATTTGATTTAATGTGAAGCCTAAATGGAAGAGCCTTAAAACTACTATTGTTGAGGCCATCATGGAATGCTAACAGAAGTGTGTGGGAACTTGGTTTTGTCGGAAGAGAATGGCAACGTCAAGGAAATGATTGTAATCTCTTCTTGATTCAATATATATGCAACTATTGATTGATTTCCTACATGATGTGTCATCTTACATTTTCATGGCTTAATGTTTCTTGACTTGTTAAGTAGGTTGAATTACAATTTTTCTATTATCATGGTTGCTGTTTGCTGTTGTTTATGTGTTTCAGGTGTTTGAAGAAGGAAACGAGAGATAGCTAGAGCAAGCAAGCTAAGACATCATCAAATGGGATAAGTGTACTAAGAGGTAGGCCATCTTAATTGGTTCTAACCTAAGGAAATCTTCCATAGAATGTGTTAGTGTCAGTCTTTCCAGCCTTCCTCCAGTGATCAAATGTGCTCTTAAAAAGTGATTTTGAAGTGTCAAGGTCAAATTTTGTCATTTCAGTGAGTCTTCAAGCAAAATTTGGTCACTAGGCATTAGGTCTAGGGTTTGCCCAAATGTCAGTCCATGTCATCATTCAGTTGAGCCTATCATCATCCAGAGGGTTTTCATTATCATGTCAGTGTCGAATGAGTCATTTTACATCTTGTTCATGCTTCAGTTGTGCCTTGGCAAGGTCATTTCCCTCTCCTAGGGTTTTGAAAGCCAATTTCTCTTGGACGGTCAAATCATCGGCAAAACTTGTTTCCTGATGTTCATACACCTTCCCCTATCCTTAAAGTACCTTATCAAACACTTCCCATCCCTTAGATCCGCCAAATTCCTCATTTTTGCACAAACCCTAGTTTCTAGCTACAACCTGGCAATTTTCTAGGTTTGGCCTGTGTTTTGCCCTTTTCGACCCCTTCCCCTCACTCAATCTCTGAGATTCCACTTTCCCCTACTTCCTAACATCCCTCCCCACTCCCCAAAATTTCCCCAAGAATTTAGAAGCCCCTTATCCCCTTCATTTCGCTCCATTTCGACAAAATTCCTTGTTTCACACATCGGGACAAGTTTCACTCAAATGATGTTTCAGAGCAATGAAAGATGAATTTTGGGAAACTGAGAGAGGTTTTTGTCCAAAACATGCCAAAGAAGAAAAAACTCCTTCACTTTTTGCACAGGTGTCATTGTTTGAGAGAAATGTTAAGAATACCGTTGCCTCAGGAGAATCAAAGACACCTTTGAAGTGACCTTGGGAAAATCAAGTTTTCTCCTAGCTTGGTGGGCCAAAGGATTTTCTTGATGGGTAAAATGATAACTAGACACAAATATATTTCCAATGAGCTATCATGAGCTCAATTTGGGGTTGAGGAAGGCATTCAAAAGTTGACTGCAACAGCACTCTTCCTTGAGGCAGCCTCATTTGGCACTTTTTGACCAGTCTTGGGAGATTTGATTTTTGATAGGTCAAATAAACTCCAAATTAAAAAATTCCAGTTGGGTTGGAAAGTAGACTCAAAGACCTTTCCAACGAGCTATTATGCACCCGATTCTAACACCGGGAAGGCCTCCAAAAACCTCCTGCAAAAGCGCGACCCGTTGGGTGGTGCGCTACCCGTTGAGAGCTCTTCCGTAGTTCAAAAAAGCAACGTGCGCGACCCGTTGGGAGGGGCGCGACCCGTTGGGGATTTCTCCACAGAAATTTGCCAATAAGTTGCCAAATGACCCCAAATCTCTTCAAGGTTGCAGGTAGGCCTCTGATCATCAAAGTATTTTGCTTGATAGAGAAAAATGAGCATGGGAAATGTGTTTTAATGCCATCAATGAGAAGTTCATATATATTTGCTTTAAAAATGTCAAAATGCAAGTAGAGATCGGGTTTTGTTTTGCTGATCTCAAGGTTATCCCTTTCACCCCCTGAGGTTGTTCATGAGGAGGGAAGGCCATCACAGTAGCATGATATTCTTGAGACCAGACATGTCAGCTCTCCTCCATTGGTCACTTATCAGAGAGGCCCAAGGGCCTTATTTGCAGTAGCTAGGCGAGTACTATCTCCACAGCAGGTGGAAGGGGTCTCGCCTTCATCGTCAGCTCAGCGAGTGTTATCTCCACACCAGGTGGAAGGGGCCTCGCTTTCTTCACCAGCACAGGTACTACAGAGGGGCAAAGAACCCATGATTCATGAGGATCCGGTGATTGATCTTGAGGTCAGTTCTCCTAGCCAAGAGGCGAAGGAGATCATTCAGCATCTTAGGGCTGAAAATGATGTTTTACAGAGGAGACTTGAGGGTACCCAGTGGACCATCACCTACCTGGAGCAGCGGAACACACAGCTAGAGGAGGAGAAGGCACTTGATGAGCTATGGAGGATTCCTAGCGACCGAGTCTTGAACCGTAGGAGGCCCGGTGATCCATTGCCTGCTGACCGAGAGTCACTGCTCATTCAGGAGAATGACCACTTGGAGAGGCTATTGGCTAAGGCCAACCAAGAGAAAAATCTGTTGAAAAACATGAAGAATCACTATTGGGCAAGAATGCATGTGTGCAAAGCCAAGATGAAAATGTTCCAAAGGAGGTTGTCCGAGGCTCTTAGGCGGAGGAAGAAGACCAATCCACTCCGTATCTTGGCTGAGGCATCCCTCAAAGATCATGGCACTCACTAGCATCAGCTACAGCACAAATCCCAAAAAAATTTAAGAATTTTGGGTAATTTTGGTATTTTTGGGAAATTTACAGGTTTTGGCTTCTCAACGGGTCTCACCCCCGGTGAGACCCTTTGTCATCGTAGCTCCGTTTTGCAAAAACTCAACATTTCTAGATTTTTCATGCAAAGTTACATATGCCTATGGATGGACTTGATTTTTTATGGAGTTTTGGGCGTCCAAAAGGTCAAAATACATGCAAAATTTGACTTTCTGCCCCTTTTTTGAGTTGCAGAAGCAGTCTTGGGAGAATTGACTTTTGACTGGGAAAATGACCTCCAAATCCAAAAATTCTAGTTGGGTTGGAAAGTAGACTCAGAGACCTTTCCAACGAGTTATCCTGTACCTAATTTTGACACCGCGAAGGCCTCCAAACAGAGCTCCAAAGTGCGCAACCTGTTGAGGAAATGTGCGCGACCCGTTGAGGAAACTTTGCCAGATTTGACCAGTTCAGCCCAGAAAACGCAGTTTGGCTCCAGTTTGACTTTTTGAGGTGGATGGTGGTCCTCTTGGATGTAATTTTGACACTTTTTGGATACTTTTACTCTTGTTTAACTCTTCTAGAAGATTCTCTCATGTAAAGGGTAAAAATTGAATGCATGAACTGGTTTCCAAGTTTATAGAGGCAAGTTGTTTTGACTGCCTATTTTGTAGTGCTTAGTTTAGAAGTGGTTCAAACAGCTCCTAGAAGGATTATCTCGACCCCTAGAGGCAAGGGAAGAGGTTGGCTTGCCTATATTATGTATTTTCTTAATCATTTTCAAAGGTTGGAAGGTTGGACTCTTGAGGGAGAAGTTATCACTGTATTATTTCACTTGTATCTCTGCAATTTTTGGCTAAGGAAGACCAGGGTTTTGCAGTCATCTTTGGGATTCTTGTGGACTCATGTGTTGATGGTGTGTTTCTTCATGTTCTTGTAAGCTTTGTTATGTGATTCATTACCTTTCTTTACTGCTGCACATTAAACAAATGAAGTGATAAAGTATGAATTCATGCTAGCCATGCTCTGCTTTTAAATTTGTTTAATTTCTATGTTTTCTTCTGTCTAAAGAGAATTAAAAGTGATTGTTTGCTCTCTTTAGCTCCTCATATTTCATTCCTGGCCATTCATTTCAGTTAAAGGCATCAATACAGGCTCCTATCTCGCCCCAAAGACCTCCCTGCAGAAACTGTGTCCAATCCCCGCACCCTAAATTGCAGTTCCTCAATTTGCCACCAAAAACCCCAAAAACCCCCAAATCAACCTTTATAATCAGTTTACTAGCCTAATATCAGTGCTACCTTGTTGGTCATCTCATCCTATTGAAAATCTACCGAGATTGACCGGAGAGAGCCTTCTCCTGCCCCGTAGGGCTAGCTATGAGGCTGAATGGTTTGATGTAGCTTTGAGATTTGCCTTTTCAGCCTGAGGTGAAATTTCAAGTGCTAACAGAATGTATCAGTTGTGGCTGGGCCCATTATCGGGCTAGAGGAATTGTTTGTGTCCACACTCATAATTTTAGTTCACCACAGGTATGACTCAGTGATTATATATATGTATATTGTGTTTCGATTGAGAAGTGTGCATATGTGGATATGCCTCTAGGTAGTTGTGTATACATTCTACGAAAAGTTAAGAATCTATACGCAGGTGTAAAGTATGAAAAGCGCATACATACATGGAAGTTCTCTATAAGAGTCACATACATCTGGTAGGGTTTTTCAATATGAGTTTTTAATGATGTCTAATCAATTTTGTTATTTTTTTTTGTTGTTTGTTGATGATGGCTATCTCATTATACGTTGTGTTTGACAGTTCTAGTTGGGTTGAATTGTTTATCAGATGATATGTTGACTAGGGATGATGCTACTGTGTGATGATCTGTATTTGGTTTAGTGATATGTGATGGGTTCAATCTGTAATTGAGTGATTAATTCAATGGTACAAATATTCAGATTCAGTTATCAATATTTTGAGATCTGTATGCAGGTCCTCTTAACGAGAAGTACGTGCATATGCGAGTATTATTCAGAATAGTAGTGTATATATTCTGACATATGGTTGATTAGGTTTTGCAGTAGCAACAATTGGTTTCTGTGATGGGTAAAATTGTTTGGCTTATTGATGAGTAGTTACGCATTGATATTATCTACCCTGGTTTAGTTTGATCTAGTTTTATTGATTTATTAAGATTCAATGATTGCTTTGGTGATTTAGTTGGTTCAGTGATTGAGTGATTTGATACAGGGATTGGTTTCAAAATTGTTATTTGGTATTGGGCTTAAATGATGATAGTGGGTCTAGTTTGAAAATATGATGAAAAGTGGCATACAAGTTTGATGTTGTGAGGCAAGTGGATCCAGTATGAAATATTATGAAACATGGTCCACATAGGTGTTGCGGCTTGGAGCCTTCAATGAGGGAGTCAAAGCTTCCTTCCAGTGGTAGCTGGTAAATCTGATCAGGGGGTCAGAGCTCCCTTCTGGTGGGTGTCAACATAAAGATCAAGAGGTTGGAGCTACCTTCTAGTGGGCACTGGAGAATGAGAGAAGGTTGTATCCTTTTGCAGGTGGGTTCCTGGGTACTAGTATGAGTCTGCGTTAGTATAAGAATTTAATATGTTTTCCTTTATAATAAAAGATGAAGACAGAGATGATGGAAGCAGTGGTTTTCTCCCACATTGTGTTTCCACTTAAAAATCTTGGTGTCCTCATGTGTTGTTGTGTTACTTATGTGTGATGGTTTATTCTATTCTTACTGCTAATGGTTATTATTTAATTAAAGGCTAATGAAGTAATGATACAATGGTTAATGTAGAAAAAATGATGAAATTAATGAAAAGTTAGTTTACTGAGTATATATTGTTTTCCTTCATCATAGTCATGTACTTATGTTGTTTACTTAATGATAGTAGCATATAGAAATATGAATAAGAAATTGAAAGGTTTAGGTGAGTTTTAAAATACTGATTCACCCCCTCCCCTCTTAGTATTTTTCCCAACAAATGGTTTTAGAGCAGGTCACTTCAATTGAAGCTTAACCGCTTGGAGTGGATCAAAGATGATGGGAAAGAAGAAGATAGCTCAAAGGAAGGAGTCATAAAACTATGGTAGTGACAGTGATATATGATCCAGGTGGATCTTTAAAGAAGTACCAGTGGCATGGTAAAAGGCTCAAAATTCAAAGTGGCAGAATTTACATAAACTTAGCATCGAATCAAATTTCTTTTCACCTTGATGCCAACAGTGTGAATGACACTCAAATCTGAGTTCATACAAAGAAGTTAGAGAAAGTCAAGGTTTATGTTTGACTTCAACAAGTGGCACGAGGAGATGATGTGGCAGACACTCTCAGGGAATGGGGGAGTGCTAAGGGGTGGGTTGCCATTAGTCCTGTATATCGCATATCATAGGAGGAAAAGGCAACAACTTAATGAAAATCAGCCCCAAAAGAGTTATGGTTGCGATGCAATCAAATTGCAATCACCCATCACAAAAAGGAAAGTGTTTCTAAAGCGGCCCATGGCAGGATCCTGGTTGCGCTTGCAATATCACATATTGCGGATCAGAGGGGATCAAGTGTTTATGAATCAGCCCCAAAAGAGTCCAGTTGTGATGCGATATATCACAATCGTAGTTCACAGAAAGGGAGAAGTAGTATTGAGTGCCAACCCCAACTATACACTGATTGCGATTTGCGATGAGGGCACTTGATGTATGGGTTTTGGTCTCTCTGTCGATTAGAAACACCGATAGTAAAAGGTCGCCAGGTTAAACGCGTAGTTAAGGAGTTTTGTTGTGTTAAGCAAGGGTTGTTACCATGACCTGAGATTCTTGATATTAAATCAAACCCGCCTGCTAACTTGGTCCATTGTTTAGAACTCTCTGAGAGTTGAGGGGTTTACCACCAACATATAAAGGAGTATCTGCCTTGGAGAAAGGCAGAGAGGACTAGAATATTAGTTCATAATCCATTGTGCATAGTATACCTTGACCTAGAAGTAGGTTGGGATCTCACCTTAAGCAGCAGGGAGGTTCTGAGAAGTTGTAGAAGGCCCGATTATCCGAATTGGATGATTAGATAGGTGTTTTTGCACGATTTTTCACTAGGATTTTAGTGTTACTGTCTGTTTCTGAAGTTGGGCTCTCCATTCTTCATTCATCTTCCAACAGGGAGGTATAAGGATTCTAAAGAATGTTGCTTGTACTTTTATCTCTTTTTATAGCACTTAATGAATGAAGGCCTCCCCACTATTGAGCAGGGCCCGGAGAAGTAGTCCAAATTGGATGAACTCCGTAATCAAATCTTTGTTTCATGGTTTCTTACTTATCATGTTATTTCCTTATTTTTTTATGTGCTTTTAAGTTCCATGGTTTATAAGCTCTATTTCGTGTAATTCTAATGCATCTATAAGCAAAAGATCTTGGATCAAGTTTGGTATTAGAGCAGGTCTTTGTTGATGCGAATTGCATGAGTATATTCTAACCCGGAACAAGATGCAAAAAGGAGAAGGAATGCTTAAGTGCTTTGATCCTAAAGTAGTACATGCACAATGAAGAAGAAATGTGGCAAATGAATAATCCCGTTGGGAAGAGGAACAAAATTTTCGCAAGGTATTCTACAATATGGCAGAGAAAGTGGACAAGTTGTTTTCAGAGTATGAGAAGGAACTTGGGCACGAGAAGGAAGGCGTCGATCATAATAGATCAGCAAATCATGAAGATGGTGGATAAGGGCCTCCTCCCTCTCATTCTTCAGGTGATAGTTCTCATCACTCTAATCATGATTCCAAACATACATCTAAGAAACCATTCTTCAAGCTAGATGTAAAGTTTGACCTGCCCATGTACAATGGAGAGTGCAGTGCAGAAAAAAACTTAATAAATGGATAAGACAAATAGAGGATCCCAAGAAAATTTAATCTCAGAGTACTTATTGAAAAATTTAGGCCTCGAAACAAAGTGTCATCCGAGTCCATACCCGCTTGGTTGGGTAAGCGATAAAGAAAAATTACAAGTAACCAAGCAGTGTAGTGCCAAATTTGTTATTACTTCTAAATTAGTTGATGAGGTAGAGTTAGATGTTGTGCCTTTGGATATCTATGGAATTATCTTAGGAAGTCCATATCTATATGAAATAAAGGCAGCTTTCTTACGGCATGAAAATAAATACCACTTCATGAAGGACAGGGTGGAATATATAGTCAGAGCTCATGATAGGAAGTTAGTGTTAACCTTGTCAGTGCATGACAAATTAAATGACTAGTTAATTCCAGTAAAGGGTGCATGCTCATGGTAGTGAGAACGAAAGAGGCTGAGATGGCTAATGCTTTTAAAGGTTGTGATCTTAATCATAAGAAAGAATTGTTTGAAATTAGTTTTGACTATGATGGATTTCAATAACCGAGAGGATTTCCCCCAAAATGGGAAATCCAACATGAGATTCATTTACAGCAGGATGCTCCTTTACTGAATATTGGCATGTACAGGATGGCTTATATTGAGATGGAGATCAAGAAATAGGTGTAGGAGTTACTAAATCAAGGGGTCATTAGACCAATTTCTTCTCCATGTGGCACATCGATCGTGTTCATGCCAAAGAAATATGGCACATGGAGAATTTGCGTAGACTATAGGGCGCTAAACAAAATTACGGTGAAGAATCGATACCCTCTCCCTTGCATTTATGAATTATTAGATCAGTTGAAAAATGTTGTCTATTTTACAAAAATGGATTTGCGTAGTGGATATCACCAAGTTAGAGTTGGAGAAAAAGACATTTGGAAGACTGCATTCAAAACCAAACATGGGTTGTTGAAATGGATGGTGATGCCATTCAAACTATGCAATGCCCTGGCCATGTTTATGAGGGTAATGAATGATCTGTTTAGACCTTTTCTTGATAATTTTGTTCTTTTATATCTGGATGATATTCTTGTGTATAGTAGGACATGGGATGAACATGTATGTCATGTGAAGAAAGTGCTTGATGTTCTGAAAAAACAAAATTTTTATGTAAAGTTGTCAAAGTGTGAGTTTGGAAAGACCTCTCTAGTTTATTTAGGTCACATAGTCGGTAATGGGAAATTGAAAATAGATCCTTCTAAGGTAGATGCAATTATGAAATGGCTTGAGTCAACAAATTTTACAGAGGTCTGATTTTTTTGGGTGCGTACAATATTAGAGAAGGTTCATTGCGAACTTCTTCGTTATCACAGCCCCCTTACAGGCATTGACAAGTGTGAATCAGGCCTTTCAGTGGGCAGGAAAGCAGCAGAAATCCTTCGACACACTGAAAGAGAAGATTAGACAACACTAGTGCTAGCATTACTAGACCTACAACAGCCTTTTGAGATAGACCTACAACAGCCTTTTGAGATTGAAACCAATGCCAGTGGATATTCCATGGGCGCTGTATTGATACAACAAAGGAAGTCTATATGTTACCATTTAGAGACTTTCTCCTAGGCTGTTGTGAATTATCCCATGTACGACAGGGAGTTGTATGCCTTGGTTTAGAGAGTAAAGAAGTGGAAACACTACCTGATCGGCAAGGAGACCATCATCCATGCGAATCATCAGCCCTTGTAGTATCTTTAGTCACATACTAAGCTTCAACAAGCCTGTCATTTCAGATGGATGGGATTCCTCCAGCAGTTTCATTTGGTAATAAAATACAGGAAGGGAACTAGCAACAAAGTAGCATATATGCTTTCACACCCTCCTATTTCTGCATCTATAGTTTTGCAAAATGCTTCTTTATCATTAGAAGGTTATGCTGAACAATATGCTAACAATAATGATTTTAAAGATATTTATGTAAGACTAACTTGTGGATCGTAGGTGGACAATTATTATTTGTAGCAAAAACTATTGTATCACCTTGGCAAACTGTGCATACCCATTGATTAAAGGGTACGTGTAATCCAAGAGGCTCATACCTCTCTTGTGTCTAGTCATTTTGGGGTTGAAAAAACTTTAAGTCATTTACAGAGTTTTTGTTTATGGCCTCATATGAAAAACATTGTGACTCGCTTTGTAAAGGGTTGTGTGTTGTCTTCTCTTTCAAAGCCCTCTAATAGAAAACTTGGGCTCTACACACCACTCCCCCCTATTCCGAGTCAACCATAGGAAAGTGTGTCCATGGATTTTGTAGGTGGTTTTCCAATGTCTCGGAAAGGTCACAACTATTTGTATTTCGTCGTGGATCATTTTATTAAAATGCGTATTTTAATGCCTTGTAAAAAGTAGGTCACTACTGAGCAGTATACTTATCTTTTCTTTCAACATGCCTGGGTCCATTTTAGTTTTCCCACATCTATTGCATCAGATCATGACTCTTGATTTCTTAGAGAGTTATGGACCAACTTGTGGAGAATCATGGACACTAAGCTAAAAATAAGTACAAAATTTCATCCACACAGCGATGGGTAGACAAAGTTTGTCAACTGCACTATGGTACACTTGTTACGAGGTTATTGTGGAAAACATCCTAAGTTATGGGATGAACAACTTCCTTATGTGTAGCATGCATACAATCGAATACCACATCCATCCACACAGAGCTCACTGTCTGAGACATGTTTTGGCTATCTACCAAGGGATATCTTAGACATGGTCTTTGGGAAAGATGAGGATGGAAATGGACGAGATGATAGGGAAAAAGCATGAAATTTTATTCAGCAAATACAAGTGATTCATCAGCAGTACAAGAATAGTTGGAGAAAATTCAGGCTCGATATAAAGCTAGACATGATAAGCATTGAGTTGACCATCGGTTTCAAGTTGGGGAAAAGGTATGGCACCAAATCGGCAAGGATAGAATGAAGGGAGAAGGGAAGAAATTGAGACCCATTCAATGTGGTCCATTCACCATATTGGCAAAAATTGGAGACAATTATTTTCGTCTTGACTTGCCCACTTATATGCAAATTTACTCAGTGGTAAATGTTGAAAACCTGAAGCTTGATGAACCTCCATTGATTATGTATACCGAAGAGGTTGCACAGATTCCTATAGTGGATGATTTTGCACCAAAGTATCTATACAAGTTTTCCGAACATATCATACTCGACGAGAAAGCCATAACTTCACGATGGGGAGATGTGGAGTACATTTGTGTTGGCTTCAAAGGAATGCATTCAAGTAAAGCTTGATGGATGGAGAAAGAGAAAGTGAGGGAGAAATTTCCTCACTTGCCAATTGACTAAAAAGGATTTTGACGGTCCAAAATATCTTAGTGGGGAGGATTGATCTAGGTGGATCTTTAAAGAAGTACCAGTGGCATGGTATAAGGATCAAAATTCAAAGTGGCAGAATTTTGAAAACTTGGCATTGGATTGATATTCTCTTCATCCTAATTCCAATGGTGTGAACGACACCCAAATCCGAGTTCATATGAAGAAGTTAGCGCAAGTCAAAGTTTATGTTTGACTTGAATAGGTGGCAGGAGGAGATGACGTGGTAGACACTCTCATCGAATGGTGGATCACCAAGTGGTAGGCTGCCATTAGTCCCGTATATCACAGATTGCAGGAGGAAGAGGTCGAAGCTTAAAGAAAATTGGCCCCAAGAGAATTATGTTTGCGATGCTATCAAATCACAATTGCCCATCACAAAAAGGCAAGTATTTCTGAAGCAGCCCCCGGCAAGATCCCAGTCGAGCAGAGGGGATTAAGTGTTTATGGATCAGCCTTGGTAGAGTCCAGTTGCAATGTGATATATCGCAGTCGTAGTTCACAGAAAGGGAGCAATAGTATGGAGTGCCAACCTCGGTTCTACGCCGATTGTGATTTGCGATGAGGCCCGATATATATATTGAACTGTGTTTTATAAGTTGTTGGGTCCGTGGTTATCGCAAGGCACTTGATATATGGGCTTTGGTCTGTCCACTGATTGGAAACGCCTATGGGGGAAACACCGATAATAAAGGGTTTTTGGTTTAAACGTGCAGTTAAAGAGTTTTTTCATGTTAAGCAAGGGTTGTTTCCACGACCTGAGATTCTTGATATTAAATCAAACCCGCCTTCTAACTTGGTCCACTGTTTAGAACTGCCCAGGATTTGAGGGGTTTACCGCTAGCATATATAAAGGACTATCCGCATTGGAGAAAGGTAGAGAGGACCAAACTATTAGTTCAGAAGCCATTGTGTGCAGCAGACTCTGACCTGGCAGTAGGTCGTGACCTTTCCTTAAGTAGCAGGGAGGTTTCGAGAAGTTGCAGAAGGACCGATTATCGAAATTGGGTGTTCGGATAGGCATTTTTACACGATTTTTCACCAGGATTTAAGTGGTATTGTATATTTCTAAAGTTGGGGTCTCCATTCTTCATCCATCTTCCAGCAGGGAGGTATAAGCATCGTAAATAATGTTTCTTGTACTTTTATCTCTTTTTATATCACTTAATGAATGAAGGCCTCCACACTATTAAGCAAGGCCAGGGGACATAGTCCAAATTGGACGAACTTCGTAATCAAATATTTGTGTCATGGTTTCTTGCTTTACATGTTATTTCCACATTGTTTTATGTGCTTTTAAGTTCCATGGTTTATAAGATCTGTTTCATGTAATTTTTATGCATCTATAAGCAAAAGATCTTGGATCAAGTTTGATATCAGAGCGGGTCTTTGTTGATGTGAATTGCATGAGTATATGCTAACCCGGAACAAGATGTGAAAAGGATAAGGAACACTTAAGTCCTTTGATCATGAAGTAGGACATGCACAACGAAGAAGAAATGTGGAAAATGAAGAAGCACGTTGGGAAGAGGAATGTAATTTCCGCAAGGTATTCTACAATATGGCAGAGAAAGTGGATAAGCTATTTTCAGAGTATGAGAAGGCACTTCGGCATGAGAAGGAAGGTGCCAATAATAATAGATCATCAAATCATGAAGGTGGTGGAGAAGAGCCTCCTCCCTCTCCTTCTTCAAGTGATAGTTCTCATCACTCTAATTGTGATTCCAAACATACATCTAAGAAAGCATTCTTTAAGCTAGATGTAAAGTTTGACCTGCCCATGTAGAATGGTAAGTGTAGTGCAGAAAAACTTAATAATTGGATAAGACAAATAGAGTTTCTGTCGGATCCAATAGATCAATGAAGATGAAGCAAAGGTATAGTTAGCATCTCTTCATCTGAGTGGCACTACTCTCATTTGGTGGGAAAGAAAGTTGCAGAAGGGCAACAAAATGTTAGGTAACCTTCTTTCCTCTTGGTCTAGTTTTATTTATGCATTGAAAGACCAATTTTACCCTTTGGGTTATAAACAAAGGCACTAATGGAATGGCAATATATAAGGTAAGGTAAAGGCCAAAATGTGTAAAGCTTCACTAAATAATTTGGGCATCTCATTAGATTCGCCTGAGACTATAACTAAGTATGTTGTTGCATTACATAGTTACATAATAAACTCACTGCTATTGTTCGAACCTACTACGATTGATGTGGCCAGCAAGGTGATTCATCTTGAAAGTCGAGGCAAGAATGACAGAGACGATCATGCTAAGAAAATATCGTTCAACCCTCAGCATGGAAACTTCCAGAAGAAAGGCAAGGGGAAGGCTAAGAAGACCATTGCAGCTAAGAAAGAGGATGGAGCAACACCATGTGATCTTTTGCAACATACTTCATTTAGCTTTAGGAAATATTATGCACTATGAAACTATAAAAGAAGTATGGGATAATATTCAGAAAATCCATGAATATTTTTCATCATAAGAAGCAACAGTAGAATCTAAACACTATTGTAAAGGACTTGAAGCTGAGATCATCCCTCTAAGAGCAGATATAGAAAGTCAAATAAGAAAAAGGAAGAGTTACTTCAAGTGTTTGAAGAACAAGAAAATGAGTTTAAGAAAGAGATTTCAAATTAAAGGAGCAATTGGAATAAGGAAGAATGGTTGATGAAGGAATGAGGAAACAATATCAGGTGAAGGAAGAACAATACCGAAGAATGGAGGTTGAGGTAAACATTATAAAAGGTAAATTAGAAGAAAAGGATAAACACTTAAGATTTCAATATAGTACTAAGATTTTGGATAAAATTCTTAGTAATGAAAGGTATCCCGCCATTAAAAACAATCTTGGTTTTCATGAAACTATAAAACTAGAATCTA
Source organism: Pinus tabuliformis (assembly GCA_031772625.1). NCBI lineage: Eukaryota > Viridiplantae > Streptophyta > Pinopsida > Pinales > Pinaceae > Pinus > Pinus tabuliformis. The sequence continues at coordinate 1,544,691,787 of CM062820.1, forward strand.
GTTCACAGGCTTGTACAAGGATCTTGAAGGATAACAATATGAAATCTAAAATTATTGTCAAAGGGATAAGAATTCAACCAGATAAACATCCAAGGAAGATGGATTTTCAAAAGAAATCATTTGCGCCCAATAATAGAAATATTAATTAATTCTCTCCTCTAATCAATAATGTTGAATGTTTTATATGTCATAATTATGGATATGTTGCAACCAATTACAGAATTATATTGTTTCGATTTGAAGAAAATATCATAGAAATATCATCAACTCCTAGATACTCAGGTTTCTTCAAGGGGTATTGTTTTACTTGCGACATATTTGGTCACAAAGCTATTGATTGCAATAGAAGTAATATGAAATAGAAATATTATGATTCCTATTCTTCCTTTTTTGGTCATATAAGATGTTATGCTTGTAACAAGTTTGGGCATGTAGCAAAAGCATGCAGGAACAAATAAATGGATCCCAACAGACAACATGGAAATAACTAAGATAAGAATATTGATATCAAAATACCTAAAGAAGATGGATCCGCCAAAATTTCTCATAATAAGTAGAAAGAAAGGGAAAAAATAAATTGTGGTCTTGCTCTCTACTAATTTGAAGATTAAGATGAATGGTACATAGATAGCAGATTATCTCATCACCTGACTAGAGATAAGAGAAACTTTGAGTCTCTCAAGAGAAACAAATATGGTAAGTTTATTCTTGGAAATAGTGGTCCAACAAAACTTTTGGGAAAAGGTAGAGACAAAATTAATAAATATAGAAGAACAACTGATGCTTTATTAGTTCAAGGGCTAAAGGAGAATATTTTAAGTGTAGGTCAAATGGAAGATAAAGGAAATGTAATTGTGTTTACTTCAAGAAAATGCAATCTTATAGATGAAGAAAATAGAATGGTCATAGCAAGAGGAAAAAAAATCCAAACAAATTCTATGTGTTTAAAGAAATTAATTCTCACATAAATGAGGAGGATAGTTCCTCTTCTTCAGACTCAGAGTAAAAGAAGATGGTCCCTATTCTGGTACATTTTTTTTAAAGCTTACTTCTCACGATGACTGTAGAAGTGATGTGAGGTAAATGACCTCATGAAGAGCAGGATATGATTATCAAGTCCTTAGGATGAGTGATGTATGATCTCAGTGGGAGTTATACGTATGTATATGTTGATGATGATTCCCATGTTGATTTGATATTCATGTTGCTTATATTATCGATAGTGCATCTGATGTAGTAATAGTGAAACATGAACATATAGTATAGGCTCAGGGGGAGTTGTGTCTATGAAATTTCAACAATTTACTTTTTGTACATGGATCTTATAAAGTACAGTCGCATATATACATGAATTTTGATCTGTATAGTTGTATATGTTTCTATGAGATGAAGAAATAGTGGGATGGACTCAGGGAGAGGTTTTGATATGCTTCAGATAGTTATTATTTGGATTTCTAGTTCTGACATTGATTGGTTAAAATATGTTGATTCTCAGTTGTTACTTAGAAATGGTATTGACTTGTGATGGTTTATGTGTTGTTGAAATATGAGATTGCTACTTTGGTTCTTTTGGTGGCTTTGCTGATTAATGAAGATGGTTATGATCAGACTTGACAGTGAATAGTTGGCACAAGTTCAGGGAGAACATTTGCTATGCTTCTAATGGTGCATTATTGGCATTATGATTTCTTGAGAATTTCTTGTTGCATAATGGTGTTCATGAAAAGTATATATATCATTGGTCATGTTGTTGAAGACACATGTTGCTAAAGTTTTGGATATATTTCTTAAGTTGCACTTAGTGAAGTTGATCCTACATAATACAATTGATGGAGAGCATGTGCATGCCATTGACATTGGTTGATGATGATAAGTTTCCCTCACTACTTATATGTTGTTTTCATTATGTCTTCAATGATGCATAGGTTGCATATGGTGAAGTTATGGATAATGCCTATATGTTGTTTGATCTTCATGTGAAAAGTTGTTATGATATTGTTACATGTGATATTCTTGGTTCTCACATATGTTGTTGATGCATGAAAAGATATGTTGTTGTGCTACAAAATATCTATATGTATTTGATGTACGTGGATTATGGCTCTTCCTACAAATGGAAATAGCATGTTGACCTTGATGATATGAAGTTAAGGGGACAAGTTGCTGATAGAAATTTATTGCACTTCTACTTTAGTGCTTGGTGATGCTTGAAAGCATTACATATTTGGTCACATGTTGATGTTGATGAATATTGATGCTACATTGTCCTATCTTACATCATGATGATGATGTTCATGTTGTAGGATCTTATATGGTGTATGATGATTGTTGATGACTATCATGATCTTGTTACCTCACTATTGAGGTCTTTGGTTTTGGTCATAAATGTCATATATGTCTCTTGATGTAAAGGTAATGTACAAACCCATGATGTAATAAATTGTAATACTCAGTCATGTTTGGACTATTCGGGGTCAAGTCAATTATTTTTGTAATCCCATTTTGGGCATATTGATATAATTTTGAGTCAAATATGTAACCCCACTATGTGGGTGATTGATGTAAGAATGAGTCCTTGATGATAGGAAAAGTCATACTTGGTTGAATCATAGATTCATGTATTTCATTGAAAATCTTCCAAAAGATTTAGCATATGCTCAGGGGGAGCAGGGTCAGTGTTAATATTTTGTAGATCAAACCTACAATGAACCTTTCTACAAATGGAGAAAGAAGTCTTCATTTATCATTGGTCAATCCTTATACCTTGATCTAAAAGAGGGAGAGTAGTTTGGTGTTTGGAGAAGAATTCTTGGAGAGAAGTTTGGTATGTCTACAAATGTTTTTGCTGGTATTTACAGGTGATTGTGACCAAACACCAAAGTGGTTCCCATAAAGTCCAAAGGGGGAGATTGTTGGCATTATGGCTAATGTGTTTTCCTTGATGGAAACCTACTTGAAAAATATGTAAACATGATGGTTATGTAGTGTGATAGAGAGAATGGACAAAGGAATATCAGTTCAGAGACAAAGGGATGACAAAGGTAAAGTTTAGGAAAGTATATACGGTTCTTATGAAGAAAAGTCGTGTACATATGTAGGTATGATGAAGAAGAGTCATGTATAGTTTCCGCACCATGGTATTATGAATACCAGGGTTTTTTTCCATGGTATTGACCCATAGTAATGAGTGTGACAACAGATATTTGATCCCATCAAAGAATACCATAGATATTACTAAGGGATTGGCCTAAGGTATTGTCTAAGGCTCATAATATATAAGGAGATGGGGATCAAAGTGTTAAGTGTGCATATGATGAATTCTTTATCAATGAATTGATCTAAAATAAGTGTTCACCAAGGAGCATGGGGATAGATGAGATATGTTAGCTCTGAAATGACTACATATTGAATAATTTGTTTATGATAGATCTATGATGATGGTATTATGATGTGTATCTGTAATGGTTTGTATGTCGAGATTTTGGTTTGACAGATGTTGTGTTGTGCGGCAAAGGGATGACCTAGTGATTATAGATCTATACATTTGGTTTCCATTCAGAAGTCACATACATATGTGGATATGCCTCTAGGTAGTCGCATATACATTCTACAAAAGTTTCAGAATTTGTACAGAGGTGTCAAGTATGAAAAGCACGTACATATGCAGAAGTGTTCTATAAGAGTCACATACATCTAGTAGGGTTTTTCAGTATGAGTTTTTAATGATGTCTAATCAATTATTTTATTTTTTTGTTGTCTGTCGATGATGTCTCTCTCATGATAATCTATGTTTGATAGTTCTAGTTGGGTTGAATTGTTTATGAAATGATATGTTGACTAGGGATGATGCTACTGTGTGATGATCTATATTTGGTTTAGTGATATGTGATGGGTTTAGTCTATGATTGAGTGATTAATTCAGTGGTACAAATATGCAGATTCAACGATCAATATTTTGAGATTCGTACACAGGTCGTCTTAAGGAGAAGCACGTACATACGCAGGTATTATTCATAGCAATAATGTATGTATTCTAACATATGGTTGATTAGGGTTTGTAGTAACAAAAATTGGTTTCTATGATGGGTAGCCATGTTTGGCTTATTGATCAGTAGTTGCGCATTGATATGATATATCCTAGTTTAGTTTGATATAGTTGTATTAATTGATTAAGATTCAATGATTTCTTTGATGATTCAGTTGGTTGAGTGATTGGGTGATTTGATACAGTGATTGGTTTTAGAATTGTTATTTGGTATTGGGCTTAAATGATGGTAATGGGTCTAGTATGAAAATATGATGAAAAGTTTCCTATAGGTTTAATGTTGTGAGTCAGGTGGATCCAGTATGAAATATTATGAAACATGGTCCATAGAGGTGTTGAGGGTTGGAGCCTCCAATGACGGAGTTGAAGCTTCCTTCTAGTGGTAGATGGTAAATTTGATCATGGGGTTGGAGCTCCCTTTTGGTGGGTGCTAGTAAACAAGATCATGGGGTTGGATCTCCCTTCTAGTGGGTGCTAGAGAATGAGAGAAGGTTGTAGCCTTCCGCAAGTGGGTGCATGTGGACTGGTATGAGTCTGTGCCAATACAAGACTGTAATATGTTTTCCTTTATAATAAAAGATGAAGACATAGACAATGGTACTGGTGTTTTTCTCCCACATTGGGTTTCCACCTAAAAATATGGGTATCCTCATGTGTCGTTGTGTGGCTTATGTGTGATTGTTTATTTTTTCTTATTGGTCATGTTTATTGTTTAAGTAAAGGCCAATGAAGTAATAATACACTGGTTAAAGTAGAAAAGATGATGAAATATATGAAAAGTTAGTTAACTAGGTATCTGAATAAGAAATTGAAAGGTTTAAGTGAGTTTTACAAGATCAATTCACCCCCCCCCCTCCCCTCAGTATTTTTCCCAACATATTTCTATTTAAATTTTTTGAAAACCAAAATAATGAGGCGACACAAATAATGAGAGAATGATAATAAGATAATTATTCAGCCCTAGTATACTCAAGGACCCATTGTATAATCATAGTCAATTTCATATGATTGCCCGCATCTTTTGTGGATATATGTACCATATCTGCAAACAACATCCCTAATATTTTTGTTGGAATATTTTTGTGGGTATATCTTCCAAATCCAAAAAATAGAAGTCTATGTTGTGCAAATTCGGCATAATGACAAAGAATTTATCGATATATGTATTCTAACTAGTAAAATTCCACTTCCATTATTCTGTATAAATTGCACATCATAAGTTTAAACACAAACTCGATCTGGAATACAAATATTTGTTGGAGTGCCCTGTGAATGAAGTGATTTTTGGTTCAATTATTTTAGAGGTGACTCATGGCATAGTATAATGTTTTCTTTATTAATGACCATCAACATTTGGAACTAACATTCATTGCATTTTCTGAAGTGGGCTTGATTCATCACTAAGTGGAATCCTTAATGACACTAATTAACACCTTTGGTCCATGAAGTAAAATCCAATCATCTTCAATTCTAAAATGGAAAGGAAAATCATGTACAATGAAAATTTGTTTGAATCATTTTTATCATGTATACAACATAAGGTAATTTTATTAATGTTCAACAAATTGCCACAAATATAGGTTACTAGGGATGAAAAAGTACAACTAATGTAGTGATAATGTGGGAGTGAAATTTTCCATTTCACTCTTCCTATCAATGGATCAATGTCGGTGGTCACAAGGAGAGAAAATCATTGTTACATTTTATTTTTCTTTGAGACAAATTAAAATCATAAGCTATCAATAAGCATTGTTACATATCCTTTTCCTTTGTCCTAGACAAAAATCATAAGCTATCTAGATTACCTAAATAAATTTGTGTGAACTCCCAATTAAGTTAACATCTCATTTTACAATACTTATAGATCATTTAATCCTCAACACATTCATATAACAAATCATAATTTTTCATACAAGTACCTTTAAAAGACTTTATATATCCCATGAGAACACATTTATCTAGGGGAGGAAAGGGAGATACACATCATCGTGAACCCAATTTTAACTATATTGACCTATTTTCCAAGGAAGATGATTGGATACATAACATTTCTCTCTTTCCTATTTTCTCCCTTGTCACTTATCATGTCATGCATCTTCCTATTTTATCCCATGCTAATTATTCCATATGATAACCTTTTATAAATTCCTTTAATTGATTAAGTTATGTTGTTATCATTACAGTCTATTCAAATAAATTCTATAATAATCATTTATCAATTGTACATTGGGCTTAGGCTCCCTATTTTTATATGCGTAAATTTCCAATTCATCAAATGTATAGTTTTTAAGAATGTAAGACATGCTAAAATTCTAAAAAAAGTCTTGCCTTTGAGAGATTGAATTATAAAATATGTTTGAACACATTCTTCCCTTCTCTCCCTTATTACAGGCCATTTTGTCACGTCAACCCAAAAGGCCTGAAAATCGGATGAATCTACATCCTTGAAAACTTTTTCATAATCTCCTTGTAAATCCCTAAGCATCAATTCTCCAGAAGGTTTGAGTTTCTAGGTCTATCTGCTCAAAAACCATCTTTTTAGGGCCAGTGCACCATGTGCTCTTGTACACCAGTGTTCAGTGCAAGTTACTTACCTGAGAATTATCACTGACCAACATATTGCTCAAATCTATAGGTGTACTAATTCTAGAATGGCGGGAAAATTAAAATAGAATTTTGAATCTTCTCCTTCCATAAGATTCTAAGGTGGTTTTAACTATTTACCACAGATAGAGATCTCGAATTCCTATATGATCCTATCTTGGAGACCTTATCTCTTATCCCTTGATCTTATCCTCCCTCATAAGTGGATCTCATGCCTATATTGGTAAATCCTAAACTACCATGTTTACCCTATAGATTTACTACCTCCCATGGAGTCTGGGTTGGCTTTTAGAGAGTGCTAGTGCCCTCATGTTGTTGCTTTGAGCTTAAGGAACCCTCATCCATTTGCATTAGGGTTGATTGTAAATATCTTCTTTGTGACAAGCAAGGACAAGTCAATTGGGGAGACATCTACAAAGTCATCTTCTATATATGGTTGTAACTCTCCTTTATAATTTAATACAAAAAGAAACATGTTTTCCTATACTTGTGTTTTGCTAATGCTCTTGTATTTCAATTACATGTTGACTCATTGAATGAAGATATTAAACTAAGTTATTTAGATATTGTAGTTTCTTTTCATGCTTTAGTCATTGTTGCAAGTTCCATTTATAGCGCGTGAAGCTGGGATTGGAGCTTACAAGAAAAGAAGAGATAAGGACATGCTAAGAATTCTAGGTAGGTTCATTTTCCATATTCAAATCTCTTTAAGGAAAGCATTGATTATTTTTGTCCTTTGTTGTTTTATATCAAACCACTAGATGTCAGCATAAGTGAAATTATGCATAACATCCCTCACCTATATAAACTATGAATTATAATATATAAATGATAAATAGAGAGGATTGAAACCCACCATAAGAAGTGAGAATTTCAAATATGTCCTTTGATATGTCAAGGATATAGGAAACTCTAGGAAAGGGATATAAATGAGAAATAGTTATATCATTATTCTGGGTAGGAAATGCATCATCTTAAACCGAATTTAAAGTTATTAACCTATTCCTCAAGGGAGATGATTGGGTACATTATAGTTTTCTCTTTCCTATTTTCTACCTTATTGCTTATCATGTCATAACCCTTCCTCTTTTATCCCATGCTAGTAATTCCATATGATAAATATATTTTATAAATTAGTCTATTGGTTTGTCATGTTTTCATTATAGTTCACACAAATAACTTATATAACAAATATTTACTAGTTGTACATTGACCTTAGGATCCTTATTTAATACATAAGTTCCAAACTAGTAACTATATTACATGCAATAATGTAAAATATGCCAAAATAATCAACAAATCTATTGTCTACAGGAGTGAATTCAAAAATATGTTGAGATATTTTCTTTTATATAATCTAAGTGGGAATGTTTAATGTTTAAGTAGGCATGTTTAATGGACTATATATTCTAAGTTGGAATATTCGATCATTTGGATCTTTTATGCCCTCATTATCATATATTTGTACTAAAATGCCATGAACAATTCAAATTTAAGTATAAAATGTAGTTGTACACTGAGACATTTCTTTGAAATTTCAAGTAGGATGTCAAGATCCATTGGGGCCAGTGGTGTCAGAAGAAAAATTAAAAAACACATAGATTACTCTCTTGTTGAAGGAGGGATGTGTTTTACAACAATGAGATTAATGGAGACAAGGTAGTGAAAATTTTGGAATTATGCCCACCTCCTAAGTTGAAAATTGAATTGTGTATCAATGCGAGAACATATTGGATTGTTCCATCTGTTTTTCCATGGGTTGGGTCTCTTTTATATTTATGGTATAAATGTTCCATGTATTTGTTGGAATCATGATTCTCATTACGCAAAAACCTGCAGGTGTTAGTAAACAGACACACTGCTAGAGTTAACAGATTCTCAAGAGGTGGTTAAGCACATGGCACAAAATACACAGGGAGCTTTGGATTATCCAAAGTCCAAAAATTACCCCCTAATGTGACTCGAGTTTACTTTTAACTTGAGACCTTTGGCTTTGATAACATTTGTTGGAATCATGATTACTGTTACACCAAAACCCATAGGTGTTAGTAAACAAACACAATGTTAGAGTTAACGGATCCTGAAGAGGAAGTGAAGCACATGCCATGAAACACATGGGGAGCATTGGATTATCCAATGTCGAAAAAAAACATCATAGTTGAACAAATGGAGTATGTTGACCCAATTTATGACTATAAACATTGGATATTGATGGCTAGGTATCTAAAGAGTATGAAAATACATGGAATTTGTGCCAGTTATAACCTATTGGGTCCTTATAATACTAGTGATTCCCCCATTACTATTGTCATTGTATCCCTTATTGTTATTATTGTGCCCCTATTGTCCCCATATTGTTATTATTGTGCCCCATAGAATCCCTCTATTGTTATTTTTGTGCCTTTATATTATTATTGTTAGGTCGGTTTGGTTATATTGTGACCCCGTAGACTCCTATATATAGAAAGGAGGTTTTGTCATTTGAATCATCCAAGAATTGTTCATTTTTGTAATGTAAAGGAGGTTGCCCCCTCGAAGAGGCTGAATTATAAGGCGTTGATCTATCTTTTCTATCTTTTTGTGAGCTGGTTTCATAATATTTGGTATCAGAGCTTTCGATTCCAGGGTTTCGGTGCTCCAAACAGGTCATCATGGCATTTGTGCTATAGATTTTTTTTCTGCAATGTTTCAAATGCTAAAAAAGCCACCCATTTGGGCCGAAAGCATTTTGAACCTCGGGTCCAAAATTCAGAAATTTTTGTGCTATATTTACGGAGATATGATTTGAGGCAGTTGGCCTCTTGCAAACTCCCGAATTACATTCCAAACAGGTGACCTGGGGAAAATAGTCATAACTTTTGTTTTGAGCATTAGATTGAAATTTCATAAGAAGTTACAGAAATAAGACGGACTATAGTTTCCTCTATATGTTTTTTAGACCCAAAGGTCAAAACAGTGACACGTGGCACTTCATACAAGTTCGCTATTTTGAAAAGGTATATAATCAGGTCATCTTGGGAGATTGTGCATAACTCTTTCTTGGAGAATCTAAATTTGATCAGATTGGTGGCATTGGAAAGAGGACATAGAGGGCTACTACAGGTCACAATTTCAGAACTGGATGATCCGAAATTACAGAGATTGATCAGATTCAATATCGAGCTCCTACAAAGTGAAAAAAAGGTGTGTAATTTTTTTTTTAATTTTGCATAAGATTGGTTTGAAAAATTAGTTTGAAGGCATTCAAAGGGAATAGTGAAGAATTATTAGCATTAATTAATGCCCCAGAGAAAGAAAATGGAAACACCTAGTAAGCAACCTGAAAGCTCTAGCATGACTCGTGAAGAAGAGGAAGAAATGCAACATGATATATCAAAATTACAAGACCAAGTACAACAAATTTCACTCTCACTAAAGGTAAATGAAGGCAAGTTGAATGGCATGGAAGCTAAGATGAATGGCATGGATGCTAGGATGGAAGCTAAGATCAATGGCATGGATGATAAGATGGAAAAATTGAGTATAAATTTGAATAAGTTGCTACAAGAAATGGTCACTAATGGTGAAAGGGTAGTAAAGGAAACTCATGATGAGAACAAAAGAAATGTTAGTAATGATTTCATAGACTCTAATGTTGGATTGAAGACCCACCATATTCCAAAATAGATATGAGGAAGTTTGATGGCAAGGATCCCACGACATGGATACTACAGATGGAGCAATTTTTCAATCTCCATAATGTGCAAAACACACAAAAGGTACGTATTGCAACTTTATATTTGGAACCAAGTCAGTTTGTATGGTATCGATGGCTTTGATCTCATAAACAAATTGTCACTTGGGCAATTATTATGGAAGAAATTACAACACATTATGAGGATACAAAAAGCAATACTTTTTTTAGCCAATTGATAAGTCTCAAACAAAAGGGTTCAATGATGGAGCACATTAAGGACTTCCAAAAATTGAACATAAGGGTAAAAGATATTCTAGATGAACATAGGATTGATGTGTTCATAGGGACTTTAAAGGATAATATCCAACATGAGGTTTTACTTTGGGAACCTAATTCATTGGAGAAGGCATTCAGGTTAGCAAGAAAAATGGAAAGCAAAATTATGGAAACCAAGAAGCCTACCACTCACAACTATAAATATGCAAGTGTTGTTGCCCCTAGCCTTCCACAACCTATAAGGTTGACACAACAACAATTGGAAGAAAAATGAGCAAAAGGGATTTGTTACAATTGTGATAGCAAATACACTAAAGGTCATAAGTGTGTTGAGAAGAAATTATTCTACATAGATTGTGAAGAGGAGGAAGAAAAGGAACAAGAAATGTCAAAAGAAGAGGATATACTCCAGAAACAAACCCTAGATAAAGAAGAAATGAATCCGACCATATCTTGTAATGCATTGGCTGAATTACCACTCCTCAAACTATCAAGATAGAAGGACATATCAAGAATAAAAAGGTAATAGTGTCGATTGATTCAGGAAGTACACACAATTTTATTCATTGTAAGATAGCAAAAGAATTGAATTGCTTCCTATATCTAGCACCAAAGTGTCAAGTGATGGTTGCAAGTGGAGGAACCATAAATTTCTCTATAAAGTGCCATAATATCAATCTATCCATGGGAGAATATGTATTGAATGGCCCAATGCTTTCCATTCCAATGGGAGGTGCTAATGCTGTACTAGGAGCCCAATGGCTACAATCCTTGGGTAAAATAGCTTTTAATTTTCAAGAACTTTTCATGAAATTTTCTGTGGAAGGAAAGGAAGTTGAATTAAGGGGTATTGCAAGGAAACCAGGAAATATAATTAGCTCTAACGGTACGACAAAGCTTCTAAAAAAGGAACAATGAGGTGTAATTGCACAATTATATTCGATAAATGTGTCCACATCGAAATCACCTATTTCTCCAAATCTCCAAAAAGTCTTGGATAATCATTCCAAGGTATTTGAGACTCCCAAAGGTCTCCCACCTATTCGTGATCAAGATCATGCTATTCATTTGATTCCGGGAAGTGTTCCTCCAAACATTAGGCCATACAGATATCCCTATGCCCAAAAGAGTGAAATTGAACATATGGTTGCAGAAATGCTAGAGGCTGGTATAATTCAACCTAGTCAAAGTTCTTTCTCTGCTCCAGTAGTATTGGTGCACAAGAAGGATGGATCATGGCGCATGTGTCCGGATTATTGGGAGCTCAACAAGCTCACTATTAAAGGTAAATTTCCCATTTCTGTCATTGATGAATTATTGGATGAATTGCATGGATCAATTTACTTCACCAAGTTGGATCTTCATTTAGGATATCATCAAATCAGATTGAAGACTGAAGACATTCCAAAACAGCATTTAGAACTTATGAGGGTCATTATGAATTTTTGGTCATGCCTTTTGGCCTTACCAATGCACCTTCTACATTTCAAGGTTTGATGAATTCCATTTTCAAACCCTTCCTTATAAAATCTGTGTTAGTATTTTTTGATGATATACTAATCTACAGCAGGTCGTGGAAGGATCAAATTGAACATGTTGACAGGGTGCTACAACTATTGGAGGAGAAACAATTATATGCAAAAGCTCCAAATGTTCCTTTGGAGTACAAGAGGTGGAATATCTGGGTCATATTGTATCTCATGAAGGTGTTAAGGTAGACCCTAGAAAAATTAAAGCCATTAAGGAATGGAAAATCCCCACATCCATAAAGCATCTGCGAGGATTTCTCGAGTTGACAAGTTATTATCGCAAGTTTGTTAAGAATTATGGGAGAATAGCAGCGCTTCTAACAACATTATTGAAGAAAGATGCATTTTCATGGACTCCAGAAGCAACAAAGGCCTTCGAACATCTTAAAGAGGCAATGTGCCAAGCACAGGTCTTAGCTACACCGGACTTCACAAAAACCTTTATTGTGGAACGTGATGCTTCAGGAAATGGAATCAGTGTTGTTTTAATGCGAGATGAAAGACCCATTGCTTTTGAAAGTCATCCAATCAAGGGAAAGTATTTACACAAAGCTATTTATGAGAAGGAAATGTTGGCAATACTACATGCACTTAAGAAATGGCGACCCTCTCTAATGGGAAGACACTTCAAGGTAAAAATGGATCATGATAGCCTTAAATACTTTTTAGAACAAATAGTATCCTCTGAAGAGCAACAAAAATGGGTCACAAATATGTTGGGTTATGACTTTGAAATCATCTACAAAAAAGGGAAGCAAAATGTTGTGGCAGGTGCACTCTTAAGAAAGGATGAGGATGTGGAAGCATTGTTGTGTGCCATTTCTATTATCTAACCAGATTGGATAAATGAAGCAAGGAAGGAATGGAAGAATGACAAAGAAGTGTGGGCACTTATTCGAAAGTTACAAAACGATTCCAGTACATCTGATACATTTAGCTAGAAAAATGATTCGTTGTGGTACAAAGATCGCTTATACCTCTGTAAGAATTCCTAACTCAAACAAAATATTCTTATGGAATTGCACAATTCTCCCTTAGGAAGGCACTCAAGGATTTTAAAAACTTACCACAGGGTTAAGAAGGAATTTTTTTTGGGATGGCCTTAAATCGGATATTCAAAAGTTTGTGGCGGAATGTTTGGTTTGCCAACAAAATAAAGTTGAAACAATTAAGACCCCAGGTCTATTACAACCATTATCCATTCCAAGCCAATGTTGGGAGGAGGTTTCAATGGATTTTATCACAGGTTTACCCAAGTCTAAAGAGAAGAGTGTCATCATGGTGGTAATTGACAAACTTACCAAGTATGCACACTTTTGTGCATTATTACATCCATTTAAAGCCAGTAAAATTTCTACTGCAATTATGGAAACAATTCAAAAGCTACACGGAAACCCAAAGATTATTGTAAGTGATAGAGATCCCATTTTCACTAGAAATTTTTGGACAAAATTATTTTCTTGTCTTGGTACTCAGTTAGCTCATAGCTCATCTTATCATCCTCAATATGATGGGCAATCTGAGATAGTAAACAAATTTTTGGAAGGATATCTTCGTTGCTTTATATCTGATAAACAGACACAATGGGTCAAATGGTTGCCTCTGGTTGAATGGTAGTATAACACTTCCTTCCATACTGTAGAAAAAATGACCCCATTTATGGCACTTTATGGATATCAGCCACCATACATCACATCATATTTAAGAGAAAATTCTAAGGTTCAAGCAGTGGAACATCACATCGAGCATCAACAACAAGTTCTCCAAATCTTAAAGGATAACCTCGTGTTGGCGCAGAATAGAATGAAACAACAGGCATATCAACATCGCAGCGAAAGAAGTTTTGATGTAGGTGACTGGATATTCCTAGGGCTACAACGATATAAACAAATGTCCCTCAAGCAAGCTATGAAGGATAATAAATTATCACCAAAGTATTATGGTCCGTACAAGGTGTTGCAAAATATTAGTACTATGGCATAAAAATTGGAGCTTCCTGTAGCTTCTTGAGTACACCTAGTTTTCCATGTTTCATGTTTAAATAAGGTTATAGGTGAAAAGCTCCCAATTCAAACAATATTGCCAGAACTTGACGAGGAAGGAAAAATTAGATTGGAACTGGAAGAAGTCATAGAAACAATAACTCGATAGCTACGAAATCGTTCAATTTTAGAGTATGTCATCAAGTGGATGAACTTATCCGTTGAAGATTCCACATGGGAGGATGAGAATTTTATACAGAAGCATCCAAAACTACTCAAGCATTGAGGACAACACTTTTTTGAAGGAGAGGGGCTTGTTGGGTCCCTATAATACTAGTGATTCCCCCATTACTATTGTCCTTGTATCCCTTATTGTTATTATTGTGCCCCTATTGTCCCCATATTGTTATTATTATGCCCCATAGAATCGCTCTATTGTTATTTTTGTTCCTTTATATTATTATTGTTAGGTCGGCTGGGTTATATTGTGACCCCGTAGACTCCTATATATAGAAAGGAGGTTTTGTCATTTGAATCATCCAGGAATTGTTCATTTGCGTAATGTAAAGGAGGTTTCCCCCTCCAAGAGGCTAAATTCTAAGGCGTTGATCTATCTTTTCTATCTTTTTGTGAGCTGGTTTCATAACATAACCAAATAAAAGAGACTAATAAAAAATAATAGTCAAAATTTATATATTGATAGAAGACAAAATGTTTGGGAAATGGTATAGGTTTTATAAATAGTCCACATCCTAAAGGAATGAACAAGCAAGTCAATTGCAATTTTGAGGGGCATGATGGAAATAAAGTTGTGGTTTGTGTAGTAAAACAAATAGTTTCTAACAAAGAGTTGATTGATTTAATATAATTTGAATAGAACTCAAGAAAGAGGTAATTATGTTTTACATTTGATTTTGTCTAAGCATGATTTATAATGGTTTTATCATATGCATCTCTTATCCAATCAACATATTGGTGTTTATGTTAAAGGTTTTGTTGAGATAAAAACCAAAATAGGCCCAAATCCACCACATCAAGTGACATTTTATAATCATAATTTGAAGAGAAGAAAGGCATCAGTGAAGGAATCTTGAATTAATTTCCATCATATTCATATTATGAGTATTTTCCCCCATTTTATCTTTATATCAATTTAGCCAATCTCCTAAGCGCCATTTTAAACCATGGTTAGTGAGAATAGAACACAATGTAATGGTAGAGATTATATTGGATTCCCAATGCACAATATATTCATCATTCACAAATCTATCAATTCCACGAGTCAAATCATTACTATCCTCCTTTACATCTATTTCCTATCTCCAACAAGAGGTGCATGCTAGGAATAGAAAGGCATGTTCATGTCTGTGCGTATTCATGTTACACATCCATTAGAGTGATTTTAGTTCATACTTGAACCTATATCCCTCTATATGTAGACCAAATTTTCAAATCTTTAAAGTGATATATGATATTCACTTGTTGGTCATAAACATCCACAAGTCCTTAATAATTAAAATTAAAATTCAATGTTTCATTGCTTCCTCACACAATGTTAATGGGGATGGTTTCTTTGAAGGAAATGTTGCAATGATCCTCTCATTGCATATACTGATGTGTCACCTTCATCGCGCACTTCACAGAATAGAAAACATAGTTCATATGCTATATTTTCATTGTCCATTTTCCCATCCAATTTTATAATTTTCACTAAGTGATTACTATTTCTTTGCATTACTTTTAAATCTCTACATTACTCTCCTCATATGTATTATTCTCATATCCTAAGTTTTTTTGCATTTTTATTTGGCCCACCTCCCAATGACATGTGGCAGTGTATTTGGGTGATAATTGGAAGGTATTGGTTAGACATAAGTGACTTGGCATGATGACTAGTCATTGAGTTGGTGACTAAAAGTTTACACTATACACCATCTACACAAAGATCCATGCCTCTTTCTAATTCATAAAAAAATAATAAAGGGAGCCCATTTACTTCTAAATTGTTACAAAATCCCTCCCACAATACATGTGGGATAAATAGGGAAAATTTATAAATCTAAGGCTAATATTTTTGTGGAGCAGATCAATTGTTGTTGAGTCACTAACTTCTAGAAGACATAACTTGAGTTCCCAATGTCCAAATTTGTAAAACGAGCTCTGATTGGAAAGCTATTGATGTGAAGAAAAACTTGGAGATGGATTGGATGAATAAAATTCCATACATAATTCCTAAAAAATTAAATCCATTCATGACCATTTATGACTCGGAATAAAAATACTTTTTATAAAATGATTGATATAAAGGAATTCTTAGATGTTTAAACTAGCCCCAATATACTATTTAGAGAGAGAGAGAGAGAGAGATACATAAATTTTTACTATTTAGAGAGAGAGAGAGAGAGGAGGCCCCTTCCAGAATAGTAAGTAAAGTAATCTCCTTGTTGAGTCTTATAATATACTCTTCTCAGTTAGAAATAATACATAAATTTTTTTCGAATGAGAAGAGATGATTTTACTATTTTCGTCTTTTATATTCTAGGTCTTTTCATAGTAAGTAAAGTAATATCCTAGTTGAGTCTTATAATATATTCTTCTCAGTTAGAAATAATACATAATTTTTTTTCAAATGAGAAGAGATGATTTTACTATTTTCCTCTTTTATCTTCTAGGTCTTTTCATTTACATTGTCCATGAGAGCCCAATTCGGTACATTTTGGACAAATGTGTTTCAATTTACTTAACGTTATGAACTCTTTTTAAATATTTGTATTTGAGGTTACACTCTCATGAGTTCATAGCTAGTGTTATATTTTTACTTTGAGTCTTAAAGCTTAATATTGCAAGTGTGTAACTCCTTTAATCCCTATGAGTTTAAATGGAATTATCATGTTAATTTTTCATCTTGCTCAATGACATGGTGTGTTTTACTTCTATGGTAGAATCTATTCTTCTCAAAAATTACTTTACTTTTTAAAAGTCTTATGATGTGAATATCATTGTTAATACCATTTCCATAATAAAGAGCCTTTTTATTTTTCCCATGAAACTCCTTTATATAAAACCTTTTGCAGTAATATTTATTCATTTTTCTTCCTATGCATGAGATGGTGCACTTTACTAGTAAATATTAGATTTATTGGAACATTTTTTGGGTTTTCCTTTAGCACTCACCCATTGCATTTATTTGAGGACATAAGAAGAATCTCCCATCAATTAAGAGAGTACCACCTCTATAAGAATGAGGAGATTCTTTCTTGTTCCCCACAATATTTTCTCTCATCATTGGTCATTTTCTGTTAAGAATAAAAGTGATAAAAGTTTCGATGAATCCATTAGGAAATTATTCATTTTCAAGAAATTTAGTACTTTATTTTAAGGTTTAAATATTATTGAGAAACTAGAAGTTGTCTGGTTTTAGGTCTTGGAAAAGGATTTCGCAGATTTAAGGGTTTAAGATGAAATAGGTTCTTTTTCAATGAGAATCAAATGGCCTTCAATATTATACCATTGAATTATTAGCTAAAAGTCAGTCATGGAAATTTCTAGAGAATGAAAAATCATTCAAGATTCTAGGGGATGAAATCCATTATGACTCCATTACTAAAACTTTAGATTTTAAAGAAACATGACCTAACAACCTCACTAAAAATATTGCATAATGACAAGTACATATATTCAAGACTCCACCAAATATTGTGTTTCATGGTGCAATGATATTTTTTCTTCTCCACTGAGTCCAACAAAAGACCTTAGAAGATTCTCAAAGAAAGAAATGCTTGTACAGAAGTCCTCTAAATTTACAAGGAGAAGTTTAACCCTTGCCAGGTATTTTATTAGAAAAGGTTCCCAAGTTGTTTGGATATACTTCAAATATTACAAAAAAAATGGTTAAGTGTGATAGTATTTGTGATATTTATAATGTGGTCGAAGATGTTGGTGCTTACTAATTGTTCATCCAAACTATACAAGGAAATTCTCATGAATGGTTTACTTCATAACTTTTTGGAAGCATCACTAGTTGAGATGTATTAAAAATTTTGTTTGTTAAGAAATATTTCTCAAGGAAAGACACATCTCTCTTTTCTTTAATTTGTTTGAAATTCAGATGAATGAGGAAGAGACAACTAAAATATTCATTATTAGATTTATGAAAATCCTTTATGAGATTAGTCAAGATATGTTTCCATATGATTGCATCATTTTTATATTTTATGAAAATTATTACCTAACAATATAATATTTTTATTGAAGCAAGAGGGAAAGTGTAGTTGGGAAGGATTAATGCAACAAGCTCAATTCGTTGAAGAAAATATTCATGAAAGTGGTCTTGATCTCCTAAAATTTCCAATATTGTTCCAGAACATCGAGAAAAGGTTTACAAGAGAAATTTGATAAAATATGTGAAAGTTTCTCTTATATGTCCTTAAAGATAAAAGTGAAGACCCTAATGTCTTAAATCAATAAGAGTGCCATTGTCCACATGCTCCATGGGAGGGAAATTCTGATTTCTCATATGTTAAGCTGGAGAGTAATATTGAAAATGATTTCAAGGTGGAATATGATTGTCACACGGAATTTGTCAAGGGTGCGGACACGACTGACCTTCCTAGAAGCCTAAGACGTTCTAATGACAAACAAGACAAAATGGAGTGATCTTTCTCTAAATACACCTTTTACAACATGAAAACTACAAGTGTTTAGGCTTACCTTATTCCAAAACGCTGTTGTTGAAGTCCGTTCTTGACGATCCGGATGAGCTCCTCCTTCAAGTCAATTCCTGCAACCACAAACAATCAAACAATTACCAAGCACTTGCATTTCATATAATAAAACATATATTCAACATGCAGACCAAGGAACACATGAAATAACTCATTAACACAAGCTATTGAGAAAAATAAACCAGTTTGTATTAATAACGAAACAAAGAAACTCTTACAACCTGGCCTTGGTGTTGTGCAAGTTCCTCCCAGGGTCCATCAAGGGTTTTCCTCTACTTTGACAAAGCTCACCCTCTCCCAAGTAGAATCAAGTGAAGACAATCTCTCCTCACAAAGGCTCTAATGGAAGACCTAAATCCTGCAGCATTTACCCAAAGAAAATGTATAGCTCCAACCTCCTCTCCTTCTGGCTCAATGCCTTTATTTATAGTGCTGTAAAGAGGTTATTCAGGTCCACTATCAATGGGATCATCCCCCTCTTTGGGTGGGATAGCTCCCTTATTGATGGGATAAGTTCCCCCTTAATAGAGATACATGAACCAACTGGAGGCGCATCCATTTCATCAAACCGACCTCTAGAATGTTCTAGAAGTAACCACAAGTAACTTTTTCAAGATAAAACTCGCGCATTTTGCCTTTTACAGAGGGACGCACCTGTCCCTTAACATACAGAGCGTCCATGGACGCAGATTTTGTGAACATGGTCAGCGTCCCCGCAGGTAAGGCTAGAGAGAACCTGCGACCCCAGAGATAAACATAGTTTTTACAAGACTTTCTCTCTTCTTTGAGTTTGAGATGGATAACAGAGGCATGAGACTTGCCTAAGAGGGTAGCATGACTGTTGATTTGAGCCATACTAACTGTAAATAGTCAAGGTGACATTTTTTAGTGTAACAGATTGCCCCCTAAAGTGCGAAGCCTGGAATAGAGTAGGGTTTTGTAATTCTAGGAAGGGTGAAGCGCTTTATCATTTCAAGGATTGTCTTGTGGATGGCCTGGTTGGAACCTGCAATTTTCAACACAAAATACATGGATAAGATTATATCATCACTGAGGTAGGCATTCCTATACTCAGATTCAAAACTTTAACTAATGGACTAACTATTCTGATACAGGAATGATCTTGCAGTACATCATTTTTATAGACTTTTGTAGACACAGTATGGACGCAGCCATCTGTTTATGATTAGTCTACATAGATAATGAATACAAAACTCCTCGCAGCCTGGATGGTAGAAACTAGATCCAGGGTCTTCACTTCTACTTCCCGAATTGGTACGATTCTAGCCATGTGATTAAATGATTCGATGTCGAACATGATAGAAACCACTTGATTACCAGTCAATGATGTAAACTGTTAACAAGCGTGAGAGAAACCACCAGTAATGTCAATGGTTCTCAAAGTACCAAGCACAACCCGTGAAATGTGAATAGATGTTTTGATGTCGAACACTTCACGGAATCCTTTGATCGAAAGTCAATGATGTAAACTGACGTCAAAGGCGAGAAACCTGCCATTGATGCATGCAGACTTCAAGGTACTGTCGATTCCTAAGTCATCTTTCTAGATAATGTGTCGATGTCGATAGAAAGCGACCCGTTGCAGGCAAGCCCGCAACACGAAATCATTGTTCAAGTTGAAGAAATGTTGCTGTAAGGACTGACTCAGGGATGGTCAAATGGATGACAAGTATTTTGCAGATGAAAGTTTTGCTTGCAGACCTCTTGAACACATAACGACACAACAGATGGCTTGGTGACGAATAACTCAAAGTTAATCCCCGAAACCCGGTTAAAGACTTTCAAAGTGATTTGGTCAACTGTGAGGTAAAAGATTTCCCAACCCAGGTGAATGAAAAGTGTCGTGTTCAAGAGTGGTAATAAAGTTTCTTCTGAGACAAAAGGTGACAAACAGGTTCATTCTTCTCTCTTTTCCCCCACCATTTCTGGCAAGTACCTCTTTATTTTTAACAAGCTTGAGGAGGATAACATATGCTTGATTATAAGCTCATCCTTCGGACGAGTCCAACCTAGTTTAAATTCGAACCCTAGGAAGGAGTGGTTCGTTCCTGTTTGTAATTGAACAGGTCCTCTACTGTAAAAGTTTTAACGAGCCCAGTATAGGAGAAACTCGGCGTTTTTCAATTTTAGAGAGTCTGAAAAAACTAAAGAAGACTCCACGTTGAACTTTTTCGTATATTTGTGTCCCTCAAGCCCGAAAAAGTATAAAATAATACCTGGGGGAACCGCTTGATCTTGCGACCAAGGAGTACTTTCATAATAGTGTCGTTGACCTGAAAAGTAAAAAGCGATCAAGGACACGTCGTTTTATTTCCTTATCGAGTTCGAAACGACAAAAACCCGGCAATCTTTTCCTGATTTTGCGGTCAGAAAAGAGCTAAAAGGGGACCGTCTTTTAATTCCGTTTTAACGAGTGAAAAAGAAACACTCGGCGATCTTTTCATGTTTTAGGAGTCAGAAAAGGGCTTAAAAGATGACTCTGATATTTTTGTTTGTGAAAAATTACAATTTCCCTCGAAATCCCTTTGTCCTGCACAAAAGCAACACATTACTCATACCTGTTTAAAATAGGCAAAAATACATTCAAAAACATCTTTTCATGGTAAAAAATGAACTAATTCATCCAAAAAACCTATAAAAAGACCTTTTACCATATCATTTTTACCGTTTCACTGTTGAGGTTGAAAAAGGAGCTTTTGACAAGAAACTTCCCGTGGTCGCTGCGGAAAATCTGACCGTCGGAATCGAACGCCGTCTCATCCAGGTATTTTACACATCCTACTCTGCATTTCTATCCGTTTAGAATTAATTTTTAGGTCTTAGTTTCATTTTTTGGGAGGGTTTTGGTTTTGGAATGCGCCTCTCGGCGGACGCAGGTGCCCTTCGGGTGACCTGCGTCCCCCGACTTTTTCTCATACGGGAAAACGGTCGGAAGACGCAGCCCGCCTTCAGGCCAGCTGCGTCCGGGCGCCCTGTGCTACAAAGCCGGGGTGCGTCCTCCGAGAAACGCGCATTTCAAAACCCCAACTCTCTCAAAAAACCACCAAAAATTCCCAAATCAATTTCTAATTGCTATTTTTGATATGCAGGGCATTAATCATGTTAGACTGGAGAGAAAGAGAGCATGTAGAGGAAGATGAAGCTGCAATAAATCATCAACCTTCCCTGGATGCCCTAAGAGCATGCGGATTATACAAATATTGGACCATACCGGGCATGAGGGGCCAGGTAAGATTCTTGGAATGGCTGGTTGAGCGATGGAACGTACAAGAACAATGCTTTTACATAGGAGGGCACCAGCTCGAGATAGAGCCCTCGGATGTATACTTTCTCACTGGCTTGCCAAACAGAGGTGAGCAACTCAGTCTTGCGGGGACTAGGCCGGGTGGCCAATCCCTTGATAGTCTCCGCGAGGATTGGTGCACACGTGGGGCTCACCATTCAAAAGGCATAGAGATAAAACACATCACTCTACCGGAACTCAAAGTCATAGCGTTCACGGTTACCAGAATTTGCGGCGCGGCCGCTTTACACATTGCTTCCGGATCCCAAATGCGGATGGCAATTGACTGTTACCAAGGCACCATTTTCAACTGGTGTGAAGCTGTGTCGGCTCATATGAAGAGCCAACTGACCAAGGCAAAGAACGGACGACTAAAGACTTTTGGATATGGGCCTATAGTCGTGAGCTTTGCCTTGGAGAGAATTCCAATGCTGATCCCTCAGCAACTCACTGTTGATATCTTGGGTCCCCAGCAGCCAAAGCTGATACGATGGGTTGCGGTGATGGCCCGGCATCCTGACGAGGGCGCGACAGTAGTTCGATTCTCAGATAGTTATTTTGACTGGTTAGAGGGCCAGCTTTTTGTGATACAGGACTTTCCGTATGCCGGAATGGATTTCAGAGGTGATCCGGACATGGTTCTTCCACAGGGAGAACAATGGGACGACAGAGGTACTTTTTATTTTCACAAGTTTTCTAGTTATGTATTTTTTGTATTTTTTATATATATCGTCTCAAAACTAATAGTAAACTTTTTCAAAATGCAGATGTTGGTCCACAGCGTCCAGCCAACCTCCGGCCTTATGATAGACTACATCCAGCTGCACCGGTACCGGCCCCACAGGATGCGACAGCAGAAGTACTAGCTGAGTTGGAGCATGATCTAGAGCGTCTCACGGCAGATATACCTGAGACTACTATGGACGACATTCCTATCAGGCTTCAGCGCTTCGTAGTCGCGGTCCCTGGACCGTTTAGGAGATTTTTGCGTAAGGTAGCCCGCGCAGTGGTGTCGTACAGAGAGCACCACCAGTGATTGACTAGTCACTTTTGTAGTCACATGTGACATTTTTGACTTTTTGTACTATCATTTTGCCGATCATAAGGTGTTTTAAACCTATGATCGAAGACGATGTATATATTTTTTGACACACTTCTATCTATATATATCACTATTACCGGCTTATCTTGTTTAACATGTATGATGAAATGTTTTTAAATTTACTTGCATGATTATTATAAATGTCTGTCCAACATTCGAGAAGCAATTGCATCTGCTAATGTATTCAAAGACCTTGGAATATGTTGATATTCAATGTAATCAAATTCACGTTCCAAGAGACGCACTCTCAAAAACAACCTTAATAACACAGGATTTCTAATGGCATAAACTCTATTAAGCTGTAATACAACAAGTTCAGAATCTAACCTCACTATCAAACGTCGAATTCCAAATGAAATAGATTCGGATAATAATTCAACCACTGCACTGTATTCTGCAATGTTATTCGTTGTTTGACCGAGGCTTACCCCATGCATAGAAACTAACTCGTCAGAGGGCGAATAGATAACCCAAGCTGCGGAAGAGATATTCCGTGTATTACGACAAGCACCATCAGCAAATCCAATGTATGTTTGGAGAGGCGTCGACATCTACAATATCAAGAGTAAAACCAAGATAAGCCAGAATAAT
This sequence comes from Pinus tabuliformis, assembly GCA_031772625.1. Classification (NCBI taxonomy): domain Eukaryota; kingdom Viridiplantae; phylum Streptophyta; class Pinopsida; order Pinales; family Pinaceae; genus Pinus; species Pinus tabuliformis. Next base: position 1,544,715,620 of record CM062820.1, read on the forward strand.
GACGAAAAACCACACTCGCTAAGCTAAGCACACTGACTAAACTAACACACTTGCTAGCTAGAAAGGAAATCTAACCTATCTAAAAATTTCTCCATACCCATCATTTTAAGCATAATACCTCTTTAGGTAAAGTCCATTTCTGGGTTTACCCAAAGAGTCCCCATCAAAATCAACTAACTCATAAGCCCCTTTTGCTAGCTTTCGCTTTACAATGTAGGGCCCATGCCACATGGGAACGAATTTTCCGGCACCTAGCTTATCGTTAGCTTGATCATATAATAGTACTAGGTCTCCTTCCGAAAAACTTCGAGGGGTTACATTTTTATCGTACTGAGCTTTCATTCGTTTCGCGTGAGTCTCGATAGCTAAAGTAGCGTCACGTCGAGTCTCATCTAATTTAGCCAAGTATAATAACCGTTTCTCCTCTTCGGAAGTAGCTGGAAGTAATTCGACAGCCATTTGAAGTGATGGGATTTCGCATTCAATAGGTAACACAGCTTCTAAGCCATAAACTAGCTGGAAAGGGGTGAAACCTGTTGAATTTTTCACTGAAGTTCGATATGCCCATAGCGCCGAAAATAACATGTTATGCCAATTCGTTCGATGGATACCAATGATCCGTCGAATCATGATGACTAGAACTTTGTTGATTGACTCAACCAAACCGTTGGCTTGCGGATAATAAGGAGTAGAGCTATCGTGGCGCAAACCAAGCTGGCTTGTAAGCTCAGTCATCATGACGTTTCGAAAATGGCTCCCATGGTCAGTAATGATTGCTTGTGGGACACCAAACCTAGTTATGATATGATTGAATACGAAAACTGCAGCTGTCTTGCCGCTTGCGTCGAATGTAGGCATCGCCTCGGCCCATTTTGTAAAATAATCAACCGCGAGGATGATATACGCATGCCCCCCGGCCGAGTGAGGGTTACAAGTAATAAAGTCAATGCCCCATTTGGCGAATGGACCAGCGGCAATTATAGGGTGGAGAGGAGCAGGTGGAGCGCGCATCTTTCGATCAAACACTTGACAGTTGTGGCATGTTCTGACAGCAAGGATACAATCTTTAAACATAGACGGCCAGAAATAGCCAGCGCGCAACACCTTCTGAGCTGTGGCATACCCAGACATATGACCGCCACATGCTCCAGAGTGACAATCATTCAAAACTCTCTCAGCCTCTTCGTGAGTTAAACAACGTCGAAAAACTAAGTCTGCCCCCCGGCGATAAAGTGTATCTCCAATAATTCTGTATTGCTGGGATCGAAACCGAATTTTTCGACGGTCTTCCTTGGAAGCTTCAGGCCGAAAGGTTTGGGTTTGGAGATAGATGATTATATCCCCATACCACGGATCTAAAGTGCTAATAAGAAACAAAGATTCGTCCGCAATGGACTCCTCTGCCACAGTCTCTGTGTCAGCACTCGGGAAATCACACATCAATTCCGCAAAAACTAAAGATTTCTTAGACTTGGACTTCTCGAACTCCAAGTCGAACTCTTGCAGGATAACAATCCATTTAGAGTACTTGCCCCCTAGCAGTTGTTTTGTCAAAATATAAATCATAGGGTTGCAATCCGAAATAACTGTAGTCTTGCGGAGAAGAATGTAGTGACGAAAACGCTGGACAGCTTGAACGGCTGCCAGGGCCAATTTCTCCACATGCGAATATTTTAACTCAGTGGGATTTAAGGTTCTACTAAGATAATATATCACATGCTCTGCTTTGAATTCATCTTCTTGAACTAACACCATTCCAATGGTGGAATGCGAAGCTGCGAGGTATAAGAAGTAGTCCTGGTTGTAGTTGGGAGGATGCAATAACGGTGCATGGGTCAACGCGTGTTTTAATGCATCAAAAGATTGTTGGGCAATCTCGTCCCAAAAGAATTGTGCGTTCTGTTTCAACAACCGTGTAAAACCTTTAGTGACCTCGGCGTAGTTTGGGATGAATCGGCGTAAAAAGTTCGCTTTCCCTTGCAAACTTTGGAGTTGGCGCAAACTCGAAGGAGGAGGCAATTTGATGATAGCCTCGACTTTCGAGGGATCGACGCGAATGCCGGCTTTTGAAACAACAAATCCCAGCAATCGACCTGTTTCTATACAGAAAACACACTTGTGGGGATTCAACCGAATTCGATAATGCCTACACCTCATAAAGATTGCTCGTAGGTGGACAAGGTGATCAGCTCGTTGTAAAGAATGAGCAGGCAAATCATCGAGATAGGGTTGCACAATGTGCTTGATGTCATGAAATGCATAAGACATCGCCCGTTGAAAAGTGGCCCCGGCATTCTTAAGTCCAAAAGGTAATTTGCAATAAGCAAATGTCCCCCATGGACAAATGAATGCCGTTTTTGGTTGATCGGCAGGTAGAATATTGATTTGATTATAGCCTGAGAAACCATCCATGAAGGAAAACATCTCACTTCCGGCACAATCATCAATAATTTGATCGATATAAGGCGTAGGATAGTTGTCTTTTGGACAAGCTCGATTGATATCCCTATAGTCGATACAGATTCTTATTGTTCCTTGTTTTTTATTGACGGGAACAATATTCGATACCCAATCCGTTAACGGGATCGGATAAATGAAACCTGCTTTCAACAGCTTTTCGACTTCTGCTTTAATCGCAGCCGCTTTTCGAGGGTGAATCTGACGCAACCGTTGCCGAATGGGTTTAGCATCCGGGTAGGTTTTGATTTCATGAACAACAATGGCAGGATCAATTCCCGGCATTTCCTCGTAAGACCAGGCAAACACGTCGCGGAATTCTTGGAATAGGGCCTTGTAAGTTTGGATTTCTTCTTCAGTACATGCGGCACCTATATGAATGTTCTCCTCGATTCCGGGCTTCACTGAAATATCAATGGGAATAGTACGAGAAATATTCCCTAAATTCAGCTCTGAATCAGAATGTTTCGTTGGATCCTGAGCGTCTTTGACATATTCAGCGGTAAAGATAGATGAAAAATCATTTTCAAATGCATCATCCTTAGGTAAAAACGAAGATCTGTGATGGAGATCTTCCCATGGTAGATCATCTACACTTAGGATTTCGCGAAGTTGTTCGTCAGATGACACTTCTTCGGGAAACGTTATCCGTTCTAAGGGTGAGGTGAAAAGTGACTCTTCACTGACCACATTCATTTGGTCGGTTTCGGTTGAATGAAAGTCGGTAAAAGACATAAGAGCTTCATAAGCAATCTCATACGGACTCAACGGCATAACATCACCGAGTGAGTCTAGCTCAGAGTCAGAGGGAACATACCAAGGATCATCATAAATAATGTTTTCTGACGTGATCATATGAATTGTTGCAAACGAAGGGTCTGCATTGAGTGGAGGGAGAGGAAAAGTTCCCAGTAAACCGGAATCCTTAACTAAACCTACACCAATGTCCCTATAAGGGATTGTCGTTTTACCAACATGCTGGATAGTTTCTGAAGAGGTTGGGTCGGATGAAAAGTATGTCAGCTGATCAATAGTCACGATCTTACCGTTATGTGGAAACTTAATGACTCTGAAGACCGATGAAACGACCGCTGTCATAGCATATGACCAACTTCGACCCAAAAGAAGGTTGTAGTCTAGAGGGGCATCAACCACTTCCACATCCAGACTAACGGTTTTACCTTCGACCCCTATAGGCAATTCTTGTAGAATACCAAACGGACGGAACCCACGGCCATCAAAGGCCTTAAGGATGGTGGGGGATTGGTTCAACGAAGGAGAACCAAGCGATCTCCAACATTGAATCGACATAATACACGTAGAAGCTCCCTCATCAATCACAGTCCGATGAATAGGCCTGTTTTTGACTATCACTGGAATTTGGAAAGCCATTTGATGGGGGAGACGCGGTGTACTACTTTCTAGATCAAAGATCATTAGGTTCGGGTCCTGAACATCGACAGCTCCAATAGCCGACAAAAGCAATTTTCGTTGCGCTGGACATGATTGCAGCACTTCGAGTGCCGACATTGCTGAAGGTGAAACAGCTAAGTCTTCAACAATGTTGTAATTCTGGGCTGCTCTCGCATGTGGATTGAAAGCAGACCTTCGAAGTACACCCTTGGCGGGCGGCTTAATCACTAAGTCTGGGTTAGGTTTTTCGATCTGTAGTGGATCGGAACCAGGAGCTGAGGTTGATGGGTTAGAGTGAGAAGATTCTGCTTCCTTACCATCAACAGGAGCCTTACTACCATAATCTTGCGATCGAGTCGCAATCCTGACATGAGACATCATCAAAATGGGTTCTTCACTGGCATTCGAAGAAGAACCTATCATCTTATTCTCCTGCTCTGGAAATGGATTTTTTAACACAGCAGGAGTGGGAGAACCTTTGACTATTTTCACTACCTCGGCCCGATGAGGGCAGTCTCTCGTAAAATGATCTTCTTCACAAATAAGACAAGGATATCGAGGTTTGCGTTTTTCGTCATTGGTTTCCGACTTTTCCGTTTTCTCCTTTGGAGCCTTGTCTGCTTTAGCCTTCTTCTTTCCTTTCTTCTTTCCACCGTTTTTTGATTTGGCCGTAGATGACTCTACAGCGTGAATGTCGGCGGTAAGTTCAGGAGGAGAAGACTCTCCTGTCGGAGAATCAGGCAAAGTGATAATTGGAGTATTGGAGGCCTTGGAAGACTTCTTCTTACTCTTCGTAGTCACGATACCAATCATACCATCAGCGGCATGAGATCCCGAAGGAGCAGCAGCGATTTGGTTTGACTTTGGAAGATCCGGAATTTTCTCGTGTAACGTACCCGACTGAGTGTAAACTAAGTCAAGGTATTGTGCCTGAGCAATGACTTGCTCCTCAGTAACTACTCCGGCCTTAGCTACATCTTCAGTAATTCTTGGTAATAATGATTTGACAAACCATTCAGCTAAGATTTGGTCCGGGATAAAAACTTTCACTAATCTTCTTCGACGTCTCCACTCATGGATGTGATCAGAAATGTACGTGGATGTCGATTGTTTTAGCGAAGTTAATAATTCTGTACCATTATCGTATCTGACTGGTAACTGAAAATGAGTTAAGAACGAGGTAGCTAACTGGCTAAAGTTGTAAAAAGAGGCCCGTGGTAACTCAATGTACCACTTGGCTGCGAGACCAATGAGTGTACGCTGGAAAAGACGTAAGCGGATGGAATCATCTGAGATGGAATTTGATGCACACCAGAGGTGGTAAGTCATCACGTGATTAGACGGATCCTCTCCAGACTTACCTTCGAACTTGGGTATATCGCTGGGCAACTTATTTGGCATTGGCGGCCAGAACTGAAGATATTGAATTGGATCGTTCGTTAGGCGCGTCAAGTCGGGTAAATCTAAAGTCGCAATAAACGGTAACTGCCGGTTAGGATCTCTAAAACTCTGAGTCACAATACCAGCCCCAGGAGGAGGATATCCAGGATAACTAGGAACAGGAGTCGCATTTGGGATATTATATCCTCCTGGAAAACCAGGATTAACCGGACCGTACTGGGGTTGCTGAGGTTGTTGATAAGTGTACCCAGGATACGGTTGATACTGGTAAACCGGTTGTTGGGCAGCTTGCCCAGGTTGATACTGTCCCTGGTACGGAGGTTGAACAAATTGAGGTTGAGTAGTAACAACCGTACTTGTACCAGGTTGGCCTGCAGGCATCTGGACTGTGGTTTGAACCGTGGGTCCAGACAACGGTACAGATGTCTGAGGAGTGGTTACAGGGACAGTAGAAACCGGAGCTGCCGATACTCCAGAAGTAAGCATGGTAGATGAAGCGGTAGTTGCTGCAGCCGTGTGAGGTGGAGTACCAGGTGCAATTGGCGGCTGAGTAACTACAGAAGTTACAGGGGTCTGAACACTTGACTGGACAGGTTGCGGTTGCTGGGGTGGACCAGGAACTGCAGGTTGTCCTGCTTGAGGTACCGACTGTATACTTGGTTGCGACATCTGTTGACCCTGTGACGGATCCCATGTTAACATTCCAGGGTATTGACTCGTAACAGGTTGAGGATACTGAGATCCATAGCCGTATTGAGGATAGGGTTGATAACTGTAAGGTGCAGTCCCATATGATTGCCCTTGAGGTGGTTGATAACCTTGACCAGGGTATTGACCCGTAGGTTGATAACCTTGAGGTAAATACGAATACTGGGGTTGACCTTGACCTTGAGGTTGGTATCCTTGAGGTTGATACCCTTGGGGTTGATACCCTTGGGGTTGATACCCTTGGGGTTGCCATCCTTGAGGTTGCCATCCTTGAGGTTGATATTGATACTGAGGTTGACTTTGGGGTACATATTGAGGCTGGGGTTGATACCCTTGAGGTTGCCCCCCAGTCACGAATGAAGTACCTTGAGGTTGCCCCCCAGGCATTAACGAAGGTTGCCCCCCAGGCGGTAATTGGCCACCTTGAGGTTGGTTAATGGGAGTTGAACCTGACATCATATAAACGTCACCTATACTCAATGGTACATTACCACTGTTTCCAACTAATAACCCATGATCAACGGGTTGAGGAGATGCTCCCGCAAAGGTACCAGAAAGTGATTGATACCCAGTAGGAACAGAAGGACCGCCATGTAAAAATGATTCAGGACTTTGTGAAAACACAGATGACTGACCAGACATATTTACAGGAGAATGAATTCCTCTAGGTGGAACCGGAGTACGAGGTGTAGAAAAACCTACTGAGTTGTCTAAAAAATTGGTTAATGCAAGGTACCAAGATTCACTTCTAGGAGGACTGTAAAAGATGGATTCACGCTCCCTTAGATCAAGGGTAATTAGATCTTCAGAATCAGAAACGCCTATTTCTTCCTCTGGAACAAGATTTTCGGTGATAATTCTTTCTATTCTTGGTGAATCAGGAACACTAGGAGTTGGAGTAACAGGTTCGGAAATTTCAGGTTCTTCGCATGTTTCACTGGCAGATGAAAAACTACCAGCAAGCTCGGAAACTGTAACTGCTTCGGGATTGTAACCTGTTTCTAAACTTTGGTAATCTGGATGGACTACCAAGGAAAACTCTCCTTCTTCAGGTGATCCTACTCTACTGCCACTAGGAGGAGTTACAAGGACCTTTAACCCTTCTAAATGACCCGGAATGTCTTCAGGAGATTCACCCCGCGATTTACGGAGTTTTCTTAACAAATCTATTCCGGTAACAATCTCAGGAGACTTGCCCCGAAGTCTACGGGACTGTCTCGGTAATTCCGCCACAATTAAAGATTTTAACTACAACACACGAAAACAAAGTAAAAATTTCAAATCAAACCACCTAAAGTCTTCTAAAGAAGCAAACAAATTTGAAGCACACGCCTAAATAATCTAGAGCGTCAAACCACACACAAACAGTAGTCTTCCGGACCAAAAGCGCTAGTTGGTGATTAGGCCCAACCTCGCAGGATTCAGTACAGAAATGGTGGGTGGAACAGTTACCCCGGCAACCTGCTTAATGAATAGACTGGACCAAGTTCCTCCACTTTAACCGTCTCGAAGTGAAGCGAACCCCCCAGAAAATCCAAGTGAGTATAACCGACGTCTGCTCCAGGTACAGTGGGACCTTCCCTCCACCGTCACCTTGGGTAGAATCCTAGATATTATGGCCACTAAGGTTACCAATCACAACAATTACACCTGGGGGAACAGTCTAAACTCCGACAGCACGCAAGGGCAGAGTAGCAAGCTCCAATCCCCTTACCGGCTCCTTGACAACAATCCAAGGTTTACCGATAAGTGACCCCTGGCTCCTCGACAATGGTTAATCCGAGGTTTACCGTTTGTAATACGTACTGCCTGGCGTCGTTCCCAACGAGGGAGGAATGATCCCCTCACTGGTTCGGACACGAGCTCGTGCTTCTCCTTTAAGAGGAGCTTTCCCAGAATGTAACTGAAACAATTGGATTTGTTCTACTCAAGATAGACTATCTGTTTGGTTTTGTAGTCTTGGAGAGTTAAGTACTCACCTACTCCAAGACCCTAGCCTAAGCTATGTTGGTGCTTCAGAGCCCTAGAAAAATAAAGATTACTAGATTGATTTTAATTTAAGCGTTACTTTTAAGGTTGTTTCTTAAGTCAAAAGGTGATGGAAGTGAAACCAGTGGTGTGTTGACTCGACTCGAAACCACTACAAAATGCACCTAGAATGATTTATCCACTACTTTACTTTTTCGATGAATTGCTTAACTAAAAAGTTGAGAGAATGCAATCTTTATAAAAGCAACTTCTTAATTGAAGACAATCAAAGAAACAATTCGTTTGTCTTTTCCAAGCATAAAAACATAACCTCTCTTTACATGCACGAAAAAACTCTTTTCTTCTTTCGAAAACAAAAAGCTACTTGAAACAAGACTTTTTAAGAAGATGTTTTTGTATTTTTCTTTTAATAAAGCAAATAAATCTAATATAACCAAAAATCAATCTTAACAACTCTTAAAATCTATGAAAATGCACTCATAAGCAAACTAAAGGCAAATTTACTCTAAGCAATCTTAACGAGGCCAAAACTAACAATGATTATTTCTAAGGTGTTTTACTTGATCACAATCAAATCAAGGACTAGCTTATTGCAGAACCAAAAACTAGTCAAAACAAAATTCTAATCTTTTTGTTCTTTTTGTAAAATGGAAATCAATACTTTATAAACAAGCAATTCGAAATTTGACCCAAAACAACTCAAATGGCAAGTTGCTCACAAAAGGAGACTTTACGACAGGCCCGACTTCTAAGAAGGTTGACTAACCAGAGAGATCTAAGGCTGGACAACTTTCTACTATCAAAGTCACTACAAAGCCTTTCCAAAAATCAAACCCTAGGTCTAAACTTCGTTGAAAACCACTAAAACACTCAAAGCTCACAAAACTAGTTCAGGTGAAAATTCTTGACAGGGTACTAAAGGATCTGGGCAGAAAACACTAAGGAAAAACAAAATCTAAAAGCAATTTAAAGCAAAAATGGAATTTTCTTAAGTTTTACAGGAAGACGCAGGCAACCCGTTGTCACAGGTGCGGCCCCGCTCTGTGCAGACGGCAACAGCGCGTCCAAAGACGCACTGTGCAGTACTCAGAGGGTGCGTCCTTCTGGAAAAATGAAGAAAAACCAAATCTAACTAAATCTAAAGCTAAGCCACCCAAATACTAATTCTCACAGTCAAAAACCAGAAAATAAAAATGATTTTCTCAAAGCAAAGTTCATATAAAGGAAAAGACTCTCTCATTAATGGATTCCCCAGCGGAGTCGCCAATTTGTCACACGGAATTTGTCAAGGGTGCGGACACGACTGACCTTCCTAGAAGTCTAAGACATTCTAATGACAAACAAGACAAAATGGAGTGATCTTTCTCTAAATACACCTTTTACAACATGAAAACTACAAGTGTTTAGGCTTACCTTATTCCAAAACGCTGTTGTTGAAGTCCGTTCTTGACGATCCGGATGAGCTCCTCCTTCAAGTCAATTCCTGCAACCACAAACAATCAAACAATTACCAAGCACTTGCATTTCATATAATAAAACATATATTCAACATGCAGACCAAGGAACACATGAAATAACTCATTAACACAAGCTATTGAGAAAAATAAACCAGTTTGTATTAATAACGAAACAAAGAAACTCTTACAACCTGGCCTTGGTGTTGTGCAAGTTCCTCCCAGGGTCCATCAAGGGTTTTCCTCTACTTTGACAAAGCTCACCCTCTCCCAAGTAGAATCAAGTGAAGACAATCTCTCCTCACAAAGGCTCTAATGGAAGACCTAAATCCTGCAGCATTTACCCAAAGAAAATGTATAGCTCCAACCTCCTCTCCTTCTGGCTCAATGCCTTTATTTATAGTGCTGTAAAGAGGTTATTCAGGTCCACTATCAATGGGATCATCCCCCTCTTTGGGTGGGATAGCTCCCTTATTGATGGGATAAGTTCCCCCTTAATAGAGATACATGAACCAACTGGAGGCGCATCCATTTCATCAAACCGACCTCTAGAATGTTCTAGAAGTAACCACAAGTAACTTTTTCAAGATAAAACTCGCGCATTTTGCCTTTTACAGAGGGACGCACCTGTCCCTTAACATACAGAGCGTCCATGGACGCAGATTTTGTGAACATGGTCAGCGTCCCCGCAGGTAAGGCTAGAGAGAACCTGCGACCCCAGAGATAAACATAGTTTTTACAAGACTTTCTCTCTTCTTTGAGTTTGAGATGGATAACAGAGGCATGAGACTTGCCTAAGAGGGTAGCATGACTGTTGATTTGAGCCATACTAACTGTAAATAGTCAAGGTGACATTTTTTAGTGTAACAATGATGTACCTTAACAAAATGCATATGAACATTGAGAAGATGATACAATAGATTCTCAGTGGCCACAATTGGTTTGTATGAAGCCACAAGAGGGATGCTAACATGAGATGAGAAAGACTTATCATGTTACATCAAATTTTCAACCTCTTGATTTTTCATCAAGAGTAAAGTCAAAAGAAGAACAGGCCTTCCTAGAATAATAATAATAATAATAAGAGAATTTGCAACAATAGGGATGAATGGTATATGTTAATGAAAAAAATAGAAGTTATCCATATGATCCTCCATTGATTCTTGGTAGAATTTTATTTTTGTAACAATGCACTATTGTCATTACATGATGAAAGTATTTCTTTGGAACATTTCCATAAAGAAAAGAATTTCAACCATGAATGTGAGCAAACAAATGAGGTGGTTATGTACATGGATCCATTAGAAGTCTACATATACTTAAGAGTGGCCCTTATCTCCAGGTAGGTTAGGGCAAGTATATTTTTTTTCCTCATGTAAATAATATTTTTCTTTCAATAAATTTTACGTAATAATCATTTATTGGAATGAGACAATGGTTTGGGATGAATCCATATCCTTAATGGAGAAGGAAGTTGGTCTATTTCTAGTGCTCTTAACAACTCGTAGGGGGTCACTATATGGTAGTTGGAGCCAAATGTTGATATTTTTTAATGTCACCAATCAACTAGAGTGATTTTAGTTTATATATATTTGAAGTTAAATCCATCTAGATGGAGATAAAATTTTGAATTCTTGAAAGTGAATAATTACCTTGGCTTATTGATCATGAAAACTTAACGAGTCATTAATAATTAAAATTCAATTTAAATGTTGCAATGCTTCCTCACACAAGGTCAATCGGGATGGTTTATCCTTTTAAAAGGATACTAAAAAGGAAGGAAATTTTTTGCAATGATTATCTCATTGCATATCCCTATGTGTCAACTTCATCCAACACTTCATGAAACAAAAAATGGACTTCATGCTTGAGATATCCCATCTATTTATCTTAAACACATCCTATCCATTCTATCTTCATTAATTATCCATTTATCCATTACTTCTCCCACATTACTCTAATTCCTATTTTTACTTCTCATCGTACATTACTCTATTTCATTTTTTTTGCACTTCTACTTTCACTTTTACTACCTAACTAACTAGTCATTCTTTGAATATTTTCATGCATCCTCATATCCTAAGTTTTTCCCTAATTTTATTTAGGACACATCATAGTGACACATGGAAATATGTTTGGGTCAAAATCTGAAGGTACTGGTTGGAGACAAATGACTTGGCATGATGACTAGGTGTTGAGGTGGCGACCAAAATTTTACACTATACACAAGCTATAGAAGAATCCATGGTTCTTTCTACTTCATAAACAAATAATATGGGGATCCTATTTCCTTAGAAAGTTTTACAAATTCCCTCCCATAATGCATACAAAATAAATAGGGGTGGATTTATAAATAAAATGCCAAGATTTATGTGGAGCAAATTAATGGCTTCTGAGTCACTAACTTATAAAAGCCATAACTTCAGTTCTCAATGTTTAAATTTGGAAAATGGGAGCTAATTGTAATGTTAGTGATGTGAAGAAAAAATTGGAGATGGTTCCATGGCTGAAATGTCATCTATCACACCAAACAAATTAAATTACATTAATGGCCATTTATGACTTGAAAACAAGTTACTTTTTTAATATAACTAATTTAAAATAATTTTGAAATGTTTAAAGTAGGCCCTTATTTGATAATAAAGCAATAAAGTTTATATATACCAAAGGGAGATAATTTAGTTAGCACAAAAGGGAAAAATCCCTAACTATGAAGCATTTCCAAATAGATGAAGAAATGATTATTATAAAAAAAATGAAAGATCATTTAGAAAGAGAGAGAGAGAGAACCCCCTTTCAACATAGTATGTAAAGTAACCTCCTAGTTGAGTCTTCTAATATATGTTTCTGAATATTTTGTTTTTTTTCAGATACATGGTACACGGGAGACTAATTCATTCCATTTCGAACAAATGCATTTTAATTTTCTAAACAATATGTACTCTTTTTTAATACTTGTATTTGAGGTTCCATAGAGAACTCTCATGAATTCATAGCTAGTGTGATATTTTGAATTTGGGTTTTACAATTAACATTGTAAGTGTGTAACTTATTTCATCCCCATGAGTTTAAATGGAAATATCATGTTAATTTCTCTATAAATACAGTATGCTTCTTTTTGTCTTGCTCAATAACATGGTGTGTTTTAGCTAATGTTATATTGGAAGCCAATCTTATCACAATATAATTTACTTTAGTTTTTAAAAGTATTATGATATAAATGCCATTATTTATACAATTTCCATGAGAAGGGCATTTTTAATTTTCACATGCAATTTCTTTAGATAAAAACTTTTGCAGTCATATTTATTGATTTTTCTTTCTATGAATGAGATGACATATTTTACTAGTAAATATGCTATATGAGATCTTTATTGGAACATTTATTGGGATTTAATATTTTTCACTCACCCATTGCATTCAATTGAGTTTAGAAGAATAATATTCGCCCAATCAAGAGAGAAATACCAACTCTATAAAAATTAGGAGAGTATTTCTCGTTCACCACAATATTTTCTCTTAATATTAGCCATTTTCCTTTGATAGGGAAAGTGATCACAATGCCTAGGAAAATTAGAAATACCCCATGATTGTTGAGTATGTTTTCATTGATGTCAAAGTGGGAGCAGATGCAGGATGTTGCATTAATGTCCTCAGTATGTTATCTGTCATATATGAGATGATACATTGGTGAAACCATAGCTCTAGGGTTTGGATTCCTTGGACAATGAGCACACCCCTACATTTGTTGGAGTTTTTGAAGTAGTAGATTGTTGAGTTTTCCTTAGAGAGCCTTGCCAATTGATTTTCCTCATCATGATAATTTCGTTGATATTTGGAACGTTTCATGGGTCCTCACAGTTTGAGATTTTTTCAAGTCAAAGTCAAATTCCCCAACTAGTGGTCCAAAAACCCCATTGTGACAATGTGGCATTGTTGAATTTTTAACTCCAAATTTATTTAAATTTCAAACTAAAAAATTATTGTTTCCCTCCTCTTGAGGGTCAACGGGTCGTCCTAAAGTCCCATCGATCAATATAAAAGGAGGCTCATTCCTCTTCTAAGGTGTGCAACTTGAATGCTCATCATATTAGTGGCTAGTCTAAGAAGGATTTCAATGGGATATATATGATTAATTTGAAAAGGGGTTTTTTACTGGGCTTTTTTTTTTATAGGTGGGACTCAATTCTATAAGCTTGTCAAACATAAGAATAGTTTGGGATCATTTTATTTGGGTACTCGCTTGTGTTTTCTGGGGCTTGATTAGAGATTCTCTTCATTTTGTATGGCTACGCTCTAAACGTTTCATAACACATCATATGACATGCTTCTCACATTACTTCTAATTATTTTGACACAAGATCCAAGTAAGGTGTAGGCATATCCGCAAAGCTTGATTTTCTTTTTCATCAAATTTAAATATCATTAGGATGTTAACAAGAGGATTGGAACACAATTTTTAATTGGAAGTGCATCATCTCTAATTCATTCATATCTCTAAGTTTTGTTCTATGGAATTTTCAATCCCTATGTATCCTTGTGAAAGTGAGGAAGCATACCGCATTACTCTGTAACTCACATTTTAACAGCTTTGTGGTAACATGTGACAAAAAATTTTTGCATGGTAGTTATATACATTACTTGTGGGAACCTTTATGATATATGACAAAGTAATTTCAACCTGGAAAATGTTCAATAGTAACCCTATAATGTATCTTACTTTAAATCTGTGACTTAGATCTCACTTTACATCTGTAACATGGATTTCAATCTATACATGTGACGTGGATCATTAATTTCATCTATAACACTTGAAATGTATATCTTTCTCTATATAGTAATCGATGTGTCCTTAAGACAGTGAATCAAATAGTGAAAAAGTTTTAATTTGCAGTCAAATTGAAAACTATTGTGTTATGGTTTGAAGCTAGGTTGTAAGACAAATCTAAAATTACATTGAGGTTATGACCAATTGGAATTTTTAGGGAGCTTGTAGTGCATCGAGGAATCAATCTAGATAATCTTTTATGTAGCACATATTTTTGCATAGTCCATATTTCCATGGTTGGAGTATTATGACATTGTTTTTGAAATCTGGGTTTTGACGAAGACTTGTAGCAGTAATTTTTATTTTATCTATGTGAGAGGCATTGAGAACCTTGGGAACATTATTTGTGGAGCTTATTAGTTTAGGAGCTCAGTAGTAAGGGTCGTTTCATGAATAATTTCACTATTACATCAATTGTAGTAGTTTGGTTTTCATTGATGTTGTTGTTGATTGTGTAACATTAGCATATAACAATGGCTTATGTCAATGACAATAAAATTATCTGAGTACAGTGTAATATATGATAGTAATGATGTATAATAGTGAGGCATAACCTTGTATGACATAAACCTTGTCAAAATGGCTTGATGATGCTGTGGCATGTGTGGGCATGACATGAAAGAACACACATTGACCTTGTTACTTGAACCTTGATGACAATGATCTTGATGACTTTTATGACAATGTTCTCATATAGTGACTTGAATGTATATAGCATGTAACCCTGATGTATACTATACAACATTGTTTTGATGCATGAAAATAGACGTGGCTCCCATTTAACATAACAATGCAACTATGACAATGATCCTAGGAGTGTGATATATACATGACAAATGTATGGTGGAAGTAACCTAAAAAATGATATGATCCTATGAAACAACATGACAGATGTGTGATGAATATAATCCTTAATGTGACAATGACATATATTACCATACATTTGATATGTGACTAATATATACACTCTAATGTATGATTTGAATCTAATTATTTGACAATAATGGCAATGAACTATTATGATAGTGATATGACCGTGAACTTGGTGGTAGAAGTATTTGCAAGATTGTTCCTTGAACATGATTGTCTTAAGAGTATTGTTTAGTAATATGTTTGAGTACTAAGATAATATGTATAATGATGAAAAAAAGGTCCATGTGTAGTGAATAGAAGGAGGACTATGCTATTGATATCACATTCTTGACAATATTGTATGACCTTGATGACAGTAGAGTAACCTTCAATATGCTTTCTACAGTGAGGGGTCCCATTTGACTATTTTGTTGATTGAAGACAATGCATAATTGTTGGTTGGTGAAATATGATAGTAAGCTTGTGTAGTTGTGACAGTGATACAATATTTTTATGAAAATCATGTTATGACATCTCCTCTATGATGATATCTCTTTAACAATGACACAATAATAGTAATGAGAGTAAACAACAATATCATAAAAGTGCCAATAGTTTCAATAATGGCAGTAGTTGTTGCAGTAGTAGAATTAGTAGTGGTGGATAGTGGTATATTAGTATCAACAAAGGTAGCAGTGGAAATATGAGTGGACAGTGGTAGTAGTGCAGTGGACAAAAATTGGAAGCAGTGACAGTGAGAGTAGATAAGCAGTGGAATAAGTGGTGGTAGTAGTGGACAACAATGGCAGTGAAGTGCAACAGTAGAGGGTGAAAATTGATTGTAGTTGGACCATTATCCCTAGTACATGAACCCAAACCCATTCAGGGAGCATTTTCTTCCTTCCAACTTTGCTAGTAAAACCCTTGGTGAGTCTTGTACTTCCTCATATGTTCATCTGGTAAATGTGTATGTACATCATATATAACAAAACACTTGGTTGAGACGACATATTATGTGTATTGTCATTGATGTGATGTTTTTATTTGTTATTGCATTGACTAACCAATTGTGAAAATTAAGGGAAATATTGATTCACCCCCCTCTCAGTGTTTCCAACAATTGGCATCAGAGCAGATCCTCCATTGGAAGCTTAAACACTTAAAGGAAGATCTGTAACATTCATAGTTGATTGGTGGAAATTAAAATTGAAAAGAATATGATTGTTGATCCTACAGCTGTTGAATCCCTCAAAGAAAACATTTTAAAATTGGAATGGGGTAGGGATTTTATCGAAGGAAATTATAGTAGTCTTTGTGTAGATAATGAAAAACTGAAGAAGGAGAAGGAGAAGTACTATGATAACTGGAGTTGGTCCATAGTTGAAAGCACCTAGCTTCAAGATAAAATTAATAAAAAACAAACACTTGAAAAGGATCATGATCTTGATGAATAAAGGAAGGAATTGGATCACCTTGAAAGCATGCTACAAGAGGAAAACAACAGGGAAAACAACTTGAAAAACTAGCTCAGGGAAATGAAAAGTAAAATAAGTGGAACAAGTAGGATAAAGAACTTGGCAAACAAATCACCTCCTTGAAGAGGGAACTTGAAGAAGCCAAAAGGAATGAGGAATTATTAATAAGTCAAATGAATCTTCAATAAGAAGATTACATGAAACATTAACAAGAAATCATCACCTTGAGAGTAAAAGTGGACAAGATCAGTCAGAAATTTAGGAGCTCATAGGTCTTGGATGATATTATAGATTTCCAAATATCACCACTTATCAAGAAAGGTATTGGATATGTTTGTGAGTCCTCATGCTGCAAGGATGAAGATGTCAAAGAGGAAGTGATGTCACATGACGAAGATGGAAACAAGCCTCATGAAGAGAAGCCTCACTCCAAAGATGAAGACAAACCACATGTCAAAGAAGAAAATAAGCCTCATCAAAAGAAGTCTCAAACCAAAGATAAAGAGAAGCCCAAAGTCAAAGGTTTACACAAGTCAACCAACACTAAGATTTGGAAGTCAATACCTCAAGAAGTCAAAATGATGCATTCAAGACACCAGATCATAGAAGAGAATTTGGAAGTAAAGAATAACATAGCCTTGAATATTCTCAAGGGCAAGGCACCTTTAGGGGATCATCACCCTATACACCCAAGTATGAAAGTACATTTTATGGTTATTCCTATGCATGTTCTAACTATGGACATAGAGCCAGAGAGTGCAGGAAATATAGAAAGAGTATTGATAGTGGGTTTCATCATAGCCCTAGAAACAATTTTATAAGAAGGATAGAAAGAGTCCCATATGCCTATGACAACAGAATCTATAACACCTTTGCTCCATTGTTTAGACAAAATGTTGAGTGCTGCTTATGTCACAACTTTGGCCATTTTTCTTGATATTATAGAAGCAAATTCATGTGAACCCCATAGAACTGGAAAGGAATGACATTCATTAGGAAGGAAGAGAAGACCATCAGGTTCTTGCAGAGAAAAAAGTTTCATAATGAATTCTCACGCAATTGGAAGATTAGAAGTATGGAGATAGGGGGAGATACATCACAGGATCATAGGATACCACAAGAGAATGCACTATTAGGGGGAGTCTATGGAATGGAAGAGATAATGCAACCAAAAGTCACATATAAGGAGATGATGTAGCAGTAATGCACATTGTCATGAGGAGCATGTGTAATGAGAGAACTGATGCAATAGGAAAGCACATTGTCAGGGGGGCCTATGTAATAAAAGATATGATGCAACAAGAAAGAGAGAGATCATGCAACAAGAAAGTTCGTTACCAAGGGGAGTCATGTAAAAATAAAATATTAGTCACCCTTTGCCATTAATGTCAAAGGGGGAGAGAATCTTGGAAATAAATAAATAAAATAAGCATGAAGTCAAAGGGAGCTTATGCAGCATGCCAGGTTATGATCGATGTGTTGACATTAATGAAAAACAGAGAGATTGTGGAGAGACTATTGAGTATGTTGTCATTTATGTCAAAACAAAAGAAGGTGTAAGATGTTGTGATTGATGTCCTTGATATGCTAGTTACATAGATGAGATGATACATTGGTGAAAACCTAGCTCTAGGGTTTGGATTCCCTAGATGATGAGCACATTCTTGCATTAGTTGGATTTTTTGAAGCAACAAGTCAATGAGCTTTCTTGGAGACCATCACCATTGGATTATCCTCATCATGTTCATTCTGTTGATATGTGGAGATTTTCTTGGGTCCTCATGATTTAAGAGTTTTTCCCAGTCAAATTAAAATTCCCTAGCTAGTGGTCCAAAAACCCCATGGTGATGATGTGGCATTGTTGAATTTTTTACTCCAAATTAATTAAAATTTCATATTCAAAAATGAATTTTTCCATCCTATTAAGGATCATTTGGTCATCCTAAAATTCCCATCGATCAATATAAAAGGAGGATCATTACTCTTCTAAGGTTTGCAATTTGAATGCTCATCATCTCTACAACTAGTTTAAGAAAGGTTTCGATGGGATACCTCTGATTAATTTGAAAAAGGGTTTTTTTCTAGGGTTCTTTTGTTTTACAGGTGGGAATCGGCTTTGTAATCTCGTCAAACACAAGAACATATTAGGATCATTTTCATTGGGTATTCACTTGTTTTCTCTCGGGCTCAATTGGAGATTCTCTTTGCTATATATGGATATGCTAAAAACACTTCATAAAGCATCATAAGAAATGCTTCTCACATTACTTCTGAGTGTTTTGACAAAGGATCCATGTAAGTCATAAGAATCTCCGCAAAGCATGCAAATCCTATTTTTCTTTTCATCAGTCTACATTTCAGTGGGCTATTGACAAGAAGATTCGAACACAATTGTTAAATGGAAGTGAATCATCTTGTTAGGTCCCTATAATTTAGTGATTACCCCATTAGTATTGTAGTTGTATCCCTTATTAATATTGTTGTGCCCCTATTGTACCCATATTGTTTATTACTGTGCCCCATAGAATCCCTCTATTGTTATTTTTGTGGCTTTATATTATTATTGATAGGTCGGTTGGGTTATATTGTGAGTCCTTAGACTCCTATATATAGAAAGGAGGTTTTGTCATTTGAATCATCCAAGAATTGTTCATTTATGTAATGTAAAGGAGGTTGCCCCCTTGAAGAGGCTGAATTCTAAGGTGTTGATCTATCTTTTCTATGTTTTGTGAGCTGGTTTCATAACATTTGGTATCAGAGCTTTGGATTCTAGGGTTTTGCTGCTCCAAATAGGTCATCGTGGCATTTTCGCTATAACTTTTTTTCTACGATATTTCAGAAGCTAAAAATAAACGCATTTGATACTAAATCGCACTAAACCTTGGGTCCGAATTTTAGAGCTTTTCGCACTATTTTGCAACGATATGATTTGAGGAATTTGGTCTTTTTGCAAACTCCTAAATTACATTCCAAACAGGTGACCTAGGTAAAATCGTCATAACTTTCTCTCTGAGCATCGGATTGAAATTTCATCGGAAGTTATAGAAAGAGGATAGACTGTAGTTTCTTGTATATACTTTTTAGAGAAAAAGGTTGAAACAATGACTCGTGGAATGTCGTACAAGTTCGCTCTACTGATCTATAATCAAGTCACTGTGGGAGATTTGGCATAACTCTTCCCTAGAGAATCCAATTTGGATCAGACTGGTGGCATTGGAAAGAGGACGCAGAGGGCTACCGCAGGTTGCAATTTTAGAACTAGATGATCCGAAATTACAGAGATACATCAGATTCAATATCAAGCTCCTACAAAGTGAAAAAAGGTGTGTAGTTTTTTTAAATTTTTGCATAAGCTTGGTTTGAAAAATTAGTTTGAAGGAATTCGAAGGGCATAGTAAAGCATTATTATCGGTAATTGATGCCCCGAGGAAAGAAAATGCAAACACCTAGTAAGAAACCTGAAAGCTCTAGCATGACTCATGAAGAAGAGGAAGAAATGCAACATGATATATCAAAATTACTTGACCGAGTGCAACAAGTGTCACTTGCACAAAAAGTAACAGAATCTAAGATGGATGTGTTATAGACATATTTGGGCATTGCAAACCTAATCAAATATTTCCATAAACCAAGGGCTTATAAACCCCTAAAAGTTTTGTTTCATACCCTAAAGGATCAAGTTCAACTGATTACATCATTTCCCAGAAGTTCTCCCTGAAAAACTGCTCAGAACTGGTCAAAACTAGACCATACAGACTACTCCATGTTGAGGGTGTGATGCATCTCACTTGCAGCACACAAAGGGTGTGATGCATACTGAAAATCCATTTTGTAGGGTACGATGAGAAAGAGCAAACAAATGGCATAGGCAGTTTTCCAAATGGAAACTCAGAGAATCTTCTAGAAACTGCTCATATGAAACTTGCCTCTCTGAATTCGCCCAGGGATGAGTAAGAGATCATGAAATCTCCAAGTGGAACCAAGAACTATCAGTGAAATGACACTAATCAAAATCCTAGAAGTTGACTAACCCCCCTGCAATTATCTATATATGGATCCCTCACCTAGAGATCCGCAGGCTGGAATTTTGTAATTTGTAAGGAAGTTTTGTTGGTTTCTCTTTGAGACATTGTATTTTTGGGTGATCCAGCTTTTTATGAGGTGAAGAGGGATTTCATGCTGGGAGGATGATGTTGGATCAGACAGCTAGGTTGTAATCCTCTCTTCTACTACTTCTATCAATAAAGCTATTTGAGTTTTCCTCCATATACTTGTATATTTCTGAGTCTTGTATTTGTGTATGCATTTGTAGGTTAATGTACATCTAATTCTACATTGTTTATGGTTATAGATCTCTATGCTTTGATGGTATTTTGCTGCTTTGACTCTATAAGTATTCTTTGAAGAAGGACAAGTGAGAAAGGAGTGGCGAAGCTCTATCAAAGGAGAGAGGAAACAAGCAAGGAGCCAAGCGAAAGACTGAGGTTGGTACTCTCTGCTTCTCTCTCATCTATCTCTCATAAAGTAAAACACAAGTTACTTTGAATTGTTTGTTTCTAAGATAGCTACCCATCTTAGTGGGACTAGAAGCTCTGAATGGACACTAGTTTTCCCGGAAACAAAATGGCGACTCCACTGGGGAGTGAATAGTTTGTTTTTTTGTTACTGTTGTTTGCTTTATAAACTACAGATGGAGCCTGAAGTTAAGCCAGCTAGCCTTCGAGCTACTTTTTCTATGCAACTGAAAAGTAGATCAACGTTGCTTCAGTCAATCTCCGAGTTGGTTTATGAAATGAACATCTGACTTGCAAACATCCTAAGTGCCTTGGTGGTAGCTCAATAACCTCATTAGATCAGCCCCTATACTTTATGTTTACTGTCTATCATAAGCTCGGCCTAAATCCCTGAACTTAGCTGCAAATTGTGGGTGAAAACCAAGCTCAGTCTCGTCCTTGGACTATCACACTATCTCTCATTGGCAGTCTGGATGCATCACACCTCCCGTGTGCTGCAGGTGAAATGCATCCCTGTTTTCCTTAAGGACAAGTGCGATGATTGAATGAGACTATTTCTGCCTCCAGATTTTGGTTTTTTCTTCACTATTTTCAGCTCTATTTAGTAGTTTTACTGTCTATGATCAGTATATCACTATTGAAACCTCCTTCCTTCACATTATTCAGCCTCCATTGATAAGGAATTGTGAATGTTTTTTTATGTATTTTTCATCATTTATAGTCCTCCTTTGCAAATAGTAGCTTAATCGAACTGTTGTCTTTTGTTTCGAAAGTGTCACAATTGTCATTTTCAGTCAACAAAAAGAGTGTCGTAAAGTCTTCCTCTTTTAGATAGTCGATTACACTTTTTCCATTGTATTTGATTTGAATTATCAATTCTTTGAAGTGTCAAAAATAGTTTTCCATTCGAAAGAGAAAGTGTCGTCTTAGTCTTCCTTTCGTTTTTGAAAAGAAATTGTTAAAGTGTCGCTTTGAAGAAAAATAGTTCAGATTTGTACTTAGTTTTCTTTTTGTCATTCTCACATTAAGGGAACTAAAAAACAAATACATGCATGTGCATTTGCATTTAGACTGCATGCAAAAATTGATTTAGGAAAAGTGCATTTAGTGTGTGCTCTCTGCTCTATGTTGAAAGAATCATATTTTCCTTTCCTTAGTAGCTAGGATTTTCATGCTTAAAGAAAATAAACGATTGTTTATCATTTTAGATTGCATATTTAGGAGTGTACATCTACATCATGCGGTGAACCTTGAAAGGCAAACTTCTTAAGAAAGATCAACTATAAAATAAAATTCAATGAACATAAAAATGCTTTGGAACCTAATGCACAACATCTAGAAGTCTAGGCTAGAGATGTATTCCAGCGTCGTAAGCCAGGTAACTATTGTTTTCATCGTAGGTTGGGTGATTCCTCCTCTTTGATACGATAAGTGCCAGTACAGACTTGTGCTCCCACGTACCATCGAGTATATATTGGGAGACCACAATAGGCTGATATCCTTTATCCTTAGGAAGCTGTGCCTGCCGCCCTATTGATCACAATGCACTGAACACAACATTCGCGAAGATTGACTGCCATACGTAAAGTCCTCGGTAATTTCTCTATAATTTACCACCGAGGTGTATATTGTAGTTTTGCGATTGGTTTGGTAATCCCTTTGTCTAGATTTCTAGAGTAGTCACTTTTGTTCCTTTTCAGAATCCTTAAAATAAAAGGTCCATTTGAGCACTTTTCACTTCAGGCTCATTAAAAATCGAAGGTGACTAGAGTCATCTTTAACTTTTTATCGACTCTTAAAAATTGAAAAATCAAGTTGTGTCAAAGCGTCATAAAATTCATTTAATTCGGAATAACATCATTGTTCCCTCGTTGGTCTTAGGTTGAGAAAATGGAGTCCACCAATCAAGGATTTCCCCTTGGGGGGAATCCTAGTCCTTTCTCCTCTTGGGGAGATGTTGGTGCTCCACACATGGCTACATTGTCCCTTCCAGGACTCACAATTGGCCTGCCAGTATGGCTTTTCTTGACCCCTATTGTTCAAAACACCGTAAATCCTTAGCAATCAAATCAGCAACCAGATGATACTGAAGTTGCTCCCCCACCTTCCACTTCGTTTATTTCTCCCTCTCCTTCTTCTTCTTTGCTTGGTGAAACTAGTAACACTAAAAACCAAGTAACTGAGAAGAAGAAGAAAGGGAAGGAGAAGAAGAAGAAGAAGCCAACGACAAAAGGGGGCAACCATGCATTGTCTGGCGAAAATCCACACATTGCACCATCCAAACCCAAATCTCCATGTGTCATTTGCAAAGGAGACCACTATCATCGAGATTGTCCCTGCATCCCACAGATCTTGAGAGACTGGTCTCCCTGCTTGCACAATCCAGTGTCTTCAACCTCTGTCGATCATGTTGAGAGTACACCGTCAACTAGTGAAAATGAAGTCAATGGGAAAAAAGGAAGATCTAAGTTTCCTTGTAGGTTGTGTGAAGGCGATCATGCCCTCCACCGTTGCCCTTTCCTGGACGAAGCTAAAAGAGTCTTGGATAACCGTCCTGCTTCACCGCAGCGACTTCCTCCTGGATACAAGAAACTCTTGCCAAATCCATCACTAGTTGAAAATCTGACTGACACACCACTATTTTCAGTCGAAACGCCGATCATTGAAGATAAACACTCTGAGTCCACACCTGACCAAAGTCAACAGGTCGAGACAGCAGTTGACCCAGTTTTTTCTTCAGAAGGTCACTTTCAGATGATACAGTCTCCAAAGAGAATGAGAACAACACTGTCCAAATTATTTTTGTTAACACAGAATCCACTGAATAGGGGGGCAATCTACCCATTCCTCTATCACAGGAGGGAAGTTCCTCAGTTCAAGAGATTCATCCGGAGGTTTATTCGGTCCCTCCTCCAAGCAATCTAGTCATTTCCTTTGATTGGAATCTACTTGTGAGACCCCGCCTACCATCTAATGTACCATTCCAAATCATAGTACAAGCTTACATAATGATCATGGCTGGTACCATCATAGATGAAGGGGCTTCTGTGAGTATCCTTTCCTCAACTGCTTAGAAAGTGCTTGGTTCATCATCGCTTCTAACTGAGATTCGAAATCTGTCAGGCTTCAATAAAGGAACCAGTCGACCGTTAGGGATCCTTCTAAACATGATGGTAGTCCAAGGGCCTCTAGATTACAATCTACTCCTTGGGCGTGACTACATTTACAGTATGGGAGCTATTGTTTCCTCACTCTTTCCGGTGGTGTGTTTCCCGTATGAAGGCAAAATTGTCTAGCTCGTTGACCAGCTTTCATTCCCCGGTTCAAACACGGCTACTAGTCAAATGCCATCCCTAAATGGTCTTTTTGCACAAGGAATGTCTCATCAACCTCCAGTCCGTCTACCAGATGATCGTGACTAATTCGATGAATGCGACTAAACCCAGAGGGCATGCGCCCTGGTCTGCTCCAGCAAGAAATCCCCAGATATAAGGTAGGTTTCCTCGTAGGATATATGACTAGTTTGACACACCCGTCCATTTAGGAAAATGGGATCAGTCTAGAATAAGATTCCTCGTCGAAGGTTATGTGATTGGAAGCTCCCACCATTCACCTTTGTTTATTTCGATGGACAAAGCCAAGGAAGTGTTTTGGCTACTACATGGACGAAACAACCTTGCTTTAATGCAAAAAATTCCATATGGTAACCTGGAAACTCTACTTCTCTTTATACCTGGGGGCATGCAAACCCTTTTTACGCAAGTGAAAAGTGACCAGCGTAACTCTAACCCCATAGTTTTACTAGATTCAACTACTTAAGTTAGGTGATTGGTCTAATCCACCATTCACCTTTGTCAGGACCAACGGAAACGACAAAGCAAAGGAAATTTTTCCCGTCAAGAAACTATCCTACCTAACCTCAGTAGTTCTTTAACCCTTAGGACAGTAGTTGGTCGTTCCTAGCTTGCATACAAAAGGATTTGGAGCAAAGTTTCGCATGGGGCAATCTCCCTAAAAGATGAACCTACTAATGAGAGACATCTTTATTATATGACTGGCACGAGCAGGTTTACGCGAAGTTCAAGCTCGTTAAAAAATAAACCTAGCAATGAGAATATGTTTCCCCAGAGTTCAAGCTCATTAAAAAATGAACCCACCTTCAGTGAATAAACTTTGTGAATGCATAGCTATCAACTTTTGAGCCTTGGTCGTGTTCTTACCGTCACCTCCACTATCTTTTAACCGATCATATGCCTCCACTTGATTGTTTACCCTTTTGAGGAACAGTTGTGACGAGTGATTCTATTAGCCACCTTCTTTACACTACCATGATTGAAAAGTTCCAAACCTTACCTAGAACGAGTTGCTACCCAAAAACATCACTCGTTTCTCAAAAACAAGTCTCCTTTAAGCTCTTTTTAGACTCATAAAATATGAAAAGGTTGCTGAGAAATTGGCCTCTCTAGCTTGTTAAAGTGATTGGAAGTGCCATCCCTCCTCTATATTTTAATCTTTTTAGACCTGAGGTATCATTACACAAAAAGATCGAGCGCTTGTCTTTTTCGGCTCACTAAAGTGATCGGAAAAGTCATCCCTTTCGTATTATTTTATACTTTTTCGGACTTAAGGGATTATGCTATGAAAAAGGACTACTGGAGTTTCCTTTCTGTCTCTTTTCAGACTCTCTAAAACTAAAAAGGACCGAGTTATCTTTGTCGTTAAACTCGTTAAAACGGTAGCGACAAAATTGTCCATAGGGACAAGAGCGAGTTTCACTATCGCTAGGCTCGCTAAAACATAGTGACAGGTTTGCCCGAAGGGAAAATTATAGAACAAGCATATGTTATCCTCCTCAATCTTGACAAAAATAAAGAGGTATTGGTCAGTAATGACTGGGGAAAAGGGAAGAAAACTTGAAGAACTTCATTGGTAGCAGGTCTCTCTTAAACATGACACTTTCACTCCATCACCATGATTGAGTCGGGTTGGGTTACTCCGTTCACCGGTCATATCACCATTGGTCCTTCGTACCATCCATTTTTGGGGTTAACTCTACCAATCCATTCCAGTGTCTCTGATATGTTCAAGAGAAGTCTCTCAGAGAATTCACCAACCCAGCTAACACCTCATCTGCTGCAATACCTTCACACTCCATTTTTTCATCACTGCCACCCTAAACCTTGTATCATCAGATTGTTTTCATCTCCACAAAATCATTTGCTCCGTTCCATGTCGTAGATGTGGGATTCATTAAGGCCCTCCTATGATGGGTCACTTCTTGTTGACATCATCTCATTATCCAAGAAGTTGACTTAGGAACAACCCTTTTAGTACTTTGAAGCTTGCATGCCTCAATGGCAAGTTTCTCACTTCCGAAGACAGGTTTACATCAATGGCCTTCGACCGAAAGACTTCACGTGGTGTTCGAAATCAACTCATGTATTCACACCACGTGAATTGTACTATAGTACCTTGAGGGTCATTATCATTATCGGTGATTCCTCTCACGCCTGTTAACAGCTTACATCATTGGCTAGTAATCAGGCGATGTCTTTCCATGTTCGACACCAGAACATCTTTTCACATGGATTGATTTGTACTTAGGGTGAAGATTGAACGATTTTGAAGACCCCGGATCTAGTTTCATCCATCCGGGCTGCGATGTATTCAGGAAAGTAAAGACATCAAATGTACACCATAGCTGCACAGATAATCATCCAAGCTAAAGGATGATGGCTCTACCAGAATCATCAGTTTGCCACACAGACGATTGTCTATCCTATGTACATGAAAATGAGTTTATAAAGCTGAGCATGGGAATGCCCACCTCAGCTAGATCATGAAAATATTATGGAGATAATGTATTGTATTTTATCTTATTACAGGTCACCTTCCAGTTCGAAAAACCTTTGATCCTCATGATAAAGCATTTCACCCGACATCAGAAGATTTACGACCTCATGCTTTAGGGGGCAACTGTTATAGACATATTTGGGCACTGCAACCCCAATCACATATGTACATAAACCAAGGGCTTATAAACCCCTAAAAGTTTTGTTTCATACCCTAAAGGATCAAGGTCAACTGATTACATCATTTCCTAGAAGTTCCCCCTGAAAAACTGCTCAAAACTGGTCAAAACTAGACCATACAGACTGCTCCATGCTGAGGGTGCAATGCATCTCACTTGCAGCACACAAAGGGTGCGATGCATACTGAAAATCCCTTTTGTAGGGTGTGATGAGCGAGAGCAGACAAATGGCAGAGGTAGTTTGCTAGGTGGAAACTCAGAGAATCTTCTAGAAACTGCTCATGTGACACTTGCCTCTCTGAATTCACCCAGGGATGAGTAAGAGATTGTTGGGTCCCTATAATACTAGTGATTACCCCATTACTATTGTAGTTATACCCCTTATTTATATTGTTGTGCCCCATAGAATCCCTCTATTGTTATTTTTGTGGCTTTATATTATTATTGTTAGGTCAGCTGGATTATATTGTGACTCCCTAGACTCCTATATATAGAAAGAAGGTTTTGTCATTTGTATCATCCAAGAATTGTTCATTCATGTAATGTAAAGGAGGTTTCCCCCTCAAAGAGGCTGAATTCTAAGGCGTTGATCTATCTTTTCTATCTTTTCTTGAGCTGGTTTCATAACATTTGGTATCAGAGCTTTGGATTCTAGGGTTTCGGTGCTCCAAACAGGTCATCGTGGCATTTTCGCTATAAACTTTTTTCTGTGACATTTCAGAAGTCACAAAACAAGCCCATTTGAGAAGAAATCGCGTTGAACATTGAGTCCAAATTTCAGAGCTTTTCGCGTGATATTTGCGGAGATATGATCTGAGGAAGTTGGTCTTTTTGCAGACTCCTGAATTACATTCAAAACAGGTGACCTAGGGAAAATCATCATAACTTTCTCTCTGAGAATCAGATTGAAATTGCGTAAGAAGGTACAGAAAAAGGACGGACTGTAGTTTCTTGTTTGTGTGTTTCAGATTCAAAGGTTGAAACAGTGACTCGTGGCACGTCGTACAAGTTCGCTCTACTGAACTAGTCTAAAAGCAAGTCACTGTGGGAGATTTCACATAACTCTTCCTTGGAGAATCCAATTTGGCTCAGACTTGTGGCATTGGAAAGAGGACACAGAAGGCTATGACAGGTAGTAATTTCAGAACTGGATGATCCGAAATTACAGAGATACATCAAATTCAATATCAGGCTTCTATAAAGTGAAAAAAGGTGTGTAGTTTTTTTTTTTGTGTAAACTTGGTTTAACGGAATTCAAAGGGCATAGTAAAGCATTATTATTGGTAATTGATGCCCCGAGGAAAGAAAATGCAAACACCTAGTAAGGAACCTGAAAGCTCTAGCATGACTCATGAAGAAGAGGAAGAAATGCTACATGATATATCAAAATTACAAGAACAAGTGCAACAAATGTCACGCTCACAAAAGCTAACAGAAGCTAAGATAAGTGGCGTGGAATCTAAGATAAATGGCGTGGAATCTAAGATGAAGGGCATGGAAGCTAAGATGGATGATTCGAAGACAGATTTGAAGAGAGACATGGCAGATTTGAAGATAGATTTGAAGACAGACATGGAAGAATTGAAGAAGTTGCTACAAGAAAGGGTCACTAATGGTGAAAAGGTAGTAAAGGAAACTCATGATGAGAACAAAAGAAATGTTAATCATGATTCCATAGACACAGAAGCTAAGATAAGTGGCGTTGAATCTAAGATAAATGGCGTGGAATCTAAGATAAATGGTGTGGAATCTAAGATGAAGGGCATGGAAGCTAAGATGGATGATTCGAAGACAGATTTGAAGAGAGACATGGCAGATTTGAAGATAGATTTGAAGACAGACATGGAAGAATTGAAGAAGTTGCTACAAGAAAGGGTCACTAATGGTGAAAAGGTAGTAAAGGAAACTCATGATGAGAACAAAAGAAATGTTAATCATGATTCCATAGACACTAATGTTGGATCGAAGAATCACCATATTCCAAAAATCGATATGAGGAAGTTTGATGGCAAGGATCCCGCCACATGGATATTACAGATGGAGCAATTCTTCGATCTCAATAATGTGCAAAACACACAAAAGGTACGTATGGAAATTGTATATTTGGAACCAAATCAGTTTGTATGGTATCAATGGCTTTGCTCTCGTAAACAATTTATCACTTGGGCAATTTTTACGGAAGAATTGATAGCACATTATGAGGATACAAAAAGCAACACTTTTTTTAGCCAATTGATAAGTCTCAAACAAAAGGGTTCAGTAATGGAGCACATTGAGGAGTTCCAAAAATTGAACATAAGGGTAAAAGATATTCCAGAGGAGCATAGGATTGATGTGTTCATAGGGTCTTTAAAGGATAATATCCAACATGATGTTCGCCTTTGGGAACCTGATTCATTAGAGAAGGCATTCAGGTTAGCAAGAAAAATGGAAAGCAAAATTATGGCAACCAGGAAGCATACCACTCACAACTATAAAGATGGAAGTGTTGTTGCCCCTAGTCTTCCACAACCTATAAGGTTGACACCACAACAATTGGAAGAAAAAAGAGCAAAAGGGCTTTGTTACAGTTGTGATAGCAAATACACTAAAGGTCATAAGTGTGCTGAGAAGAAATTATTCTACATAGATTGTGAAGAGGAAGAAGAAAAGGAGCAAGAAAGGTCAAAAGAAGAAGATATACTCCAGGAACAAAGCCTAGATGAAGAAAAAATAAATCCGACCATATCTTGTAATGCATTGGCGGGAATTACCACTCCTCAAACCATCAAGATAGAAGGACAAATCAAGAAGAAAAAGGTAATAGTGTTGATTGATTCAGGAAGCACCCACAATTTTATTCATTGTAGGGTAGCAAAAGAATTGAATTGCTTCCTATATCCAGCACCAGAGTGTCAAGTGATGATTGCAAATGGAGGAACAATAAATTGCTCTGGAAAGTGCCATAATATCAAGCTATCCATGGGAGAATATGTATTGACTAGCCCAA
Organism: Pinus tabuliformis; assembly: GCA_031772625.1. Classification (NCBI taxonomy): domain Eukaryota; kingdom Viridiplantae; phylum Streptophyta; class Pinopsida; order Pinales; family Pinaceae; genus Pinus; species Pinus tabuliformis. Next base: position 1,544,745,731 of record CM062820.1, read on the forward strand.
TGCTTTCCATTCCAATGGGAGGTGCTGATGTTGTACTAGGAGTCCAATGGCTACAATCCTTGGGTACAATAGCTTTTAATTTTCAAGAACTTTTCATCAAATTTTCTACGGAAGGAAAGGAAGTTGAATTAAGGGGTATTGCAGGGAAACCAGGAAAGATAATCAGCTCTAATGGTATGACAAAGCTTCTAAAAAAGGAGCAAAGAGGTGTAATTGCACAATTATGTTCGCTAGATGTTTCCACATTGGAATCATCTATTTCTCCAGATCTCCAAAAAGTCCTGGACAATCATTCCAAGGTATTTGAGACTCCCAAGGGTCTCCCACCTATGCGTGATCATGATCATGCTATTCATCTGATTCCAGGAAGTGTTCCTCCAAACATCAGGCCGTACAGATATCCCTATGTCCAAAAAAGTGAAATTGAACGTATGGTTGCAGAAATGCTAGAGGCTGGTATAATTCAACCGAGTCAAAGTTCTTTCTCAGCTCCAGTAGTATTGGTGCACAAGAAGGATGGATCATGGCGCATGTGTCCGGATTATAGGGAGCTCAACAAGCTCACTATTAAAGATAAGTTCCCCATTCCTGTTATTGATGAATTACTGGATGAATTGCATGGATCAATTTACTTCACCAAGTTGGATCTTCGTTCGGGATATCATCAAATCAGAATGAAGATTGAAGACATTCCGAAAACGGCATTTAGAACTCATGAGGGTCATTATGAATTTTTGGTCATGCCTTTTGGCCTTACCAATGCACCTTCAACATTTCAAGGTTTGATGAATTCAATTTTCAAACCATTCCTTAGAAAATTTGTGTTAGTATTTTTTGATGATATACTAATCTACAACAAGTCTTGGAAGGATCATGTTGAACATGTTGACAGGGTGCTACAACTATTGGAGGAGAAACAATTATATGCAAAAAGATCCAAATGTTTCTTTGGAGTCCAGGAGGTGGAATATTTGGGTCATATTGTATCTCATGAAGGAGTTAAGGTAGACCCTAGCAAAATTAAAGCCATTAAGGAATGGAAAATCCCCACATCCATAAAGCATCTGCGAGGATTTCTTGGGTTGACAGGGTATTATCGCAAGTTTGTTAAGAATTATGGGAGAATAGCAGCACCTCTAACAACATTATTGAAGAAAGATTCATTTTCATGGACTCCGGAAGCAACAAAGGCCTTTGAACATCTTAAAGAGGCAATGTGCCAAGCACCGGTCTTAGCTACACCGGACTTCACAAAAACCTTTATTGTGGAATGTGATGCTTCAGGAAATGGAATTGGTGTTGTTCTAATGCAAGATGAAAGACCCATTGCTTTTGAAAGTCGTCCAATCAAGGGAAAGTTTTTAAGCAAAGCTATTTATGAGAAGGAAATGTTGGCAATACTCCATGCACTTAAGAAATGGCGACCCTACCTAATGGGAAGACACTTCAAGGTAAAAACGGATCATGATAGCCTTAAATACTTTTTAGAACAAAGATTATCCTCTGAAGAGCAACAAAAGTGGGTCACAAAGATGTTGGGTTATGACTTTGAAATCATCTACAAAAAAGGGAAGCAAAATGTGGTGGCAGATGCACTCTCAAGAAAGGATGAGGATGTGGAAGCATTGTTGTGTGCCATTTCTATTATCCAACCAGATTGGATAAACGAAGCAAGGGAGGAATGGAAGAATGACGAAGAAGTGTGGGCACTTATTCGAAAGCTACAACAAGATTCCAGTACTTCTGATACATTTAGCTGGCAAAATGATTCGTTATGGTACAAAGATCGCTTATACCTCTGTAAGAATTCCCAGCTAAAACAAAAGATTCTTATGGAATTGCACACTTCTCCCTTAGGAGGGCACTCAGGATTTTTAAAAACTTACCACAGGGTTAAGAAGGAATTTTTTTGGGATGGCCTTAAATCAGATATTCAAAAGTTTGTGGCGAAATGTTTGGTTTGCCAACAAAATAAAGTTGAAACAATTAAGACACCGGGTCTATTACAACCTTTATCCATTCCAAGCCAACGTTGGGAGGAGGTTTCAATGGATTTTATCACAGGTTTACCCAAGTCTGAGGGAAAGAGTGTCATCATGGTGGTAGTTGACAGACTTACCAAGTATGCACACTTTTGTGCATTATCACATCCATTTAAAGCCAGTACAGTTTCTACTGCATTTATGGAAACAGTTCAAAAGCTACATGGAAACCCAAAGATTATTGTAAGTGACAGAGATCCCATTTTCACTGGAAATTTTTGGACAAAATTATTTTCTTGTCTTGGTACTCAGTTAGCTCATAGCTCATCTTATCATCCTCAATCTGATGGGCAAACTGAGATAGTAAACAAATGTTTGGAAGGATATCTTCGTTGCTTTGTATCTGATAAACAGACACAATGGGTCAAATGGTTGCCTCTGGCTGAATGGTGGTATAACACTTCCTTCCATACAGCAACAAAAATGACCCCATTTATGGCACTTTATGGGTATCAACCACCATCCATCACATCATATTTAAGAGAAAATTCTAAGGTTCAGGCAGTGGAACATCACATCGAACATCAACAACAAGTCCTCCAACTCTTAAAGGATAACCTCGTGTTGGCACAAAATAGAATGAAACAACAGGCAGATCAACATCGCAGTGAAAGAAGTTTTGATGTAGGTGATTGGGTATTCCTACGGCTACAACCATATAAGCAAATGTCCCTAAAGCAAGCTAAGAAGGATAATAAATTATCACCAAAGTATTATGGTCCGTACAAGGTGTTGCAAAAGATTGGTACTATGGCATACAAATTGGAGCTTCCTGCAGCTTCTCGATTGCACCCAGTTTTCCATGTTTCATGTTTAAAGAAGGTTATAGGTGACAAGCTCCCAATTCAAATAATATTTCCAGAACTTGACGAGGAAGGAAAAATTATATTGGAACCGGAAGCAGTCACAGAAACAAGAACTTGACATCTACGAAATCGATCAATTTCAGAGTATCTTATCAAGTGGAAGAACTTATCCACTGAAGATTCCACTTCTTGAGTTGTTTTCATAATAGAGATCATGAAATCTCCAAGTGGAACCAAGAACTATCAGTGAAATGACACTAATCAAAATCCTAGAAGCTGACTCACCCCCTGCAAATATCTATATATGGATCGCTCACCTAGAGATCCGCAGGCTGGAATTTTGTAATTTGTAAGGAAATGTTGTTGGTTCTCTTTGAGACATTGTATTGTTGGGTGATCTAGCTTTTCATGAGGTGAAGAGGGATTTCATGCTGGGAGGATGATGTTGGATCAGACAGTTGGGTTGTAATCCTCTCTTCTACTACTTCTATCAATAAAGCTTTTTGAGTTTTCCTCCATATACTTGTATATTTCTGAACCTTGTATTTGTGTATGCATTTGTATGGTTAATGTACATCTGATTCTACATTTTTTATGGTTATAGATCTCTATGCTTTGATGGTATTTGTCTGCTTCGACTCTACAGGTGTTCTTTGAAGCAAGACAAATGAGAAAGGAGTGGCGAACCTCTATGAAAGGAGAGAGGAAACAAGCAAGGATCCAAGCAAAAGACTGAGGTTGGTACTCTCTGCTTATCTCTCGTCTACCTCTCATAAAGGAAAAAATAGGTTACTTTGAATTGTTTGTTTCTAAGATAGCTACCAGTCTTAGTGGGAATAGCAACTCTGAATGGACACTAGTTTTCCCGGAAACATGATGATTTAAAGAAAGATGTAGAAGCTAAGATGGGTGGTTTAAAGAAAGGCGTAGAAGCTGTTAGCGCTTGAAATTTCACCTCAGGCTGAGAAAGGTAAACTTCAAGGCAACATCAAACCATTTAGCCTCGTAGCTAGCCCTACGGGGCAGGAGAAGGCTCTCTCCAGTCTATCTCGTGAAATCTTCAATAGATGAGATGACTAATAAGGTAACACTGATATTAGGCTAGTAAACTGATCAAAGAGTTTGATTTGGGGTTTTTTGGGTTTTTGGTGGCAAATTGAGGAGAGGGCAATTTTGGGTGCGGGGATTGGACACAGCTTCTGCAGGGGGTTCTTTGGGGCGAGGTAGGAGACCGTATTGATGCCTTTGATTGAGGTGGATGGTCAGGAATGAAAGGTGAGGAGCTAAAGAGAGCAAAAAAATAACTTTGAATTCTCTTTAGACAGTAGAAAACATTGAAATTAAACAAATTTAAAAGCAGAGCATGGAAAGCATGAACTCTTACTTTAACACTTCATTTGTTTAATATGCAGAAGGAAAGAAAGGAGATGAATCACATAACACACTTACAAGAACATTAAGAAGCACTCCATCAATACATGAAACCACAAGAATTCCAAAAAGGACTGCAAAACCCTGGTCTTCCTTAGCCAAAAATTGCAGAGATACAAGTGAAATAATACAATGATAGTTTCTCCCTCAAGAGTCCAACCTTCCAACCCTTGAAAATGATTAAGAAAATACATAATATAGGCAAGTCAACCTCTTCCCTTGCCTCTAGGGGTCGAGCTCATCCTTCTAGGAGCTGTTTCAACTAATTCTAAACTGAGCACTAAAATCTAGGCAGTCAAAACAACTTGCCTCTATAAGCTAGGAAACCAATTCATTCATTAAATATTTACCCTTTACATGAATGAATCTTCTAGAAGTGTTACATAAGAGTAAAAGTGTCTTAGAGTTACAATAATTACATCAAAGATAATCATCTTCCACCCCAAAAAGTCAAACTGGGTCAAAACTGCGTTTTCTGGGCTGTACAATGCAATCTGGCAAAAACTGCCTGACAGGTCGCGCCCCCTGCCTGACGGGTCGCGCCCCTTTGGAGCTCTATTTGGGGTACTTGCAGGTGGCCAAATTGAGCAAACGTGGGCTTGTTGGAAAGGGCTGGGAGTCGAATTTCCAACCCAACTGGAATTTTTGAATTTGGAGTTCATTTTCCCTGTCAAAAACCAATTCTCCCAAGACAGCTTTCTGCAGTTCAAAAAAGTGGCAGAAAGTCAAATTTTGCATGTATTTTGACCTTCTGGAGGCCCAAAACTCAAGTCCATCCATGGGCATATGTAACTTTGCATAACAAATCAGGAAATGCTGAGTTTTTGTGAAAAGGAGTTGTCATGACAAAGGGTCTCACGGGGGGTGAGACCCGTTAAAGAGCCAAAACCTGTAAATTACCAAAAAATGCCAAAATTACCCAAAATTCTCAAATTTTTTTGGGATTTGAGCTGTGGGTAGGCTATTTAGTGCCATGATCTTTGAGTGAAGCCTCAGCCAAGATACGGAGTGGATTGGTCTTCTTCTTCCCTTTTAGGGCCTCGGACAACTGCCTTTGAAACATCTTCATTTTGGCCTTGCACACATGCATTCTTGCCCAGTAATGGTTTTTCATGTTCCTCAGCAATTTCTTCTCTTGGTTGGCCTTATCCAACAGCCTCTCCAAGTGTGCGTTCTCCTGGATGAGCATGGATTCTCGGTCAGCGGGCAATGGATCACCGGGTCTTCTTCGGTTCAAGACTCGGTCACTACAAATCCTCCATAACTCATCAAGTGCCTGCTCATCTTCCAACTGTGTGTTGCGCTGCTCAAGGTAGGTGATGGTCCATTGTGCACCCTCTAGTCTCCTCTGTACCTCAACCTCTGACACTAATGCTTGGTCATCACTCTGCTCATATGTTTCGGTTTCTGACATGTTTGAGGAGCAGAGTGGACAAAATGTACTGCTGTTTCTACTTGTAAAAGTGCTGAACTCTTGAACAAATTTAACAACTTGTGGTTCCTTGGCAGCTCACTGGCAAAGTTCTGTGGAGAAATCCCCAACGGGTCGCGCGCCCCTGACGGGTCGCGCCAGTGTAATTTTTGCACTGGCAGAGGGTGCCTGACGGGTCGCGCGCCTCTAATGGGTCACGCGCCTTTTAAGAGGCTTTTGGAGGCCTTCCCAGTGTCAGAATCAGGTGCAGGATAGCGTGTTGGAAAGGTCTTTGAGTCTACTTTCCAGCCCAACTATAATTTTTCAATTTGGAGTTTATTTGACCTGTCAAAAATCAAATCTCCCAAGACTGGTCAAAAAGTGCCAAATGAGGCTACCTGAAGGAAGAGTGTTGTTGCAGTCAACTTTTGAATGCCTTCCTCAACCCCAAATTGAGCTCATGATAGCTCATTGAAAAGCTATTTGTGTCTAGTTATCATTTTACCCATCAAGAAAATAATTTGGCCAACCAAGCTAGCAGAAAATTTGATTTTCCCAAGGTCACTTCAGAGGTGTCTTTGATTCTCCTGAGGCAACGATATTCTTGACATTTCTCTCAAACCATGACACCTGTGTAAAAAGTGAAGGATTCTTCCTTGGCATGTTGTGATAAAAAACCTCTCTAAATTTTGCAAAACTCATCTCTGATTGCTCTGAAACATTGTTTGAGTGAAACTTATCCCGATGTGTGGAATAAGGAATTTTGTCGAAATGGAGCGAAATGAAGGGGATAGGGGGCTTCTAAATTCTTGGGGAAATTTTTGGGAGTGGGGAGGGATGTTAGGAAGCAGGGGAAAGTGGAACCTCAGAGATTGAGCGAGGGGAAGGGGTCCAAAAGGGCAAAACACAGGCCAACCCTAGAAAATTGCCAGGTTGTAGCTAGAAACTAGGGTTTGTGCAAAAATGAGGATTTTAGCGGATCTAAGGGATGGGAAGTGTTTTATAAGGTACTTTAAGGATAGGGGAAGGTGTATGAACATCAGGAAACAAGTTTTTCCGATGATTTGACCGTCCAAGAGGAATTGGCTTCAAAACCCTAGGAGAGGGAAATGACCTTGCCTAGGCACAACTGAAGCATGAACAAGATGTAAAATGACTCATTAGACACTGACATGATAATGACAACCCTATGAATGATGATAGACTCAGTTGAATGATGACATGGACCGCCATTTGGACAACTTTAGAAGGAGTAAAAGCAAACCCTAGACCTAATGCCTAGTGACCAAATTTTGCTTGAAGACTCACTGAAATGACAAAATTTGACCTTGACACTTCAAAATCACTTTTTAAGAGCACATTTGATCACTGGAGGAAGGCTGGAAAGACTGACACTAACATTGGCTCCAATGGGGATGGTAGCTCCTTGGAGGTGCCAAGAACCTTAGACCTCTGGGAGAGCAGACCAGTGCCTTCATCCATTGGGCAATGGAGTCAAAAACTCAAGCTGAAATGCATGACTGAAAAATGATGACTTGATAACACAAATTGACTCTCACTCAACTAAAAACTGACTCAACACTTAAACACAACCGACAAACTGAAAATGATGCTCAAAGGGGAGCTTATTCATCACAACCTACTCTAACAGTTTCATTCATCACCTGATCAAGTGAAATGAAACAACCAATGCAACCAAGTAAGTATCCCGTCTGCTGTTTGAATTCTCCACAAGTGCTTGCTTATGAACAACAAGAGAGAACTACTGAAAGGCAACTCCCATGACAACTTAGAAACAGATCCATTGAATGATATGGCTTCTCTATCCACCTCCAAAAACACTGCATAAGGATCTTGAAATTCAAGCACACTGGAACTTAGCTCATCCAATGGATTACTTCTCTTCTTCTCATACCATGAATGCACACTTTGATCTGAGCCTTGTGACGAGACCTCTGCTGAAAATGACAAAGAAACCGGCTGCCGGATCAAATTCATATCAGCACATGTTTCAAGCTCACATGTAGTCAATGGAGAAAGACTTTGACTGCAAACCTCATCCAAAACATCAGCTATTGGATCATGAAAAACCTGAAAAGACTGCTGCAATGTATCCATTGAAAATGTATGACATCCTTCTAGCTGTTCATCTTTTTCTTGAGAGATTTTACGAAGATTCTGCCTTATAAACTGAAATGCTTCGAAACAAAAGGGTATAGAATCTTCCTGCATCATCAAATCATGTATTTTGTCTGCCACAACTTCATCTATAATCTGCCCTTCAAGTTCATTTGGTGGCTGCAAATCTGATGCTACAGGCTGCTCAAGAATTTTGTTATCTGTCTCATCCTCAACATTAACACTGAAAAATTGCCGATTTGTTATAGGCTGTTCATTTGAAGATTTACCGTGCAATCTATCCTTCAAAAACTGAAATGATTCAAAACAGAATGGTACGGAGTCACCTTGAATCATTAAATTATGTGTGTGCACTTCCAAGTCTTCATCTGCAACTTGAAAATCAATGGCTTCCGGGGGTTGCAAATCTGAATATGAGAAGTCTTGAACAAAATTTCCTTTGCTCTCAAGATGATTCAAATCAAGATTTGTTGACATTTGATTTCTGATTGCATGGTAGTTATCTCTGATGAACTGAAACGAATCAAAACAAAAAGGCAAAGATCCTTCACTTACTTCAAACTTTGATGCACTTTCCTCATCATTGTCATAGTTGATATGTGATGGCTGAAAATTGTATTCAAGCTGCTGAAAATGAACTTTTTCCCCCCACAAACTAGCTGTTGATTTGTCTGCAAGATTAGCTTCTGTTTGGAGAACATAATTATCATCATACTGATCATACTTAGGCAAATCATCAGTATAGAACATATCATCAAGCATGCAGGTCATATCAAGAGATCCCTCTTCTCCAAGATGATTAATAAGATAGTCATCATCAGATCTATAACAACTAGGATGAGAAACAAAATGGTTTGGATCAGCAACTTGTTCTTCTTCAATCAGTGAGCCATGAGCTTGAACATCATAATCATTTCTTGCATTGATCTTGTCCATCATCTTTTCCACTGCACTTACCAAAATGTCAAGCTTCACCTCTAGAGATGTTGATTCGGCCGGATCTATGTTTTTCATCTCTTCTTCTTTCAACCTTGCCCTTCGGATCAGCAGATGAGCCTCTACATTTACTGCACTGTTTTGCATCTCGTGAAGTGTTGCAATATCCCTTTCTCTCAGCTGAAACTCCATCTCCGGATCAAAGGCACCCGGATAGTGCAAGAGAGCAGATCTAGGAGAAGGTCTTATATCAACTGGCATCGAATAATAAACTTGGTTAAATCTGGCTGAAAACTGTTGTACTGTCTCCCCTGGCAATCTTTTCAGCTGATTATACTCTTCTACAATCAAGAAAAGGTTCTGCCCGATCATGCACCTATCAAGAAAAACTTTGACGAACTGCTGGAAATCTGAGGTGCTCGCATCAGGCAGGGCTTTGAACCAACTCTTCACTTTGGCTTGCAAAGAAAAAGCAAAAAGCCTAATACTAACATCTTCATCATCAACTTCAAAAAGATCTAGAAAATTCTCAAAATTTTGCACATGTTGCTCAGCGTTGACATTCTTACATTCACCATCAAACCTCGGCAAGTATAGATCATAGTTTTTGGCGAAAGGATGAAGAAAAGAAGGTAAAACAAGAGGTTTCTACCGATCTGGAATTTTACAAGGTGTAGGGGTATGTACAGAAGGTATAGGATCAGTCTTGGTCTCTTGAGATTCATCAATTTGAAGATGGTCATCACAAAATTCGGAAAAAGGATCTTGATCAAGCTCAAAGGCATGCAAATCTTTGGTATTCACAATCTTCAAAGGGAAGGAATCAACTGCGGGCCTGGGATCTTTTTTCAAATACAATATACTTTGCAAAGCCTTCTTGACATTCTTGGGAAAAGAGAAGAAATAATTTATGACAAAGAACAAAATGTCTTGGATGAAATTCCAACTTGAATACCTGGTCTGTCCATGTTGTCCTTTCATGTTTCTTCTGGTCGGGATCATCCTCCATTGGAGTCTTTGGATCTGATCTCGAAAATGATTTAGAGTCGCCAAGTGAATGATTTCAGCCTTTCAAGTGTCTGATCGTTGTCCACTATCAACAATCAGATCTGAACTTGATATGTGTACTGGGGTAAAATTCAAATGAAGTGTTGTATTCACAAGCTCACGGAGATTGACTGAAGCAGCGTTTATCTACTAACGCTGATGTAAAACAAGAGCGTTTTCGAAGGCTACCTGGCGTAACTTCAGGCTTCGTCTAAGACTTATGAAATAACACGTCAATGAGCAAACGATTAATTTGTTTTTCCCCAGTATGGTCGCCAGTATGTTAGCGCTTGAAATTTCACCTCAGGCTGAGAAAGGTAAACCTCAAGGCAACATCAAACCATTTAGCCTCGTAGCTAGCCCTACGGGGCAGGAGAAGGCTCTCTCCAGTCTATCTCGTGAAATCTTCAATAGATGAGATGACTAATAAGGTAACACTGATATTAGGCTAGTAAACTGATCAAAGAGTTTGATTTGGGGTTTCTTGGGTTTTTGGTGGCAAATTGAGGAGAGGGCAATTTTGGGTGCGGGGATTGGACACAGCTTCTGCAGGGGGTTCTTTGGGGCGAGGTAGGAGACCGTATTGATGCCTTTGATTGAGGTGGATGGTTAGGAATGAAAGGTGAGGAGCTAAAGAGAGCAAACAATAACTTTGAATTCTCTTTAGACAGTAGAAAACATTGAAATTAAACAAATTTAAAAGCAGAGCATGGAAAGCATGAATTCTTACTTTAACACTTCATTTGTTTAATATGCAGAAGGAAAGAAAGGAGATGAATCACATAACACACTTACAAGAACATTAAGAAGCACTCCATCAATACATGAAACCACAAGAATCCCAAAAAGGACTGCAAAACCCTGGTCTTCCTTAGCCAAAAATTGCAGAGATACAAGTGAAATAATACAATGATAGTTTCTCCCTCAAGAGTCCAACCTTCCAACCCTTGAAAATGATTAAGAAAATACATAATATAGGCAAGCCAACCTCTTCCCTTGCCTCTAGGGGTCGAGCTCATCCTTCTAGGAGTTTTTTCAACTAATTCTAAACTGAGCACTAAAATCTAGGCAGTCAAAACAACTTGCCTCTATAAGCTAGGAAACCAATTCATTCATTAAATATTTACCCTTTACATGAATGAATCTTCTAGAAGTGTTACATAAGAGTAAAAGTGTCTTAGAGTTACAATAATTACATCAAAGATAATCATCTTCCACCCCAAAAAGTCAAACTGGGTCAAAACTGCGTTTTCTGGGCTGTACAATGCAATCTGGCAAAAACTGCCTGACAGGTCGCGCCCCCCTGCCTGACGGGTCGCGCCCCTTTGGAGCTCTGTTTGGGGTACTTGCAGGTGGCCAAATTGAGCAAAAGTGGGCTTGTTGGAAATTTCTGTGAGTCTACTTTCCAACCCAACTGGAATTTTTGAATTTGGAGTTCATTTTCCCTGTCAAAAACCAATTCTCCCAAGACAGCTTTCTGCAGTTCAAAAAAGTGGCAGAAAGTCAAATTTTGCATGTATTTTGACCTTTTGGAGGCCCAAAACTCAAGTCCATCCATGGGCATATGTAACTTTGCATAACAAATCAGGAAATGCTGAGTTTTTGTGAAAAGGAGTTGTCATGACAAAGGGTCTCACGGGGGGTGAGACCCGTTAAAGAGCCAAAACCTGTAAATTACCAAAAAATGCCAAAATTACCCAAAATTCTCAATTTTTTTTGGGATTTGAGCTGTGGGTAGGCTATTTAGTGCCATGATCTTTGAGTGAAGCCTCAGCCAAGATACGGAGTGGATTGGTCTTCTTCTTCCCTTTTAGGGCCTCGGACAACCGCCTTTGAAACATCTTCATTTTGGCCTTGCACACATGCATTCTTGCCCAGTAATGGTTTTTCATGTTCCTCAGCAATTTCTTCTCTTGGTTGGCCTTATCCAACAGCCTCTCCAAGTGTGCATTCTCCTGGATGAGCATGGATTCTCGGTCAGCGGGCAATGGATCACCGGGTCTTCTTCGGTTCAAGACTCGGTCACTACAAATCCTCCATAACTCATCAAGTGCCTGCTCATCTTCCAACTGTGTGTTGCGTTGCTCAAGGTAGGTGATGGTCCATTGTGCACCCTCTAGTCTCCTCTGTACCTCAGCCTCTGACACTAATGCTTGGTCATCACTCTGCTCATATGTTTCGGTTTCTGACATGTTTGAGGAGCAGAGTGGACAAAATGTACTGCTGTTTCTGCTTGTAAAAGTGCTGAACTCTTGAACAAATTTAACAACTTGTGGTTCCTTGGCAGCTCACTGGCAAAGTTCTGTGGAGAAATCCCCAACGGGTCGCGCGCCCCTGACGGGTCGCGCCAGTGTAATTTTTGCACTGGCAGAGGGTGCCTGACGGGTCACGCGCCTTTCAGGAGGATTTTGGAGGCCTTCTCAGTGTCCGAATAAGGTGCAGGATAGCTCGTTGGAAAGGTATTTGAGTCTAATTTCCAACTCAACTAGAATTTTTCAATTTGGAGTTTATTTGTCCTATCAAAAATCAAATCTCCCAAGACTGCTCAAAAAGTGCCAAATGAGGCTGCCTGAAGGAAGAGTGCTGTTGCAGTCAACTTTTGAATGCCTTCCTCAACCCCAAATTGAGCTCATGATAGCTCATTGGAAAGATATTTGTGTCTAGTTATCATTTTACCCATCAAGAAAATCATTTTGCCAACCAAGCGAGGAAAAAACTTGATTTTCCCAAGGTCACTTCAGAGGTGTCTTTGATTCTCCTGAGGCAACGATATTCTTGACATTTCTCTCAAACCATGACACCTGTGTAAAAAGTGAAGGAGGGTTTTCTTCCTTGGCATGTTTTGAGAAAACACCTCTCTCATTTTTGCAAAACGCATCTCTAATGGCTCTGAAACATTGTTTGAGTGAAACTTATCCCGATGTGTGGAACAAGGAATTTTGTCGAAATGGAGCAAAATGAAGGGGATAGGGTGCTTCTAAATTCTTGGGGAAATTTTTGGGAGTGGGGAGGGATGTTAGGAAGCAGGGGAAAGTGGAAACTCAGAGATTGAGCGAGGGGAAGGGGTCCAAAAGGGCAAAACACAGGCCAAACCTAGAAAATTGCCAAGTTGTAGCTAGAAACTAGGGTTTGTGCAAAAATGAGGATTTTAGCAGATCTAAGGGATGGGAAGTGTTTTATAAGGTACTTTAAGGATAGGGGAAGGTGTATGAACATCAGGAAACAAGTTTTGCCGATGATTTGACCGTCCAAGAGGAATTGGCTTCAAAACCCTAGGAGAGGGAAATGACCTTGCCTATGCACAACTGAAGCATGAACAAGATGTAAAATGACTCATTAGACACTGACATGATAATGAAAACCCTATGAATGATGATAGACTCAGTTGAATGATGACATGGACCGCCATTTGGACAACTTTAGAAGGAGTAAAAGCAAACCCTAGACCTAATGCCTAGTGACCAAATTTTGCTTGAAGACTCATTGAAATGACAAAATTTGACCTTGACACTTCAAAATCACTTTTTAAGAGCACATTTGATCACTGGAGGAAGGCTGGAAAGACTGACACTAACAAAAGCTAAGATGAATGACGTGGAAGCTAAGATCGACAATTTGAAGACAGACATTGAAGATTTAAAGACAGATTTGAAGACAGATTTGACAAAGTTTCTACAAGAAATGCTTACTAATGGTGAAAGGGTAGTAAAGGAAACTCATGATGAGAACAAAATAAATGTTAATCATGATTTCATAGACTCTAATGTTGGATCAAAGACCCACCATATTCCAAAAATCGATATGAGGAAGTTTGATGGCAAGGATCCCGCAACATGGATATTACAGATGGAGCAATTTTTCGATCTCAATAATGTGCAAAACACATAAAAGGTACGTATTGCAACTTTATATTTGGAACCAAATCAGTTTGTATGCTATCAATGGCTTTACTCTCGCAAACAAATTATCACTTAGGAAATTTTTACAGAATAATTGACAACACATTATAAGGATACAACAAGCAACACTTTTTTTAGCCAATTGATAAGTCTCAAACAAAAGGGTTCAATAATGGAGCACATTGAGGAGTTCCAAAAATTGAACATAAGGGTAAAAAATATTACAGAAGAGCATAGGATTGATGTGTTCATAGGGACTTTAAAGGATAATATCCAACATGATGTGCGCCTTTGGGAACCTGATTCATTAGAGAAGGCATTCAGGTTAGCAAGAAAATTGGAAAGCAAAATTATGGCAACCAGGAAGCATACCACTCACAACTATAAAGATGGAAGTGTTGTTTCCCCTTCTCTTCCACAACCTATAAGGTTGACACCACAACAATTGGAAGAAAAAAGAGCAAAAGGGCTTTGTTACAGTTGTGATAGCAAATACACTAAATGTCATAAGTGTGCTGAGAAGAAATTATTCTACATAGATTGTGAAGAGGAAGAAGAAAAGGAGCAAGAAAGGTCAAAAGAAGAGGATATACTCCAGGAACAAATCCTAGATAAAAAAGAAATGAATCTGACCATATATTGTAATGCATTGGCTGGAATTACCACGCCTCAAACCATCAAGATAGAAGGACAAATCAAGAAGAAAAAGGTAATAGTGTTGATTGATTCAGGAAGTACCCACAATTTTATTCATTGTAAGATAGCAAAAGAATTGAATTGCTTCTTATATCCAGCACCAGAGTGTCAAGTGATGGTTGCAAATGGAGGAACAATAAATTGCTCTAGAAAGTTCCATAATATCAAGCTATCCATGGGAGAATATGTATTGACTAGCCCAATGCTTTCCATTCCAATGGGAGGTGTTGATGTTGTACTAGGAGTCCAATGGCTACAATCCTTGGGTACAATAGCTTTTAATTTTCAAGAAATTTTCATGAAAATTTCTGTGGAAGGAAAGGAAGTTGAATTAAGGGGTATTGTAGGGAAACCGGGAAAGATAATCAGCTCTAATGGTATGACAAAGCTTCTAAAAAAGGAACAAAGAGGTGTAATTGCACAATTATGTTCGCTAGATGTTTCCACATCAGAATCATCTATTTCTCCAGATCTCCAAAAAGTCTTGGACAATCATTCCAATGTATTTGAGACTCCCAAAGGTCTCCCACCTATTCGTGATCATGATCATGCTATTCATCTAATTCTAGGAAGTGTTCCTCCAAACATCAAGTCGTACAGATATCCCTATGCCCAAAAGAGTGAAATTGAACATATGGTTGCAGAAATACTAGAGGCTGGTTTAATTCAACATAGTCAAAGTTCTTTCTCTGCTCCAGTAGTATTGGTGCACAAGAAGGATGGATCATGGCGCATGTGTCTGGATTATAGGGAGCTCAACAAGCTCATTATTAAAGATAAGTTTCCCATTCTTGCCATTGATGAATTACTGGATGAATTGCATGGATCAATTTACTTCACCAAGTTGGATCTTCGTTTAGGATATCATCAAATCAGAATGAAGACTGAAGACATTCTGAAAACAACATTTAGAACTCATGAGGGTCATTATGAATTTTTGGTCATGCCTTTTGGCCTTACCAATGCACCTTCTACATTTCAAGGTTTGATGAATTCCATTTTCAAACCCTTCCTTAGAAAATTTGTGTTAGTATTTTTTGATGATATACTAATCTACAGCAAGTCTTGGAAGGATCATGTTGAACATGTTGACAAGGTGCTACAACTATTAGAGGAGAAACAATTATATGCAAAAAGCTCAAATGTTTCTTTGGAGTACAATAGGTGGAATATCTGGGTCATACTGTATCTCATGAAGGTGTTAAGGTAGACCCTAGCAAAATTAAAGCCATTAAGGAATGGAAAATCCCCACATCCATAAAGCATCTACGAGGATTTCTCGGGTTGACAGGGTATTATCGCAAGTTTGTTAAGAATTATGGGAGAATAGCAGCACCTCTAACAACATTATTGAAGAAAGATGCATTTTCATGGACTCCAGAAGCAACAAAGGCCTTCGAACATCTTAAAGAGGCAATGTGCCAAGCACCGGTCTTAGCTACACCGGACTTCACAAAAACCTTTATTGTGGAATGTGATGCTTCAGGAAATGGAATTGGTGCTATTTTAATGCAATATGAAAGACCCATTGCTTTTGAAAGTCGTCCAATCAAGGGAAAGTTTTTACACAAAGCTATTTATGAGAAGGAAATGTTGGAAATACTACATGCACTTAAGAAATGGTGACCCTACCTAATGGGAAGACACTTCAAGGTAAAAATATCATGATAGCCTTAAATACTTTTTAGAACAAAGATTATCCTTTGAAGAGCAAAAAAAGTGGGTCACAAAGATGTTGGGTTATGACTTTGAAATCATCTACAAAAAAGGGAAGCAAAATGTGGTGGCAGATGCAATCTCAAGAAAGGATGAGGATGTGGAAGCATTGTTGTGCGCCATTTCTATTATCCAACTAAATTGGATAAACGAAGCAAGGGAGGAATGGAAGAATGATGAAGAAGTGTGGGCACTTATTCGAAAGCTAAACAAGATTCCAGTACATTTGATACATTTAGCTGGCAAAATGATTCATTATGGTACAAAGATTTCTTATACCTCTGTAAGAATTCCCAACTCAAAAAAAAGATTCTTATGGAATTGCACACTTCTCCCTTAGGAGGGCACTCAGGATTTTTAAAAACTTACCACAGGGTTAAGAAGGAATTTTTTTGGGATGGCCTTAAATCAGATATTCAAAAGTTTGTGGCAGAATGTTTGGTTTGCCAACAAAATAAAGTTGAAACAATTAAGACCCCGGGTCTATTACAACCTTAATCCATTCCAAGCCAATGTTGGGAGGAGGTTTCAATGGATTTTATCACAGGTTTACGCAAGTCTGAGGGATAGAGTGTCATCATGGTGGTAGTTGACAGACTTACCAAGTATGCACACTTTTGTGCATTATCACATCCATTTAAATCCAGTACAGTTTCTAATGCATTTATGGAAACAATTCAAAATCTACATGGAAACCCAAAGATTATTGTAAGTGACAGAGATCCCATTTTCACTGGAAATTTTTGGACAGAATTATTTTCTTGTATTGGTACTCAGTTAGCTCATAGCTCATCTTATCATCCTCAATCTAATGGGCAAACTGAGATAGTAAAAAAATGTTTGGAAGGATATATTCGTTTCTTTGTATCTGATAAACAGACACAATGGGTCAAATGGTTTCCTCTGGCTGAATGGTGGTATAACACTTCCTTCCATACAGCAAAAAAAATGACCCAATTTATGGCACTTTATGGATATTAGCCACCATACATCACATCATATTTAAGAGAAAATTCTAAGGTTCAAGCAATGGAACATCACATCGAACATCAACAACAAGTCCTCCAACTCTTAAAGGATAACCTCATGTTGGCACATAATAGAATGAAACAACTGGCAGATCAACATCACAGCGAAAGAAGTTTCGATGTAGGTGATTGGGTATTCCTACGACTACAACCATATAAAAAAATGTCCATCAAGCAAGCTAAGAAGGATAATAAATTATCACCAAAGTATTATGGTCTATACAATGTGTTGTAAAAGATTGGTACTATGGCATACAAATTGGAGCTTCCTGCAGCTTCTCGAGTGCACCTAGTTTTTCATGTTTCATGTTTAAAGAAGGTTATAGGCGAAAATCTCCCAGTTCAAACAATATTGCCAAAACTTGATGAGGAAGGAAAAATTATATTGGAGCCGGAAGTAGTCACAAAAACAAGAACTCGACAACGACGAAATTGATCAATTTAGGAGTATCTCATCAAGTGGAAGAACTTATCTGCTGAAGATTCCACATGGGAGGATGAGAATTTTATATAGAAGCATCCAGAACTACTCAAGCATTGAGGACAACACTTTTTTGAAGGAGAGGGGCATGTTAGGTCCCTATAATCTAGTGATTACCCCATTACTATTGTAGTTGTATCCCTTATTAATATTGTTGTGCCCCTATTATGCCCATATTGTTATTATTGTGCCCCATAGAATCCCTCTATTGTTATTTTTGTGGCTTTATATTATTATTGTTAGGTCGGCTGGGTTATATTGTGAGTCCTTAGACTCCTATATATAGAAAGGAGGTTTTGTCATTTGAATCATCCAAGAATTGTTCATTTGTGTAATGTAAAGGAGGTTGCCCCCTCGAAGAGGCTGAATTCTAAGGCGTTGATCTATCTTTTCTATCTTTTGTGAGCTGGTTTCATAACACATCTCTAATTCATTGATATCTCCAAGTCTTTCTCTATGGAAGTTTTGATTCTTGCATATCCTTTTGAAAGTGAGGAAGAAACATGCATTACTCTGTAACTCACATTTTTACATCTCTATGGTAAAGTGTGAGAATGACCTTTTGCATGGTAGTTATATTCATTACTTATGGGAACCTTCATGATATATGACAAAGCAATTTCAACCTGGAAAATGTTCAGCAATAATTATATAATGTATCTCACTTAAGATTTGTGAATTATATCTCACTTTACACCTATAACATGTATTTCAATCTATGCCAGAGACATGGATCATGCCTTTCACCCATGACACTTGCAACATAGTTCTCTCTCTATCTAGTAATCTATGTCCTTAAAACAGTGATTCAAATAATGAAAATGTTTTAATTTGTAGTCAAATTGGAAATTTTTGTGCTAGGGATTGAAATTGGGTTGTAAGACAAATTTGAAATTAGATTGATATTATGATCGATTGTAATTTTTAGGGACCTTGTATTGCATCGAGTCAATCTAGATGATTTTTTTTGTAGCACATCTTTTACATAGTCCAGATCTCAATGGTTGGAGTATTATGAAATTACTTTTGAAATCTAGGTTTTGACCAAGACCCATGTCAAAATATTTGCTTTGATTTGTGTGAGAGGCATCAAGAACCTTGGGCACATTTGTTTGTGGAGCTTATTTATTAGGAAATTAGCAGTAAGGGTAGTGTCATCAACAGTTTGACTATTACACCAATTGTAGCAGTTTGGTTTTCATTAATGTTGTTGTTGACTATATAACATTAGCATCTGATAGTGGTTTATGTGAATGAAAATACAATTACCTGACTACAGTGTGATAAATGACAATATGATATATGACAATGAGGCATAGCCTTGTATGACATAAACCATGTTACAGTGGCTTGATGATGTTGTGACATGTGTGGCCATGACATGAAAGAACACACAGTGACATTTTCACTCAAACCTTGATGACTTATATGAAAATGTTCTCATAAAGTAACTTGAATGTATATGGCATGTAAACCTAATGTATACTATGAAAATTGTTCTCATGCATGACAATGAAAGTGGCTCTCATTTAACTTGATAGTGCCACTATGACAATGATCCTAGGAGTGTGGGAGACATGATATATGTGTGATGGTAGTAACCTCAACAATGATATGATCATGTGGTAAAACATGATATATTTGTGATGATTATAATACTTAATGTGGAAATGACAGATATGATAGTACATTTGATATGTGACTGACAAAGACACTCTAATGTATGATTTTCCTCTACTTATTTGACAATAATGATAGTGAACTATTATGACAATGATATGACTATGAACCCGGTGGTAACAATATTTGCAAGATTGTTCCTTGAGCATGATTGTATTACGAGCATTGTTCAGTAAGATGTTTTGGGTATTGGGCTAATATTTATAGTGATGAAAAAAAGGTCCATGTGTAGTGAATAGAAGGAGGACTATGCTATTGATATCACATGCATGACATTATTGTATGACCTTGATGACAAAAAAGTAACTTTTAGTATGGTTTCTACAATGACAGAATCCATTTCATTGTTTTTTTTACTGAAGACTATTGACAATTGTTGGTTGGTGAAATATGAAAGTAAGCTTGTGTAGTTGTAATAGTGAGACAATATTTCTATGACAATAATGTTGTGACAACTTCTCTTTGATGGTATCTCTTTGACAATGATGCAGTAGTAGCAATGAGAGTAAACAACGATAGCAACAACTGTAGTAGTAGAGTCACTGATAGAAATTGTTGTAGCAGCAGAAGCAACAATGGTGGATAGTGGTACAACAATATCAGCAAAGGAAACACTGGAACATTTAGTCAATGGTAGTAACATAGTGGGAATTAGTGGGAAATAGTGGTAGTGAGAGTAGAGAAGCAACGAGCATTAGTGGGCAACAATGGAAGAAATGGTGGTAGCAGTGGGAAGTAGTGGTAGTGAATTGCAACAACAGAGGATGCAACTTGATTGTAGTTGGGTCATTATCCCTGGTACAAGATCCCAAACCCATGCAGGGAGCATCTTCTTCCTTCCAGCTTTGTTGGTAAAACCCTTGGGAGTCTTGTACTTCCTTCCAGATTCATATAGTAAATTTGTATATACATCATACATAACGAAGCACCTGGTTGAGACGACATAATCTATATATTGTCATTAATTTTTTTAATGCTCTAAATGTTTAAATATTAACTAGTCAAATTGTGAAAATTAAGGGAAATACTGATTCACCCCCTTCTCAGCATTTCCAACAATCACATCAATTAAACTAGTCATTCAAGATCAACTGACACATAATCTTAACCATTAGGTTGCACCAATAGGAAAACTAATTGTAAATTCTTTAATGATGATGTCTAGGATTTTGATGCTTTTAATCAAATGTATTCTTTAATTGATTTATGAATTAATATGCATCAAAAGTTATATCAAATATGAAAACACAACATTACATTTATATGGTTTTATCTTAGGTAGTCACATTTAAGTTATTTGTTGCATTCTTTCCTAAGTTATTACAAATAAGCTACTACAAATGTTTCTAAAATAATTTTGCGTATAAAATAGTAATGACACATTGACATGTTGATACATTACAATTTGGATATAATTAAGGAAATGGATAATTATCATTTACAATTTAAAATCACTATTTATTGAATATAATTTGTATTGGTTTTATCATATACATCTATTAGGGTGATTGTGTTGTAGATTAATTGCAACAAAAAAATCAACACAAGGTACATAATGTAATATAACTTTTATATGATTTTGATTATTATTTATTATTTTTATAGTCAATATTAATTACTAATTGTTTGTTGGATTCCATTTCACTTACTCATGGTGAGGATTGTGATTTTTGTTTTTATGATCCCAACTCTATCACATCAATCAAAAATAAAATCAAAGTATCTGCAAAAGAATTAGCAAAATTGATGAAAAGATGTTCTTCATAGGTGTAATGAATTAATTAATTATGTGCTTGCAAGGATCAATCAATATATACTATAAATAATTGAAATTTCATCAACTAAATTTTATTATTATACGTGGTTTCTTAATTTTAATGAATTATACCTAACATAAAATTGATTTTTTATAAATATTCTCTATACAAGATTCCACGGGCATTGGGTCACACTTGCATCGGCTCCTAATTCCTATATTATTATACATATTAGTACTGATAGTGATCATACAAGTTGCATAATAATACGTTTAATATTTTACAACAACTAGATTTGACCATAAATACCAAAGCACCAATAAAAAAGAATTAGATAGATTACATTATGCATAATAATACATTTAATATTTTACAACAACAACTAGATTGGTAAAATATTCAACCAAAAGGAAATTTCTTCTATGGCAATGAAGTATTTCTTCTATGGCAATGAAGTATTTGAAGATGTTACACCTATCTCACTAATTATGAGTGTCTTTCGCTAGTTCCCTAGAGTGAGTGGAATGGAGTAGTGAAGGATGCTAAGGAGAAAATGCAAAAAGAGTGGATGAAACTAAAAGTTAGAGATTTGGAAAGATAATTATCATATAATATGCATTCAACTTATATTTTTTTGATGTTACTTGACCAACTAATTAACATTAACACATGCTTCAAACGTTGCTTCAAACGTTTCATAGGTTTAAAGGCACCTTGAAGCCCATTAAGGCTAGAGTGAAAAAGGTTTAAAACACATACTTTTTCGGAAGAATATATTAAAGTAAAAAGGAGATATATAAATATTATAATTTGAAATATTTCATTATTGAATGGTTTAACTATTATTTAAATGTAAGTTAAATTATTTTTTTACATTATCATATATACTTAGTTGAGTTTAGTTGAGTTTGGAAATATGTCCACTACAGATAATCTAAAACTTGCCCGGAAAGGTGGATATAAATCCTTGGTTGAATTGAACAAAGGTGAGGAAAATAATATCCTTACAACTAAAAATAGGTGAATAAGTTTTATATATATATCACTTATTGACCTCCTTTTTAGTTGTATAAAAAGGTTTAACGTATATGGATTATTAAATAACTATAAATGTTAGTGTAGACATTTGAAGATGTTGTTATGCATGATGTGTTTGTTATTGAAGTTGCGGTGGTGATAAGAAAGGGGTTGACATGGTTGAAGTTGTTGGTGGTGATAATAAAGAGGTTGACTATGTTACCATGTCTACAAAACTATTCACTGATTATAGTAGTTATTTGTATAATGCATTATACTAAACTGAACTTTCCATTAATAATAAATTGTATTTTTTTATTTCACATAAAAGAAGAAGATGACGTATAAATGAGTGTTATTTGGTTAAGTGGTATTAATGCAATTATCATGCTATATATATAGTTATATGCATATCAAATTGTATGGTAATTAAGTTTTGTAGTTTTCATTGCAAGAGAATTTTAATGTAATGGATCATGAGATCCGTCAAAACTAGTATAAAGTGGTGTTGCATGATGTGTTCAACACGTTTGACATGAATATTAGATTAAGATTAGTTGTTAGCTTTGAAATTTTGAGTGAGTTATACATTATATTTCTCTTTACTCTTTATGAATATTTTACCCACTATGTGTTGGCCTATCATATGTTGATACTTTTGATATTTTTATTATATTTACTTGGTTAGGTGGACCTATAGTGTAACTAACCAAATATTTTTCATGTGGACACAATTTTTATCTAAGAAGAACCTCATGCATTATAGGGTAAATTTGAAGCCGCTCCTTCTTCCATTTTCATTACTTTGACCTCTTTCCTACCAAATTCGTAACTTGGAGAATTAAAATAACAATCATTAAAGACAAAAATATTCAACTTCAAACAATTTTCTTTAAAAATGATTGTATGCAATTATCACTCCTTTAAGTTATTGATCCTTACCTTAATAAAATAACTTTCTACCAATGCTATTGGGAAGCATTGAATTTCCAATCCAAGCTAATTTGGAGTCGCATATCATACAAGGCCTACTCATATTTTGAATATTCAAGACCTTTGGGTCAAGTAAATATAGTGTGTTATGTCAGCAAATTAATCATTTGTACTATTTTTTTATGTCAAATTATTTTGTTCATCTATCCTTATAGTATCCAAATTTCTCAAGTTGAAGTTAATTTCTAAACCTACATTTTTTTCATTGAATAAACCATGTTTTTGAGGTTAATCATTAACAAAATGTAGTTGACACATATGGAGACCATTAAGGTGATTATGGCATGGTTTGAAAGGATTTGGTTCATCTCTTTAAAAACGAGGGATATGAGTATCTATGATTTTAATTATCAAATTGGTTTTAATTGTGGATCGATATAAAGGCCCATTTAAATAATATAAAGATATGTTTTCATGTTTGACCTACAATGATGAATTTTCTTTCTTATAATCCAAATAATCTACATTTTTCTTCTACATGATGTTCTTGAAACTTGTTTTCCAATGCTCATAGCATGGTGACAAAAATAGATTGGAGTCCCTCTTCTTAGAACATATAAACTTGAACTATTCTATGATTTACTCTTTAAATTTATAGTGTAAAGTTACCAACAACATCCCTAATTTAAAGTTACCAACAAGAAACTCACCCACCTAATTAGACATGTTTTATTTTAGGACATTGTCACTAACACATATTTTATCCTATCCAAATTTGATATTGTTCCTATTAAATACATAAATAATATGAAGAATTTTAGTGTTTGGAATTTACATTTTGACAAGGCTAAGTTTGACCATAGTTTTACTATTTGAAATATAAAATTTGGATTGAAATCAAAATGCAAACATCGATTAGACATGGAATGAACATGAATTTTAAATGTTTTTATATGTAATTCCACTCTTAATTAATGTGTTTGACATTGATTTTGCATTGATTTTATTTCACACCAACATTTAATGTGTGTATAATGAAAATGTGTCCATGTGATTATAGTTTGTTTTGTGGAATTTAAGCGACATTTAAACATCAAAATTTTTGCTTCACTACGTCAACATATGAGTGATGCTAACAAGATTCATATTTAAATTTTAACAAATGTTTTTAATGTTGATTTTACATCATATTTTGACCCCAAATGTAATACTTATTTCCTATCTAGTGTAGTTAATTTTGCAAGGTAAATATCTCTTATGCAACTTTTTTATTTTTCATGTTAAACTATGTTCCTCATTTTCAAGGAATTTAAAACTATATGTAAATGCCTCAAAATGTTGCATTTGATGGTTTATCTTGGCATTATTTCTTAAATAAGAAACATTGTACCAATAATAAAAAGGCCCTAAAGATGATTTTGTCAAATCAATAGGTCACATGCAAAAACTATGCCATCCTAGGGCATTAGATTCTGATGTAAGTAGAAAATACTAAAGAGCCTACACTTTAGAGGGAAAATCATCAAAGCAATAGAATTATCCAAAGAAAGTGCTTGAAGATTTAAGAAGTTGGAAGAAAGAGTTCCAACATTGTGGAAATTCTATTGGAATTTGTTCTAAAACCTTAGATTTTGTTGGTTCATCATGCCTCTATTGGAGATAGTTGGTTGAGTTGTCTAGTAGAATAGTCAATGAGATGATTAACTACATATTCAATGGGTTGACTAGTAGGCAAGTTGATGAGACAGTCAACTAGACAATTGATGTGATAACTCATGGTACAACTGTTTGAGTGGTTGAAAGGACAATTCATGGGTTGACTTATGGAAAAATCAACTGAATGGTGGATGATATGTTCGACTGGATGTTAAATTCAACTAAGAAACTCGAACAGCCAATGAAGAAATTGTGGATTTTTAAGAATATGTTAAAACCATGGATGGTTTCTTGTGGATTGGATTTTACTTAATTAATGGAATTCAGTTAGATTTTAAGAGTATAAATAAATCTACTATGTTAATTGTATGTGTTTGTTGTTATCATATGTGAAAATATAATGATGATGCATTGTAATGTTTCGATAATAATGATATATGCTTAAGTCTTGTAACAATATTATTAGACAACACCAATCATATTGAAATATATTTTTCCTTCTATTGTTTGTAGAGTTTCTGTCAATTTTTGGGTTACACCTTTTCCACAACATGGTACCAAAGTAGATGGTTTTGATCTAGACCGATTGTCACACTAAAAGAGGGGTGTCACAAGGCTTATAGTCATCCATATCCTCTAGAGTGTCCACCTGAAATGTTGAATGCTTAAAAAAAATCTAAATGGTTTATCTCCAAAGCTCAACCAACATTATGACTAACTATGAAAACATACAAACTAAAATATTTCCAATTCTTCAAATGGAAACTATAAAATGTTTGGGGATATTTTTGTAAAAATATTCAAATTTATAAGGATTTTATATAGTATTTAGAAAATTTTGGAAAATATGAAGTAAAATAAGTTTATTCTTTCAAATTTTGGTGATTCCATTTTTAGGCAAAAATGGTTGGGAAAATAAGTTGGAAATTAGCTTAATGATGGAAGTTAGCCCTTAAAATTTTCCCCACCCTTAAACTTACAACCACGACTATATATATATATATATATATATATCAAGTATGTTAGTATGTTTCAATGACACCACCAGCGATGCCAAATTTTCCTACCTGTTGTGATGTTAGTAAGAAACAAATTTTCTACAATTATTTGTAGAATTCCTTGTAGATTCAAACTGCTAATTATAGTTTACTAAAACAATAGACTTGAATCTACTCTATGCATCAACAGAAACAATTAAACGATCAAGAAATCACAAAGAATACAAGAGAAATAATTCAATTAACACATTACACAATGATTTCCTGGGGAAAGCCATAGCTAAAAAACCCTGCTATTTGTATATTGCATTAGTCAGAAAATATGAGAAGATTACAATGCTTTGCTCAAGCCTAAGCAACCTTTGCACTATCTCTATTTGTCTCACAACTTCCTAGACAAGGCCAGCCCAATACTTAACCAAATTTTGGATTTACCAAGTCCCTATTTCCTTGCACTTTTTCCTTTGGAATCAACCCCCTATTAGTTAGGAAACTTCCTTAATTTGAATTGCATAATCCTCATATGCCTTCCTGTGATTGCATGCACAACCTGTACAATTCAGATGATTATACAACTGATAGTACATTGTCCTTGAACTCCAATCTCAACCAGGTAACTCTCATATCTGACATCCATGAGTTATTTATGAGTGAATCATCAGTCAACTGGTTGAACACATGAAGCAACACCCCACTGTCTGAGCTCCTACTAGTTCCTCCATCATATGGAACTAGTTTAACTAACTTTAACTCAGTTAAACTGAATTAATTAATTACAAGTCAAAATAAACTCAATCAGGGGTCATATAATGTAGGATACACTCTACATGACTCAAGTTAGACCCTCAACTCAAATTAACTGAGCCAACTAAGTCAATTTAACTTAGTTAACTCATACAAGTTGTCTTGCGATGTGGAATTACAATTTTATTCCTAATTTAATTCAAGACAAAATTAAATTATGATTTTCTTGTTGCATTTTCAACACTCCCTCTCAACAAGAAAGGAATTATCAGATACCCCAATCCTGCCTGTATGGAACTCGAATTTGCCTCTTGAAAGTTCCTTAGTCAAGATGTTTGCATCATATTCCTTTATAATGTACTCCAACAGCATGATTCTCCTCTACACACAATCTCATAAATGGTGATACCGGATGTCAATATGCTTGGAACAATCATGAAATATTGGATTCTTGGAGAGTTCGATACAATTCTGATTGTCACAGTAAATCACTATAGGATCCATCTGCTGACCAAATAACCCAACAAGGATCCTCCTCATCTAGATAGCCTCACAAGCTGCTCGACTAGCAGTCGTGTAATTTGCTTATGCCGAACTGAGTGCAACTAATCTCTGCTTCCTGTTGTACCAAGAAACTATTGCTAACCCAATACTAAAGATCCCCCCCTGATGTTATCTTCATGTCGGATGGATTCCCTGCCCAATCTGCATCTGTGAAGTCTTAAATCTTGACTCCCTTTGTCCGCCTGTATGAGCCCTAGGTTCTTCATCTCGAATTCTCTTGCAAGATCCTCTTTACAAGATTTTACTAGCTTATCATCACCTATTAGAATTAAATCATTGAAATATAATATTATAATCAACAATTTACCTTCAACCACAATATGGTAAAGGTTCGCATCTGCTTCAATTTTGGTGAAGCCCAACCTGGTGAAATAGTTGTCAATCCTAGTGTACCAAGAACGAGGTTCTTGTTTCAGTCCATACAACGCTCACTTGAGTCTACATACATGCGACTCTCTGTTGAACATCTCAAATCCTTCCAACTGCTCAATGTACACCTTTTCTGTAATCACTCCATTGAGGAAGGTTGATTTCACATCCATATTATGTATCTTCCATCCCATCTACACTAAAAGTGCCAGAATATATATGATTGAAGAGTACCTTGCTACTAGAGAAAATATTTCCTCGTAATCAATTTCCTCCACCTGAGAGAACCCTTTGGCCACAAATCTAACCTTCTATTTATCCACACTCTCATATGTTGCTTGCTTCACCTTGTAAAACCATATGGAACTCACCACTAACTTGTCTGTTAGTCTTGGGACTACTTCCCAAAAATTGTTTCTAATAATGGAGTCATACTCATCTACCATGGCATCAAACCATACTAGTTTTTTCATTGCTTCCTTGAATGAGGATGTATCAATCTCTACATTCTTGCTCATCAGATCCATGTAGCCAGTGTACTGATTTGGTGACCTCCTCTGCCTGTGTTGTGATGTGGGTGCTCTCACGTTCTCTCTAGAATCTTGCATCAATCTATTAACCTCTATGGTTCACTTCCTTCCATCTCTAGAAGCATCTTCATGAGTGAGTGCTTCCACTCTCTTCTCCTCTGCATGTGGCTGCTCCACATCATCCTGAGGTTCTTCCTTTGGAACTAAAACCTCCTCATCTCCATGCAAATGAAGCGCCCTCTCAATGGAACATCTAGTGGTCTTCTCTGCATCGAACTTCATGTCTCTACTAACCATTTTCATCCTGTGAGATGAAAAGTACACCCAATAGTTGTGAGGTGTATCAGTGTACTCCACAAATATTCCCAACTTAGTTGTTGGCTCTAGCTTTTTCCCTGCATCCTTGGTAAAATGAGAGTAAACTGATGAACCAAAGATGCTAAAGTGTGCCACATCTCGTTTCTTACATACAAAATCTTCTTCTGGTGTACTCATCCCTAGAATATGATGAGGAATCTTTTTCTGCACATATACAATTGTGTTGCATGCTTTAGCCCACAAGTGCAATGATAGGCCCTGATCATGTAGCATTTATCGTGCAACTCCCACAATACTTATTTTATTCCTTCCATACACCCCATTATGTTGTGGTTTATGGGGTTCTATTAACTCCCGTCGAATTCCTTATGGTGCAAAGAATTTATTGAATTCATTTGACACATATTATCTACTGGTATCGCTCTAGAGAGCCTTCATTTTCTTGCCAATTTCTTTCTGAACAAGTGCTTTAAATTCACAAAATTTAGAGAACGTATGATCTTGGTTATGCATGAAGAAAATCCAACACTTACATGAGAAATCATCTACAAATATCACATAATACCTATCCTTGGATGTGGAGGTTGTCGAGAACAGTCCACACACATCTGAGGGAACTCTTTCAAGGATTTCTTGTGCTCAACTGTCCTTATCATGAAAGGTGGCTTTGGTGTACTTCCCCAATGTACGCCCTTTGGATGTATCTCTCTACTCTAGTGCACCCTTGGGAAGTCCTACAGAAATATGCTGCATGATATTCAAATCTCCATGGTGAAGATGGCCCAATCTTCTATGCCATAATTCATCAATGTCTCAGCACTGCACCTTCTCTACTTTTGTGCTCAATGTTTCACAATCTTCTACATCCATTTTGTAGAGGTTATTCACCCAAACCCAAATACACTTCACTTCTCTTAAGGCTATGTGATGAAGGAAATCCTTTCCTTTTCTAAATATTGCATTATACCCATAATCCTCCAACATATAAACTAAAACCAAATTCTTCTTTAGACATGAAACATACATGACATCTTTTAATGTGAGAGGAGAACCATACTCTCTTTGAAAAGTAACAGTATCGATGTTGGTCACACTATACCTTCCATCATCTCCCATTTCAATGTGCACCTGGAGGTCCTTCTCCTCCAGGTCACTAAAAAAATATTTATCTCCAGTGATATGGAATGAGGCTCCAATAACTAAATACCATAGGCTACCCATAACTGATGTCACCATGCAAGCAATGAGGGTGAAATCCAACTCGAATTGTGAAGCAAGATCTTCACCTGCCACTCCTCCTGAGGGCTTCTTGTTGGCCTTCTTGTGTAGACACTTCTTGGCATAGTGTCCCAACTCATGACAATGAAAACATTTAATCTTTGAGAAGTCCTTCTTCTTGCCGGCTTGACTAGAATATGATTTGGAATGGGATGACTTCCCTTTCCCTTTCTATACCTTTCCATCCAAGGCACAAATCTCCTTATCATCATGCTTGGATGAGGATCCATCTCTGGTGTTTTGTTGAATCTCTTCTTGCACCAAGTTGAAACACTCCCACTCCCACTCTGGTAGC
The DNA here is from genome assembly GCA_031772625.1 of Pinus tabuliformis. NCBI lineage: Eukaryota > Viridiplantae > Streptophyta > Pinopsida > Pinales > Pinaceae > Pinus > Pinus tabuliformis. Next base: position 1,544,775,502 of record CM062820.1, read on the forward strand.
TTCTCCCTCACATTTACCGAATCCTAGTAGTTGTGTCAGCTCTTATGAAGGCCTAGAAGTACTAGGATGATCATATCATGTTTAGCAACTATAACACCAACACTTCCAAGCTCATCCTAACATTGGGTGAACTTGGTCAAGTACTTTGGTATTGCGTCACCCTTCTCTATCTTGATTTTCTTGAGCTTGTCCTTCAGTTCCACCTTCTTGGGGTCACTGTTGTTCTGAAACAGGTCTGTCAAGTCCTTCTACATTACATATGTAGTCTCCTTCCCATGGAGGTCCAAGAAAATATGTTCTCGAACTCCTTCTAGTATGATCCTTCTCGCCTTTGAAACACATTTCCTCCACTCTTCCAGATCTTGAGCATCAATTGTTGAAGGCTTAGGAGTATCTTTGTCTATGAATTCTTTTAGCCCATTGTCTTCCAACACTGCTTCCATCCTATCCTTCCAAGCAATATATTTCGAACTACCCTCAAGGGCATATTCAAGTCTCAATTCATAGAATGACATCCTGCTAGCTCTAAATAATGATACTACAAATTCGATTTAACCTGAAAAATACAAACTCGTTTTATCCTCTTATAGAGTGATTTATGCTCCGATACCATGCATAAATTCCTTGTAGATTCAAACTGATAATTGTAATTTACTAAAATAATAGACTTGAATCTACTCTACTCATCAGCGGAAATAATTAAACGATCGAGAAATCATGAAGAATACAAGAGAAAAAATTAAATCATCACATTAAACAATTATTTACTGGGGAAATCCACAACTAAAAACCCATGCTATATGTATATTGCATTAGTCAAAAAATATGAGTAGATTACAATGCTTTTCTCAAGCTCGAGCAACATTTGCACTAACTTTATCTGTCTCACAACTTCCTAAACAAGCCTAGGACAATACCTAACCAATTTTTGGCTTGCCTAAGTCCCAATTTCCTTGCATTATTTCCTTGGGAATTAGCCCCCTATTAATTAGGGAAATTCCTTAATTGTGTTTTTTCAATCCTCATAGGCCTTCCTTTAACTGCATGCACCACCTATACAATTCAAATGATTATACAATTGATAGACATTGTCCCTAACCTCCAATCTCAACTACGTAACTCTTAGATCTCACATGCATGATTTATTTATGAGTGAATCATTAGTTAACTGGTTGAACACATGAAGCAACACTTCACTATCTGACCTCCTACTAGTTCCTCCATCTGTTGGAACTAGTTTAACCTACTTTAACTCAGTTAAACTAAATTAATTACTTACAACTGAAAATAAACTCAACCAAGGCTCCTATAATGTAGGAGACACTCTACATGACTCAATTTAGACCCTAAACATGAATTAATTGAGCTAACTAAGTCAATTTAACTTAGTTAACTCATACAAGTTGTCTTGTGATGTGGAATTACAATTTTATTCCTAATTTAATTCAAGGATGAAATTAAATTAGGATTTTCTTGTTGCATTTTCTACAATTATTTCTATTAAAATAACACACACACACACACACACACACATAGATATATATATATATATATATATATATATATAGATATATATATATATATAATGTTATTTTAATAGAAAAAATAATTGTAGAAAATCATCTTCTTACTAACATCACAATAGTAGAAAAATTTGGCATTGCTAATGGTGTCATTGAACATATCAACATACTTGTTGTTTATATATATATATATATATATATAGATATATATATATATATATATATATATATATATATATATATATATATATATATATATATATATATATGGAATCCTTATGTAAATGCACACCTCAAAAAGGGCATTGTGCAAATATCTATCCAAGTTTATAACAACAAGGCATACTCTGATTCTTCCCAGACACTAATGTGTTAACTCAAAGTATTTCCCTAAAAAAATGTTGGAGATGTTAACTCCTAGTTGTCTTGTTCTTAATATTTGATATTCATCATCATAGAATGTATTGGTTATTGTAATATCTATTTCATTTTTTTGGTTAAGAGTTTGTTAGCTAGCTTCTAGTTTTTGGAGTGGTTGAGACATACTCTCAACAAATTGGATTGTCTAGCTAAGATATTAAATCTATAAGGCCTAAATTCTTGTATAAATATGTGATATTGTGTGATGATAATAGTATATGTGGAATATAATTTTTATGTGCAATTACTTTATCTTGGTATCAAATCTAGTCTTGGATTACCTCATGAGAGTGCCTAGGAACAGGAGAAAAATGAGAGATTAATCAATTGTAGAAGTACATTAGTGTAGGTGTGAGAGAGTATATAGTTTTTTATGTGAGTGTGTGGCAATATTTATTTTTCCTATCATATTTGTAAGAAGAGGAGTCGTGTAACTACATTAGACTGCACTATAAAATCTCACATGGAATTTTGACATCAGTACATAGTAGCAATAGTTATCCTTATTGGTCACTCCATGCCAATTGCACATATTACAATGAAATTTCTAAATAATTTTGTCTCATTCTTGATTGATGGAAACCGATATATTAATGGTCAAAGTTCTGATTATAGTCATGATGATAACACTCTACTTGTGGAGAAATATTTGGGAAATTTGATGAGAGTGAGGAGAGTTGGAAAAAGGTGGGGAAGAGTCGTTCATTTATCATTTTTATAGCCATGGTTTTGTTTTCACCCATCAATCTTTTCCTAGTTAAAACTATGGGACTATATTCTTCCCATATGTTTCAACATGGATCCTTCTATGGTCCACCATACATTGAAAGGAATGGAGTTTATTTGTAATGATTAGGGAACATAGTTTTTCTTAATAAGTCCAAGGGATGAGATCCCCAATGAACTCGAACCATACCTATTTGAGTTGTTTACCATTATCCTCGTGAAGAGAATGCATTGTGGAACCTAATTAGTTCCAGTTGGGTTGGTTAATATGCTCAACATGGGTGGCACTTTGGAGAGTGTAACTTGTTGGGAGGTTGTTCCATGGTGGAAGTGAGAGGGTTTGGAGAGATATGGGCATATGCTTCACCTAAGCCAAATGTTTGTAAAGTGAAGGATGTGGTTATACTCATTTTAGGGTGGAAGATAATTTTTGATTTAGTGTTAGTATGTATTAGATTTATATTTTTTTTAATAAATGATTATGAATATTTGAAATCAGATAAAGAGGTCATGTTGTAATATTAATGTAGATTCATTCAACATCTAGACTACTTTCATAGATAATAGTATGTTCAGAATATGACACACATGTATCTCGATAGATATAAGTATGTAAATAATATGGCTAGTAGTATGGTCATTAAAAGCAAGGAATTGATTTAGATGTCTAAAACAATTGTATCTCCAAGGGATCAAGTGGAAGTAAATATAAATATGGATGGTGGTCCAATTAGTTTGGAAGTTATGGATTTAGGCAAAGATTCCTTGTTAGTTCTGGAGACTTTCATGTGGATTGCAGTCTATTAGTGAGGTTATGAGACAACTTGTGGAATGTTACTCAGTAATTAAATTTAGGAGATCTATGATTTGAGATTTTAGAGAGGTGGAAATCCAGGAAATTATGAATTCAACTTGGGAACTACACCTTTACGAGGGTTGCAAGACAACTTGATAGATTATAGTGTAGAAAATTTTAAAATGATTGGAGATGTTGATGGGGACTTTAACAGACATAGAAATCAAGAGTACTTGTTAAGAGAGACTCTTGGAGATATTAGCTCCTACTTGTCTTCTTCTTAATGTGTGATATTCTTCATCATATAATATATTGATTATTGTAATAACTACATCATTGTTTTGGTCGGGAAGTTATTAATTGACTCCTAATTTTCATTTTGTTTAAAATGTTCTCTCAACTATATAGATTTTTTAACTAAGATAATTAATCTTTATTAAAATATAATTTACTATATAAATATATGATGAAAATTATATATCTATATATGTAAAATTATTTCATCTATAACTATCTTTAATTCAAAATGTTAAGTAATCCTACATATCTACATATTTTCCTAATAAAGATTTTTAACGAACAATCCATTATAATTTTTTATATGATTTATAAATTAGTATGTAACATGCACAATGTATAGATGAAGCGGTGTAAAATCCTTTAATAATATTGACATGAGTTTTAATACTATCTGCACAATGAGCTATTGATAAAAAACAATCCTACATAATGTTGATAGTAATAAACCATTATATCTATATATATATATATATATATATATATATATATATATATATATATATATATATATATATATATATATATATATTTTATTATACATAATATTGATAGTAATAAACCATTTTATTTTTCTTTCTTAGAGTGTGTATATATATTATTATTATATCCATTTTTAAGGTCACGGTTAAGTCAAACACCAAATTGGTGTATGAGACACTCTTGTTCGTGGGACAAGTTTTTTAAAAGTTATTTATTATATGTAAAGGTCATTGAATAAGTAAAAGGAAAAAGAAAGGAAGAAACAAAAAGTGTTAAGTCATTTATAACAAAAAAAAATAAGTTATTCATCAAATTTTATGTATAGAGGGATAATTAATTACATCAATAGGTGTGTTTATTTGAAAATAATTTTTCTAGAATTTTAATTTAATTGTCTATTTCACAATTCTACTAAATAGAGCATGTCTCCTAAGATTTGAATCCACCAAGGCCAAAACCACAATATGCGTCTCTACCACTTGAACTCAACTCCTTCTATTTGTTTAATATTTTTTAACACATATTAATTATTTTTCTAAATAATAATAAACTAAAGTTATAATTTAATTAGTTTTTATGATTTTTTATTGTAATTTTTGCAATGTGAGATACATTATGAAGTAATGTTATTATGAATTGATGTCTATAGGTGTGTATCAATCAATTAATTTATATGGTTGCCTTAGTTAATTACACTGATAAACATACATATTTTGGAATAGGAAGGGAGTTTCCAGATTCTATGGTAAGATGCATTCAATAGCCTTCATCCCTTTTAATCTTTACCATTCAATTTTAAAATCGTGATAAAATTAACAAAATAAATAATTTTCTTACCTAAATTTTTGTGGTCACAAACCTGGATAAAATTGCATATCTACATTTTATTCCTACCTAAATTTGTGCAGTTTTACTCTTATCTAAAATTACACAAAGAATTACATAAAACTATAATGGGTAATAAGTGTGGGTTAATATGTTTTATCTGAATATAAAGAATTTCCAAAATTTTCAAAGTAATTATTGAATAGATACCAACCACTTAAATAATATAGCTAGGTTAATACTATATCAAATAAAAATATAATTAACTAAACTATCAAATTAACTAATCAATAAACTATTAAATTTAAAACAAAACAAATTAAATATTAAAATATAAAATAAAATACACTCTATTGTTAACTAATTACCTATTTGATCCAGGTGGATGTTGGTGGCCACCCACCTATCCCACTTGGACCCCCACAATTGTCTCTTTTAGTATTTCAGTTTCCTTGATTGTAGCACAATTTACTATTTTTAGTAGTTTCTCGAGTCTTGAACTTTCGGAGCCGTTTTGAGGCCCTAAATGACACTTTTTGGGAAAACTTCGAGCAATATGGGTTCATGGATAAATATTTCTCTTCCAAAAGTTGTATTCCTCTGATAGATATTTCTAAAAAGCTATGGTGTGTATCAAACAGAGATTGTATGCCAAAGTTACGACCCCGAGAAGTTGATGTACCAATTTACCCAAAACGGGGCCCATAGTGTGGCGCTTCATCTCCTAAGGTTAGGTTTTTCGATGTTTAGGGTTTTCCATTATTTCTCAACAATAAATAGGCCTTCGAGCCTCATTGTAACATAGTTCAGAGGCATGTATCCGCCACATCTCTTCTCAGAGATAAGCTACCATCGCCCTAGCTGGTTTATTTCCATTTTTGTTTGTAAGCATATTTCAGTATTTTACATTAATGAAATGAAGTATTATTTCCATTGCATCTCTGTATTTATGATTATTTTTGTACTTTATTGTGTTCCTGTTTAAATATGGATCAGTGGTATCAGAGCGGTCTGCTCTTTCTCTGTTTTTCTCTGCATGTCCCCAACGAGATAGGGATATAAGGAGCTAGGGCTTGAACTAGTCGAACCTTTGCAAGACCAGCCTCGGAAATTGTTGGGCACAGGATCCCCCAAGGAAAGTTTTGGGTCTTAAAGCCTATATTTTGGTCGCAAATGATAAATCCGATGTAAAGACTCCGCATCTTGTGGGCACGTAGCGTGAAGTTTGTAAATGAGTCATAGGGTTGTTTGCCCTTAATTTTGTAATGTAATGTCGGCTTTAGAGATCTACCCATGGTCTGCAGACCATGGGATTGTATAAATAGAGCGAGGCTCTAAGTTGTAAAAGAGATAAGGAAGGATGAAGAATTGAGTCTTATCTGAAGTGTAAAGTTGAGTCTTTAGGTTGTAGAGTAGGAGAAGGCTCTACGGCGAAGTGTGCAGAGGCCTAGTAGTCTGTAGCTGAGTGCGCTGGGTGAGTCGAGTCTGTAACCGTTGAAGCATTAATAAAGAGAAGTTTCGCATCAATTCTGTGTATCTAATTCATGTTTTATGCATTGAGTATATTGGGTATGAATTGCATTTTTACTGTTATATGGTGTGGGAACATATATGATTGTCTGAATTAAGTGAACGTAAGATAAAGTATCTGTTTACGTGATGTTAACTAACATTTGTAAGAAGATAAGTAAGATACGTGGCATAACTTGGGGAAATAGCGTAGATCGTTGCCATAGCAGTGAAATCACCTCAACCCTTGGTTAGGGTTGCGCGAAGGACAACTATAGCGGATTGCGAAGGTATTGCAGGTCAGAACAGTGTGCGAAGTGAGCTGCGCGAAGGTAGGCATAGTTGTACTAAATTGACACCTCAAACATCTCAAGGGTGCAGAAACTTGGTTCCAGCATCCCCCCATACTGCTTCAGGTGATACTTCAATGCGCGCACCACGGGCTGATGCCGAAAGGGCCAGTAGTGTAGGGATTTGTTTGGCTAATTAACTCTGAACCCGGGTCAGGCCCCATCAAGCCAACAAATGGTTCTGTTGCGGGGACCAAAATCTACCTAAATATGTCTAATGTCGTATTATTGGAATCCAACTAAGAAGGAAATTGAAGGTTGGTTGGACAAGAGAATTCACGAGTTCGCAGCATAAGAGAACAGGAATCCGTGACTAACAAAAGAAGAGTGGTTAGATTGCTACCTGTACACAGAGATCCACGAAATCTTCTTTGCATCTTTCCCTACTGAGTTGTATGAGTGGATCGTGAAGCTAGAAGATAACCAAGGAAGGTGGAAACTCGACAGTCCTATTGTGTGGACCCCAAATTTGGTGCGCAAATTGGAAGTGTCGGAAGATAAGATCGCATGCACCGTTGATCACTAGCTCGATTGGATTATAGGAGGATTCATTACTGAGTTTGCAGTAGACACTAGTCAGCTATAGCGAGGCGGAGCGATGCTTTATCAAAGGACTGCGAGGTAAGTACGTAAAGTCTCTCAATACTTGGATTAAAATTATATTGTGAAAAAAACGGATTATGCAGTTACATTGATGTTTGAAGCTATGTGAAGTGGAAAAACTTACAGAAATGAAGGAAGTAAGGGACCAGAGAATAGCCCATTGATTTCACCTCCGCGAGGAAGAGCTCGTGAAGGTCTCTCCATGAAGTGTGATCCATTTGATAAGGTAAATAAATCCACACATACCACCCCCACCCACACCGCCACTACCTTCACCACCATCACCTCCATCTTCACTCGTACCACCTCCGCCACCACCGCAATTCAATATGGCAAGCACGATAAAGTTGCCTATGTTCAAGGGATTGGGAAATGAGGATCCGGACCAATTTTGGATTGTTGTAAGAGCCATATGGGAAGCGCAGGGTGTTACAGATGACAATATAAAGAAAGAAACACTGGTCAGCACTCTACAGGATCACGTGCTGACATGGTACATTAAGCACTCAAATGATAATGCGAATGTGGGAATCGTAGATATCAAAATTGCGCTAAATAAAGAATTTGACTAGCTGAATTCAGAAGCACAGTTGATCATTGGATTCAATGAGATCATAATGCTACCAGGTGAGAAACCTCAGGAGATGGATCAAAGGATGAAGTATACAATTCACAAAGCTACTATGAATCTGATGGATGGACAGCACCGCGAATGGTTTGTAGCATCGCTAACGCCACATTTGAGGAGCGCACTATCACAGAAGAAGTTAGTGACTCAGGTAGAGGCCTTACAGATCACGATGAGGCTTCATGAGACCCTAATGCAGGATCCTAACTTGGGAGTTCAGCAGATCCATGTGTAGTTGAAAAACTTATGCCTTGAGATGAAGAGTCTGAAACAAGACAGAACAGATCAACCAAAAGTGCGCGAAGAGGTGTGGTGCGTAAAATTGAAGGGTCAAGTTCATGATAAGGACCACTACCCAGTGTTCACAAATTACCTCACGGGAGGAGGACCGTTGCCGTTAAGACTGGAAGTGCACACATGACCTAGCGCGGTGCCTGCTTTGTGGTGCACAATTTGTCAAATAGGTGGAAAGCATGCTACAGACAATTGCCATTTGTTACAGAAGTACACGGATAATTCGCAACAATTGTTTTGTAATTTTTTTAGGTCAGTGGGACATGATGAGCGCACTTGTAGAAGCTATGAGTTGATGATGGACAAAACTCCCACCTACAGAGTTTAGGCCAAAATGCGGCCCCTAGAATAGAATGCAGGAGTGGTGCAAACATGATTTCAAGGGCGCGGATGAGGCCAAGGTGGAGGAGGACCAGGGAGAGGTCGCAGACGGCTGATATGATACAATTGCGAAGAGCCAGGACATTATGCTTACGATTGTACGAACCCAACGCGTCCATCATGTTTTTATTGTACCTTGTTTGATCATGAGATGGAAGATTGTCCTACGTTGATACCTAGGATACACGACAAGGGAGCGCTACCACCTCCCCCGACTGAGAACCTACAGATGATGAGGTCTGAGCCGCGCGAGGAAGATCCAAATGTGAACATTATGCTCCGAAGTGGAATCACGATGATAAATGATAAGGGAAAATAGCTAGAAGATAGCACTTGGGCTCGTAAAGCTCCGACAAAAGAAGCAGAGTTTGATTTGGAGTGCACTTGAGAAACCTTTATGGAAACTAAGAAGAGCTTCACTAATGCCTCCACTTCAGGAAGCAAGGATAGAATGAAGCTGGAGATGGACCCATCTATGCTTACGATGTTCTTGGAAACATGCATGAAGTTACTGCGTGACAGTAAGGCTGTAAAAGGATTACAAGAACTCATTAACAGATGCGCTGGGACTGCGCCAGGAGAACCACGCGTAGTCCGGAAGATTGGAAAGCATAAGATGAGGATGGGAAGAGAAATGAGGCTAACCACGTAGATTAGAGAATATGAGATGGACCAAGTAATTCTGGATTTAGGATTGGACATGAATGTTCTGCCGAAGTAGACATGGGAGTGCATGGGGAGACCTATGCTGCAGTGGTCTCCTATTCAGCTGCGAATGGCAAACCAGTAGAAGATAATACCCATGGGGCAATTGCAGGGAATCACTATGGATATTGAGGGAGCGAGCACGCTAGCAGACTTCGAGGTGATAGAGATTGTTGATGACATCAATCCCTACCCCGCGTTCTTAGGAATTGATTGGGCCACTGACATGAACAGGGTGATTAATCTGAGGAAGCAAAAGATGATTTTTGAGAAGAAGTCACTATGCGTAGTTATACCCCTAGACCCTATTGAAGGATAACGCTATACAGAGCTGGTGCATGACTATGAAAGTGATGATGATTTGGACTGCATCTACAAGATAACCACACGAGAGAAAGACTAGGTAAATCCCACTGCGAATGGGCGTATTTCACAGGAGCACGAGAGATCCTGTACTTCAGATTCTGATGAGGAGATAGAGTGATGGCAGAACCAGTTACATGAGGTAACCACGCTTAACTACAATATGATAACAAAATCACTGCATTGCATATCGATAGAAGTAAGATATCTGCCTACTTATGATGGGTTAATTGAGGTAGATGCCTTCTTGGACAAATTTGAAAGGGAATTGCCTAAAAAGCAATGGTTCCAGACCTTGAACTAGGTACTACGCGCTATGCCCGCGAGATGGTGGGCTATGCATAAAGGGAGCTTTGACGACTGGAGTGAATGTAGAAGAATGATGCGTGCATGGTTTGGGAAGCCTAGAGTATGATTGACAGATAAATACAAAGGGCAAGATGGTCCACGCACCCATCTGGCCATAGGGGTACAGGCATATGGAAAACAACCTACATGGATGCACATGAACTTCACATTGAAAGGTACGGTCAATAAGAATGCGTTGGGGGGGGGGGGGGGGGGATGCACAAATGGATTGTCATGTTGAATATACAGTATGTGGAAAGAACAATCGCGCAAAAGGTTATCCACACGGAAGCATTTAACAAGGTGTGCAACGTGCTGAACAAGGTATGCAATGCGCAGCGAAGTGATTGGGACCTGTGCGTACTCGCAGTACTATGAGCTTATAGGAAAACATGCAAGAAACTGACAGACTAGACGCCTTTTCGGCTGGTCTATGAAGTAGAAGCCATAATGCCTATGGAGTATACCATGCCTAGTTTGCGCGTAGCAGCGCTCATAGGTATGAAGGACCACGGAGGCCTGGAGGAGAGGCTCGCGTAGTTGGAAGAGCTCAAATAATATGATAGTAAGTTTGATAAGTTCCCAGCTGATAAACTCAAGGGACTTGATGAAGAGATCCAGCAGGGTGACCATATGCTCCAAGAACTCATGGATGAAAGAGTTCGGTTGAGGAAGAAAAGCACCATGGCAGAAGCAGAAGTCAAGAAGCTTGGGGAAGGAATAAAGAAGGACTTTCTTGGTAGAAAGACCGTGGTAATAAATTAGGATGAGCTCGATTACATTGACAAACTTGGGGACTACCGCAAAGATTTTATCAGTGTGATTCATTGGATGGGACCATATGTTATTAAGGAGATCACAGATGGTGGCGTAGTGCAGTTGGTGAAGTTAAATGGCGATCTCTTCCCAGGAAAAGTAAATGGTAGTCGGTTGAAGCCATAAACAAGTGGCCCGACCATCTGACTAGCTGTAGGAAGCATAGTCTTAGCGCTTTAGGCAGTTGAAAGGAGGCGCAGGACTATAAACTACTTTGCCCTAAAGCTGCATGATGCCAGGACTATGCGCAGTAGGGAGGTGTCACAGGGTCCACGACAGTGCAAGGGTAGCTGCAATTCCATGCGAGTTGGCTGGAAAGTGATCATTATAGTCACTATTCACAATGTGATGCTTGGTTTAAGACCAAATGGAGTGGGCAACGGGCATTTAAGGCAAAATTTATGGGCTATATTTCGGAAAATCTGCCGCCAAGGGAACATTAATGGACTGGATTTGGGGGGAATGGTTGAATTCGAATTCAATAGGCACTATAAATTGCAAAGGGCTGCCCAACAAACAACAATTGGCCATTTGAGAATTGAGCTGTTGTACGCCTAGATGTTTATGAACCTAGACCTATTTGACCTCTTGAAGTCAAAGGCATTGTTGGAGCACTTACCTGAGTCGTTGAGAGATTTGTGGAACAACAATATGGCAGCGTCTGAGGAAGCTATGGATATCAGAGTAATGACCACTGAAGAGGCCGCGTAGGCCATGACAGTAGGAGATGCCCCAGAAAGCGCCGGGATATTTGCAGAAATCCCTAAATTGCCGCGCACGCCTAGACCCAAGAAAGACAAGCAACCTATGGTACTGGTGTGTAGGTCCCCTAGAAATCTGCAAAGAACTAAACTTACCATGGAAGAAAAGGGGAAGGCGATAAATTTGGAAGCTGATGAGGAGGAAGAAGACCTTGAGGAAATCCTGGTAGAAGAAGAGGAGGACGAATTAATGGAGGAAGAAACTCAAGGTGCAGACCCTCTGACTAGGCTACCTGCGTATGTTCCTCCACGAAAGGGGAAAGCAAGGGTTCCCAAGGACCTAGATGAGATCAAAAGCTCTCTGTAGACTCCATTGCTCCCCGATGACATCATTTTTGACATAGCACACTTGGGACGGGTGCCAGTTCTAAAATTTGAAGACTGGATCTCGCGGACCAACAGAAATTCCCACATCTGGTGATTGTGCAGCTAATGCACCAGAAGAAAAACACACCGTTGAGAGTTATAGAGTTGGTGCCATGCCATTAGCTTTATGGTGTAGAAAAGGCAGGGTTGTTAAACCTACTCTGGGTGCTGCATTACCATCGCACCCTAGTAACTATTTTTGTCATCAGGCAGCTACTCTGCTTGGTGCATGATGGGTGTTTGTGGCTGGAGGATTACATCCCCATCAGGGACCATCTAATTCATAGAATTACCCGGCTCCCTTGCAAAGGGGAGGATCCAACGAACATATCCAAGGGTAAAAATCATGATTTTTCCATCACGAAGGCCATGAAGAAAAAATTCAAGCTGGAGAAGAAAAAGAGAGGGTACGCAATCTCCAGTATCAACAATGATGTGGTCAAAGTCACGACATAGATACTGGCTGGGAAGGTCATGTGGAAGTGTCGCGCAGATGGAGTGCCCACGCCAGTGGTTGCACTTGCCGCGTAGTGCACAGAGGGGGTCTAGTTTAACTGGGCAGATTACTTGTGCAGGGAGTTCCTGGAAAACTGCCGCGAGGCACATGAACAGGGGAAGACTTTCCACTATGCATGGCTTCTGCTATCCATAGTGCTAGTGGCTTTGGAATTGCCCAAGGACAGCCAAAGGTGAAGGAACAGCACGCCAGCGCCATTACAGTAGGAATAGTAGAGATCAATAGTGCAGTGAAGGACTTCACTAAACTATTTGAAGAGTTGTTCGAGGTCCTCACCGCTCTGCAGGAGGACCCGAACATACAACGCTTAGAAACAGAGGCATGTGAGTTGCAGCAGCAGTACGATGGAATAAAAGGGACTGCGCAGATGGTGGCCCTTACACATAGGCTTATGCAGATGCAACAGGCGAAAATGCTCAAGGAGCAAGTGGATGTTGCGTGACACAAGGAAGTCGTTTTGAAGGCGCGTGTGTAACCATGGATTGATTAGGCGTTCGTCATTACCGCCTCAATTGAAGCCAAGCTCGTGCAGATGCAAGGTACATAGGAACAGATTCAAGGTAGCAGTTCAGCCACAACGGTTTCTGAACATCGCGTCCAGGAAGTATAACAAGCATCCGCTCAATGCGTTATTGATCTTACAACAGTCCAGGAAGGATTGGGCGGTCTTCGTACAAAGATCTTTGCACCAACATAGTGACTCGAGGGTGAGTACGATGTTTGTGTTGGGGGCCTGTTGGGCGCAGGATCCCCCAAGGGAAGTTTTGGGGCTTAAAGCCTAGATTTGGGTCTCAAATGATAAATCTGATGTAAAGACTCCACATTTTGTGGGTGTGGAGCGCCAAGTTTGTAATTGAGTCACAGGGTTTTCTGCCCTTAATTTTGTAATGTATTGTCGACTTTAGGATTGTATAAATAGAGCGAGGCTCTAAGTTCTAAAAGAGACAAGGAAGGATGAAGAATTGAGTCTTATTTGAAGTGTCAAGTCAAGTCTTTGTGTCATAGAGTAGGAGAAGGCTCTACAGCTAAGTGCACAGAGACCTAGTAGTCCGCAACTGAGTGTGTGGACCACTGCAGCTAAGTGCGCAGGGTGAGTCGAGTCTATAACTGTTGAAGCATCAATAAAGAGAAGTTTCGCATCAATTATGTGTATCTAAATCTTGTTTTATGCATTGAGTATATTGGGTATGAATTGCATTCTTACTATTATATGGTGCATGAACATATATGATTGTGTGAATTAAGTGAACATAAGATAAAGTATCTATTTACGCGAAGTTAATAACATTTGTAAGAAGATAAGTAAGATATGCAGTGTAACTTGGGGAAATAGTGTAGATCGTTGCCATAGCAACGTGAAATCACCTCAACCCCTGGTTAGGGCTGCACGAAGGACAACTATAGCGGATCATGTAGGTATCGCAGGTCAGAACAGTGCACAAAGTGACCTACACGAAGGTAGGCACCGTTGGACTAAATTGATGCCTCAGACATCTCAAGGTTTGCGGAAGCTTGCAGCACCCCCCCATATTGCTTCGGGTGAGACTTCAGTCCACACACCATGGGCCGATGCCGAAAGGGCCAGTAGTGTAGGGCTAGTAGTGGCACCTGGGTTAGGCCCAAACAAGCCAACACAAATCCCGACGGCCTCCCATGGCGGATGAAAAGAAAGATGAGGGGGCATGAGATCCTATCAAAATCTTGCTTGAAGAAGCCCTCGAGCGACAAAGGAATGCGATGATGGAAAACTTTGCCCAGATCCTTCAGCTGCTACCCAAAGGTGACCCATCGACTTCCAACAGCTACTCTGGAAATGCTACACCCTTTAAGGTACAAGTTAACTTTGAAATCCCCATATTCGAGGGTTAGATAGATGCAGATGTTGTAGATAAATGGTTAAATCTGCTAGAAGAGTATTTTTATGTTCATGATTTTTCGAGTCAGGAAAAGATTATTTTCACTCTTCTCAAAGCAGCCCTCCACTTCAATGACTGGTGGGCAACCTACTACGAGTAGAATGATGAAATTACGGGCTCACTATTTTTAGCTGCACCCACTTGGAACTCATTCTGGGATGCCATCAAGGAGCAGTACTACCCTGTCAAAATCTATGAGGATAAATACATAAAGTGGACCACGTTGCCATAGGGAAGGGACCAAGATGTGCCAGAGTTCACAAACATTTTTCATACCCTTCGCACCCTTTTGGGTATGTCAGGCGGAAAGAGTCGATTGTGCGGACACAACCAACCTCCCTAGGAGCCTAAGACTCTCCAGTGACAAACAAGACAAATAAGATCTATCCTTCTCTAAACATGCATTATGATATGAGATATCAAGTGTTTCGTTCTTACCTTTGTCCAAACGCTGTTGTAGAAGTCCAAGATTTGTTGATCTGGATGAGCTCCTCCTTTTCTCCAAAACCTGTAATCACCAACAGTCAAACAATTAAATAGCACCTGATTATAACATAAAACAAAGCATATTCAACATGTAGACCAAGGAGTACATGAAATAACTCATAAACAGCAAGTTATTGAGAAGAATGGACTCATTTGCATTAATAGGTAACAAAAAGAACGAATACAACCTGAGCCTTGGTGTTGTGCAAGTCCTTCCCAGGGTCTGTCAAGAGTTCTCCTTTACTTTGACAAAGCACACCCACTTCCAAATAGAACAAGCAAAGATGGCAATCTCTCCTCACAAGCTTCTAAATGGGAGTCCTAATTCCTGCAGCATTTACCCTTAGAAAATGTATAGCTTCAACCTCTCCTCCTTCTGGCCCAATGCCTGTATTTATAGTGCTCAAGAGGAGGTTAATCAGGTCCACCATCAATGGGATAATCCCCTCTTTGGGTGGGATAGCTCCCTTATTGATGGGATAAGTTCCTCTTTGATAGGAGTGCATGAACCATCTGGAGGCGCCCAATACACGTCGAACAACCTTCTAGAATGCTCTAGAAATGACCACAAGTAACTTTTTAAAGATGAAACTTGCGCATTCTAACCTTTACAGGGGGACGCACCTGTCCCTTTACATACAGAGCGTCTTTGGACGCAGCTTTTGTGAACATTGGGAGCGTCCCCGCAGGTAAGGTTGAGAGAACCTGCGTCCCCAGAGATAAATACATTTATACAAGACTTTCTCTCTTTTTTGGAGTTTGAAATGGAGAGCAGAGGCATAAGACTTGCCTAAGAGGGTAGCATGACTGTTGATTGAGCCATACTAACTGTAAATAGTCATGGTGACATTTTTTAGTGTAACAGATTGCCCCTAAAGTGCGAAGCCTGGAATAGATTAGGGTTTGTAATATCTAGGAAGGGTGAAGTGCTTTATCATTTCAAGGATTATCCCGTGGAGAGCCTGGTCAGAACCTGCAATTTTCAACACAAAATACATGTATAAGATTATATCATCACTGAGGTAGGCATTCCCATACTCAGATCAAAACTTTAACTAACAGACTAACTACTCTGATACAGGAATGATCTTGCAGTACATCACAATCATAGACTTTTGTAGACACAGTATGGACGCAGCCATCTGTTTATGATTAGTCTACTTAGATAATGAATACAAAACTCCTCGCAGCCTGGATGGTGGAAACTAGATCCAGGGTCTTCATTTCTACTTCCCGAATTGGTACGATTCTAGCCATGCGAATAAATGAGTTGATGTCGAACATGGTAGAAACCACTTGATTACCAGTCGATGATGTAAACTGTTAACAAGCGTGAGAGAGACCACCAGTAATGTCAATGGTTCTCAAAGTACCCAGTACAATCCATGAGATGTGAATGAATGAGTTGATGTCGAACATTTCACGGAATCCTTTGATCGAAAGTCAATGATGTAAACTGACGTCAAAGGCGAGAAACCTGCCATTGATGCATGCAGACTTCAAGGTACTGACGATTTCTAAGTCATCTCTCTAGATAATGTGCTGATGTCGATAGAAAGCGACCCGTTGCAGGCAAGCCCGCAACACGAAATCATTGTTCAAGTTGAAGAAATGTTGCTGTAAGGACTGACTCAGGGATGGTCAAATGGATGACAAGTATTTTGCAGATGAAAGTTTTGCTTGCAGACCTCTTGAACACATAACGACACGACAGATGGCTTGGTGACGAATGACTCAAAGTTAATCCCGGAACCCGGTTAAAGACTTTCAAAGTGGTTTGATCAACTGTGAGGTAAAAGATTTCCCAACCCAGGTGAATGAAAAGTGTCGTGTTCAAGAGTGGTAATAAAGTTTCTTTTGAGACAAAAGGTAACAAACAGGTTCATTCTTCTCTCTTTTCCCCCACCATTTCTGGCAAGTACCTCTTTATTTTTAACAAGCTTGAGGAGGATAACATATGCTTGATTATAAGCTCATCCTTCGGATGAGTCCAACCTAGTTTTGATTCGAACCCTAGGAAGGAGTGGTTCGTTCCTGTTTGTAATTGAACAGGTCCTTTACTGTGAAATGTTTAACGAGCCCAGTATAGGAGAAACTCGGTGTTTTTCAATTTTAGAGAGTCTGAAAAACTTAAGAAGACTCCAAGTTGAACTTTTTCGTAGATTTGTGTCCCTCAAGCCCGAAAAGTTATAAAATAATACCTGGGGGAACCGCTTGATCTTGCGACCAAGGAGTACTTTCATAATTAGTGCCACTGACCTGAAAAGTTAAAAGCGATCAAGCACACGTCGTTTTATTTCCGTATCGAGTTTGAAACGACAAAAACCCGGCAATCTTTTCCTGATTTTACGGTCAGAAAAGAGCTATAAGGGGACCGTCTTTTAATTCCGTTTTAACGAGTGTAAAAGAAACGCTCGGCAATCTTTTCATATTTTAGGAGTCAGAAAAGGGCTTAAAAGATGACTCTGATATTTTGGTTCGTGAAAAATGACAATTTTCCCTCTAAATCCCTTTGTCCTGCACAAAAAGCAACACATTACTCATACCTGTTTAAGATAGGCAAAAATACATCGAAAAACATCTTTTCATGGTGAAAAATGAACAAATTCATCCAAAAAACCTATAAAAAGACTTTTTACCATGTCATTTTTACCGTTTTACTGTTGAGGTTGAACAAAGGGCTTTTGGGCAAGAAACTTCCCGTGGTCGCCGCGGAAAATCCGACCGTCAGAATCGAACGCTGTCTCTTCCAGGTATTTTACAACATCCTACTCTTCATTTCTATCTGATTAAAATTGTTTTTTAGGTTTTAGTTTTGTTTTTTGGGAGGGTTTAGGTTTCAAAATGAGCTCCTCGGTGGACGCAGGTTCCCTTCGGGTGACCTGCGTCCCCCGACTTTTTCCTATACAGGAAAATGGTCGGGGACCTAGCCCACCTTCAGGCCAGCTGCGTCCCGACGCCCTGTGTTCCAAACGCGGGGTGCGTCCTCCGTGGAACGTGGAATTTGAAACCCCAATCCTCACAAATAACCAATCAAATTTCCCCAAATTAATTCTAATCATTATTTCTTGGTGTGTAGGGCACTCACCATGTTGGATTGGAGAGAAAGAGAGCACGAAGAGGTTGATGAAGCTGCAATAGAACACCAACCTTCCCTGGATGCCCTAAAAGCATGCGGATTATACAAATACTGGGCCATACCGGGCATGAGGGCTCAGGTAAGATTCTTAGAATGGCTGGTTGAGAGATGGAACGTTCAAGAGAAATGCTTTTACATAGGAGGGCACCAGCTCGAGATAGAGCCCTCGGATGTATACTTTCTCACTGGCTTGCCAAACAGAGGCGAGCAACTCAATCTAGCCGGGACTAGGCCGGGTGGCCAATCCCTTGTTAGTCTCCGGGAAGATTGGTGCACACCTGGTGCACACCATTCGAAAGGCATGGAGATCAAACACATCTCTCTGCGTGAGCTCAAAGTTATAGCGTTCACGGTTACCAGAATTTGCGGCGCAGCCGCTTTACACATTGCTTCTGGGTCCCAAATGCGGATGGCAATTGACTGTTACCAAGGCACCATTTTCAACTGGTGTGATGCTGTGTCGGCTAATGTGAAGAGCCAACTGACTAAGGCAAAGAACGGACGACTGAAAACTTTTGGATATGGGCCTTTAGTCGTGAGCTTTTCCTTAGAGAGAGTTCCGATGCTGATCCCTCAGCAACTCACTGTTGATATCTTGGGTCCTCGGGAGCCAAAGCTGGTACGATGGGTTGCGGTGATGGCCCGGCATCCTGACGAGGGCGCAACAGTTGTTCGATTTTCTGATAGTTACTTTCACTGGTTGGAGGACCAGGTTTTCTCGATCCAGGACTTTCCGTACGCCGGAGTAGATTTTCGACATGATCCGGACATGGTTCTTCCACAAGGAGAACAATGGGATGACAGAGGTACCTTATTTTTCACAAGTTTTCAAATTATGTATTTTTTTGTTTTTATATATATCGTCTCAAAACTGACAGTAAAAATTTTCAAAATGCAGATGTTGGTCCACAGCGCCCAGCCAACCTCCGGCCTTTTGAGAGGAGACACCTAGTTGCACCGGTACCGGCTCCACAGGACGCGGCTGCAGAAGTACTAGCTGAGTTGGAGCATGATCTAGAGCGTCTGATGACAGATATGCCTGAGACTACTATGGATGACATTCCTATCAGGCTTCAGCACTTTGTAGTCGCAGTCCCTGGACCGTTTAGGAGATTTTTGCGTAAGGTAGCCCGTGCAGTGGTGTCGTATAGGGAGCACCACCAGTGATTGACTAGTCACTTTTGTAGACACATGTGACATTTTTGGCTTTTTGTACTTATCATTTTTGCCGATCATAAGGTGTTTTTCAACCTATGATCGAAGACGATGTATATTTTTTGACACACTCCTATCTATATATATATCACTATTACCGGCTTATCTTGTTTAACATATGTGATGAAATGTTTTTAAATTTACTTGCATGATTATCGTAAATGTCTGTCCAACATTCGAGAAGCAATTGCATCTGCTAATGTATTTAAAGACCTTGGAATATGCTGATATTCAATGTAATCAAATTCACGTTCCAAGAGACGCACTCTCAAAAACAACCTTAATAACACAGGATTTCTAATGGCATAAACTCTATTAAGCTGTAATACAACAAGTTCAGAATCTAACCTCACTATCAAACGTCGAATTCCAAATGAAATAGATTCGGATAATAATTCAACCACTGCACTGTATTCTGCAATGTTGTTCGTTGTTTGACCGAGGCTTACCCCATGCATAGAAACTAACTCGTCAGAGGGCGAATAGATAACCCAAGCTGCGGAAGAGATATTCCGTGTACTACGACAAGCACCATCAGCAAATCCAATGTATGTTTGGAGAGGTGTCGACATCTGCAATATCAAGAGTAAAACCAAGATAAGCCAGAATAATGACGAAAAACACACTCTCTAAGCTAAGCACACTGACTAAACTAACAAACACGCTAGCTAGAAAGAAAATCTATCCTATCTAAAAATTTCTCCATACCCACCATTTAAGCATAATACCTCTTTAGGTAAAGTCCATTTCTGGGCTTACCCAAAGAGTCCCCATCAAAATTAACCAGCTCATAAGCCCCTTTTGCTAGCTTTCGCTTTACAATGTAGGGTCCATGCCACATAGGAACGAATTTTCCAGCACCTAGCTTATCGTTAGCTTGATCATATAATAGCACTAGGTCTCCCTCCGAAAAACTTCGAGGGGTTACATTTCTATCATACTGAGCTTTCATTCGTTTCGCGTGAGTCTCGATTGCCAATGTAGCGTCACGTCGAGTCTCATCTAATTTAGCTAAGTACAATAAACGTTTCTCCTCTTCGGAAGTAGCTGGAAGTAATTCGACAGCCATTTGAAGTGATGGGATTTCGCATTCAATGGGTAACACAGCTTCCAAGCCATAAACTAGCTGGAAAGGAGTGAACCCTGTTGAATTTTTCACTGAGGTTCGGTATGCCCATAGCGCTGAAAATAACATGTTGTGCCAATTCGACCGATGAACACCAATGGTTCGTCGGATCATGATAACCAGAACTTTGTTGATAGACTCAACCAAACCGTTGGCTTGCGGATAATAAGGAGTAGAGCTATCGTGGCGCAAACCAAGCTGGCTTGTAAGCTCAGTCATCATGATGTTTCGAAAATGGCTCCCATGGTCAGTAATGATTGCTTGTGGGACACCAAACCTAGTTATGATATGATTGAATACGAAAACTGCAGCTGTTTTGCCGCTTGCGTCGAATGTAGGCATCGCCTCGGCCCATTTAGTAAAATAATCAACCGCGAGGATGATATACGCATGCCCCCCGGCCGAGTGAGGGTTACAAGTAATAAAGTCGATACCCCATTTGGCGAATGGACCAACGGCAATTATAGGGTGGAGAGGAGCAGGTGGAGCGCGCATCTTGCGATCAAACACTTGACAGTTGTGGCATTTCCTGACGGCAATGATACAATCTTTAAACATAGACGGCCAGAAATAGCCAGCGCGCAACACCTTCTGAGCTGTGGCATACCCAGACATATGACCGCCACATGCTCCAGAGTGACAATCATTCAAAACCTTCTCAGCCTCTTCGTGAGTTAAACAACGTCGAAAAACTAAGTCTGCCCCCCGGCGATAAAGTGTATCTCCAATAATTTTGTATTGCTGGGATTGAAACCGAATTTTTCGACGTTCTGCCTTGGAAGCTTCAGGCCGAAAGGTTTGGGTTTGGAGATAGATGATTATATCCCCGTACCACGGATCTAAAGTACTGATAAGAAACAAAGATTCGTCCGCAATGGACTCCTCTGCCACAGTCTCTGTGTCAGCACTCGGGAAATCACACATCAATTCCGCAAAAACTAAGGATTTCTTAGACTTGGACTTCTCGAACTCCAAGTCGAACTCTTGCAGGATAACAATCCATTTAGAGTACTTGCCCCCTAGCAGTTGTTTTGTCAAAATATAAATCATAGGGTTGCAATCCGAAATAACTGTAGTTTTACGGAGAAGAATGTAGTGACGGAAACGCTGGACAGCTTGAACGGCTGCCAGGGCCAATTTCTCCACATGCGAATATTTTAACTCAGTGGGATTTAAGGTCCTACTAAGATAATATATCACATGTTCCGCTCCGAATTCATCTTCTTGAACTAACACCATTCCAATGGTGGAATGCGAAGCTGCGAGGTATAAGAAGTAGTCCTGGTTGTAGTTGGGAGGATGCAACAACGGTGCATGGGTCAACGCGTGTTTAAGTGCATCAAAAGATTGTTGGGCAATCTCGTCCCAAAAGAATTGTGCGTTCTGTTTCAACAACCGTGTAAAACCTTTAGTGACCTCGGCGTAGTTTGGGATGAATCGGCGTAAAAAGTTCGCTTTCCCTTGCAAACTTTGGAGTTGGCGCAAACTCGAAGGAGGAGGCAATTTGATGATAGCCTCGACTTTCGAGGGATCGACGCGAATGCCGGCTTTTGAAACAACAAATCCCAGCAATCGACCTGTTTCTATACAGAAAACACATTTGTGGGGATTCAACCGAATTCGATAATGCCTACACCTCATAAAGATTGCTCGTAGGTGGACAAGGTGATCAGCTCGATGTAAAGAATGAGCAGGCAAATCATCGAGATACGGTTGCACAATGTGCTTGATGTCATGAAATGCATAAGACATCGCCCGTTGAAAAGTGGCCCCGGCATTCTTAAGCCCAAAAGGTAATTTGCAATAAGAAAATGTCCCCATGGACAAATGAATGTCGTTTTTGGTTGGTCGGCAGGTAGAATATTGATTTGATTATAGCCCGAAAAACCATCCATAAAGGAAAACATTTCACTTCCGGCACAATCATCAATAATTTGATCGATATAAGGCGTAGGATAGTTGTCTTTTGGACAAGCTCGATTTATATCCCTATAGTCGATACAGATTCTTATTGTTCCTTGTTTCTTGTTGACTGGAACAATATTCGATACCCAATCCGTTAACGGGATCGGATATATGAAACCTGCTTTCAACAGCTTTTCGACTTCTGCTTTAATCGCAGCCGCTTTTCGAGGGTGAATCTGACGCAACCGTTGCCGGACGGGTTTAGCATCCGGGTAGGTCTTTATTTCATGAACAACAATGGCAGGATCGATTCCCGGCATTTCCTCGTAAGACCAGGCAAACACATCGCGGAATTCTTGGAATAGGGCCTTGTAAGTTTGGATTTCTTCTTCTGTACAAGCGGCACCTATATGAATGTTTTCCTCAATTCCGGGCTTCACTGAAATATCAATGGGAATAGTACGAGAAATATTCCCTAAATTCAACTCTGAATCAGAATGTTTCGTTGGATCCTGAGCGTCTTTGACATATTCAGCGGTAAAGATAGATGAAAAATCATTTTCAAATGCATCATCCTTAGGTAAAAACGAAGATCTGTGATGGAGATCTTCCCATGGTAGATCGTCTACACTTAGGATTTCGCGAAGTTGTTCGTCAGATGACACGACTTCGGGAAACGCTATCCGTTCTAAGGGTGAGGTGAAAAGTGACTCTTCACTGACCACATTCATTTGGTCGACCTCGGTCGAATGAAAGTCGGTAAAAGACATGAGAGCTTCATAAGCAATTTCATATGGACTCAAGGGCATAGCATCACCGAATGAGTCTATCTCAGAGTCAGATGGGACGAACCAAGGATCATCATAAATAATGTTTTCTGATGTAATCATATGAATTGTTGCAAACGAAGGATCTACGCTGAGTGGAGGGAGAGGAAAAGTTCCCAGTAAACCGGAATCTTTAACTAAACCTACACCAACGTCCCTATAAGGGATTGTCGTCTTACCGACATGCTGGATACTCTCTGAAGAGGCTGGGTCGGATGAAAAGTATGTCAGCTGATCAATAGTCACGATCTTACCGTTATGTGGAAACTTGATTATTCTGAAGACCGATGAAACGACCGCTGTCATAGCATATGACCAACTTCGACCCAAAAGAAGGTTGTAGTCTAGAGGGGCATCAACCACTTCCACATCCAGACTAACGGTTTTACCTTCTACCCCTATAGGCAATTCTTGTAGAATACCAAACGGACGGAACCCACGGCCATCAAAGGCCTTAAGGATGGTGGGGGATTGGTTCAACGAAGGAGAACCAAGGGATCTCCAACATTGAATCGACATAATACACGTAGAAGCTCCCTCATCAATCACAGTCCAATGAATAGGCCTGTTTTTTACTATCACTGGAATTTGGAAAGCCATTTGATGGGGGAGATGCGGTGTACTATTTTCTAGATCGAAGATCATTAGATTAGGATCCTGAACATCAACAGCTCCGATAGCCGACAAAAGCAATTTTCGTTGTGCTGGGCATGATTGCAGCATTTCTAATGCCGACATTGCTGAGGGTGAAACAGCTAAGTCCTCAACAATGTTGTAATTCTGGGCCGCTCTCACATGTGGATTGAAAGCAGACCTTCGAAGTACACCCTTGGCGGGCGGTTTAATTACTAAGTCCGGGTTAGGTTTTTCGATCTGTAGTGGATCGGAACCAGGAGCTGAGGTTGATGGATTAGAATGAGAAGATTCTGCTTCCTTACCATCAACAGGATTCTTACTACCATAATCTTGCGATCGAGTCGCAATCCTCACATGAGACATCATCAAAATGGGTTCTTCACTGGCATTCGAAGAAGAACCTATCATCTTATTCTCCTGCTCCGGAAATGGATTTTTTAACACAGCAGGAGTGGGAGAACCTTTGACTATTTTCACAACCTCGGCCCGATGAGGGAAATCTCTCGTAAAATGATCCTCTTCACAAATAAGACAAGGATATCGAGGTTTGCGCTTTTCGTCAGTGGTTTCCGACTTTTCAGTTTTCTCCTTTGGAGCCTTGTCTGCTTTAGCCTTCTTCTTTCCTTTCTTCTTTCCACCGTTTTTTGATTTGGCCGTAGATGACTCTACAGCGTGAATATCGGCGGTAAGTTTAGGAGAAGACTCTCCTGTCGGAGAATCAGGCAAAGTGATAATTGGAGTAGTTGAAGCCTTGGAAGACTTCTTCTTGCTCTTTGTATTCACGATACCAATCATACCATCAACGACATGAGATCCCGAAGGAGCAGCAGCGATTTGATTCGACTTTGGAAGATCCGGAATCTTCTCGTGTAACGTACCCGACTGAGTGTAAACTAAGTCAAGGTATTGTGCCTGAGCAATGACTTGCTCCTCAGTAACTACTCCGGCCTTAGCTACATCTTCAGTAATCTTCGGTAATAATGATTTGACAAACCATTCAGCTAAGATTTGGTTCGGGATAAAAACTTTCACTAGTCTTCTTCGACGTCTCCACTCATGAATGTGATCAGAAATATACGTGGACGTCGATTGTTTTAGTGAAGTTAATAACTCTGTGCCGTTATCGTATCTGACCGGCAACTGAAAGTGAGTTAAGAACGAGGTAGCTAACTGGCTAAAATTGTAAAAAGAGGCCCATGGTAACTCAATGTACCACTTGGCCGCGAGACCAATGAGTGTACGCTGGAAAAGACGTAAGCGGATCGAATCATCCGAGATAGAATTTGAAGCACACCAGAGGTGGTAAGTCATCACGTGATTGGACGGATCCTCTCCAGACTTACCTTCAAACTTGGGTATATCACTGGGCAACTTATTTGGCATTGGCGGCCAGAACTGAAGATATTGAATTGGATCGTTCGTTAGGCGCGTCAAGTCTGGTAAATCCAAAGTTGCGATAAACGGTAACTGCCGGTTAGGATCTCTAAAACTCTGGGTCACAATACCAGCCCCAGGAGGAGGATATCCAGGATAACTAGGAACAGGAGTCGCATTTGGGATATTATATCCCCCTGGAAAACTAGGATTAACCGGACCGTACTGGGGTTGTTGAGGTTGTTGATAAGTGTACCCAGGATACGGTTGATACTGGTAAACCGGTTGTTGGACAGCTTGCCCATGTTGGTACTGTCCCTGGTACGGAGGTTGAACAAATTGAGGTTGAGTAGTGACAACCGTACTTATACCAGGCTGACCTACAGGCATCTGGACCGTGGTTTGAATCGTAGATCCAGACAACGGTAAAGATGTCTGAGGTGTGGTAACAGGGACAGTAGAAACTGGAGCCGTCGATACTCCAGAAGTAAGTATGGTAGATGTAGCGATAGTTGCAGCAGCCGTTTGAGATGGAGTACTAGGTGCAATTGGCGGCTGAGTAACTACCGAAGTTACAGAAGTTTGAACATTTGACTGGACAGGTTGCGGTTGCTGGGTTGGACCAGAAACTACGGGTTGTCCAGCTTGAGGAACCATCTGTATACTTGGCTGCAACACCTGTTGACCCTGTGATGGATCCCACACTAACATTCCAGGGTATTGACCCGTAACAGGTTGAGGATACTGAGATCCATAACCGGATTGAGGGTAGGATTGATAATTGTAAGGTGCAGTTCCCATACTTGGAACATATGACTGACCTTGAGGCGGTTGATAACCTTGACTCGAGTATTGACCTTGAGGTTGATAACCTTGAGGTAAATACTGATACTGGGGTTGACCTTGACCTTGAGGTTGGTACCCTTGAGGTTGATAACCTTGGGGTTGATACCCTTGAGGTTGCCATCCTTGAGGTTGCCATCCTTGAGGTTGATATTGATACTGAGGTTGACCCTGGGGTACATATTGAGGCTGGGGTTGACCTTGAGGCACGTATTGCACCATAGGTACATACTGACTTTGAGGTTTCCCCCCAGACACGATTTGTGTACCTTGAGGTTGCCCCCCAGGCGGTAATTGGCCACCTTCAGGTTGGGAAATGGGAACTGAACCTGACATCATGTAAACGTCTCCTACACCCAATGGTATATTACCACTGTTTCCAGCAAATAACCCATGATCAACGGGTTGAGGAGATGCCCCCGCAAAGGTACCAAAAAGTGATTGATACCCAGTGGGCACAGAAGGACCGTCGTGTAAGAAAGATTCAGGACTTTGAGTAAACACGGACGACTAACCAGACATATTTACA
The DNA here is from genome assembly GCA_031772625.1 of Pinus tabuliformis. Classification (NCBI taxonomy): domain Eukaryota; kingdom Viridiplantae; phylum Streptophyta; class Pinopsida; order Pinales; family Pinaceae; genus Pinus; species Pinus tabuliformis. The sequence goes on from CM062820.1 coordinate 1,544,802,209, forward strand.
GGAGTATAAATACCTCCAGGTGGAAAAGGAGTACGAGGTGTAGAAAAACCTACCCCTGAGTTGTCTAAAAAATTGGTTAACGCAAGGTACCAAGAAGTACTTCTAGGAGGACTGTAAAACATGGATTCACGCTCCCTTAGATCAATAGTAAGTTGACCTTCAAGGTTAGAGACACCTATATCCTCCTCTGGAGCAAGTTCTTCTATAGCAATCAAACCAGTAGGAAGATTTTCGGTGATAATTCTTTCTATTCTCGGTGAATCTGGAACACTAGAATTCGGAGTAACAGGTTCAGATATTTAAGGTTCTTCGCCTGTATCACTAGCAGATGAAAAACTACCAATAAGTTCAGAAACTGAAACAGCTTTGGGATTATAACCTGTCTCTAAACTTTGGTAATCTGGATGGACTACCAAGGAAGATTCTCCTTCTTCAGGTGAACCTACTCTACTGTCACTAGGAGGAGTTACAAGGACCTTTAACCCTTCGTACTGACCCAGAATGTCTTCAGGAGATTCACCCCGCGATTTACGGAGTTTTCTTAACAAATCTATTCCGGTAACAATCTCAGGAGACTTGCCCCGAAGTCTACGGGACTGTCTCGGTAATTCCGCCACAGCTAAAAACTTTTAACTACTACACACGAAAACAAAGTAAAATTTCAAATCAAACCACCTAAAGTCTCTAAAGAACCAAACAAATTTGAATCACACGCCTAAAGAATCTAGGGCGTCAAACCAAACACAAACAGTAGTCTTCCGGACCAAAAGCGCCAGTTGGTGATGAAGCCCAACCTCACTGGATTCAGTACAGAAATGGCGGGTGGAACAGTTACCCCGGCAACCTGCTTAATGAATAGACTGGACCAAGTTCCTCCACTTTAACCGTCTCGAGTGAAGTGAACCCCCCAGAAAATCCGAGTATAACCGACGTCTGCTCCAGGTACAGTGGGACCTTCCCTCCACCGTCACCTCGGTAGAATCCTAAAGATAATGGCCACTAAGGTTACCAACCGCAACAAATGCACCTGGGGGAACAGTCTAAAATCCGACAGCACGCAAGGGCAGAGTAGCAAGCTCAATCCCCTTGCCGGCTCCTTGACAATAATCCAAGGTTTACCGACAAGTGACCCCTAGCTCCTCGACAATGGTTAATCCGAGGTTTACCGTTTGTAATACGTGCATGTCTGGCGTCGTTCCCAACGAGGGGGGAATGATCCCCTCACTGGTTCGGACACGAGCTCGTGCTTCTCCTTTAAGAGGAGCTTTCCCAGAGTACAAATGAGACAATTGGATTTAATCTATCACAAGATAAGCTACTTGTTTGGTTTTGTTGTCTTGGAGAGTTAATTACTCACCTACTCCAAGACACTAGCCTGATCTAAATTGGTGCTTCAGAGCCCTAGTAAATAAAAGTTACTATTTCGATTTTACTTTAAGCGTTACTTTTATGGTTGTTCTTTAAAGTCACAAGGTAGTGGAAGTGAAACCAATGGTGTGTAGACTCGACTCCAACCACTACAAAGATGCACCTAAGATGATTTACTCTACTTTTCCTTTTTCAATGAAATTCTTAACTAAGAGAGTTGAGAGAATGCAAATTTTAGAGAGAACAACTTTCTTAATAAAGACAATCAAAGAAACAATTCTCTTTTTCTTTTCAAGCACACAAACATGACCACTCTTTACTTGCACGAAAAACTCGTTTTCTTTCAAAACTTTCAAAGCTACTTGAAACAAAACTTTTCAAAGGAGATATTTTTGTATTTTCTCTTTTTAATAAAGCATATAAACCTATCTTAACACAAAACAATCTCAAAAGCTACAAAAGCTATGAAAACTTGACTCGCAAGCAAATCAAAAGAGAAATTACTCTAAACAAACCTAACAAGGCAAAAGCTCACAAAGATGATTCTAGGTTGTTTTACTTGATCAAAATCAAATCAAGGACTAGCTAATGCAGAATCAAAAGACTAGTCAAAACAAAACTCAAATCTTTTTGTTCTTTTTGTAAAATGGAATTCAAGACTTAAACAACAAGCACTTCGAAATTGGCCCAAAAGACAACTCAATGGTAAGTTGCTCTCACAGGTAGACTTTATGACAGGTCTGACTTCTTAGAATGCTGACAAAACCAGAGAGATCTAAGGCTTGACAACTTCTACCGCCAAAGTCACTACAAGACCTACTCAAAAATCAAACCCTAGGGCTTATACTTCGATGAAATCCACTAAAACACTCAATGCTATAGAAACAAGTTCAGGTGAAGATCTTTGACAAGGGACTAATGAATCTGGGCAGTAAAAACTAAGAAAAAATAAAATCTAAGAGTAAAAAGGCAAAAAATGGAGTTTTCTCAACTTTTAGCAGGGGGACGCAGGCGACCCGTTAGAACAGGTGCGGGCCCGCTCTGTGCACACAGCAACAGTGCGTCCAGGGACGCACTGTGTAGCACTTAGAGGGTGCGTCCTACTGAAAAACTCAAGAAAAACTAAAAGGATTCTAACTCTAAGCTAACCCACCCAAAGACAAAGTCACAGAGCCAAAAACCAGAAAAATAAACTAATTTTCTCAGAGCAAAGTTCATACAAAGGAAAAGACTTTTCACATTAATGGATTCCCCAGTATGGTCGCCAATTTGTCAGGCGGAAAGAGTCGATTGTGCGGACACAACCAACCTCCCTAGGAGCCTAAGACTCTCTAGTGACAAACAAGACAAATAAGATCTATCCTTCTCTAAACATGCATTATGATATGAGATATCAAGTGTTTCGTTCTTACCTTTGTCCAAACGCTGTTGTAGAAGTCCAAGCTTTGTTGATCTGGATGAGCTCCTCCTTTTCTCCAAAACCTGTAATCACCAACAGTCAAACAATTAAATAGCACCTGATTATAACATAAAACAAAGCATATTCAACATGTAGACCAAGGAGTACATGAAATAACTCATAAACAACAAGTTATTGAGAAGAATGGACTCATTTTCATTAATAGGTAACAAAAAGAACAAATACAACCTGAGCCTTGGTGTTGTGCAAGTCCTTCCCAGGGTCCGTCAAGAGTTCTCCTTTACTTTGACAAAGCACACCCACTTCCAAATAGAACAAGCAAAGATGGCAATCTCTCCTCACAAGCTTCTAAATGGGAGTCCTAATTCCTGCAGCATTTACCCTTAGAAAATGTATAGCTTCAACCTCTCCTCCTTCTAGCCCAATGCCTGTATTTATAGTGCTCAAGAGGAGGTTAATCAGGTCCACCATCAATGGGATAATCCCCTCTTTGGGTGGGATAGCTCCCTTATTGATGGGATAAGTTCCTCTTTGATAGGAGTGCATGAACCATCTGGAGGCGCCCAATACACGTCGAACAACCTTCTAGAATGCTCTAGAAATGACCACAAGTAACTTTTTAAAGATGAAACTTGCGCATTCTAACCTTTACAGGGGGACGCACCTATCCCTTTACATACAGAGCGTCTTTGGACGCAGCTTTTGTGAACATTGGGAGCGTCCCCGCAGGTAAGGTTGAGAGAACCTGCGTCCCCAGAGATAAATACATTTATACAAGACTTTCTCTCTTTTTTGGAGTTTGACATGGAGAGCAGAGGCATAAGACTTGCCTAAGAGGGTAGCATGACTGTTGATTGAGCCATACTAACTGTAAATAGTCATGGTGACATTTTTTAGTGTAACAGGGTATCAAGGATTCTGAGCTGCATTTTGTACTCAAATATCGTGGTTGCCTACGCAGGTACATCTAGGATGAGATGGATTTCTTGAACATCTCCTCACTCGACACAACATACCGATACGCCATCAAGATCGAGCAGAAGTTTAAACCCTGAGTCAGAACCCGACAAGGGGAATGACAAAGGGAAGCAAATCATTGACGCAGAGCCCAGCGTCATTGTTGTGACTGCCAAGATCCAGAAGAATGAGCTCGAAGATCCAAAGGAGGGGGAGTGCCTTTTCCACTCACAAATGTGGGTGAAGGGTTCGTCATTGCAATTCATTGTTGATAGTGGGAGCCAAAAGAACCTCATTTCAACAAAGGTCATGAAGCGACTGGGACTACCAACCATACCACACCAGCAACCATACAACATCGGGTGGATTCACCAAGGACGATATCTCCGAGTCTGCCAGCAGTGTCGCCTTCCCTACAGCATCAAGCCCTTTACAGATGAGGTATTGTGTGATGTTGCACCTCTTGATGTTTGTGATGTACTATTAGGCCAACCATACTTATGGAGGCAACATGTTGTGTATGATTCAAGGCCTCGCTCTGTTATTATTTCTTTGGGTAATTCATTATAGAGGATACCGAAGGTAGCCCCACCTACCACCACCTCTTTGATCATTGCTAACAAATGTAGCAAGCTCATCTCCCAAACTAGGAAATTCATCTTCTGTCTGCTTCACTCCCAAAGTAAGGGGAAGATCGTCGCCACATCCATGACCCCCACGAAGGGTTCCTCCACGTAGCAGCAACAACAGAGGGATATGGTCATGAAAGAAGATGGGAACATCTTCTCCACACCCACAGGGGTACCGTTTCACTGTCAGGTCAAGCACTCATTTGGTTTGACTCCAAGATCACCTATATCGAACGGGTTGATATATCACCACTCCATTCTGGAAATTTCCAAGTACAAGCATTGACATGATCAGTGTCAGGTACCACACAAGTTTCAAGTGGGCGACAAATTCTGGTTGCATCTATAGAAAGAACACCTTACAAGAGCCTGTTAGCCTCCTATACCAATAGGTTCTCATCTCTCATGATTGACAATGGAAGTTCCAAAAATGTATACCTTCCATGCTATTAAGGTTCCATTTTTGTGAAAGAAACAGACAGTTTAAAAAAAAAAAAATGAAAAGAGGGTATGCCTTAAAAGAAAAATCAAAGGGCAAGAAAAGGAATTGGTCAATGAAAAAATAAAAGAAATGAACCCCAAAAAAAGACCATGAAAGTGGCTAGTCCAAATTGCCACTACTGTTTTGATGGGTGGTCCAACAGCTCAAGCTGGGCCTCACCATATTTTAAATTGCATGTTGTAGACTAGAAAGGAAGTACCTATTCAAACAGCTCAAGCTTGACAGATGACTAGGTTGATAGAGAAAGAAAGGAGCCCAACTGCTTAATCTGGGCCCTTGGAAGCCATAAGGGTAGAATTAGATAGGAGGGCAACAAAAAGAAAAGAGAATTGTCAGGGTTTGCAAGACCAAGTGCACCCATACAAAGTGAAAAAAAAAAATGTTAGGCATAATAGGCAGTTGAAGGTTGCAGAAAACAAAATCCAAGCACATCACTTGGAGCAAATCAAAGTAGACATCAGCAGGAAAGACAAGAGCAGGGGCCTAGGTGGCAAAGTGCCAAATCATCACTAACTTCCCTAATCCCCTTCAGAATTTCTCACTAACTCCCCATGAGCACTGCAGGATCTACCTGTCCAGTCCTCCTTATACTCTTCATTTGTACAAATTTGATGTCATAAATGACTTCTTTCTTTGAAAAGAAGCCACATTTCTTGTGTAAAATTTCTTTTCATTTTGATCTACTTCCTAACTAAGTTTGATTCCTGCAAAGCTTAGTAACTACCACTTCTCATTCTCATTCCCCCCCAGTACTAACTACTAACTGTATTTACATTAAATCCCCTATGTTTCCCTTTCCCCTACTATTATAACACCATGGTGTATAAAACCCCAAGCACTGTATAAATATCCCCCTTTTAGCACTATAGCTAAATAAGTTTATCTAAGGGAGACATTAGTCCACCAGGTACTAGGGTCAACCCTGCTTTGGGATTACTCTAACCTCTGGTAAGAGTAATAACCTTCACTTAACCCTCATTTCCCATTTTTTCCTAAAGAACTTCATGAAAAACCCCTTCCCCTCTGCTTGAGCCTAACTCTAACCCTTTGTTCCCCCGACAGATTAATATAAAACCCACAAAAAACCCCAAAACCCAAAGTTCCGTGCCACAAATATTAAACTGAATATTTTATTCTACGGGCGGGTCCCCCCAACATGCACAACCGGTCGGGGCACCCGCCAGCCGTTCATCATCCCCCGCCCCCGATCCAACGGTGGGCGGGCATTTTCAAATCTGAACCCGTCTCCCTTTAACGTCCGGGGAGAGGGCGGTATTGGTGCTCGTACACAGGACACGTGGCGATCAGCGGGGTTGTTCGGAGCCCCCCTCCCCGATACCGCCTTCGCCCAAAGGTGGTGCGGGGAGACCGCTTACCACCTCCCCGTTACCACCTCCCTTGCTACGTCATCTACACGTCACCATGACGTCGTACTACCTCCGCCCCCGCACCTCGTGGCCCTCCACGTAGCCCTGCCACTGTTCTCCGCCCGCCACCGTGTCTGGCCACGCTGGCCTCCAGCTCAGCATCCACGTCGCCCCATACCCCGGGCCCGCCATGATGTCATACTGACGTCATCGGCGGAAAAGCGCCAATGACCCTTTTTGGCCGAATTCGTCGTTAAAAATCGCGGTTTTGGCCGTTTTATGTCATTTTCGAGCGAAAAAGTCGCCTCCGAACCTCCAAATTCGAATTTGCAACCGCCAGAACTCATCAAATCAGCTACCTTGAGCCTTCATGGTTCGGCCCGCAGGCTTTCCAAGCTATTTTATCCAGGTATTCACCATAATTCTTGTGTTTTGCCCATGCATGCCATTTCTCTGCAAGTTCACCATTAAAGCACTTGTCCAATTCCATATTAAACACTGTCTGCTACTTAAATTTGAGCTAAAGTAACCTGCATTGCCCCAGCACCATAATTTGATATTGAAACGATCAATTCACGGACCAAAATTGTAAATTTGTCCTCGAGCTGCCCGGCATTGTTCCCTTTTGCCGGGTGTATACCCACAGCTGCAATTTCACCAAATTGAATCTTACATACCCTCTGCAATTCATCCTGATCAATTCACAATCCCTGTGAATTTAGCCAAGCAAGGCAGAGACAGTCCTGCATAGCCTGCTCATTCTACTGTGAAGAAAATCTCTATCACTGGCTATATTCAGTCTATCACTTGAACTTTGAAGAGCCCTGCAAACCATTTCACTCACCTTGTTCAAGTTCAGACTACATAATGGCTGCTCCTGCACCCACAGCCCTCAGTGTTGCTCCTATAAATGCACCAAATAAATACCTGGAGTCCTTGCCTCTTGCTGACAGGGACTACCTTATCCAAGACTGTGTGACTGATAGGGACCATTTGCAGACCTTCAGGCAATTGAGATATGACTACCTGAATGGAAAGGATACATATGGGATATGGGAGTCAAATCTGCCATACTACTATCTCCCCTCTATCAACATTTTTCCAGAGGTAATTCGCCTATGTGCTGAAAATTATGATGTGCAGCACAGAGCTATTAAGTCTCCATCTGGGAGCATTCTCTTTCACATTAATGTTGAATCCATCAACCAGATGCTTAACTTTAATCAAACTGAGCTGTTGTTCCCCTTCTCCATGAATTATCTGCTGGACATTGGTGCCAAGATGACCAGTGAGGATATTCAGAAAATCACCAAGACATTTATGAGGCCTGACTGCCAGCCTGCAGGGCCACCTCCCTACTTGGATGTCTATTTTACTGATGTAGGCAGACTTCTGTTGGACATGATCGCTTATGTGCTGGGATACAGAACCAGTGAGCATGTGGATGAAACAATGCTGGTATTTTTGGCTGCTTATAGCCCAGGCCAACCCCCTGCCCGCAAATATAACTTTGCTAAGTTCATAGCTAACAAGATTCATGATCAGTTGTGCAAAGTAGACAGACAGGGCATCTTCAAGTATTCATCTTATATCTATCACCTTTTCATGTACTATCAGTCTGAGGCCTTTCCATGCTACATTAAAAAGCTGGATTCTAAAGGGGAAAGAAGATCTGTTATCTTCTGGACATCTGTCTTCCATCAAGTGCAAAAGTCACCATATTCATATTGTGAATTTATTGATCAGTTTGTTTACCCAATCTCTTGTTTATTAATGAGGTCCCCTCCTCCCAGAATATCATTTGATATACAGAAGGTCCTGCAGCTCTCCAAGAATTACAAAATAGGTGATTGGTACCTATATGAAGATCATACAGTCATCAGAGTCTATGGCTGTGAGCTCTGTCCATACAGGCTCCCAAAATATGTGCCCATGAGGCTATTTGCCTTGGAGTATTATAGGCAGCTAATTCACTCTGACCTCACTCACTTTCACAGCTCCAAAAAGAAAGCCCATCTCAAGTTCAAGCACCACCTGGGCCCATTCATAATGAATAAAAAAGAGGGATGGCAAGATGCTGAGCTAATCCTTAAAGATAAGTACATGCTCTCTAAAAGCTTCTGTTGCGTCCCCTATGACCCTGAAGGCTTCATCACTGCTAGGAGAGTCAAGTACAGACTGCTAGGCTATGAGCATTGCAAGTACCCGCATATTGAAAAGTATGCCAATCAGCAAGAGTGGTTGCAAGACACCTTAATTGAAAAATTAACTGAAGAAGAGATAATGCTAAAGAATGTCAAGGATTTGGAAAAGACTCTTGACTTGGATTGTGTGCAGCAGGTACCCTTCAAACGACCGTAGCCAGTAGGAGAAGGTACCTCGGCCTCAGCAGCTGCACCAACCACACAGAGATCTTCCACAGCAGCATCAGGTACAGACAAGGGTAAAGGAATAATGGGTGTTGAAGAGCAAACAGTGAAAGAATAGCCTGCCCCCTCAATAGGGCAGCAACAAGAGCACACCCCTCCTCCACAAACTGAGCCACCAGTAGCACCAATTTTGCAGACCCCAGCACATGAGGAGAGGGGTATGAAAAGAGATAGAGAAGAGTCCACTCCTGCTAGTGGATCCTCCCAACAACCCCAGGCCAATAGACAAAGGGTTGATTCTCCAGAGATAGAAGGAATCAGTGAAGAAGTCCTTGACAGTTCAAGGAAAGATGGAGAAGGCAGCCAACATACAGGTACAAGCTCCTTTCAGCAGGAGTAGGGAGTGCAGCTTGGTTTGGAGGTGTCATCCTCCACTCAGCAGAGCAAGAAGCCTAAAAGCACTAAGGCTTCTTTCAAGCAAATAAAGGCACAAAATGACTTGCTGAGGGTAGAAGTCTATAAACAGTTTCTAAATGCAACACCAGCCCAGAAAGAAAGGCTAATGTCTGTATATGACATTCAAGAGGAGAAAATAATCCTCAGTCATTTCAAGCCTAAAGCGCCGCAGCCTAAATCAGCTGTGGATTATGTGAAGACAAGGGTGGAGGTCATGGCCAAAGACATCCATCCCATGGACCAAATAGAACTCCACAAGCAGACTGGAGAGATGGTCTATGCCACCTTGGTGGACAGGGCATCCATGGCCCATGAATTAAAAGAATCATTGAAAAATACCAACATTCAATTGGATTTTGAGAGAATGTCCTCCATGGCCAAGGACAACAGAATAAAATCGATGGAGGACATCATCATTGACTTAGGACATGATCCTAAGGATCCAAAGGGCGTAAGGGCCCTCCTCAAGAAAAAAGAAGATGACCTCAATGCACTAAAAAAGAGGTTAAAGCTGCTACCCACAGAGCACCCTCAAACAGCAGAGTTACAAAAAGAAACACAGGTCGATGAGCAACTGGACCTTATAATGCAGCTCAACCAAAAGGTACTTGATTTGGAGAAGGAACTTGAAGGGGCATTACAAGATAAGCAGGGAGAATCTACATCCCAAGCTCCTCCAACCACTTCAACCACTGCAACAACTACAGAGGCAGCAGTAGCCCCTGTAACAACAACACCAACAACAGAAGCAGCAAAAACAACAGCTCCAAACTCCAGCACAAGCATGGAAGAACTGACCAAGGCTATTAAAGAAATGGAGCTCCAGGCAAATGAGATAAAGAAGGCCAAGGAAAAGTTGGCAGAACTAGATGCCAAATATGATAAATCAAAAATAACTGTGGCAGAACAAGGTAGAGAAATAAAGGCCTTGAAAGAAAAAAAAAAGACTTTGGAGAAGGAGCTCAAGCTAGAGACTGCTATGGCAGAAATCAAAAGAATTTTGTGGGCCCGCATTGACCAATCCATCACCAAGCAATGGAAATCAATTAAGACTGTGCATGAGCAGATGGATTTGATTGGCCAAGCACAGACAGAGATTCAAAGGGCTAGAATAGTGCTGGGAAATAGGTCGGAGCTGGCCAATAGATTGATAGATTTTTGAACAGGCAGACAAAGGAAGAACTGGCGGCCATCAATATTGTCAACAGAACAGAGGTTGTCCTTACAGTTAAAAAGGTACTCACTCTCAGAAATTATGTACAAACTGTGGAGAGGAAGTGCTATGAAATTCAGGCTGAGGTGGATGAGTACAAAGCCAAAATGGGAGCGTTGCAAGCCAAGGGACTGCCTAGCCTACTAAACAGCATGGGAAGACTGCTCCCCCGTGAGCAATATGCAAACAGGATGTCCACCTTTGTGGAAAATCAAATTACTACAGCTGGCAGTACTTCGGAAGAGGCAGGGCCTCCAACAGGGCAGAGTCTTCTACAGAAACTTGAGAATATATTTTTTATTGAAAATGAAATCCACCACCTTTTTGAGACTCCTCCAAATTTTTACAGATATACTGAAGCAGATGAGACTTTGGTGAAGATCCGAAGACACCAAATGCCCAAGGAGGATTGGTGGCAAGCAATGCTTCAAATTTTGCCACATTAACTTCAGATGTTCCATCCCAGTCAGCTACAGCTCAGCAAAAGTCAAATATCATTAAAGGCAGTTGAAAGATGACTCAACAAAAGACAACGGCAGCAAGCAAAGAATAAGATATACGCGCTTTTTTGGACAGCGTATCCTCAACCGACTCCAACAGGCCACAAAGTCAATATCTTCTGACCATTTTGGACAGCTAAGGCACTGAAGAGTTACTACAGCATTTACTCCCTCAGCTACAACACTCCAGGAGTTGGCATGACATTAATGAAGCATTTACTCTTCAGCTAGATATTTTCTTATGTAAATTATGTATATATACCTCCCTTAGCAACGTATGAGGGGTTGGTGATTTTCACTCTGAGGCAAATGTATTGTATACTTTCAGATTATCTAATGCAAAGGGCTGGACCAACTCAGTGATTTCCTGAATGTTTGATGTCTTGCTGATACCATGCATGTTGTTACAGAATTCTTGTGCTGTCTGATGGAATAATAAGTTTTTCTCAATCTCTGTTTTGTCTTCTTATGTTATTAAATCATGTTCATGTTTCACTGATCTAGCAGTAGAGAAAAGGGATAGTGCAGGATATGTTTGGTTACACCTTGTGCTCAATCTTTATTGCTGTAAATGTTTACTTCAGAATTAATTATGGACATGAATTCTTAATTTCTCATGTTTTCATCAATTCTATAAAAATGAATGTTATCTAGAAATTCTTCACTGCTTCTAAATAATATTCTCACTTTTCTCCATATCAGTTTATTGGAAGATTCTTAATTGCCTTTCATAAACTGGATACATCACATTCAATCACAATTTCAAAGCGTTGTTTCTCAGACACTTATCTAGCTCTGCAGCATCACTACTGTATCAACACAGCACACCAAACAACTAAAGGACCACTGACTCCATGCCCAATGGCCTAGAACACTCTAGTGAGCACATATATATCTTGACTGAAATCATCATCCAACAAATTTCAAAAAACAAACCTTGAGCATCATAGCTAGCCTAAAATACTACACAAACAAAGCTAAAACATAAAGAGAGAGCCCTCTCTGGCCATAGGTAGGCTAGAACCTATGACCCAAATATTGGTTAGTGGTTACCTCGGCCGTATTCCCTTGGGAGTCAAAGGGAACAACCTGAGTGTTAACATAATTGGCGACTCCACTGGGGAAGAGCGTATTTTTCAACTACTGTTTGTCTCTAGACAGTGGTTCCAAAAGCTTGAGCAGTCCCTTAAAATTAGTTCTAAAAATATCCTCAAAAAACCAAAAAGAAGTTCTGAAGCTGGCTCCTAAGAAGAAAACTAGGCATACCAGGTCAAATCCTGACCCAAATCCTCCTCCTGTTTTCGAAAACCCCAATTTGATCGATAAAACTCATAAGAGCCAAAAAGAACTAGAGCAATCTCCTGAATCTAGCCCTGAGGCAGTTCAGCATAGTTTTATTCCCACCCCTTCCAAGCCAACCGTCCACCTTCATACAGCTCATTCTTCCCCCTCTTCATCATCCACTTCACAAAACGTATTGTCAACACCTAACACACAAACTGCTATTGTTGTCCCTGTTTTTCCAGTTGTCCCACTTATCCCACCCAATATGGCTAATAGTTACGCACCCCTTCAGTTGCCTAACAATCTTGGGGCTATGCCTTAGGATTACCAAGGCAAAATAACTTATTTTGATGGAACCAGTACACACACTGCCTTACAGCATACTAAGAAAATGCAAGACTACTTCGAGAACTATGAGATAGATGATGATGATGTAAGGATGAAAATCTTTGTCCAAAGTCTGACAGGTGAAGTGAGAACATGGTTCAGGGCCCTGACCCCAAATTCAATAGCTGATTCGGGTGCCCTTTATCAGTCCTTTTTAAACCGATGGGAAAAGAAAAAGGATCCCCTGCACATTCTATATGAATATGACACCATAAAAAGAGGCCCTCAAGAAACTGTCCTAGACTATTGTACTAGATTTAACACCATTTACAATGCCATTCCTCAAAATCTTAGACCCCCACCTGATTTAGCGTTGATTAAATTCCCTGATGGCCTTGATGCTGATATGGCATATCAGCTAAGAGAAAGAACCGCTGAAACTCTAACAGACATGCAAAACATAGCTGTGAGTGTAGAGGCAAATCTGATTGCAAAAAGAAACTGGGCAAGAACTGAACGGAGAACTACTTTCAAAGAAGAACCCTCATCCTTCGAGCAAAAGCTAGATGCAATCATTAAGGGAATGGACAGACTTGGAGATAGGGTGGAAACCATAGAAAGAAAATCATCATGGGAAGGGCAAACAAGTAATATAAGAAACACAAACTTCAGAAAGAATCAAAATCCCAATGTTGGAAGGACTGATCCTGACCAGCATGTCAGACCTCCTTTTCAAGAGAATTATGCTGAGGCTTCAACATCTAGTGAGCCTAGTGAAGACCCTCACATCAATCTAATGGGTTTGGATGGTGAAAATCAAGTCTTTTTGACACAAGAAGACCAAGAGGTTTACAATGAAAATCAATTCCATACTAAGTCAGGAGAATCTTTCGACTTTAAAGAAGGATATGATGCAGCTGTGTATGAGGTGCACAAATAGTACAAACTAAGGAGTAGAACAATAGAGGTACCTACACCCCCCAAACCAAAGGACAATAAACAATAAAAAAGGATCAATGAAATTACTACTCCCCCCGAATCAGCTGACAACTTAAAATCACCAACCACAGAAGTAACTGTGGAGGACATTTCACAACAACAGTCCTCTCAAAATCAGCCAAGTTTGCCCCATCAATCAAAGATAAAGGCAGATACTCCCATAGGAAACAAACAGGGCACCAGTCTTATTCAAAATGCGCCCAATGACGAACAGAAGACCCCTGATAATTCAGCCGAGAAGGAAAAATCCGCAGCACTAAATGCCAAAATTCAAATAGAAAAACCTTTCAACTTGGAAACAGAAATTAGTAAGCTAAAAATATCAGTGCCTCTTTCAGAATTCGCCAAACATGAAATTTATAGACAGCAGATCAATAGATCACTCCAAATATCAGACAATAAAGATGTTGTGAACGTTCTAGATGACCAACCAGAGTTGCTGTTCAGACCTGAGGTTAATGGAAAAACAGAGAATGGAGGGATACCACCCTTTTATGTCAGCCTGAATATTCATGACAAGATCCTACATAATGCAATGTTTGACTCTGGGGCCTCACACAACTTAATGCCCAAATCTGTAATGGAAAAACTTGACTTAGACATCACAAGACCCTACAAGGATCTATTTTCATTCGATTCAAGCCAAGTCAGATGTTTAGGCCTGATCAAAGACTTATGTGTCTCCCTAGTCCAATATCCAACCAAAACTATCTTGATGGATGTAGTGGTAGCTGACATACCCCCTAAGTATGGCATGCTCCTGTCCAGATCCTGGGGGGCCAAACTTCAAGGATCTCTGCAATTGGACATGTCTTATGCAACTATTTCAGTCTTTGGTCAGCCAAAGAGATTGTACCGGGAAACTCTGATGAAATATGTGGTAAGCAGTCAAGATAAGCCCCAAAACTTTCCAATCTATTCCATACACTCAGACATGGATTCATTCATTCTCTACAATGCTGACATATGTCACAAAGCTTATTCTGAACTTTTAATGACAGTAGAGACCAAGGAATCAGATGAACAATCCTCCTGCAAAGACCAAGGGACCATGGTGATGGCTGTTAACAAGATAGAAGGAAATGATGTGCCCAACAACTTGCAAAAAACAAATCTGCCCATCATCCAAGTCACTAAAAATTTTAATCCGGATCTTGATCATGAAACTTTATGGTATCTAGAATTTGATGGCTCTGTAAACAAGCTAGGAGCTGGGGTAGGAGTATGGATCCACAATATGCACAATGACCAAGCTGAGGGCCATGCATACAGACTAAACTTCCGATGCACAAACAACATGGCTGAATATGAAGCCCTTCTGTTAGGACTGAAACTCCTAAAAAATCTAGGTGCAACCAAAATCTCAATTTTAGGAGATTCAGACTTAGTCATACAGCAAATAAAAGGAAATTTCACCACAAATGATCTAAGGTTGAGATCATACAAGGGGGCAGCTACTCAAATACTTGACAGCTTCTCACAAGCACAATTGACTAAGATTTCCAGAGAACTTAACCTACATGCTCACAGCTTGGCAACTTTTGCCAGCACTTGTAAATTACCTTTCAAAAACAATCATACATTCACAGCTGAAATCAAACACAGAACTTCAGTCCTGGATAACATCAAGAATTGGCAAGTCTTTGACAGTAACAAATAGATTAAAAACTTCCTCACTTTAAACGAAGAATTTTCGGGCATGAACATTAACACTAGTACCAGAGAGGATCAACCACAACTATGCACAGTTACACAGAACATGTCAGCTGAAACAGCAGATCTGGTTATACATCCGACCACCTTTGACAGTGAAACTATACGACAGTTGAAACAATCAGAAAACGCAGAGGAAATGGCTGGAGCAGAAGATGAGGTAATTGAGCTAAAGGATAATTTTCTGCCCATAGGTCTAACCCCTTTGGAGGATCTATTTGACTCAAATGATATCTCAAGAAAACCAAAAATCCAACCACTCAATGCTGAAATAGAGGATTGCAACATTGGGACCCATGAACATCCCAAAATGGTCAAATTATCCAAAGCATTACCTCCTGAACAGAAGCTGAAATATATTGAGTTATTTAAAGAATTTCAAGATATCTTTGCTTGGAGCTATGAGGACCTTAAGTCTTATGACACATCAGTCATCCAGCACACAATACCGTTAAAAGAAAATCAGAAGCCTTTTAAACAGAAACTCAGGAGAATCAATCCAGTCCTCCTCCCCCTCATTGAAAAGGAAGTCAAACGTATGTATGAAGCAGGGATCATTGCCCCAATCAGATTCTCAGACTGGATTTCAAATTTGGTGCCCACAAGAAAGAAAACAGGAGAAATCAGATTGTGTGTTGACCTTAGGAATCTCAACAAAGTGTCTCTCAAGGACCATTATCCTTTACCAAAAATGGATCATATCTTGCAAAGGGTGGTGGGAGCCTCAAGGATCTCCTTACTAGACGGCTTCTCAGGATTCAATCAGATCCTAGTACACCCGGATGACTAAGATAAAACTTCCTTCACAACACCTTGGGGAACATTCAAATATGTTAAGATGCCTTTCGGACTTAAAAATGTAGGGGCTACATTCCAAAGAGCAATGGATATTGCCTTTTCCAAGGAACTCCATGATTTTCTAGTTGTCTACCTTGATGATCTCACTGCTTTTTCAAAATCAGATCAAGAACACTTAGAACACTTGAGGCAGGCTTTCACAATTTGTAGAAAATATGGCATATTTTTGAACCCAAAGAAATCACTGTTTGGATTGGAGGAAGGCAAACTCCTGGGGCATATAATCTCAAAGGATGGTATCAGGATTGATCCTGACAGAATTCAAGCTATCCTACAAGTACCACATCCAAGAAACATCAAAGAATTACAAAGTTTTCTGGGGAAGATCAATTTCTTGAGGAGATTCATTCCCAATCTGGCTGAACTCATTAGACTGCTAAACAATATGCTGAAAAAGGATTCCAAGGTCAAATGGACTATGGAAGCTAAACAAGCCTTTGAGGATATCAAAAGAGCATTGACAAACACACCAATTCTAACAAGCCCTAGATTTGATCAAGATTTTATCATATTCTCTTTTGCTTCTGAGCATACAATTGCTCCTGTTTTGCTACAAAAGGATGATCAAGGCTGTGAGAAACCCATTGCATTCTTCAGCAGAGCACTTAGGATGCTCCCCTGAAATATCAGATCATGGAAAAACAAGCTTATGCATTGGTAAAAGCCATCAAGGATTTCAGAATCTACATCTTGTACTCTCATATAATTGCCTATGTTCCTAATGCAGTCGTCAAAGATATTCTAACCCAAGAGGGCCTTGAAGGCAAGAGAGGCAAATGGATTGCTAACATCCTAGAATATGACATTGAGATCAAACCAACCAAACTGATAAAAGGCCAAGGCCTAGCCAAATTAATGACTGAAACCAATTTCCAAGCCCTTGACATTAATGAACTAGACAATGAACAGGAGATGGCGACTCCACAGATCAACCAAGCCTTTATGCAATCCCCATGGTATGCTGATATGTGTTTTGTATTACTAAACCTACAAGCTCCTCCAGGGTTGTCCAGAACTAAGAAAAGATTCTTGAAAATAAAAGCATCACAGTTTTGTGTTATTGACAATGTTTTGTTTTGGAGAAATCATGAGGGAATATTACTCAATTGCTTAACCTTAGAAGAAACTGACAATGTCCTCAAAGAATTTCATGCAGGTGACTGTGGAGGACATTTGTACTGGAAGTCCACAGCTGATAAAATCCTGAGGGCTGGATTTTATTGGCCCTCCTTGTTTACTGATGTAAGGAAATTTGTAATGTCCTGCCATAAATGTCAAATTTTTGAGGGCAAGAGGAAGCTGCTACCTTTACCACTCAAACCAGTTTCAACTGAGAGACCATTTCAGCAATGGGGTTTAGACTTCATTGGTGAAATTCACCCTTCATCCTCTGGCCAGCATAGGTGGATTCTCACTGCTACAGACTATTTTACCAAATGGATAGAGGCCATCCCTTGTAGGCAAGCCAATGACTCCATTATCATACAATTTCTAGAAACCAATATCTTGTCCAGGTTTGGTTGTCCAGACAAAATCATCACAGACAATGCTGCAGCTTTCAAGTCCAAGAAAATGATCAATTTTTGTCACAAGTATCACGTGACCCTAGGTCATTCCACTGCCTATTATCCTCAAGGTAATGGCCTAGCTGAATCTTCCAATAAAAGTCTCATCAACATCATTAAAAAAGTTTTGGAAGAAAACAAAAAGAACTGGCATAAGAAGCTGGTAAATGCACTGTGGGCAGATAGATTGACCACCAAGAGATCAATTAGCATGAGTCCATATGAACTGGTTTATGGGCTAGAAGCAAAGTTTCCTACATCTCTAGGAATTCCTGTGATTAAGTTGCTGCAAGAAATACAAGATGAGACCAATGACATCCAAAGAAGGATTAATCAAACAATTCATTTACAACAAACAAGAGAAGAAGTCTATCAAAGAACTCAAGTTCTACAAGAAAAGATCAAAAGAATATTTGACAAGAGAACCAAAGCTGAAGATTTCTTTATTGGAAATAAAGTGTTGAGATGGGATTCCAGAAGAGAGGACAAAGGCAAACATGGTAAGTTTGATTTTCTATGGAAGGGACCCTATGTCATTTATGCCATACAAGGAAACAATACCTACTTTTTGAGAAGTGTGGATGGTTCAGACACTGAAGAAGGCCCAGTTAATGGGAGAATGCTTAAGCATTACTTTGACTCCCTTGATTAAACACTAAAACAGGCATGTATTGTACATAAATATGTGTAATTTCCAGTATTTTCAATTACAGCAGATAAATAAAGCAGCAAGTGCATCACATTTTTGAGAAAACCAGGATGATATACTCTGATAGTTTTGGAAAACATGGATCCTGGCATTTGGACAGCAAGGAAAGCAAAGGGTAACTATCAAATCATGAAGAGAAAGCTTGAGAAACAGATGAAAAACAGATCTAAAAATTCACAGCAAATCAGCTCACTGGGTACTGCCTGCATACATTCAGGATCCTAAGCATTGGTCTCCAACAAACGCAGAAATTCAGCCAGCAACAGGAAAGAAAATTCAGGCAATCTGACCTGCTGTTCTTGGCTTTTCACCTGGAAAAGCCATCCCCAAGTGGAGCCACTGTTAGCCTCCTATACCAATAGGTTCTCATCTCTCATGATTGACAATGGAAGTGCCAAAAATGTCTACCTTCCATGCTGTTAAGGTTCCATTTTTGTGAAAGAAACAGACAGTTTAAAAAATGAAAAGAGGGTATGCCTTAAAAGAAAAATCAAAGGGCAAGAAAAGGAATTGGTCAATGAAAAAATAAAAGAAATGAACCCCAAACAAAGACCATGAAAGTGGCTAGTCCAAATTGCCACTACTGTTTTGATGGGTGGTCCAACAGCTCAAGCTGGGCCTCACCATATTTTAAATTGCATGTTGTAGACTAGAAAGGAAGTACCTGTTCAAACAGCTCAAGCTTGACAGATGACTAGGTTGATAGAGAAAGAAAGGAGCCCAACTGCTTAATCTAGGCCCTTGGAAGCCATAAGGGTAGAATTAGATAGGAGGGCAGCAAAAAGAAAAGAGAATTGTCAGGGTTTGCAAGACCAAGTGCACCCATACAAAGTGAAAAAAAAAATGTTAGGCATAATAGGCAGGGTAGGCAGTTGAAGGTTGCAGAAAGCAAAATCCAAGCACATCACTTGGAGCAAATCAAAGTGGCCATCAGCAGGAAAGACAAGAGTAGGGGCCTAGGTGGCAAAGTGCCAAATCATCACTAACTTCCCTAATCCCCTTCAAATTTCTCACTAACTCCCATGAGCACTGCAGGATCTGCCTGTCCAGTCCTCCTTATACTCTTCATTTGTACAAATTTGATGTCATAAATGACTTCTTTCTTTGAAAAGAAGCCACATTTCTTGTGTAAAAATTCTTTTCATTTTGATCTACTTCCTAACTAAGTTTGATTCCTGCAAAGCTTAGTAACTACCACTTCTCATTCTCATTCCCCCCCAGTACTAACTACTAACTGTATTTACATTAAATCCCCTATGTTTCCCTTTCCCCTACTATTATAACACCATGGTGTATAAAACCCCAAGCACTGTATAAATATCCCCCTTTTAGCACTATAGCTAAATAAGTTTATCTAAGGGAGACATTAGTCCACCAGGGACTAGGGTCAACCCTGCTTTGGGATTACTCTAACCTCTGGTAAGAGTAATAACCTTCACTTAACCCTCATTTCCCCTTTTTTCCTAAAGAACTTCATGAAAAACCCCTTCCCCTCTGCTTGAGCCTAACTCTAACCCTTTGTTCCCCCGACAGATTAATGTAAAACCCACAAAAAACCCCAAAACCCAAAGTTCCGCGCCACAAATATTAAACTGAATATTTTATTCTGCGGGCGGGTCCCCCCAACATGCACGACCGGTCGGGGCGCCCGCCAGCCGTTCATCGTCCCCCGCCCCCGATCCAACGCTGGGCGGGCATTTTCAATTCTGAACCCGTCTCCCTTTAATGTCCGGGGAGAGGGCGGTATTGGTGCTCGTACACGAGACACGTGGCAATCGGCGGGGTTGTTCGCAGCCCCCCTCGCCGATACCGCCTTGACCCAAAGGTGGTGTGGGGAGACCGCTTACCACCTCCCCGTTACCACCTCCCTTGCTACGTCATCTACACGTCACCATGACGTCGTACTACCTCCGCCCCCGCGCCTCGTGGCCCTCCACGTAACCCTGCCACTGTTCTCCGCCCGTCACCGTGTCCGGCCACGCTGGTCTCCAGCTCAGCGTCCACGTCACCCCATACCCCGGGCCCGCCATGACGTCATACTGACATCATCGGCGGAAAAGCGCCAATGACCCTTTTTGGCCGAATTCGTCGTTAAAAATCGCGGTTTTGGCCGTTTTATGTCATTTTCGAGCGAAAAAGTCGCCTCCGAACCTCCAAATTCGAATTTGCAACCGCTAGAACTCATCAACTCAGCTACATTGAGCCTTCACGGTTCGGCCCGCAGGCTTTCCGAGCTATTTTATCCAGGTATTCACCATAATTCTCGTGTTTTGCCCATGCATGCCATTTCTCTGCAAGTTCACCATTAAAGCACTTGTCCAATTCCATATTAAACACTGTCTGCTACTTAAATTTGAGCTAAAGTAACCTGCATTACCCCAGCACCATAATTTGATATTGAAACGATCAATTCACGGACCAAAATTGTAAATTTGTCCTCGAGCTGCCCGGCATTGTTCCCTTTTGCCGGGTGTATACCCACAGCTGCAATTTCACCAAATTGAATCTTATATACCCTCTGCAATTCATCCTGATCAATTCACAATCCCTATGAATTTAGCCAAGCAAGGCAGAGACAGTCCTGCATAGCCTGCTCATTCTACTATGAAGAAAATCTCTATCACTGGCTATATTCAGTCTGTCACTTGAACTTTGAAGAGCCCTGCAAACCATTTCACTCACCTTGTTCAAGTTCAGACTACATAATGGCTGCTCCTGCACCCACAGCCCTCAGTGTTTCTCCTATAAATGCACCAAATAAAGACCTGGAGTCCTTGCCTCTTGCTGACAGGGACTACCTTATCCAAGACTGTGTGACTGATAGGGACCATTTGCAGACCTTTAGGCAATCGCGAGATGACTACCTGAATGGCAAGGATACATATGGGATATGGGAGTCAAATCTGCCATACTACTGTCTCCCCTCTGTCAACATTTTTCCAGAGGTAATTTGCCTATGTGCTGAAAATTATGATGTGCAGCACAGAGCTATTAAGTCTCCATATGGGAGCATTCTCTTTCACATTAATGCTGAATCCATCAACCAGATGCTTAACTTTAATCAAACTGAGCTGTTGTTCCCTTTCTCCATGAATTATCTGCTGGACACTGGTGCCAAGATGACCAGTGAGGATATTTAGAAAATCACCAAGACATTTATGAGGCCTGACTGCCAGCCTGCAGGGCCACCTCCCTACTTGGATGTCTATTTTAGTGATGTAGGCAGACTTTTGTTGGACATGATCGCTTATGTGCTGGGATACAGAACCAGTGAGCATGTGGATGAAACAATGCTGGTATTTTTGGCTGCTTATAGCCCAGGCCAACCCCCTGCCCGCAAATATAACTTTGCCAAGTTCATAGCTAACAAGATTCATGATCAGTTGTGCAAAGTAGACAGACAGGGCGTCTTCAAGTATTCATCTTATATCTATCACCTTTTCATGTACTATCAGTCTGAGGCCTTTCCATGCTACATTAAAAAGCTGGATTCTAAAGGGGAAAGAAGATCTGTTATCTTCTGGACATCTGTCTTCCATCAAGTGCAAAAGTCACCATATTCATATTGTGAATTTATTGATCAGTTTGTTTACCCAGTCTCTTGTTTATTAATGAAGTCCCCTCCTCCCAGAATATCATTTGAAATACAGAAGGTCCTGCAGCTCTCCAAGAATTACAAAATAGGTGATTGGTACCTATATGAAGATCATACAGTCATCAGAGTCTATCGCTGTGAGCTCTGTCCATACAGGCTCCCAAAATATGTGCCCATGAGGCTATTTGCCTTGGAGTATTATAGGCAGCTAATTCACTCTGACCTCACTCACTTTCACAGCTCCAAAAAGAAAGCCCATCTCAAGTTCAAGCACCACCTGGGCCCATTCATAATGAATAAAAAAGAGGGATGGCAAGATGCTGAGCTAATCCTTAAAGATAAGTACATGCTCTCTAAAAGCTTCTGTTGGGTCCCCTATGACCCTGAAGGCTTCATCACTGCTAGGAGAGTCAAGTACAGACTGCTAGGCTATGAGCATTGCAAGTACCCGCATATTGAAAAGTATGCCAATCAGCAAGAGTGGCTGCAAGACACCTTAATTGAAAAATCAACTGAAGAAGAGATAATGCTAAACAATGTCAAGGATTTGGAAAAGACTCTTGACTTGGATTGTGTGCAGCAGGTACCCTTCAAACGACCGCATCCAGTAGGAGAAGGTACCTCGGCCTCAGCAGCTGCACCAACCACACAGATATCTTCCACAACAGCACTAGGTACAGACAAGGGTAAAGGAATAATGGGTGCTGAAGAGAAAACAGTGAAAGAACAGCCAGACCCCTCAATAGGGCAGCAACAATAGCACACCCCTCCTCCACAAACTGAGCCACCAGTAGCACCAATTTTGCAGACCCCAGCACATGAGGAGAGGGGTATGAAAAGAGATAGAGAAGAGTCCACTCCTGCTACTGGATCCTCCCAACAACCCTAGGCCAAGAGACAAAGGGTTGATTCTCCAGAGATAGAAGAAATCAGTGAAGAAGTCCTTGACAGTTCAAGGAAAGATGGAGAAGGCAGCCAACATACAGGTACAAGCTCCTTTCAGCAGGAGCAGGGAGTGCAGCTTGGTTTGGAGGTGTCATCCTCCACTCAGCAAAGCAAGAAGCCTAAAAGCACTAAGGCTTCTTTCAAGCAAATAAAGGCACAAAATGACTTGCTGAGGGTAGAAGTCTATAAACAGTTTCTAAATGCAACACCAGCCCAGAAAGAAAGGCTAATGTCTGTATATGACATTCAAGAGGAGAAAATGATCCTCAGTCATTTCAAGCCTAAAGTGCCGCAGCCTAAATCAGCTGCGGATTATGTGAAGACAAGGGTGGAGGTCATGGCCAAAGACATCCATCCCATGGACCAAATAGAACTCCACAAGCAGACTGGAGAGATGGTCTATGCCACCTTGGTGGACAGGGCATCCATGGCCCATGAATTAAAAGAATCATTGAAAAATACCAACATTCAGTTGGATTTTGAGAGAATGTCCTCCATGGCCAAGGACAACAGAATAAAATCGCTGGAGGACATCATCATTGACTTAGGACATGATCCTAAGGATCCAAAGGGCGTAAGGGCCCTCCTCAAGAAAAAATAAGAGGACCTCAATGCACTTAAAAAGAGGTTAAAGCTGCTGCCCACAGAGCACCCTCAAACAACAGAGTTACAAAAAGAAAAACAGGTCGATGAGCAACTGGACCTTATAATGCAGCTCAACCAAAAGGTCCTTGATTTGGAGAAGGAACTTGAAGGGGCATTACAAGATAAGCAGGGAGAATCTACATCCCAAGCTCCTCCAACCACTTCAATCACTGCAACAACTACAGAGGCAGCAGTAGCCCCTGTAACAACAACACCAACAACAGAAGCAGCAAAAACAACAGCTCCAGACTCCAGCACAAGCATGGAAGAACTGACCAAGGCTATTAAAGAAATGGAGCTCCAGGCAAATGAGATAAAGCAGGCCAAGGAAAAGTTGGCAGAACTAGATGCCAAATATGATAAATCAAAAATAACTGTGGTAGAACAAGGTAGAGAAATAAAGGCCTTGAAAGAAAAAATAAAGACTTTGGAGAAGGAGCTCAAGCTAGAGACTGCTATGGCAGAAATCAAAAGAATTTTGTGGGCCCGCATTGACCAATCCATCACCAAGCAATGGAAATCAATTAAGATTGTGCATGAGCAGATGGATTTGATTGGCCAAGCACAGACAGAGATTCAAAGGGCCAGAATAGTGCTGGGAAACAGGCCGGAGCTGGCCAATAGATTGATAGATTTTTGAACAGGCAGACAAAGGAAGAACTGGCGGCCATCAATATTGTCAACAGAACAGAGGCTGTCCTTACAGTTAAAAAGGTACTCACTCTCAGAAATTATGTACAAACTGTGGAGAGGAAGTGCTATGAAATTTAGGCTGAGGTGGATGAGTACAAGGCCAAAATGGGAGCGCTACAAGCCAAGGGACTGCCTAGCCTACTAAACAGCACGGGAAGACTGCTCCCCCGTGAGCAATATGTAAACAGGATGTCCACCTTTGTGGAAAATCAAATTACTGCAGCTGGCAGTACTTCGGAGGAGGCAGGGCCTCCAACAGGGCAAAGTCTTCTACAGAAACTTGAGAATATATTTTTTATTGAAAATGAAATCCACCACCTTTTTGAGACTCCTCCAAATTTTTACAGATATACTGAAGCAGATGAGACTTTGGTGAAGATCCGAAGACACCAAATGCCCAAGGAGGATTGGTGGCAAGAAATGCTTCAAATTTTGCCACATTAACTTCAGATGTTCCATCCCAGTCAGCTACAGCTCAACAAAAGTCAAATATCATTAAAGGCAGCTGAAAGATGACTCAGCACAAGACAGCGGCAGCAAGCATAGAATAAGATATACGCGCTTCTTTGGACAGCGTATCCTCAACCGACTCCAACAGGCCACAAAGTCAAATATCTTCTGACCATTTTGGATAGCTAAGGCACTGAAGAGTTACTACAACATTTACTCCCTCAGCTACAACACTCCAGGAGTTGGCATGACATTAATGAAGCATTTACTCTTCAGCTAGATATTTTCTTATGTAAATTATGTATATATACCTCCCTTAGCAACGTATGAGGGGTTGGTGATTTTCACTCTGAGGCAAATGTATTGTATACTTTCAGATTATCTAATGCAAAGGGCTGGACCAGCTCAGTGATTTCCTGAATGTTTGATGTCTTGCTGATACCATGCGTGCTGTTACAGAATTCTTGTGTTGTCTGATGGAATAATAAGTTTTTCTCAATCTCTGTTTTGTCTTCTTATGTTATTAAATCATGCTCATGTTTCACTGATCTAGCAGTAGAGAAAAGGGATAGTGCAGGATATGTTTGGTTACACCTTGTGCTCAATCTTTATTGCTATAAATGTTTTCTTCAGAATTAATTATGGACATGAATTCTTAATTGCTCATGTTTTCATCAATTCTATAAAAATGAATGTTATCTAGAAATTCTTCACTGATTCTAAATAATATTCTCACTTTTCTCCATATCAGTTTATTGGAAGATTCTTAATTGCCTTTCATAAACTGGATACATCACATTCAATCACAATTTCAAAGCGTTGTTTCTCAGACACTTATCTAGCTCTGCAGCATCACTATTGTATCAACACAGCACACCAAACAACTAAAGGACCACTGACTCCATGCCCAATGGCCTAGAACACTCTAGTGAGCACATATATATCTTGACTGAAATCATCATCCAAAAAATTTCAAAAAACAAACCTTGAGCATCATAGCTAGCCTAAAATACTACACAAACAAAGCTAAAACATAAAGAGAGAGCCCTCTCTAGCCATAGGTAGGCTAGAACCTGTGACGCAAAGATTGGTTAGTGGTTACCTCGGCCGTATTCCCTTGGGAGTCAAAGGGAACAACCTGAGTGTTAACAGAGCCCATACCAAGGTTGTGGGAAACAATGCTTTGGAGCACAACATTTCCCCATTCCTTCGCTTTCACCGAGTGTTCAATGTGGACCGCCCTCAACCATGCTTCCCACCATTACTGGACACATAAGAGGTTGCAAAACAGCTCACTAGGGACCTAGCTCAGCAGAAGTTTCTTCATCTCAAGGAAGAATTCAACAGAATGGGGACCATTGCTTCCAAGGGGGGATGAATGATCCAGGTGGATGTTGGTGGCCACCCACCTATCCCACTTGGACCCCCTCAACTTTCTCTTTCAGTTTTTTAGTTTCCTTAATTGTAGCACAATTTACTATTTTTAGCAGTTTTTTAGGTTCTAAACTTCCGGAGCTGTCTTGAGGCCCTAAATGACATTTTTTGGGAAACCTGGGAGCAACATGGGTCCATGGGAAGATATTTCTCTTCCTAAAGTTGGAGTCCTTGGATAGATCTTTCTAACGAGCTATGATGTGCGTTAAACAGATATTGTATGCCAAAGTTACGACCCTGGGAATTTGATGTACCAATTTACCCAAAACGAAGCCCATAGTGTGGCGCTTCATCTCCTAGGGTTAGGTTTTTGGATGTTTATGGTTTTCCATTATTTCTCAACAATAAATAGGCCTTCGAGCCTCACTGTAACATAGTTCAGAGGCATGTAGCCGCCACATCTCTTCTCAAAGATAAGCTACCATCGCCCTAACTGGTTTATTTCCATTTCTGTTTGTAAGCATATTTCAGTTTTTTACATTAATGAAATGAATTATTACTTCCGCTGCATCTCTGTATTTATGGTTATTTTTGTACTTTATTGCGTTCCTGTTTAAATCTGGATCGCTATTACTATATACATAATTAGAAATGCCTTGAAAAACATAAAATAAATTTATCCAATAAAAATTAAATGTATTCAATAAAATTTCTAAATATTATAGGTTAGGGAGTTTTGGGTTCAAATGGGGCAAATTGGTTTTCTTTAAATCATAATCTTTTGTTATTTAAAATATATTTTTGATTGCGTATATTGATTTAGAGTTAAAACCTCGGGGCACTCGAATTGTAAATAGTTCACAACTCAAACTTGTGATTTCAACAAATCTCTAACAATTTCTAAGCAAATTCAACCATAAAATATACTCGAAAAAACTCCAAAACATATAACAAATAAACTATGACTATGAATTATATGTGATAGTAGTCCTTTGAATATCATACTATTGATAGTGATGCAGGAGCATCCCACTAAAAAGGCGACAAGTGGGAAATGTTTTTTTTTTTTTTTTTTTTTTTGCTGAAGAGAAAGAAAAACATTTTGAATTCTGTTTTATTTTTGTTTTATTTAAGTTAAGGGTGACACAACCATTGTTCTTTAAAAATTAGGCAAGCAAGTAAAGATAGGATTAGTTAAGAGCATGTTTAAAGAAACTGTTAGATAACTGAGGAACAGTTCCTCAACTGTAAGAAACTGCTAGTAATGCATTGAAAAAGAAAAACCAGAACCTCATGGAGGGGCTTCCATCCAGAGAGAAGAGAGGACTCAGGATTTGTAATTTTACAATTGTCTTGAATATCTATAAAACCAAATGAATCTAGAACCTATCATTAAGGAAGCAAGACAATTTTATTTTTATTGTGCATTAATGTTTCAGACATTTTGTTGAAAGAAAAATGATGAAATAACTCATTAAGAAGCCGAATGACATCGAAAAAAATCTTGTGATAGAGGGCATCTGAGAACAGGAACCAGACAAAGGCAAAGCTAGCATAAACAATACAGTTTTTTTCTTTCCTCAACAAAAAAACCAAGTACTTTTATATTCATCATTCAAGCATACCTATGCATTCATTTCATTTCCAATTTAACAATTCATTGTACAAATTATATAACCCAAAAACCGTGGAGGGTTTCGAAACCCATGAAAACTAAAAACTACAATTCACAGGCCCAGACTAGTCAAACAGCAAAGGTATGAAAACCCCTAGAACTACACAAATACTAGTCAAACAGCGAGGGCATGAAAACCCCTGAAACTACACAAATACACAGAGGAAGCGAAACCCCAAGGGTTATACCCAACTAAAGACAGAGCAAGCAAAGGAAAGATACAGCCACAGAAAGACCCTACCCAGATTTTCCCCAAGCTTGTGAAAACTCCCAAGGACAAGGCCGTGGAGCAGCGTTCCCCTGGAACGACCTGCACACCACCACAAAAACAGGGCAGCAGTTAAGTAGGGCCAACGAGACCAACAATACAGTGAGCAGATTAACCAAGAAGGGAGTGGGAATTTACCTGGAGAAGGACTGACTCTGCGATAGAGGATAAGAACCAAGACTCTCGCCAGAGGGTTTCTCCCAACAGGAACGTCATAAGAGAGATTTGCCTGCTCGCCAAGGAGCCAAAGGGTTAGAGACTTAAAAGCAAGAGGAAATGAAATTGGAACAAGTAATTACCTGAAATTGAGTTCGCTGAGCCATCCACCACAGTAGCAAGGAAAGAACCTGTGGTTACATAGAGCCAAATCATCACCAGACCCAACATCAAGAAAACAATCATCACAAATAGAGTAGAGACAAAGCATGAGCCGGGTGATAGAGATGAAACAACTTGTAGGTGGAAAATCGACCTGAAAACCTCCAAGAACTAGCAAAGTAAACCACCACAAGGAGCAAGCGAAGGCACAACGCTAACAAACCACCACACGGAACAAGCAAGGCACAGCACTAACAAACCACCATACGAGACAAGCAAGGCACAACGCTTACCAACCATCACAAGAACCAAGCGAAGGCACAACGCACCCACAGAGCCGAACCAGACCACAACAAATGCAAGAATGAATTCCAAAAACCCTCGACAAGTGTGATAGACCGTGTTTACAAACCCAAAGCCAGTACAAAGGGCGGCCGAAAACATAAAT
This sequence comes from Pinus tabuliformis, assembly GCA_031772625.1. Taxonomy (NCBI): domain Eukaryota; kingdom Viridiplantae; phylum Streptophyta; class Pinopsida; order Pinales; family Pinaceae; genus Pinus; species Pinus tabuliformis. The sequence continues at coordinate 1,544,830,856 of CM062820.1, forward strand.
CGCATTAAAACCTCACACCAAAACCTTGCCACTGTTTAATTCGAAAAACAACAAGAGTTAAACAGTTGTTGCTACGTGTCCCTCCTCGGGATTGCCACTAGATAGCCTTTGACAAACACCCTATTAATGTTCAAATTAGTAATCATAGGAATACCATACTACTAATTTCATAAACAATTGGCTCTTTCATTGCTATCTATTTTAGTATGATCAAAATTTATGAAGGGAACTAAATGAAAATACATATTTATAACCAAAACACAAAGATAGTGAAACTTGACTTCGATTAATAAATGAAAGGTGTTAAAACTAAAAAAATGTATAATGAAACAAACTAGCCAAAGTGAGTTACAATGAGGTCAAATCGTTTTTTTTAACATCATAAGTAATGAGGAAACCCTAAATATCCAAAAACCTAACCCTAAGAGATGAAACTCCAAAAGGATTTTGGGCCCCATTAGGGTTAGTTGGTATATCAACTTCTTAGGGTCATAAATTTTGCAAATAATGTCCATTTGGCGCTCTCTATCGCCCATTTGAAAGGTATAGCTAAGAGTTACATATTTCAGATGCACCTAGGCTCTTCCTATAACTATAGCCTAGGTCTCTAGCCATGTCAGAAAAACATCATTCAGGGCCTAAAACTAGCCCTAGAAGATTAGGACCTGAAAAGTTGTAGAAAAATTACCAGGATGGAGAATTTTTCTTTGAGTCAGTGAAAAAGGTGGATGGTCACTGATATCAACATAGATCAAGTATTCATTTGATTGTATATTTATTTCTAATTTGGGTTTGAATTTAGTCTCAATTTTTTATTCATTATAATTAAATCAAACACTTATCAAATATCATCAACATTGTTAGTATTGGGAAATAGATTTGTAATATATATATCTATATATTAAGGGAGTAGACTGTATAGGATTATGATATTATATTATTTATCTTTTTCCCAAGGAAAAATCATTATTTTCATTAGATATATGAAAACTGCATGTTGAAGAGTCAAAGCATAAATCTATGAAACTGTTGAAGATATACAAATAACTTTTTATATAAACCTTCCAAAAACTAAACAGATTAACCTGCCTTTTGAAAGATGTTTAGAAAACATAACATAAATATTGAAAGATATCATGTTTGTCTAATATAAAGTATAATATCTAACATATAGAGATCATAGAGAAAAAAGCAAAATTTATATATGATGAGATGAAGTTAAGGCAATGATGCATCATCTTGTGTGCCCTTTATAAAGGGTCTGTCACAAAAAACAAAAGACTCTGAGTCTATCTACTCTGATATCTGCCATTAACCCTAGACTTGTTGCGCTGCCTCCTTGGAAAGGGTATCTGAAATTGTATGCCTCTCCCTGTAAAGATGATGACAACAAATTGCATCAAAATTCCTTTTAATCATTAAAACCTCATCCAAGATAGTTCGTAGTGTGTGCATGTAACAAAATGATTGTTCATTGACCCAATTGACTACTAACCTGGAATCACCCAAAACCTGTAACCATCGGCACCCTCGTTCTATGGCAAAGACAAGGAGGAGATTCAAATTGAGCATCTCTGCATAATTATTTGTACCCCAACCTAGACCAATTTTGAGTTTAAAAGAATGATTTTCATTGATAAAGAGAATCCCCCCGCCTCCACACCTGCCTTCCCTAGCTAACCAATAAAGATAATCCCACAAGGAGGATTTATCTATATGTTTTTCCACCATTTGACAATGATGAGAAGGAGAATCAACCTTAGGGATCATATCATAAATGGAAAGGGACTAGGCTACAATGTGTTCCACACTCAAAAATTTCCCCTGAAACACCACATTGTTTCAACCCAACTAGATTCCCCAGCATAATATGGGAGGCAAGTTTCAAAACTTCTTAGGATTGATTGTCTTCCACCATGCAGACCATGCTGATGAGAGGGACTTGCCATGCCATTGATTTTCAATTGAAAGAGAATTCCAAACAGAGGACCAGACCATTCAAGCCACATAACATGACAAATATTATTATTATTTATTATTATAATAAATTTACTATAATAATATAACTGAGCACCAAGTGACTATTCTTCCAAGTCAATGCTAAAAGGAAAATGTTTTTTTCGCATATATACTAGGTAGAGAAGGTTCGTGATTTTTAATTGCAATGATTCTAAGTAAAAGGCCTATAAAACATATATTAAAAGATGACAAACATAATGCATTGGAGAAGGAACAAGTATTACATGGATAATTTCAAAAGGTGACCCTTTATCATTGACTCACTCCCCATGGTCCATGTTGATGATCACATAGTACTAAACATCCTAGAAGTTTCTATGGAAAATCCTTTTAATAACTCTTTAGGATTAGAGAGGTTGAAGAGTGAAATATTAAATCAGATAAAATCTATAATCAATAAAAGCTATACTTGCAATAGAAATTATTTAAAGAAGAGACTTTATTTTGAACTATTAATTAATCTTATGTTTTAATTCAGTTATTATACTTTGGCTTCAATTATATGTGTGATTGGTTATCTTTGAATATTTGGAAGGCTTGAATTTTTTTTATAATTTTTCCTTCAAAATTTGTTATTCACCTAAGCTCTATTTAGACATAGTTCCAACTAATTGATAAATTATTCTTAATTATTCTTTAAATGGCTTCAATTAACTACCAATGAAGCCCTATTAACCCCTCGATAAGTCTACTTAACCTATAATTAACCTTAATTTACCCCAATTTACATTAATGAACTATAATTAATGAACTATAATTTACTACCTATGGTATCCTGTATAATGAATTATTCAAAGAAATAATGACAGCACGAGGCCTTAACTCATACACAACATGTCGCCTCCACAAGTATGGTTGGCCTAATAATACATCACAAACATCCAGAGGTGTAACATCACACAATACCTCGTCTGTGAAGGGCTTGATGTTGTAGGGAAGGCGGCACTGCTGACGAACTTTGAGATCTCATCCTTCATGAAGCCACCCGATACTGTACGGCTGCGGGTGCGGTGTAGTCAGTAGGCCCAACTGCTTCACGACCTCTGCTGAAATGAGGTTCTTTTGGCTACCACTGTCGACAATGAATTGCAGCGGCGAACCATTCACCCACATCTGTGAGTGGAAAAGACGTTCCCCTTCCTCTGGATTTTCGGGCTCATCTTTCTAGATCTTGGCGGTGGCAATAGTGGTGTTGGGATCCGCATCAATGATTTGCTTCCCTTTGCCATTCCCCATGTCGGGTTTTGGCTCAGGGTCGAAACATGCATCTGATTCGGAAGCCTTCAACTCAGCCACCAACGACTGCTTGGTCCGACACTCACTTGTGTTATGAGTGGGACTCTTGTGGAACTCACACCACTTCCCTATGTCCTTCTTCAGCTTCATGGTGTTGTTATTTTCTTGTGGCTTCGACGGGTTGTCTTGGGTCACCCCGCCTTGGCTTTTTCCTTTGGGCTTCGGATTTGCAGATCCAAAGTCTCGCTTCTTCTGTTCGAACTTTTGCTCGATTTTGACAGCGTATCGGTACATCGTGCCGAGCGAGGAGATGTTCAAGAACACCATCTCTTCCTGGATGTATCTGTGCAGGCAACCACGGTATTTGAGTACCAGATGCAGCTTAGAATCTTTGATACCCAACTGTGTGCGAAGGGTATGAAAAATGTTTGTGAACTCCGGCACATCTTGGTCTCGTCCCTACCGGAGTCTGGTCCATTTGATGTATTTGTCCTCGTGGCTTTTGACAGGGTAGTACTGCTCCTTGATGGCATCCCGGAAGTCATTCCAAGTGGGTGCGGCTGAAAATAGTGAGCCTGTACTTTCATCCTTCTGCTCGCAGTAGGTTTCCCACCAGTCCTTGACGTGGGGGGCTGCTTTGAGAAGAGCGAAAACGATCTTTTCCCGATTTGAAAATTCATGAACATAAAAGTACCCATCTAGCAGATTTAACCATTTATCTACGACATCTACGTCTATTTGACCCTCAAATATGGGGATTTCAAAATTAACTTGTACCTTAAACAGTGTGGCGTTTCTAGAGTAGCTGTTGGAAGCCGATGCATCGCCTCTGGGTAGCCGCTGAAGGATCTGCGCAAAGCTATCCATCATCGCGTTCCTTTGTCACTCGAGGGCTTCTTCGAGCAAGGTTTTGATAGGATCTCTTGCCCCCTTGTCTTTCTTCTCATCTGCCATGGGAGGTCGTCGAGATTTGCGAGGTTGGTCTTGCAAAGGTTCGACCAGTTCAAGCCTTAACTCCTTATATCCCAACCTCGTTGGGGACATGCAAAGAAAAACAGAGAAAAAGCAGACCGCTCTAATACCACTGATCCGGACTTAAATAGGAACGCAATAAAATACAGAGATAACCATAAATACAGATATGCAGCAGAAATAATACTTCATTTCATTACTGTAAAATACTGAAATATTATTACAAACAGAAATGGAAAGAAACGAGCTAGGGCGATGGTAGCTTATCTCTGAGGAGAGATGTGGTGGCTACATGCCTCTGAACTGTTCTAAAAATTGTGCTACAATGAGGCTCAAAGGCCTATTTATTGTTGAGAAACAATGGAAAACCCTTCATATCCCAAAACCTAACCCTAGAAGATGAAACACCAAATTGTGGGCCCCGTTTGGGTAAATTGGTACATCAATTTCCTGGGGTCGTAACTTTGGCATACGATCTCCGTTTGACGCGTACGATAGCTCGTTAGAAAGATCTATCCGAGTACTATATATCTGGTTCTTTCTATGTTTTATGGTATCAGAGCCATCTGGTTCTTTGTCCAAGAGCTGTTTTAAATTGTCTGGTTCTTCCATTGAGTAGTATTTGTCCGAGCTATTGTCCACGAGTCTAAGTTTGCGATAAGGCGCTGGTAGAGAGCTGTGAAGGTGAAGGACTACCGTGTTTGCTTTCCTGGTGCACAAAAGCTTTGATTCTCCTCTGTTCAGGTGCTTACTCATACTTTCTTTCAATGGCTGGTTATATGAATGAGTTTTCTCTTCAGAAGCCCGAAGACAGAAAGATAGCTCATAAGAATCGATGGTCTTTTATGAATAAGTTTTTAACTAAAACCAGAAATGAAGATGTTCTCTATGATGAAAAAGTATTAGTACAAGAATTTGAACCACAGCCTAACTGGACATTGCCAGAGATTGATATTGATAAACTCTATAAAATGCCTGTTTTCCAGTTTCGAGCTGCTCAGTTATTTAGATTTACATCTGTGAATATTCCTATTTCCACTGGCCAGTCTGTATATCAAATCCCACTAATACAGCCAGAAGATATCAAATGGGGTTTAGAAAATGGTTATAGATATATCCATATCGGTATCGTACAATTTGGAATTAATCCTCTAGTCCGTCCTGGTCTAAATACTTCGTGCTTGACATGTGTCCTTGATACAAGAATGAATAACTTCGATGACGCTTTATTGGGAGGATTCCAAAGTCCCCTCAATAATGGCCCTGTTTGGTCATCAGTTATCCCTAGGTATCAAGTTTCATTGACAGACCCTTATATCAATGAATTCTTGAATGCTTATATTCCGTTTTATGGTTTTAATGTTGCCCCACAGTCACAGATAGCTCAACTCCATGCTTCTACATGCCTGAGATTTGTCTCCACTTCCATGCCTCCTCTGAATCCAAAATTAACTGGTAGAGCTTTAAAAGAAGGTGTTATTGTTGGCCCTGGTAACACTGCTCCCCTACAGATTGGTTTTGCAGAATGTACTCTTCCAGATGAATGGAATAGTACTTATGTTCCACTTTCACAGAAATATCCTCAACTGCAAACCTCTAAAGTTCCTCCGAGATTGTCTCTCATCCATCATGCTGACGGATCCACTGGTCTTAAATTTACTACTCCTTCACTTACTAGATCTATGTCATCCTTCCCTAGATCTACAATCTTGGGTGGTAGGAATCCACAGATACCCCCTGTTCCTAGAAATTTATCATCAAGACATTCTGCTCCAAGAGAAGATCATAGAAAATCCACCTCTCAGCTACCTGATGATTGTCAGTTCTGTGTTCCATCTTCATCTTCTACATTCCAGACTGATGAAACTCCTAGCTCTGAAGTCTTTATACCTGATATCAAAAGTTTCTCACTTCCTAGAGCTCAGTCAGAAGTTACTGCAAAAATACCAGAAAGATATTTAGAATCTGGAAATTCTAGAAGGACATTTAGCAATGGAACGAAGAAAGCAGATTTCCAATGGTTATCTATGAAAGCAACTTCTGATCCCGATCAGAATGAAAATGAAAAGCTGCATAATTATACAAACTACCAAATAGTCTGTATGCTTCAGAATATTGATGATATAGCCCGAGATGTTTTAGAAATCAAAGAGCACATCAAAAAGATGCATACTGGTTATGTTGAGACATTGGGGATCCAAGATGAAAACACACAAAAGTTGAATAATATTCAGTCAAACATGGGTATTATCTCCAAGTCTTTAGAACATCTTACAAATGCACTCCCCACTCCTGCTTCTCCACCTCATTATAGAGAAGTAGATGTCTTAAGTTCAAAGCTGAAATTCTCCTCCAAATCTGATGAATCAAAGCAAATTCTTTTTAAAGGGATAGAGAATATAGATAAAGCCAGACTTGAGAAAATCAAGAAAGGAATCAATCTAGCTAGAGAAAAGACAGAGTTGATGAAAAATAGACTAGCTGATATTCCTTCTGTTGAAAGTCTAAGACTACCAAAGAACTATGTTAGCCTTAGTTCTTTGATAAAACAAAATGGCCAACCATCTGCTCCTTCAATAATGGCCATGTCAGGAATAACTGGTGAGCAAACACATGGTGAATCAAATTCTAAAAGAGACAGAAGTGATTCATTTTTCCATTCCAACAAAGGGAAAAGAGGTGCCAGTGATACCAATGCACATGAAGCATCAGCATCCAGCCCGTTCAGCAGATATACTGAAAATCTGCAATCTGTACCTATAAGGCTAGACAATCCTTCTTCCAGAGGATATGGAAATTCATTGTTAGTAAATATTGATTGCCTTGATTATAATGAAGTAATTACTGTTTTGCATAATGTCCATGCTTGGGCATTACAGAGGAAAGCCGAAGCCAAAGTGTCATGGTCTGATGTAGTTACTCAGATTGTATGGTCTTTTACTGGCATACTAAAGCAATGGTGGGAAAGGCTTGCAGAGGAAGAGAAAGATCAAATAGTTGAACATAGTACTGATCCATTAAGAGCACTGTTTGAAGCTTTAAAACATGAATTTGTTGGAATAGTCCCTGAAAATTCAGACCATCATTCACAGTTATTTCTCTCCCAGAAGTTATGCGACATTGATTACTTGCAAGAGTATTTTTGTGTTATGCAAAAGCTTCTGTATCAGGCTAGTGATCCACATAATGTTGCCTATCTGAGATATTATATCCAGTCTATGCCTGGAAAAATTCCTGATATTAAAATGTTTAGTTTGAATTCCTCAGGAGAGATACAAGCAAAGATTGCAGCAGTCAAAGCTGATCTAGCACAGTTAGATCCAGTCCAGTTTACGGCAAGAAGAAGATTGACTGAAAAACTTGAAAATCTTGAGAAACAACTGCCATCCAAAAGGAAAGAAAGATTTTCAGAGGAAGAAATAGATGATGACGACTTCATCGAAAAAGAGTTCGATTCAATGTTCAGACCTTTGCAGATTTCAGTATCTCCAGGTATGAATCAAATTGATGCTCTTAAAAAGAAGATCACAGATTTGGAATCTTCAATTCACCATACAAGGTCAGAAATGTTACAGTTGTCTTCCAAACTTCAAATGCTTATTTCTGATTATGATGATTGTAATTCCAAATTAACCAGCCTACTGATGAAAAATGTGCCAGTCATGGAAGAAATATCCCCAAAGAAAAATGTTGAGCTTTTTAATGTTATGGGCATCGGAGATAGAGTAGTTATTCCAATAAGAATTAAAGTCCCTAGCATTAAACAGTATACCTTGGATGCTCAAATAGATTCTGGTGCTATGAGTAGTTGCTGCAAATATAAAGCTATTCCTCATTATTATTGGCAGCCTACTAAACTCCAATTCAGGGCTATCACTGGTGATTTAATGGAAATAAGTCACATAGCTCCTAAATTTCCTATTTTCTTGAACGATGTCCAGGTTTTTGTCACTTTGTATAGTTTTGATACTGGTGCTGATGTTCTGTTAGGACAAGATTTTCTGAAGAAATATTTGCCAGTCACTTTCGGACAAGATTATGTTACATTCTCCACCACTGCTGGTCCTATCACAGTCCCTGCTTCTAGTGACTATAAAATTAATGTGCAACCTGAAGAACAGGATCCTCTCCAGTATAGTCTGCAAGATCTCACCAAGATTAATAAGATCGTAAAAAATGCAGAGTTACATGGTCCCAAAACTTTGCAACAAATTTCTGATAAACTTCGTGCAGATTGTACTTCAAGTAGGCCAGATGCTTTTTGGGCAAGAGAAAAGTATTTTGTTGCACTACCTTACCGAGAAGGATATATTCCTAAGCCACAAAAAGCCAGTGCAAATCATATGAGTCCAAAAGAGCAAGAATTATGCAAAGCAGAAATTGAACAATTGCTAGAACAAAAGCTTATTGAATCCTGCAAGAGCCCTTGGGCCTGCCCGGCTTTTTATGTCAATAAGCATAGTGAGCAGAAAAGAGGCAAGAAAAGGCTTGTGATTAATTATAAGGCTTTGAATGATGCTCTTCTTCCTATTCGATATCCTCTGCCTAACAAAGAATTATTACTTGCCAAAATTGCTAATGCTAATGTGTTCAGCAAGTTTGATCTTAAAAGTGGATTCTGGCAGATTGGTATTATTCCTGATGATAGGTATAAAACAGCCTTCACTGTTCCTCATGGCCAATATCAATGGACTGTGATGCCCTTTGGTTTGAAAAATGCTCCATCTGAATTCCAAAAAAGGATGGAAGACATTTTTGGTGGGGTAGAGTACATTATTGTATATATTGATGATTTGCTTGTATTTAGCAGAGATGTAAATATGCACAAGATCCATTTAGAACAATTCTACCAACTTGTATATAAGCATGGATTAGTACTTTCAGATTCAGAAGAGAAGTTTCAGATTGGAAAAGTCAAGATTGATTACTTGGGTTTACACATAGAAAAAGGACATGTAGAACTTCAGCCACATGTGCTAATCCATCTATTAAAGTTTCCCAATATAATTGCCAATGTAAAGACCCTGCAGAGATTTCTTGGATGCCTGAATTATATAAGAAAATTTTATGCTAACCAATCAGAGGATACAAATATACTGCAGGACAGACTAAAGAAGAAAGGTGTCAGATGGACAGATGAAATGACAGCAGCAGTAATTAGTATTAAGAGTAAGCTTAATGATTTGCCAAAACTCAAGCTTCCTGATACTAATCTTCCTTTTATACTTGAAACAGATGCTTCTTATCACACTTGGGCTGCAGTTTTGCTACAAAAGCATGGAAGAAAAGAATTGGTTTGTGCCTATTCCTCAGGATCTTTTAATGACACAGAGAAAAAGTATCCTTCTTCTCATAAAGAAATACTTGCAGTAAAGAGAGGAATAAAAAGATTTCGCTTGTTCTTGAAAAGTGTTAAATTTATTGTCAGAACAGATCTAAAGCATATGAAACAGATGTTGGCAAACAAAAGGTTGTTAGAAGAAGGCAGTACCAGGGTACTAAGATGGGCACTATGGCTAGAAGGTTTTGATTTTGATATTGTTTACAAATCTGGTGCAGAAAATTATCTTGCTGACATGCTTACCAGAGAAGGTGCTCAAGAAACCAAGGAGATCAAGATGTTCAGACCACTTAATCAGCACGAAGCTTCTACAAGTCAGTCCAGTCATGTCGAGTCTAAAAGAGTTAAGTATGTTACAGTCTGTAGTAACTGTCATTATGAGTTTTGTCAAGAATGTCTATCAAAACAGGTCCAAGTCTTGCCATTATGCTTAAGACAAATCATTCTGCAAAAATGGTTTAATTCCGAGGAGTCTAGATGGTCATATACAAAAGAGTTACCATATAGGATTAGGCCATGGCGTGTTTATTATGCATTGTCTAGGGAACCAGATCCTGTTTATTTTGGGTGTATTCAAAATACTGACTGGACATGGGCAGACTACTTTTCCATTCACCAAAGAGCTAGGATACATGGTTCGGTTAAGGTCATATTTTATGCTGCCGCTATAGATCCCTCAAACAATTGGTGGAGTCCATGGTTCAAGCTGTTCATGTTTAGATATTTGCCTAGAGCTAAAAGCATTTTCGATAGGACTTTTGCTGAGTTTGTCAGAATCTTTCATTGGGAAATGCATATAGCTGTCCAAAATGATTTCGTCTTAGAATTTGAATTCATCCACAAACACACAATTGTCATTCCTAATGAAGAAGATGAATCCTTTAAGCTTTCTGTCAGATTCAGAGGATTGATATCAGTGGACCCACATGACAGGCCAACATTCATGTTCACATTTCCATTCTTTTGTTGTACCAGAGATGTAGCACCATATTGGCTAGATGAATCTGTCCCATATGAAGTGCTGGCTCCAAACAATGAAGAGCTAATTGAAGAATTAATAAGACAAGACCAAAACAGGCTTGGCCATAATAATCCAGCTGTTCCAGATACTCATGCACATGATTATGAAGACAGGGCTAACAGTGACTGATTGAAGGGATCAATCAAATGAAATCCTTTCATATCCTGCTTTATTTGTACATATACTGCTCTTCGGTTTCCGTGGGATTTAGTCCGAATAAAATCTCCACTGTGTAATTACTTTATCTTGTTGTTCTTTGGTTTGCGTGGGATTTAGTCCGAATAAAATCTCCACTGTGTAATTACTTTTGTATAAGAGCCGACGTCCTAGATTCCGGCCATCTTTTCACTTCAGAGATGTCATGATTCGGTCCCCATATGGCTTAGCCTCCAAGGGATGAGATAACAAGTGGTTGTCCCCACTTGCCCGAATCTTTAGGACTATTCATTACTTTTGTACAAAGTTCTTTAGTGATTCGTGACAGACATCTTGCATGATGATCTAATGAATCTTTTGAAGTTTCAAGTTCCCGGTAAAACCTTTCACCGGATGACCTGCTAGGATATTATAAATACTAGCATTGTAAGCTCATTAGGGGCATTAGAGTCTTGAGAGTTTTGAGAGAGTCTGAGTAGTGTGATAGTCTGAGTGAAGTCTCCCTGCTCTGCATCTGCGAGAAGTTTTCTCGATCTGCTTGCATCACGGAGGTTAACTCTATAGTCTGTATTGTGAAGTTCTAGTTCTTTGAGTTTAGACAAGACGAGATCTCCCTGCTCTGCATCTGCGAGAAGTTTTCTCGATCTGCTTGCATCACGGAGCGCTAGTCTCGTATCTGGTCTCATATCTGGAGTCTGTAATTATCTGAGAAGCAAATATATATCTTGGCACATCTTTGCTGTATACCTGGTTCCTTACTATATATCTGGTTCTTTCTATTGATCTTTCTCTTCCTCTGCAAGCCTTTCCCACCATTGCTTTAGTATGCCAGTAAAAGACCATACAATCTGAGTAACTACATCAGACCATGACACTTTGGCTTCGGCTTTCCTCTGTAATGCCCAAGCATGGACATTATGCAAAACAGTAATTACTTCATTATAATCAAGGCAATCAATATTTACTAACAATGAATTTCCATATCCTCTGGAAGAAGGATTGTCTAGCCTTATAGGTACAGATTGCAGATTTTCAGTATATCTGCTGAACGGGCTGGATGCTGATGCTTCATGTGCATTGGTATCACTGGCACCTCTTTTCCCTTTAAAAAGAATTTGCTTTGATTCATCAGATTTGGAGGAGAATTTCAGCTTTGAACTTAAGACATCTACTTCTCTATAATGAGGTGGAGAAGCAGGAGTGGGGAGTGCATTTGTAAGATGTTCTAAAGACTTGGAGATAATACCCATGTTTGACTGAATATTATTCAACTTTTGTGTGTTTTCATCTTGGATCCCCAATGTCTCAACATAACCAGTATGCATCTTTTTGATGTGCTCTTTGATTTCTAAAACATCTCGGGCTATATCATCAATATTCTGAAGCATACAGACTATTTGGTAGTTTGTATAATTATGCAGCTTTTCATTTTCATTCTGATCGGGATCAGAAGTTGCTTTCATAGATAACCATTGGAAATCTGCTTTCTTCGTTCCATTGCTAAATGTCCTTCTAGAATTTCCAGATTCTAAATATCTTTCTGGTATTTTTGCAGTAACTTCTGACTGAGCTCTAGGAAGTGAGAAACTTTTGATATCAGGTATAAAGACTTCAGAGCTAGGAGTTTCATCAGTCTGGAATGTAGAAGATGAAGATGGAACACAGAACTGACAATCATCAGGTAGCTGAGAGGTGGATTTTCTATGATCTTCTCTTGGAGCAGAATGTCTTGATGATAAATTTCTAGGAACAGGGGGTATCTGTGGATTCCTACCACCCAAGATTGTAGATCTAGGGAAGGATGACATAGATCTAGTAAGTGAAGGAGTAGTAAATTTAAGACCAGTGGATCCGTCAGCATGATGGATGAGAGACAATCTCGGAGGAACTTTAGAGGTTTGCAGTTGAGGATATTTCTGTGAAAGTGGAACATAAGTACTATTCCATTCATCTGGAAGAGTACATTCTGCAAAACCAATCTGTAGGGGAGCAGTGTTACCAGGGCCAACAATAACACCTTCTTTTAAAGCTCTACCAGTTAATTTTGGATTCAGAGGAGGCATGGAAGTGGAGACAAATCTCAGGCATGTAGAAGCATGGAGTTGAGCTATCTGTGACTGTGGGGCAACATTAAAACCATAAAACTGAATATAAGCATTCAAGAATTCATTGATATAAGGGTCTGTCAATGAAACTTGATACCTAGGGATAACTGATGACCAAACAGGGCCATTATTGAGGGGACTTTGGAATCCTCCCAATAAAGCGTCATCGAAGTTATTCATTCTTGTATCAAGGACACATGTCAAGCACGAAGTATTTAGACCAGGACGGACTAGAGGATTAATTCCAAATTGTACGATACCGATATGGATATATCTATAACCATTTTCTAAACCCCATTTGATATCTTCTGGCTGTATTAGTGGGATTTGATATACAGACTGGCCAGTGGAAATAGGAATATTCACAGATGTAAATCTAAATAACTGAACAGCTCGAAACTGGAAAACAGGCATTTTATAGAGTTTATCAATATCAATCTCTGGCAATGTCCAGTTAGGCTGTGGTTCAAATTCTTGTACTAATACTTTTTCATCATAGAGAACATCTTCATTTCTGGTTTTAGTTAAAAACTTATTCATAAAAGACCATCGATTCTTATGAGCTATCTTTCTGTCTTCGGGCTTCTGAAGAGAAAACTCATTCATATAACCAGCCATTGAAAGAAAGTATGAGTAAGCACCTGAACAGAGGAGAATCAAAGCTTTTGTGCACCAGGAAAGCAAACACGGTAGTCCTTCACCTTCACAGCTCTCTACCAGCGCCTTATCGCAAACTTAGACTCGTGGACAATAGCTCGGACAAATACTACTCAATGGAAGAACCAGACAATTTAAAACAGCTCTTGGACAAAGAACCAGATGGCTCTGATACCATAAAACATAGAAAGAACCAGATATATAGTAAAGAACCAGGTATACAGCAAAGATGCGCCAAGATATATATTTGCTTCTCAGATAATTACAGACTCCAGATATGAGACCAGATACGAGACTAGCGCTCCGTGATGCAAGCAGATCGAGAAAACTTCTCGCAGATGCAGAGCAGGGAGATCTCGTCTTGTCTAAACTCAAAGAACTAGAACTTCACAATACAGACTATAGAGTTAACCTCCGTGATGCAAGCAGATCGAGAAAACTTCTCGCAGATGCAGAGCAGGGAGACTTCACTCAGACTATCACACTACTCAGACTCTCTCAAAACTCTCAAGACTCTAATGCCCCTAATGAGCTTACAATGCTAGTATTTATAATATCCTAGCAGGTCATCCGGTGAAAGGTTTTACCGGGAACTTGAAACTTCAAAAGATTCATTAGATCATCATGCAAGATGTCTGTCACGAATCACTAAAGAACTTTGTACAAAAGTAATGAATAGTCCTAAAGATTCGGGCAAGTGGGGACAACCACTTGTTATCTCATCCCTTGGAGGCTAAGCCATATGGGGACCGAATCATGACATCTCTGAAGTGAAAAGATGGCCGGAATCTAGGACGTCGGCTCTTATACAAAAGTAATTACACAGTGGAGATTTTATTCGGACTAAATCCCACGCAAACCAAAGAACAACAAGATAAAGTAATTACACAGTGGAGATTTTATTCGGACTAAATCCCACGGAAACCGAAGAGCAGTATATGTACAAATAAAGCAGGATATGAAAGGATTTCATTTGATTGATCCCTTCAATCAGTCACTGTTAGCCCTGTCTTCATAATCATGTGCATGAGTATCTGGAACAGCTGGATTATTATGGCCAAGCCTGTTTTGGTCTTGTCTTATTAATTCTTCAATTAGCTCTTCATTGTTTGGAGCCAGCACTTCATATGGGACAGATTCATCTAGCCAATATGGTGCTACATCTCTGGTACAAAAAAAGAATGGAAATGTGAACATGAATGTTGGCCTGTCATGTGGGTCCACTGAAATCAATCCTCTGAATCTGACAGAAAGCTTAAAGGATTCATCTTCTTCATTAGGAATGACAATTGTGTGTTTGTGGATGAATTCAAATTCTAAGACGAAATCATTTTGGACAGCTATATGCATTTCCCAATGAAAGATTCTGACAAACTCAGCAAAAGTCCTATCGAAAATGCTTTTAGCTCTAGGCAAATATCTAAACATGAACAGCTTGAACCATGGACTCCACCAATTGTTTGAGGGATCTATAGCGGCAGCATAAAATATGACCTTAACCGAACCATGTATCCTAGCTCTTTGGTGAATGGAAAAGTAGTCTGCCCATGTCCAGTCAGTATTTTGAATACACCCAAAATAAACAGGATCTGGTTCCCTAGACAATGCATAATAAACACGCCATGGCCTAATCCTATATGGTAACTCTTTTGTATATGACCATCTAGACTCCTCGGAATTAAACCATTTTTGCAGAATGATTTGTCTTAAGCATAATGGCAAGACTTGGACCTGTTTTGATAGACATTCTTGACAAAACTCATAATGACAGTTACTACAGACTGTAACATACTTAACTCTTTTAGACTCGACATGACTGGACTGACTTGTAGAAGCTCCGTGCTGATTAAGTGGTCTGAACATCTTGATCTCCTTGGTTTCTTGAGCACCTTCTCTGGTAAGCATGTCAGCAAGATAATTTTCTGCACCAGATTTGTAAACAATATCAAAATCAAAACCTTCTAGCCATAGTGCCCATCTTAGTACCCTGGTACTGCCTTCTTCTAACAACCTTTTGTTTGCCAACATCTGTTTCATATGCTTTAGATCTGTTCTGACAATAAATTTAACACTTTTCAAGAACAAGCGAAATCTTTTTATTCCTCTCTTTACTGCAAGTATTTCTTTATGAGAAGAAGGATACTTTTTCTCTGTGTCATTAAAAGATCCTGAGGAATAGGCACAAACCAATTCTTTTCTTCCATGCTTTTGTAGAAAAACTGCAGCCCAAGTGTGATAAGAAGCATCTGTTTCAAGTATAAAAGGAAGATTAGTATCAGGAAGCTTGAGTTTTGGCAAATCATTAAGCTTACTCTTAATACTAATTACTGCTGCTGTCATTTCATCTGTCCATCTGACACCTTTCTTCTTTAGTCTGTCCTGCAGTATATTTGTATCCTCTGATTGGTTAGCATAAAATTTTCTTATATAATTCAGGCATCCAAGAAATCTCTGCAGGGTCTTTACATTGGCAATTATATTGGGAAACTTTAATAGATGGATTAGCACATGTGGCTGAAGTTCTACATGTCCTTTTTCTATGTGTAAACCCAAGTAATCAATCTTGACTTTTCCAATCTGAAACTTCTCTTCTGAATCTGAAAGTACTAATCCATGCTTATATACAAGTTGGTAGAATTGTTCTAAATGGATCTTGTGCATATTTACATCTCTGCTAAATACAAGCAAATCATCAATATATACAATAATGTACTCTACCCCACCAAAAATGTCTTCCATCCTTTTTTGGAATTCAGATGGAGCATTTTTCAAACCAAAGGGCATCACAGTCCATTGATATTGGCCATGAGGAACAGTGAAGGCTGTTTTATACCTATCATCAGGAATAATACCAATCTGCCAGAATCCACTTTTAAGATCAAACTTGCTGAACACATTAGCATTAGCAATTTTGGCAAGTAATAATTCTTTGTTAGGCAGAGGATATCGAATAGGAAGAAGAGCATCATTCAAAGCCTTATAATTAATCACAAGCCTTTTCTTGCCTCTTTTCTGCTCACTATGCTTATTGACATAAAAAGCCGGGCAGGCCCAAGGGCTCTTGCAGGATTCAATAAGCTTTTGTTCTAGCAATTGTTCAATTTCTGCTTTGCATAATTCTTGCTCTTTTGGACTCATATGATTTGCACTGGCTTTTTGTGGCTTAGGAATATATCCTTCTCGGTAAGGTAGTGCAACAAAATACTTTTCTCTTGCCCAAAAAGCATCTGGCCTACTTGAAGTACAATCTGCACGAAGTTTATCAGAAATTTGTTGCAAAGTTTTGGGACCATGTAACTCTGCATTTTTTACGATCTTATTAATCTTGGTGAGATCTTGCAGACTATACTGGAGAGGATCCTGTTCTTCAGGTTGCACATTAATTTTATAGTCACTAGAAGCAGGGACTGTGATAGGACCAGCAGTGGTGGAGAATGTAACATAATCTTGTCCGAAAGTGACTGGCAAATATTTCTTCAGAAAATCTTGTCCTAACAGAACATCAGCACCAGTATCAAAACTATACAAAGTGACAAAAACCTGGACATCGTTCAAGAAAATAGGAAATTCAGGAGCTATGTGACTTATTTCCATTAAATCACCAGTGATAGCCCTGAATTGGAGTTTAGTAGGCTGCCAATAATAATGAGGAATAGCTTTATATTTGCAGCAACTACTCATAGCACCAGAATCTATTTGAGCATCCAAGGTATACTGTTTAATGCTAGGGACTTTAATTCTTATTGGAATAACTACTCTATCTCCGATGCCCATAACATTAAAAAGCTCAACATTTTTCTTTGGGGATATTTCTTCCATGACTGGCACATTTTTCATCAGTAGGCTGGTTAATTTGGAATTACAATCATCATAATCAGAAATAAGCATTTGAAGTTTGGAAGACAACTGTAACATTTCTGACCTTGTATGGTGAATTGAAGATTCCAAATCTGTGATCTTCTTTTTAAGAGCATCAATTTGATTCATACCTGGAGATACTGAAATCTGCAAAGGTCTGAACATTGAATCGAACTCTTTTTCGATGAAGTCGTCATCATCTATTTCTTCCTCTGAAAATCTTTCTTTCCTTTTGGATGGCAGTTGTTTCTCAAGATTTTCAAGTTTTTCAGTCAATCTTCTTCTTGCCGTAAACTGGACTGGATCTAACTGTGCTAGATCAGCTTTGACTGCTGCAATCTTTGCTTGTATCTCTCCTGAGGAATTCAAACTAAACATTTTAATATCAGGAATTTTTCCAGGCATAGACTGGATATAATATCTCAGATAGGCAACATTATGTGGATCACTAGCCTGATACAGAAGCTTTTGCATAACACAAAAATACTCTTGCAAGTAATCAATGTCGCATAACTTCTGGGAGAGAAATAACTGTGAATGATGGTACCAATGTTGCCCCAGATTTCCCAAAAAACGTCGTTTAGGGCCTCAAAACGGCTCTGGAAGTTCAGGACCCAAAAAACTGCTAAAAATAGTAAACTGTGCTACAATTTTGGAAACTGAAAAGACTGAAAGAGACAGTTGTGGGGGTCCAAATGGGATAGGTGGGTGGCCACCAACATCCACCTGGATCACCAAGAGGGAGAGGTTTTGGCCCTAGTAGAAAGCCAAACATCTTGTGTTCATGTCTCCTTATTTTGGTAGCTATTTGGTGAACTAAAGAAAACACACTCTAATAATAATAAGTGAAGATTGAAATAAGAAGAAAAATTGAAAACACCTCACAAATAGATATCATGCTAAGAAGAATCACATTAACTACATCTGTCCTAGATTCTTCAACAACTAGTCCCTACAGCTTAGTTTAAATATAGCTAATTGTAATATGAATTGTTGACAAGATGTGAGATGATCAATTAAAGCCTTCATAAAAAAAATAGAAATGAAAGTGAAAATGTTGTGCTAAAATGTTGTTTTTTACTCCTACCTCATTCGTTGTAATGAAGCTTTATAACTTTATTTCTTTGGCACTGTTTGGTTCAAATTGATATGGAGAAACTTAGTTTCAACTCAATGAGATGTCAATTCCAAGAAACTTGTTTTGCACAACCAATTGTCTCGTACAAAGTTCATGGGAATTGTACATGATTGATATAGAGTTGAATGCAATTGTGTTTGTGGCAGTGAAGGCATGAGAATATGGAATAAATTTTTTAATGTTATCTCTCAAATGACGTCCCATTTTAAATAGAACTTCTTTCTTTTGTAGAGAAAAATGGGGTTGGGATGATCTATAATTTGTGATTTAGTATTAAATTAATTTTTAAAATAAATTCAAAAGACAAACTAATTAATATTTATGAGGAAACTTAGTTTCTAATCACAATACTTAGTTCCTAAAACATTTTGTATCATGAAAAAAAACATTTAAAAAAATTAATTATTAAAATAAACAAAATATATCTTTAGACCTTTTCCAATATTTTCTAAATATTATACTTTTGTCTATGATTTGTGATTTAGTATTAAAATGGATGAATTTGACATAGTCACTTTGAATAAAACCACGAATAAAGTTGCATCTAGATTGATCCAGAATGGATTTTGTAAGTCAAGTCAGAATCTTACCATATGTTGACGACCAAGATGGTCTTAGGTGGAAAGTTGTTCTCGACTTATGCAGAGTTTATTGTCTCAATTGATTGTGAAAACTAGTGCAAGGATGACGGTGCAACGCACTAATTACGGTGATGTCTTTGGATTTCTGTTTGGCCTCCCAATGATGGAGAAACCATCCGTCGAAGTTGAAGTGTCGAAGAAGGCCTTGTTGACTATGTGACTTGTCGCAGTTCCATAAGGCACAAAATTAATTCCGAGGTTCCTGCAAAAGAATTATGGTAAGAAACATATGTCGATTACTGTTTTGGAACATTTATATTTAGCAAGTTACAAGGGTCAGATTATGACAAGGCTGTGGAGCAGTGTTCCCCTGGAATGACCTTCACACCACCACAAAAACAAGGTAGCAGTTAAGTAGGGCCAACGAGACCAACAACACAGTGAGCAGATTAACCAAGAAGGGAGTGGGAATTTACCTGGAGAAGGCCTGACTCTGCGATAGAGGACGAGAACCGAGACTCTCGCCAGAGGGTTTCTCCCAACAGGAACGCCATAAGAGAGATTTGCCTGCTCACCAAGGATCCAAAGGGTTAGAGACCTAAAAGCAAGAGGAAATGAAATTGGAACAAGTAATTACTTGAAATTGAGTTTGATGAGCCATCCACCACAGTAGCAAGGAAAGAACCTGTGGTTACATGGAGACAAATCATCACCAGACCCAACATCAAGAAATCAATAATCACAAATAGAGTAGAGACAAAGCATGAGCTGGGTGATAGATATGAAACAACTTGTAGGTGGAAAATCGACCTGAAAAGCTCCAATAACTAGCAAAGTAAACCACCACAAGGAGCAAGCAAAGGAACAATGCTAACAAACCACTACCCGGAACAACACTAACAAACCACCATACGAGACAAGCAAGGCACAACGCTTACCAACCATCACAAGAACCAAGCGAAGGCACAACGCACCCACAGAGCCGAACCAGACCACGAAAAATGCAAGAATGAATTCCAAATACCCTCGACAAGTGTGATAGACCGTGTTTGCAAACCCAAGGCCAGTACAAAGGGCAGGCCGAAAACATAAATCGCATTAAAACCTCACACCAAAACCCTGCCACTGTTTAATTCGAAAAACAACAAGAGTTAAACAGTCGTTGCTACGTGTCCCTCCTCGGGATTGCCACTAGATAGCCTTTGACAAACACCCTATTAATGTTCAAATTAGTAATCATAGGAATACCATATTACTAATTTCATAAACAATTGGCTCTTTCATTGCTATCTATTTTAGTATGATCCAAATTTATGAAGGAAACTAAATGAAAATACATATTTATAACCAAAACACAAAGATAGTGAAACTTGACTTCGATTAATAAATGAAAGGTGTTGAAACTAAAAAAATGTATAATGAAACAAACTAGCCAAAGTGAGTTACAATGAGGTCAAATCATTTTTTTTAACATCATAAGTAATGAGGAAACCCTAAATATCCAAAAAACTAACCCTAAGAGATGAAACTCCAAAACGATTTTGGGCCCCATTAGGGTTAGTTGGTATATCAACTTCTTAGGGTCATAAATTTTGCAAATAATGTCCATTTGGCGCTCTCTATCGCCCATTTGAAAGGTATAGCTAAGAGTTACATATTTCAGATGCACCTAGGCTCTTCCTATAACTATAGCCTAGGTCTCTAGCCATGTCAGAAAAACATCATTCAGGGCCTAAAACTAGCCCTAGAAGATTAGGACCTGAAAAGTTGTAGAAAAATTACCAGGATGGAGAATTTTTTTTTGAGTCAGTGAAAAAGGTGGATGGTCACCGATATCCACATAGATCAAGTATTCATTTGATTGTATATTTATTTCTAATTTGGGTTTGAATTTAGTCTCAATTTTTTATTCATTATAATTAAATCAAACACTTATCAAATATCATCAACATTGTTAGGATTAGGAAATAGATTTGTAATATATATATCTATATATTAAGGGAGTAGACTGTATAGGATTATGATATTATATTATTTATCTTTTTCCCAAGGAAAAATCATTATTTTCATTAGATATATGAAAACTGCATGTTGAAGAGTCAAAGCATAAATCTATAAAACTGTTGAAGATAGACAAATAACTTTTTCTATAAACCTTCCAAAAACTAAACAGATTAACCTGCCTTTTGAAAGATGTTTAGAAAACATAACATAAATATTGAAAGATATCATGTTTGTCTAATATAAAGTCTGATATCTAACATATAGAGATCATAGAGAAAAAAGCAAAATTTATATCTGATGAGATGAAGTTAACGCAATGATGCATCATCTTGTGTGCCCTTTATAAAGGGTCTGTCATAAAAAACAAAAGACTCTGAGTCTATCTACTCTGATATCTGCCATTAACCCTAGACTTGTTGCGCTGCCTCCTTGGAAAGGGTATCTGAAATTGTATGCCTCTCCCTGTAAAGATGATGACAACAAATTGCATCAAAATTCCTTTTAATCATTAAAACCTCATCCAAGATAGTTCGTAGTGTGTGCATGTAACAAAATGATTGTTCATTGACCCAATTGACTACTAAACTGGAATCACCCAAAACCTGTAACCATCGGCACCCTCGTTCTATGGCAAAGACAAGGAGGAGATTCAAATTGAGCATCTCTGCATAATTATTTGTACCCCAACCCAGACCAATTTTGAGTTTAAAAGAATGATTTTCATTGATAAAGAGAATCCCCCCCGCCTCCACACCTTCCTTCCCTAGCTAACCAATAAAAATAATCCCACAGGGAGGATTTATCTATATGTTTTTCCACCATTTGACAATGATGAGAAGGAGAATCAACCTTAGGGATCATATCATAAATGGAAAGGGACTAGGCTACAATGTGTTCCACACTCAGAAATTTCCCCTGAAACACCACATTATTTCAACCCAACTAGATTCCCCAACATAATATGGGAGGCAAGTTTCAAAACTTCTTAGGATTGATTGTCTTCCACCATGCAGACCATGCTGATGAGAGGGACTTGCCATGCCATTGATTTTCAATTGAAAGAGAATTTCAAACAGAGGACCAGACCATACAAGCCACATAACATGACAAATATTATTATTATTATTTATTATTATAATAAATTTACTATATTTATATAACTGAGCACCAAGTGACTATTCTTCCAAGTCAATGCTAAAAGGAAAATGTTTTTTTCGCATATATACTAGGTAGAGAAGGTTCGTGATTTTTAATTGCAATGATTTTAAGTAAAAGGCCTATAAAACATATATTAAAAGATGACAAACATAATGCATTGGAGAAGGAACAAGTATTACATGGATAATTTCAAAAGTTGACCCTTTATCATTGACTCACTCCCCATGGTCCATGTTGATGATCACATAGTACTAAACATCCTAGAAGTTTCTATGGAAAATCCTTTTAATAACTCTTTAGGATTAGAGAGGTTGTAGAGTGAAATATTAAATCAGATAAAATCTATAATCAATAAAAGCTATACTTGCAATAGAAATTATTTAAAGAAGAGACTTTATTTTGAACTATTAATTAATCTTATGTTTTAATTCAGTTATTATACTTTGGCTTCAATTATATGTGTGATTGGTTATCTTTGAATATTTGGAAGGCTTGAATTTTTTTTATAATTTTTCCTTCAAAATTTGTTATTCACCTAAGCTCTATTTAGACCCAGTTCCAACTAATTGATAAATTAATCTTAATTATTCTTTAAATGGCTTCAATTAACTACCAATGATGCCCTATTAACCCCTCGATAAGTCTACTTAACCTATACTTAACCTTAATTTACCCCAATTTACATTAATGAACTATAATTGACCCCAATTATGTACCAATCATCCTTAATTAACCATAATAGTTTAATAATTAACTAAGTTTAACCCAATTCGTAAAACTAACCCTAATTTACAAATAATTAACCTAAAATATGTCCAAATTAACCTAAGTAACCATAAATGGTACATGATCAACTCCAATTAACCTTAAATGACACATAATTAACCTCAATTAACCTTCGATTAACCTTCGATTGATTCCATTAACCTTTAATTTGTTTTTAAAAACAACTTCTAACTTCTATTATAACTAACTCACCATTAATCCTAACAAATTATCAACAAAACTCAATAACTACAAACTAAATTTTATTAACCCTTAAATAAATTTAATGCCCCAAACCGCTAATTAACCCCATTGGACTCTTTCATTAACCACTAATTGTACTTGTTAAATTTCCTTCAAATTTTGTTCCCTCAAATCTATATAAACCAAGCATTTAACATGCTTCCAAAAGTCTATCAACCTAACCCTTGTTGGTTATTTGCAAGCAAGAGACCACTTTGGAGCTTACTGCTATGAATCTCCACAGCTATGAAAGGACTTTCATCTAAGTCACAACTTCATTTTATAAAGTTACTTGCTTGGAATCTTAACATCTTATTCTAAAGTTATATCTTAAGGTTTCTTTTCAAAATTTAAATTGACTTTTAAAATAAAGTTTCAAGTTTGTTTCCAGTTTCAAATTTATAGTGGGGTTTTTGAAAGTAAGGTTTTGGGTGAATTTTTTTTATGAAAATTTGAAAATTTATCTATTTAATAAGGGCTACATAGTAGCCCGTACTTGTTGTTTAGTTTAAATATAGCTTAATTAAATTTATAAACAATAAATACAAAAACAAAACAACTAATAATGTATTTTATTATTAAATGCCATCACAAAATGTTAAGAAATATGATTAATTAATATTGTTTTTATTCATATATATATATAGACATATACGTATATATATGTGTGTGTGTTTATTTTATATATGTGTGTTTTATTATATATATATATATATATATATATATATATATATATATATATATATATATATATATATATATATATATATTTAATATAAGTCTCATGTAATTGAAAATATAGAGACAAACTATAATTCATGAAAACAAAAATAAATAGGAAAAATAAATAAAAACAAAAATAAGAAAGTTAAATAAAAAGGAAATAAAACTAAAAATGAAAAATTAGTAACTAATAGAAATAGAAGTTACTAAAGAGCCCATAATAAGACTTCAACCAATCACCTTGCAAATAAATAAATTTAAATAATAATAAAAAATAAAATAAAATTGAATTCCCAACGTTAAACTATGGAGAAGCAACATAATTTTTTGTCAAAGACAAACTAATATACCTTCAAAGGAAAAACTAAGTGTGTCATACCATGCCAATAGGTATAATAACTCGTACACTAGATATATTACTAATTTATAATTTAACAAGTGCTACGTAGTAGCTAGTGTTGAAGAAAGTGTAACTAGGTTCGATATTTACAAATGTAATTTTGATCTTTGTACTTGTCAAGAAAAAATAGAAATATTATTTTTGTAAATTATAGGAATGAGTTTCTTGCTCATTTCATAGGTCTAGGAAAGTCAAAGAGTCAAAGTAATGTATAAGGAGCTCTTCTTGAGCCTATGTGTAAACGTATACTAGTCTAAAAAGCCCTCCAAGACAAGCACAATCCTCCTGAAGACATCAACTAACAAAACGATCTAAAACACAATCATCGGCCTGCAAATATATATAAATGACAAGTCAGCTCAAATAATAACCACATCCTTTTAATGGACACGTTGACTAATTATGGAGGATGAGCTACTATAAATACCCAGTTAGAGTATCCACAAAATAGCAGTGCAAAACTCAGACTTGTCTAATATTTTCGAAGGTTTGTAATAGGGTAATTTTTGTATGGGTACAGGTCAGATATCCACATTACAGGAGTAAGGATACCTTTGCAACTTCGGTGGCAATTACAGTGATAAATATCTCGGTCTCCTCATGATCATAGCCTCGACATTGTAAAAATAGTCACCGTGTAAGATATTCTTGGCATACTTACTGTTATAGTCTCGGCATACCTATGGATGGAGAGATACAATCTCGACATACTTGTAATGAAGAATATTTATAGTCAAAGTCTCGGGATAGCTGTAATAAGAGAATCTTGGTGATCAAACAGAGAACATAGTCATAATCTCTCATTCTGAACACAGTCATAATCGAACACAGTCATAATGAATCTTGATGATCCCATCGTAGCTCACTCAGTCTCGGTGTAATTGTGATGAATAGATCTCTCAATAACATACTCTGACACAACATACAATCTGGACGAAGTTAAGTTCTCGATCTCTGTTTGATGAAGACATAGTTACAAGTATCAATCATGAAAATATCTCAGTGAAGATGTGACAATGAAGGTGCATTAATGATCTCATTGTTATAATGAATATCTCAGTGAAGATGTAACAATGAAGGTGCATTAATGATCTCGTTGTTATAATGGATATCTCAATGAAGGTGCAGCAATAATGACTTCGGTGTAGCAGCAGTGATGATGATCTCAGTTATGACGAAGAAGAGGATTGGTTTCTTGGTCTTAGAGTGTCATAATAGATCAAGGGTCATGGTCTTGGTATTATTCAATTAGAATCTCTATAAGAAGAATTTTGTGTGGGTTTTATTCTCCAAGTGATCCGGACTTAAACAGGAACGCAATAAAATACAGAGATAACCATAAATACAGATATGCAGCGGAAATAATACTTCATTTCATTACTGTAAAATACTGAAATATTCTTACAAACAGAAATGGAAAGAAACCAGCTAGGGCGATGGTAGCTTATCTCTGAGGAGAGATGTGGCGACTACATGCCTCTGAACTGTTCTAAAAATTGTTTTACAATGAGGCTCGAAGGCCTATCTATTGTTGAGAGACAATGGAAAACCCTTCACATCCCAAAACCTAACCCTAGAAGATGAAACGCCAAATTGTGGGCCCCGTTTGGGTAAATTGGTACATCAATTTCCTGGGGTCGTAACTTTGGCATACGATCTCCGTTTGACGCGTACGATAGCTCGTTAGAAAGATCTATCCGAGTACTACCACTTTGGGAGGCAACATTGGTCCATGAGCCCATGTTGCCCCAGATTTCCCAAAAAACATCGTTTAGGGCCTCAAAACGGCTTCGGAAGTTCAGGACCCGAAAAACTGCTAAAAATAGTAAACTGTGCTACAATTTAGGAAACTGAAAAGACTGAAAGAGACAGTTGTGGGGGTCCAAATGGGATAGGTGGGTGGCCACCAACATCCACCTGGATCATTCCTCCCCCCTTAGGAAGCAATGGTCCCCATTGCGTTGAGTTCCTCCCTAAGATGAGGAAGCTTCTGCTGAGCTAGTTCTCTGGTGAGCTGTTCTGCAATCTCTGATATATCCAAAAATGGTGTAAAGCATGGTCGACGATGGTCCACATTGAACACTCGGTGCAAGCGAAGGAATGGAGGAATGTTGTGCTTCAAAGCATTGTTACCCGTAGCCTTGGTACTAGTGTAAGGACCATGCCAGAGTGGTCTGAGTTTCTGATGGGTTCTGGTAAGGCGTTCTCTCTGCAGATGTAACCAAACTTTGTTGCCCACCTGAAACTTATGTGGTACCCCTATGGGTGAGGAGAAGTTGTTCCTGTGTTCTGTCATGACCGTATCCCTTTGCTGCTACTACTGCGTGGAGGAAACCTTTGCAGAGGTCATGCATGTAGGAACGATCTTCCCCCTACTTTGGGAGTGAGCCAGACAGATGAATTTCCTGGTCTGGGAGATGAGCTTGCTGCCTTTCTTAGTAGTGATCAAAGAGGTGGTAGTAGGTGGGGCTACCTCTGGTATCCTGTATAATGAATTATTCAAAGAAATAATGACAGCACGAGGCCTTGACTCATACACAGCATGTCGCCTCCACAAGTATGGTTGGCCTAATAATACATCACAAACATCCAGAGGTGTAACATCACACAATACCTCGTCTGTGAAGGGCTTGATGATGTAGGGAAGGCGGCACTGCTGGCGAACTTTGAGATCTCGTCCTTCATGAAGCCACCGGATACTGTACGGCTGCGGGTGCGGTGTAGTCGGTAGGCCCAACTGCTTCACGACCTCTGCTGAAATGAGGTTCTTTTGGCTACCACTGTCGACAATGAATTGCAGCAGCGAACCATTCACCCACATCTGTGAGTGGAAAAGATGCTCCCCTTCCTCTGGATTTTCAGGCTCATCTTTCTGGATCTTGGCGGTGGCAACAGTGGTGCTGGGATCCACATCAATGATTTGCTTCCCTTTGCCATTCCCCTTGTCGGGTTCTGGCTCAGGGTCGAAACATGCATCTAATTCGGAAGCCTTCAACTCAGCCACCAGCGACTACTTGGTCCGACACTCACTTGTGTTATGAGTGGGGCTCTTGTGGAACTCACACCACTTCCCTGTGTCCTTCTTCGACTTCATGGTGTTGTTCTTTTCTTGCGGCTTCGACGGGTTGTCTTGGGTCACCCCGCCTTGGTTTTTTCCTTTGGGCTTCGGATTTGCAGATCCAAAGTCTCGCTTCTTCTATTTGAACTTTTGCTCGATTTTGATAGCGTATCGGTACGCTGTGCCGAGCGAGGAGATGTTCAAGAACACCATCTCTTCCTGGATGTATCTGTGCAGGCAGCCACGGTATTTGAGTACCAGATGCAGCTCAAAATCTTTGATACGCAACTGTGTGCGAAGGGTATGAAAAATGTTTGTGAACTCCGGCACATCTTGGTCTCGTCCCTGCTGCAGTGTGGTCCATTTGATGTATTTGTCCTCGTAGCTTTTGACAGGGTAGTAGTGCTCCTTGATGGCATCCCGGAAGTCATTCCAAGTGGGTGCGGCTAAAAATAGTGAGCCTGTACTTTCATCCTTTTGCTCGTAGTAGGTTTCCCACCAGTCCTTGACGTGGGGGGCTGCTTTGAGAAGAGCGAAAATGATCTTTTCCCAATTTGAAAATTCATGAACATAAAAGTACCCATCTAACAGATTTAACCATTTATCTACGGCATCTGCGTCTATTTGACCCTCAAAGATGGGGATTTCAAAATTAACTTGTACCTTAAACAGTGTGGCGTTTCTAGAGTAGCTGTTGGAAGCCGATGCATCGCCTCTGGGTAGCCGCTAAAGGATCTGCGCAAAGCTATCCATCATCGCGTTCCTTTGCCGCTCGAGGGCTTCTTCGAGCAAGGTTTTGATAGGATCTCCTGCCCCCTCGTCTTTCTTCTCATCCGCCATGGGAGGTCGTCGAGATTTGCGAGGCTGGTCTTACAAAGGTTCGACCAGTTCAAGCCCTAACTCCTTATATCCCAACCTCGTTGGGGACATGCAAAGAAAAACAGAGAAAAAGCAGACCGCTCTGATACCACTGATCCAGACTTAAATAGGAACGCAATAAAATACAAGATAACCATAAATACAGATATGCAACGGAAATAATACTTCATTTCATTACTGTAAAATACTGAAATATTCTTACAAACAGAAATGGAAAGAAACCAGCTAGGGCGATGGTAGCTTATCTCTGAGGAGAGATGTGGCGGCTACATGCCTTTGAACTGTTCTAAAAACTATGCTACAATGAGGCTCAAAGGCCTATTTATTGTTGAGAAACAATGGAAAACCTTTCACATCCCAAAACCTAACCCTAGAAGATGAAACGCCAAATTGTGGGCCCCGTTTGGGTAAATTGGTACATCAATTTGCCGGGGTCGTAACTTTGGCATACGATCTCTGTTCGACACGTACGATAGCTCGTTAGAAAGATCTATCCGAGTACTACCACTTTGGGAGGCAACATCGGTCCATGGACCCATGTTGCCCCAGATTTCCCAAAAAACGTCGTTTAGGGCCTCAAAACGGCTCCGGAAGTTCAGGACCTGAAAAACTGCTAAAAATAGTAAACTATGCTACAATTTAGGAAACTGAAAAGGCTGAAAGAGACAGTTGTGGGGGTCCAAATGGGATAGATGGGTGGCCACCAACATCCACCTGGATCACCAAGAAGGAGAGGTTTTGGCCCTGGCAGAAAGCCAAACATCTTGTGTTCGTGTCTCCTTGTTTTGGTAGCTATTTGGTGAACTAAAGAAAACACACTCTAATAATAATAAGTGAAGATTGAAATAAGAAGAAAAATTGAAAACACCTCACAAATAGATATCATGCTAAGAAGAATCACATTAACTACATCTGTCCTAGATTCTTCAACAACTAGTCCCTGCAGCTTAGTTTAAATATAGCTAATTGTAATATGAATTGCTGACAAGATGTGAGATGATCAATTAAAGCCTTCATAAAAAAAATAGAAATGAAAGTGAAAATGTTGTTTTTTACTCCTACCTCATTCGTTGTAATGAAGCTTTATAGCTTTATTTCTTTGGCAGTGTTTGGTTCAAACTGATATGGAGAAACTTAGTTTCAACTCAATGAGATGTCAATCCCAAGAAACTTGTTTTGCGCAACCAATTGTCTCAGTACAAATTTCATGGGAATTGTACATGATTGATATAGAGTTGAATGCAATTGTTTTTGTGGCAGTGAAGGCATGAGAATATGGAACAAATTTTTTAATGTTATCTCTCAAATGACGTCCCATTTTAAATAGAACTTCTTTCTTTTGTAGAGAAAAATGGGGTTGAGATGATCTATAATTTGTGATTTAGTATTAAATTAATTTTCAAAATAAATTCAAAAGACAAACTAATTAATATTAATGAATGTTTATGAGGAAACTTAGTTTCTAATCACAATAATTAGTTCCTAAAACATTTTGTATCATGAAAAAAAACATTTAAAAAAATTAATTATTAAAATAAATAAAATATATCTTTAGACCTTTTCCAATATTTTCTAAATATTATACTTTTGTCTATGATTTGTGATTTAGTATTAAAATGGATGAATTTGACACAGCCACTTTGAATAAAACCACGAATAAAGTTGCATCTAGATTGATCCAGAATGGATTTTGTAAGCCAAGTCAGAATCTTACCATATGTTGACGACCAAGATGGTATTAGGTGGAAAGTTGTTCTCGACTTATGCAGAGTTTATTGGCTCAATTGATTGTGAAAACTAGTGCAAGGATGACGGGTGCAATGCACTAATTCTGGTGATGTCTCTGGATTTCTGTTTGGCCTCCCAATGATGGAGAAACCATCCGTCAAATTTGAAGTGTCGAAGAAGGCCTTGTTGACTATGTAGACTTGTCGCAGTTCCATAAGGCACAAAATTAATTCCGAGGTTCCTGCAAAAGAATTATGGTAAGAAACATATGTCGATTACTGTTTTGGCACATTTATATTTAGCAAGTTACAAGGGTCAGATTATGTTCAATGATGTCAAAAATATTACATTAAAGTGTATTCTATCCTAATGCTATGGTGGCCATAGTAATATGTTGAATTCCTAATAGTGCATTACACTATGGTGCATTTGCTAAACCTAAGGTGGGTGCATTATTAAAATGCCAAAGCATGTGGAGCTAAGGCAATTCAAGCAAAAAATTATGTTCATAAACCATATCATAAAGTTTGAAAATGGAATTACTTCACACCTTAGTGTAAAGGTGGCAATGGTTATGAGGGCATATTAAATCCGAGTCAAATGGAGGATTTTAATGTTCGAAAACATTACAAACAGGTGCATTAACTATACATGCCATATGCCTTGACAGAATGTTCTATAGTTACATCAATTGCGACGTCATGGTGGAGTCCATTTTCAAAGGCGCAAATGTATATGACATATTGTTATCAATGTATTCCAATGCATTACGAAAATGCAAGTCACATTGACAAACATAGCTAGGTCAGCATCGAAATGGTGGGTCAACTTGTCCACAAAGAACCCACATGCAAATCTGTTTCAGATTTGGTCAGTGTCAGGCATTGCGAACAACTCATGCCACGACAGGGTAGTTACCATGCAACGGAAGTATAACCAAGTCAGTAGTTTATCCAGGCATGCATTCAGCACATGGAACCAAGGTGGCTACGTCAGTAAACAGGTGGATTCAGTGCAACGAGGCTACGTGAATCATCCAAAGTCCTATCACCAGCACGAAACTCGAAAACAGAGTTATATTAAGGTTCTGATCTGAACTATGATGCATGTGGATAAGTAAACCAACCATGTGTCTTCAATCATTAATGTATTTCAAAAATAATGGTATTGTTACCATTCGAAATATTTTGAAGCTAAGGTCTAAAAGCATAAAGTTTAGATAAATTTAGTGCATTTCGAAAATCATGGTATTATTTTCCATTTAGAATAATTTTGAAGTTAAGGTTTAAAAATATAGGAGATAGTTTTGCGCCATATTGATATTTATGATAAATTTTATTGAAACTAAATTCATAATGTATCAGCACCGAGATTTCTAATTGGACCACAAAGAATTTGTTAACAAACTCCAAAGTTAGCTTTGGATTTTCGTATAAAAGGAGGTGAAAGTCCATCCTATATAGAGGTGAATTCAAAGAGGTGAATTCAAAGAGGTGAATTCAAGGAAGCGAATTCAAGGAAGCAGAGTTCTTTGAAGATAGGCTTTCGAAGCCTTTGGAGGAGGCAGAGATTTCTAGAAGGAAAATCCAAGGGTTCACATTTGTGAAGTGGAGATCACATTTTTAGTGTGAGAGCACTTTTTGAAGCCTTGGCAAGAAGAGAAGAGAGGCATTTCAGAAGTCGATTAGGTCTCTTCCATTTCTTGAGGTGAACCCCTTCAAGAAGGAGGTTACGCTTCAGTTTTCAAGCGACAGTTCAATGAAAGAAGCTTCAAGGTTAGAGTTTCAACATTTGTCTGCAGATGCTATTTTGAGCGTTTCCTAGCCATCCTTGGGCCTATTCAGGAACAGAGATAGGACTGGAAAGTTGTTGCAGATGAATTCCTTTCTACAAGTGTCCAACAGTGCTTGCGAGCACAGATCAGCTAGTAAAATCACATGTAAAGAAACTCTTGAAGCACTTCTAATAGAACAGTCACACATTTTGAAGCAGACCCGGAGACGTAGTCCAAGAGGGACGAACTCCATCATCAAATTCTTACTGAGTTTGCATCTTTTAATTTGTTGCTTATGCATCATTTAATTATGATGTTTTAAAGCATAAAGACAACTTAATATTATGCTTGCATTTCTCATTTATGGAATTCATGGTTCATTGTTAAGTTGCACTAAGTCAATCACCTACTAGTTCCATTTTAGTCTAGCACTTATTGAGAGGACGATCTAATTTCCACATTTCAGATCATTTTTGGTATCAGAGCAGGTTGGCTCTTTTAAGTGCAAGAATGGAAAAGAGTTCCAGGAAGCTCGGATTAAAATAACCAAAAGAGTTCAATAAAAATATTCAAAGGGAGAACAAAGCTTTGCGACGGATGGTGAAATCCTTGGATAAAGATAAGGAAAGACTCCAAACAAAGGTTAAAGCTTTGAAAAATGATGCTTTGCAGTAGATGGTGAAATCCCTGGAGGAAGACAAGCAAAGACTCCAGACAGAAATAGAAGCTTTGCAAAAGAGTTGAAGGATAAACAATCCATCATATCATAGTGCATCCACTGAAAGGAAGAATGAGGTCTCCCCTCTTCATCTGGATGATGAATACAGTTCATCATTATCCACGACTCCAAAAGCTCAGTTAGTAGAAGAAGCTATTGGTATCTTTCTACACCTTCTAAAGAAACTTCTTATGCACCATCCTCACCAAGAAAAGACTTGAAGAAGAACAATTCTTCGAGCAATCGGGAGATTGGAGCATTTCAAAAGCATACTAAAAGAATGGGTATGAAGCTAATGCAGAATATGAGTTACTAGGAAGGACAAGGTCTTGGAAAATAAAGCTAGGGAAGATTCTAGCCGATCTCAGTACGGGAGGGGCCAAAACATGAAGGCATAAGATTTGACCAATAAATCTGTGACTACTCCAGGAGGAGTGGACACATTGCATATCAATGTTGGTCCCTACATCCCGACTTGATGCCAAAGAAGTTGAAAGACCGAAAAGGTAAAAACACATATCACTCAGACAATGATTCGGAAGGTAATAACTTAAACCAAATTTTTATGCTAAACATCATTAAAAGGATTTATCCACGTACCTTTTGCGGCAGTAACACACGATGTGTAGAAGAATGTTGGAAGCAGATGGCATTCAACAAAAAGGTGGGTGTTGTAAAGACAAAACCATGTAAAGAAGATGCAAAATTGCAAGTAAAGAAGAATCCTGGGAAGAGCTTACTTTAGTCAGACAAGGACTCTGTAACATCCATACAAAGTACGGGAAAGTCAATTAAAAAAGGCAGCTAGAACAAACTCCAGAGAACGAGTTTGCTGAAAGGGAATTCA
Organism: Pinus tabuliformis; assembly: GCA_031772625.1. Lineage (NCBI taxonomy): Eukaryota > Viridiplantae > Streptophyta > Pinopsida > Pinales > Pinaceae > Pinus > Pinus tabuliformis. Next base: position 1,544,864,237 of record CM062820.1, read on the forward strand.
AAGAGAAAATGTCTGATGCTACCCTAATAGACAACATCAACATCAACATCAATAGAGTAATAGACATTAGAAAAGCACCTGGAGCAGAGGAATATAAGTCTCCAGATTGGAACTAGGCAAATTACATGCCATATGTATAAACTATGAGTTTGTAAATTGTTGACAGTAGGACTAGTCAAAGTCTATAACTAGAGTCTAGATGGTTTTTACATTAAATCATGTTTGTAATCAAGTTCATGCTTGTAATCAAAATTTTGGAGGTCCAAAAGTTCTTTCTGTTGGGAGGTGTGATCCAGAATGGATTTTGTATGTCAAAGTTAGAATCTTACCATATGTTGATGACCAAGATGGTCCTAGGTGGTAAGTTGTTCTTGATTTGTGCAGATTTGATTATTCAATTGATTACAAAAGCTAGTGCTAGGACGAAGGGTGCGACACACTGATTCTGGTGATGTCTCCAAATTTCTGTTTGGCCTCCCAATGATGGAGAATCCATCCGTCAAAGCTGAAGTGTCGAAAAAGGCCTTGTTGACTATGTGACTTGTCACAGTTCCATAAGGCACAAAATTAATTCCCAGGTTCCTACAAAATAATGATGGTAAGAAACAAATGTCGATTAATGTTTTGGAACATTTATATTTGGCAAGTTACAAGGGTCAGATTGTGTTGAATGATGTTAAAATATTACATTAAAGTTTATTATATCCTAATGTTATGATGGCCATAGTAATATGTTGAATTCCTAATATTGCATTAAACTATGGCGCATTTGCTAAACCTAAGGTGGGAGAATTATTAAAATGCCTAACTGTGTGGAGCTAAGGTAAGGTGAGTGAAAAATTATGTTCGTAAACCATATCATAAAGTTTGAAATTAGAATTATCTCATACCTTAGTGCCAAGGTGGCAATGGTTATGAGCGCATATTAAATCCGAGTCAAACGGTGGATTTTAATGTTGGAAAACATTACAAATGGGCACATTAACTATATATGTCATATGCCTTGATGAAATCTTCTATTGTTACATCAATTGCCATGTCATGGCAGAGTCCATTTTCAAAGGCACAAATGTATATGTATATTATCAATGTATTCTAATGCATTACAAAAATGCAAGTCATAGTGACAAACACAGTCAAGTCAACATCGTTTAGTAGGTAGAATTGGCTGCGCAAATCTGTTGACCACCAAAATGGTGGGCCAACTTGTCCATCAAATTCTTACTGAGTTTGTGTCTTTCAATTTTCTACTTATGCGTCATTTAATTATGATGTTTTAAAGCATAAAGACAACTTAATATCCACTTGCATTTCTCATTTATGTAATTCATGGTTCATTACTAAGTTGTACTAAGACAATCACCTACTAGTTCCATTTTAGTCTTGCATTTATTAAGAGGACAATCTACTTTCCACATTTCAGATCATACATTAAATTGCTTTAACAAAATTCACACATTAACTTAACCTTTTGCATGGTAACCGAGACCAGTTTTCTGTGTTTGGTTGGAGGAAAGAAGATAAAACAACTTTAACAAACCAATCTCTCAATAAATGATGACCAATCTACAGTGATTTGAAGCAGAATATGGAACTTCAAAATGGGATCCTGGTAATCCCTGGTAGGAGTTTCAAATCCTTTGAATTGCCAGAACCATAAGCATTAAACACACCAAACGAAAGGATTAAAAAAAAAAATTCTTTAATTCTTGAATTCAAATTCTTGATACTTGGAGGCAAAATTTTTAAAAACTCTGCATATATAAAATTCAAAAAAGTGAGGGAAAAAATGCTCACAAGATCCTAAAAATTAATAACTATACATCAATAAAATTTTCTTAATAAAATTAGGAAAGAAATGCTTACAAGATTGTAACAACTAATAACTAATTACATAATAACTATTAATTATAAATGCTATGTGTAAAGAAGAAAAAAATTAGAAAACGGCAAAACAATTATAAGTCAAATTAAAAAATAATAAAACTATATATATCTATCTATCTATCTATCTATATATATATATATATATATATATATATATATATATATATATATATATATATATATATATATATATCTGGAAATAAGTTTTTTAGATTATTTTTTCCTTTTTAAAATTTGTCATCTTACAAAAAAAACACAGAAAATATATTAAAAAAATATATAACAAAAAAATTATTGGAAAAAGTTTTATTAATTATTTTAAAATTTATCATCTTAAATTGAAAATATGGAGAAAAATATTATAATTATTGAAAATAGAAATATTAAAAAAATAAAATCAAAAAGTTAAATAAAAGGAAATAAAACTAAAAGCAAAAAATTAGTAACTAATATAAATAGAAGCTACTAAAGAATCCATAATAAAACCTCAACTAATCAACTTACAAATAAATCAATTTAAATAATAATAAAAAAATAAAATAAAAATGAATTCTCAATATTAAACTATAGATAAACGACATAAATTTGTCATAGACAAACTAATAAATAATCAAAAAACAAAGTTAAATAGTAATACCATATCTACTATTTTTGGTGAACAAAATACATCTTAACTCAACCTAATTTAGTATAAACACGTTCGAACATTTTCTTATTTACCAATTTTTTTTTCATTTTCATAATATCACTAACTCTATGTGATTTTCTTAATTCCTAATTATTACATTTTAAGTGTAATTTTCAAATTTATATTTATTTCTTAATAATTAAAATTTTAATTTCAATTCTTGTATTGGAAGATATAAAGTTTTAGTTGTAGGAATTTAAATGGTCACCTATATACTTTCATGTATGGAGTCAAGGTTGAATATTATTGAAAAGTATAAGAACATAGTAAATGTAGTTTTAGTAATGATTATAAAGTATATTATATTATTTAGGTTTAAAAAAAAATTGTGTTTTGAAATAAGATTTAAAATGGTTTGGAATTGGAATTTGTTTTTAAAGTGAAGAAATAAGTTACTGGATTAAAACTCAATGTTTCATTCAGTAATATTATAAAGAATATTATATATGTGAAAAACTTAAAATTGCTTGGAATTGGTTTTTTAACCCCAAAAAACAAGTTAATGGCATAAAACACAATATTTCATTTAAATAATACCACCCGTACTATGTTGTTTTCTTTAATTCCTATTTATTACATTTTATGTGTAATTCGTAAGTTTATGTTTTATTTCTTAATCATTAAAATGCTAATTTTAATTCTTATATGGAAAGGTATAACTTTTAATTTTACTCTGAGGAGAAAGAAGTTAAATGATCATCAAATATATTATATACTTTCATGGACTTTGATAAATGTAAGAGATTATTTGGAATTATTTGGAATTTTATTTTTATACTCAAAACCATTAAAAAACCATTTCAAAATCAATATACTTTTAACAAATCAAAACAACAAAAAACATATTTTGAAATCTAAACATTTAAATTTTAATTAAAATTATTATTTATTAAAAAAAATCAATATGATAAATATTTTGAAATTTAAACATTTGAATTTTAATTAAAATTCTTGTATATTAATTTATATTTTTAATAATTTTAATGTTAATTTTTATATTCTAAAACAAAGTTTTTAATTTTTAATCATAAATTTATTTCATTAAAATTTAATTTTAATTTTCATAGTACCAAGTGTAGTTTGATTGGTGATTAAAGTGGTGCAAAAGTTGTGAAAACTGAGAGATTCAAGGTTCAAATTCTCCCATTGTGACCATTGGGTTGTTGCGTTCTTTTGGGATGAAAAAAATAATAATGAATTTCACCACTTAAAATCCAATTTATTTAATATTTTTTAATTAAAAATTATTTATCATTACTTTTCTATTTTCATAATTTTATGAATTTTCAATCATTTACCTTATAGCAAATGATTTTCCTCTTCACCACTTAAACTTTAATGACATGACTATAGCAGTAAAATTTCCAATTGACCATTAATAGTTTAGGGTTGACCATGACAAATTTTAATGTTTAATTTTAGAAATCATTAAAGTATTTTTTTTTAAATTAAAAAAAATAAAAATTGTTACCATGTGATTGAGGTAAAAGTTTTGATGTCTTATTTAAGCTTTTTAACATGTGTTCCATGTGACCTATGAAATTTGGTCACCTACACAATTTACCAATTTCAATGGAGATCATGGTTGACATTTCTAATCAAAATAAAATAAATCAATAATTCAAACCATTTTCTATTAATTATTAATAACTCTTTGTATTGACTCATTGTAAATACGAACATAACATAAAGTTAAAATAGTTGTGTCCAGTTAACATATCTTTATTATTTATAAATCTACAAGTTAAAGAAACAAATCTATTTAAAAATATATATATATATATATATATATATATATATATATATATATATATATATATATATTATTTATTTAAATGAAATTAGTGGATATTGTTTTTGATTAGAATTAAATTAGAGAAAGCTATACAAAAAAGATTGTAATTATAAGGGTTTACTAATTATGTGTAAGGCGGGTTGTGGGTTCCTTTGGGATAAAAAATTAATAATAAATTTAATCACTTAAAATCTAATTTATTTAATATTTTTTAATTAAAAATTATTTTCCATTACTATAACAATCAATTTGCGTGTTGACCACTTAAAATATAACTTATTTAATATTTTTTTAATTAAAATTATTTATCATTAATTTTCTATTTTCATAGTTTTATGAAGTTTTAATAATTTACGTAATTTTCTATTTTCATAGTTTTATGAAGTTTTAATAATTTACGTTATTAGTCCCTGCCAAGGCAAGTCTATAGCAATAGATTTTGTAGTTGACCACTAGTATTTTAGCATTGACCATGACAACTTCTAATGTTTAAGTTTAGAAATCATTTAAGTATCTTTTTTAATTAAAAAAAATAATGTGTTACCATGTGATTGTGTTAAAAGTTTTCATGTCTTATTTCAGCTTTTTTAACATGTATTCCATGTGACCCATCAAATTTGGTCACATTACAATTTGCCAATTTTTTGGGGATCATGATTGACATCTTGTAATCAAAATAAAACAAATCAATAATTCAAACCAAATTTTATTAATTAATTCTTTGTATTGACTAATTGTAAATACGAACATAACATAATATTAATATGGTCATGTTTATCTTTATTATTTAGAAATCTACATGTTAACGAATCAAATAAAGAAAATATCTTAATTAAAGATATAAATTATTTATTTAAATCAAATTAGTGGATATTACTTTTGATTAAAGTTAAATTAGAGAAAGTTATACTTAAAAAATTGTAATTATAAACAAATAACATAATGATTATATAAGCTCAAATAATAATACAATCTTAACATAAATAAATACATACATGATTATATGAAATAGTATAGTAATAAATTAAGAATCCTAAAAAAAAATATTTAATTAAATAACTAATTGTAATTACCAACATAACATAATGTTAATAGTATATTAATTAACTCTTTGTATTGACTAATTGTAAATAGTAACGTTAATATGGTTGTGTTGAGTTAACATATCTTTATTAGATCCTAAAAATTAATATATATATATATATATATATATATATATATATATATATATATATATATATATATATATATATATAAAATTAGGAAAGAAATGCTCACAAGATTCTAAAAACTAATAACTAATTATCATAATAGTTATTATTTCTATTCTTAAATTATTTGAAATAAAAAATATTTGAGTGGGGTTTATATAATCTGGGTCATGATTTCTACCACATATCATTTTAGGTGACAAAAAAGTCATAAAGTTTTAAAATATAGAGAATTGCAACCAATAAATCTACGACTAACTTATTTAATATCTTCATAATGATCTAGCTCATATAATCCTTTTAATGGTGTCCCAAAATGATCAACTAGTCGAAAACTATACATGTACCATGAAGCACTATTTACACGTTGTGAAAAACCCATCCACCAATAATAAATTTGGGTTTTCCTTTGTTTCATAGTTTTTGGGTTAGTTTATTTAGTTAGTGTGTCGCTGACATTTCAATGGCCTCTGGTGCCTGACATATGTGTGAATATAACTGCATTTTTCTTTATTGTTGTTCTTGTGCAAGAAGGTTGTGTTGGGATGGAATCCCTACCTGCTACTCTCCTCGCATACATTTTCATCATTATTTTGTAAAGATAAACTTATAGTTCTCTAGTCTCATCTAAATAAAAATTATATAAATTCATTGTCACAACATTTAATGTCTATGAACTTGGGCATTCCAAGCACTATATTGATGCAAATTACAGTTGTAGACAATCGAGACAGAACTTTGATAAGGTTCTTTAGTCTCCACATACACTTACCAAAGTTTGGGAAAACCAAAATCCAATGTTTAAAATACTTGTGATTAATACAGTGTTCTCATGACCAAAGTGATGTTTGGCTTCTTGAATTCTGAGGATTGAGTTTTATTTATTTATATTTTTTTTTTTCCAAAAATTACAAGTAGATGGTGGGCATCTGAGGGTTTCGATAATTTGTTTCAATTAAGAATTATGATGAATTTTAGCTGAAAGTTTAAAATCAATTAACTAGTTTTGTGATGTTATCAAGAATAAACATTGAAGAAATTCAAGATAACTAGATTTCTTCATAAAAGAAAATATGGGAAGATAATATTTCATGTTAGTTAGAGAAACTCATAGATATTATAGTTAAGACCACCATTTCTAAAACTTGGAGATTTTGTATATTTATTCTTAGTTATTTTGGGAGTCAGAACTGCATATAAAATATGAGATGGATTAGGTTGATTGCACATCTGGTTGTTCATTTCATTTCATTCATGCACATAACAAGAATTACAATCCATAATCTCACAATTTCAACATAAAATTCTAAATTAAAAATTTTGAATATGATTGAATAGTAATGATCATTCTTTACCTTCACTTACTTGATACACTAGAATCATTATCATTATATATATATATATATATATATATATATATATATATATTACTCATTACTTGATACACTAGAATCATTATCATTATCTATATATATATATATATTACTCATATGTATACATATCTTACTCCTCCAAAACTCAAACCAGCGTCTTCTCTTTGCAGTTCCTCTGGCCAGAAAGAGAAACCTGGGCACTCACACTCTCTCTCCATTTTTTTCAATGCTAAGTCCCCCAATGTGATAGAGTAAAGAAAGTAGGTTCACATCTTATAAAGTGAAGGAAGAAGACGTTCACTGAGTCCCCCGTCATGATAGAATAAAGCAAGTACGCTCACATATTAGGTTTAGGTTTGTAGGTGTGATTTCAAATAAAGTATTACTTCCAAAGATGTTGACAGCTAGCTTGACAAGCTCTTAGATTTAATAGTGCTCCTTAATTCTCAGATAAGTCTCACAGGTCGAGGTTTTAGGTATATGGTTTAATGTCTCACAGGTCGAGGTTTTAGGTATACGGTTTAATGTATATTTTAGAGTAATTTTTTTTATTAGTGTGTAATAAAACATTTTTTTTTAACTAAAAATAATAAATATAAATTTGATTTATTTTTGGTAAATTCACATAGTTATTAATATATGATTCAAATAACTATATTATTCAAATTTTATGTATTTAAATATATTTTTATTATTTTTAACATAACAATTTTATTTGATTTGAATAATAAATATAGGAAAGTGAATTGATTTATGTATAAATTTTTAAATAAAATTTATTGTGTTTATATGTATATTTATTTTGGAACACAATTTTCTTAATGTTAATTTAATTATCTATAATTATTAGATGAGTAGTAGGTTGTAATATCTATGAAATATTTTGAAAAGCATAGCCTAGATAATAGAAGAAATGATTTTTTAAAGGCAATTTTCTGGTAGCTTTTACCCAAACTCAACATAGGTTTTACAAAACTTCCAATTTAAATGATTTAATCTACAAAATTCAATTGCAACAAGAAAGAATTTTGAAGGCATTAAATCCATTAATGCAAAAAAAAATGTATTTTAAATAACAAAAAATCATAATTCTTCTTGAAATTCTATCTCGAAAATAAATAAATTTGTCTATTAGTTAGACTACACCATGTTAAAATATTCTTAATAATAGCCACAAATCAAAGATTAAAAATTATATCAAAGCCTCACAATTTCAACACAGAATTCTAGATTAAAAGTTTTTGATATGGTTGAATAATAATGAACATTTTCTGTCTTCACTTACATGATAGGAAAGAACCGGATCATTACTCTTCTAAACCCAAAGAATGAAGGCTTTTATTTTAATTCAATAATATTTGCTCAAAATATATTGTATAATATATATGTTATTTTTATCTTTATAAAATAATATTCAATTTTGATCAATATTATTTATGGATAAAATATAATGTATTAATATCAACATAATTTTTGTTTTTATATAAAATTTTGATTCACTATTTAAATAATGAAGAAATTTCAACAGACCAGTTTTTTAATTAATTAATTTATTGACTTCATATCTTTTAATTTCTGCTAAAATAAGATTATAAGATCAGATTTATCTATAAATCATTATTATTTTAACTGACTAATATAAATTATAAATTATAAATATTTATAGGAATTTTAGTAAAACCTAATTTATAAATTTAATGATAAGACTACACTGCCCTACGACAATTCTTTAATAAATAAATTTAATTCACTTAAAATGGGCCACACTTCTTTTATAATTAAATTGAATTCACTTACCATTGCTTTTCTGACTAACCAGCCACTTGTGCGTATCATGTTGCTCCTTAAAAAAATTTCTCATGCCTTTCGTATGAACTAAGTTTTCGCTACGTGCTGCTCACCTCATATTCTAAACCCTCATTGACGTCATATTAACACTAATTTAATTCTAAATTGATTTTATATTAATTCAAAATTAACCTTAATTTGATCCCCATACAACTTTATATTAATTTGGATTATCTTTAATTAGTTCGCTATTTAATCTTCAAATAATTTTAAAGGGTCGTATTAACTTTAATTGAGGTGATTAACTTTTAATTAACCATAATTTATCTATGACTATTTCTAGTTGACTTAATTTAAGCTTCTAATTAACTTATTAGCTTTTAATTGAATTGCAAATAATAATTCCAATTTTTCTTTAACACAATTGAGAATATTTGTATTAATTGCAAATATATGTCTGCATGACAGTTATACATTGAAAGTTACATTATGATTTTCTTCCATCTTTAGTATTATCTACCGATTCTTGAATCAAAATTATCCTCTCAAGAGGAATACATTTGATACTAAGCATATATGGGTATTTGGAGGTGAATACTTTCCAATAGTATCCCAAAATTAAACAAAACTTGCAATACATATAACCTACATCAAAATATAATCCTTGATTACAACATATTTACTCAAAATCATGTTGACTAGCAAGCCCTTTCAAAATTTCTGATATTTGAACATTTTTTCAGGAAAGAAAAAACTAACAAGTTTTCTATTGAGTAAAAAATTGTTTACATAAGTGTGATGTGGTTAATGGACGAAACAAGAATTGTAATAATAGGAATTTTGCATTTTGCAATCATCACCCACATTATATCAGAGACCTACTACATGAAAAATATCTTTCAAAAACTCCTTTTATAGATGTGTCACATGAGATTATAAAAAAGAAACTAAAAATAAAGTCTCATCCTATCACCTAATATAAGCATTAAAGTCCAAATAAGCATATATGAACATAGGATTCATGCTTAATACACTAAGCATAGAGTAATTAACCATTAACCATCAACTCTCTAAACTTTAAATTGCAACATTGTTTGGCACATTGATTTGCTTTTGGTTATTATCCCTTAAAATGTGCTTGAAACTCATATTTGGGATATGTTTTGATACATTCTTAATCTGACTTAGGAGATTATCCATAACTTTTTCTCTTGGCCGAAGATCATTTGACCAAATACATAATTATTAAAAGGGAGTTATCTAACGCAATGAGAGAAGAGACCCAAAATTCTTTGGCGAGAAGAATGCGTTGAACTAAACCATATGCTTATGCTTAATTATTTTTCATCTTCTCCAAGCCGCATGAATACTCTAAACTTTAATTTCTCTGGAGCCATAAAGGAAGCCCCCCTTCTGCCACACCTAATAATTCAAATCCTAATTAATCTCCAATTAATCCCTAATTAAATCTACTTTAGCCATACTTAACTTTAATTAAATTATTTTAATTGCAATTGAACATAATTAATTTCACATAATATTTATAGAATTCCCCTCCATTTTTGTTTTCTAATAATGTTGTTCGTTTTGATTAGGAGAGACAATTGACCATAACTAATTTCAAATAATATTTATACAATTGCTCTCAATTTCTGTTTTCTAAAAATGTTGTTCGTTTGGATTAGGAGAGACATCTTCTATAGGTGTAAGAAATGTACATCTCAATATAAAAATATAAGAGATGACCATAGGGAAAACAAAACAAGAGAAAGTGAAATAATAGAAAGACAACAATAAAACAAGGAAGATTATAAAAGCATAAGGAATAGTCATATAAGCAGAGCTTTTGTTCACTCATCTTTACTTTCTAAAGATTACTCATGCATGCACTACAATATAATCCATGCATAAAAAAGATGACACAACCTGAAATATACCCATGTCAACCATCTTAGAAATTTTGGGTTAGTAGCATGATGAGATTATTTAAACTGCTTTTCTTAATTTGTAATTGACTTTTTTTGTTTTTTATTTATTAAGCTTAGACAAGGCAAGTTCACATCATTTTTCTCTCAAAAACTTGACATTACTAAGATAAGTTAATGAATGAGAGAAGATTACAAATATACATTTATTGTAACCACAACAATATCTCTTTAAATTTTTCTTAGATAAGTAAAAGAAAAGGGATCGCCTACCAAGGATTTTATTTTGGCTTAATCTTGTAAGCCTATTATTTATTCTTTGACTACATTTGGTATATAAGAATAGATTTTTTGGGAGGTCCATTTCATAATTTCATGTCACAAGGAATCCATTGTTTATATTCATGCTTCCTATTTCATTTTTTTCTTTTATTTAAGTTCAAAATTATTTTGTGTTTACTTAGTATTTTTATTTTACATTTTATGTTTATCAACTTTTATTTTTTATTTCCCTGGATGGGGTGAGAAGACCAGTGAAGGAGAGGGGGGTGTGCCGCTACCACATGCAGAAATAATGTCGTAGATTTGCAACTGCTCATGAAATTTCAATCAAAATCACAAGACACAAACCTACTCTACTGCTCTGTAGAAAGTAATTCACAATCTAGAACAATAATTTTAGACATGCAATAAGTAACACACATGCACATGGTATTTTTTTTTTATGGGGAAAGAAATCTGCTAAAAACCCCAATGCCTACTTGCATTAATCAGATGAATAGAGATGTATTACAATTTCTTTTCTCAACTCAGCACAACTTGCAAGTGCATAACCTATCTCTCTACTCATTTAGAAGCTCTCACCCAGACTTAGTCAAAATTTTCCTCTGCTCAAGCCCCCTATTTCCTTGCAATGTTCCTTGAGAAATTAGGCCCCTATTATTTTGGAATTTCTCTAAAATGGATTTTGCAGTTCCTTGGGTTAATCATCTGACTGCATGCAAAACTTGTACACTCAAGACTAGTCTACAACTGATGTTACATTGCCTTGGAATCTCCACCAAGCTTGGGGAACTCGAATTCTCTACATGCACTAACTATTTTGGGTTGATTGATCAGTGAAATGGATGATCATTGAGTTTAACTAAAGTCCCACTGCAAAATTGGCCCTCCATTAGTTCCTCCAACAGTTAGAACTAGTTTAACTAAAAACAACCTTAGATAATTGACCTTGATTTCTATAAATTAGAAATCACACATGCTTAAATGAACTCTAACTCCTCCAGCTAGAATTTACTGAGTAAAATGGGTGAAACAAGCCATGTCACACAAGTAACTGCATCCAAGTTGTCTGCTAATGTGGAATTCGAATTTTCTCAATTTAATCAAGGAAAAAACAAATTGAGAATTTCTTGCAGCATTTTTCAACACTCCCTCTCAACACAAAATGGATCATCAACCACCCCTATCATGCACCTATGGAACTCGAACTTCCCTCTTAACAAGGCCTTTGTCAAAATGTTAACATCTTGTTCCTATGTCGGAATCTATTGTTTGGGCCCATAATAAATTGAAGGTTGCTTCTGCTATCCAGCCCAGAGCCTTGAGCATTGTACAGGGACGTGCTGTAGGAGTAGCTCATTAACTTCTGGGTGGAATCGTCACAACATGGGCGTTCTTCCCGGAAAGAATTATTGCAGTAGGATAAAAGCTAGGAGGATTTGAAAAGTATATGGCATCAAGATTTCTAAAGTTCAGCTAAGGCTTGGCCCAGGACCCAACTACTCGTCGTATTTGGTTCGGTATTGCGACCGAACATGACTTTGAGAGTCATGATGATATTACTGAAGAACGCTTTTATCATAAAATTTTTGCTTCCCACTTTGGTCAGTTGGCAATAATCTTTCTGTGGACCTCTGGTAATTTGTTCCATGTGGCTTGGCAAGGCAATTTTGAAGCATGGGTACGCGATCCCTTACATGTAAGACCCATTGCTCATGCAATTTGGGATAACTACAACTATATTATCTACCTCTGAACACAGTCCTGCAAATGGTGATACCAGACATTTATATGCTTGGATCGATCGTGAAAAATAGGATTCTCAAACAGCTTAATGGAACTCTTATTATCACAGTAGATCACAGTTGGATCCATTATCTGACCAAACAATCCAACAAGTATATTTCTCATCCAAATCACCTCACATGTTGCTTGACTTGCAGCCATGTATTCTTCTTCTACCAAGCTAAGCACCATAGATCTTTACTTCTTGTTGTACAAGGAAACAGATGTAGACCCAACACTAAAATTTCCATGTGATGTACTCTTTCAGTTTGATCTATGTCTAATCTACATTTGTGAAGCCACACATCTTCACTCCCTCTGTCCTTCTATACCATATTCCAAACTAAGTAGTGCCTATCAGGTACTGTAAGACATGCTTAGTTGCCTTCAAAAATAATTTGGTTGGCCTAACCATAGCTTGGCTAAGCTGGTTGAGTACATAGCTCATATTAGGTTGTGTGTTCACAAGATACATCAGTGAACCCACTAGTTACCGATAAATAGTAGCATCCACTTCTTCACCTGAAGTGGCATCCTCCTTACTCCAGTTGGTCGTTAGAGGTTTCTCCATGCCAGTTTACAACTCTCCATTCCGAATCCTTGTAGTATCTAATTTGCATACTTTCCTTGAGAGACAAGCAGTTCCCCATTGCCTTGCCATACTTCCAAGTTGAGGAAGCAGTGTATAAGATCCATTTACTTCATTTCAAATTCACTTTCAAGGTCCTCCTTGCAATATCTGATCAACTGTTCATCACTAGTTAAAATTAAATCATCAACATATAAGTCAATAATGAAAAATTTACCTTCTACCAATATATGATAGAGGTTTTCATCTACTTCACTTAAATTTGGTGAAGCCAAAATTGATAAGATAGCTATCGCTCCCAGTGTACCAAGCATGAAGTGCTTATTTGAGACCATACAACACTCGTTTGAGTCTCCACACATGAGACCCATGATCAAACTTCTCAAAACCGTTTGGTTACTCAATGTACACCTCCTTCTTAATAAACCCATTGAGGAATATTGTTTTTGCATTCATCTGGTGGATCTTCCACCCCATCTGTGTAGTAAGAGCAAGAATTTATCCAATGGATGAGTACCTTACTATAGGAGAAAAGGTATCCTCATAGTCAATTCCTTCAACTTAAGAGTATCCCTTGGCCACAAATATGGCCTTATACTTCTCTATGCTTTTGTCAGTTTCCTACTTTACCTTGAAGATCCATCTCAAACCCATAACTAATTTATCTGCTAGCCTTGGGACCACTTCCCAAACATTTTTCTTTACAATGGATTCATATTCCTCCACCATTGCATCAACCCATACTGTTTTCTCTACTACTTCCTCGAAGGAGGATGGCTTAGTATCTACAATATCTGTCATTAAAGCCATGTATCTAGTGTATCGATCTGGTGACCTTCTCTTCTTGCTCGAATTTGAAGGAGCACCCACATTCTCCATCACATCATGCACAAGTTTCTCAGCTTCCCTCATTATTTTCCTACCCTCTGTAAATGGTTCTTCTTGAGTGGTTGTCTCCACTCTCTTCTCCTCAATTTGTGGCTACTCCATAAATTCTTGAGGTTCCTCCTTTGGAGCTAAAATCTCATGTCCTTGTAAGATCTAAAGCTCCCTCTCAAGAGAGAACTACATCACTTTCTCCTCATCAAATTTTACATCCCTTCGCACAATTTTCATTCTGAGGGATGGTAAGTACACATGGTAGTTATGGGGAGTTTCTGTGTAACCTACAACTACCCCCAATTTTTTTATCGACTCGAGCTTCTTCCTTGATTCTTTGGAGACATGGTAGTAAATAGAGGCTCCAAAAATTCTGAAGTGCAACACATCTGACTTTCTCTCTAAGAAATCCTCCATTGGTGTATTCATGCCTAAAATAAGATGAGGATTCCAGTTCTACAAGTAGAATTTTGTGTTGCATGCCTCAACCCATAAATGTAGAGGTAGGCCTTGGTCATGCAATATCACCCTCACTGATCCCACAATGTTATGGTTCTTTCTCTCATCCACCCCATTCTGCTATGGGTTGTGGGGTGTTATCGACTCTCTTTGAATTTCTTCATTTGCATAGAAATTTTAAAATTCATTTGACACATACTCACCTCCATTATCACTCCTGAGAGCCTTCACCTTCTTCCCAATTTCTTTCTTAGCCAATACCTTGAATTATACGAACTTTGAGAATGTCTCACCTTTCTTTTGCATGAAGAAGATCAAGTACTTCCGTGAGAAGTCATCAATAAAAATGAAAAGATATTTTTGTTTGGCAGAGGAGGTTGTTGAGAAAGGCCACAAACATCAGAGTGGATCATTTCAAGGACTGCATGTTCTTTGTTGTCCCAAACATGGAATGTGGATTTTATGTACTTACCCAAGGCACATCCTTTGCATACATCATGTTTCTCAAGTGCTCCTTTAGGGAGGCCTGTGGTTATCTACTGAATAATCTTCAGGGCACCATGATGCAAATGGATAAGTCTTATGTGCCAAATTTCACCAACATCATGAATCTACACCTTCTTTGCCTTAGTACTTAATGCAACATAGTCTTCCACATCTAGCTTGTATAGGTCTTTCACATGAACCTCGATCTGCTTCACCCATCTTGTGGATATGTGTCTCAGGAATGCCTTTCCTTTGCACAAGATCACATCATAACCACGGTCTTCCAAAACTTCAACAAGGAGAAGATTTTTCTTTAGGCCTAGAATGAAGGTGATTGTACCAACCCTGGTCGCACTAAACCTTCCGTCATCTCCCAGCTCGATGTGCATCTGCAAATCTCTTTCTTCCAGGTCACTAAAAAACTCTCTGCACCCTGTCATGTGGAATTATGCACCTAATTCCAAGTACCACAATTCTCCCCATCACCGTGTTGGGCATGCATGTGATAAGGTAAATTCAAGCTTGAACTATGAAGCCAAAGCTTCACCTGCTCCTCCTCCTGAGGTATTCTTGCTCGCATTTTTATGTGGATAGTTCTTGGAATAGTCCCCGAATTAATAACAATTGAAGCATTTAATTTTCAAAAAATGTTTCTTCTTTTCCCCTTCGCTGGACTCTGGTTTGGGTTGAAATTTCTTCCCTTTTAACTTCTTTCCCTTTCCAAGTAATGCAAAATTTTCTTCATCCCCACCCTTGGATGAAGTCCCATCTCTGGTATTTTGCCTTATTTCATCCTATTCCAAATCAAACCATAAGTGTTCCCAATTCGGTAGTCTCTCCCTCCCATTCATTGAATATTTATAGTTATTCCAGCTCTTAGGAAGGCCTAGAAGGGCTAGGATTACCAAGTCATCATCTCATACAGTAACACCAACTCCTACAAGCTCATCACGAAATTGTGTGAACCTGCGTAGATACTACTGAATAATGTCATTCTTTTGCATCTTTATATTTTGAAGTTTATCCTTGTCCAATTTCCTTTGGTCGCTCCTATTCTAGAGCATATCTTTCAGTGCTTGCCACATTCCATAAGGATTTTCTTTCCCATGGATATTTGTGACAACGTGGTCATGTACTCCCTCTAGTTTTATTCTCCTCACCTTGGCTACATATTTCTTCCACTAAGCAAGGTTCTAGGCATCAGAATCAAGTGGTTTTGCAACATTTGTCTTGATGTATTCTAGCAATCCATTGTCATCCAATACCACCTCCATGCAATCCTACCATGCAACAAAATTAGAGTTTCCTTCCAAGGAATACTCTAGCCTTAGTCCATTAGAGGACATATTCTCATCTCTGAAGAGATCTTGTTGGAATGAACTTCAAATTTGAACCTCCTAAGGAACAACTTTGAAATTCTTGCTCTAATGTGAATCCTGCTATGATACCATGTAGAAATTATGTTGTAGATTTTCAACATCTCATGAAATTTTAAACAAAATCACAAGACAAAAACCTACTCTGTTGCTCTGCGAAAAGTAATTCACAATCTAGAATAATAATTTCAGACATGCAATAAGAAATAACGCACATGCACATAGTATTTTTTTCCAAGGAAAGAAATATGCTAAAAACCCCAATTCCCACTTACATTAATCTAATAAATAGATATGTATTAAAATTTATTTTCTCAACTAAGCACACTTTTCAAGTGCATAACCTATCTCTTTTCTCACTGAGAAGATATGACCCAGACTTAGTTCAATTTTTCCTCTACTTGAGCCCCCTATTTCCTTGCAATGTTCCTTGAGAAATCAGGCCCCTAATATTCTTGGAATTTCTCCAAAATGGATTGCACAATTCCTTGGGTTGATCATCTGACTGCATGCAACACTAGTACACTCATGACTAGTCTACAACTAATGTTACATTGCCTTGGAATCTCCACCAATCTTGGAGAACTCTAATTCTCTACATGCACTAGCAATTTTGGGTTTATTAATCAGTTAGTTGGATGATCAATGGCTTGATTGAAGTCCCACTGCACAACTGACCCTCCACGAGTTCCTCCAACAGTTAGAACTAGGTCAACTAAAAACAACCTTAGATAACTAAACTTGATTGCTACAAATTAGCAATCACACATGCTTAACTACACTCTAACTCCTCCAACTAGAATTTACTGAGTAAAATGGGTGAAACAAGCCATGTCACACAATCTAATTGCATCCAAGTTGTCTGTTGATGTGGAAATTCAAATTTTCTCAATTTAATCAAGGTAAAATCAAATTGAGATTTTTGTGCTGCATTTTTCAACACTCCCTCTCAACAAGAAATGGATTATCAACCACCCCTATCCTGCACCTATGGAACTCGAACTTCCCTCTTGAAAATGACTTTGTCAAAATGTCAGCATCTTGTTCCACTATCAGAATGTTCTGCAACAACATTATTAACCTCTTCACACAATCCTGCAAATGGAAATACTAGATATCTATATGCTTGGATCGATCGTGAAAAATAGAATTCTCAGAGAGATTAATGCAACTCTAATTATCATCATAGATCATAGTTGGATCCATCACCTAACCAAACAATCTAACAAGTATCTTTCTCATCTAGATCACCTCACATGTTGCTTGAATTGCAACCATGTATTCTGCTTCTGCCAAGTTGAGTGCCATAGATCTTTGCTTGTTGCTGTACTAGGAAACAACTATGGACCCAACACTAAAAATTCCATGTGATGTACTCTTTCGGTCTAAAAATTCCACATGATGTACTCTTTTGGTCTAATGGATTCCCAGCCCAATCAACATTTGTGAAGCCACATATCTTCACTCTCTTTGTCTGCCTATGCCATAGTCCAAACTGGGTAGTGCTTCTGAGGTACCGTAAAATATGCTTAGTTTCCTTCCAAAATAATTTGGTTGGCCTAACCATAGCTTGGCTTAGCTGGTTGAACGCATATCACATATTTGGTTGTGTGTTCACAAGATACATTAGTGAAACCACTAGTTGCTGATAAATTGTAGCATCCACTTCTTCACTTGAAGTAGCATCCTCCTTCCTCCAGTTGGTTGCTAGAGGTGTCTCCATGGGTGTGCAACTCTCCATGCCAAATCTCTGTACTATCTCATTTTCATACTTTCGTTGAGAGACAAACAGTTCCCCATCACCTTACTATACTTCCAAGATGAGGAAGTAGTTTGTTGGGTCCCTATAATACTAGTGATTACCCCATTACTATTGTAGTTATACCCCTTATTAATATTGTTGTGCCCCTATTGCCCCCATATTGCTATTACTGTGCCCCATAGAATTCCTCTATTGTTATTTTTGTGGCTTTATATTATTATTGTTAGGTCGGCTGGATTATATTGTGACTCCTTAGACTCCTATATATATAAAGGAGGTTTTTTCATTTGAATCATCCAAGAATTGTTCATTTATGTAATGTAAAGGAGGTTTCCACCTCAAAGAGGTTGAATTCTAAGGCGTTGATCTATCTTTTCTATCGTTTCTTGAGCTGGTTTCATAACATTTGGTATCAAAGCTTTGGATTCTAGGGTTTCGCTGCTCCAAACATGTCATCGTGGCATTTTCGCTATAACTTTTTTTCTGCGATGTTTCAGAAGTTGCAAAAAAAAACCCATTTGAGAAGAAATCACGCTGAACCTTAGGTCCGAATTTCAGAGCTTTTTGCGCTATATTTGCGGAGATATGATCTGAGGAAGTTGGTCTTTTTGCAGACTCTTGAATTACATTCCAAACAGGTGACCTGGGTAAAATCGTCATAACTTTCTCTCTGGGGATTGGATTGAAATTTCGTAAGAAGATACAGAAAGAGGACGGATTTTAGTTTCTTTTATGCATTTTTCAGATCCAAAGATCGAAACAGTGACTCGTGGCACGTCGTACAATTTCACTCTACTGAACTAGTCTATAATGAAGTCACTATGGGAGATTTCGCATAACTCTTCCTTGGAGAATCCAATTTGGGTCAGACTTGTGGCATTGGAAAGAGGACGCAGAAGGCTAATACAGGTCGAAATTTCAGAAATGGAGGATCTAAATTTACAGAGATACATCAGATTCAATATCAGGCTTCTACAAAGTGAAAAAAGGTGTGTAGTTTTTTTTTTAAATTTTTGCGTAAGCTTGGTGTGAAGGAATTCAAAGGGCATAGTAAAGCATTATTATCGGTAACTGATGCCCTGAGGAAAGAAAATGCAAACACCTAGTAAGGAACCTGAAAGCTCTAGCATGACTCATGAAGAAGAGGAAGAAATGCTACATGATATATCAAAATTACAAGAACAAGTGCAACAAATGTCACACTCACAAAAGTTAACAGAATCTAAGATAAATGGCGTGGAATCTAAGATAAATGGAGTGGAATCTAAGATAAAGGGCATGGAAGCTAAGATGGATGATTGAAATACAAATTTGAAGAGAGACATGGTAGATTTGAACACAGATTTGAAGACAGACATGGCAGATTTGAAGATAGATTTGACAAATTTCTACAAGAAATACTTACTAATGGTGAAAAGGTGTAAAGGAAACTCATGATGTGAAAAAAAGAAATGTTAATCATGATTCCATAGACTCTAATGTTGGATCGAAGACCCACCATATTCCAAAAATCGATATGAGGAAGTTTGATGGCAAGGATCCCGCCACATGGATATTATAGATGGAGCAATTCTTCGATCTCAATAATGTGCAAAACACACAAAAGGTACGTTCGTAAACAATTTATCACTTGGGCAATTTTTACGGAAGAATTGATAGCACATTATGAGGATACAAAAAGCAACACTTTTTTTAGCCAATTGATAAGTCTCAAACAAAAGGGTTCAATAATGGAGCACATTGAGGAGTTCCAAAAATTGAACATAAGGGTAAAAGATATTCCAGAGGAGCATAGGATTGATGTGTTCATAGGGTCTTTAAAGGATAATATCCAACATGATGTTCGCCTTTGGGAACCTGATTCATTAGAGAAGGCATTCAGGTTAGCAAGAAAAATGGAAAGCAAAATTATGGCAACCAGGAAGCATACCACTCACAACTATAAAGACGGAAGTGTTGTTGCCCCTAGTCTTCCACAACCTATAAGGTTGACACCACAACAATTGGAAGAAAAAAGAGCAAAAGGGCTTTGTTACAGTTGTGATAGCAAATACACTAAAGGTCATAAGTGTGCTGAGAAGAAATTATTCTACATAGATTGTGAAGAGGAAGAAGAAAAGGAGCAAGAAAGGTCAAAAGAAGAGGATATACTCCAGGAACAAAGCCTAGATGAAGAAAAAATAAATCCACCATATCTTGTAATGCATTGGCGGGAATTACCACTCCTCAAACCATCAAGATAGAAGGACAAATCAAGAAGAAAAAGGTAATAGTGTTGATTGATTCAGGAAGCACCCACAATTTTATTCATTGTAAGGTAGCAAAAGAATTGAATTGCTTCCTATATCCAGCACCAGAGTGTCAAGTGATGATTGCAAATGGAGGAACAATAAATTGCTCTGGAAAGTGCCATAATATCAAGCTATCCATGGGAGAATATGTATTGACTAGCCCAATGCTTTCCATTCCAATGGGAGGTGCTGATGTTGTACTAGGAGTCCAATGGCTACAATAGCTTTTAATTTTCAAGAACTTTTCATCAAATTTTCTATGGAAGGAAAGGAAGTTGAATTAAGGGGTATTGCAGGGAAACCAGGAAAGATAATCAGCTCTAATGGTATGAAAAGCTTCTAAAAAAGGAGCAAAGAGGTGTAATTGCACAATTATGTTCGCTAGATGTTTCCACATCGGAATCATCTATTTCTCCAGATCTCCAAAAAGCCTTGGACAATCATTCCAAGGTATTTGAGACTCCAAAGGTCTCCCACCTATGCGTGATCATGATCATGCTATTCATCTGATTCCAGGAAGTGTTCCTCCAAACATCAGGCCGTACAGATATCCCTATGTCCAAAAGAGTGAAATTGAACGTATGGTTGCAGAAATGCTAGAGGCTGGTATAATTCAACCGAGTCAAAGTTCTTTCTCTACTCCAGTAGTATTGGTGCACAAGAAGGATGGATCATGGCGCATGTGTCCGGATTATAGGGAGCTCAACAAGCTCACTATTAAAGATAAGTTCCCCATTCCTGTCATTGATGAATTACTGGATGAATTGCATGGATCAATTTACTTCACCAAGTTGGATCTTCGTTCAGGATATCATCAAATCAGAATGAAGATTGAAGACATTCTAAAAACAACATTTAGAACTCATGAGGGTCATTATGAATTTTTGGTCATGCCTTTTGGCCTTACCAATGCACCTTCAACATTTCAAGGTTTGATGAATTCAATTTTCAAACCATTCCTTAGAAAATTTGTGTTAGTATTTTTTGATGATATACTAATCTACAGCAAGTCTTGGAAGGATCATGTTGAACATGTTGACAGGGTGCTACAACTATTGGAGGAGAAACAATTATATGCAAAAAGATCCAAATGTTTCTTTGGAGTCCAGGAGGTGGAATATTTGGGTCATATTGTATCTCATGAAGGAGTTAAGGTAGACCCTAGCAAAATTAAAGCCATTAAGGAATGGAAAATCCCCACATCCATAAAGCATCTGCGAGGATTTCTTGGGTTGACAGGGTATTATCGCAAGTTTGTTAAGAATTATGGGAGAATAGCAGCACCTCTAACAACATTATTGAAGAAAGATGCATTTTCATGGACTCTGGAAGCAACAAAGGCCTTTGAACATCTTAAAGAGGCAATGTGCCAAGCACCGGTCTTAGCTACACCGAACTTCACAAAAACCTTTATTGTGGAATGTGATGCTTCAGGAAATGGAATTGGTGCTGTTCTAATGCAAGATGAAAGACCCATTGCTTTTGAAAGTCGTCCAATCAAGGGAAAGTTTTTAAGCAAAGCTATTTATGAGAAGGAAATGTTGGCAATACTCCATGCACTTAAGAAATGGCGACCCTACCTAATGGGAAGACACTTCAAGGTAAAAACGGATCATGATAGCCTTAAATACTTTTTAGAACAAAGATTATCCTCTGAAGAGCAACAAAAGTGGGTCACAAAGATGTTGGGTTATGACTTTGAAATCATCTACAAAAAAGGGAAGCAAAATGTGGTGGCAGATGCACTCTCAAGAAAGGATGAGGATGTGGAAGCATTGTTGTGCGCCATTTCTATTATCCAACCAGATTGGATAAACGAAGCAAGGGAGGAATGGAAGAATGACGAAGAAGTGTGGGCACTTATTCGAAAGTTACAACAAGATTCCAGTACGTCTGATACATTTAGCTGGCAAAATGATTCGTTATGGTACAAAGATCGCTTATACCTCTGTAAGAATTCCCAGCTAAAACAAAAGATTCTTATGGAATTGCACACTTCTCCCTTAGGAGGGCACTCAGGATTTTTAAAAACTTACCACAGGGTTAAGAAGGAATTTTTTTGGGATGGCCTTAAATCAGATATTCAAAAGTTTGTGGTAGAATGTTTGGTTTGCCAACAAAATAAAGTTGAAACA
Organism: Pinus tabuliformis; assembly: GCA_031772625.1. Taxonomy (NCBI): domain Eukaryota; kingdom Viridiplantae; phylum Streptophyta; class Pinopsida; order Pinales; family Pinaceae; genus Pinus; species Pinus tabuliformis. Next base: position 1,544,886,948 of record CM062820.1, read on the forward strand.
ATTAAGACACCGGGTCTATTACAACCTTTATCCATTCCAAGCCAACGTTGGGAGGAGGTTTCAATGGATTTTATCACAGGTTTACCCAAGTCTGAGGGAAAGAGTGTCATCATGGTGGTAGTTGACAGACTTACCAAGTATGCACACTTTTGTGCATTATCACATCCATTTAAAGCCAGTACAGTTTCTACTGCATTTATGGAAACAATTCAAAAGCTACATGGAAACCCAAAGATTATTGTAAGTGACAGAGATCCCATTTTCACTGGAAATTTTTGGACAGAATTATTTTCTTGTCTTGGTACTCAGTTAGCTCATAGCTCATCTTATCATCCTCAATCTGATGGGCAAACTGAGATAGTAAACAAATGTTTGGAAGGATATCTTCGTTGCTTTGTATCTGATAAACAGACACAATGGGTCAAATGGTTGCCTCTGGCTGAATGGTGGTATAACACTTCCTTCCATACAGCAACAAAAATGACCCCATTTATGGCACTTTATGGGTATCAACCACCATCCATCACATCATATTTAAGAGAAAATTCTAAGGTTCAGGCAGTGGAACATCACATCGAACATCAACAACAAGTCCTCCAACTCTTAAAGGATAACCTCGTGTTGGCACATAATAGAATGAAACAACAGGCAGATCAACATCGCAGTGAAAGAAGTTTTGATGTAGGTGATTGGGTATTCCTACGGCTACAACCATATAAGAAAATGTCCCTCAAGCAAGCTAAGAAGGATAATAAATTATCACCAAAGTATTATGGTCCGTACAAGGTGTTGCAAAAGATTGGTACTATGGCATACAAATTGGAGCTTCCTGAAGCTTCTCGATTGCACCCAGTTTTCCATGTTTCATGTTTAAAGAAGGTTATAGGTGACAAGCTCCCAGTTCAAACAATATTGCCAGAACTTGACGAGGAAGGAAAAATTATATTGGAACCGGAAGCAGTCACAGAAACAAGAACTCGACAGCTACGAAATCGATCAATTTCAGAGTATCTTATCAAGTGGAAGAACTTATCCGCTGAAGATTCCACATGGGAGGATGAGAATTTTATGCAGAAGTATCCAGAACTACTCAAGCATTGAGGACAACACTTTTTTGAAGGAGAGGGGCATGTTGGGTCCCTATAATACTAGTGATTACCCCATTACTATTGTAGTTATACCCCTTATTAATATTGTTGTGCCCCTATTGCCCCCATATTGCTATTACTGTGCCCCATAGAATCCCTCTATTGTTATTTTTGTGGCTTTATATTATTATTGTTAGGTCGGCTGGATTATATTGTGACTCCTTAAACTCCTATATATAGAAAGGAGGTTTTGTCATTTGAATCATCCAAGAATTGTTCATTTATGTAATGTAAGGGAGGTTGCCCCCTCGAAGAGGCTGAATTCTAAGGCGTTGATCTATCTTTTCTATCTTTTCTTGAGCTGGTTTCATAACATAGTTCATGAAACCCATGTCCTTCATTTCAAATTCTTTTACAAGGTCGTCCTTGCAAGATCTGATTATCTGTTGATCACTAGTCAAAACTAAATCATTAACATATCAGAAAATAATGAGAAATTTACCTTCTACAAATATATGATAGAGGTTTTCATCCGCTTCAGTTTTGGTGAAGCCCAAACCAGTGAGATAGCTATCGATCCTTGTGTACCAAGCATGGGGTGATTTTGTGAGACCATATAAAGCTCCCTTGAGTTTGCACACATGAGACTCCCGATCAAAATTCTTGAAACCATTTGGTTGTTTTATGTACACCTCCTCCTTGATAAATCCATTGATTAATGTTGTTTTCACATACATCTGGTGGATCTTCCACCCCATATGTGCAACCAGAGCAAGAATTGATTTAATGGATGAGTACCTTGCTATAGGATCAAAGATCTCCTCATGGTCAATTGCTTCAACTTGGGAGTACCCCTCGGCCACAAATCTAGCCTTATACTTCTCTATGATTTCATCTGTTTCCTACTTTACCTTGAAGATTCATCTCGAACCCACAAATTATTTATTTGTTGGTGTTGGGACCACTTACCAAACACTGTTCTTTATAATGGATTTGTATTCCTCCAACATTGCATCAACCCATATAGGTTTTGCTACTGCTTCCTCGAAGGAGGATGGTTGATTCTTTACAAGATCTGTCATTAAATCCATGTAGTGTACCTATCTGGTGACCTTCATTTATGTGAAAATTGGATGGAGCACCCATATTCTCCCTTGCATCCTGCACAAGTCTCTCAACTTCCCTAGTTCTTTTCCTACCTTCTCTGGATGGTTCTGCTTGATTGGTTGTCTCCACTCTCTCCTCCTCAATTTGTGGTTGCTCCACAACTTCTTTAGGTTCCTCCTTTGGAGCTGAAAGATCCTCTTCTAGTTAGATTTGAAGCTCCCTCTCAAGATAGCACTACATCACTTTATCCTCATCAAGTTTTAAATCCCTTCGCACAACTATCATTCTGATGGATGGAAAGTACACGTAATTGTGGGGATTTTATATGTAACCCAAAAATACCCCCAATTCTATTGTCGAATCGAGCTTCTTCCTTGATTATTTGGAGACATTGCAGTAAACAAAGGCTCCAAAAATCCTAAAGTGCAACACATCTGACTTTCTCCCGAAAACGCCTCATCTGGTGTAATTATGCCTAGAATTCGATGAGGATTCCAGTTCTGAAAGTAGATTGTTGTGTTTCATGCCTCACCCCGTAAATGCATAGGTAGGCCTTGGTCATGCAACATCACCCTCAGTGATCCCTCAATGTTATGGTTCTTTCTCTCAGCCACCCCATTCTGCTGTGAGTTGTGGGGTGCTATCAACTCTCATCGAATTTCTTCTTTTGCACATAAATTTTTAAATTCATTCGACATGTACTAGCTCCATTATTTTTCATGAGAGACTTCACCTTATTGTTGGTTTCTTTCTCAACCAATGCCTTGAATTCTATGAACTTGGAGAATGTCTCATCTTTCTTCCGCGTGAAGAAGATCCAAAACATCTGTTAGAAGTCATCAATAAAAATGGAAAAATATTTGTGTCTGGAAGTGGATGTTATCAAGAAAGGTCCACAGACATTAGAGTGGATCCTTTCAAGGACTGCATGTTCTTTGTTGTCTGATTCATGGAATGTGGAATTTAAGTACTTCCCTAAGGTACATATTTTACACACATCCTACTACTCAAGTGCTCCTTTGGGGAGGCATGTGGTTATCTGTTGCATAATATTCAGGCTGCCATTATGAAAATGGCTAAGTATTTTGTGTCAAAGTTCACCGACATCATGGCTCTACATCTTCTCCACCTTAGTGCTTAATGTTGCATAGTCTTCCACATATAACTTATACAGGTTATTCACATGAACCCCGATCTGCTTCACCTGTCCCATGGCTATGTGTCTCAAAGTTTCCTTTCCTTTACTGAAGATCACATTATAACCACGATCTTCCAAAAGTACAACAAAGATGATATTTTTAATGAGCATGACATGCTTGAGCCTGATAGGGGAGACCAAATCCCTTTGAAGGGTGACTTTAACAACCCCAGTCGTGCTATACGTTTCGTCATCCCCCAGCTCGATGTGCATATGAAAATATTTTTCTTCTAGGTCACTTAAAAACTCTCTACACCTTGTCATATGGAATGATGCACTTGAGTCCAAGTACCATGTGCTCCCCATCAGTATGTTGGCCATGCATGTGATAAGGGTAAACTCAAGCTCGAATTGTAAAGCCAAACATTCACCTGATACTCCTCCTGAGGTCTTCTTTCTCTCCTTTTTGTGTGGACACTTTGTCGCATAGTGCCTAAATTCATGAATAGAAGCATTTAATTTTTCAAAAATATTTCTTCTTTCCCCCTTGGCTGGACTCCTGTTTGGGTTGAGATTTCTTACACTTTCCCTTCTATCCCTTTCCAAGCAATGCAAATTTTCCTTCACCCTTACCCTTCGATGAAGTCCCATTTGTGGTGTTTTTCCTTATTTCATCCTATACCAAATCATGCCATAAGCATTCCCAATTTAGTAGTTTATCCCTCCCATTCACCGAATCTTGATAGTTATTCGAGCTCCTAGGAAGGCCCAAAAAGGCTATGCTTCCCAAGTCATCATATTATATAGTAACACCAATTCCTGCAAGATCATCACGAACTTCTGTGAACCTACTCAGATACTTCTGAATAGTGTCATTCTTCTTCAACTTGATATTTCAAACTTTATCTTTGAGCACCAATTTCTTATGGTTGTTGCTATTCTGTAAAAAATATTTTATTTCTTTCCACATTGCATAAGGAGTTTCTTTCCCATGGATATTGGTGACAATGTGGTCCCGTACTCCCTCCAATATTATTCCCCTCGCCTTGGCTACATCTTTCTTCTAGTGAGCAAGGTTTTGAGCATCAAATTCCGATGGTTTTGTGACATTTGTCTTGATGTATTCTAGTAATCCCTTGTCATCTAATATCGCCTCCATGAGATCCTTCCATGTAACAAAATTAGAGATGACTTCCAAGGCATAATCTAACCTTAGTTCATTGAAGGCCGTCTTCTCAGCTCTGAAGAGATCTTGCTGCATTGAAATTCAAATTCGAACCTCCTAAGAAACAATTTCGAAATTCCTGCTCTAATGTGAATCTTGCTTTGATACCATGTATAAATTATGTTGTAGATTTACAACTTCTCATGAAATTTTAATCAAAATTACAAGACACAAACCTACTCTACTACTATGAAGAGAGTAATTCACAACATAGAACAATAATCTCAGACATGCAATAATAAATAACACACATGCACATAGTTTTTTGTTTTTTGTTTTTTGTTTTTTTTGTTTTTTTTTTTTGTTTTTGTTTTTTTTTTTGTTTTTGTTTTTTTCCGACGAAAGAAATATGCTAAAAACCTGAATGACTTCTTACATTAATCTGATGAATAGATATCTATTACAATTTCTTTTCTCAACTCAGCACATCCTACAAGTGCATAACCTATCTATCTTCTCAATAAGAAGCTTTGACCTGGACTTAGTCAATTTTTTTTTTGTGCTTGAGCCCCCTATTTCCTTGTGTTGTTCCTTTAGAAATTAGCCCCCTATTATTTTGGAATTTATCCAAAATGGATTGCACAATTTCTTGGGTTGATCATCTAACTGCATGTGTTACCTCCACACTCAAGACTGGTCTAATATTGATGTTACAATGCCTTGGTATGCCCACCAAGCCCGAGGAACTCAAATTATCTGCATGGACTAGTTATTTTGGGTTGATTGATCATTTAATTTGATTATCATTGAGTTTGACTAAAGTCCCAATACACAACTGACCCTCCACTAGTTCCTCCAACAATTAGAACTTGTTTAATTGAAAAATATGTTAAATAACTGACCTTGATTGCTACAAATTAGCAATCACACATCCTTAACTGAACTCTAACTCCTCCAACTCGAATTTACTGAGTAAACTGGGTGACAGAAGCCATGTCACACAAGTTAACTGCATCCAAGTTGTTTGTTGATGTCAAAATTCATTTTTTCTCAATTTAATCAAAGCAAAATCAAATTGAGAACTTCTTGTTGCATTTTCAAAACCACCCTCCCTGACCTATAGGTAGGAGGAAGTGGAAACACGTCCCTTGCAAATATCAATAATGAGTAGTGGGTTACACCACCAAGGCATGCACCTTGATAACAAGCTGATTGGAAACATGGATATAGGATTAGTGTTGGGAGTTAGGATGGAGCGAGAGAGGGATTGGATGAATTTAATGTTGGGGGAAAGGTAGGAGCCTAATACAGTACCTAGTAGAGGGAATAGCCCAAGGAGGAATTCAAATCTTAGGTTAATCTAAGAGGGGAGTGGACGTCCAATGGTGAAGTGATCTGGTCTCAAGTGTGTGAAAGATGGGAATTTAATGGTGTATAAGGATGACAAAGAGGAGCGACTGGCACGATATCAAGAGACGCACTAGCATATCCTTCTTGAGGTAGGATGGTAGATTATGAGGCAAACCAAGGAGAAGGGACATAGGATAAGGGAAGTGGCTCACTGGGAGTTAGGTTGTAGATAATGGAAAGATGAGGCGAAGAGGTATATCTACTTCCCTAAATGCTAACACCCTGAGAAAGAGAAAGCTACTATGCTTCACAGTTGGGTGAGATGGAAGGGAAAAAAGGATAGGGACCATCAGATAATATGGTCTCAGTATTGTGGAAAAGAGCTAAGCTCAAATATAACAATAGTTTGGGGACATCGAGCATCACAATTCTCATGGAATCTATTGAGATTTGGTGAGGGGAAGATGAATAATTGGGTGAATTTGGCACCTAAACGTGATCTTTGGCTTACTTATTAGAAAATTGTAGAGTGGGAAACCAAGGAGATTTGGTAGTGAGTATTGGTGGATACTCCCTTTAAACACCACTAACAAGAGGTTGATATCTAGAGGGATTCAAGTGCATAAGGTGTCGTGGTTGAAGAACTAAAGAGAGAACAAATTGGAGTGAGAAGCGATCTCACGCTAATACCCACATCCATTCTCACTGCGTGAAAGTGGTGGAATAGGATATCCTTGTGAATAAGGGGTAGGCACACAGTCCCCAACATAGACCGAGGATGATTGAGGGGTAAGGAAGGAGGGATGAGATCAGGGATTAGTACTTGGACAGTGGTGAACAAGGTGAGGATGTCGAGAGAAAGGGGAAAGCTAAGAAGGGGGTTAGCTAAAACTAAAGCTTGGAGAAGGAGAGGAAATGTTAACCTACAAGATAAGGCTGCTAAAGCTACATCCATGTGTCATGACCAAATTCCTTTGCAAATTCAAGAGGAGTTGATTAGGTTGGAACATGAAGCAAAATCATAGAGGGTGATGATCTCAAATGTAGAGGTATGAGTAGAATGGAAACCTTTGACCCTAACTTAGGATAGACTCAATAATGGATGAGTGAGTGCATGCAGGTTGTGAAAATACACTAGACAGTAAAATTCCTCTTGGGATGAGTGATCATGGATGGTCCAGAGATGTTATAGGATATACACTAGTAAATGGATCACCTTCGTGGGCACCTGCTATAGAATGATGGACATCTCAATAAGTTGGATCGAAGATTAGCCCATTTAGAACAACACGTTTATGCATTCCACCATAGAATCCATAACCTCTTGGGGACCATGAAAGTCCAATTTTGGTATTTGGCTCTGATTTTGAGCCAATCCATTGATCTTGAATGTTTTCATATCTATTTTATTTTCATTCTCAACAAATGGTTCTATCTGGATGGGAAGTAAACATAAGATGAACTTGTTTTGTTTTAGTAATCCTATGTTATGTATGTCACTTTGAACCCATCGGTGGGTCCATTTATGGGCATGGTTAGTTCTACCCAGGGAGAGACCAAAAGGACATTTATAATCCATGATGCAAATTTTGACTTATGGTAATAGATTCTACTTTACCAAAAAAAAGAAACTTTTATTTTTTATTATATAAATTTAATATTTTTGTTATGATAATTACTATTGCCCTTTTAACTGTCTCTAATTTTTCTTGTTTTGGTTTTGGATTAGATATGTAAGTTTTAATCTCCTTTTCTTTTGATTTTAATTACATTGATTATTTGTGATAGGCTATAGATAGGTGTGTACTTTTCTTTAAATACACTAGGTAGGTCACCATCATCTTTTACTTGCCAAGAAATTTGTGTCTATATAACTTTTTAGGCGTTGTCTAACTAATCTATGTTTTGGAGTTTTTAGTTAGAAACTAACGACACATTTTTTTGTTAGATCATTTTTTTGTCATTTAAAGGCCACTTTTGAATGGATAAATGGATTCAATGCCCTGAAAAACCCATGAGGCAATTGGATTATGTCGAGTTCACAAATCAAACATGTGATTCCAACAAATTCTTGCCAAATTTCAAGCAAATTTGATTGGAATATGCTTGAAAAACCTCCAAAACATAGAATAGTTAGACTATGGCATTCCTTTTCTCATTCTAAATTTGAGAGACAATTTTATGGCCTCCATAATTAGTAGATGACATGTCCCCTAGATTATTCGACAAATGATGGTATTGAGTGTGTTAACATGGAAGATGATGTGATAGATGATCTGTCACACTAACTTGGTAATTTATCAGATATTTGAATCCGAATGTTTTATGGATTCCTTGATCCCCAAATATATCCAGGATGTATCTAATTTCATTTATTTTATTCTTTACTGATTTGTTTTCTTTTGAATATATTGTTTTAGATTTGTATTTATTGTATTATTATTAACTCTTTTTAATTTTTATTTATTTATTTTACTTTTAATGGGCATATGTACATTTTCCCACTTCATGACACTTGTTTTTCCCATATATCAAATATCCAAAATTTCTAGAGATATTTAAGCATATAAGGTTTCACATTGCATGCCATTTGGTTTTTCCTTAATACTAGTTATTTGGATTTTCTAGAGATATCTAGGCATATGAGTATTCATGAGTTTCATATTGCATGAAATTTCAAATTTTCTAGATGCTAGATATCTAGATATTTTTCTTATTTATTTTTTCCTAAATCCCCGATGTTCATGTGCAACAAAATTTTAGTGTAGGCTCCACATTCCATACTTCCTATACCTATAGCTTCACATACAAACTTTTTGGGTGGAAACAATAATATAAGAACTTCAAAATGTCTTCCAAAATACATCTGAGATGTCCATATAAGCCTACATATCAATGGCTCATAATTGATCTAGGGTTATACTACTAACTTCTGAGAGGCATATATTGAGTTTTAGATGGCCATATTAAGCAATAAATGACTAGTTGGAAAACTAGGAATGTGAGGAAGACTTTGGGTAAATAATTTTTGCAAAAATAATAGTAAAAATGCCTTAAACAATTGTTTAAAAAGACCAACAAATTTGTTAAAACAATAAAAACAAAAAAAAGAAACAAAATAATGTCACCTTTTTTTGCATGAAAAATGCCATGAAATTACAAAGTGAAAAAGGGGAGAAGATTAAAATTAATATGTTAGATGTATTATTTAAATTCATCTTGTGTGATTATATTTACAAGTGATTGGACATTGAAATTTCATTGGATTTATTGATAATTTAATTTAAACTTTTAACAGAATTATGCAAGTATTTGTAATAAGTTTATAAGCCAAAGACTACAGATAAAATAAAAAAATAAAATTCTATTCTAGAAAATAAGATTTTGTTAATCTTTTAAAATAATAAAGTTTGGGATTTTGCTAACACTTGATTTTTACTTTGATGATTTCAATTATTTTGGAAAATAAAAACTACAATATTGAATAAAGGAATGATTTAGTGAATACCTTAATTAATATTCACCTTATCAATTCATTTCTATTTTTTTTTGAGAAGCATTTCTTTTAATGGATAATAGTAATGAATATCTTTCTGGGATATAAATATGAAGAGTTATATTTACATTGTTTTTGTAATGACAAATGGAAAAATAAGAAAAGAAAAATTCGGAAAGAAAGAAACGTGTAACGATACAGTCACTTAGGAAGATATTATATTTGATTTAATAACATTTTTCAAGAAAAAAATTTGGAAGGAGGAGTACAAAGAGGAAAGTAATTATAACCAAGGAAAGGAAAGGGGATTAATTATAAAAGACTACTCCTTATGTTGTTTGGGGTGCAAAAACTTGATGCTTTTATCAGTTCGAGTATAAGTTTGAAAAATAGTGGGTTTGAAAAACACGAATTGGAACTTGTGCATTTTTGTGAGGGTTTAAGGAAGGATTGAAAACTTGATGGCTGGAAAACCTACAAATAATATTTGTATATTTTTATCAAGCGAGTTTAGGATTCAAGGCTAATGGTTTTTTCTTAGATCTAATATTAAAGAACTATGTCTGAAGATTAAACACAATAAAAGAAAATTCATTGTAATTTTGTGTAATTGTGCATTTCTATCAATTATTTTTTGAAGATCTATTCATTATTGAGATTTCTTTTTGTGTAATTGTGCATTTCTATCAATTATTTTTTGAAGATCTATTCATTATTGAGATTTCTTGATGAAATATAATGATTTGGTTGTGAATTTGATCACATAAACATGTTCTAATATCAATTGTATGTGTAAATTCTTCTCATTCATGTTATTGTGATATGCATTATCATTTATACTAGAAGAATAATTAATTTCTTATTATTTTATACTAATGAACTACATGACTATTATCAATATATTTATCATTGTGAGATTAGGAATAGATATAGGATTGCATTTACATAATTAAATTAAAAAAAATAGGATTTAGGTAAGCTTTAAGGAAATTCACCTTTCAAGGATAATCTATTTGGTAGAACCTAGGCCCACACACCAACGAATATCACCATACCAAATGAGTATAGACCTAATTGGAACCTTGCTTGAATGATACTCCCTTGTTGTTGCCAGGAAAATTATTTTGGTTATCAATCACTTAACGAAAAATCAACAAAGGGGAGGAAATAGAAAACAAAGGAAACTTCTAGTAAAAATATAAGAAAAATGGTCAAATAAGTAAAGATGTATTCATAATTTTTTTCTGGAGCTAAGTCAAGCACAAACTAGTAAGTTGATCCCTACAAAAGAAATATGAGATAACTTAAATCTTCCTTATCTCAAAAAAATCATAAATTTTAGGTTTATAAGATAAGTAATGTGATGAGATGAGATGACTTCATTTACCTCATATGAACTCAAAGTTTCTCATTGTTCTTAGATTGTCAAACTTTAATTAGAAGAACTGATGTAATTTTGTTAGGAAACCAGCTCACAAAAAGATAGAAAAGATAGATCAACGCCTTAGAAATAAGCCTCTTTGAGGGGGCAACCTCCTTTATATTACACAAATGAACAATTCTTGGATGATACAAATGAGAAGACCTCCTTTCTATATATAACAGTCTAACAGGTCATAATATAATCATAGCCAACATAACAATAATAATGTAAGGGCACAATAGTAACAATCGTGGGCTTCTACGGGGCACAATAATAACAATATGGGGACTACATGGGCACAACAATATAATAAGGGGGTTGTACTAATAATAAGAAGGGGTTACACTAGTAGTATAGGGACCTAACATGCCCCTCTCCTTCAAAAAGTGTTGTCCTCAATGCTTGAGTAGTTCTTGATGCTTCTATATAAAACTCTTGTCCTCACATGTGGAATTTTCAGTGGGTAAGTTCTTCCACTTGATGAGATACTTTGAAATTGATAGATTTCGTAGCTGCTGGTTTCTTGTTTCTATGACTACTCCCGGTTCCAATTGGATTTTTCCTTCCTCATCAAGTTCTGGAAATATTGTTTGAACTGGGATCTTATGCAACTTTTGAATGAGTGGCCATACTTCTTTGTCCTTCTTCCATTCATCCTTGCTTCATTTATCTAATCTGGCTGGATAATAGAAATAGCACAAAACAATGCTTCCACATTCTCATCCTTTCTTAAGAGTGCATCTGCAACAACATTTTGCTTCCCTTTTTTGTAGATGATTTCAAAGTCATAACCCAACATATTTGTGACCCATTTTTTATGTTCTTCTAAAGGTAATCTTTGTTCTAAAAAGTATTTAAGACTATCATGACCCATTTTTAACTTGAAGTGTCTTCCCATTAGGTAAGGTCACCATTTATTAAGTGCGTGTAGTATTGCCAACATTTCCTTCTCATAAATAGCTTTCTTGAGGGACATTTGTTTGTATGGATGTAACCATAAAAATAGCCAATCACCTACATCAAAAATTCTTTCAATGTGATGTTGATCTGTCTGTTGTTTCAATTGGTTCTGCACCAAAGTGGCATTATCCTTTAAAAGTTGGAGAACTTGTTGTTGATTCTTGATTTTATCTTTCACTGCTTGAATCTTTTTCTTCTTGATGTGTCCTTCTATCTTGAGAATTTGAGGAGTGGTAATTTCTTCCAGTGCATTACAAGATATGGTCAGATTCATTTCTTGATGCTCTATATGATCTTTCACTTCTTGAACATTTTTCTTCTTGATATGTCCTTATATCTTGATATTTTTAGGAGTGGTAATTCCAACCAATGCATTACAAGATATGGTCAGATTAATTTCTTCTTTATTGATGTGGTCTTTCACTTCTTGAACTTTTTTTCTCTTGATATGTCCTTCTACCTTAAGAGTTTGAGGAGTAGTAATTCTTTCCAATGCTTTACAAGATATAGTCTGATTCATTTCTTATTTCTCTGGGGTTGGTTCCTAGTGTATATCCTCTTCTCTTAACGTTTCTTGATCCTTTTCTTCCTCCTCTCCACAATGTACAATCATTTCTTCTCAGCACACTTATGTCCTTTAATGTATTTGTTATTACAATTGTAACAAAGTCCTTTTTCTCTTTTTTCTTCCAATTGTCGCGGTGTAACCCTTGTAGGTTGTGGAAGGCTAGGAGAAACAACACTTCCATCTTTATAGTTGTGAGGGGTAGACTTCCTTGTTGCCATAACTCTTCATCCCACTTTGTAACAAATCCCTTTTTCTCTTTTTTCTTCCAATTGTTGTGGTGTTTCTCTAAATAAGTTATTGCTATTTGTATCCTCATAATGTGTTATCATTTCCTATGTGAAAATTGACCACGTAACAAGTTGTTTACGAGAAAAAATCCCTTTATACCATAAAAATTGATCCGGTTCTAAAGATGAAGATGCAATACGTAACTTTTGTAATAGTTGCACCTCATGTAGATCAAAATATTGCTCCATATGTAGTATCCAATTTACCAGATCCTTGCCATCAAACTTCCTCATATCGCCTTTTCTTGATTTTAGGAGCTTGATCTTGAAACGATTGTAACACTGCAGTTTCAGATATCCAAGTTCTGAAATTGCGACCCACAGTAGCCCTTTGCGTCGTCTTTCTAATGCGACCAGTTTGATCGAAATTGGATTCTCCAAGGAAGAGTTATGCACAATATCCCAAGATGACCTTATTATATACCATTTTAGAAGAGCGAACTTGTATGAAGTGCCACGTATCACTGTTTTGACCTTAAGACCTGAAAATTATACGCAAAACACTACAATCGTTCTCTTTCTGCAAATTCTTATGAAATATAAATTTGATGCTCAGAGATACAGTTATGACGATTCTCCCCAGGTCACCTATTTGGGATTTAATTCAGGAGCTTACAGAAACCAAAAATTCCTTGGCCTATATCTACAAACATATAGCAAAACTGTTAAGTCCATATAATTCTAGTTATTCCCCCATTACTATTGTCATTGTATCCCTTATTGTTATTGTTGTGCTGCTATTTTCCCCATATAATTATTATAGTGCCCCATAGAATCCCACTATTGTTATTTTTGTGCCTTTATATTATTATTGTTAGCCCGACTTGGTTATATTGTGTCCCCTCAGACTCCTATATATAGAAAGGAGGTTTTGTCATTTGAATCATCCAAGAATTGTTCATTTGTGTAATGTAAAGGAGGTTGCCCCCGCGAAGAGGCTTATTTCTAAGGTGTTAATCTATATTTTCTATCTTTTTGTGAGCTGGTTTCATAACATTTGGTATCAGAGCTTTGGATTCTAGGGTTTCGCTACTCCAAATAAGTCATCGTGGCATTTTCACTATAACTTTTTTTTTGCGATGTTTCAGAAGCGAAAACAGAAACCCATTTGAGACAAAATCGTGCCGAGCCTCGAGTTCTAATTTCAGAGCTTGTCTCACTATATTTTTGGAGATATGATCTGAGGAAGTTAGGGTTTTTGAAAGCTCCAAATTTAAGCTAAAACAGGTCATCATGGGATTTTTGCTATAACTCTTTCGCTATGAAGTTTCAGAAGCTAAAACAAAAGCCCATTTTAGAACAAATTAGTGCAAACTTCAACTCCAAATTTCAGATCCTGTCTCACTATATTTTCGTAGATATAGTATGAGGAAGTTAGGGTTCTTGCAGATCCCAGAATTACATTCCAAATAGGTCACCGTGGGAAAATCATCATAACTATCTCTCTGAGAATCAGATTGAAATTTCGTAAGAAGTTATAGAAAGAGAATGGACTGTAGTTTTGTGTATATATTTTTCAGATCCACAGGTCAAAACAGTGACACGTGTCACTTCATACAAGTTCGCTCTTCTAAAAAGGTATATAATCAGACCATCTTGGGAGATTGTATATAAATATTTCTTAGAGAATCTAATTTCGATCAAACTAGTGGCATTGGAAAGAGGACACAAAGGGTTACGATAGATCATGATTTCAAAACTAGAAGAGATGAAATTACATAAATACATTAGATTCAATATCATGCTCCTACAAAGTGAAAAAAAAGGTGTGTAGTTTTTTTTTCAATTTTTGCATAAGCTTGGTTTGAAAAATTAGTTTGAAGGAATTCAAAGGGCATAGTGAAGCATTATTATCGGTAATTGATGCCCCGAAGAAAGAAAATGGAAACACCTAGTAAGCAACTTGAAAGCTCTAGCATGACTCATGAAGAAGAGGAAGAAATGCAACATGATATATCAAAATTACAAGACCAAGTACAACAAATGTCACTCGCACAAATAGTAACAGAAGATAAGATGGATGATTTAAAGAAAGACATAGAAGCTAAGATGGATGGTTTAAATAAAGGCATGGAAGCTAAGATGGATGGTTTAAAGAAAGGCGTAGAAGCTAAGATGAATGGCGTGGAAGCTAAGATGGATGGTTTAAAGAAAGACGTAGAAGCTAAGATGAATGGTGTGGAAGCTAAGATGGATGGCATGGAAGCTAATATGGATGGTGTGGAAACTAAGATGTGCGATTTGAAGATAGTTTTGAAGAAAAATTTCAAGACAGGCATGGAAGACTTGAAGACATATTTAACAAAGTTTCTACTAGAAATGCTTACTAATGGCGAAAGGGTAGTAAAGGAAACTCATGATGAGAAAAAAATAAATGTTAATCATGATTTCATAGACTCTAATGCTGGATTGAAGAACCACCATATTCCAAATATCAATCTGAGGAAGTTTGATGGAAAGGATCCTGGAACATGGATACTATAGATGGAGCAGTTTTTCGATCTCCATAATGTGCAGAACACACAAATGGTACGCATTGCAACTTTATGTTTGGAACCAAATTAGCTTGTATGGTATTGATGGCTTTGCTCACGTAAAAAAAATTGTCACTTGGGCTATATTTACAGATGAAATGATAGCACATTATGAGGATACAAAAAGCAACACTTTTTTTAGCCAATTGATAAATCTCAAAAAAAGGGTTAATTGATGGAGCACATTGAGGACTTCCAAAAATTGAATATAAGGGTAAAAGATATTCCATAGGATTGATATGTTCATAAGGACTTTAAAAGATAACGTCCAACATGAGGTTCACCTTTAGGAACCAGATTCATTGGAGAAGGCATTCAAGTTGGCAAGGAAAATGGAAAACAAAATTATGGCAATAAGGAAGCCTACAACTCACAATCATAAAGATGGAAGTGTTGCTACCCCTAGCCATCCACAACCTACAAGGTTGACACCACAAAAATTGGAAGAAAAAAGAGGAAAAGGGCTTTGTTACAGTTGTGATAGAAAATACACTAAAGGTCATAAGTGTGACGAGAAGAAATTATTTTACATAGATTGTGAATAGGAGGAAGAAAAGGAACAAGAAATGTCAAAAGAAGAGGATATACACCAGGAAAAATCCCTAGAAAAAGAAGAAATGAATCCGACCATATCTTGTAATGCATTGGTTGGAATTACCACTCCTCAAACTATCATGATAGAAGGGCATATCAAGAAGAAAAAGGTAATAGTGTTGATTGATTCAAGAAGTAGCCATAATTTTATTCATTATAAGATAGCCAAAGAATTAAATTGCTTCCTATATCCAGCACTAGAGAGTCAAGTGATGGTTTCAAGTGGAGGAACCATAAATTGCTCAGGAAAGTTCCATAATATCAAGCTATCCATGGGAGAATATGTATTGAATAGCCCAATGCTTTCTGTTACAATGGGTGTTGCTGATCTTGTACTAGGAGTCCAATGGCTATAATCCTTGGGTACAATAGCTTTTAATTTTCAAGAAATCTTCATGAAATTATCTTCAGAAGGAAAGGAAGTTGAATTAAGCGGTGTCGCAGGGAAATCAGAAAAGATAATCATCTCTAATGGAATGACAAAGCTTCTAAAGAAAGTACAACGAGGCATAATTGCACAATTATGTTCACTAGAGGTTCCCACATCGAAATCATCGATTTATTTAGATCTCCAAAAAGTCTTGGACAATCATTTCAAGGTATTTGAGACTCCCAAAGGCCTCCCACCTATTCGTGATCATGATCATGTTATCAATTTGATTCCAGGAAGTGTTACTCCAAACATTAGGCCTTACAGATATCCCTATGTCCAAAAGAGAAAAATTGAACGTATGGTTCCAGAAATGCTAGAGGCTAGTATAATTCAACCTAGACAAAGTTCTTTCTATGCTCCAGTAGTATTGGTTCACAAGAAGGATGGACCATGGCGCTTGTGTCCAGATTATAGGGAGCTCAACAAGCTTACTATTAAGATAAATTTCCCATTTTTGTCATCGATGAATTATTGGATGAATTGCATGGATCAATTTACTTCACCAAGTTGGATCTTCATTCAGGATATCATCAAATCATAACGAAGATTGAAGACATTCCAAAAATGGCATTTAGAACTCATGAGGGTCATTATGAATTTTTGGTCACGCCTTTTGGCCTTACTAATGCACCTTCTAAATTTCAAGTTTTGATGAATTCCATTTTCAAACCCTTCCTTAGAAAATTTGTGTTAGTATTTTTTGATGATATACTAATCTACAACAAGTCTTGGAAGGATCATGTCCAACATGTTGACATGATGCTCATTGTATCTCATGAAGGTGTTAAGGTAGACCCTAGAAAAATTAAAACTATTAAGGAATGGAAAATCCCCACATCCATAAAGCATCTACGAGGATTTCTTGGGTTGACAGGGTATTATTGCAAGTTTGTTAAGAATTAGGGGAGAATAGCAACACCTCTAACAAAATTATTGAAGAAAGATGCATTCTCATGGACTCCAGAAGCAACGAAGGCCTTTAAACATCTTAAAGAGGCAATGTGCCAAGCACCACTCTTAGCTACACCAGACTTCACAAAAACCTTTATTATGGAATGTGATGCCTCAGGAAATGGAATTAGTGTTTTTTTAATGCAAGAACAAAGACCCATTGCTTTTGAAAGTCATCCAATCAAAGGAAAGTATTTACACAAAGCTATTTATGAGAAGGAAATGCTGGCAATACTACATGCACTTAAGAAATGGCGACCCTACCTAATGGGAAGACACTTCAAGGTAAAAACAGATCATGATAGTCTTAAATATTTTTTGGAACAAAGATTGTCTTCAGAGAAGAAGCAAAAATGGGTCAAAAGATGTTGGGCTATGACTTTGAAATCATCTACAAAAAATGGAAGCAAAATGTTGTGGTAGATGCACTCTCAAGAAAGGATGAGGATGTGGAAGAATTTCTTTGTGCCATTTCTATTATCCAACCAGATTGGATAAACAAAGCAACAGTAGAATTGGAGAATGATGAGGAAGTGTGGGAACTCATTCAAAAGATACAACAAGATCCCAGTACATATGATACATTTAGATGGAAAAATTATTTGTTATGGTACAAGGATCGGTTATACCTATGTAAGGATTCCCAAATAAAAAAAAGATTCTTAGGGAATTGCACACCTCTCCCTCAGGAGGGCACTCAGGATTTCTGAAAACCTACCACAGGGTTAAGAAGTATTTTTTTTTGGATGGCCATAAATTGGATATTCAAAAGTTTTTGGTGGAATGTTTGGTTTGCCAACAAAATAAAGTTGAAACAATTAAGACCCGAGGACTATTACAACCCTTATCCATTCCAAGCCAACATTGGGAGGAGGTTTCAATGGATTTTATCACAGGTTTACCCAAGTCTGAAGGAAAGAGTGTTATCATGGTGGTAGTTGACAAACTTACCAAGTATGCAAACTTTTGTGCATTATCTCATCCATTTAAAGAGAGTACAGTTTCTACTTCATTTATGGAAACAATTCAAAAGCTACATGGAAACCCAAAGATTATTGTAAGCAACATAGATCCCATTTTCACAGGAAATTTTTGGAAATAATTGTTTTCTTGTCTTGTGACTAAGTTAGCTCATAGTTCATCTTATCATCCTCAATCTGATAGGCAAACTGAGATAGTAAACAAATGTTTGGAAGGATATATTCATTGCTTTGTATCTGATAAACAAACACAATGGGTCAAATGGTTGCCTCTGGATGAATGGTGGTATAAAACTTCCTTCCATACTGCAACAAAAATGACCCCATTTATGGCACTTTATGGATATCATCCACCATCCATCTCATCATATTTAAGAGAAAATTCTAAGGTTCAAGCAGTGGAAGATCACATCGAGCATCAACAACAAGTTCTCCAACTCTTAAAGGACAACCTTACCTTGCCGCAGAATAGAATGAAATAGAAGGCAGATCAACATCAAAGCGAAAGAAGTTTTGATGTAGGTGATTGGGTATTCCTATGGCTACAACCATATAAACAAATGCCCCTCAAGCAAGCTAAGAATGATAATAAATTATCACCAAAGTGTTATGGTTCGTACAAGGTGTTACAAAAGATAGGCACTATGGCATACAAATTGGAACTTCCTACAACTTCTTGAGTGCACCCAGTTTTCCATGTTTCATGCCTAAAGAAGGTTATAGGTGACAAGATTCTAGTTCAACAATATTGCCAGAACTTGACGAGGAAGGAAAAATCATATTGGAACTTGAAGCAGTCATAGAAACAAGAACTCGACAGCTACGAAATCGATCAATTTCAGAGTATCTCATCAAGTCGAAGAACTTACCCGTTGAATATTCCACATGGGAGGATGAGAATTTTATACAGAAGCACCCAGAACTACTCAAGCGTTGAGGACAACAATTTTTTGAAGGAGAGGGGCATGTTAGGTCCCTATAATACTATTGATTCCCCCATTACTATTGTCATTGTATCCCTTATTGTTATTGTTGTGCCCCTATTGTCCCCATATTATTATTATTGTGCCCCATAGAATCCCACTATTGTTATTTTTGTGCCTTTATATTATTATTATTAGGTCGGCTTGGTTATATTATGTCCCCTTAGACTCCTATATATAGAAAAGAGGTTTTTTCATTTGAATCATCCAAGAATTGTTCATTTGTGTAATGTAAAGGAGGTTTCCCCCTCAAAGAGGCTTATTTCTAAGGCGCTCATCTATCTTTTCTATCTTTTTGTGAGCTGGTTTCATAACAGAAACAAGATCTAAAATTTATGCCCGAGCTTCCCCACAATTTCGGTTCAAATGGGTTTTAATTTCATAGTTTGAACCTTCGTAGAAAATAAATTACAGCGAAAATTCCACAATGACCTGTTAGAGATGAGATTCTGGAGTTTGAAAAAACCCAACTTCCATAGATCATATATCTGAAAATATAGTGAGACAAGATCTGAAATTCGGATCCAAGGTTCAGCGAGCTTTCATCTCAAACAGGTTTTTTGTTTAGCTTCTAAACATCGACGAACGAAAGTTATAGTGAAAATGCCACATTGACCTGTTTGGAGCAGCGAAATCCTAGAATCCAAAGCTCTGATATCAAATGTTAGGAAACCAGCCCACAAAAAGATAGAAAAGATAGATCAACGCCTTAGAAATAAGTGTATTCAAGGGTGCAACCTCCTTTACATTACACAAATGAATAATTCTTGGATGATACAAATGACAAGACCTCCTTTCTATATATAGGAGTATAAGGGGTCATAATATAATCAGAGCCGACATAACAATAATAATGTAAGGGCACAATAATAACAATAGTGGGCTTCTATGGGGCACAATAATAACAATATGGGGACTACATGGGCATAACAATATAATAAGGCGATTGTACTAATAGCAGTAACAGGTTACACTAGTAGTATAGTGACCTAACACATTTACCTAACAAGAACTTTGGATTTCCAAAGATAAGTTTCATAATGAGCTTATCCTACAAAACAAATCCAACTCCAAAGAAAAAAGAGGAAGTGAATTAATAAAGAGGAAGAAAGAACAAAACAATGAAACTTATGGTAAAATGACAAGTAGAAGGTAAATTAAAGAATTCTTTTTGTTCATGAATTTATATTTTGGAGGTGAATCAAGACTAAAATAGAAATTCAATCCCTATGCAAGAAAGAGGAAATGACCAAAAATGTTTCCATTTCATCCATCTTATAAATTGGGCTTTTTGAGATAAGTAAGATATTTACTTTCTCTCACACAAATTTAGGATTTCTCCTTTTTTCTTACCTTGTTAGGGTCAAGTGCTAATGTCATTTTCCTTTAAATAAATTGAAGTGTTATGGGTTGTATCATTGTATTTTTTTCCATCCATATCAATGCTTTTAGGGTGGAAAAGGTGGAGGAATCAACTGAAAGGACAATTTTTATCGGTGAGACCCAATTTGGCAAATAGGGATCTGAGACCTTTCGAAAGAATTTTGAGGCAATAATGACAATTTTTATGAGGTAAAACCTTTCCTCTTTAGTTTCAAACCCTTTTTTCCTATTACATGTATAGAGACCTTTCCAACGACATAAGAATCACCTTAATTAAAGTTTGTATGCAAAATGTATGCCACTTAGAAGTTGACCTTTCTGTTTTGTCCACATTAATAAATAATAATCTTTTTTTTTTTTCTGAATAAAGACTAATTCTATTAGGAAAAGAAGAGTATAATACAATCAAGCTTGCAAGCAAGCGAAGCAGAAAGCAAGGGAGCCAAAGAGGGAAGGCTCCACCTTGCTTCTTGACGAAGAACCAAGAGAGGGCAAGAGCGAGCTCGGACTAACAAAAAGCATGAACTGAGCAGAGAGAACTACCCTGAGGGGGCAGTTACTATCACACGACTTTTTTTTCCTTTTTTCTTGCTTACTGTGACCCATCCAGAGGAGCTTGGCTGAGTTGAAACAAGTTGAAGACTATTCTGCCCTGGTGGCGGAATATCCTTATCAGAGTCTGAGGACGAAGTAGAATGAGAACGCTTCTGAGATATCTGAGAGACTGAGGGGATTGCCGGGTCATCCAAGGGAGTATTTAGCGGAATCTCAACGTTCTGCTCATCTGCTGCAATTTCCTCCTCATCCGAGCTGGAGGAGCCTGAATCGTCCATAGGGGGGGGAGGCACACAGGGATTCCAAGCTTTGGACTTGGGTTTGCGCTTTAGATCCTTCTTTTTGTCTAGGTACTGGGAACAGGAACTTTGGAGGTGCCCTGTTTGATGACAATGGCGGCAACGGAAGGCGGTATTCTCGTAATCCAAGATTTGAGTCCAATGGAAATCACCATACTTGAGATTTATCTGATCCGGCAGTCCTTTGCTAAGATCTATTTCTACACAGAATCTAGCATAGGTGAAGATCCCCTGTTCCTTCCGAGAAGAATCTACTGCTAGGTAGCGTCCTAAAGTTCCTGCAATGGCTAAGAAAACAGAGACATGCCATAGATGTGCCGGAAGGTTCGGTAGCCTGACCCAAATGGGAATCTTGGTGATAACAGTTGTAGAAGGGTCGAAGTCTGGAAACCAAGGAGTAAGGAAAAGTCCAGCTGAGCCCCAAAACCAAGGGCCTCCCGTTAAGGCCTTCTGGTAGTCTTCATCTAAGTCAAAAGCCACAATGAAAAATCCTTTTGAACATAAGTATATCTGGCTTTTTTTGGTCCAATTGGTATGGATCCATTGGTATAGATCTGATGTTCGAGGCCATAGCCCATTAAATGTGCAGACAAGTGCAGATTCTGCAAAAAGCTGATAACGATCGTCAATCCCAGGATGGGAGAGATTGATGGAAGGGATGTCCTCTAACTTGTCTACCAGAAAAGGCTTTGGAGCCTCAGATGGATGGCCTGGTGTCGAAGAGGGTTGCGGATGGGCAGCATCTTTGCGGATAGCATCTTTATAAGAGAAAGAAGGGGCAGAGGAGGTCTTCCTACAAGAACCCCCTCTCAAACGAAAGGTAGCTACAATAGAGGCGTCCCTCTGAATGCTGTAAAATGAGAGAGAACGGGTATTCATGAGTTGCTTACCCTTGTATATCAGTCTGAGGTGAGATGAGGGGATCCCTAGCTGGCATTCAAGATTCTGCAAAAGGTCCTGCACCAGATCCGTTGCGCGTGCCCATTGCATTGTTGTCTTGCCAGATAGATTGACTTGGATCTGGAAAACATGTGGTTCTACATGCAGATCTTGTTCAGATCTGGCCTCTTCTACCCTGCTCCAACAGATCCAGGAGTCCTTAGATCCATAGCGCAAATAGGGAGGGTTATTCTTTTGACATGCGTTCATCACATTGGTCCCAATAGCCAGCTTGCTGCCACAGCGAGCAACAGTAAACGCGTCTCCTCTGCAAGCAAACACGGGTGCTATAGCTTGGGAAGGCGCCTTAAGAAAGGGCTTTAGCCATACGCATCCAATGCATTCCTTCCTTGCCTCCACTGGCCCTATTGTGTCCTCTGAGCGCGCTCTCGATGACTCCCTTCGATCCCCAGTGTGCCCTCTACGCTTCGCAGTATTACTTTGTTCTTCCTGCGTTAGGGTTTGAGCTGAAACGCTATACGCTGCATTAGATCCATGCTCTCGCTTAACCTTCGACCCTAATCCAGAGCTACAGGGCCGTGTCCTTAACCAGAGGAGCTCCGAGCCAAGTCTGCCTCCCTCACCGAGCAGAGATGCCGCGCCGCCATGGATTTTGAGTGAAACAGCTTCTCTGCGCTCGGCTGCCATTTTTTCCGGTCTAATAAATAATAATCTTTATATTCCATATTGTAACTCTATTTAAGAGTTGAGGGAGTCAAACCTAACCACTAGTAGGCTATTGAGTTGGGTTAAAACCGGGCCACCAGGAGGAAAATGGGTTCCATTATTTTCAGGTGCATTTGTTCCACAAACTAGTAGAGTAGCAGAGAGGGATAGGGAGAGAGCACACAAAGAGTATTTTTTCACTATAGTATCCCATGGGCCATTAGACTTACTTTTTTTTACTCGTAGCCATTTTATATTTAGAGAAAGAGAGCAAGGTGGTCTCACCTTCTAGCTAGATTTTCTCCCGAAAAGGTTTCCTAGGGCATATCTTGTGTCAATCATGATTTGTGAGTTTTCATTTTACGGTTCTCTATTTTCTACATAATTATAATTTATATGCATATGCAATAAGAAATAATTTATTGATCCATAAATCTAAAGAGAAATAAACCCTTATAGTGTAGATTTAAAATTTTTAAGAATAATTTATTAGATTTATTGTGGAAAACTCTTCAATGGAAATTTCATGACAATTTACAAATCATGTAGTTTCAAGGTAAGTTGCATCATGAGGAAATAATATGGAAATGGACCTAAACAAAACAAAACATGAGGAAGTGAAATAAAAAAGGGGAAGAAGAAAAAACATGATATACCTTATAGTAAAAAGACAAGTAGATGGTCAAATAAGGAGTGTTTTTGGTTCCAATTTTTTTTTTTTTAGGTGATTCAAGTTTATATTAGCAATTTTATCCCTACAAAAGAAAGGAAAAATAACGTAAAACATCCCCATTTAAACCAATTTATAATTTAGCATTTACAAGATAAGTAGCACAATGGGATGAATTGACTTCCTTTCCCTATCTTGACTTTGAGATTTCTCATTTTTATTAGCTCATTGAACTCGAATAAGAAAAATCGATGTTTTGTATCAATGAATTGGGATTTTCAAGATAAATTTAGCAATGAGATGGTATAATGGAGACGAGTCATGGCCAAATGAAATTATAGGAAACAAAATGACAAAGAGGATGAAAAAAATAAAATGAGAAGCTTTTAGTAAAAATACAAGTATATGATTATATAAAGAGAGTTATTGTTCTCAAATTTACTTTAGGGGGTGAGTGAAACTCAAACTAGTAAGTTGACACTTACACAAACAATACAAGATGACTCAAAACATCCCTATTTCAACCATTTCATAAATTTGGGATGTCTAAGATAAGTAACATGATGGATGGTGATGAAATCAAAGTGGAACAATTAGCAAAAACACAAACTCAAACTTTGATTTCAAACTTAAGCAAAGCAAGTCCCAGGGGGGGAAACTCAATTGATGATCAAAGTAATGTGAGTTCTGTGAAAACTAAGAGATACAAGGTTCAAATCCTCCCCCCCCCCCCACATTTGTGACTTAGTTTATGAATAAGAGGACATAGCATAGACCCCTAGATGTTTACTAGTAGTTATGTGGTAGGCAAGTTGTTGGGTTCCTCTGTGATACAAAAAAAAAAAGAGAAAAAAGCAAGGGACATAAAGAAAAAAATCACACCATTTCCATGAAGGGGAAAATTCTATTAAGTCATCAATCCTTGACTCCTTCCACTATAATACAAATGGTCCTTTATATAAATATAGGTGGCCATAACTATCTCTCCATTATATCATCAAGTCCTTCCATGAATCTCTCAGTAAATCTTCCTCCCTATTTTCACTCGCTCCTCCTCATATCATGTAGATTTCTAGAATTAGACTATATCTCATCATATTGTTTATTTATTAATCATTACAAAATTAGGAATTAATCTTTTACAACCATTTCTTCATATTTGTGCTTTTACCTCTATCTTTGATTTTCTTCATGCTTTTGTCCTCAGTATTCTTCTTTCTCCTGAAAATCATAAACATCGTTGAAATCCTTATAAAATAGTCACCATCCATTGGAATACATGGTTCACCAACTATTGTAACCATCGGTTCTCTAGGAAATTAGTTCTCGTACATTATTTATCAACCTTTCTTCCATTGCATTTTTAATACCTATAACTTGTATTCCCCATGCATCATCATATTCTTTGGGTTTCTCTTGCTTACTCACAACCATACTCATGATGCTCCCACATAAGATAATTAACTTATTTTATCTCACACAATTTAAGGTTTCTCGTTTAATTTTCTCGTTAGGTTTAAATGTAATGAACCAAGGTCATTTTCTAGTTAAGAACTTCACGTTCCCAAGGTAAGTTGTAGAGAAAATGAGAATATGGAAACAAATCAAGGTCAAATGAAACAAGATGAAGTGAAATGAAAATGGGGAGGTGTTGGAATCACAATTGTAATTATACCAAAACCTGTGGGTGTTAGTCTCTACCACAATCACCAAAATTAGGATTGATGAGAGTAGGCTAGTCCATATCGTGAAACAAACAGATACGATAGAACCAAATTTCCAATAGTCTCCCCCACAGCATGAGTCAGATGAGTTTAGAACTTGATACATATCGTTCTAATACCACTTATTGGAATCATGATCGTCATCAAACCAAAACCTACAATTGTCAGTCTGAATGAAAATTATTAGAGTTAGGATGAATGAGAAGAATTTAGTCCATGTTGGAAAACACACGGGGACCATTGAGCCCAATTTCCAACAGGAGCAACATTAACAAAATAATAAATATTCCAAAAGAAAACAAATTGATGGTAAACTAAGAATATTTTATTCTCCCAAGATTATTTTTTGTAGTTGAATTGATCCAATCTTAATAATTTAATCCTTGCACATAAAAGATGAGATGACACAACATGTCCCTATCTAAACCACTTTATAAGTTTAAGGTTTCCAAGATAATTAGTGAAAAGGGATGAATCAACTAACTTTCCCTCACGCAAATTAGAGGTATCTTATTTTTAGTAGGTCATTAGGCTTGGAGTAGATGCATTAATCTCCTTTCCCTCTCATGACATGTGGGTTCCCAAGATAAATTTTGCTATAATACTATCCAATGGATATGACGTAAGGCTAAATGAAACAACATGAAGTGAGAAATCAAAAGGGAGGACACCAAAACACAAGCAAGCTTATGGTAGAAAGAGAACTAAGTACATGGTTAGATAAGGAGAGTTATTGTTCATAAGTTTATTTTTTTAGGAATGATTTAGTTTGTACGAAATTAAGATGAGACAAATCTAAATGTATTTGTCTCACCCATCTAATTTTTTTTTATGTTTGTGAAATAAATAACATAACAAGATGAGTTAAGAAATTTCTATCACACAAATTTGGGGCTATAATATCTATATCTATATCTATATCTATATATATATATATATATATATATATATATATATATATATCTATATATATATATATATATAGATATATATATATATATATATATATATATATATATATATATATATATATATATATATATATCGTAAACAATAATAATACTAAATATTTCAATTTGTCTCATTTTAAATATGAGGTGGCTTCTTCCTCCAAGCCATTGCTATAATATTTGCATTTACCTTCTTCCTTAGATATCTAAATCCTTTTTTTGTAATGCTAGGAAGGTGGTACCACCAATGGGAGATTTGAACTAATTACTTATTGCAAGGATTTCCTTAATAGTGCACCCATTCATCATCAATCCAAATACACATGGGTGATCTATAGCCTTATGTTAATTCCCCTAACTCATGGTTATTATCATGAATTAAATTCCTTCTTGTGATTGACACCATCTACTTCCATTAAAGTTTTTGTAACATCCCCATTTTCTACCCTTGTTCCTTGGAACATTATTTGTGACTGTAACACTAGTGTGGAGAACCCTAATTAAAATTTTGAAAATTATTATTTAAAATTAATTAATTAACACAACTAAGGAAGGGATAACCTTATGGATCCTTAGTCTGATGAAATCTTTCTTACTTACATATTTTGAAAATCCATAAACCATACCTTATTAAAATTAATGTCATAGTTTCTCGCAAACTCAAGAAGCCATTACCTAAAAATTTAACGTGACAATTTGGAAAATTTAGAGAATAATTTGGTTGCCACTAGTCATTAAGATATTGTATTGGGTTGGTGGAAGTATAGGATTGTTCCCATTCCTTTTCCCTCTTGCGAATTGAGGAGACAACAAAGAGAGGAAATCCTTCAAGAAAGTTGAGTATGAGCCAAATGATTCCTCAGGGAAAACTCACCGAACAACCAAGTTTTGTTCTCTAGTTGCATGAAGGGATCCAAATTGCCTATTTATCTAGAGAATGGAGGAACACTTGAGGATTCATGAGTAGACTCATTTGGATTCACTCTGTCAATTTTACTTGTTTTGGCTTGTACTCTTTCCATGTTTTGGATAATCTTTTTGGGACTGATTTATATTTGTTCATGGGAAGTGTTTTTCTTCTCCTTCTGAGTTTTGGTATGAATACATTCATATCTCTTAGAGAATTGAATACTTCAAGGCAGATTCGATACAATGTAGATATGTGAAGTGTAAGGTGGATGACTTGACAGTACCAAGGTTGAACTAGAGTATGATGTTATTTGAATTTTAACTTGTACCCTGTGACTTTGAGTATTAACCACCTTGATTGTGTTTGAGACCAATAAAATCCATTTATGAGCTTGTGATACCCATGTGTATCTTAGTGATTAAATTAAAACCACTAGGTGCTTGTCATTAGGCTAATGAACCACTTAGTGCTTGCTATGTGTTTGCTATCTAGTTGATGAACCACATTGACAATGGAATCCGTCCCTGGTTTAAAATTGTTGGAAATAATGGGGGGGTGAATCAATATTTTTTTTACATTTTTTACTTTTATGCCAGTTAAGATCACTTAAAAATATAACACAAAATTAAAAAAATTATCAACCGGGATAACAAGGACTCCAATCATCTTCAATAATTCAATTTCCAATTCGCACAATCACACCTATGATTCCTTCAGGGATCCAACCATAAATTAATACTTCGATCTTCCATTCCAGCAAGATCCAACTTGTACTTCACAAAGCACCAACTTGGTCTTCTAGAGGATTCTAATCATCTAGGGTTGCAACCCTCTACACTGGCTCACACTCCAACCTAGTCTTCTTGACTCCGATCCTCTAGGACTCCAATCCTCAATTATTTAATATAGGCACAAGTAGTGCTTCAAGTCTTCCAATTTCTTGTGCAAGTCTAGATAATTCCTCCAATCTACAAGCTCCAAAAGTGTCTTCAGGCTTTGCACAACAAACTTACTAGAAGCTTCTCCAACAAGGACTTCAACAACGACTTCTAAGACAACGACTTCTAAAGACTACTTGACAAGTATTTCTAGCCACTGCAAAATACTACACAAATTTCTCCAAGTCTCATATAAAACCTCAAAAAAATTCACCTTCAAGAAATTTGTAAGCACATTTAACACGCAACTACACAATGTTAATATAGAATTTAAGTCTGCTTCAAAAGTGTTACAAGGTAGCTCAGAATAAAATCAATACTTTGCTCAAAAACGGATTTTAATTAACACATATATTACAACTCCAAATTTTTGTTGCAAGGTTGAATTCATGCCAAGAACCTCTATCATAGTCACAAGCTTGATTTTATGTCAAGATATTAGCTTTGATGAACAAATAGAAATTGAAATAGAAATGGATGAGTTTAGTTGGGTATTTATACTTGTTTGCATATATGAAAATATGTGTCTTTTTAGTTCCCTCGAAATAGATTAAATATGAAGTGTCAAAACCAAGCAGATGAATATAATACAATGTTTCTTAAGAGAACCATGGAGACGGATTCAGTTAACTAGTAGCTGCTGGTTCAGTGGCTCATTCACAATGGGGTCTTTTGAAAGAGGATTGGAAAGGTCAACCGGAGACCTCTAGATTATCAGGTTCACGGAAGAATCCAGTTGTAATGAAGGGAACAAAGGATTGCAGGGATTGTAGGCAGGATTGCGGCGAATCCTTTATGCATCGGGGTTAGAAGGGTTGGATATGCGAGTGACCGGGAGCAGAGGATAACTGAAAAATGCGAAACCAGAGATATTTTAACTGGAAAAGGTGAAACCATAGTTTTTTTAACTATACTCCTTTTACCGAGGCATGAGTGGTATTCAGGTGATCGTGGCCCTCACAAGAGGGAAGCGGTTTCTCACTTTCGGGAGCGATCCCATTCATTAAGTTCCACGTGGTAGTGGGGCCAGAGGGATTACCTCCCTCATCGCATGCTATCACCCATGCATGTGGGCTGGCGCGAATTCAATCTCCACCGTCAGATGGTTCATGGAGATTCAACGGTTTAGATTGCTCGTGCTACTTGGCAGACCTTTGAGGTAAATGGCGAATAGCTCGTTAGTCCTACTTGGTCTATGTTAGGCCCCTATACTACTAGTGTAACCCCTTATTATTATTAGTACAACCCCCTTATTATATTGATGTACCCATTTAGTGCCCATATTGTTACTATTATGCCCCATAGAAGCCCACTATTGTTATTATTGTGCTCTTACATTATTATTGTTATGTCGGCTCTGATTATATTATGACCCCTTAGACTCCTATATATAAAGGAGGTCTTTTCATTTGTATCATCTAAGAATTGTTCATTTATGTAATGTAAAGGAGGTTGCCCCCTCGAAGAGGTTGAATTCTAAGGCGTTGATCTATCTTTTCTATATTTTCTTGAGCTGGTTTCATAACATTTGGTATCAGAGCTTTGGATTCTAGGGTTTCGCTGCTCCAAACAGGTCATCGTGGCATTTTCACTATAATTTTTTTCTACGATGCTTCAGAAGCTATAAAAAAAACCCATTTGAGACGAAATCGTGCTAAATCTTGGGTCCACATTTTAGATATGTTAGTGCTATATTTGTGGAGATATGATCTGAGGAAGTTGGTCTTCTTGCAGACTCTTGAATTTCATTCCAAACAGGTGACCTAGGGAAAATCGTCATAACTTTCTCTCTAAGCATCTGATTGAAATTTCGTAAGAAGGTGTAGAAAGAGGACAGGCTGTAGTTTCTTGTATATATTTTTCTGATCCAAAGGTCGAAACAGTGACTCGTGGAACGTCGTACAAGTTTGCTCTACTGAACTAGTCTATAATCCGGTCGCTGTGGGAGATTTGGCATAACTCTTCCTTGGAGAATCCAATTGGGATCAGACTGGTGGCATTGGAAAGAGGACATAGAGGGCTACTGTAGGTCACAATTTTAGAAATTAAAGATTTGAAATTACAGAGTTACAGTCATTTCAAGATCGAGATCATAAAATCAAGAAAAAGCAAGATGAGGAAGTTCGATGGCAAGGATCTGGTAAATTGGATACTTCAGATGGAGCAATATTTTGATCTACATGGTCTACCACTATTAAAAAAGGTATGTATTGCATCTTTGTATTTAGAATCAGATCAATTTTTATGGTATAAAGGGCTTTGTTCTCATAAACGACTTGTTATGTGGTCAATTCTCATGGAGGAAATGATAGCACATTATGAGGATACAGAGAGCAACACCTTCTTTAGAGCATCACCACAACAATTGGAAAGAGTAAAAGGGCTTTGTGACATAGTGGAAAGTAAAATTATGGCAAAAAGGAAGTCTACCCCTCACAGCTATAAATATGAAAGTGTTGTTTCTCCTAGCCTTCCACAACCTACAAGGGTTACACCACAACAATTGGAAGAAAAAAGAGAAAAAGGGCTTTGTTACAATTGTGATAGCAAATGCACTAAAGGTCATAAGTGTGCTGAGAAGAAATTGTTTTACATAGAGTATAAAGAGGAGGAAGAAAAGGATCAAGAAACATTAAAAGAAGAGGATATATGCCAGGACCCAACCCCAGAGATAGAAGAAATGAATCAGACCATATCTTGTAAAGCATTGGCAGGAATTACCACTCCTCAAACTATCAAGATAGAAGGACATATCAAGAAGAAAAATGTTCAAGAAGTGAAATATCACATCGAGCATCAAGAAATGAATCCAACCATATCTTGTAAATGATTGGAAGAAATTAACACTCCTCAAACTCTAAAGATAGAAGGACATATCAAGAAGAAAAATGTTCAAGCAGTGAAAGATCACATCCAACATCAACAACAAGTTCTCCAACTTTTAAAGGATAACGCCAATTTGGTGCAAAATCGAATGAAACAACAGGTAGATCAACATCGTAGTGAAAAATGTTTTCATGTCAGTGATTGGGTATTTTTACTGGTACATCTCAAGCAAGCTATTTATGAGAAGGAAATGTTGGAAATACTACATGCACTTAAAAAATGGCGACCTTACCGAATGGGAAAACACTTCAAGGTAAAAATGGATCATGATAGTCTTAAATACTTTTTAGAACAACCATTATCTTTAGAAGAACCGAAAAAATGTGTCACAAATATGTTGGGTTATCACTTTGACATCATCTATAGAAAATGGAAGCAAAATTTTGTTGCATATGCACTCTCAAGAAAGGATAAGGATGTGGAAGCATTGTTTTGTGCTATTTCTACTATCCAACCAGATTGGATAAACGAAGCAAGGGATGAATGGAAGAAGGACGAAGAAGTATGGCCACTTATTCAAAAGTTGCAAAATATACCAATTCAAACAATATTGCCAGAAATTGAAGAGGAAGGAAAAATCATATTGGAACCTGGAGTAGTTACAGAAACAAGAACCCGACAACTACGAAATCAATCAATTTCAGAGTATCTCATCAAGTGGAAGAACTTACCTGCTGAAGAATCCACATTGGAGGACAAGAAGTTTATACAGAAGCATCAAGAACTACTCAAGCGTTGAGGACAACACTTTTTGAAGTAGAGGGGCATGTTAGGCCCCTATACTACTAGTGTAACCCCTTATTATTATTAGTACAACCCCCTTATTATATTGATGTACCCATGTAGTGCCCATATTGTTACTATTATGCCCCATAGAAGCCCACTATTGTTATTATTGTGCCCTTACATTATTATTGTTATGTCGGCTTTGATTATATTATGACCCCTTAGACTCCTATATATAGAAAGGAGGTCTTTTCATTTGTATCACCCAAGAATTGTTCATTTATGTAATGTAAAGGAGGTTGCCCCCTCAAAGAGGCTGAATTCTAAGGCATTGATCTATCTTTTCTATCTTTTCTTGAGCTGGTTTCATAACAGTCTACAGCTATTGGATCAAATGGTAAGGCTCAAGGGTCGAGATCAAAGAGGAAGGTGGGAAAAGTTCTTTCCGAGGGACTGTGCCTAAGTTTGAGAAACATGGTGGTTGTGCTACCTTTATTTGCAGACAACCATGTGTCATGTTCTTTTTGTATCCAAGTCCAAACTTATGTATTTTTCTTTTGAGATAGGTAAAGTTTGGAGGTAGGGGGTAAGGAATAATTCCGTTGGGACATCTCCATAGTCAACGACCATGAGAGTTTTGATGTAATCTATGTACTTTATGTTATGATTAATGAATTGAAAGGTCCGACTCTTGCATTAGCAAAAAATAGAAAATATGTGTCTTTTTAGAGGAGCTGACTTGTGCTTGTTAAGTTGACATGATCTACGTTTATATAGGCTGACAAATGGTGTATTTCAAATTTTTAATTCTCCTCAATGACAAGGAGTTAGGAGCTATATGAGTACTCATTGGAAAGAGCGTAGTATCCTCTACAAGTTGGTGTAAGAAATATTTCAGGGTAATGTGTCTAATGTTAGATCTATGATTTTTTTGATCCATATTGATAAATCACATCATTGAATTTTGGTCGACGTTTCGAACCAACTAATGTGGTTCATCCTTAAGGCAACGGTGAAAAAACCAATCTTCCCAATTGTTTAAATAACAGACATGAAACTCGGCCCAGAATTAGCCGTTATGAACTAGCCATTGAGAGAAGGTTGTTATGAATTAGGAATTAGTTAATGGGATAAAATATTAATTGATTTAATAATTTAATATTTATTTTCATTTTCATCGAATAAATTAATATTTATTTATTAATGATATAATGTAATAAAATTAATTGAAAAAGAATAAATATTATTGATAATAAATTTAATTAATGTTGAATACAACCAGAAAAATAAAATAAGTTTAGATATAATTTAATATTGGATTATTATGGAAATAATGAAGATGAAAGAATAAATGGGAAAGACTAGAGTAGAGAAAAAAAATACAAATAAAAAGAATAAAATAAAATATAAAAAAGGGAAATAAAAACAATCTAGAGGAGAGGGCAGGAATCCAACTCATGCTTACTTTTGAACCATCATCACAGTTGAGATTGATCGCATGCTTCTCAATCTCAATGGATTCTCTTAGCTAGAAATGATCAACTCTGGCTATGAAATAGGAATCCTCAATGCAGACATGATGCTTAGATTTCACCACATGTTCAGCTAAAGTTGAGGAATGAGAACAATTGTGCCTAATGTTTGTTGCATGCTCTTGGATTCTCTGGTTTATGGAGCGACCAGTTTCACCAATGTAAAGAATCTACATGAGCAAGGAATTGAATAGACCCATTTCATGTCCTTAGGGTTAACTGGGTCTTTAACAAATCTAAGAAAATTCCTAATGGTATTAAGGGACTTGAAAGTAGTAGAAGCTTTATTCTTCTTAAGTATATGACCAATCTTATCTGTGGTTCCCTTTATAAAGGGAAGAAACACATTAGAAATTTGATCATCACAAGTTTCCTTAACTCGATATTCTTTACTAGCTCTTCAAAATGCTCTGATGCCTTGTTGTATGCTATAACCATTATTTTCAAAAACATCCAGTAGATGGGATTTTTCTTCTTCTAAGTGATGCTCATCATAAATCCTAAAAGCGTGAGTGCCAAGAGTATTAAGAACACCTCATTTCTAGGCCTGAAAATGATGAGAAGAGGCATGACGATATTGTTCCATGTGATGTTTTTTGTGAAAAACTCAGTGAGACACGGAGCCATCTTCCATCCTAGAGAAGAGAATATATAGGAAAGGAAGGCACCCATTATCTTCATCTTCCATCGTTAACTTGATGGATTCAGATTTGGAGTTCAGATGAATTAGAACTAGATCAAGTTTCTCACGACCATGGGGCAAAATGACACAAGTGTCATCCACGAACCTCTTCCATTTCTTGGGGCGGAATGGAGCAGAGGCCATAGATTTGGTCTCAAAATCTTCCATGAATATGTTTAGAACTATGTGGGAGAAAGGATAACCCATCGTAACCTGAGAAGACATAGTTTGAGCTAAAGGAGGAAGATTCAAACTCTATAAGAGAATAGGAATCAAAATATGAAGAGCCACAAACTTCAGCTGTGAGAAGATCAATTCGAGAAAGAAGGCAACCAGAAAGTTATAGTCCATCTGCTTTATATTCAATTTTTTATTATTATTATCTATTACTGATGATGATCCAAAAACTTTCAAGGAGGTAGTATATTTAGAGGATGGAAACTTTGAAAAGAGGCCATGGTTGATGAAATGACATCTTTGGACAAAAATGAGGCTAGTGGAGTTATCGGTTGAAAGGAAACCCATTAGAAGTAAATGGGTGTTTAAGAAGAAGATGAATGCATAAGGCAAGGTGGAGAAATACAAAGCTCGGTTTGTAGAAAAAGGTTATTCCTAGGTGTCGGGAATTGATTTTGGAGATATTTTTTCTCCTGTTACCAAGGTAGATTCTATTAGATTAGATTTATTTGTTGTTGCTACTTTTGATTTTTAGGTAGAACAGATGGATGTGAAGACAACATTTCTTCATGGGAATATGGAAGGAGAGATCTACATGAAGCATCATGAAGGCTTTGTTATGAAGGGAAAGAAAGAATGGGTATGTAGGTTAAAAATTCTATGTATGGGTTAAAACAATAACCAAGGATGTGGTATAAGAAATTTGATACATTTATAAGGGGACTTGGCTTCACCGGAACCAAAATGGATCATTGTGTGTATTTTAAATTAATTTTTGACCATTCTGTTTATCTCGTCTTGTATGTGGATGATATGTTGTTGATTGGAAATGAAAAAGAAGTTATCTAGGATTTGAAGACCAAATTATCCTCCAAATTTGACATGAAGGATCTTGGTGCTGCAAACTATATTTTTGGCATGGAAATTAAACGAGATGGGGCAAAGAGGAAGCTTTGGTTAAACTAGAGGAAGTATGTCAAGACAATACTGCAAAGGTTTAATATACAGGATAGTAAATTGGTGAAGGTTCTTATTCCTGTAGGTGTAAATTTATTTGTTGAACAATGTCCCAAGACACAAGAAGAGGAAGAGGACATGTCTCTTGTTCCATATGAAAGTGCAGTAGGTAGCCTAATGTATGCAATGGTTTGTACTAGACCAGACATTGCACATGCAATGGGAGTATTGTGCAAGTTTATGTCGAAACCAAGGAAGGAGCATTGGACAATAGTGAAGCGGGTTTTCAGGTATTTGCGTGCCACTAGTGATTATTGTATTTTCTACCAAGGACAACCAGAATTGGATAGTGTTTCGGACATCCATGGTTTTATTGATGCAGACTAGGCTGGAGATATGGATCAAAGAAGATCTACAAGTGGGGATGTGTTTAACCTATTTGGAGGTGTAGTTAGTTGGATGAGCAAGAGACAGTCTGTAGTGGCACTTTCAACTATAGAGGCAGAATACATGGAAGTCACTCATGCAACCTATAAGTATAGACTGTGACAACGAAAGTGAAATTTTCTTGGCAAAGTACCTTTCTTATCATTCAAATACAAAGTGCATTGATGTTCAGTATCAGTTTGTGAGGGATATGGTTGAGGACAAAAAGGTGTTGCTAGTAAAGGTGGACACTTTGAAGAATGTTGCAGATGCATTGACAAAGACTGTGAGCATTGAGAAGTTTTCTTGGTGTGGAGAAATAATGGGTGTTGCAGGTTTGGATGACTAAGCTCTCATGTGACCCCCTATGTGGAAAAGGAAACAAAAACTGGGAGAATGTTAGGTGTTTGTTATATTCTTTCCACAATTATTCGCACACACATGGGGGTGATGGGGGCGCAATAGAGCCCCCTGTTTTTTGTGCCGACCACATCAAGGGGGTCAAAGGGGGGTCGTAGGGGGGTCGTATCCCCCCTATACTAGGTCCGGGGCAACGCCCCGAGAATTTTTTTTTCAGACACTATATTAGGTGGGCGGACCTATCTATTGTTTTGTGCATAGTTTTTGCACATGGTTTTGGGCATGATGGTTTTCTTCCCATGGTATTTTGCAGATCCGATCAAGGGAACTATAGTTATTGTCTAATCCAGGGTTAATGGATTGGGGTTTATGAATGCTTCGACATATATATATTGTAACTGTTAGATACCTATACCAATAGGTTTCATATTTCATGATTGGCTGTGGAAGGTCCAAATTTGTTCTGCTTTGATGACTCAAAGATCACATATTTCCAAGAGAATTCAAATTATGCTTATAACTTGGTATGAGCTTCTAATTTTGATGGATGATTCAACAGCTTAATCTGGATCATTCCATGGTTTAAATTTGCAGTTGTAGAATAGAGAAAGGAGTCTGTCCAAACTGTTTAAACTTGGCAGACAAGTAGTTCAGGTAGAGAAGAAAAGGCTCCCAACAGCTTAATCTGGGACCTTGGAAGAGATAAGGGTAGAAATAGATAGCAATTACAAAGAAAAAGCCAAAGAAAAGAAAAAGGCAAGTAAGGGTCTGCAAGTCCAAGTGCACCCTCTAAGAAGAAATAAAAAATGCTAGGCAAGTAGTTGGGTAAGTAGTTGGGGTTGCAGAAAGGTTATCTTTACCAGTGCAGATGTGTTAACTATGCCTATCAAGGCAAAGTCTATCAAGTGACAAGGTGTTCATCTTCATCAAGTTACATCAAGGAGCATGACTAACCTCCCTCCTCCCCCCTTTCTGTTTATTGCTAACATCCCCTTATCAGCTGAGATTCATGGAGGAAGATCATGGTTTCATAGTGGTTCTTGTTCATTCAAAAGCCACATTTCTTGTGTAAAAATCTTTTCATTTTGATCTACTCTCTAAACTAAGTGAGTTTCAAACAAACTTAGTAATATCCCCCTCATTTTCCCCCTTCATCCACATTAACCCCTAATTCTACTATATAACTCCCCTATCTTACCCTTTCCCCTAATAGTATTAACACCATGGTGTATAAACCCCCAAATTTTTATAAATACCCCTCCCCTTGGCATTATAGCCATATGTTCTCTGAAAAGGGATCAAAATGACATCTGGTCACTTTGATAAACCTTTGCCATCTCTCTCTCCCTTGCTACAGGTCAATTAACTCATTATACCCCTCATTTGCAGAAAAAACCATGTAAAAACCCATTTTACCCATAAAACCCTGTGAAAATGTGAAAAATGCCCAAAAACCCACTTTTTCCGCCTAAACCAAAGTCGGGCGCGTATATTTGATTTTTCAAAATACGTTTAAAAAACATTACAAACGCATAGACCGTGATCTTTTCCGCCTGGCGCGTTTTTCAGAAAATATAATATTTTATTCAAACCCGCCCGTCCGTATCCACCGGTCAAGTCCCTTACCCGTCCGCCGTTGGATCGGGCCCATCAAATCCGACGGCCCACAGCGATATCGGGTTGGACCCGACGTCCCCCCGTTACCACCCGGGAAGATGACGAAGGGGTACGTCAGGCCTGTGCCACGCGTCCCCTTCTCGCTCTCTCGGGTCAGAGTCTGACACTAACCGTGCCGTATATAAGCCGCCCCGAGAGACCGTGACGGTTACAGCACTTAACCATAACCGCCACGGCCCTAGCCGCTCGATAATTGGCCCACCTCAGCGCCACGTCAACTCCACGTCACCCCGCCTACGCCATTTCCTCCGTCCTTTATCCACCCCTCCGCCAACATGGCTGCCACCTCATCATCCCCCATGGATCAATGAGAACCCGCCACGTCACCCGATGACGTCAGCTGACGTCATCCGACCCTGACCCACCAATGACGTCATGCTGACGTCATCACAAAAGAGCGCCAAATTTGGGAAAAAGTCTATATTATGGCCAAAATTTGCGCTTTTACGTTCTTTTCGCTCTAAATTTTCTTGCTCAGTCGCATGCCGTTCGCGTCCGACTCCTCGCCAACCTGCTGAAATCAACCAGGCGACCTCAAGAGTACCATTCCTGCCTACTCAGACAACCTCTGTTCGCTGTTCTACCAGGTATTTTTCGTCATTTTCCTCCGTACCCCTGCAGTTGTCTATAAAATCGCACAGGAAGCTTAAAGGGACATTAAAACTCATAATTCACCGGTGAAATTCCTCTACAGACCTCTGTTTTCAATCAACACCTCGAAAAACACTAGCTGAGCCTTAAAATTCCCAAATTTTGTCAAAACAATTGAGAAATGCTCGCGCAATCGTGAGGAAGTAGTTATATCCTTTCAAAACTTCCTACAAGTGACAGAGGGAGGCCTGACAGTATTGCAGCCCCAATTCAAACAAAATTTCACTTGCTCTTGGATTAATTCCCCTCTGATACCCGTAACTCACCTGCATTGTGATAAATCCTCCCTGAACTGGTTTGCCTACTTCAAACAGTTCAATTACAGCTTAGAAGACTTAAAAGCACCATGGAGACACCAATTGCACTCAATATCAAACCACTGAATGCCCCTCAAAAAGAACTGGAGTGGAAAGCATTAGGAGATGTGGATTACCAGATGATGGAGTGGTTTAGAATGGGTTCTAAATACAACATTCATATGCTCAATGAACTAAAAGCCCAGCACCTCAGTGGAGCTGACATCCTGGGAATTTGGGACTCCAATCTACCCATATATAACCTTCCTCAGGCTATCCCTTTGCCTGAATTCATTCACAGATGTCAGGAGTGCTATGACCCCTGTCAAAGAGCTGTTTTGAGCCCCACTGGCTCAATCCTATTTCAAATTACCCCTGAGAGTATCAATGAGATGCTACACTTCCACACAACGAAGTCATTGGCTCCTCTCTCCATGGAGCACCTAATAAGGAAGGGAACTAAGCTGGCAGATGATCAGATCATCAAAATCAATCAGCTGTTTGTCACACCAACCTCTGTAGCCATCAGAACTCCTCCCATTGGATATGCATACTTAAATGATTTGGGCAAAATGATGGTGGATTTAATCAGTTATGTCCTGGGATTCAGGGGAGTGGAGGATGTGGATCACAGTATAATGGCAATGCTGTCCATATTTTCACCTGGAAGGGCCCCTGCCATTCACTATGACTATGCCACATATATTGCAGACAGGATCCATGAGCAGCTAATAAATCTGCCAAGGGAGAGATTATTTAGGTATGCCTCATACATCTACCATTTGTTTCTATTCTACCAATCAGATAGCTTCCCACTCCTCTTGAAGAAAGTGAATGCCCAGGGGAGTCCAAGATCAGTTGTCTTCTGGACATCAGTTTTCCACTGCAGCTCAGTATCACCATATACATATAATGAGTTTGTGGACTTATTCATTCACCCAGCTTTGACACTATTGTATGGAGTCCCTCCTCCAAGATTGACTGATGATATGAGGAGAGTTCTTCATCTGTCTAAGAAATACAGCATTGGTGATTGGTACTTCTACCAACACCACACAGTGATCAGGATATATGGCTGTGAGTTAAAGCCATATAGATTGCCCAGGTATGTCCCAATGAGACTGTTTGCCTTGGAGTATTTCAGGCAATTCGGAAATGCTGACTGCTATCACTTTGAAAGCAAGAATAAGAAAGTACAGCTGAAGATAAGGAGCCAGCTGGGACCTTTCCTTTACAATAGAAGAGAGGAGGGATGGAAAGAGGCAGACAACATCCTAGAGGGCCTCAGATTACAAACCAGTTTTTCTTGGGTACCCTATGACCCTAATCACTTCATTTCACTGAGAAGAATCAAATATAAACTAGGAAACTATGCACATGTGAGGCAGCCCGAGATTGAGCAGTATGCTAACACACTGAGATGGGCAGAGGGCACCTTAGAAGAGGAATTTAGTGAAGAAGAGTTGTTAGAAAAGGAAGCCAGAAATATTCAAAAGAATGCTGATCTGGAAAATTGTGTACAGGTTCCCCTCACATACAGAAGGCAACTTGGGACAGCAACTTCCTCATCAACAACACAACAGGCTGCCGAGGATATTACACACAGCAAGGGCAAAGAAAAGCAGGTGGAACAACCACCTCCTTTAACAGAAGAAGAGGTAGAAACATTGCTGCAAGAACAGCAAGAAGAGATGGAAAAGCAAGCAGAAGGAGGGCAGCAAGAGCAGCAGCATCAAGAGCAACAAAGGCAGGAGCAACCTGTCCAGCAAGAAAAGACAGTGGAAAATCCTAAAACCACTGAGCAAATAGTGCCTCCAAGGCAAGATATTCCAGCTGAGGCATCAATCCTCCAGACCCCTCAGAGGGAGGATACATTCATCTTTAGGAAAAGAGACAGGGAGACTCCCCCCACAGCATCAACAACTCATGGGGAGAAAAGGCAAAGACTAAACCCCTTCTCTGAAGAAGAAATGCCAATGGGGCAGTCCTTTGGCATAGTTCCACCTAGCAGGGAAACATCAGCTAGTTCCTTCCAACAGGAACAAGATAGGACATTGGGAGGAGAGGTCAGCTCCTCAAGGCAGCAAAAGGAAGGTGAACTTGGCATTAAGCAACAGTTCATCGAAATCAAAAAGAGAAATGAGCCTATCAGGATACAGCTGTACAATCATCTGCTGAACATGGCTCCTACAAATCAACAAAGGCTCATGTCTGCCTTTGATCTACAAGAAGGCAAAATGATCATGAGTCATTTTATGCCAACAGCACTTCAGCCACAATCTACTTCAGATTATCTGAGGACCAACTTGGAGGTCATGGCTAAAGACATCCACCCGATGGACAAAATTGAACTACACAAACAAACGGGTGAGATGGTCTATGCTTCATTAGCAGACCAAACCTTAGACAATTACAGGCTACATAATAGCCTTAATAATACAGCTGCCCAGTTGGAATTGGAGAAAGCATCATCCCAGGCAAAAGACAACAGAATAAGGACCTTAGAGGACATTATTATAGAGATTGGGCATGATCCCAAAGATATCAAAGGCATACAAGAGATCCTGAAATTAAGGGATGCAGATTTGGCAGCTTTAAGAAGGAAAATCAAACTCCCAGCCACCATTCACCCTCAGACTGATGAGGTAGCCCAACAAAGACATGATGAACGGGCAAACACTCTGCTGGTAACCCTGTACAAACAGCTGATGCAAACACAGGAAAAGCTAGGAGAGGCAGAAGCAGCACGGGCAGCATTACAGGCCACCTTGGCACAAAGAGAAGAAGGGCAGACTTCCCAACCTCCTCCTGAAACTATCAATCTGGAAGAAGATGCCACTACTACTGCTCCTCCTTCTCAACAAACAGAAGCAACAGCACCGACTACATCAACAGCTTCACCAACAACAGAACAGACTCATAGTCTGGATATGCAGAAGCTGCAAACTGAAATACAAGTCCTGGAAGCTCAAATGAAAGAGCTCAATGAAGTCAAACAATCCCTAGCCAGTGTGAATGACAAGTATGATAAAAGCAAAAGAAATGTGGCTGAGAAAGAAAAGGATGTCAAAACTTTAAAGAGAAGAATAACAGAGCTGGAAAAGGAGCTCACACTGGACAAGGTAACTGCTGAATTAAAAACTGTGCTGTGGGCCAATATTGGCCAATCTATTACTGACCAATGGCAGTTTATAGAGACCATCCACGAGCAATTAGAGCTCATTCCAAGAGCACGAGCAGAAATTCACAAAGCAAGGGCTGCTCTAGGCAGCACGCCTGAAATAGCAACAAGGATGATCAATGTGCTCAACCACAAAACAAGCAGTCAGTTGGCTGCCATGGGCATACCTAACAGAACTGAGCACATCCAGTCAATCAAAAGGGTTCTCACACTCAAGAATTTGGTACAGACATTAGACAGAAGAACCCAAGACATGCAGACCGAGGTAAACAAATTTATGGAGAAGTTTCAGGTGTTGGAAAGCAGAGGGCTCCCTGGTTTACTGAATAACGCAGGGAGATTATACACCCATGACCAATATGCCAAAAGGGTCAACACCTTTGCCACCAGCCAGATCAATGAAAGGCCCAGCAGCTCAGAGGAAACAGGGCCAGCTACAGGACAGACTATCTACAACAAGGTAGAAAGTCTATTTTTCATAATGAATGAGATCAATCATCTTTTTGATGCAGCTCCCAACTTTTTCAAGTACACAGAAGCAGAAGAGACCATGGGTGCAATCCTAAGGCATCAGTTACCTACTCAAGAATGGTGGACCAATGCTATACAAACTATTTTATAAACAGCGTGCCATTCAGCAACTTTTTGCTCATATAAAAGGAAAAAACTTCCATACACAGGACAGCTGCAAAGGGATCAGCATACAGTTAAGGTTAAAAGCTGAGCCAACTCAGCAGAGATTTCGGCCAAAAGGAAAAATAAAAGCTACAGGTGTCCAGGCCAAAAATCTACAGCAACGCAGCTCAAAGAACGCATTGTCACAGCAGTTATGCAGGTCACTCCAACCGACTTAGCAGCCTCCAAAGGCTAAAAATATCTTCTGACAAAGTATAAAGACACATTTACTTTATATTCAATGCTGTAATAACTTTCTGATGTAAATATCTTAAGAGTTGTTGAGATTATTAAAACTGAGATAACTTAGAACTCAGATATTTTTGTAAAGACCGAGAGTATATATTTGCCCCTCGCATAAGTTTAAGGGGTTGTTGTTGATTTCTCCAAAAGAAACTCTTATGCTGTAATCCTTTCTGAAGTCTAATAAAGAAAGCGATGGAATTTCTCGGATGTCTGAAATGTTGAATGCGTTCTGATGCCTGTTGATGACTGCTGGATTCCTGTGTATTTCACCATACAATAAGTCTCTGTAACTCTCCCTGTTAATTAGTTGTTTTTGTTAAAATCCATATATGTTATCTAATTTTCAATACTAAGCAGCAAGGAAA
The DNA here is from genome assembly GCA_031772625.1 of Pinus tabuliformis. Classification (NCBI taxonomy): domain Eukaryota; kingdom Viridiplantae; phylum Streptophyta; class Pinopsida; order Pinales; family Pinaceae; genus Pinus; species Pinus tabuliformis. Next base: position 1,544,929,876 of record CM062820.1, read on the forward strand.
AAGAATAACTTTCAGGATTTATTCACTGAGTACCCTGAGTTCAATCTGTGTTGTTTATGAATGTTTTCTTCAGCTGTAATCTAGATAAGTGTAATTCTTAATTGCTGCACTTTCAGAATACACCTTTCACAGTGGCCTTTGTCACAGGAATTCAAGTCATGCTCCTGTGCAGTGTGTTCACTTTCACCTCACCAACTTAATAGAAAATTCTTAATTGCTTTCTATCAGTTGACATGCCTCATCATCTAATCTAATTTTGTTTGTCTAAAATACACAATAGGCCCTGCAGTTTGAACAACACCAGTCCTGTACATCAAGTCATTTCACAACTCCAGACTCCATTGCCCAATGGTATTTCACTATCTAAACACTACATCATAAGACCTGAAAGAAATCCTTCAACCAAAACTTAAACCAAAACCTGAGCATAAATAGCTAGCCTAAATTCCATCATAACAGAGGCAAATCATAAAGAGAGAGCCCTCTCTGATTACAGTTTGGCTAGAAACTGTGATCCAAAGATTGGTTAGTGGTTACCCCGGCCGTATTCCCTTGGGAGTCATAGGGAACAACCTGGGTGTTAACATAATTGGCGACTCCACTGGGGACTTCTTAGGATTTTTCAGTTACTATCTATCTTCCAAAGCTACCATCAAGCCTGAAACCAGCCAAGAGGCCTTAGAAACTGTTTCTGTACCACAGTGACAGCTTTAGGGAAGAGCTAGTTAGGGAATCTTCATCTTAGCCTTGAAACATATATAGCCATTCCAAAATCTTCATCCAGTCCCTGCATATATAAAAACTTCCTATAAAAGTCCTGAAAAACAGTTAGAAACTGGCTCCTAAGAAAAATCCTCGACATACTAGGGCTAATCCTGACCCCAATCCACCCATCATTGTTGATAATCCAAACACTATTCCAAGAAACATCAGGAAGCAACAAAAGCAGGACCAGCCTGCTATTTTGACCTCAGTTGCAGATTTTCCCAACCTTTCTACTCCGCTTAAAGTCCTCTTTAGGTCTGTTCCAAGTCCTCCTAGTTCACCATCCACATCTCAAAGTTCTCCTCCCTCATCCTCATTCACTGCACATATCCCCTTCAACCATCATTCAGGTTCAGCTTCACCTGTTACCCCTGTGGTACCCGCTGTTCCTATTATCCCAGCAGGCCCTATAAATACACACAACCCACTAAATATGGCAAATAGATATGCACCCTTGCGGCTACCTGCTAATCCACCAGCTCTACCCCAGGATTACCAAACCAAAATCACATATTTTGACTCCACTGGCCCTTACTCTGCCATCCAACATGCTAAGAGGATGCAAGACCATTTTGAAAACTATGAGATAGATGATGACAGTGTGAGGATGAGAATTTTTGTCCAAAGCCTGACAGGTGATGTTAGAACCTGGTTCAGGTCAATTGCTGCAAATACTATCACGACCCCTGATGAGCTTTATCAGGCCTTTACTACCAGATGGGAGAAGAAGAAAGATCCCCTGCACATACTTGGTGAATATGAAACAATCAAGAGAGGCCCTCAAGAGACTGTTCTAGAGTATTGTGCTAGATTCAACAATGTGTACAATGCAATACCACAAAACTTGAGACCCCCCCCTGATTTGGCCTTGTACAAATTCCCTGATGGATTTGATTCTGACATAGCATTTCAGTTGAGGGAAAGAGAACCTGAAACCCTTGAAGATGCTCAAAAGGCTGCTGTCACAGTGGAAGCAAACTTGATTGCCAAGAGAAACAGGGCAAGATTAGAAAAGAGAAGTATATACAAAGAAGAACCTACAGCCTTTGATCAAAAACTTGATGCCATACTCAATAGCATGAAGAGACTAGGTGATAGAGTGGAATCAGTCGAAAGAAAAGCATCATGGGAAGCTCCACAAAATAACCCTCCTAGAAATCCAAATTTTAGGAGGAACCCAAACACAAACAATGGTAGGGCCAATACTGATCCGGAAATCAGACCTCCATTTCAGGAAAACTATGCTGAAACTTCCACATTGACTGAACCAAATGAAGATCCTGAGATTAATTTGATAGGTCTAGATGGTGAAAGTCAAGTCTTTCTAACCCAAGAAGATCATGAGGAGGATGAAATCAAACTATTCCAGACCAAATCAGGTGAATCCTTTGATTTTAAACAAGGCTATGACACTGCTGTTTATGAAGTCCATAAACAATATAAACTAAGGAGCAGGACAGTGAATGTAAGCCAGCCCGAAAAGATAAAGGGTAATCAGCAGTCTAAAACAGTCATAGAGCTTAGTGACAAAACAAATTTACCTGCAAAAGAAATAATCGTTGAAGAGGTCACTGAACCATGGTTTTCGAAAGATCAACCTATGGCAACTTCAACTGCTCAACCTGATTCTAGTATTACTCCCCAAGAGATTAGTAACACAGGTAAGACACCAAATCGAGATAAAAATGAAGAAGAAGACTTAATGAAAAAAGAAAGGACTGCTGCCCATAACCTTAAATCCCAATCTGAAAAACCTTTCGATCTAGGCACTGAAATTGGCAAGCTTAAGGTAGCAATTCCCCTCTTAGAACTGGCTAAACATGATATCTATAAACTACAGATCAAGAAATCCCTTCAACTCACCAGCAACAAGGATGATGTCAACGTGCTGGATGATACCCCAGAACTCCTGTTTGGGCCAGAAGTGGATGGAAAAACCGTAGTCACAGGGGTATTACCTTTTTATGTCAGCTTACATATTCATGATAAAATATTGCACAATGCAATGTTTGATTCTGGTGCCTCTCACAACCTCATGCCAAAAGCAGTCATGGAGAGATTGAACTTAGACATAACAAGACCATACAAGGACCTGTTTTCCTTTGACTCCAGCCAAGTCAAGTGCCTAGGTCTCATAAAAGACCTATGTGTCTCTCTAGTTCAATACCCAAACAAGACAATCCTAATGGATGTGGTAGTTGCTGATATCCCACCTAAGTATGGAATGCTGTTATCAAGATCATGGGGAGCTAAACTCCAAGGCTCCTTACAATTAGACATGTCATATGCTACCATCTCCGTTTTTGGGCAACCAAAAAGACTGTACAGAGAAACACTCATGAAATACATGGTTAGCAGTGAAGAAAAACCTCAAAACTTTCCCATATATGCTGTCCATTCGGACATTGACTCATACATTCTCTTTAACAGCAGTACTGCTCTCACAGAAAACAATGTTGAAACTGATGCACTCATACAAGAAGAAGACTCGGATGATAAAATCATCATTCACAAAACGAAAGTTGATCAAATACTAGACACTGCTGATGATCTAGACTTCAAGCATACCAAAGTAAATGATGTAACTGCCCTACAAGACAAGCCAGAACAAGCACCAAAACTTCTGCTTACCTTGCCAGCCCATGAAAAGATCATAAAAACTCCTTCACAACAAAACATTCTATGGTTCCTTGAGTTTGATGGCTCAGTCAACAAGTTAGGAGCAGGAGCTGGAGTTTGGGTACACAATAAAGAAAATAGTTATGCAGAAGGCAGAGCCTATAGATTAAACTTCAGATGTACTAATAATATGGCAGAATATGAAGCTCTTTTACTAGGCCTCAAGTTAGTAAAATTTTTGCAAGCTGCCAGGGTTTCAATCATGGGTGATTCGGATTTAGTCATTCAACAAGTGAAGGGAAATTTTGTCACCAATGACAAAAGACTAAGGACTTATAGGGCTGCTGTTGCTGATGTACTAAATGTTTTCTCTGAATTCCAAATCACCAAAATTCCTAGGACCCAAAACCTTCATGCTCATAGTTTGGCCACATTTGCAAGTACCTGCAAGCTGCCTTTTGGGCCCCATCACTGTTTTACAGCTGAGGTGAAACACAGACCCTCTATTCCAAACAATGTGAATGATTGGCAAGTATTTGAGGATGACAAGCAAATAAACCAGTTTTTAACTCTACAGCAAGAATTTGCAGGATTAAATATTGACAATGAGACAGCAAGTCAATCAAAAATACTTGAGACAGCAAGTCAATCACAAATACAGTTTCAACAGACTGCCCAGCCAATATCACCTAGGACTGCAAAACAAATGCTAAATCCAACTATTTTCAATATAGAAAATATTCAGCAAATCCAACAAGTTGACTGGGAAGAGGGAATGTCCAATACCGAAACTGAGATCATTGAGCTAAAAGACAATTTTCTACCAACAGGCCTAACCCCACTAGAAGACATCTTTGATTCAAATGATATTCCCAGAAAACCAAAAATGCAGCCCCTGAATGCAGCCATTGAAGAATGCAACATCGGTACCATTGATAAGCCCAAAATAATTAAATTGTCTGCTTCCTTACCTCCTGACCAAAAGCCTAAATACATTGACCTCTTTAAAGAATTCCAAGATGTTTTTGCTTGGAGTTATGAGGACCTGAAGTCCTATGACACCTCTGTTATCCAACATACTATCCCTCTTAAGCCTGATCAAAAGCCCTTTAAACAAAAACTGAGGAGAATCAACCCAATGCTTCTCCCAGCAATGGAACAAGAGGTACAAAAAATGTTCAAGGCAGGCATCATAGCACCAATCAGATTCTCTGAGTGGATTTCCAACTTAGTCCCTACAAGAAAAAAGACAGGTGAGATCAGGCTGTGTGTGGACTTAAGGAATCTAAACCAAGTATCCTTAAAAGATAACTACCCCTTACCCAAGATGGATCACATTCTTCAAAGGGTGGTAGGGGCCTCAAGGATCTCATTACTGGATGGATTTTCAGGTTTCAATCAGATCCTGGTACACCCTGATGACCAAGACAAAACAGCATTCACCACCCCATGGGGAACCTTCAAATATGTGAAAATGCCTTTTGGATTAAAAAATGCAGGGGCCACATTTCAAAGAGCCATGGATATTGCTTTTTCCAAAGAGATTCATGACTTCTTAGTTATCTACCTAGATGACCTTACACCTTTCTCAAAATCAGACCAAGAACATCTAAAGCATTTGAGGCAGATCTTCCTAAAATGCAGAAAATATGGAATTTCTCTGAATCCCAAGAAATCCCTGTTTGGTTTAGAGGAAGGCAAGCTCTTAGGACACATCATCTCAAAAGATGGCATTAGAATAGACCCAGACCGAATACAAGCTATCCTGCAAATGCCTCACCCAAGGAATGTCAAAGAATTACAAGGGTTCTTGGGAAAAATTAATTTCTTGAGAAGGTTTATCCCAAATCTAGCAGAGCTAACCAGATTATTAAACAACATGCTGAAAAAGGATTCAAAAGTAAAGTGGACTGTGGAAGCCAATCAAGCATTTGAAGGTATAAAATTGGCCCTCACCCAAACCCCAGTCTTAACCAACCCTCAGTTTGACAGAGAATTTATTATTTTCTCTTTTGCTTCCCAGCATACTATTGCTGCTGTTTTGTTACAAAAAGATGACCAAGGAAATGAGAAGCCAATTGCTTTCTTTAGCAAAGCTCTCAGGGATGCGCCTTTAAAGTATCAAATCATGGAAAAACAAGCTTATGCTTTAGTCAAAGCAATCAAAGACTTTAGGATTTATATCCTTTACTCCCATGTGAAAGCATATGTGCCAAGTTCTATTGTCAAAGACATTCTCACCCAAGAAAACTTAGAAGGCAGAAGAGGAAAATGGATAGCCAGTATCTTGGAATTTGACATTGAGATAAAACCTACAAAACTAATAAAAGGGCAAGGCTTGGCCAAATTAATGACAGAAACAAATTTTCAAGCCTTAGACATCAATCAGCTGGACAGTGAAACCGAGCTGGCGACTCCAAAGATCAATGTGGCCTTTGAACAATCCCCCTGGTACTCTGATATCTGTTATGTGTTACAAAACCTGTGTGCTCCCCCAGGACTGTCCAAAACTAAGTGTAGGTTCTTAAAAATGAAAACATCAAGATTTTGTGTAATGGATGGCAATCTGCTTTGGAAAAACCATGAAGGTATATTGCTGCACTGTTTAATTGAAAATGAAACTAACAATATCATGCAAGAGTTTCATGCAGGAGACTGTGGGGGACACTTGTACTGGAAATCCACTGTGGATAAGATACTAAGGGCTGGATACTACTGGCCCACCATGTTCTCTGATGTCAAGAAATTTATCACGGCATGTCATAAATGCCAAGTGTTTGAGGGAAAGAGGCAACTGCTGCCCCTTCCTTTAAGGCCTATTGCAACAGAGAGACCTTTTCAACAATGGGGATTGGATTTCATTGGGGAAATTCATCCCTCATCCTCAGGCCAACATAGATGGATCTTAACAGCCACAGATTACTTCACTAAATGGATTGAAGCTGCCCCATGCAGACAAGCAAATGATTCAGTAATCATTCAGTTCTTGGAGAACAACATACTGGCCAGATTTGGCTGCCCTGACAAAATTATTACAGACAATGCTGCTGCCTTCAGATCCAAGAAAATGGTGAATTTCTGTCACAAATTTCATATTACTTTGGGCCATTCTACCGCATACTATCCCCAAGGAAATGGCCTTGCTGAATCATCAAACAAAAGCCTTGTGAACATTATAAAGAAGGTACTTGAAGAGAACAAAAAGAACTGGCACAAGAAACTAGTCAATGCCTTATGGGCAGATAGGCTAACAACCAAGAGATCAATTGGGACCAGCCCATATGAGTTGGTTTATGGACTAGAGGCCAAATTCCCCTCTTCACTAGGAGTGCCCGTTATGAAGCTTCTTCAAGAAAGCCAAGCTGAACCAAATAATATGCAAAGAAGGATCAATCAGATAGTTTGCCTGCATCAAACCAGAGATCAAGTGTTCAGCAGAGTTCAGGTATTACAGGAAAAACTAAAGAAAGCCTTTGACAGCAGAACCAAAGCAGAAGATTTTAATATTGGTGATAAAGTCCTCAAGTGGGATGCAAGAAGAGAAGAGAAAGGAAAACATGGAAAATTTGACTCCCTTTGGAGGGGACCATTTGCTGTCCAAGCAGTACAAGGTAATAATACATATTTTCTCAAAAGTCTAAATGAAGCTGACTTGGATGAAGGTCCTGTCAATGGCAGGATGCTGAAGCACTATTTTGACTATTCCCCATGAGTGCAACCTAGTTGCCCTTGTATATATGCCGATGTACATATTGTTTTCTGTTTAGATTGTAAAATGCAGTTTTCCAAGCTAATTGACTGACCAGCAAAAGATAAATAGAAGCAGAGGTCTAACAAGAAGAGAAGCACAAGATTTGGCACTTCAAAACAGCAAACTTCAAAAATGATTTGGGCAGCCATGGACCAAGGCAACCTGACCTGCTGTTCTTGGTCTTTCAAGAGAAAAACCATCCCCATGTGGAGCCACTGTTAGATACCTATACCAATAGGTTTCATATTTCATGATTGGCTGTGGAAGGTCCAAATTTGTTCTGCTTTGATGACTCAAAGATCACATATTTCCAAGAGAATTCAAATTATGCTTATAACTTGGTATGAGCTTCTAATTTTGATGGATGATTCAACAGCTTAATCTGGATCATTCCATGGTTTAAATTTGCAGTTGTAGAATAGAGAAAGGAGTCTGTCCAAACTGTTTAAACTTGGCAGACAAGTAGTTCAGGTAGAGAAGAAAAGGCTCCCAATAGCTTAATCTGGGACCTTGGAAGAGATAAGGGTAGAAATAGATAGCAATTACAAAGAAAAAGCCAAAGAAAAGAAAAAGGCAAGTAAGGGTCTGCAAGTCCAAGTGCACCCTCTAAAAAGAAATAAAAAATGCTAGGCAAGTAGTTGGGTAAGTAGTTGGGGTTGCAAAAAGGTTATCTTTACCAGTGCAGATGTGTTAACTATGCCTATCAAGGCAAAGTCTATCAAGTGACAAGGTGTTCATCTTCATCAAGTTACATCAAGGAGCATGACTAACCTCCCTCCTCCCCCCTTTCTGTTTATTGCTAACATCCCCTTATCAGCTGAGATTCATGGAGGAAGATCATGGTTTCATAGTGGTTCTTGTTCATTCAAAAGCCACATTTCTTGTGTAAAAATCTTTTCATTTTGATCTACTCTCTAAACTAAGTGAGTTTCAAACAAACTTAGTAATATCCCCCTCATTTTCCCCCTTCATCCACATTAACCCCTAATTCTACTATATAACTCCCCTATCTTACCCTTTCCCCTAATAGTATTAACACCATGGTGTATAAACCCCCAAATTTTTATAAATACCCCTCCCCTTGGCATTATAGCCATATGTTCTCTGAAAAGGGATCAAAATGACATCTGGTCACTTTGATAAACCTTTGCCATCTCTCTCTCCCTTGCTACAGGTCAATTAACTCATTATACCCCTCATTTGCAGAAAAAACCATGTAAAAACCCATTTTACCCATAAAACCCTGTGAAAATGTGAAAAATGCCCAAGAACCCACTTTTTCCGCCTAAACCAAAGTCGGGCGCGTACATTTGATTTTTCAAAATACGTTTAAAAACATTACAAACGCATAGACTGTGATCTTTTCCGCCTGGCGCATTTTTCAGAAAATATAATATTTTATTCAAACCCGCCCGTCCGTATCCACCGGTCAAGTCCCTTACCCGTCCGCCGTTGGATCGGGCCCATCAAATCCGACGGCCCACAGCGATATTGGGTTGGACCCGACGTCCCCCCGTTACCACCCGGGAAGATGACGAAGGGGTACGTCAGGCCTGTGCCACGCGTCCCCTTCTCGCTCTCTCGGGTCAGAGTCTGACACTAACCGTGCCGTATATAAGCCGCCCCGAGAGACCGTGACGGTTACAGCACTTAACCATAACCGCCACGGCCCTAGCCGCTCGATAATTGGCCCACCTCAGCGCCACGTCAACTCCACGTCACCCCGCCTACGCCATTTCCTCCGTCCTTTATCCACCCCTCCGCCAACATGGCTGCCACCTCATCATCCCCCATGGATCAATGAGAACCCGCCACGTCACTCGATGACGTCAGCTGACGTCATCCGACCTTGACCCACCAATGACGTCATGCTGACGTCATCACAAAAGAGCGCCAAATTTGGGAAAAAGTCTATATTATGGCCAAAATTTGCGCTTTTACGTTCTTTTCGCTCTAAATTTTCTTGCTCAGTCGCATGCCGTTCGCGTCCGACTCCTCACCAACCTGTTGAAATCAACCAGGCGACCTCAAGAGTACCATTCCTGCCTACTCAGACAACCTCTGTTCGCTGTTCTACCAGGTATTTTTCGTCATTTTCCTCCGTACCCCTGCAGTTGTCTATAAAATCGCGCAGGAAGCTTAAAGGGTCATTAAAACTCATAATTCACCGGTGAAATTCCTCTACAGACCTCTGTTTTCAATCAACACCTCGAAAAACACTAGCTGAGCCTTAAAATTCCCAAATTTTGTCAAAACAATTGAGAAATGCTCGCGCAATCGTGAGGAAGTAGTTATATCATTTCAAAACTTCCTACAAGTGACAGAGGGAGGCCTGACAGTATTGCAGCCCCAATTCAAACAAAATTTCACTTGCTCTTGGATTAATTCCCCTTTGATACCCGTAACTCACCTGCATTGTGATAAATCCTCCCTGAACTGGTTTGCCTACTTCAAACAGTTCAATTACAGCTTAGAAGACTTAAAAGCACCATGAAGACACCAATTGCACTCAATATCAAACCACTGAATGCCCCTAAAAAAGAACTGGAGTGGAAAGCATTAGGAGATCTGGATTACCAGATGATGGAGTGGTTTAGAATGGGTTCTAAATACAACATTCATATGCTCAATGAACTAAAAACCCAGCACCTCAGTGGAGCTGACATCCTGGGAATTTGGGACTCCAATCTACCCATATATAACCTTCCTCAGGCTATTCCTTTGCCTGAATTCATTCACAGATGTCAGGAGTGCTATGACCCCTGTCAAAGAGCTGTTTTGAGCCCCACTGGCTCAATCCTATTTCAAATTACCGCTGAGAGTATCAATGAGATGCTACACTTCCACACAACGAAGTCATTGGCTCCTCTCTCCATGGAGCACCTAATAAGGAAGGGAACTAAGCTGGCAGATGATCAGATCATCAAAATCAATCAGCTGTTTGTCACACCAACCTCTGTAGCCATCAGAACTCCTCCCATTGGATATGCATACTTAAATGATTTGGGCAAAATGATGGTGGATTTAATCAGTTATGTCCTGGGATTCAGGGGAGTGGAGGATGTGGATCACAGTATAATGGCAATGCTGTCCATATTTTCACCTGGAAGGGCCCCTGCCATTCACTATGACTATGCCACATATATTGCAGATAGGATCCATGAGCAGCTAATAAATCTGCCAAGGGAGAGATTATTTAGGTATGCCTCATACATCTACCATTTGTTTCTATTCTACCAATCAGATAGCTTCCCACTCCTCTTGAAGAAAGTGAATGCCCAGGGGAGTCCAAGATCAGTTGTCTTCTGGACATCAGTTTTCCACTGCAGCGCAGTATCACCATATACATATAATGAGTTTGTGGACTTATTCATTCACCCAGCTTTGACACTATTGTATGGAGTCCCTCCTCCAAGATTGACTGATGATATGAGGAGAGTTCTTCATCTGTCTAAGAAATACAGCATTGGTGATTGGTACTTCTACCAACACCACACAGTGATCAGGATATATGGCTGTGAGTTAAAGCCATATAGATTGCCGAGGTATGTCCCAATGAGACTGTTTGCCTTGGAGTATTTCAGGCAATTCGGAAATGCTGACTGCTATCACTTTGAAAGCAAGAATAAGAAAGTACAACTGAAGATAAGGAGCCAGCTGGGACCTTTCCTTTACAATAGAAGAGAGGAGGGATGGAAAGAGGCAGACAGCATCCTAGAGGGCCTCAGATTACAAACCAGTTTTTCTTGGGTACCCTATGACCCTAATCACTTCATTTCACTGAGAAGAATCAAATATAAACTAGGAAACTATGCACATGTGAGGCAGCCCAAGATTGAGCAGTATGCTAACACACTGAGATGGACAGAGGGCACCTTAGAAGAGGAATTTAGTGAAGAAGAGTTGTTAGAAAAGGAAGCCAGAAATATTCAAAAGAATGCTGATCTGGAAAATTGTGTACAGGTTCCCCTCACATACAGAAGGCAACTTGGGACAACAACTTCCTCATCAACAACACAGCAGGCTGCCGAGGATATTACACACAGCAAGGGCAAAGAAAAGCAGGTGGAACAGCCACCTCCTTTAACAGAAGAAGAGGTAGAAACATTGTTGCAAGAACAGCAAGAAGAGATGGAAAAGCAAGCAGAAGGAGGGCAGCAAGAGCAGCAGCATCAAGAGCAACAAAGGCAGGAGCAACCTGTCCAGCAAGAAAAGATAGTGGAAAATCCTAAAACCACTGAGCAAATAGTGCCTCCAAGGCAAGATATTCCAGCTGAGGCATCAATCCTCCAGACCCCTCAGAGGGAGGATACATTCATCTTTAGGAAAAGAGACAGGGAGACTCCCCCCATAGCATCAACAACTCATGGGGAGAAAAGGCAAAGACTAAACCCCTTCTCTGAAGAAGAAATGCCAATGGGGCAGTCCTTTGGCATAGTTCCACCTAGCAGGGAAACATCAGCTAGTTCCTTCCAACAGGAACAAGATAGGACATTGGGAGGAGAGGTCAGCTCCTCAAGGTAGCAAAAGGAAGGTGAACTTGGCATTAAGCAACAGTTCATCGAAATCAAAAAGAGAAATGAGCATATCAGGATACAACTGTACAATCATCTGCTGAACATGGCTCCTACAAATCAACAAAGGCTCATGTCTGCCTTTGATCTACAAGAAGGCAAAATGATCATGAGTCATTTTATGCCAACAGCACTTCAGCCACAATCTACTTCAGATTATCTGAGGACCAACTTGGAGGTCATGGCTAAAGACATCCACCCGATGGACAAAATTGAACTACACAAACAAACGGGTGAGATGGTCTATGCTTCATTAGCAGACCAAACCTTAGACAATTACAGGCTACATAATAGCCTTAATAATACAGCTGCCCAGTTGGAATTGGAGAAAGCATCATCCCAGGCAAAAGACAACAGAATAAGGACCTTAGAGGACATTATTATAGAGATTGGGCATGATCCCAAAGATATCAAAGGCATACAAGAGATCCTGAAATTAAGGGATGCAGATTTGGCAGCTTTAAGAAGGAAAATCAAACTCCCAGCCACCATTCACCCTCAGACTGATGAGGTAGCCCAACAAAGACATGATGAACGGGCAAACACTCTGCTGGTAACCCTGTACAAACAGCTGATGCAAACACAGGAAAAGCTAGGAGAGGCAGAAGCAGCAAGGGCAGCATTACAGGCCACCTTGGCACAAAGAGAAGAAGGGCAGACTTCCCAACCTCCTCCTGAAACTATCAATCTGGAAGAAGATGCCACTACTACTGCTCCTCCTTCTCAACAAACAGAAGCAACAGCACCGACTACATCAACAGCTTCACCAACAACAGAACAGACTCATAGTCTGGATATGCAGAAGCTGCAAACTGAAATACAAGTCCTGGAAGCTCAAATGAAAGAGCTCAATGAAGTCAAACAATCCCTAGCCAGTGTGAATGACAAGTATGATAAAAGCAAAAGAAATGTGGCTGAGAAAGAAAAGGATGTCAAAACTTTAAAGAGAAGAATAACAGAGCTGGAAAAGGAGCTCACACTGGACAAGGTAACTGCTGAATTAAAAACTGTGCTGTGGGCCAATATTGGGCAATCTATTACTGACCAATGGCAGTTTATAGAGACCATCCACGAGCAATTAGAGCTCATTCCAAGAGCACGAGTAGAAATTCACAAAGCAAGGGCTGCTCTAGGCAGCACGCCTGAAATAGCAACAAGGATGATCAATGTGCTCAACCACAAAACAAGCAGTCAGTTGGCTGCCATGGGCATACCTAACAGAACTGAGCACATCCAGTCAATCAAAAGGGTTCTCACACTCAAGAATTTGGTACAGACATTAGACAGAAGAACCCAAGACATGCAGACCGAGGTAAACAAATTTATGGAGAAGTTTCAGGTGTTGGAAAGCAGAGGGCTCCCTGGTTTACTGAATAACGCAGGGAGATTATACACCCATGACCAATATGCCAAAAGGGTCAACACCTTTGCCACCAGCCAGATCAATGAAAGGCCCAGCAGCTCAGAGGAAACAGGGCCAGCTACAGGACAGACTATCTACAACAAGGTAGAAAGTCTATTTTTCATAATGAATGAGATCAATCATCTTTTTGATGTAGCTCCCAACTTTTTCAAGTACACAGAAGCAGAAGAGACCATGGGTGCAATCCTAAGGCATCAGTTACCTACTCAAGAATGGTGGACCAATGCTATACAAACTATTTTATAAACAGCGTGCCATTCAGCAACTTTTTGCTCATATAAAAGGAAAAAACTTCCATACACAGGACAACTGCAAAGGGATCAGCATACAGTTAAGGTTAAAAGCTGAGCCAACTCAGCAGAGATTTCGGCCAAAAGGCAAAATAAAAGCTACAGGTGTCCAGGCCGAAAATCTACAGCAACGCAGCTCAAAGAACGCATTGTCACAGCAGTTATGCAGGTCACTCCAACCGACTTAGCAGCCTCCAAAGGCTAAAAATATCTTCTGACAAAGTATAAAGACACATTTACTTTATATTCAATGCTGTAATAACTTTCTGATTTTAATATCTTAAGAGTTGTTGAGATTATTAAATCTGAGATAACTTAGAACTCAGATATTTTTGTAAAGACCGAGAGTATATATTTGCCCCTCGCATAAGTTTAAGGGGTTGTTGTTGATTTCTCCAAAAGAAACTCTTATGCTGTAATCCTTTCTGAAGTCTAATAAAGAAAGCGATGGAATTTCTCGGATGTCTGAAATGTTGAATGCGTTCTGATGCCTGTTGATGACTGCTAGATTCCTGTGTATTTCACCATACAATAAGTCTCTGTAACTCTCCCTGTTAATTAGTTGTTTTTGTTAAAATCCATATATGTTATCTAATTTTCAATACTAAGCAGCAAGGAAAAAGAATAACTTTCAGGATTTATTCACTGAGTACCCTGAGTTCAATCTGTGTTGTTTATGAATGTTTTCTTCAGCTGTAATCTAGATAAGTGTAATTCTTAATTGCTGCACTTTCAGAATACACCTCTCACAGTGGCCTTTGTCACAGGAATTTAAGTCATGCTCCTGTGCAGTGTGTTCACTTTCACCTCACCAACTTAATAGAAAATTCTTAATTGCTTTCTATCAGTTGACATGCCTCATCATCTAATCTAATTTTGTTTGTCTAAAATACACAATAGGCCCTGCAGTTTGAACAACACCAGTCCTGTACATCAAGTCATTTCACAACTCCAGACTCCATTGCCCAATGGTATTTCACTATCTAAACACTACATCATAAGACCTGAAAGAAATCCTTCAACCAAAACTTAAACCAAAACCTGAGCATAAATAGCTAGCCTAAATTCCATCATAACAGAGACAAATCATAAAGAGAGAGCCCTCTCTGATTACAGTTTGGCTAGAAACTGTGATCCAAAGATTGGTTAGTGGTTACCCCGGCCGTATTCCCTTGGGAGTCATAGGGAACAACCTGGGTGTTAACAGTAACATTGAAAGGAACATAATGAAAAAATAATCTGGTAGTACCGGTTTTGGGGTCCAAGGGAAAATCTCTATGTATTCGTTTTTTGTTTCTCGCCATTGTATATTTTCTATTTTTAAGAATTCGTTTGCAAGTAATTTCTGTACAGGGTTAAAGCCTACATAAAAGTACACTTTTCATATTATTCCTCAAGCTTTGTTTTATTTTTTTTCCAACATGGACAAATTCTTCACAATGAAAAATATTTAGAAATGAGTGGTTGACCATTTTATCCATCCATGCCTCCTTTATAATTCCATCATCCAAGGAAGATGAAGTCCCTCTATTTATTGAGTAAACAACAATATCCATACCGTCTACCCAAAAATATAAGCATAATCCTACATGTGATCTCATACTCCTTGCGGGCTCCATGATTGTCTTGTTTATCCTTTTTGACACACTATTTTCTTGTGGTATTCCTAAAAATTCCTCATCTCTATCAATCCTAGGGTATGAATATTAACAATTAAACTTGTTGGGGTTCATTACACTTAGTAGTTTATCATGAACTTATTAGTACCTACACTCTAGCTATCATTTTGTTGGAGATTGGTTCAACATTCCCCATGTATTTCATGACATGGACAAACTTCCTCACACAGATCACAACTCTCGCGATTATAGTGAAAACTAACACCTATGTTTGGTTTAATGGTAATTTTGATTCCAAAAAATGGTATTAAAGTGATATATTTCAGGTTCAAATATCACTTGTCTCATGGTAGGGGGAGATTATTAGACATTGGTTCAATGCTTTGCATGTGTTTCATGACATGGACTAACTGCCTTTTGTGGATCATAATTGTTATCAACCTATTTTTACCCCTCTAGGTAATTGACCCTCAGTGATTGAGTCTGACTGAATTTTTTCTAGACTCGGAACTCTTTTTCTACCAATCTGACACAAAGTCACTCGCAGAAAAGCCTATGGGAGTGACTATAGACCCAAAGTCTCTCTCAGGCCCACTCTACGGGAGCGACCAAGGAATTTTGTTCCCCTTTCGGTGCCAATGACCAAGGATTCCTTCTAGAGTGTCTTAGTCCCTAGGAGATCGATTCGATTCCTCATCTATTTGAGCAAGCCATGACTTATCTGTTAGAAGTTTCTATGACTTTGTTTCATCCTGAGTGTCTAGATACATCCTCCCAGGACCTCTCTTCTGCCTATTTATACTGGACCATCTAAGAGGGTCAGCTAGTTTTGGATAGCTAGGATTGAGACTTAGACATTGAGATTGTGAGGTCTTTTCCCATTTGCCTATTACTCTTTATGCTGATTTCTTGGATATAGTGGGGAAACTTTGCTAGATTGCAGAGAAGAGGTTTGGAGGTGAAATTTTAGCATTGTATTGTTTCCTTTCATAATTAATGGAAATATATGTTCCCTTCCTTACATGAATTTGTGTTCAATATGTTATATGTTGATATCTATTGCTTTTGATCTAACGATCTTCCGAGGAAGATCACTTGTTGTCTTCGTTTAGTTGTGACTATGTGCATGGATAGAGATCTAGTGTAGACAAGTTATATCGCTCTAGTGGAGTGCAAGATCTGCATCGAACTCAAAAGATTTTCCTGACATGCGAGGATTCTAGGAGTGATATCTTATATTTATAACATAGATTCGACTGCTTGCTACATGATTGGGCATTTGGGTTTGGAAGTGGATTATTGTTCCATTGATTCTATTCTTCTCTATTTGGTGATCTGATTTGGACACGAGATCATGGAGCAACATCTCCTTGTAGATTTAGCTGTAACAAATTTGGTGGTTTCAATGAGAGAATACTTACTTTCTATCTGGTTTTCCTCTATCCTTGGTCGATTTACCTCTTGTGTAAACAACAACCATTAGTGACATACTTTATCACCCACTTTAAAATAAACACGATAATAAAATTAACTAGATTCATGTTTTACTTTCAATGGTAGTACACCCACACTAGTTTAGGCTAGGGTCTTGGAGGTAGGAGGCTGAGTTAAATGCTCCAAGAATTCAAAATCAACTTAGTAGCTTGTGGTAGGGAGTTAATTCCATTTGAAGTAGTGTGGTCTAGGAAGCCCTTCTCACAAGAGGGTTAAGCACAAGGTAACACTTGGGATATGCAAACTGACACAACCCTTTTCGCTTAGTTCCGAGTGGCACGATATAGCAGAATATCCATGCATAAAAATGATGTCATTATCACTTGGGGACCACTTGGGAGGAAAATCTCAAGGGGGTTTCGGTCTTAGATCCTTTTTGGGGTTAATTTTCCTGCCCTCGCATGTGGATTTGTCCTATGACTTTCCCCTAGGTTGTGTTATTGTATGTGGTGACCATAGTGGCCTATCTGCTTAGGGCTCATACGCAGGTGCAAGGTTTGGTTATTCTTCTCTATACCTGGGACAAATATTAGTTATAATCTCTTAGTCCTCTCGGACGGTGCTTCATGGCTAAAAAGGGAACTTACACTGAGTTCGCAGATAAAAGGGTTGGGAAGTAGGTCGCTAGTATAGCTATTCCACCACCACCTTTTTGTATTTTTGTTTGTGTTTGCTATCTTCTAGGACATTTTTAGTGTGTGTTGTTTGGTGTGAGTCAGTAGTTTTTGCCTTAGGGTGTTTGTATTAACATAATTATATTTAAATTATAAGTCATCACCTTGGCTAAATTTGTTCCTCGACGGTCGCGTAGTATTCACGGTTTACCTCCTCAACAAGGTGGACTTGTTACCCCTACATGGAGAGTGCCCATTGACACTCAAGACTTAGACCAACAAGTTGTCTTGGAATCTATACTAGGTCCTTTAGATAGTGACTTGATTTCTATCGAAACTTTGGCAGACAACTCTGACGCCCTTGCCAATCCATCATTGACTGATCCTTTAGGACTAGAGTTATTGCGGCTAAATCTTGACGGTTCCCGACCCACCTGCACTCATGTGCCTTTTACTATACTTTACCCTATGGCGGATTCTGAGACATCCTTACCTTCAACATCAATAATATCGGTTGCCATGACATCATTGCCACCTCTTAGTGTGGCTATACCCACTCCTACGTCCACACCTCTTACTTCTTCTTAGGGTATTCCACAAGTTTCTTCTATGAATCCTTCAAATTTCTTGAATGTTCCCATGCCCACACCATCTCCTATGCCAACCATGTCACCTCAACCTAGTCATCCAATATGTTCAAGAATATTCGCACCGCATTTTTCCCAACCAACTATTATTGTCCCTCAGTTAGGCATGGTTATTTCTAGTAATATGTGGGGAGGATAACCAGTTGTTCTTGGTCAGCCAGGGGACAACGCTGCTTCTAGTATGTCATAATATTGGTATAGTTCGCTTTTTGGAGGGGTGCCACCTACTAGTAATTTTATTGGGGGGTTTAGTTTACTTGGGGAAAACACCGCTACTAGGATTGTTTATCAAACGGATTATCCTCCTTATATCATTCCTACTGCGCAGAGTGGTCCTTCTTCTATCCTTAGGTACAACCACATAAGTGGCCATGATTTTGGGGGTCCTTTTCTCCCTGGCGATATTTACCCTAGGGGGAAACATCCATTTACTAGTCATTCTGGCTCGCGACTGTCTTATGCCAAGGTGAACCCTTTTCTTCATCAACAGGTGCATCACTCCATTCCTTATATGGGGGGACCACATGATTGCTCAGGGTCCTCTATAGTCTATGACCCATTTAAACAACTTCAAAATCATTTTATTATCTTCTCTCTATTTATGGAAGTTGGTGAAACTAACTAATGGTTGCATCCATCATGATCCTTGGTGGCCACCAATACCTGCCAAATTACCATCCAATATTCCCAAGTTTGAAGGAAAACCCGGGGAAAATCCATCCATGCACATTACCACTTATTAGTTGTGGTGTTCATCCAATTATTTGGTGGATGATTTTGTTAAACATCACTTATTCCAACGTATGTTGACTGGGGATGCTGCAAAGTGGTACATCAAGCTAGATACCACATCCTACGGTGACTTTGCTCCCTTACTCAAACTTTCTTGACACACTTCTAGTTACCCACTCGGTATGATATCGACTTTGACCTCTTGTCTAATTTCAAGCAAGACAATGCCACGTTAATCTCTGATCATATTCATGAGTGGCATCATCACAAGTGATTAGTCAGAACCAAGTTACCTGATGAGATCTTACGTAAATGGTTCATTTGATCTCTTTGACCTCAAATTTGCAAGGATGTGTCTATGTTTCAATTTGTTACCAAGGAACAAGTTATTTTAGTTTTCCAATAGTTGGATCTCATCTATTCGGTACATTTTACGAAGTATTGCCTAATGCCCCAAGGCCTTTCTTTGACTCTCCAAAACCTGTTCCTAGCCCACATGCCGATGGTATGATCGAGTTTGTTTCCGATTCTATGAGCCAACTTGTTGCCCAACTTGGGAAATTGATTTTTACATCTCAAGCCCCATCAATTGTGTCTGGATCTACTAAAGCAACCCCTCCTAAGTAGTCCACCAATGTTCTCATAGGAAAGTCCACTCAAATGAAGAAAAACCAACAACCTGGTGATAAAAATAATAATAAGAAAATTAAACAAAAGAATAAAAATTCTCAAGAATCTCAACCCAACCCTCAGATTCAGGGAGGGGGAACTAGTGAACATCACCGTAAAGTCAAGTTTCTTTGTAAACTTTGTTAAGTTGACCACCTTACTCATGAATGCCCTCGAATGGATGAAGTCGATAGGCTTCTTCCCCACCAGCCACTCTATAGTATGTCATTTTGACTCATCCATTCCCTGCACAACCCCAGCAACAGATGGTTACTCAACCTTTTCGACCTATGCAAGGGGGCAACGAGGGGTCATCTTCTCATAACTTATTCATCTTCATGTGCAAGGAAGATGTCAATGTGTCTATGCCAGCAAAATCTAATTATGTTCCTGAGTCGAGTTATCCCTCTAAGGACTCATCATCTCCACTTACCTCCACTAGACCTCTCACTTTTGATAAGCCTGTGGAACCTATCTATCACCCTCCCAAGGGTGTTCTTCAGAAGACAACACACAATCCTTTTGCTAGGGCTGTTGAGCACTACAATATTGTTGAAGATCTGGCCTAGGCTCCTTGTGCCATGTTTACCTTGGAGTTCTTGCAAAGCTATTGTCAGTAATGCAAAGCCTTGTTGTCTGCCATCAGTGGAGTTGACCTGTCTAACTCTAATATCATCACTTTTAACATCGATAAAACCGCTCCTTGTCTTTCACATCAACTTTCTTTTGAGTTAATTGTGCACATTTACCATCGGAATATTCATCGAACTTTGGTGGATGAGGGCTCTTCCACATGTGTTATGCTTGTATCCTACTAGAAGGCTCTTGGCTCTCCAGCACTCACCATGTCCAACACAACTCTCCAAGATTTTGATGGCCACAACTTTGTCACAAAGTGAATTCTTCTGAATTTTTCCATCGAGTTAAGAGGGAAAACTATCCATGTTTATGTCAAGGTTGTCGATGCCACGTTAGATTACAACCTACTGCTTGGACATAGTTGGTTTTATGCAATTATCACAGTCGTCTTATCTATTATCCATTTATTTTTCTTTCCTCATGAAGGAAAAATTTTCACTATCGATTAGCTTGACTATTATTTGACATCAGCCCAGATTTCCACCACGGGGAATTTTGTACGACTCGTGGGAGATCACCCTTGTTAGTTTCAGAGTGTTGGCATGGGATTATTTAAAATATCATCTCTTATTGGAGTATTTCCTCAATTACCACCACCCGCCATTCCTTATACATGTTATAAATCGCCTATGCATATGATCTCTTTTGACACTTGTAGACCCCATAGACCTCCTGATCATTGGGTGGTGTCATCTGTTATTATGGAAGTTGATCAAGTTAGTGAGAACTCCCTGCCACTTATTGTGAAAGATATTACCTCTCTGGCAATCTCATCACTACCTTCTAATGCTGGTAAGAAACTCCATCCCAATATGGAATATGATCAGGATTTTTTTCCCACACGGGCCAACCCTTCACTTGTTCCACATGACTCCCTTGTTGATGAGCCTTCTTGGTTACTCAACTTGGAGGTCATGGATCTATCCATTGATAACCCTAGGGAGTTTATTCCTCTTTATGCCTCTAGTCTCCTCGATTTGGAACGAGTAGATCCTGGCACATTAAATCTTGAATCGACTCAAGGGGAACCATCCCGGTGTTCCTTGAAGTTTCCACCCATGAATCAAGTCAAGTCTTGGGATTCTAATGTTGAACTCATCAATAAATAATCAAACTCCTTACCACCTATGGATGAGTGTCTTGTACCCCCTTTATGTCTTTATCCTCCCTTATGTCTTCAGGTTAATCTCGAAAGTGGAACTATGTTAGAATGTCTGTGGCATGGTCAACCTTTCCATATTGGGTAGTTTGACTTCCTTTGGCATGGCCCCACAATGATGAGCCATATGGTCACCTCATCCTCCATGAGTTCACATATAGAAACCCTTGGCCTGTTCCCAGTTGTGGGCACACTTTGACGTGACCTATTAGACTAAGTTCTGTTAGTACATATTGTACATAGTAGTGTGATCCTTTATCTAATTTTTTGGTTTGGTGTATGATGCTAGTATTTTTCATGCCTTATTTATGCCAAAGATCCAAAAAATTATAAAATCCAAAAAATCAAAATCTATGGTCTTATTTTTACCTCCTCCATGCTTATTTTTTCATTATGTGATTTAACCATGGGTCTAGTCTTTTTGGATTATTTTTATAGGATAGGATGGTGTTTCTATTGCGACATCCATTGGACCTTATGTGTGTTTCTCTTGAACTTGGCATATAGGGGTAGGAAATATATCACTATTGCCATTGCATTTTGACTGTTAGTGCCATATTTATGCCTTAGGTCCGACCTTGTCAAGTTTCAACTTTCGCCATTTCCTTTACGCATGTCATATCTTGGCGGTAGAGCTTACTCACTCATGGATACCCTAGTTAGAACCTCATTTCCAAGTTGGTGTCCATACAGTCATTTTTTACTCCTTATTGGAATCCCTCCTTCTGGCCTGCCATGACCTAGAATCTGAGCCACATTTTCTATTCTTCGTCTTATTTCCATCTTTACCCCAGGAGTATTCCAAAATATTTATCCCTTGTGATTTCTACTCTTCTATCAGCTTATTTTCATAGTTTGAGCTTTGGGTCCTTTTTCCCATGGTCATCATCTGCTTGGACGACCATCCGCTTTCACTTGGTGTTTTACCCTTTCTTGGAGGAACCAATATAATGAGTGGTCCTATTATCTAACCTCTTGTCCTTCTTATGTCATGTGTAGTTCCAACATTACTGGAACCAATTGCCACCCTCTATACCACTCGTTCCTCCAAGAGGAGTTTTCTTTAAGCTCTTTTCAGACTCCTTAATTTAGAAAAGCTTGTAGAGTGAACTTGTCTACTTCATGCTCGTTAAAGTACTTGAAGTGTCATCTACCCAGTATAAGTTTAACCCTTTTCAGAATTGGGCTAGACTAGTTACGAAAAAGGAATACCCTAGTATGCTTTTCTAAGAGGTTCCCCCTTGTATACTTTTATCTCTTTTTCGGGCTTGGGGACAACTTTACGAAAAAGGAACTCATAAAAATAGAAAGGAGAGAACATCTTTTTCCATTGGTCATCGAAATGGCAACATCAGTCACATCACCCTTGAACATGGCACTTGTCTACCTCATTATCTCACATTTGGGTTTTAGCTTGCCTAGGAACTGTACCATCCATATGAGTCTCTTTACTCCTCCAGCTGGTTACTCTTCCAATCATATGGAGCATGCTTCGATGCCTCTTACGTCATTGCGTGATATCACATGGTACTCATTAGTCATGCTACCAAGTCACTCAGGTGTCATGTCGCCATGTGTTCAAGGGAATTCCCAGCCTGTGTCAGCCATCTGCAGTAGCCTGTTGACCTTTTTGAAGCATCCATCCTTGTGTCAGTTGTACTTCACTGCTTCATGACTTCATCCATTCATCACATCATCCTAGTCTGTTCCGTGTCAAGATATGGGGGATATATTAAGGCCCTCCTTTGATTGATATTCTCCTATAGACATCAGCTCATTATACAGAAGCTTGATCTAGGAACAAGTAGTACCTTGGAGCTTGCGAACCTTAGGGGCAGGCTTCCTCATGATTGACATTGGGTTTACATCATTGGCTCCTGATTGATCATGTTCACTGGTGTTCAAAATAAGATCATCTATTCACATTTAGTGGATTGTACTAGTTACCTTAGGGTCCATTTTCATCATTGGTGGATACCCTCGCGTCTGTTACTGGTTTACCTCATTGGCTGCTAATCAGGTGGTTTCTACCATGTTTGACATTAGCTCATATATTCGCATGGTGTAGATTCATACCATCGGGATTATGTCGAAGACCCTCAGTTAGGGATATCTCACTCTTATATGGTATCCTTCCCAGGTAACATTGGAGTTATGTATCATTCATATACTTTGAGGGCTATCTTGAGACACTTCTCTATCTCTCATGTGTCCATAGTCCTACTGATGTATACTATGACATAGATCCACATTGTATTTGTTGGTCGATGTGCTCTATTTGTTGGGTGACATGGATCCACTGTGTATGTCTGTGTGGCCATGTTCTAGCATTTCATTTCATGGATCCGCAGTGTATCTTATGGTGGCCATGTTCAGTATTTCTTATGAATGAGCATGGGTATGCCCGTCTCGGGGATGTTATCAACACAAATGAGACTTCAGCTTCAAAATTGTCTTATCCATAGTCCTATCTTGTTTCCTCACTCCCATCTTGACCTCTGAGTTTTATCATAATGTATTTCGACCATGAACTTCTCTTATGACCTCATACATTGGGGGCATCTGTTATCATCCTATTTAACTCCTCTAGGTCAGTGACCCTCAATACTTGAGTCTGACTGACATTTTCCAAACTCGAGACTCTTTTTTTGCCAGTTTGAACCAAAGTCGCTCACATAGCAGCCTATGGGAGCGACTATAGACCCAGATTCGCTCTAGGGCCACTCTATGGGAGAGACCAGGGAGTTTTCTCCCCTTTCAGTGCCAACGGCCAAGGATGCCTCCTAGAGTGTCTTCGTCCCTAGGAGATCATTTCCATTCCTCATCTATTCGAGTTGGCCAATAATTATCTCTTCGAAGTTCAATGACTTCTATTTTTCTTGAGTGTCTAGATACATCCTCCCGGAACCTCTCTTATGTCTATTTATACTGGACCATCTGAGAGGGTCAGCTAGTTTTGGAGAGCTAGGATTGAGACTTAGATCTTGATATTATGCTATAGGTTTTAATAGGGTGTTCCATATTGAGAGTTATTACATGAAGAAAACCATTTCTTAGATGGCTTAGGTATCTAATGGAATCACTTGAATGAATATATACCAAATAATTCCAAGAAGAGAAAGGGATACCAACCACCAGATGATACATGTATGAATCATGCATCACTATCTCCTAATTCATCTCATATTACTTGGGTTCTTGATTGAGGAGCTACATGTTAGATGCTTCCTCAATAGTTTGTGTTTCTCACTTGAAGACTAGTAGTAGACCACCCATATTTTAGGGACATGACACACATGTGAAGGTTTGTAGATAAGGGAGAATTTTCTTGGAGCATGGCATCTTTAATAAGATACTTCATGTTCCTTAACTTTAAGTAACATCCTTTCCATTTATTATATCACTCATACAAGGTCAAACAAGAAACTAGAATTCGCTTTAGATGCAATAGTGATGCTATGAAAGAAGCTCACAAAAAGATAGAAAAGATAGATCAACGACTTAAAAAGCAGCCTCTTCGAGGGGGCAACCTCCTTTAAATTACACAAATGAATAATTCTTGTATGATACAAATGACAAGACCTACTTTTTATATATAGGAATATAAGGGGTCCCAATACAATCATAGCCTACATAACAATAATATTGTAGGGGCACAACAATAAAATTAGTGGGCTTATATGGGGCATAATAATAACAACATGGGGACTATATGGGCACAATAATACAATAAGGGGGTTGCACTAATAACAATAATGGGTTACACTAATAACAATAAGGGGTTACACTAATATTATAGGGACCTAACATGCCCCTCTCCTTCCAAAAGTGTTGTCCTCAATGCTTGAGTAGTTCTGGATCCTTTTGTATAAAATTCTCATCCTCCCATGTGGGATCTTCACTGGGTAAGTTCTTCCACTTGATGAGATACTCTAAAATTGATCAATTTCGTAGCTATTGATTTCTTGTTTTTGTGATTGCTTCCGGATCCAATATGATTTTTCCTTCCTCATCAAGTTCTGGAAATATTGTTTGAACTGGGATCTTCTCACCTATAACCTTCTTTAAGCATGAAACATGGAAAACTGGTTGCACCCGGGAAGATGTAGGAAGCTCCAATTTGTATGTTATAGTACCAATGTTTTGTAACACCTTGTACGTACCATAATACTTTGGTGATAATTTATTATCCTTCTCAGCTTGCTTGAGGGACATTTGTTTGTATGGTTGTACCCATAGAAATACCCATTCACCTATAAAAAAACTTCTTTCACTGCGATGTTGATCTGCCTGTTGTTTCATTCTGTTATGCACCAAAGTGAGGTTATCCTTTAAGAGTTTTAGAACTTGTTGTTGATGCTCGATGTGATCTTCCACTGCTTGAACCTTAGAATTTTATTTTAAAGATGATGTGATGGATGGTGGATGATATCCATAAAGTGCCATAAATGGGGTCATTTTTGCTACAATATGGAAGGATGTGTTATACCACCATTCAGCCAGAGGCAACCACTTGACCCATTGTGTTTGTTTATCAGATACAAAGCAATGAAGATATCCTTCCAAACATTTTTTCACTATCTCAGTTTGCCCATCAAATTGAGGATAATAAGATGAGCTATGAGCTAACTAAGTACCCAAATATTCCACCTCTTGTACTCCAAAGAAACATTTGGAGCTTTTTGAATATAATTGTTTCTCCTCCAATAGTTTGAGCACCTTGTCAGCATGTTGAACATGATCCTTCCAAGACTTTATGTAGATTAGTATATCATCAAAAAATTACTAACACATATTTTCCAAGGGTTTGAAAATGGAATTCATCAAACCTTGAAATGTAGAAGGTGCATTGGTAAGGCCAAAAGGAATAACCAAAACTTCATAATGACCCTCATGAGTTCTAAATGTTGTTTTTGGAATGTCTTTGGTCTTCATTCTGATTTGATGATATCCTAATTGAAGATCCAACTTGGTGAAGTAAATTGCTCCACGTAATTCATCCAATAATTCATCAATGATAGGAATGGGAAATTTATCTTTAATAGTAAGCTTGTTGAACTCCCTATAATCTAGACACATCCGCCATGATCCATCCTTCTTGTGTACCAATACCACTGGAGCATAGAAAGAACTTTGACAAGGTTGAATTATACCAACCTCTAGCATTTTTGCAAACATACGTTCAATTTTGCTCTTTTGGTCATATGGATATTTGCAAGGCTTGATGTTTGGGGCAACACTTCTGGGAATCAAATGAATAGCATGATCATGATCGCGAATAGGTGGGAGGCCTTTGGGAGTCTCAAATACCTTGGAATGATTGTCCAAAACATTTTGGAGATCTGGAGAAATAGATGATTTCGATGTGGGAACCTCTAGTGAACATAATTGTGAAATTACGCCTCATTGTTCTTTCTTTAGAAGAGTTGATTATCTTTCCCAGTTTTCCTTTGATACCCCTTAATTCAACTTCCTTCCCTTCCCAAAAAAAATTCAAGAAATGTTCTGGAAAATTAAAAGTTATCGTACCCAAATATTGAGCCATTGGATTCCTAGTACAACATCAGCACCACTCATTGGAATGCAAAGGATTGGACTATTCAATACATATTCTCCCATGGATAGCTTGATATTATGTCACTTTCTAGATTAATTTAAGGTTCCTCCATTTGCAACCATTACTTGACACTCTGGTGTTGGATATAGGAAGCAATTCAATTCCTTAGCTATCTTACAATGAATAAAATTATGGGTACTACCCGAATGAATCATTATTATTACCTTTTTCTTCTTAATATTCCATTCTATATGGAGAGTTTGAGAAGTGGTAATTCCTGTCAATGCATTACAACATATGGTCAGATTCATTTCTTCTTTCTCTAGGATTGGTTCCTGGTGTATATCCTCTTCTTTTTACATTTCTTGTTCCTTTTCTTTCTCCTCTTAACCATCTGTGTAAATTAATTTCTTCTCAGCACACTTATGACCTTTAGTGTATTTTCTATCTCAATTGTAACAAATCCCTTTTGCTCTGTTTTCTTCCAATTGTTGTGGTGTCAACCTTGTAGGTGATGAAATACTAGGAGAAAAAACACTTCCATCTTTATAGTTGTGAGTGGTAGGCTTCCTTGTAGCCATAATTTTGATTTCCATTTTTCTTGCCAACCTGAATGCCTTCTCCAGTGAATCAGGTTCCCAAAGGCGAACCTCATGTTGGATGTTATCTTTAAAGTCCCTATGAACAAATCAATCCTATTCTCTTCTAGAATATCTTTTACCTTTATATTGAATTTTTGGAAGTCCTCAATGTGCTCCATCATTGAACCCTTTTGTTTGAGATTTATAGATTGGCTAAAAAAGGTGTTGCTTTTTGTATCTTCATAATGTGCTATCATTTCTTCCGTAAAAATTTCCCAAGTGACAAACTACAAACTGATTTGGGTCCAAATATAAAGTTGCAATGTGTACGTTTTGTGTGTTTTTCACATTATGGAGATCAAAATATTGCTCCATTTGTAGTATCCATGTTACGAGATCCTTGCCATCAAACTTCCTCACATCTATCTTTGGAACATGGTGGGTCTCCAATCCACTGTTAGATTCTATGAAATCTTGATTAACATTTCTTTTGTTCACATCATGAGTTTCCTTTATTATTGTAACAACCATGTCAAATCTATTTTCACATCTTCCATGTTGCCTTTAATGTTTTCTTCTATACCATCCATATTAGCTTCCATGCCCTTTGAATTCCTTCAAACTAATTTTTCAACCAAACTTATGCAAAACTTTAAAATAAACTACACACCTTTATTCACTTTGTAGGAGCTCGATATTGAATCTATTGTATCTCTGTAATTTCAAATATCCAAAGCCTGAAATTGTGTCCTCCAGTAGCCCTCTGAGTCCTCTTTCCAGCCCCACATGTCTGATCAATATTAAATTCTCCAAGGAAGACCTATGCTAAATCTTCCACGATGACCTAATTATAGACTAGTTCCATAGATATAACTTGTACAAAGTACCACGTGTCACTATTTCAACCTTGGGACTTGAAACTGATGCACAAAGAACTACATGACATCCTCTTTCTGTAAATTTTTACAAAATTTCAATCTGATGCTCAGATAGAAAGTTATGATGTTTTTCCCCAGGTCACCTATTTTGAATGTAATTTAGGAGCCTAAAAAAAACCTAAATGTCTTGGACCATATCTCTGAAACTATAGAGAAACAAAATCTGAAATTCGGGCTTGAGCTTCATCAAGATTTCACCTCAAATGGGTTTTAATTTCAGAGTCTGAACCTTAGTAGACTACAAAATATAGTGAACATTCCATGATGACCTGTTTGCGATGGAATTCTGGAGGTTGCAAAAACCCTAAATTCCTCAGATCATATCTCTGAAAATATAGCGAGACAAGATCTGAAGTTCGGACCCAAGGTTCAAAATGATTTTGGATCAAATGGGTGTTTTTTAGAGATTCTTAAAAGTCATAGATAAAACGATAAATCGAAACTTCCACGATGACCGGTTTGGAGCAGCAAAACCCTAGAATCCAAAGCTATGATACCAAATGTTATGAAACCATCTCACAAAAAGATAGAAAAGATAGATCAATGACTTAAAAATCAGCCTCTTTGAGGGGGGAAACTCCTTTAAATTACACAAATGAACAATTCTTGGATGATACAAATGACAAGGCCTACTTTCTATATATAGGAGTCTAAGGGGTCCCAATACAATTAGAGCCTACATAATAATAATATTGTAGGGGCACAACAATAACAATAGTGGGCTTCTATGGGGCATAATAATAGCAAAATCAGGACTATGTGGGTACAATAACACAATAAGGGTGTTGCACTAATAACGGGGTTACTCTAGTAGTATAGGGACCTAACAAGTGATTTCCAACATTTCATATGGTTCTATAGGTGTTATTGGAGAGGTGAACCACCATTCTAGGTTATACACATTCTCTTGGTTTATTCCTAAATATCATTTTTCACTTCTAACACATATTAAGGATGAGAGTAGGTTATAGAATGAGAAATCTGGTGACCTTAATTATAATTATTTTGACCAGCTACCTAAACAAGGAATGGTTGAATGGTTTCCACATATACAATACACATATGGAATTTGTTAGGGTTTCATACTTGGAAATCATCCTTAAGACAAGTTTGAGACAACTAAGGCTATGAGAGCCTCTTCACTACTTGAGCTAGTGCACAATGATATTACTAGAACTTTTCCTTATCAATAATTAGGTATGTAGTATGTATTAACATTCATTGATGAGTTTTTAAAATATACATGGGTTTTTTTTTTTTAAGTTGGAATCAGAAGTCTTTGAGCATCTCAAAAAATTCAAGTAGCTTGTAGAATATTAGACCTAGTGAAGAGGATTAAATTCGGTAGGACAGATAATGGTTGTGACTATGTAAGTAAGAGTTTTCAAATAATTGTTTAGAATAAAGCATTTATCTTCAGGATAAAATTTCTTACACTCAACAAAAATGGAGTTGCAAAAATGAAAAATAGAACACTAAAAGAGATGGTGAATTATATGTGTCATGTCATTTTTTACCTCCTAAGCTATGGTTGAAGCTACTAACTATTTACCTTACATTTAGAATAGAATTTGACATATATTAGCAAAGGGGGTCACATATTTTGAGGTCTTTATAGGGAATACATCAAAATTTTACTCACTTCAAAAATTTTGGTTCCTTAGCATGGGTTAGGATTCCCTTTGATAAGAAGAAGGATGTGGATACTTAGAGGAGGGAGTGCATATTCGTGGGATATCCAAAGGAATTTAAGGCATATAAGTTTTTATACTCTTCATTAGATACTTTTTTCATCTAGAGAATTGTTAAATTTGAAGCAAGACCCTGGCAACCACTTTCGGAGCACCCTACTTTATCCTCTCCACCTGTACTTGTGCCAAATATTCGTGATACTTCTTCATATAAGGATTATGATCAGATTTAAGATTATAATAATTTATCATAGTAGCAAGACATTCCATATCTATATAGAATCCCTCAATGGGTAAAGAAGATACTTCAAGTAGTTGATTGAGTGGGTGATCCTCTCGATCCACAAAGAATCAAGTCACAATTTGTGGAACGTCAGAAACATATAACTATAATAGAGCCTTCATATGCTACAAATTTTTATTTGATGCTTATTTCATACCCTCATACCTATGTAGATACTAAAGGGAAACCCAATTGGGAAGAAACTAGAAGAGAAGAATACAATTTCATGATATAAAACAACACTTGGGAATTGGTACGTATTCCTCCCAACAAGAAACTTGTTATATGTAAAATTATTTGAAAAATTAAAATATTAAATGATGGTATTATTTCAAAGTATAATTATCACTTGGTAGCTAATGAATTCTCTCAAACTAATGGAATAGATTATGAGGATACCTTTGCGCCAGTAGTTAACATGGATAATATTAGGTTGGCTCTAGTTATTAAAGTTGCTAGTAAATGAGAGGTACATAATATGGATGTCAAAAAATCATTATTAACTGTATACCTTGAAGAGGATATATAAATGGAACAACCATCGGTTTATGTGCAACATCCATGCTTAGATTGTAGATTGAAGAAATCACTATGTGGTTTTAAGCGGGCACCTCAAGCTTGGTATGCCAAGACGGATTCATATCTTATCCCTAGTGGTTTCCAAAGATATAAATATGATCCTTATATGTACATGTTGATATAAAATAACTCCCTTGTATAAATTATGTGTGGATTTTAAACTGCTCATGAAATTTACTAAATCACAAGACACGAAACTACTATATTTATATATGGAAGTTAATTCACCATCTAAAAAAGAATCATAGACATCAAAAGGAAACATCACACATGCACAAAGATTTATCTAGGAGAAAGAAACTGCTCAAAACCCCTTACTATTTATATTGCATTAATGAGAGAATAAGCAAGAAATACAATGTTTGTTAAATAAGGAGCTCACCCTGCAAGTGTATAGTCTATCCCTCTACCTGACTGACTAAACCTACCCATAACTTAGCCAATTTAAAGCCTTCCCAAGCTCCTAATTCTTTGCGTTTTTCCTATGGGAATTAGCCCCGTATTAACTAGGAAATTCCCTCATCTGGATTGCACAATTCTTCTAGGGTTTTTCTTTGACTACATGCACCATCTCCACACTTTGGAATAGTCTACAATTGATAGTACACTTCCTTGGAATCTCCATCTCAACTGGGTAACTCGAATTCTCTGCATGCATGAGCTAATTTAGGTTTATTTATTAGTTAGATGGTTGATCACTGAGTGTGGTTGAAATTCAACTTCCACAACTTGACCTTACACTGGTTTCTCCAACAGTTAGAACTAGTTTAACTCACCATAACTTAATTTAATTAACTCAACCTAAGCTCCTAAAATTTAGGAACCCACTTCACACAAACGAAATTCATGCCCCTAATTCGAATTAACTGAGCTAGACTCCTATCTTTTAGGAATAAACTCATGTAAACTGAACTTCAACTCATTAGCTCAAATTTATTGTTCTCAAGTGAGTGAAAAGTGATATGTCACCTCAGTTAATTCCTTCAATTTTTCTGATGACATGGAAATTCAAATTTTTCCAATTTTAATTAAGGAAAAAAAATCAAAATTGCGACTTTCTTGTTTCATTTTCAACACTCCCTCTCAGTAAGAAGTGGATTACCAACCACCCCTATCCTGCACTCGTGGAATGTATTGCATGCAACACCTCTCACTGTTGTTGCTACAACTACAACATATGCAACAAAGAATCACCCAAAAAAAACTAATTGAATCCAATATGTCTGCAACTGTCTACTGGGAAATTGTGTTGTTGTTGACTTTGCCATTGAACCTCCTGCTCTGCTATCAACACTCCTCTTCAATCCTTCGTACATGACTGACATTGATCCTTCTGCTACTGAATATTGTGGGCCCCCATAGCAATGTAATGATCCATGAGGAGAACGCCTCGATAGACCATGCCCAAATTTCTACAACTCTTGGACTAAGGATCTACATCGCTCCACCGCTCTCCAGGAGGGATATCTACCTCTCAACAACCACATCTCTAGTCTCTGCCTTGCTCCTCAAGGCTTTGTATGCATCTTCTACCTCAAGTGCATACAGGTTCTTGACTCAAACCCCGATCTACTTCACCCATCCCATGGCTATGTGCCTCAAGAATGTCTTTCCTTTGCTGAAGATCACATCATAACCATGGTATTCCAAAATTACAATAGAGACAAGATTATTCTTTATACCTGCAACAAAAATCACATCCTTGAGTCTGAGATGGGAGCCCAACTCCCTCTGAATGGTGATTGTACAAATCTCAGTCACACCGTGCCTTTCATCGTCTCCAAACTCAATGTTCATATGAAGATCTTTCTCGTCCAAGTCACTGAAAAAATATCTATTCCTCATCATATGGAACAAGGAACCACTGTCGAGATAACAAACACTTCCCATCATTGTTCTCACCATGCATGCGATGAGAGTGAAATCAAGATCAAACTATGAAGCCAAAGCTTCACCTATTCCTGCTACTGCAAGATCCTTCTTGCGTACCTTCTTGTGTGGACACTTTGTGGGATAGTTTCTAAATTCATGACAGTGAAAGAACTTGATTTTGGAAAAGTCTTTATGCTTTCCCTCTTGGCTAGAATGAGGCTCACCTTGGGACTTCTTCCCCTAACCTTTTTTCCCTTGCTGACTCTTATCACTTAAGAAGCAATTTCTAAATTGTTCACATTAGTTTGATTGTAAAGGTTAGGTGTTAGTCTGGGTTTAGTTTTTCCATGTTTGCTTTAATGTCTAAGTCCTAGGAGTCTTGTTCCCTTTGTTAAATATGGTCAACAATCTTGTTTTACCCACCATTGGTCCCACATTTATTCAAAGTGTCATGTGTTAAGGCTGTTTCAAAAATTACATGCGTTTCGAAATCAACTAGGAGTTTTTGTAGCACAAACTCACAAAAATACACTATGTGCATTATGAAAACACCTAGACAGTTTCGTAACTAGGAGATTTCGTAGCGCAAAACATAGAATTTACACTGGTTGCGCTACAAAATCAGGGATTTGTGCCAAATCTGGTCTAACTATCTTTTCCATCAAAATTCGTTAATTTTTCATCACCATGTGTCAGTCCTTGAACCATGTCTATCACATGCAGCCTTTCCTTCTCATCATTAGATTCGTTAGATGTCTTGTACGCATTCTTTCAAATTTCAAAAAAGTAAGGTGAGGTGTGTTGGTCTTGTTTTTTCCCATGTTCCTTTCATGCATAAGAAGACAATTGGCAAGCTTAAGGACAGAACTCATCAAGTTTTTTTTTTTTAAAACTCAAGTGAGGCAGTTATCAAGTGAGGCAACCATTCGAGCAAGGCTATGTTTCAAATTTTGATGGTTTTGCTTGGTATAATCTTTCTTGAAGAATCATAATTTCCATTCAGTTTTGAAAGGCCTTGGAGCAGTTGAAAGGGATGTTTAAATATCAAGAGGCTTAAAATAGAAAAATTTTGGTTAAAACTGTGTTTTTTGGAATAACACAGCAATTTCGTAGCACGCTACGAAACTGCTGAAGACGATGACTAACACATAGCAGTTTCGTAGCGCGCTACGAAACTGTTGAAGCTGCACAATCTAATCTCAGTCAATCGATTTTGAAATACAAGTGGAAATTTTTTGAAAAGGGAATATCTTCAAGGGATCATCTACAGGTATCAACTTTCAACAAGGTCAAGACAGGAAGAGGAAACATGTATTCGAATCCAACTCTAAACTTTTTGTCATAAAGTGATCTTATTTACTACAGTCCAAGATATGTCAGACAGCTTGGAGGCGCTTTTGTATTCACACAAGGAAAAGGTTGACAGCACATCAAGGATGTGGCATTCTGATATGTTTTGTATAATCAAAGATGAAGGGCATAGTTCATTGGATTCGAACATCTTTGAGGAAAACCAAAGGCCGATAAACAGGGACAGTTTTCTATTTTTCACGGGCAATGGAGAAAGTGTAACA
This sequence comes from Pinus tabuliformis, assembly GCA_031772625.1. Classification (NCBI taxonomy): domain Eukaryota; kingdom Viridiplantae; phylum Streptophyta; class Pinopsida; order Pinales; family Pinaceae; genus Pinus; species Pinus tabuliformis. The sequence goes on from CM062820.1 coordinate 1,544,963,946, forward strand.
TTGAAGACCAGTATGGAGCTTTGAACATCCACTACAGCCAAACTAAAAAAGGACCACATGTCAAAACGAGAATTATTGTAATTAAGCCTATTATTAGCATAATATGGAGTTCGACTCCTATTTGATTTAGATCTCTAGAAAGTCTAGTAGCAGTTTGTTATATTTAATAGGTAGTTAAAAGTTCAATAGGTGTCATTAGAAGTAGATTTCGAGTTCCCCTCATGCTTGAGGAGGAATCTCAGTCAGGTAGAAGAGCTCTATATATAGGGGAAAGAGAAATGTAATAAGGGTTGGAAATTTATAGAAAAAAGCTTTGATATTTGGCCTATGTAAAGACTCTATTTTTCTGGTAATACAGTACTGGCTTATGCTTCTCAAGAATCATATAGAGTTCAATATATGAGTTTCTTTTGTTGTATTTTCATGTTATCTACAGTGTTATGAGTATTTGATTACTTAGAAATCACTTGCAGTGTTCTAATTTCCTTCATATACTCGTTTACTGTCTTCTTTGTGTTTGGTGTGCTCTACCTATATTGAAATCTGAATGCATTGACTTTTATGCAAATCCAATCCTACTGTTAATACTAGATCACATATGACTCCATAAGCCCAATGGATACTTGTTAATTTTGTTTCCACCATTTTCATTTTTATTTGTTTCACAAAGAGTTAGCCATCTTGATCATAATCAAAAACCTTTAATTCTTTGAGAGAGCCCTCTCAGGCTAAGGAGGCTAAGCCTTAGCCAAAAGATTGGTTTGAAACAGTTACTTGAAGTCTTCCTGGTCTGTAGCCTTCCAGGGCCTGATTTTGAGATAACACTGACTAATGCAAAGTCCTCTTCCTCTTCTTTGGAAGTGGCCCCATCTCTAGTATTCCAAACTATTTCTTCCTGAACTATAATGGACCATAATTGCTCCCAACTTCGTAGTTTATCCCTACCATTTACCAAATCTTGATAGTTATGCCAGCTATTGGGAAAGCCCAAAAGGGATAGAGCTACAAATTCTTCTTTAGCGAAATTAACACCAAACTCAACATGCTCATCACGATACTATGTAAATGTACTTCAAAGCTTGTCATTGAGTTCCATCTGCTTTTGTTCACTATTATTCTCGAACAATTTTGTCAGTGGTTTCAAGATCGCAAATGGAGTTTCTTTTCCATGGAGATTAGAGACAATATTATTCCAAACTCCCACCAATTGAATATGGCTCTCCTCACTTTTGCCACATCCTTCTTCCACTGAGCAACATTCTGGGCATCAATGATTGGGGTTTTGCTACATATGTCTTGAAGTATTGTAGCAACCCATTATCATAGAATACTGCCTCCATGCGGACCTTCCATGTAACAAAGTTTTAGGTTCATTCCAAGGCATACTCAAGCCTAAGTCCTTTGAAAGCCATCTTCTCAGTCCTGAAGAAAACCTACAGCACTGATCTTCAAATTTGAATCTCTTGCAATGACAACTTGAAAATATCTGCTCTACGGTGATTCTAACTCTGATACCATGTAGAAATTAATTTGTATATTCGAAACTGCTCATGAAATTTACTAAATCATAAGACTCGAAGCTACTCTATTGATTTACGGAAGTTAATTCACCAACTAAAACAACAATCATAGAAACGCAAAAGGAAACATCACACATGCACAAAGATTTATCTAAGGGAAAGAAACTGCTAAAAATGCCTTAGTATCTATATTGTATTAATAAAAGAATATAGAAGAAATATAATGTTTTCTCAAGCTTGAGCACACCCTGCAAGTGTATAGTTTATCCCCCTGCTTGACTGATTGAACTTGGCCAACACTTAGCCAATTTCAAGCCTTCCCAAGCTCCTAATTCATTACAATTTTCCTCTGGGAATTAGGCCCCTATTAAATAGGAAATTCCCTCATCTGGCTTGTGAAATTCTTCTAGGGTCTTCCTTTGACTACATGCACCATTTGTACACTTAGGAATAGTTTACAATCGATAGTACACTGCCATGGAATCTCCATCTCATCTTGGTAACTCGACTTCTCTGTATACATGAACTAAATTAGGTTGATTTATTAGTTCGATAGTTGATCACTTAGTGTGGTTGAAGTTCACTTCCACAACTTGAACTTCCACTAGTTACTCTGATAGTTAGAACTAGTTTAACTAACCATAACTCAATTTAATTTTGTAACATCCCTGGTCAAAATTCCATGTAAAAGTTAATAAAGGAAAAAATAATACCAAGGTCATGGGACACATATTCCAAGTTGAATGGTGGGGAAAACATCCTAGTGGGTGCTCATTTTGGTCATTATGGCTAGAGGAATTTGGCAAAGGCCTTGGAAAGGAAAAATGGTAGTTTTGGCACATTTACTTATGAAAACTGAAATTAGGAGAAAAGGAAGGTGAAACATCACAAGTTGCATGTGAGGAGGAAAATGCAGGAAAATGAAGAAAATGGAGGCCTCAATGATAAAAAGGATTTTGAGGTTCAATGGGTGGGTTTCGATTAGTGTAACATTTCCTCAGTTCAGTTTTGGGGATATCTCATTACTCTCTCTCTCACTCTTGGACAGTTAGAGTTTTTCTTGGAGCAGTTTGGCATTAGATCAAGAAAGGAAAACAAGGTGAGAGGAAGGAAGGAGCAAGAAAGGAAGAGTAGGATCAAGCAGCTACAATAGGATTCTTTGTAGGTATCAATTTTCATGTGTGATTTCCTTGCTAGATTCAGCATGCATGGTATTTCATGTGGTTCTTTGCTTTCATGGCATGCGTTTTTCCAGGTGTGACAATGTTTTCAACCTAGCCTTGCCATTTCTGGATAGTCATGGTGTGATGGGGTTCTCATGTTTTGGTTGAGCTAGGATGCTGAATGGATTCAAAGATGAGTGAGGTGGATCTTCGAAAGAAGTACCTAGTGATCCCTGAACCAGATTGTGGATTTTGGTAAAGCCACTAGCCTACTGGCCCCTAAAACAAAATGTGGGTTGAGGTAAAGCCAGATATTATGTGCCTCAGTGGGCCTAGGAATCCTCAATCAGTTAATGGCGAGATATATGGTAAATCCTAGATGCTCCGAAGTTAAATAGGAACAAAAAAATCACAGGTATAACCATAAATATACAGATGCAATAAAAATAACATTTCCTTTCATTAATATCAAAGATTGAAATATGCTTAGAAACATAATGGAAATAAACTAGCTCGGGCGATGGTATCTTATCTATGAGAAGAGATGAGGCAGCTACATTCCCCTGAACTATGTTACAATGAGGCTCAACGGCCTATTTATTATTGAACAACAAGAAAAAATTCTAAAAAACCAAAAACCTAACCCCAGGATATGGAATCCCAAGATTTTGTGGGCCCTGTTGGGGTTGTTTGGGATGCCAACTTCCTGGGGTCGTAAGTTGGTCATACTATCTCTGTTTGGCACATACGATACCTTGTTGGAAACATATCTCCAATAACTATAGGATTTGATGTAGTCCCATGCCTTGGTATGCCTATGGCTTTCGACTTGCCATAAACCTAGAAAAACCGTCATTTAGGGGGTCAAAACTGCTCCGAAAGTTCAGGCCTCGAAAAACTGCTAAAAATAGTAAATGTTGCAATAAATAAGTAAACATATGAAACCAATTGGAGGTCTAGGTGGAATAGATGGGTGGTCACCAATATCCACATGGATCATTCCTCCCTCCTTAGGAAGCATGGTCCACATTGCATACAGAGCCTCCATGAGGTGAGGAAATTTTTGTTGAACGTGGTCCCTAGTGAAACACTTTCTCTGGTGAAGGCATTGGCCTGCTTTGACAACTCGATATAGCGAGAGCCTCTGTTGATGATTGTTCTTGATCTACGTGTCCATGATCTGATCAGTTATGTCATATTCCATGCAGTCCGGGTTTAGCTTTGTTGGTTTGAGTTGTTTTGCAATGTCAGATGTGTCGAGCAATTGTGGAAAGTATGGTCGATGGTGATCTACATTGAAAACTGGGTACAGAAAAAGGAATAATGGAATGTTGATCTCAAAGGAATTTTCCCCTACAAGCTTTGTGATGGTGTATGGCCCATATCGGAGTCGGTGAAGCTTGTGGTGGGTTCCAGTGAGGTGCTCCTTCTACCAATGTATCTAAACTTTGCCGCACACCTGGAACTTCTATGGTACTCGATGTTGATCATGGTGCTGCTTGTACTTAGCATTGGCTCTATTCAATATTTCATGGTCCTGGTAGTGGATGTGTTGAATGCACTCAATGAAGTTGTTAGCCCTGATAGCGTCAGACTAGACGTGAGATGAATCTGCCTGAGTAGCTGTAAATGGTATGGACACATCAATGGGACATAATTGTTGAAATCCTAGCCCTACCTAAAAGGGGTTGTGGCCAATTTATCTATGGAGAGCTCTATTGTAGTTGTGCTAGATGTAGGGGAAGATTTCATCCCATGTGTGTGGATGCTTCAAGTTGTACATGCGCAGAGTGTGTATGTTCATCTTGTTGATGACCTATGTTTAGCCATCAGTTTGGGGGTGGAAATTTGTGGACTTAGTAAGTTTGGTATCCAACATCAACCAGAGAGTTGACCAAAATTCACTTAGGAATTTGTTGTCTTGATCTAAGATAGTGGACTGTGGTATCCCAAAGTGTACTCACAATCGCTCAAAGAAGATCTTAGCAACAACCTCTTCTATGATACTCTTCGTGCAGGCCGCCATAATGGCCATCTTAAAGAACCTTTCGATGACCATGAAAATGCAGTCATTCTCCTACTTAGTAGAAGGAAGGACAGACATGTAATCCATGGAGATGGATTTGCAAGGTCGACATGAGTAGGTACAGGAGTATATAGGCCTTTCTTCTTGATGGTTGGTTTGGAAATGGCACAAGCGGTGTAGGATCTAATGTACTTCCCAACATCCTGACGAAGCTTTGGACAATAAAAATACTTTAGCAGTACTGCCACTATTTTCTCTACTCTAAAATGTCCAATGACCCGACTGAAGTGCGCCTCTAAAATCATCTTGGCACACTCGCTTGAAGGAACACAAATTTTTCCTAGGTGGCGTAATAATGCATCTTGGAGGTGAAATTTTGGAACTTGCTTACCTTCCAGGAGTGTCCGGTATGAACTGTTGAATTCTAGATTTCTCTTGTAAAGATGCGACCACCATGAAGTCTCATGCCCACAAGAGTTGAGCACAATGATCAGCACCATGACTGGTGGTTATCTAAGGCAGTCTACAAGATTATCGGTGTTTCCCTTCTTGTACTTAATGTTCAAATGGAATTATTGCAGGTATGTGGATAATTTATGATGGAAATCATTCTGTAACTTTCCTTATGCTTGTATGAACTACAAGGGTCGGTGATCTGTGTGGATGACTGTTTCCTTTCCCATAATGTAATGTTTCCATTGATGTTAGGCCTACACAATTGAATACATTTCTTTGTCATAAGTGGGATACTTTCGGACTGTGTCTCAAAGTGTCTCACTGTGGTAAGCCACTAGATTCCCTAGCTGAGTAATAATTTCACCAATAGCATAGTCAGAGGCCTTTGTCTCGATCTCAGATGGTTGCTATAGGTCTGGTAATGTGAGCACTGGTGTAGAGCAGAGGATATGCTTCAACTCAGAAAATGCCTTCTGTTGGGTTTCAAACCAAAAAAACATTTCTTTCACTCCACCCTTGGTGACTTGACTTAAAGGCCAAGTGATATGAGAGAACCCCAACACAAACCTGCGGTAGAAATTGGCAAGACCCAAAAAGTTGTGGAGCTCTATTAGAGTGGTTGGGGCTGCCCAATCTCGAATGACTTGTACCTTGGCTAGGTCCACATGCACACCCTACTCATCAATGATGTTCCCCAGATATTGAACCTAGGTCATGCCAAAAGTGCATTTCACCAAATTAGCACATAACTTATGTTGTCACAGGGTCTGAAGGACCTCTCGAATATGGTGGAGGTTCTCTTCCCTAATTTAGATTAATACCAAGATGTAATCTAAATACACCACCATGAATTCATTGGTGAAGGATCACAAGATGTCATCCATCGATCTCATGAAGTTTGTGGGGGCATTCGTCAACTTGAAAGGCATGACCAACCATTCCAAAAATCCCTCCTTAGATTTGCAGGCAGGCTTCCACACATCAGAGGGTTCGATAGGCACCTGGTGATAATGAGAATTCAAGTCGATCTTGCTAAAATATTTGGCCCCCTTGAGGTGGTCTATAAGGTCATCAATCTGTGAGATTGGGTACCTATTCTGGACAATGATCTTGTTTAGTGGCTGATAGTCAATACTGATCCTCTAGGTATTGTAGTTATTCTATACCAATACAATCGAGTTCCCATAGGGTGATGAGCTTGGCCTGATGTACCCTTTCTACAAAAAAATCCTAAATCTACCTCTTAATCTCATCGTTCTCTAGAAAAAAAACATTGATAGATTGGTCCACTGGGTAGCCGTGTGCCCGAGGTCATATTGATGTAGTACTTGACCTGACAGTGCATAGGTACCCCCATAGGTGAGGTGAAAATGTCCCTGTACTCCTCCACAACATTGTCCAGCTACTGTTTTTGTATAGAGGATCCCTTTTTGGAAGTCATGGAAACAATCTCCTTCTTTCCCTGAGGGAGAATCATAAGGAAAAGCAATTCCTAGTCTATGAAATGATCTTATTTCATTGATTTGCAGAGATCAAAGAGATGGTGGTAGGTGGGGCTACCCCCGGTATCCTGTACAACTTATTTCCCAAAGTAATAATCACATAGTGAAGTATAGACTCATATACAACATGTCACTTCCACAATTATGGTTGTCCTAATAATACATCACAAACTTGAAGAGGAGTAACATTACCTAATACCTCATCTATGAAGGGCTTGATGTTGTAGGGAAGCCAACACTACTCGCTGACATGGAGATATCGTCCCTTATGAAGTCACTCGATGGTGTACGGTTGTAGATGTGTTATAGTCGATAGACCTAGCCACTTCATGACCTCTTCTAAAATTAGGTTCTTCTCTCTCCTGTGGTCAACAATGAACTGCATCGGAGAACCCTTCACCCAAATATGTGAGTGGAAGAGGTGTTCCCCCTCCTCTAGATCTTCATGCTCATTTTTCTAGATCTTTGTGGTGGTCACGATGGCATTGGGCTCCATGTCAATGATTTGCTTCCCTTTGTCATTACCCTTTTCAAGTTATGACTAAGAGTCAGAATATGCATCTAATTCAGAAGCCTTCAACTTGGCCACCAGTGACTGCTTAGCCTGACACTCACTTTTGTTGTGAGTGGAGCTCTTATGGGACTCACACCATTTTCCTGTGTCCTTCTTTGTCTTTTGGGTGTTATTATTTGCTTGTGGGTTCGATGGGTTGTCCTAGGTTTCCTTGCCTTGGCTTTGTCCTTTTCTTTGCAGTATGGGGGAGCCTTTCCCTTGCTTCAGATTCACATATCCAAATTCTCGCTTCTTCTATTTAAACTTCTTCTCAATCTTGACAGCGTATCAGTACGCCATGCCGAGTAAGGAGAATAATAATAAATCCATATCATCCTGTATGTATCTATGTAGACATCTGCGGTACTTGAGTACCAAATCTCACTCAGAATCCTTTATAACCAACTTCGCATGAAGGCTATGAAAAAAATTAGTAAACTTCGGCATGTCTTAGTCCCTTCCCTACTGTGCTGCGGTTCATTTTATGTATTTGTCCTCATAGATCCTGACAGGGTAGTACTACTCCTTGATGGTGTCCTCGAATAAATTCCAAGTGGGTGGGGCTGAAAATAGTGAAGGTATACTTTGGTCCTTCTTCTCATGGTATGTTTCCCACCAATCCTTGACATGGGGAGCAGCTTTGAGAAGTGTGAAAATAATATTTTCCCAGATGGAAAAATCATGAATAAAAAAATGTCCTTCTAGGAATTTAACCATTTATTTATGGCATCTGCATCTATTTGACCTTCCAATATGGGTATCTCAGAGTTAATTTGTACCTTGAAGGGTGTGGCACTTCCAGAGTGGCTACTGGAAGAAGATGTGTCGCCTTTGGGTAGCCGCTGAAGGATTTACTCAAAATTTTCAATTATCATGTTCGTCTATCTCTCGAGGGATTCTTCATGCAATATTTTGAAAGGATATCCTACCCCCTCATCTTTCTTTTCTTCTGCCATGGGAGGTTGTTGGGATTTGCAAGGCTAGTCTTGCAACAGTTCGACCAGTTTGAGCCCTAACTCCTTATATCCAAACCTCATTGGGGACATGAAAAGAAAAATAGAGAAAGAGAAGATCACTCTGATACCATTGATCTGAAATTAAACAGGAATGCAAAAAATCACAAATATAACCATAAATATAGAGATGTATAGTAGAGATAACACTTCATTCCATTAATATCAAATACTAAAATATGCTTACAAACAAAATGGAAATAAACTAGCTCGGACAATGGTAACTTATCTCTAATAAGAGATGTGGTGACTACGTGCCTCTGAGCTATGTTACAATGAGGCTCAAGGGGATATTTCATATTTAACAATAAGGGAAAACCATAAACAACCAAAACCCTAACCCAGGAGATGGAATGCCAAGAGTTTGTGGGCCTCATAACGGTTAGTTGGGAAGTCAACTTCCCAGGGTCATAACATGGTCATATTATCTCTATTTGGCACGTACAATACCTTGTCTGAAATATTTCTCCGAGTACTATAGGATTTGCAAGAGGTCCATTCCCTACTATGCGTACGACTATGGGCCTGCCGTGTACCTCAAAAAGATGTCATTTAGGGGGTCAAAACAACTCCAAAAGTTCAGGACCTGAAAAACTACTAAAAATAGTAAATGCTGCAATAAACAAGGAAATAAATGAAACCAAATGGAGGTCTAGGTGGAATAGGCGTGTGGCCACCAATATCTACCTGCATCACTAGAGGTGGTTTCCCTTGATTAGGCCTAGGAACCCTTGTCGGTGAATGGAAGAATATACGGTAAATCCTTGAGGGTATAATATCAGTTAGGGCCTACTGATCTGGTGTGGATGATGGTAAAGCACAGAGACTAGGAGATAGGGACATTCCTCACGGTATAGGTGGATAAATCTGGCGGCATCCATGCTTGTTTTATGGCCTAGCGATTTAGGATGGATTGCAATAAAGCCTCGTTCAATTGATGAGGGTGAGGTGGTGTAGCCTCAAGAAGCCCTGGTTCAGTTTGGTTTTAAGTCCCACGTTCATTCTTGGAATATGGCATGGGGGTTATTGGTTGAAAAAATTATTCTGTTTATCCAATCCATGGTCGGGTGGTAAATGGAAGTCCCAAACTTGGTTGGACATTGCATTCATTAATATCAAGTTATTTATCCTTGTTATTCCATGAGTATTATACAGATTTATTTGTGGATTATATGGTTTTTGTTTCCTTGGTATTTATGTTGTTCTTATGCTGGTTATGAATATGTATTATGATAGTGGTGATGTATGGCTCCCATCATGTTTTTTCCTTGTAAATGAATTAAAAATGTATCTATGTCTTAATAAATGATAATGAAACTAATGTAATAAGGAAATAATGCCTCAATGTGAATCTCAGATAAGTATGAGATCCCTATGCTCAATTCTATTGTTAAGAACTGTAGATTTCATATTTGTGATTTGTTTGACGAAATTCCTGTCATGGCTAGTAGGGGTCCAATCTAGTCCTTCTCATTTTTTTTTGCAAATGTATCATTTTTTTGTTATGTAAATTCGTTTCTAAAGGTGTCATTGAGTTCTGGATAGTGACCTAGGATCTGGGCCTAAAAATGTGGCAAAAATCCCAGAGTCATAGGCACACAACTGGGGGAAAAAGTCCCCAGAAGCTCACTTGCCCTTGCTGTGGGATCTTCTAGAGCCTCTCAAACGCACTTTTTTCCATATCAAGGAAGCGTTCAGGGATTTGATGCACTAAAAATTCAATTCGTCTCAGGGGCATGTTACCTGAGTGGTTGGGATGGATCGTGGGAGTTTTAATTTTTGTGTGATGTGTTCCGTCAGTTCCACTTCCTTAACTAACACATAGGGATTCAAATCATATCATAGTAACTTCTTGTCACAAGTTCACGCCATTTGGTCGGTTACTTGGGTAGATGTGGGAGGAGGGTGTTACAAACTGAATTAAATTGCTACAACTGAAATTAACTCAACCTAGACTCCTAAACCCACTACACACAACTGAACTTCATGCCCCTACCTCGAATTAACTGAGCTAGACTCCTATTTTTTAGGAATCAACTCAAGTGAACTTAACTTCAACTCATTAAATCAAATTGATTATTCCTAATTGAGTGACAAGTGATATGTCATCTCAGTTAACTCCTCCAAGTTGTCTTTTGATGTGGAAATACAAATTTTCTCAATTTTAATTAAGGCAAAAAATTAAAATTGAGAATTTCTTGCTGCATTTTCAGCGATCTTTTTCTTACATTACTCTATGTAGATGATTTTCTTATTGCTGGGAGTTTAATGGTTTATATATCAACAACGAAAACCACTCTACATGGAAGTTTCTCCATCAATGATATGGGATTGTTCTCATACCTCATTGGTCTTGAGATCAACCAGGATTATAATGGGATCAATTTTAATTACTATAGATACACTAGTGACATTCTTGACAAATTTTAGATGACTATTTGCAAGGCAACACCTACTCCTTTCTATCATGGAGTTAAGCTAGAGGATGGAGGTACTACAACATTGGTAGGCTCTATTATATATTGATAGTTGAATGGGAGTATTTTATACCTTACACATCTATACCAAAAATATATTATGTAGTTGGAGCATTCTCTAGGTGCATGCAAGGGCCACATGAGTTACAATATTAAGAAGCTAAGAGGATTCTTGGATATGTTAGGGGGCATTACTAGTTATGGCTTCCACTATCTAGTACGATCTTCCTTGGATATTCTTAGATATAAGACTTAGAATGGGAAATGATAGCACAGAGCACAAGTCCACATCATGATATGTTCTACACCTTGGTTCTAGTCCCATATGTTGTTTGAGAAAGAAACAATAAATTATTACTCCTTTATCTGTAGAGGCAAAGTATAAGGGTTTAATGAACAATGTTATTTAGGCCATTTGGTTGCAATACCTTTCGGTAGAGATTGGTGTATATATTTATCTTCTCACAATGGTATGGTGTGATAACCATAGTACACTCAAGTTTTGTAGAGACCCATTTCATAGACAACGGACCAAGCACATGGAGGTTCACATGCACTATATCATAGAGTAGATTATATGTGAGTCATTGATATGTAGTATTTCCTTTATTTTGAGTAGAGTATAGACATATTCGCCTAGATTTTCACTTGACCAAGATTCATAGCTTTATGGGAGCTATTAGGAATAAAGGAAAAAATTGCTTAGCATTAGAACTTTTTGACATAAGTGCTCTTATTTTTTATGGGTTTTTCTTCCCTTTAGGGTTCCACTCTTTACCTTAATTTATATTTTATTTTCATTGTAAATGGGACATAACATGTCCAAAAATTGTTAGGACTCATTAACTATTAGACTCCACAGTTGTCCTTTAGTTAGGGGTGGCGTGGTGATGTTAGGTTGCATTGCACTCATTAGTTCATCGAGGCATTATTAGAACCTACACTCCGTCCTTCATTTATCCCTATTCCATACATCATTAGGGGCACATATGACCACTTCTCTTCCACTACTAGAAATTCCATACCATTTGGGATCATCTCTTAAATGTAGCATTTGTTATTTTTAATACGTTTATTTTAGTAGGGGTGCCACCTAAGATGACAAGTGGCATTGAATTGAATCTGCATGGATGATGACATGTACTTTTTTACTTTATCAATTCATTCTAACCCATTCATAATCATTCCTTGAATGAGCACATGCTTCCTTTCTTAAATATAACAACTATCAACTAAATTCATTTAACCCACCTTTTAGTTGACTTTAAATTCTATTTTTGAAGTTTTATTGGGTTGTAATAACATGTTAGAGTTATTACATCAGTTCTAACTGATTTCTAGTTCCACTTACTTCTATTTAAGACTATCATTAGATATTTTGCTAATTTAGGGTCTCCTAGTCTATTTTTGACTCACTAGAGAAATAGAAGGAATGTTGGGGTATGTTGCACTCACTAGTTCATCAGGACCTTATTATGACCTACACTCCATCCTTCATTTATCCCTCCATAAATTATTAGGGGTACATATAACCACTTTTCTTTCACTACTCTACATTCCATACCATTTGGGATCCTCTCTTAAATTTAGCATTTTATATTTTTAGTAAACCTAATTTTAGTAGGGGGTACCACCTAAGGTACCATGTGGCATTGAATGGAATCTTATTGGACGATGACATGGGCTTGTTTTACTCTATTAATTCATAATAAATTGCACAAATTTCCTCTATGAATGAGCACACATGTCCTTTCTTAAATTTAATTGCTACCAACTAACTGCATTCAACTACCACCTATTAGTTGACTTCCAATTATATTTTGAAGTTTTATTGGGTAATAATTGCATGTGAGAGTTTTTACATCAGTCATAACTTATTTATAGCTCCACTTACTTCTAATTAACACTTATCATTATATGTTTCTCTAATTTATGGTCTCCTAGTCCATTTTTGTCTCACCAGCTAACTAGAAGGGATGTTGGGGTATGTTGCACTCACTAGTTCATCAAGACCTGATTAAGACCAGCACTCAATCCTTTGTTTAGCCCTCTTCTATACAAAATTAAGGGAAAATATGACCACTTTTATTCACTACTATACATTCCCTACCATTTGGGATCATCTCTTAAATTTAGCATTTTCTATTTTTAGTATGTCTATTTTCTCTAGGGGTACACCTAGGATGACATGTGGCATTGAATGGACTTTGATTAGATGATGACATGGGATTTTTTATTCTATTAATTAATACTAACTCATGCATATTCATTCCTTGAATTATTAGGAACTTCCTTTCTTAAATTTAATAGCTACCAATTGAATTCACTCACCTCCTGCTTGTTACTTGACTTTTGATTCTATTTTTGAAGTTTTATTGGGTTGTAATTGCATATGAGAGTTATTACATCAGTTCTAACTTATTTAAAGATTTTATTCCTTCTATTTAACATTGTTATTATATAATTTTCTAATTTAGGGTCTTCTAGTCTATTTTGTATACACTAGCTAAGTACAAAAGTGCTTTTGTAGTTCACTAAGTGCATGCACTAGAAACCTTAACCTATTTCAAATTGGGTTTTCCTCCTAGAGAGTCTATATATAGTATTCATGTTCATAAATAATATTACATCATATTTTCATATCATGTCTCTTGTGTAATTTTAATTTTCTTCTGGGTTACTTAGTCAAGTTTCTAAGCAATTTTTCTTTCTCTTCTCTCTTGTTTTGGAGTAGCTAGTTTATTATTTTTTTTAGAAATATATCTTTAACTTGTGTTTAACATTCTACAAAATTCATCACACCTCCATTATCTAACCTGAGACACTTCATCCTATTTATTGTCTCACATTGAACCAAATCTTTCCAATTCGTAAAAGTATCAAAGCCATCATGTTTTCCTTAAATGTAATAAATCAAAGTTTTCCTAGTCACATCATCAATAAAAGTAACATAATAATAAGAGAAAAAAATAGATGATACTTTATTCATTCCCATACATATGTATGCATAAACTTTAACTCTTCTTTTCCTTCCCAAATATGATAAATATAAATCTATTTTATTTTGTATAAACACAATGCTCTCAGAAAACCAAATCAACCTTCTTCAAATATGTTAATAATATCTTTGAGTCAAAAATTTGCAAGCCCTTCTCGCTCATTTTTATAATCCTATGATAACACAATATTGTATATTCCCCTATAAAAGCTAAATATTTAGAAATGTAAGCATTACTAATACACAAAGACGATGTGGCTACCTTGTCTCATTTCGCTATTATCTGTAATCCTCTAGTGACCTTCAATGATTTTCCTGTAAATGTAATTGTACAACCTTCACTTCCTAACTACCCTATTCAAATTGGATTTATTCTTAAATCATACAAATTTCACCTATTTTAGCAATCAGTGGTTTATATTCTATAACTTTATCCATATTTACCATTTCCAATTATTTTATATGGTTAATCATCACCCACATAAACCTATCTAAGCTCATCTTGAACATAATATTGAAATATCTCTTAGGAGGTGTGGCATGAAATGAATCCCCTGAATTTATCACCAAAGAACCATAAATTTTATCTATTAAAGGATTAAATCATCTTGTACCACATCACATGCTACATTTGTTTCCTTATTATTCTCTTGATGTCTATCTCCCTATTTTTCTTTTAGGAACCAAAAATATTTCTTCTTGTGTGATTTCTTCTTACAATGCCATCATTCCATCCTCCATGTAGATTCGTATATGCCCTTCTTATATTTTAAATAATTCCTCGGGCTCTTTCCTCTCTCCCTTTGTTTTCCCCTATTCTATACAATCAAAGCATTACTTAGCATCTCACTTGTGCGTTTTTGTTGAATTTACTTGCTAAGGATAACACCAACAACATAATCAATTATTAAAGTGTTTGAACCGAAAACAGAATTACTCACATACATGACCAATCCATTCCATCTTTTTGGAAATATGCACAAAATAAAAAGAGCCCTAACCTCTTCATAAAAGTTTACTCCAACAAAAATTAACTAACTAGAGACCATGTTAAGTTCATTTAAATGGTTAGCAACTAATCCACCTTCTAACATCTACATATTATGCTTGTAAGAAATACCTTATTGAAAGCTAAGGATTTTTCATGTAGGTTATACAATACCTTCATAAAACCATATATTGTTGTTCCTTTTGAAATGTTAAAAGCCTCTAATTCTCCCAAGAACAAACATATTTTTCCCAATTCCTTTTAGTTAGAGTCTCTCATTCTTCATCTTTCATAGTCATTAACTTCTTTTTTATTCTTCCCAATGGTATAAAATTATTTTCATTTTCATCTTCCATAGTTGGTTGTTTTGGTTGTTAGACTTATTGACCCTAAAACCTTATTTTTCCATTGCATCCACTTGAACTAGTAACCCTTATTTCCTATAAGTTTTATCATCCAAATAAACCTTCAACTTTGATATGAGTTGTTATGTATACGATCATGGAGAAATAAAATCAAAATGAATATAGAAATAAAACATAGAATGATATAATACAAAAGAGACACAAATATGCATGTTTCACCCAATTTGGGATACAACCATGAAGAAAATAGTGCTTCCTTTTATTCCATCTAGAAAAATGGAGGGATACAACATGTAGCACATACACTACAACCTCCTCTTCACTTTGTCACAATCTTTTCTCTCTCAATTACAATTATCTCTCAATAATATACAACCACAATACAATTCCCTAATAAAAAAATAAATTGTTTCCGACGAAAAAATATCCTAACATAACTTCTACTATCATATATGCAACTTAATAGTGAATGTTCTAGATTGACTATGAAATTACAATATTTTACAGGGATTTTTTTCCAAAAATTTCTATTTAGGGATGCTTCTCTTAAACCCATACTAAAATGGGCTCCAAAATATTGTTAACATTCCCTCTAGAACCCCTAATGACAATTGTGGTGGGGAAGCCCCTCAACACCCCCCCCCCCACATTCGTCAAGAACTAGGATATAAACATAGATAGAAAACAAGACTATAAATAAGGAAGATAACCAAGCTGCATGAATAACAGTATTATCCCTAAAATGCTTGCAGATCATTAACCTTGTTTGTTTAAATGATAGGAATTTTTACTAAAACCCTATCATAAAAATTTGTGCTTTAACTAACTTTACTAGAATTAACAACGTTTGAAACATGCACCCTCCCAATTGTTAATGTTTACCCTTACTTATCTATATGACCTAATCCATAGCAAATAAAACCTAGATTCAATCATTATTCATTAGATGAAATTCTAGCCTAAATGTGACCTCCTAAGGAATAATAATAAAATAATAGTTAAGATCATAAAATAAGAGTTATGAATTTTGGAGGGAAAAGAAGAAAACTTTTTTTTTAATCGTATTTTTGGCTTATCTCTTTATATATTTACTCAAATTTCAAGTGTAGACATTCGTTGGATGTGGAATTAAATTCCACCTCCAACAAGTACCTATTATGCATAATTTTGAGATGGCCCACATTTATAAAAATTGAAGATACATTAAAAAAGTGTGTTCAATAAGCCTTTTTAATGTATTTTCATTTTTTTATCAATGTGGGTCTTCTAAAAAATATGCATACTAGGCACTTGTTGGATGTGGAATTTAATTGCACTACTAACAAGTGTCTACACTTGAAATTTGAGTAAACCTAAAAGGAGATAAGCCAAAAAACAATTAAAAATGTATTTTTTCTTCTTTTCCCTCCAAAATATTTACATGTACCTCCTTTTAAATTTAAAAGATTTTGATTGATATACATATTATGACATGGAAATTACATGAAAATTTCATGGGAACTTTTGGGCTGAAATTTCCTCTAATGGTAGGTTAATACATTACTTTTATGGTGTTTTCTGGACAATAAATGTGACATGAATGACTTGGGTATGATGTATATGAAATTGAAAGCATTAAAGTTAGGTTCTAGCACCACCTACCATAGCCATTTTAATTGTGATGACAACTCTATAAATAAAAAACCCCCAAAGAATATTTTTCCAACATAGATACTTCTATCTCATAAAGATCTGAACCTATGCAAACACACCTCCTTATCTTTATCCCATTAGCTAAGAAACTTCGCTATTTCCCATAACACATATTCCATCCCAACCATAGATATAAACTTCACACTAACACCATAATCATGTAGTGTTCCCTTGGTGAAGTGATTTAATTTTTCATAACCATGCACCTATTATGCTGTTTTAGATGTTCAAAGTGACAAACAACAAAGAAAATTAAATGGACTTAAAATTGTTGAATTTAACTTGGTGATATTTAAATGTAAAAATTAGAATGCTAAAATTGAATTTTATACGAAGGTAAACTAGCTTCCTCACCCCCAAGAATTCAAGGTGGATCCATTAACGTTAGGGAAACATAAGGTTTTGGTTGTGTACCATTTTCTTGTCATGTTTTTAGTTAGATGTCTAACCATATGAATTGGACTACACCATCACTAGTTATTTACACCAGTATGTAGGCTCCTAGTCATGCATTCTCAACTTACCTAGATTCTTCCCATATTTACTATTTTATACTAGCACAACATGCCCTATTCAAAATGTTTATTCAAGATATGCTTATTATGCCATGACTCTTGGTGTCACTTCCATACCATTTGATAGTTTCACAAAAGAGGCTTATGCTCTACTAATTGTACTATAATATTGTCATGTATCCAACTTAAAATCAATGGAACACCTAAAATTTGCACCAACTTTTTTTTATCATCCTCATTAATCAAGCAAATCTTGTTCTTTCTCCACTACAACAAGAGCAACAAGTGTGTTGTCACTAACTTAGGTACATTTTCTCATAGTCCATGATATTATTAATCAATTTTATGATCCTTATTATACAAACATGGCTTCTTGGGTTAGTAAGAATACTCGAATTCATTCTTGTCTTTAATTTATATGATATTTTTATACTGGTGGTCGTGTACACATTGGATTTATAGTGGAAATAATTCCTTAGATGTAAATTTTTTATGTAATGTGATGAGACTCGGTATTGCAACAAGAATGTTGCAACTCCCAGGGCTACCGACTGTAATTATCAACCCAGGGTTCATACAAACTTAAGAGGTATCGACACTATATGTGAAGCATACAATGTGTCCTTCCTTTGCTGTCATGATGTAATGGAGTGCATGTACTAAAGTCAAATCCTAAACTAATTGTAGAAAATGAAATGTTCAAAATGGAACCTTAACCTATTGCAAGAAACAAAGTACAAGGAAAGAAACCTATTCTAATTGCATAAAGATCATGAACTAAATGTAAAAGAAGCCTAGCTTAACCATATTTATCACATGTGATGATTTAAACTAACTAAGCATGAAATCTGATCTAGATAGTACTAACTGTTGTGTGCATGTGTAAATATAAAATAACTCATTTTTAAAATCCTTTTGCTTTATAAATGCAAATGCTAATCTTTCCTTGATCTTTGGCAGGGGAGATGGGTGTGGAGCAAGAGGGGTACAATTATTTTGATGGATTGGAGGTAAATTAGGGGACTAATCCCAACTTCAATGATGTTTCTCTCAATTCAGGCTCAAAACAGGCCGCTACAGGATTTCCTACATGATGTACTAGTTCTCCTACTAGATCCCCTAATTTACTACATGATGTTACAAATTTACTATACGAAATTATAATTCATAAAATG
Organism: Pinus tabuliformis; assembly: GCA_031772625.1. Lineage (NCBI taxonomy): Eukaryota > Viridiplantae > Streptophyta > Pinopsida > Pinales > Pinaceae > Pinus > Pinus tabuliformis. The sequence goes on from CM062820.1 coordinate 1,544,982,389, forward strand.
AACAAGAAAATAAAATCCAAATTGGATGGGAATTTTTGATTTATTTACTAGGATGTCTTAGGTCCTCATTCCAAGTGGAATCACTCAAAACGACCTCTATTAACCCATGCTAAAAAATATCACAAAATTACTAGTCGAAAATCTAGAAATTCGAGAACTAGTGAACTAGTAAATCTATAAAATGCCTAACCTAATCAAGTTAAAATGCAATGGGGTAATTTTTTTTATGAAATAGAATGATTTTTTGATCTAATTCAAGTGGAATCAAGTTGATTGAAGTTTGTTAGAATGATCTAAAAAATAGCATACATTTATTGCTAGTTGCCACAAAGGAGTTCCATAAATCTAAATTTGGGAATAAGAAGACTAATCCAAGTAGTTCAATGATTACTACGACCTTCCAAATATTTTACAAGGATTAAATGATGCTTGTGATCCTTCAAAATAACTTACATAAACCATTTAACCCAATCCTACGATAAGAAATCATTAATACTAAATGCAGAAGTAGAAAGAAACAAAAACAATATATGCATGTGAATAAGAAGTGAAAAGAAGGAAAGAAAATGATACAAAAGGGATCTAAGGCTCCTGGGATGGACAAGCCCAAGGAAACTCAGAGACCTATGGAGGAGAACAAGATTTAGAAGTTGAACATGACACCAATCTTCATTATTTTCATCACTACAATTACATCCCTGCAAGAAAATACAATGGAACTGCAGAAATACAAGTTCTCTCCACAAGAATACTAATGAATATCTCCCCCTAGAGGAAAATTCAACTTGGTACTTATACAAAATGATTAGGAATCATTCCCCATGAATGGAGGAATATTTCCCCACCAAACTCCCTTGATTAATGGATCTGGTTCCAATACCAGGAATCTGCATTAAATGGCAGGGAACACATTCCTAGATTTTCTCAATCATTGGAGTTCCACAATGTGTGGCATAATTCCATAATATCTTTTTGATTTATTATTTAATAGTGATCCTCGTGTAGTAGGGAGAAAGTCCCTAAATTATCTCCTCCTCCAAGTCTTCATAATATGCCCAATATTCTCATAATATTCCACAAAAATAAATAATATTAGACACAAATATGCAATTATTCATAAACCTTGCTAATGAATATATTAAAGTTAAAAATACATTATCTAATGCAAAAGGAGAGGTTTAATGCGTTGAAGGATGGTCATTGGCCTTAATTTATGTTTAATTTAGAGGCATGGGCCTTAATTTATGTCTAATTTAGAGGCCTGTCATACCCCCTTGCTGAAAGTGTTGCTCATCCTCTGAGAAACTTAGTGACTTAATTGTGCTTCATTCATGGTCCTAGTGGCCTCTCTCTTGTGCATTAAGAATGTTGGCTGTAATTTTTGGAAGGACAAGCCCAGAAACATATTTGTGCAAAGAAAAACCCTTGTTTCTTGAGACCATTAGTTTTCTTTCTTCCCCTTATTCAAGATGGTTCTTGAATATTTTTCAGTTTAGCAAGGTCATCCACATCCTTATCAACCTTCTGGTACCTTGTTTCATCATTTGGAAACCTCTAAAACATTCAAAATGTCTTTAGATGAGAACTAGGACATCCTGTACTAATTCCCGTCAAAACTACAGGAAACCCTGTTAAAACTACAGGAAACATTTTTTGAGAATAAATGATAGTTTGAGCCTAGGACAGGCCCTCAACTTGAGTCCCATGCCTTTCTCTCATTTCTATAAAATCTTTTAGGCCTTGTATAAAAGCTAGAAAGAGATTATAGACCTCTTGGAAAGTCTCTTTTCATCACTGCAGTTTGAGTTCTGTTTTGATGGTGGATGCCTCATTTTCTTTGGTTGACTTCTTCTTCTCTCTTGTGGCCTAGATGGTTGCCTAATGGCCTTGGAGTTCTCTATTTTGATTAGGTCTCTCTTAGTCACTGTCATTTTGGGTTTTAGCACAATTTTTTCTTTCTTCCTTCTTGTAACGAAATTCTACCTTCCTGTAGTATTCATTCCTTCAGAGTCTTCTAATTGTATGAGAGTGATGAGAAATGATGTAGGTTTGTGAAAATGGAGAGGGTGCTTTGTTTTCATTTTCAAGCATTTTTCAAGGTGAGATAGGGTTTGTTCTTGAAATTATGAAATGGGATGGATGAATGATGGATAGATAGTGAATATGAAGTGGACGAAGGGCTTGGAGTGCTGTGGTGACTTGGCCTTTGCAATAATTTATTCTTTTAGCTGTTGTCCTCATTCCTTGAAATCACAACCCTTCATAATTTGACTTTTCAACATTTCATGAGTGAAGGAGTGAGCTACAATTAACTAGTTGAAGGTGGTTGAGACTTTTGACCCATCCTTAGCTTATAAAACTCATCTCTTATGAATTGAATCCAAATTTCAAACTATAATATTCTCAAGAGAAGAGGTCAAGAATATTTCATACCTGTACCTACCTGATGGTTGTTGGAGAGACATGCATGCTGTTGTTGAGTTGATGTTGTTATGCTTCTCATGACTTAGGTACATCTTCTTGACTACCTTTTTCTTTTTTTGTTGACCTTATTTTGATGATCGGTTATCTTATCTTTGATGTGCAGGTGATGGCTTCTTATGTTGTTGCTGAGCTCCATAGCAATTTCATTGTGCATGTAGTTATGCTTCTCCTCTTTCAATCATGGTGCTAAAGGTTAAGCCTAGAGCTTGTTGTTACTTCCAAATAGGTTGTTGTAGCTGCCCTTTTTTTGAATGTCTGTGTCCTTTCTCTGTTGGAGGGTAAATAGGTATTGGAATGAGTGGAAGGTGTGGCCATAGAGTGACATGGTCATGATTGGTGTTGGCTAAGATGTGGTGAAGTAATTGTCCTTTTTTCTATCCCAAAACAGGTCTACATCGTAACTTTCCCATCAGACTTCCTTTCTTGTAGATTTTTAGAACTTCTTGTAGTACTACGAGAAACTCTTATTGTAATTCAGGACAACCTCTTGTAGTCGACTTGTTTTGTCCATAACTCCCAAACGGTAGAATGGATTGACCTGAAAATTTTTGGGCATGTTTCCATCATCATTATGCACCTCCCCATAAAACAATTTGGTTAATGGATGCACGGATCTAGAGAAAAACTAAAAATGTCTGAAGGTGATGGAGGTTGATTTCTCGAAAAATGTGCATAGGAATTTGCTGAAATTTCTTGAGAATATTACCATCATCCATATGCATCCCCCCTTGAAATAGCTTGGAAAATTCATGCATGGTTTTCAAGTTATGGGAAAAGCAAATTTCTGCTCTATGTATTTTTGTTTCTTGTAGTAAAACAGAGCCTTTCTGTAGTTTTTTAGGAAAAAAAGAAAACTGAATGGGAAAAGCTTCAGAATGATGGGTGGATGGTGGAAATATATGAGGGTGATGGATTTTCATGGCCTTGGCCTTGTTGGAGCATTTGAGCAAATGAGGAGAAAGTCAAAATTTGACTTCTTTTTACTAGTTTTTCCCTATTTTTTCTTTCTTTGGTGGCAACTTGTTTTTGTTCCTTGTAGATGTTGAAGAGCACCTACATTCATCAAAGATATACATGGAGCAAGGAATTTATTTATTTCTTTTATTTATTTTTTTATTTATTTTTTTTCTCCTAGGCCTACTAGCCGCCTCAAGGAGGTTTTCAACTAGTAGGTCTGCCTAGGCCCCTCAAAGGAGGTTTTCACCTAGGATCTTTTTTCTTTTATCTTTTTTTCTTTCTTTCAACCCATTGACCACCTCATGGAGGCTTTCAATCAATGAGCCAATATAAGGTGCCTGCAAGGAGGCTTTCACCTAAGATTTTTATTTTTTTCTCTTATTTTTCATTTTTTTTCTACCCTACTCTACTTGAAAAATAAAATCACTTTCGAGTATAAGAGTACTTCCAATGGAGGCATGTGGACATCAAGATGACAAAAAAAATGATGTGGGGGCTTGAATTGTATGCTTTGACATGTACCTGGATTTGAGTGATCAAATGCTTTGACTTTGATGAAATCAAGCGTAATTGAAGAAGAGAGTGTTGTTGCAACTTAGTGACTCTCTAGAACCAAACCTCAATATAACTTTCATGCCCTTGGTTTGATTGCTTATTTGGATCATTCCTCACGTCTTCTTCTACCATGACCTTCAAATATTCCTCTTTTTTTTTTTTTTTTCTCTTTCATACATGGAGGATTTGATGGTAACCATGAGGGAGATTTCTCAATCTCTGATTTTGATGTTTGTTCTTCATCAAGTGTAGCCCATGATTATTTGGTCTTCTCATTCGAATCTGCTTCTTCTGGATGTGGTCCTTCAATGATATCAAGATAATCTATTTTTTGTAATACTCTTATTGAGATATGGTGAATACCATCGATCTCAAGAGGAGATGTTTGGAAGTGTTGTACCTTAGCATTGTAAGTGGGTTGAGCTACTTCAACGTGTGGGTTTGGAAATGGTGGTACAGGTAGTTGAGTGGGAGTGTATATTTGAGATGGATGTGGTTGGGGTTTTGGGTGTGGTGGAGATGAATGGTAGCAATAACATGGAGGTGGGTATGGAGGATATTGAGGAAAATATTGAGGATGTTGTGGATGGCTCCCATAAGTTCCTTGCCAACCTTGTTTCCAAGATTATTTTTGGGGTTGAGATGGCCAATGTTGCCCAGGAAAGGGTGTGTTCCAATTACTTTGAGGTGGATATGCATAACCTTGAAATTGTGAATTAGGATCTTGCATTATATCAAGTTGAATAAGTTGCTATGGTCCTCTTGGAGCTACATAACATAGCTGCATTGGCAATTGACTTGCTCCATTATCCTCTTGGTGAACTTCCTTCAACCTTGGTAATGAGGAGCAACATTTAACATCATGTGATTCTACATGGACAACATGAATATCAACATCTTCTTTTTATTCATCTTATATTCTTAACATTTCTACTTGTTTGGTTAAATTTCTAAGAATTCTTGTTTTAAAATCATCAAACAAATTTCCATGTTTAGCTTGACTCACCGATCTTGATGTTGATTTACCTACTCTTGCCTTTCCTCTTGATATGTTTTTGCATGTTTCACAAATTTCTTCAAATGATAATTGGTATACATCACCTCTATTCATGATATCAAGGAGATTAATCCATTCATCCCTAATTTTTCTAAGGAAGAGGGTTTTTAGTGTGTCGGATCCTAAATGATGTAGTTTTTCCCTCTTAACATCATACATGAACCTCTCTATTAGATCCTCAAGGCTCTCATCTTCTTTTTGATTCATTCTAAATATTTCTTCTTTAAGATCATGGCCTTTATATATTTCTAGAAATGTATTTTGCATATCATTCCATGATCTTATTGAATTAGTGTTGGGAATGGGTCCCTTGGGGGTCAATTTTGGGGTTAAAAACCCAAGTTTTGGGGTAGAAGGCCGAAGTTTGTATAAATAAATGTAAAATCTCTGCATTTTGTGGTCACAAAGCGTGAAGATATCTAAAGTCAAAAAGGATTTTCCACCATTAGTCTAGATAGGTTGTGTCGGTTTTGGAGATCTGCCCTTGGTCCGTGGACCATGGGATTGTATAAAAAGGAAGTCTTAAGAGGAGTCTAGGTCAGTAGTAGAAGATAAACTAAGTGAAGTAGAAGTATTGGATGAGTCTCTAAAGAGCTAGAGCGAGAGTCTTAGGATAGGAAGAGGCTCTGCAACTAAGTGCGCAAAGGCCTAGGGTAGAAGTCTGCAGCTGAGTGCGTGGACCCCTGCAGCTGTGCGTGCAGGGCATATAAAGTATGTATTGGGAATCTAAATCATCAATAAAGAGAAGCATTCTAAAATTACTTGTACTTTCCATCTGTGTGCATTATTTTACTTCTGTTATTAATATTACGATTATGCTATGTTGAATATTGGGGTTATGAATTAATGCTATATTGATGCGCGAATTTATGTATTTCACTTTGTCATGTGAATGCAAGTAAGAATATATGTTTACATGAAGATAACTGTAATGCATGTTAAGGTTAACTAATACTTAAGCTAATTTGGGTAGACATAGAAGTAAGACTGATTACAGAAGCGCGTAAGCACTTGATCTATCTATTTAGGGTTCGCGAATGACGATCGGAGACTTTCACGGAGGCTCCAAGGATGAATAAGATAATTACATTGAGAATCCCTAAAGGGCTTATCGATCTCTGCGAAGGTAGAGCAAAGGTCTAAAAACCGACATCACAACCATATCAGGGTGTGGAAACTTGGTTCCTGCATCCCCCCATACTACTTCGGGTGAGACTTCAATCCACGCTCCACAGATTAATGCCAAAAGGGCCAACAATGTAGGAATTTGCTTGGCTACCTAACGATGAACATGGGTCAGGGCCCATCAATCCAACAAATGATTCCATTTCTGGGACGGGATCTGCATAATGAGATGTGTGATGTCGTATCATTAGAATCAACTAAGAAAGAGATCAAAGGCTAGTTTGATAGAAAGATCCTCGGAGTCGCGATGCAAGAAAACAGGAATCCATGATTGACAAAATAACAGTGGTTGGATAGATATCTGTACACAAAAATACAAAAAATATTCTTCTGCTCCTTCTCGATTGAGTTATACGAGTGGAGCGCGAAGTTGGCAGACAACCAAGGAAGGTGAAGGCTTGACAATCTGATTGTTTAGACACCAAAGTTAGCGTGGAGATTGAAAGGTTTTGAAGATAAGATCTCACGTGCTATCAACCATTGGCTCAACTACATCATAGGAGGATTTGTGACAAAGTTCACGATCGATACTTCTGTCAGTTACAGTGATGTAGAGCACCGTTTCTTTAAAGGACCGTGAGGTAAATATTTGAAGTCACTAAATACTTAGATTAAGACTTTATTGTGTGAAAAGTAGATCATGCGGTTACCTTATTTTTGGAGTTACGCGAAGTGGAAGGACTTTCATGGATGGAGGAAGAAAAGGTCCTGAGTATAGCCCGCTGATCAAGCCTCCTTTGAGTGACAACGAAGGAGCAGTGCAGTGTTATCGGTGAGTGTTGTTCAGCTGATAAGACAAGGGTTACCGTAAATACCTACACTGCCTCCATCCTTGTCCCATCCATCCACACCGCCTCCATCCTCACCTCCACCACTCACCCCACTACCCACACAAACTCCACCTCCACCACTTTTCAACATGGCGAACTTCGTAAAGCTACCTGTATTTAGGGGCATAAGAAATGAAGATCCAGACCAGTTTTGGTTCGTCGCGAAGGCTGTATGGGAAGCTCAGGGTATCACAGACGACGAAATGAAGAAATCCATGCTGGTTAGTTCTTTGGAGGACTGTGCACTAATGTGGTACATTAAGTACAGTACTGATAACCCGACATCCACGTTGGCAGATATCCATGTTGCGTTGAACAAAGAATTTAGTAGACCTAAGTCTCAAGCGCAATCAATTATGGGATTCAAGGAGACCATGATGAAGCCTAGGTAGATGCCCTGGGATTTGGATCAAAGATTAAAGTGTACGATCCATGAAGCCAACATGAACCTAACTGATGGGAAGCACCATGAATGGTTCGTGGCCTCGCTCCTGCCCCACCTAAGGGTTGCGTTATCACGACAGAAGATTGGGACCCAGGTAGAAGCTTTGGAAATCGTGATTAGACTGCATGAGACACCAATGCAGGATGCTAATCTGGGGGTTCAACATATTCATGCGTAGTTGTAGAACCTTTTCCTCAAAATGCAAAGTCTAAATAATGACATAACAACTCGGCCAGAGGTGCGCAAAGAAGTTTGGTGTGTAAAATGCAAAGGTCAGGGGCATGACAAGGATCATTGTCCAATCTTTGCAAACTATGTTGCAGCAGGGGGACCAATGCCTCTACGGCTAGAGGCTATGGTAGGGCCCACGATATTGTGCCTATATGCCAGGTGGTAGGGAAACATGCAACTGACAACTACCATTTGCTGCAAAAATTTGTACAGACACCACAACATCTCTTCTGCAATTTCTTTCAATTAGTAGGTCATGATGAGTGCAATTGTCGTAGTTACGAATTAGTGATGGATACACTTGCATACAGGGTGTAGGAAAAAATGTAGCCTCCAAACCAAGGCATTGGGGGAATGCGAGGTGAGTATAAGGGGCGTGACCGAGGCCAAGGTGGAGGGGGGCCTGGTAGAGGTTGAGGACATGTGATTTGTTACAATTGTGGAGGCCCAGGACACTACGTGAGAGACTTTCTAAATCCAATGCAACTATCATGCCTCTATTGTACTCAGTTTGACCATGCAACTAAGGATTTCCCTATATTGCTGGCTAAGATTCATGAAAAGTGGGTGAAGCATCCACAACTGATGCAGAACCTCTAGATGATGAGGGTTGAGCCTCGCAAGGAAGACCCTAAGTTAAACATTATGCTGTGATGTGGAATGACACCTGGGGAGGATAAAGGGAAGCAACCTGCAGAAGTTGAATGGCTCCGCAAAGCTCCAGGAAAGGATACTGGGTTTGATTTGGAGTGCGCAAAAGAAACATTCATGGAAGCAAAGGAAAGCCTCACTGAGGCCTCTATCTCAAGAATTCAGGAGAAACCAGTTGAAGAAATGGACCCATCCATTATTACCACGTTCTTAGAGACCTGCATGAAACTACTCCGCAATAGTAAGGTTGTGAAATGCCTGTAGGAACTAATCAAGCGGTGCGCTGGCAAGGACGGCACTAGTGGAAAACTTCACATAGTCAGAAATCTTGGAAAGCATAAGGCAAGGACTGGGCGTGAGATGAGAGTCATCACATAGATAGGGGAATACAAAAGGGACCACGTTATCTTGGATATGGGGTCTAATGTGAATTTTTTGCCAAAACAAACATGGGAAAGAATGGGGAGACCTACACTTCATGGTCTGTGATCTAGTTAAGGATGGTGAATTAACAAAATATTATCCCAATGGGGAGGCTATAGGGGGTAACAGTTGACATCGAAGGCGCGAGCGCACTGGAAGATTTTAAGGCAATAGATATTGTGGATGATAGAAATCCCTACCCTGCGCTCCTTGGAATTGATTGGGCCACTAACATGAATTGGGTAATCAACCTGAATAGGTGAAAGATGATATTTGAAAAGAAATCGCTTCGCTTTGTGGTGCCACTAGAACATGCAGAAGGACCGTGCTATATAGAACCAGTCCGTGATTATGAAAGTGATGACGATTTGGACCAGATTTACAAGATAACGACACGAGACTAGGATTGGGTAAATCTGACAGCAAATAGATGTATTTCATGGGACCATGAGAGCTCCTGTATATCAGATTCAGAAAAAGAATTAAAGCACTGGCAGAACCGACTGCATGAAGTATATACGTTGTGTTGTAATATGATTACCAAGTCACTGTGATGCTTATCATCAGAGGCAATGAATCTACCTCACTATGATGGGCTCACTGATGTTGATCTCTTTTTGGATGCATTTAAGAGAGAAGTGTCAAAGAAGCATTGCTTCTAGGCCTTGGAATGGGCACTACGAGCTACACCTGCAAGATGGTGGGGTACGCACAATGATAATTTTGGTGATTGGCGTGACTATAGGAGGATGATGAGAATACATTTTTGTTGGCTTATTGGGCCCTGGCCCAAGTTCAAAAGGGATTGAGCCAAACAAATCCCAAAACTACTGGCCCTTTCGGCAATAGTCTGCAGAGCGCTGACTGAGCTCTCACCAGAGGTAGTATGGCAGGGTGCTGGAACTAGGTTTCCGCACCCTAGGGATGTCTTGATGAGGTCTGAGATGTTCGTGAACCAATCCCGCATGCTTTCACTGCTCTGTGTAATCAGCTAATCTTCACATAGCTCTATAAAGAGCGCAAAGAGACATTGCCTAGATCCTTGATCCTTATTGTGTTATTATTATAGATCTTTAACTTAATTTTGCGAGCCCAATATTCTCATTAACCATTCAAAATTTATAACAAGTGTGTGCAATCATAAACCATAAAGATATGAAAAGATATAACAAAAGCATAAACATACAGGTCTATGAGTAGATGCACAATATTTCAAAATCAACTTATCTTTCATTAGTCCTCTGTTCAATACAATCCCAACTCTGCCCTACACACTCAACTGTAGGGGTCCATGCACACAGTTGCGGACTCTACAAGACCTTTGTGCACACAGCTGTAGAGCCTCTTCCTATTCCTACAACCCAACACTTGGACTTATAGACTCAGAGGGAATTCCTTATTCAAAACCCATAACATTTAAGATCAAGACTAGAACAAAACTGCCTTCTACACTTAGAGCCTCGATCTATTTATACATTCCGATGGTCCGCAGACCATGGGTAGGCTGACACATTCTATATTAAATTACAATATTTTAGGGTGGACAACCCTAGAATCTTGCGCTTTGCACCCTCATTTTGCAGAGTCTTACACTACATTTGACCAAAACTCAGCTTTAAGCCCCAAAAACCCACTATGGAGGGATCCGCTGCCCAACAAGCCCCCAACACAATCATTGTGACTTGTCTTGAGTCACTTAGCTAGTGCGATGATCTTCGCACAAAGTTCAACAAACAACTTTTGCGCTTCGCTAACATTTGCCACACATTCCTCTGTTGTCCATTGTATCAGTTGTGTGCGACTCTCTGATGCATCATTGTTAGAGGCACCTTCTTGTCTTAACACATATGTATCCTACCTCTGGGTGAGCTTTGCCTCGATCGTGGTGGTGATCGTGAATACTTCCTCGAGCCAAGGCTAGATGTGTGCTTTAAGCCCTGCTTCTTTCTAGTGTGTGGCATCCACCTGTTCCTTTAGAGCCTAGGCCTCCCTCATCTTAGCCAATCGCTGAGTCAAGGCGACTGTCTGTGCGATCCCCCAGACATTGTCATAGGCCTGCTATAACTCCTACGCTTCTGTCTCTAATTGTTGTAGCATTGGGTATTCCTGTAGTGAAGTGAGCATAAAGACGAACTGATCCAACAATCTCGCGTAGTCCTGTACAGCGTGCTCTATTACTTCCAACCCTCATTGAATGGCACGGTGGTGCTACTCTTTTACTTCCGTGGGTGTAGAGGGTTGCGCCTTCAGTCACAGCTCCGCGATCTACAAGTTCAAATCCAACTGAAACTTTGTAGATTCCTCCCAAGTCTTGTGGACTCCAGCTGCTATGTGGTGAATCTTTTCCGTGGTGGCGAGTGCCACCGGCACGACCAAATTTGGTATGCTGCTACAGGCCTCCTCCATGGCCTATTCTAATCCCTGGTTTTGTTTGACCAGGTGGTTGCACTACAGGCTGAGCTGTTCTAAATTCAACTTCTGCTCACTCAAGACTTGGAGGACGCAACCCTCCCTGATGCGAAGCTCAACAGTTACCCCATCCTGCAGCTGGTCTAGGGTTTCCCCAGGAAGGGTGGCCAAATTCAACCCCCATTCCCTCATGTCACCTTGGCTTCTGCTAAGACTGCGCCTTCTGGTAACAACAATTTTCATTGTGCAAGCGTGCAACATCTGCTCAGCGTCTAATGCACCTTCCACAAGGTGGGGTGTCATCATTCCCAGTGATCGCACCTGTAATGCCTACAACTACGCTCTGAGTGCCCCCTACACAGTTGTCTACTCCATCATCAATTCTTGAAAAGCAACCTTAGTGGCATCGCGAATTAGTTCGCCAATATCATCTAGGTCTCTCTTGAAGGTCTTTGTTTCCTTTGTCTTTTTCCACGCAATTGGGTTCTCATGGACGTGTGGCCTCTTGAGTTGGGTCGATTTTGGTGCAGGGTCCGTGCGTGTCTTTGTTTGAGCCTCCCCCTGTATGTCCTGCTCCGTGGGAATTTCCTAGCCTTCCTCTGTCTCTTCATTGGGCGCGGTTGTGGTCTCTTCCATCTCTACTACCACTGCCTTAACCACCTTCCACTGTGTGGCCGCTTCTTGTTCCTAGCACTTTCTCTCCACCAGCTTCGCGATCCGCAACTTGGTTCCTTCCTCCGTTGTTGTGCTATGATATTTTCCAGTTCTTCCAAGTCCGGAACACACCACTTTGGATACCATGATGCTATCACATCGAAGATTGTATAATCCGTTGCAATGAATGGAAGCTTCACCCATGTTCGGGTTGGATCCTTTCGTGCCCGGATATACAGATTATGCATATATACCTTAAACTCTACTGCACTTTGCAAACTGTTATATACTGTCGGGGATAAGCGCGGCCTGTGGTTGATCGATGTTCAAATGCTCACCTCCATGAACACCCAGAACACCTTTATCTGTCGAATCCTCATTGCATCCTTTGTAGCCTAGAGCGAGGTGTACCTCACGACCTTAGGTAGGTTCTTCTCAATGGTGGGAAACTGGCTGTCCTTCGGCAACTCCCCAGAAACCAACAGGATGGATAAGAGAAACCATGCATAGTGGAGGGTATTACCCTACTCCAGGGCTTCCCTACAATTTGTCAAAAACTCATCGCAAAGAAACTGTGCCCAGTTGAACTGGACCCCCTCTATGCATTTCTCTGCCAACACAATGACAAACGCTAACACTTTGTCTGTGTGGCATTTCCTCATTAGCTTGCCGGCCAATAGTTGGGTGGTTACGTGCACCCCTTGGTCCTTGATGCTCACTATGACATACCCTCACTTCCTCTTCTCCAGCTTATATTTGGCATTCATAGCCTCCGCGAGGGCCAAGTCACTGCTCTTTCTTGCTATGGCTGTGTGATTCTTTCCTTTGATGGGCAGCTGAGAAATACGGTGAATTAAATCAGCCGTGATGGGAATCGACTTGTCTAGCCAGAGATACCCATCATGTAATAGACATAGTAGCTGCCGAATGACAAAGATTGTGATGGGTGTAAGGTGGTAGTGGGGTATCCACCGCAGATGGAGTAGCGTGGCCTTCTCCACACCGTGTAGCCATTTCTACAGCAGTAATTTCCCCTCAGCCGACTGTGGGAACTTCTCGCTATCTGCGAGGTCCCAGTCTTTAAACTTTATATTAGGTACCCATCCCATCGATGGACCTGCAAACCTTATTTCGTCTAGAAGGAATGGGGTCTGGAGCACACTCTTCATGGCCTCCAAGTCCTTCAGTATCTTGGATGTCCCCTTCGATGGGGGGGTGTAGGGGGGTAACTTTATCGCCGAAGGAAATTGGGAAACATTCTCCACCTCATCATCCTGAGCTTCAATTTGGGTGATCAGGGCTTGCAAATCTTCCTCATCCTCCTCTGTTTCAAAGATGACAAATTTTCCCTTCTCTGCCATTGAAAATTTACTAAACCGCGGGTTCCATTGTGATACTCGGACTGGCCCCATTGGCTACTTGTATTTGTGTTGTCGCGATGTGCATGGGGACTTTGGAATCTTTGGTGTAGCTACCACCCCTCTAGGCTCCTCCTGGGTCACATGGGGCTCTAGGTTAACTTCTGTGAATTGCACTCTGGTTCTCGCAACCATCATCGTTTCTACACTGGATCCATTCAGTTGCATACTCACGGGTGGCAAGGCAGCTTGGTGCTCAATTCTCTATACTGGCTCAAAACTTAAACAACCAAGTGTTGCCTCGAGGCCGCCCCAAGGGATTTTATAGTATCGTTTGAATTTGAATTTGACCATTCCCTCCACTTCTGAGTCATTAATACCTTCTTGGCGGCAGATCGTCCTGAATCTAGCTCTTAATTACTGTCTTAATGGCCCGCCGCCTACTCTTTTCTGCCTTAAATTGGACCTCTTGTAATGAACAACGACATGAATGGTCACCTCCCAGCCTACCAGCGCAGTAGTGTAGCCCTTTATGCATGACCACGACCCCCATGACATACTAGCCCTACACATAACCTCCTTCTGCCGCAACTCTCCTACAGACTCTTTTATAATCCCGTGCCCTCTTTCAACTACTTGGAGCACTGAGACTATGCTTCCTACAGATAGTCAAATGGTCGCACCCCTAGTGCGAGGCTTCAATTTTCCTGCTAGGTCGGACCACAAGCATCCAACAGATACCCTTGCGTCCGTTAGTGTGTCGCGTTCTTCATTGTATGGTACACACCCCTATTTAGTAAGGTGCGGTCGCAACCATGGTATTAGGGTCACAACTCCTAATGTAGTAGTAGGGCTGGATAGATTTGGTCCCATCATGCTTAGTTGCTCACCGCCTGCTTGTGCAACTTCGGTTTCTAGTTCGCTGATTTCTTCGTCCAATGTCACACTTTTCTTCCTCAGCCGTGCCCAATCTTCGTCGAGTTCATGAAGTTTCAAGCTCCCTCACCGAATGGCTTCCTGTAACTGCCTAATTCCTTTACCTAGGTCCTCACATCCTATCCCAACTGCGGGAGCTATGGTCTGGGGATTCTTCTCTGCTCTCCTATTTTCATCTCTTCTTATTAGTGTTGGGGTCATTTCCGCTCTCTAGTTTTTGCTTAGGGTCCTATAGACCCATCGAACCGCTGGTACGTGTAGGTCCCAGTCAGTTCATCTCGCCTGGTGAACTATGTTCATGACTTCGCATAGCTTTTTGAATGCTTCGTCGTAGAATATTTGTGGAGTGCGTCACCTTCCCTATTGTCGCATCAGGTTCTGATTTTCGATCCTTAGTCTGGGAGGTGCTTGCACAACACGCGTCTGCACCCATCGACACAAGTGGGCGCACAAGCTGCTTCATCCTGGCTGCCCAACGTGCGTTCATTGTTGGGGACTTCCAAATCATAAGTGCATCCATCTTCTACATTCGCGCCAGTTTCCAATATTCTTCTGGTGTATATTCCACTATCATGCAGGTGTCGTGTGCAACACCCATTCCAGTGCACCATACCATTGCTGTTCCGGTACTACACTTTTAAATCTGTCTAAGAATTCATCCACTCCTATTACCCCATCATATGTTGGCAGTTCCCTTGCTTTAGTCGTCACGCACCACAGTGATCTAATCATCATGTTGCAATTCAGTGTTGTTACTTCATGTAACTAGTTCTGCCAGCACTCTATTGCTTCATCTGAATCCGAAGTACAAGAACTGTCGCGCTCCCATGAGATTCTCCCATCTACAGTTGGGTTCACTTGATCCTAGTCTTGCACCGTTATCTGGTAAATGTAATCTAGCTCATCGTCGCTGCCGTCGTCGTGCAGAGGTTCAGTGTAGCGCGCTCCTTTGGCTTGATCTAGAAGAACTACTACGCGTAGAGAATTTTTCTCAAATATCATCTTCCGCTTCTTTAGGTTGATGACTCCATTCATATCAGTGGCCCAGTCTATTCCTAGCAGCGTAGGATAAGGATTGTTTTCATCAACAATCTCTATTACTTCAAAGTCCATCTACGTGCTTGCGCCTTCAATATTGACTGTTACTCCTTGCAACCTCGCCATGGGAAAAATCTTCTGTTGGTTCGCCATTCATAATTGAATAGGAATCCATTGCAATGTGGGCCTGCCCATGCGTTCCCATGTCTACTTCAGTAACACATTCGCGTCCAAACCCAGGTCAAAGATTACCTTATCCATTTTGTATTCACCAATCTGCATCATCAATCTCATCTCCCTTCTAGTGCGAAATGTATGCTTTCCTAGTTTCCAGACTACACACGGTTCACCTGACCCTACACACCTAGTAATCAGCTCTTTTAATCCTTTAACTACCCTATTATCATGCAGCAGCTTCATGCATGACTCTAAAAGGGTAGTAATCATAGAAGGATACATCCCTAGCTCTGGTTGATCCTTACTGCCTGAAGTAGAGGCCTCCGTGAAGCTCTTCTTAGCTTCCATAAACGTCTCTTTTGCACGTTCTAAGTCAAACTCAGGTTCTTTTGTAGGAGCCTTGCGAACCCATGTATCTTCCTCAGGCTACTTCCCCTTATATTCCCCTGTGGTTTCACCATTTCTGAGCATCATGTTCACATTGGGGTCTTCTTCGCATGGTTCAGACCTCATCATTTGAATATTTTGAGTCGGAGTCGACTGAAGTACTCCTTTCTCGCACATCTGTGTGATCAACATAGGACAATCTATTGCTTCATGATCGAACTGAGCATAGCATGAACAAGATACTCTCTTCAGGTTGGTATAATCGCGAGTGTAGTGCCCTGGTCCTCTGTAATTGTAATAGATTAACTGTCTGCAGCCCTTTCCTCGCCCCATTCCTCCTCGTCCTCGACCTCGCCCTTGAAATCCAGCACGCACCCACCCCGCGGCTGGGTCAAGGCCTCGTGTTTCTGTTTGCATTCTATAGGTTGGGGTTTGCTCCATCATCAACTCATAGCTACGACAAGTACGCTCGTTGTGGCCTACCGACCTACAAAAATTACAAAATAGTTGCTGCGGAGTCTGTGTATAATTTTGCAATAGATGACAATTGTCTGTCGAGTGCTTTCCCCCTATCTGATAGATCCCGCACCATAGCACGGGTGCCGTACTTGGCCTTGCCTATGCCTCTGGTCTAAATAGCATTGGCCCCCCTCCTGCCAAGTAGTTCACGAATATTGGGCAGTGATCCTTGTCGTGGCCCTGGCCTTTGCATTTTATGCACCACACTTCCTCCCGTGCCTCCGGCCGTGGTGCCCTATCGTGCTTCAAGCTCTGCATTTCCAGGTAGATATTTTGTAGCTGTGCATGGATCTGTTGAACTCCAAGCCCCTGAATCTGTATCGGTGTTTCATGCAACCTCATTGCCATTTCCAATGCTTCGGCCTAGGTTGAAAGCTTCTGTCATGTCAGCACCTTCCTCAGGCGTGGTGTTAAAGACACCACAAATCACGCACAGTGTTGTGCATCCGTTGGTGTCATATTAGCCTCGTGGATCATACTCTTCAGCCACTGATCCAGATCCCATGGGGTCTCGCCTGGAGCATCGCAATCTCTTTAAATCCGATGATTGACTATGTACCTAATTTCAGCTAGCTAAACTCTTTGTTCAGCGCGTTATGGATCTCCGCTATTCCTACATTTGGGTGATCATTTGAGTGCTTGATATACCATGTCAGCGCGCGATCCTGCAGTGCGCTCACTAATGTGACCTTCTTAATGTTGTCATCCGTGACCCCTTGTGCTTCCCACATTGCTCTCACCACGAACCAGAACTGATCCGGATCCTCCTGCCCTACTCCTCTGAATACGGGTTATTTGATCGCGCTCGCCATGTTGAACCGTGGGGGTGGTGGAGGTGGGGTGGGTGAAGATGGAGGTGAAGTAGGTGAAGTGTGATGGAATAAGTGGAGGTGATAACTATGGAATGCATTGCCTTATCAAAATGACCACACTTCTCAGAGAAACTCAAGCACACTCTTCCTCGCTCTCTCGTGAAGGTGAAATTAAGGGAATGTTTCTTAATCCTTTGATACCTTGTAGATCTCTCTACTTCACATTGTTCCAAACATCAATGTATTCGCATGACCCGCTTTTCACATAATAACATTTTAATCCAGGTATTCAGGGATTTGATGTACCTACCTCGTGGTCCCTTGAGAAAAAGTCATTCTGCTTCACTATAGCTCATGGTCGTGTCTATTGCGAACTTAGTGATAAATCCCCCTATTATTCGGTCGAGCCAATGGTCCACGACCCGTGTGATATTATCTTCTGATGCCTCTAGTCTGCGCACTAACTCTAGAGTCCACACTATCTATTGATCGAGCTTGTACCTTCCTTGGCTGTCGACTAACCTCGCGATCCACTCGTATAACTCAGAAGAGAAGTACACGAAGAAGATCTCATGGATTTCTATATATACGTAGTGATCCAGCCACCTTTTCTCGGATATCTGCGGAGTTCTATTTTCCTGTGTCACGAACTTGTGAAGCTTCTGATCCAACCAATCTTCAATTTCCTTCTTCGTAGGATTCCAGTGTTCCAACATCAGACATCCCTTAGGCAAATCCCAGTCCCAACAACGGAACCATTTCTTGGCTTGTTGGGACCTGACCTAGGTTCATAAGTGATTGAGCCAAACAAATCCCAAAACTATCGGCCCTTTTGGCAGCAATCCACGGAGCGCAGACTGAGGTCTCACCCAAGGTAGTATGGGAGAGTGATAGAACCAAGTTTCTGCACCCTAGGGATGTCTTGATGAGGTCTAGGATGTTCGCAAACCAATCCCGCACACTTGCGCTGCTCCGCATAGCCAGATGATCTTTGTGTAGCTCTGTAAAGAGCGCAAAGAGACAATGTCTAGATCCTTGATCCTTACTGTGTTATTATTATAGATTTTTAACTTAATTATGCAAGCCAAATATTCTCATTAACCATTAAACATTTATAACAAGTGCGCGCAATCATAAACCGTAAAGAGATGTAAATATATAAGAGAAGCATAAACATACATATCTATGAGTAGATGCACAATATTTCAAAATCAACTTATCTTTTATTAGTCCTCTATTCAGTACAATCCCAACTCCGCCCTGCACACATAGTTGCAGGGGTCTGTGCACATAGTTGCAGACTCTACCAAGCCTCTACGCACACAGCTGCAAAGCATCTTCCTATTCCTACAACCCAAGACTCAGACGTACAAACTCAGAGTGAATTCCTTATTCAAAAGCCATAACATTTAAGATCCAGACTAGAACAAAACTACCTTCTACGCTTAGAGCCTCGCTCTATTTATACATTCCCATGGTTCGTGGACCATGGGTAGGCTGACACATTCTATATTAAATTACAATATTTTAGGGCAGAAAACCATAGGATCTCATGCTCCGCGCCCACATTTTGCGGGGTCTTACATTACATTTGACCAAAACCCGACTTTAAGCCCCAAAAACCCGCTATGGGGGGATCTACTGCCCAATAGTTTTGGACAACCGAAAGTATAGATGAAAGACAAGTATGATGGAAGGGATGATCCCCGTGATCACCTGGCTAAATGGACTAAGGCTTATGGAGCGGAGCCCTAGCTTTAATGGGTGCATTTGTTTTGTCATACCTTGGATGTCATACCTATGAATTGGTACATGGAAACAGAACTTCGCCATGGCACTGAAGAATGGGACATCTTGCACTAGGGGTTTATAATGACATCCAACTTTGAGGATGGGTTTGACTTTATTGACGCGGTGCTACAAGAGGTTAAAGTAGGGATCTTTAGGATACAGTAGGATCCTTTGGACCTGATTCAACCTTATTGGAATACCTAGCTGAGCCACGTGCTTGAATGTTATAATGTGACCACTGAAGAAGAAGACGAGGATCCCAGAAAGATTAATATTCTGGAAACTAAGGGTCACCGCAAGGTTGAAGGTATGTAGATAGAGGATCCAGACATAATTGCACCGCTGAAAACTAGGTAAGTCAACATTGGCACAAAGGTGGAGCTGAAATTTGCAAAGATTGGGGACTATTGGGATGATGCGATAGTAGACAAGGTCACTGAGCTCCTCCACGAATATCAGGATTTGTTCCCCACGAAGTTTTCTAATCTGAAGGGAATAATAGGAGACCTAGGTGTCATGAAGATCACCCTAAAACCAGATGTGAAACCTATGAAACAAATACCTTACTGCCTTAATCCAAAGTATAAGGAAAGGGTCCACACTGAGTTAGATAAGATGCTCGTGATAGGAATTATTGAACCATTGGAAGAATATTATTGGGTAAGCCAAATAGTGGTTCAAGAAAAGAAACAGAAAGAAGAAATAAGGATATGCGTAGATCTCTAGAAATTGAATGACGCTTGTGTGCATGATCCTTTCCTGACCCCATTCACTGACGAGGTCCTAGATAATGTAGGCAACCAAAAAGAATAATCTTTCACTGATGGGTTCTCTGGGTACCATTAGATCAAAATCATGCCTGAGGATAGAAGCAAGAAGACCTTCGTGACTGAATGGGGATGTTTTCAGTACACCATGATGCCTTTTGGGCTGAATAATGCACCAACAATCTTTTCGTGTTTAGTCATTGCGACATTCAAAGACTTCATTCATAATTTTCTAGAGGTATACTTTGATGTTTGGATAGTGTTTGGATTGGTCAAGCACCATGTGGCAAGTCTGTGCTTTATGATAGATACATGTGGGCGATACCAGATCATGCTCAAACTGAAGAAGTGTCTGCTTTGTGTCCCTTTTGGGATCTTGCTGGGTCATGTGGTATGCCGACAAGGATTGTTGGTATACCCTGTGAAGATCATGGTGATAATCAAATTGGAGGCATTGAGGAATGTGAAATAGCTATGCGCAACTCTAGGGCATACCGGATACTATAGGAAGTTCATCAAGAGCTATGCCCAGATCACCACGCCTATGGAGAAATTGTTGAAAAAGGATGCTATGTTCTGTTGGAATGATGAATGTCAGAAGAGCTTGGATGTGCTGAAAGAAAAAATGGTCACCACACCAATCCTAGTCTTCCTAGACTAGAAGAAGGAATTTCATGTGCACATGGATGCATCATGTATTGCGCTGGGGGTCATGCTAACACAGGCCAGTGAGGGAGAACTGGATCACCCTATAGCATTCGCAAGTACGAATTTGTCTAAAGCAGAGAAAAATTATTCCACAACAGAGTGCGAAGGATTAGCTATGGCGTACGCGCTATAGAAGTTTAGGCACTATTTATTGGGTGGACACTTTGAGATGTATACAAATCATTCCGCATTGAAGTACCTGGTCAAGAAGCTTGTGTTGGCGAAGGGGGGGGATATGTAGGTGGTTGATGTTGTTCCAAGAGTATGAATTTGAATTTATTGTGAAGCCAGGACGACTAAACGTGGGACCTGATCATCTGTCGCACATTGAAGCGAGAGAGGAACATATTGATTTGGAGGAAGGGTTGCCTGATGCATAGCTATTTGCGGTACGTGTTATGGATAACCACTTTGAAGATATTATCCACTTCCTGATAACATGATCAGCTCTAGAAGGTTATACACATGGAAAATTTTAGGGTCTAATATTCGCAAGTGGGTTATTTTTCCATGACTTTTCCAAGAAACAAATTCTCCAATTTCCATTTTTTTATAAAACCTATTCGCTCAAATTTTATATTGTAAAATTATTTTACCTCTAAAATCACCAACATTATATAGAGAGTATATATAAAATCATTATGAATTTGAATAATTTAACAAATACAACGTTAAACATTTTATAGTTTTCATATTAGGGACTAGTGAGATTCACCATTGTTTCTAAACTTCAAGATTATTTTCCATCCTTAGAATTTTCCTTAGTTATACAAGTCAACAAAAGAAGGAATTGATAGTGCGTGCAGCAAATTTTCATATCATTGCAGGGCACTTGTAAAAAATGGGGTCAAATGAAATATTGCGACGTTATGTGTTTGACTTTGAACGAAGTAGTATCCTCGCTGAGGCTCATGGAGGAGTAGCAGGAGGACATTATGCAGGGAAAGAAATAGCGCAGAAGGTTCTACGTGCTGGGTTGTGGTGGCCAACCCTGCATAAGGATTTGAAAGCATATTGTAGGGCATGTGACACATGTCAAAGGACCGGAAGGATGTTTCGGAGGGATGAACTACCTCTGATGCCGCAGGTGCTATTACAACCATTCAAGAAATGGGTGATTGACTTTGTGGGTCCAATTTAGCCTCAAGGAAAGAAGACGAGTGAGCAGTACATCATCACCACGACTGAGTACTTGAACAGGTGGGCGGAGGCGCAACCTGTGAAGGACTGTACATGCACGAAAACAACAAAGATTATTTTTGAATATTTGTTGACAAGATTTGGTTGTCCAAAGATCTTGATGAGCGATTGTGGTACACACTTTCTTAATGAAACAATCAGTGCATTGTCAGAATAATTTTAGGTGTATCATCAGAAAAGTACACCTTGTCATCCGCAGGCTAATGGGATGGTGGAAGCATTCAATAAGATACTGGAGAGCCCATTGACAAAGGTATGCAATGCTCAGTGAAATGGCTGGGATGTGCACGTACCTGCGATGCTACGGGCCTACAAAATGACTTGCAAGAAGCTGACTGGGTGAATGAATTTCAGACTCGTGTATGGTGTAGAAGCTGTGATGCCAATGGAATACATTGTACCTAGTCTATGCATAGCGGAACTCACAGGAATGGTGGACCATGGAACCCTGGAAGAGGGGCTCATACAGCTAGAAGAGCTTGAGGAGGACCAATTTCTAGCTTGATTTCATCAACAAGTTGAAAAGAAGCACAAAAAGGCATGGCATGATCGGCACATAAAACTGTACACCTTCAAGGTAAATGATCTGGTCTTGTTATATGCTAGTAAATTTGATAAATTTCTAGGTAAATTTAGGATGCACTGGCTAGGGCCATATGTCATCAAGGACATTACCGATGGTGGAGTAGTTTAGCTGGTTAAATTGAATGGAGACCCCTTCCCAGGGAAGGTGAATGGTAGCTGATTGAAGCCATACACTAGTCATCCGGCTAGGTGACTATATGAGGGAAGCATAGTCTCAGCGCTCCAAGTAGCTGAAAGGGAGTGCAGGACTATAAAATACACTGCCCGGGTCGGAAAGCTACATGATTGGGGAATTGCGTGGAACAAAGATATGTCACAGAATCTACAGAAGCGTGCAAGGAAAAACCGTGTAAGATAGCTGGAAAGTGACCGTTAAATTCACTGTTCATGATTTGATGATGAAAAAATGGCCAAAGGGAGTGGCGATGGCACATTTAAGTTGGAATTTATAGACCAGATCTTTGAAAATGTGCTGCCAATCTAGCATTAAGGAACCGATTTTGGGGGGAACAGTCGTATTTGAATTTGAAAGTGTCTATATATTACAGGTGGCTGCCCAGTGAAAAACACTTGGCATTTTGAGAATTGAGTTGTTGAGCTCTCAAGTGAACATGAACTGTGAAACGTTTGAAGTTTTTCTAGAAAGTTCCGTATTTGAGACATTGCCATAGGCAACACAGGAGTTGTTGCATAGCATCATGTCGACTCCCATAGAAACTATGAGCACTAAAGCAGTGACAACCGATGGAGCTATTCCAGAGGTGGATATGGCAGCAAAGGGAGTTGCCTCGGAAGTTGCGCTTGTAGAAGTACTAGTAGAAGTGCCTAAATCCCCAGGACACCCCGGCCAAGGTCTACGTCGACCCAGGAGGGGCGAAAACCGAAAAAGGACAAGAAAAAAATTATGTCATCGGTGCATGCATCACCTAGGAGGCACCCACAGTCGGGAAAACCCATTACACATCAAAAGGCCAGAATGATTGACCTAGATCCAGAAGAAGAGGTCGAAGAAATCCCCATGGATGATGAGGATATTGCAGTGCAAACGAAGGCCATTGAAATTGAGGGGTCGGTCCCCATATCTAAGCTGCCTAAATACATTCCTTTGTGTAGGGGTAAGACAAAGGTGCCCAAAGATATTGATGAGAGTAAAGTCACCCTACACACACCCCTCTTGCTGGACCAAATCGCCTTTGAGGGACCGCGCTTGGGGCGTGTCCCCCTTTTAAAGTTGGAGGACTGGGACTTAGCAGAAACGAAGTGCTTCCCTCATTTAGCGACATACCAACTTATGCACCGAGTTTTCCACAAAATACTGGAGTGACCACGTTGGAGCCGAGGAAGTTGAAACATGTGGACAAGGCAGGCCTGCTAAACTTGCTATGGGTGCCACATTACAATTGCACACCTATCACTCTGGTAGTGACCAAGCAACTGATGTGCTTGGTGCACGACGGGTGTCTGTGGCTAGAGGAGTTGATACCCATCACGTACATGTTGATCCATAGGATCACATGACTGCCATACATAGGAGAAAATCCAGCCATGGCATTTGGCGAAAAGGCTAGTGAGCATGTGCTTGTCGAGGTGATGAAGGAAAAATTCAAGCTGGTAAAGAAGCTACATAGCTACACCATTTCGAGCATCTGTGACCCCGCGGTCAAAGTTGTGACGCAAATCTTAGCAGGAAAAGTCATACAGAAGTGTCACGCAGATGAAGTGTCGGCATAAGTGATAGCTTTGGCTGCCCAATGTGCGAAGGGAGTTCAATTTAACTGGGCAAGCTACCTCTGTGGTGAGTTCCTCACGAACTACCGCAAGGCACAAGATCACAGTAAGACCTTTCACTATGCATGGCTATTGCTGTCCATAGTGCTGGTTGTGTGGGAGCTACCTGAAGATAGCCAGTTCCCTCCGGTCGTGCTAGACCTACTAGAGGCAGCGAATTTTTCTTTTTTGTGGGCGACGAAGGATCCTTAGTGGATAAAGGACAGCAAGATCTTTTGGATCTTGATGGAAATGAGCATACATATGGCCATCAACTGCAAGCCACGGTTGACACCTACAAATTTTGAGAAGTTACAAGAATACGTGGAATTCAAGGCTGACTTCCACCATGTGTCAATACGGCTGCAAAATGACCTTGAGCAGAAATGGTATGGCCTACCATACTTGGCCACAGATGATGAAATTGCAGCAGTCCTCGACTGCTAGCCAGTAGATTGGTGCAATGCCACAAACTCGACAATTGGGTGTAGCAAGACCGCCATGCAATGGAAGAAGGAAGAAGCCAAGTTGAATATGGAACAGTTGGCCATGAAGAGGAGAAAGGAGGTCGATGAGAAGGCTAAGGCAGAGCACACTGCCACGTAGCTATCAGGTGGACAGGCAGGCGAAGAAGAGCATGACTCTAACCAGAGTCATAAGTCTTCTTCCCCAAAGACCGAGGAGGAAGATGATCAGATGGGGCAAGGAGGAGTGGACTTGGAGATAACTCCATTCCGCACCAAGCGCACCAGAGATCCAGAGAAAGTAGAGCCACGAAAGAAATCCAAGGCTAGCAAGACGTCTCTGGACCCGATCACCCTAACAGAGGGGGACTTAAATGACATAGGTGATATGGAGCGAGATGCCACTATGGAACTGCTGTAGCAGTTTGAGCAACAGTAACAACAAGCATTGGAAGCTATAAAGATAGTTTTGCATGACCTATAGGTCCACACATCATAGATACAAACTAGCGCGGCGTCAACCAGCTTGGTGCTTGACATAGCAGAAGCTGCAGGGATGCTACGCAGAAGGGATCCCCGAGAAATAGTGCTACTGGATGGAGCACTAACAACAGAGGCTGAAGTTGACAGACCCACTGTCAGTGCACTCAAGAGAGTTGGACTCAACTTGGCTGCACTTGCGAATGAGTTGCTTTACCTTTCACAGGATAGCGTGATTGCGGAACTTCGAGCCCGAGAACAACATGCATTACAGGTGATCAGCGAACAGAAGGTCAACAATGCCCAACTAATTGCAAAGAGAGACTACTCCCTTAACCTTCTCAAAGACATTACAGACAAGAAATAGTGCATTACCACCGTCGTAACTGAGGCATGTAGGACTGTTGTGGGGAAAAATGCCTATGCAGGACGATCCTATCCACCTAAGGTGTGACAGTGCCTTAGCAACAAACGAGTACAGCTATACTGGTTTCTTCCTTTATGAAATGTGAAAGAAGAGAGATCAATAGACTTACCGGTGTCTTCCGTTTGTCCCTCGATCCAATCTCCCTTCTCTTTGGGTGTTCGCAGCTACTTGCCTTCTTGCTTATCCAGCTACAACTTCCTGCAAGATCACAAGAGAACAGCTACTTGCGACAAGAGAACAACTACTTGAGACAAGAGAAGAACACTACACAAAGACAGATGTTCACATTCATAACTAGTTTAGGATTAGAAATAAACCAAATACACTAATACATTCATACATCAAAATACATCAGCATATAGGAGAAACCAAGATAGCTTTATTGATGAATAACAAGGTTCAGGAAGAGATACAACCCAGAGGGCTCCAATCCAGCATCTCCTTCCCAGCAAATGGAATTCCTACCTTCAACCCCTTCAAAGCATTAAGCACCCAATGATTCAAGTCTCAAACCAAAAGCAATTCTTTGCAATAACAAAATTCCAGCCTCTAGATCTCATGGAGGAGAGATCCATATATAGATGTTTGGAGAGAGGATGAGTTAGCTTGAGATCTGACTAGTGTCCTCTCCCTCTGTTAGTTCTTGAGTCCACTTGGAGGTTCTTGCTTCCACTTGGAGATTTGGAACCTTTTACTCATCACCAGTCAAATTCCCTGAGGCAAGTGTCATTTTGGAAGCTTCCTGGGTTTTGACACCTTGAGAAATGAACCTGCCACTTGTCTATTCTCGTTCAGCGCAGGTAGCCTTTGTCCCAGTTGACATTCAACGCAGGTAGCTAGTGTAGCCTTTGAAATTCAGCGCAAACAGCTAGTGTAGCCACTGAAATGATCATGATTTGACTTGTTTTGAGTAGTTTTTGGTGGAGAACTTCTGTGAATTGCTGTGGTTTGTTAGCCTTGTTCCTCTAGGGGTAGGAACAACATGTTTAGGGACTTTGGATCCCTTAGATTATGGACATTTCATGCTCAATGCTGCAAGGCACAAAAATGTCTATAACAGGTGCCCCCTAAAGTATGAGGCTGTTTATCGGGCGAAATGATTTATCAGGGGGATCCAAAGTTCATCCAATGCTGGGAGGAGACCTGTAATACAATACAATACAATACATTATTTTTCATACTGCTTTCATGATCTAGCTGAGGCGGGCATTCCCATGCTCAGCTTTATAAATTCATTTTTCTGTACATTTAACAAACAATCGTCTGATGATAGACTGATAATTTTGATGAAATTATCATCCTTTGAGTAGGATGATTATCTGTTGCAATGATGTGCATGTCAATGTCTTTATCTTTCCTGAATATATATCGCAGCCCGGATGGATGAAACTAGATCCGGGGTCTTCAAACTCGTTCGATCTTCACTCTAAGTACAAGTCGATCCATGTGAGAATTGTTCTGAAGTCGAACATGGAAAGACATCGCTTGATTACCGGTCAATGATGTAAACCGTTAACAAGCGCGAGAGGAATCACAGATAATGATAATGACCCTCAAGGTACTGCAGTACAATTCACGTGGTGTGAATAAAGGACTTGGCGTCGAACACCACGCAAAATCTTTCGGTCGAAGGTCATTGATGTATACCTGTCGCCGGAAGTGAGAAACTTGCCATTGTGGCATGCAAGCTTCAAAGTACTGAAGGGGGTGTTCCTAGATCAACTTCTTGGATAATGAGCTGATGTCGACAAGAAGCGATCCGTCACAGGAGGGCCTTAATGAATCCCACATCAGTGACACGGAACGGAGCTAATGATTTTAATGGAGGTGAAAACGATCTGTGACATATGATTCAGGGTGGCGGTCATGAAAGGATGAAGGATAATGTATGGCAGTGGATGGGACACGGTTGACTCTTTCTGAACGACTTCTCCTGAACATATGGCGACACTGATATGATGGATCGGTAGCATTACCCCAAATATGGATGGTATGGTGAGACCATGGATGTGACCAGTGAATGAAACAACCCAACCCGATTGTGGTACGGAGTAAAAGTGTCATGTTCAAGAGCGACTTGCTACCATCAAAGTTTTCTTTGGTTTCTCCCATTTTTTCCCCAGTCATTGCTGACCAGTACCTCTTTATTTTTGTCAAGCTTGAGGAGGATAACATATGCTTGTTCTATAACCTACCCTTCAGGCAAGCCCATCGCTATGTTTTAGGTCACCCATCCCAGTACTACTCTAGCCCAAGCGTGCTTAACTGCGAAATTCTGATGGGATCCGGTGCATTAACGCTGGTATGACTGCACCCTCCCCAGTGGAGTCGCCAATTTGTTGTGGGGAAAAATGCCTATGCAGGACGATCCTATCCACCTAAGGTGTGACAGTGCCTTAGCAACAAACGAGTACAGCTATATTGGTTTCTTCCTTTATGAAATGTGAAAGAAGAGAGATCAATAGACTTACCGGTGTCTTCCGTTTGTCCCTCGATCCAATCTCCCTTCTCTTTGGGTGTTCGCAGCTACTTGCCTTCTTGCTTATCCAGCTACAACTTCCTGCAAGATCACAAGAGAACAGCTACTTGCGACAAGAGAACAGCTACTTGAGACAAGAGAAGAACACTACACAAAGACATATGTTCACATTCATAACTAGTTTAGGATTAGAAATAAACCAAATACACTAATACATTCATACATCAAAATACATCAGCATATAGGAGAAAACCAAGATAGCTTTATTGATGAATAACAAGGTTCAGGAAGAGATACAACCCAGAGGGCTCCAATCCAGCATCTCCTTCCCAGCAAATGGAATTCCTATTTCAGCCCCTTCAAAGCATTAAGCACCCAATGATTCCAGTATCAAACCAACATCAATTCTTTGCAATAACAAAATTCCAGCCTCTAGATCTCATGGAGGAGAGATCCATATATAGATGTTTGGAGAGAGGATGAGTCAGCTTGAGATCTGACTAGTGTCCTCTCCCTCTGTCAGTTCTTGAGTCCACTTGGAGGTTCTTGCTTCCACTTGGAGATTTGGAACCTCTTACTCATCACCAGTCGAATTCCCTGAGGCAAGTGTCATTTTGGAAGCCTCCTGGGTTTTGACACCTTGAGAAATGAGCATGCCACTTGTCTATTCTCGTTCAGCGCAGGTAGCCTTTGTTCCAGTTGACATTCAACGCAGGTAGCTAGTGTAGCCTTTGACATTCAGCGCAAACAGCTAGTGTAGCCACTGAAATGATCCTGATTTGACTTGTTTTGAGTAGTTTTTGGTGGAGAACTTCTGTGAATTGCTGTGGTTTGTTAGCCTTGTTCCTCTAGGGGTAGGAACAACATGTTTAGGGACTTTGGATCCCTTAGATTATGGACATTTCATGCTCAATGCTGCAAGGCACAAAAATGTCTATAACAAGGACTATCCCAGAGTTGGGCATTCCTGCGGTTGAGCCGATCGATGTGAGGGTTTGGAAGCTCGCTGCTAGAGTGCGAGATGTACAAACTAAATTGGAAAAGGTTCAGCTAGAGTTGAACCTCAAAATTGCATAATTGAAGTTCAAGGCCCAGCCTTCAACTCTACCAGAAATCAGAGAGCAATGTGTGACCGTTGTGAAAGACGCAGTAGCAGCAATGGAGAGCATACTGAAGGACTATACCATGCTCTTCGAGTAGTCCCTCGAGGTAGTCACCTGCCTGCAAGAAGATCCTACGGTACAGTGGCTCGAAAAAAAAGCATGAGAGTTGTAGCAGCACTACGACGAAGTCAAAGCGACAACGTGCACTGTTGCCATCACACAGAGGTTAGCTAAGCTGCAGGAGGCCAAGGCGTTGAAAGAGCAGGTAGATGCAGCTTAGCACAAGGAAGCCATGCTAAAGGCTCACTTGAAGCCTTCTTTGGATGAGGCCTACTTGATCACGACCACTATTGAAGGCAAGCAGGCTAGTCTACATGAGACTCAGCAGAAGATTAAGTCCGACAGCGCAGGGCCAGTGACAGTGCAGTTGGTTGAGGAGATGAAGTACGTGGCAACATAGTGCGTCGCCGAGGTAGAATTTGTTCAAGTCAAACTGGGACATCTTCGCGACAAGATCTTCGTGCTAGCTGAGTGACTTGAGCGTGAGCCACCATGTTTATGTTGGGGGCCTGTTGGGAAAGGGTCCCCTGGGGGTCAATTTTGGGGTTAAAAACCCAAGTTTTGGGGTAGAAGGCTGAAGTTTGGATAAAGAAATGTAAAGTGTCCGCATTTTATGGTCGTGGAGCGTAAAGATATCTAAAGTCAAAAAGGGTTTTTCGCCCTTAGTCTAGATAGGTTGTGTTGGTTTTGGAGATCCGCCCTTGGTCCGCAGACCATGGGATTGTATGAAAAGGAGGTCTTAAGAGGAGTCTAGGTCAGTAGTAGAAGAGAAAGTAAGTGAAGTAGAAGTACTGGATGAGTCTATAAAGAGCTAAGAGTGAGAGTCTTAGCGTAGGAAGAGGCTCTGCAGCTGAGTGCACAAAGGCCTAGGGTAGAAGTCATCAACTGAGTGCACGAACCCATGCTGCTATGTGCGCAAGGTGGATAAAGTATGTATTGGGAATCCGAATCATCAATAAAGAGTAGTATTATGAAATTACTGTGTACTTTCCATCTTTGTGTGCATTATTTTACTTTCGTTATGAATGTTGCGAATATGATATGTTGAACACTAGGGTTATGAATTAATTCTATATTGATGCACGAATCTATGTATTTCACTTAGTCATATGAACACAAGTAATAATATATGTTTACGTGAAGATAACTGTAATGCATGTTAAATTTAACCAATACTTAGGTTAATCTAGGTAGACACAGAAGTAAGACTAATTATAGAAGCACGTAAGCACCTGGTCTATGTATTTAAGGTCAGGGAAGGACGATTGGAGATTTTCGATGAGGCTCCAAGGATGAATACGAGAAGTACATTGATAAACCCTAGAGGGCTTATTGATCTGCTTGAAGGTAGAGCAAAGGTCTAAAAACTAACATCACAACCATCTCAGGGTGAAAAAACTTGGTTCCTGCATCCCCCCATACTACTCCGGGCGAGACTTCAGTCCACGCTTCGTGGATTGATGACGAAAGGGCTAGTAGTGTATGGATTTTCTTGGCTACCTAAAGCTGAACCTGGGTTAGGGCCCATCAAGCCAACAATTAGTCCCTAAACTCATGAACCATTTAAGAGCTCTATCCTTCAATTTTTCCAGAAACAATCTCAGTATTTGAGTTTTTAATAAGTAACCATAAGATCTACAAATAATTTTAAATTTAAAGAGAAAGGTTTCCAGATCCTCTGACCTTAGACCATGAAATTTTGGAAGAAAATATGGAGTGACATTCTTCATGTGCACACTACCATTAGTACCTTGAATGGGAAATTCAAGAGGATCTTCCTCATTGTCATCATATCCATCCATTTCTTCTATATTCTTTGCCATATTCTTCTTCTACCTATAAAGGTGAATGGCGATGTGGCTCTTACTGCACCACATGATCAAATGGGGGGGTGTGTGAGTTTTTTTTTTTTTTTATTTTTTTTTATTTTTTTATTTTTTATGATTGAATGAAAACTATAATGCAAAGAAGTTTTCTACTTTTGAAATTTAATATGCCTAATCCAAATATTTTTTGTTTTTGCGAAAAGTAAAAAGAAATGAATCAACTAGGGAAGATAACAATGCATACCTTGACAGCTCCCCGGAAATGGCACCAAAAATTTATGAGCCTCAGTATTGCAACAATGATGTTGCAACTCCCAAGGCTACCAACTTTAATTATCAACCTAATGTTCGTACAAACTTAAGAGGTATTGACACTATATGTGGAGCATACAATGTATCCTTCCTTCGCTATCATGATGTAGTGGAGTGCATGTACTGAATTCAAATCCCAAACTAATTGCAGACAATGAAATGTTCGAAATGGAACCTTAACCTATTGCAAGAAAGAAAGTACAAAGAAAGAAACCTATTCTAATTGCATAAAGATCATGAACTAAATGTAAACGAAACCTATCCTAACCCTATTTATCACATGTGATGATTTAAACTATCTGAGCATGAAATGTGATCTAGAAAGTACTAACTAGTGTGTGCATGTGTAAATATAAAGAACTCATTTTTTAAAATATTTTTGCTTTATAAATGCAAATGCTAATCTTTCCTTGATATTTGGTAGGGGAGACAGGTGTGGAGCAAGAGCGGTACAATGATTTTGATGGCTTGGAGGTCAAGTAGGGGCCTAGTCCTAGCTTCAATGATGATTTTTCTCATTTCGGGCTCAAAACAAGCCGCTATAGGATTTCCTACAAGATTTACTAGTTCTCCTACAGGATACCCTGATTTACTACAGAATGTTATAGATTTATTATACAAAATTATAATTCATCGAATGAACAAGAAAATCAAATCTAAATTGGATGAGATAAAAATTTTTATTGACTAGGATGTCTTAGGTCCCCATTCTAAGTGGAATCACTCAAAAAGACCTCTGTTAACTCATGCTAAAAAATATCACAAAATTACTAGTCGAAAATCTAGAAATTCGAGAACTAGTGAGCTAGTAAATCTATAAAATGCCTAACGTAATCAAGTTAAAATGCAATGGAGTGATTTTTTTTTATGAACTACAATGTTTTTTGATCTAATGCAAGTGCAATCAAGTTGATTGAAGCTAGTTAGCATGCTCTAAAAAATATCATAAATTTACTGCTAGTTGCCACAAAGGAGTTCTAGAAATCTAGATTTGGGAATAAGAAGACTAATCCAAGTAGTTAAATGATTATTATGACCTTCAAAATATTTTCCAAGGATTAAATGATTCTTTTGATCCTACAAAATAACTTACATCAACCATTTAACCCAATCCTAGAATAAGAAATCATTAATACTAAATGGAGAAGTAGAAAGAAACAAAAACAAGAGATGCATGTGAATAAGAAGTGAAAAGAAGGAAAGAAAATGATACAAAAGGGATCTAAGGCTTCTAGGATGGCCAAGACCAAGGAAAATGATATACATATGGAGGAGAACAATATTTAGAAGCTGAACATGACACCAATATTCATTATTTCATCAATACAATTACATCCCTGCAAGAAAATACAATGGAATTACAGAAATACGAGTTCTCTCCACAAGAAAACTAATGAAAATATACCCCTAGAGGAAAATTCGACTTGTTACTTATACAAAATGATTAGGAATCATTCCCCATGAATGGAGGAAGCTTTCCCCACTAAACTCCCTTGATTACTGGATCTGGTTCCCAATACTAGGAATCTTCATTAAATGGCAGGGAACACATTCCTAGATTTTCTCAACCATTGGAGTTCCACAATCTATGCCATAATTCCATAATATCTTGTTGATTTATTATTTAATAGTGGTCCTCCTATAGTAGGGATAAATTCACTACTATCTCCTCCGCCAAATCTTCATAATATTCCACAAAAATAAATAATATTAGGCACAAATATGAAATTATTCATAAACCTTGCTAATGAATATATTAAAGTTAAAAATACATTATCTAAGGAAAAAAGAGAGGTTTAATGTGCTAAAGGATGGTCATAGGCCTTAATTTATGTTTAATTTAGATGCATGGGCCTTAATTTATGTCTAATTTAGAGGCCCGTCATATTGTATACCCAGTGTTATGGCCGTGCTCGGATTTAGGACTTATCTATGCATATATTTCATCACCCTTATAATTTCAGTTCTTTAATTTGTAATATGATAAATAATATGTTGTTGTATACCCCATGGTGCATTCACAGGGTTACAAAGGGGTGGGTCATGACTATATTGATGTACACATAATGAAGGCCACATGGCTTGGCATAACTATGACAACTCAACTTGGACATGTGAATGATGGGATGTAAATGGTGCAAATTGAACGTATATATTCAAGAGTGGGGATTTGTTATCAAGAAGTTAGGATAACTACTCGTCTCATTCCTCCACCTCCTCTTTCATTTGCATGTCCAGTTTTCAAGGGAAAATCTTTACAAGGTTTAAGGGTTTTTTTCTACCTAAGCGTTTTTCAGCCCATAAGTGCTAACATGGTAGATCTTTGTTTTAATCAAGGGTTTTACATTTTGTCAGCTATGCCTATTGGGGCTGATGTTTTGGAAAAAGATGAATACATTTCCTACACTCCAAATATCAGTTTGTATTTTTTATCTTTCCTTTACTATTACTTTAACTTTTTCATTTTAGATGATTTATTCTCAAGTGACTGATTTATTCACTTATTTCAATTGTAGATCCTAAGTTATGGTAAACTCCCCTCATGTTTTCCTTGGTTATGCATAGGGAATTCTTCCCTTTTATTCTATGACACTTGTACCTAGATTATTGCTTTCTATTTATGTTTACTTTTAGCACAGGGTTGTGGGATTCTTGGCTACAATCTTTTCCTCTAGGGTTATTCTAGAAATCCTCTTGAAATTTCCTTGTCTTCATATTTCCCCATTTATGAATTTGTTTGTGGTTTACTTTTTTGAAGAGGGTAATTAAGTAAAATCCTCATCATGCTGTTATAGGAGTGAATGGTTTTCAATCCTCATCAACTCTATTTCTAGGTAACACCTCATCCTATGATCTAATAAATCTATTTCTTAAAATTATTTTTGGTTTCCTCTTCCCAAAATACTATCGCTAACAAATGTTGACTTTTTGTGATGTCGCAAGTTGTTAAATTTTGAATTATTGGAGATTAACAGGGGAAGGAGACTTGTCAAGGGTTTTTTATTTCTAGCTTATCTTTGGTACACATTTTCTTATACATTATTACTATTGTGGTTCATTAAATTCCAAATTTTATACCTGGATGGCTAGCCCAAGCATTTCTGACAAGTTAATCCCTTATTTTGTTCTTGTTAAGGTAATTGAGTAATTGAAATGACTACTACTTTAGGATGTTTAATTATTCTCTTCCACATGCACACGGTTATTTACCTACAGTATAAACATTTATTGTTTGAACTTATATTATACAATATTTACTTTTCTTTTTATATTATACAATACTTATTTTGTTTATTTCTTGGCCGAGGTCATGTGGAGTCTGGTTAGAGTTTTGATGTACCTACTTTTGTAAAATCTTATCACTGAGTTATGAAGAAAACTCCTTCTTTTATTATATATATTTGTAGAGAGTTTCCTTAGAAATGACTCGAAACAAGGAAAGAAAATATCTTCTTCACTTTTTTATTCCCATGTTCTTCCACATTACTTTTTTTTACCTTTACATATGGATATATGCAAATGTATTTAGATATGGCTTGTAGTCTTGCAAACTTCATGGTTTATACTTACCTAAATTTCAATTATATATATAGATATATAGTTATCAGATTATTTGATAAAATTATAAGTGGGGAAACAATGTAAGACTCATATAACTGAGTTTCTACTTCTGACTCCCACAAATCCATTACTAAATGGACAAGGAATATATGTTGACACAGGTTAGCATGAAATTTTTTTTCCTCACTGTCAACCTATACGCATGTTAACCTTGTCTTTGTTTTTGTACATAATTTATTGACATTGTATACTTTGTATTTCTTTCCCATAAATTGTGTACACACTTAGGCCTAGGTATTAAATTTTATATTTACATATTGAAACGTATTATGTTTACATGTTTAAATGCATTTATACTAGTTTCCTTTCATTATGTACTAAGTCAAATGGCTCTCTCGATCCGAAGAAAGGTTTATGTTGGGCTCTTGTTTTCGGGTTTCCAAATCAATTTTTCCTCGAGAGAGAGATCCATCAAATAGGGACTGTAGGGATTCATGAAAAATTGCGTTGAACTTTTCCTTAATGCTTGCCTACCCTTCCTAATCCTATTCAAGCACGCAGATAATTTTTCTTTTACTTAAACTTTACTCAGAATGAATGTGTTATCTTGATCATAACCCTTGGACATAGATACACTACCTACATCTTATCTAGGAACACATATTTTAACTATTTTACCTACACGAAACTTTTTAATAGAGCATATCAACATAAAAAAACCAAGAACTCTAACTCTTTCATAAGGCACAAAAACCCAGTAGATTTATTTATATGTACACTTGAAAATATAACAGAGCAACCAGATTCCATCCAACCAACGAACTATTACCCTACACAGTTCCCCTCAAGCCTCAATTTGTCCCTCCTATCAGAAATGTTATCAGTATCCTTAATAGTCTTCCTCCTTAGAATCCTGGCAGCGTTCTACTAGAACAAAGTCTTTGAGGACCAATATTTCTCTCCCACTATTACCTCTAGTTTTAGATTATCTTTTTCTCCTGCAATTTATCTTCCTATTTTCCACCCCATGGAATTTGTCTCCCGTCACGATAGTTCTGGTGGTAGGAATAATTTTTAAATATGGAGCAATTTTTTCTTAATTTTGACAACTATCCTTTTTTGGACTATGTTGACAGTGTTGGACCTACCAACATCAGGGGATCTCCACGGTATGAAGTCCCAACTAGACCTCACACCATTTTGTGTAGGAGTCCCATCTGGTACGATAGCTTGATTGCCATTATCTTAAAGATATGACTTAGCCCTTTCTTGTCAACATGTGAGAGTGGTATGCTTTGTTTTTGAATGGCGAGGTTCACATGCATGGTGAGTGCTAGTGTTACTTGCATCAAGGCTCTTTCACCGTAAAGAGAGAGGGTTGAATTGAGTCTCAAGTCAGAAGGGAGGAAGTCCCAACTCTGTTAGAGACACACAACACAACAAGACATGCGTGGCTTCCGTAGGAGCAATCCACATGGATGCGGTAGTCACAACACTCAAGGGAAGGTAGCATGTACAAAACCTAGTGGGATATTTTGTGCGAGTGCGAAAATTGTTATAACAGGTTTATGTGAAAGGTTCTTTCTAATGTTTGGGGAGGTAACCAACGGGGGAAGGATAGTGTTAAAAACTTATACAACACATTTTCATAAATATATGCATTAGAATAGCTGAATGAGTTCAATTGTCTAACACAAGTTAAAGCAACATGTATTACAAGTGTTCAACATAAATCTTACAAACAATTACAACACGTGTGAAAATGTGTTAGCTTGTTAACAGACTTCTAAATTAAGTGAAAGTTCCAAGACACATGGGTACACCATTACATCACTAACCCCGTAAGCGGGGCGTTGGAGCCACTTTTTTCTCCTCAAAGAAAATATTACAGATTCTCAAGGCTATGTTCGAGGAGCCAAGGTGAAAAGTATTTTGCATGTACAAACGAGGGCTATTTATAGCCAAGGGTAAAACTAACCCTTGTGATTATTTGACTTCCCTCATTACTATTTGACTTTCACGACTTTTCAACTTTACATGGTTCTTCAGATTACAAGTAGGTCTCTTGGACTTCCACGTTAAATTACATTGATTGACACAATATGGATTACAATAGTTATGTGGCCGACATGACTAATGACAGTGCTTGTACATTCGTGTTGCTGCTAATGTGCATGGTGAACTGTAGTACTGTTGACTGATGGATTTCCTCATGGTGTATCACAGCTTCACCTCCGCATGGCAAGGTGTGCAAGTCTTCGATGGTCATTGGGTTCACTTGATGTTGCATTTGCATGTTGCTCCTTTCTTGTAATTTGGAATGCTTGACATGTTCATCCATTCAAGAAAATGCATGTTCACCCGTTCATCCATCTGCGAACACATCTTCGTGTGCAAACACATCTTCGCATGTTCGTTCATTCGCAAACACATCTCCTCGCATGCATCATTTGTTCATCCATTCGCAAACATGTCCTTTTGCATGTACCCTTTGTGTTCATCCCATTTGTCATCGCATCATGTCTATTCATGTACCTATATCTGCGGTCACTCATAACAAGATGACATCAAATCCATAAACCTCCTAATATAGCATGATGCATGTTTTTGGATGCAGGTCACTGGGAGAGAGGACAAGGTTATGAAACTACGCGAGGCAAATTTCGAGCTGGGATATAGGCTACGGACACGGCTAATGAAAATTGCGTAGAAGTCACTAGTAGATGGAGATGGGCATTCTGGATGGCAGTGACTATCTGTGGGATATGCCTCAGCTAGAGGAAAAACCTGTGCAATTTTGGGAGAAACAGTGCGAGCTCTAGGAGGACTGAGCAGGCAAGATCTACACAATTTCTGGAGTGAGCGGGAGCTTGGCAGCAAAAACTGCGTAGTTCCTGGAGGGAGCTGGCAGCAGGCTGCTGGGAGCTACTAGCGAGAAAAATTGTGCAGTTGCTAGGAGGTTGACCTGTTGACCACCTTTACATAGTTTCTGAGTTGGGAAGACTATTGGACTGCAAAGGGCTTTCTCATGAAATTTGCATAGTTTTCCAGGTGAGCAGTCTGTCAACTGACTGGTGACTGACTACGAAACTGCGTAATTTTCTGAGGGAGACATGGACAGGCACTAGGTTTCTGTTCAGCCTGTCTACGCAATTTTCTTAGTTAGAAGAGCGGGCATGGTCTATAGCCTCTGCGAAATTTTTGAGGGGAGTCAGTCCCAGGATGACCACCCGTCTAACTCTCCAATTGACTAGCAGGAGGGTTGATTAATGAGCTTTTGGAAATGCAACTTGAAATGGCTTGTTGGGTGCTTCTGCGTTGTTCTAGTGACACTCGATCGAGTTGATGATGAGGTGATGGTCCAGCTGTGAGAGGGTGATCTGGTACGCCTCAACATTAGCAAAAATGAGTAAGTGTGTGAGTGAGTAAAATGGTGCATACATGACCTTGCAAACACACACTCACATGACTTGATGACAAGACACCTCAAAACATCAATACACACATGCTCATCATGACCGACCGACAGTGGGACTGACAAGTGCGACACTTGTGATCGATCGTTGGATGACCACGATGATGCTTGCATGATAGTGCATATGACTTGTGAATGCAATGGATGTTTACCTAGCAAACACAACACATACACACAAAATGAAGACCTTGTGCATGACCAGAACATGGTCTCAAGTGAGACATTGATACATACAAAAGTTGTTCGTTGAACGATTAAGCAAGGTGGGCGCAAAGACTCACACGAGCTCACGAGGTGATACCAAGTGCTTGAAAAATTCAAGTAAAAATCTCAAAGGAGGCGCCAAAATTGGATGCGGGCCAAAATTTTGGAGGGTGTTGCAACCACTACAATAGACTATAATTGATTCATAACTACTTCCTAAAAGTTGGGAGCCTGACTACTCACATGGTAGCTCCTTTTATATTTCCAAATAAACAATAACTGGAATAGATTATATTTCATTCATAACAATATATTAATATATACATCTTTTGGTCAAATTTAGTATTGGCCCTGTAGCCAACATTTCCACAATATTTACAAATAAATATAAATAATAATCTTTTCAAAAGAAATTGCACTAGGGATATCACATCTTCCCCCCTTGAGTTAACCATTGTCCTCGATGTTTCTTATGCCTTTATCACTTATAAAAAGTGAAGGAAATTCTTCTCACATTTTTATTCCATTTCCCTAGTAGCATCCTCAGGGCTAAAATTATTTTGTTGCACTTTAACTTGGCGAAGATTTGATTCCATAGTAAATCTCACTCATGATTCAAATTCATATTCAATTCTAGCATGTCTACACACATGTTAAGCAGAGGCTATCGATTTTTCATACATGCACCCAATGAGGGTTAGAAATATTAATATAAGCACATCATCAATAGTAATTAACAACAATAGATTATCTTGTAAAATTATCCAATGGATATTCCAAGTGTCATGGAATATATTAGATAACTTCACTGTGAAATCTCAAAACATGAGAATTACCAATTCCATTTTTATATAGTGATCATAATATTTGTAAGGATTAATTACTTACCTTATCACACATGATAGCTCGTAACTAATGATCTATCACATTATACATAATCATTTTTATTTTTCCATATTTCGTTATATCGAATTTACATCAGTCATGCATTATCAAATCCTAAGATAATTCCATTCCTATGCCATTATCATGGTTGTTATATCACTGCTTTTTTTTTTTTCCAAGTGGACTGAGTCATATCCATTTTAGTTATTATGTCATTTTCATTTGTTCCCTTTCCACCATTTATTTTATACATGAGGTTTTATTAGTGTTTTTCATCTCAAGTTGGGTTTCTTATTCGTCTCTTCTTCTAGAGCTCCTTTTCCTTTTCCTTCCTCACACCTAAAAAACCATCAATACCAAACACCAAAAGTAAAAAGTAAAAGAAACTACCATAACTATAAAAAGGCAAAAACAAGAAGAAACATGGTGATGTTCAAAGTAAACAAAAGACAACACGATAAATACAACAACAAAGTCATGTAAAACATGTGTTTTCCCACACACACATCATCCATTAATTCCTCACAACTCACTTCTTAGGGTTTCCATCCCTCTCTGATTTACAAACTGTTGGTTAAATTTGTATACATTATGCATACTTTTCTCTATGCAATAGCCATGGGGTATTTCCCCCTTGAACTCCTTTGCATATTACGTGTATCAGCACACATCATGTTAGTACAATTATATTAAACATAATCATTCATTTTATAACTTCATAAGAACATATTCATATAATGCACTTAATCAACCATTCTATAATACTTCAATTGTGCCTATAATCAAAGTGTTATGATGAATATGTTTAGAACACTTATCTAGAGAACCACTAGCTAGTAGCACACTGCTGCCTAGTGCACTTATCACGTTTGTTAAGGGATAAATTCCCCTAGGGTCTTGGGTTGATACCCTAGCAGATCAAAGGTTATCTACAAAGAGAAACACACATTCCATATAGCCCTGATGCTAATATAAACAAGTTACATGAAGAGGGGTGCACCTGGGGGTCCTTCATTTGAGAAGATCCAATTAGGGTCCAAACCCTCTTGGAGTTCCTTTTAGTCCTTCAACCTGCAAAACAAACAATTCCAGAAAGTATAGCAGTATATTGACCAAGCATCATAAAGAAATCATCTTCATAGCATAAGGAAAGGTAGTTAATTATAGAATTAAAAACAATCATTCATACGTTAATCATAACATTGATATCATAAACATGAAGAAGATTTATATCAGGAACAAGACAAGTGTTTCTTTTATTATAAATAACTAAAGTACAGAAAGGAACAATTTCACCTGAGTCTTCCTTTCGCAGGCTCCAAGCGGAACTATCCTCTAGATTCATCCAGTCTCAAGCCTTCAACAAACTCCTTCCATGACTTACTCCAAGATATCTCAAGTAGTAGAAAGACATCATAACACAAGGAAACAAGGGTTTCCTGCAAATGGGGGAAGTGTTGGAAGCACAAGGATCTTCAGACCTGGTCAGGGAAAATCTCAACAGAGTGATATTTCTCTCTCTTCTCTCCTCCTTTAGGCCTTCCCATTGAAGCCTTTTTATACTTCTCCCAAAGTATTTTTTTAGTTGGGAATTTATTAGGAATAGTTGGGCCACGGGAACTAATAGGTAATCAGCAGGTAAAACTCGTGATCTCTGCCTGAAATTAAGGAGTTTTATTTTTTTAAAGTTTTTTAAGACATATACGCAGTTTGGGTATACACAAACCTACTTACACATGCATTTAGATCAGGGCAATGTCGCGTATAGGGAGTAAAACACTGTTTTTTGAGTAGTTGGACCAGGTCTGGAAGGAGGGGTTGCCCCAGGCCATGAGTGCAGCATCATAAACATCAAGAGTGAGGTTTGGAGCTATAACAGATGCCCCCTAATATATGAGGTCAGAAGGGGTACATGATGGCCGAAATGTATTAAGCAAGTTCATGGAAGGGAAATCTGCCAAAAACTGAGAAGGACTTCACTAGAGTTCAGCCTGCCAAGCTATGAAAGGATATCAGAAAGAAACACTGTCTGCGGTGAGCATACCCATGCTTAGAGAAATTAAAGCATGTCCGCATATCAAGTACAAGCGGATCCACTAAGTATACAAGTATAAAGAACTGGAAAATACATAATGGATCATTTGATCACAATCGAACAAGTACATGTCTGAATATCACATATAAGAATGTCAATGATGTTGAAGAATGAACCGGATCACTGATATCAAAGACTGATCACAAAAGGTACCAAATGGACCTGATGGAGTAGGATGTTACTACACTACAAACACAGGTGCCGGCATATAGAATGTTGCCACGAATGACTGCAACATATAAGGTAGAGTGGTATCAACTAGCAGCAATAGGAACAACTGTCAAGTGACCCAATGAATGCTGATGCAACCTGAGGTCTTCACCGACCACCATGGAACATTTCTACACTAGGGGAATAATGACCTGGAGTCGACCATGTGAGAAATCGTTTGATTACCGGTCATTGATGTATACCGTTAACAAACACGAGACTACTCATCAATAATGATAATGAGCATCAAGGTACCCAGTACAATCTAACAAGTGTGAATAGATGAGCTAGAGTCAAACACCTGTAAGAATCTATCAATCAGGAGACAATGATGGTTTCCCACTGTCAATAGCGAAGGATCTACCACTAATGACTACAAACCCCAAGGTACTACCAAATGGACTCTAGATCTTTGCCCCAGAGCAATGAGTCGTAGTCGATAGGGAAAGATCTGCTAGAAGGAAGGCATTAAGGCATCCTTCATCAATCTAGCACGAGTATAACCTGTAGGCCAATAATGTGGAAGGAATCGGATGAAAAAGCTGTGTAACCTGACCAAAGCACATTTCTAGCATACACAAGATGTAGCTAGCGCACAACAGAAACCCTCTGAACCAACCAATAATGAAAGCTGACATAGAGGCGAGGTGTCCACCAATAGGGTCAAATGGAAACCATGGTACTGCATGAATCCCAATGTGTGATAATGTAAGATGATGTTGAACACAAGGGAAACCACTCAGTTAAAGACCCATGATACTGATCGATGCTGAGCACAAGGTGACCTATCAATAATGAAAATAGGGCTAGGGTGCATCTCTAGGCCTGTCCTCAGAGCAAGATGTCGTTTTCGATAAGTACAAGACCCGCCAGCAAGAAGTCAATGGGGACCTTCTCAAATCGGCACGAGTAAAGGACCAATATTGCTGATGTGATGATAGACATGATACTGACAACCGAGGATGGCCGACTAAAAAATGAGTCAAGAGACATCGTAGAGGGGCCAACTCAGGCTAACTTTCCTTGAACAAAAGCATGACCCAATGTGACTATGTGGCAGTATATGATGACTTTGTATAAGTTTGTCATGCAGGAGGCATGAACGAACCCTCCATATGATTGGAAGAGATAACCAATAGAGGGAGAACTGACTCAATAACAAGTTTAAGGCATGCCTAGGTCAAACTAAATCCTGCCCAAATGGAGGAGACTTTGCTTTGAGTGATTTGTTCAAGGGCGACACGACTGACTCTAGCTGCCAACAATAAGTGGAAATATTGTCCTGTTCCTGCTCTTTTTTGGAATATATAATTTTTTTTGTCTTTTTCTTTAAGCTAGAAAAAGAATAAAAGAATGCTATAGTACAGTGGAAAGAACGAGTGTCAGTGAAACAGATGATCTTGTTCCGGGGATTGGAATGTTCCTATGCTCAATTCAGGGAGGTGAAAACTGGTCAAAGACACTCAAAGGTGTGTTCCTTCCACAGATCAAGGTGTGTCAAGTTGCAGAAGGCAAGGGCATGCAAGTTTGATTTAGTAGTAGCCATGGTCAAAAGTTGGCTTAAACATGTGTCCAAGTGAAGCCGGCTTAAGGCCATGTTGTGGTCACCAACAACCCCCCTCTTTGTTTAGTATTAGCAATAATATCAAGCAAAGGGGGACCCTTAACAAAAAATCCCAAAAATATGTTTATCAAAATTTTTGTATTTAACTCCCTAAAAGCTATATCGCATCGCAAAGAGAGAGTGAAGAGTTTTCCTACGCGCGTAAATAAGCTACAAAGAAGCGATGCGAAATTCATCGCATCACATATTTTGAAAGCACCCTTAAAAGAAAAAACCTAAGGAATCGTCGATGGCCGATATGCGACGTCGCATATCGCAACGTCGCATAAGCAGCACACAATGACCAAATGAAAATTGCAATATTGCGATTTGCGATCTGCGATCCTACAAACTGCGATTTTGCGATTTGCAATCTACGACGAATGAGACTATTAATTGTTGCGATACGAATCGCAGAAACCACTCATCGCAAAGTTTCTTCGGCATGATCTGTAAACCCAAAATCGAGCGCGCACCTTAAGGGAAATTAATGATTGCACGCCTGAGTATCCAAAGATGATCGTGTTGCGTTTTTCGAAGAGTCAAGTCATTATGAGTGTCATGATTATGCATACATTAGAGTTTAAAGCTTTCATGTCAATCTTTTCGTCATGTCTCTTTTCCTTTGCGGGAACTACAAGGCAGTAACTGATATAAATCTATATGCAGGAAACATCTAACGAAAAGGGGAAAGCGCCAATACTTAAAGAACAGAGAGGAGATGCCTTCGCAAATGAATGCCGCATGCAGCAGAGCCGCGGATTCCAGAGTATCACTCCACAGACATTGATGAAAATAGACTATCCAAGACTCAGAGTCAAAGGCGCACAAAAGCAGCATGTTTGCAAAAGATCCTGAAGCTCAGAT
Source organism: Pinus tabuliformis (assembly GCA_031772625.1). Lineage (NCBI taxonomy): Eukaryota > Viridiplantae > Streptophyta > Pinopsida > Pinales > Pinaceae > Pinus > Pinus tabuliformis. The sequence goes on from CM062820.1 coordinate 1,545,026,366, forward strand.
TGGATAAAGCTAAAAGAAAAACGCTGAAAAGGGATGATGCTTCAGAAAAGCCTGGAACAAAGAATGGAAGCAATTTTCAATACGTAAGATTGTTCAGGCAACAAAATCCCTAACTCATTGAGTCATTCACACGGCTGGAAACCGAAATAGCAACAACACAATCAGTTTGAAAGAAATCTGGGTTATACTAAGTATACACACAACAAAAAACACCCAGCCAGAGGAAGATTTTCAAAAATATCTTCTAGTTTGTCAGAAAGAGGTGCCAGCTTTTGTTATTTCTACTTTTATCGCCCGAGCAAAAGGAAAAGACAACCAGCCGACTCTTTCCAGGCGAACCTCACATTGCTTACAGCACTAAGGAGCAGATACAGAAACGGTTAGAAATTAGATTCAATTTTTAGAAATAAATTTGCTTTAGTAAAAGGGCGGTCATTTGAAGCCGTTCCCTAAATTTGTGTAATTAAGATTAGTTAGTTAGTAGTATTTAACCCTTCTCATGGCATTTGGAGAAGGGTCCGTAAATTTGTCAAAAAACTTGTCCTCAGAACATTCACTTTTGCACCCTCGGAGGGGGTTTTTGATGAATGGATGGATCGAGATTTATTTATGTTTACATTTTAATGTCTGCTACTGATGTTGCACTTCTGTACTCTTAGTAGATGTTAGAAGTAAGTAGAGATAAATCGTTATTGCTTGAAGTTTGTGAGTGAAAATCAGTCATAAATGGTACTTTTATCTCTTGATTAATTTCTGCTCATATTCTTAGAGTGATATACTGTTATGAAACCAGCTCACAAAAAGATAGAAAAGAGAGATCCACGCCTTAGAATTCAGCCTCTTCGAGGGGGCAACCTCCTTTACATTACATAAATGAACAATTCTTGGATGATACAAATGAAAATACCTCCTTTCTATATATAGGAGTCTAAGTGGTCCCAATACAATCAAAGCCTACATAACAATAATATTGTAGGGCACAACAATAACAATAGTGGGCTTCTATGTGGCACAATAGTAACAATATGGGCACTACATGGGTACATCAATATAAATAAGGGGTATAACTACAATAGTAATGGGGTAATCACTAGTATTATAGGGACCCAACATGCCCCTCTCCTTCAAAAAAAGTGTTGTCCTCAACGCTTGAGTAGTTCAGGATACTTCTGCATAAAATTCTCATCCTCCCATGTGGAATCTTCAGCGGATAAGTTCTTCCACTTGATAAGGTACTCTGAAATTGATCGATTTCGTAGCTGTCGAGTTCTTGTTTCTATAACTGCTTCCGGTTCCAATATAATTTTTCCTTCTTCGTCAAGTTCTGGCAATATTGTTTGAACTGGGAGCTTGTCGCCTATAACCTTCTTTAAGCATGAAACATGGAAAACTGGGTGCAATCGAGAAGCTGCAGGAAGCTCCAATTTGTATGCCATAGTACCAATCTTTTGCAACACCTTGTACGGACCATAATACTTTGGTGATAATTTATTATCCTTCTTAGCTTGCTTGAGGGACATTTGCTTATATGGTTGTAGCCGTAGGAATACCCAATCACCTACATCAAAACTTCTTTCACTGCGATGTTGATCTGCCTGTTGTTTCATTCTATTTTGTGCCAACACAAGGTTATCCTTTAAGAGTTGGAGGACTTGTTGTTGATGTTCGATGTGATGTTCCACTGCCTGAACCTTAGAATTTTCTCTTAAATATGATGTGATGGATGGTGGTTGATACCCATAAAGTGCCATAAATGGGGTCATTTTTGTTGCTGTATGGAAGGAAGTGTTATACCACCATTCAGCCAGAGGCAACCATTTGACCCATTGTGTCTGTTTATCAGATACAAAGCAACGAAGATATCCTTCCAAACATTTGTTTACTATCTCAGTTTGCCCATCAGATTGAGGATGATAAGATGAGCTATGAGCTAACTGAGTACCAAGACAAGAAAATAATTCTGTCCAAAAATTTCCAGTGAAAATGGGATCTCTGTCACTTACAATAATCTTTGGGTTTCCATGTAGCTTTTGAACTGTTTCCATAAATGCAGTAGAAACTGTACTGGCTTTAAATGGATGTGATAATGCACAAAAGTGTGCATACTTGGTAAGTCTGTCAACTACCACCATGATGACACTCTTTCCCTCAGACTTGGGTAAACCTGTGATAAAATCCATTGAAACCTCCTCCCAACGTTGGCTTGGAATGGATAAAGGTTGTAATAGACCTGGTGTCTTAATTGTTTCAACTTTATTTTGCTGGCAAACCAAACATTCCGCCACAAACTTTTGAATATCTGATTTAAGGCCATCCCAAAAAAATTCCTTCTTAACCCTGTGGTAAGTTTTTAAAAATCCTGAGTGCCCTCCTAAGGGAGAAGTGTGCAATTCCATAAGAATCTTTTGTTTTAGCTGGGAATTCTTACAGAGGTATAAGCGATCTTTGTACCATAACGAATCATTTTTCCAGCTAAATGTATCAGAAGTACTGGAATCTTGTTGTAGCTTTCGAATAAGTGCCCACACTTCTTCGTCATTCTTCCATTCCTCCCTTGCTTCGTTTATCCAATCTGGTTGGATAATAGAAATGGCACACAACAATGCTTCCACATCCTCATCCTTTCTTGAGAGTGCATCTGCCACCACATTTTGCTTCCCTTTTTTGTAGATGATTTCAAAGTCATAACCCAACATCTTTGTGACCCACTTTTGTTGCTCTTCAGAGGATAATCTTTGTTCTAAAAAGTATTTAAGGCTATCATGATCCGTTTTTACCTTGAAGTGTCTTCCCATTAGGTAGGGTCGCCATTTCTTAAGTGCATGGAGTATTGCCAACATTTCCTTCTCATAAATAGCTTTGTTTAAAAACTTTCCCTTGATTGGACGACTTTCAAAAGCAATGGGTCTTTCATCTTGCATTAGAACAGCACCAATTCCATTTCCTGAAGCATCACATTCCACAATAAAGGTTTTTGTGAAGTCCGGTGTAGCTAAGACCGGTGCTTGGCACATTGCCTCTTTAAGATGTTCAAAGGCCTTTGTTGCTTCCGAAGTCCATGAAAATGAATCTTTCTTCAATAATGTTGTTAGAGGTGCTGCTATTCTCCCATAATTCTTAACAAACTTGCGATAATACCCTGTCAACCCAAGAAATCCTCGCAGATGCTTTATGGATGTGGGGATTTTCCATTCCTTAATGGCTTTAATTTTGCTAGGGTCTACCTTAACTCCTTCATGAGATACAATATGACCCAAATATTCCACCTCCTGGACTCCAAAGAAACATTTGGATCTTTTTGCATATAATTGTTTCTCCTCCAATAGTTGTAACACCCTGTCAACATGTTCAACATGATCCTTCCAAGACTTGCTGTAGATTAGTATATCATCAAAAAATACTAACACAAATTTTCTAAGGAATGGTTTGAAAATTGAATTCATCAAACCTTGAAATGTTGAAGGTGCATTGGTAAGGCCAAAAGGCATGACCAAAAATTCATAATGACCCTCATGAGTTCTAAATGCTGTTTTTGGAATGTCTTCAATCTTCATTCTGATTTGATGATATCTCGAACGAAGATCCAACTTGGTGAAGTAAATTGATCCATGCAATTCATCCAGTAATTCATCAATAACAGGAATGGGGAACTTATCTTTAATAGTGAGCTTGTTGAGCTCCCTATAATCTGGACACATGCGCCATGATCCATCCTTCTTGTGCACCAATACTACTGGAGCTGAGAAAGAACTTTGACTTGGTTGAATTATACCAGCCTCTAGCATTTCTGCAACCATACGTTCAATTTCACTTTTTTGGACATATGGATATCTGTACGGCCTGATGTTTGGAGGAACACTTCCTGGAATCAGATGAATAGCATGATCATGATCACGCATAGGTGGGAGACCTTTGGGAGTCTCAAATACCTTGGAATGATTGTCCAGGACTTTTTGGAGATCTGGAGAAATAGATGATTCCAATGTGGAAACATCTAGCGAACATAATTGTGCAATTACACCTCTTTGCTCCTTTTTTAGAAGCTTTGTCATGCCATTAGAGCTGATTATCTTTCCTGGTTTCCCTGCAATACCCCTTAATTCAACTTCCTTTCCTTCCACAGAAAATTTCATGAAAAGTTCTTGAAAATTAAAAGCTATTGTACCCAAGGATTGTAGCCATTGGACTCCTAGTACAACATCAGCACCTCCCATTGGAATGGAAAGCATTGGGCTAGTCAATACATATTCTCCCATGGATAGCTTGATATTATGGCACTTTCCAGAACAATTTATTGTTCCTCCATTTGCAATCATCACTTGACACTCTGGTGCTGGATATAGGAAGCAATTCAATTCTTTTGCTACCCTACAATGAATAAAATTGTGGGTGCTTCCTGAATCAATCAACACTATTACCTTTTTCTTCTTGATTTGTCCTTCTATCTTGATGGTTTGAGGAGTGGTAATTCCCGCCAATGCATTACAAGATATGGTCGGATTTATTTGTTCTTCATCTAGGCTTTGTTCCTGGAATATATCCTCTTCTTTTGACCTTTCTTGCTCCTTTTCTTCTTCCTCTTCACAATCTATGTAGAATAATTTCTTCTCAGCACACTTATGACCTTTTGTGTATTTGCTATCACAATTGTAACAAAGCCCTTTTGCTCTTTTTTCTTCCAATTGTTGTGGTGTCAACCTTGTAGGTTGTGGAAGACTATGGGCAACAACACTTCCGTCTTTATAGTTGTGAACGGTATGCTTCCTAGTTGCCATAATTTTGCTTTCCATTTTTCTTGCTAACCTGAATGCCTTCTCTAATGAATCAGGTTCCCAAAGGCGCACATCATGTTGGATATTATCCTTTAAAGACCCTATGAACACATCAATCCTATGCTCCTCTGGAATATCTTTTACCCTTATGTTCAATTTTTGGAACTCCTCAATGTGCTCCATTATTGAACCCTTTTGTTTGAGACTTATCAATTGGCTAAAAAAAGTGTTGCTTTTTGTATCCTCATAATGTGCTATCAATTCTTCCGTAAAAATTGCCCAAGTGATAAATTGTTTACAAGAACAAAGCCATTGATACCATACAAACTGATTTGGTTCCAAATATAAAGTTGCCATACGTACCTTTTGTGTGTTTTGCACATTATTGAGATCGAAGAATTGCTCCATCTGTAATATCCATGTGGCGGGATCCTTGCCATCAAACTTCCTCATATCGATTTTTGGAACATGGTGAGTCTTCGATCCAACATTAGAGTCTATGCAATCATGATTAACATTTCTTTTGTTCTCATCATGAGTTTCCTTTACTACCTTTTCACCATTAGTGACCCTTTCTTGTAGCAACTTCTTCAATTCATCCATCTTATCATCCATGCCATCAATTTTAGCGTCCATGCCATTCACCTTAGCTTCCATGCCATCCATCTTAGCTTCCATGCCCTTTATCTTAGATTCCACGCCATTTACCTTATATTCCACGCCATTTATCTTAGATTCCACGCCACTTATCTTAGCTTCTGTTAGCTTTTGTGAGCGTGACATTTGTTGCACTTGTTCTTGTAATTTTGATATATCATGTAGCATTTCTTCCTCTTCTTCATGAGTCATGCTAGAGCTTTCAGGTTCCTTACTAGGTGTTTGCATTTTCTTTCCTCGGGGCATTAGTTACCGATAATAATGTTTTACTATGCCCTTTGAATTCCGTTAAACCAAGCTTACACAAAAATTAAAAAAAAAAAAAAAAACTACACACCTTTTTTCACTTTATAGAAGCCTGATATTGAATCTGATGTACCTCTGTAATTTCGGATCCTCCAATTCTGAAATTGCTACCTATAGTAGCCTTCTGTGTCCTCTTTCCAATGCCACAAGTCTGAGCCAAATTGGATTCTCCAAGGAAGAGTTATGTGAAATCTCCCACAGTGACTAGCTTTTAGACTGGTTCAGTACAGCGAACTTGTACGACTTGCCACGAGTCCCTGTTTCAACCTTTGAATCTGAAACACACATAAAAAAAATGACAGTCCGTCCTCTTTCTGTACCTTCTTACGAAATTTCAATCCGATCCTCAGAGAGAAAGTTATGACGCTTTTCCCCAGGTCACCTGTTTTGAATGTAATTCAGGAGTCTGCAACAAGACCAACTTCCTCAGATCATATCTCCATAAATATCGCGCAAAAAGCTCTGAAATTTGGACCCAAGGTTCAGCGCGATTTCTTCTCAAATGGGTTTTTTTTGCGACTTCTGAAACGTTACAGAAAAAAAGTTATAGCGAAAATGCCACGATGGCCTGTTTGGAGCAGCGAAACCCTAGAATCCAAAGCTCTGATACCAAATGTTATGAAACCAGCTCACAAAAAGATAGAAAAGAGAGATCCACGCCTTAGAATTCAGCCTCTTCGAGGGGGAAACCTCCTTTACATTACATAAATGAACAATTCTTGGATGATACAAATGAAAATACCTCCTTTCTATATATGGGAGTCTAAGTGGTCCCAATACAATCAAAGCCTACATAACAATAATATTGTAGGGCACAACAATAACAATAGTGGGCTTCTATGTGGCACAATAGTAACAATATGGGCACTACATGGGTACATCAATATAAATAAGGGGTATAACTACAATAGTAATGGGGCAATCACTAGTATTATAGGGACCCAACATATACAACTGAGTTGTTTATATGTTGATGTATGAATGTCTGGATTACCATTTGGCACTTTTGTACGGTGGAATCATTTGTTTGTGCTTGACATATGAATAACTGATTATGCGATATGCTGTTCACAATTGTTTTGCCTAACTTCTTATGCAGAATGGTTTATCTTAATTGATTTATATTCTTATGATAGCTGAATGATCTTTATTACCAGTTGTTGTATGAAATCTTTTTAGATCGCATAATGAAAGAATTTTACCCCGGGTTAGTATAGATTAGATGTGCTGTTTTTGTTAGATTACAGTAGCATAGAGTCAGTTTAGAGTCTAGAATTAAATTAGTTTAAAATTACCTTTAGATTAGTATCTTCAAAATCTACACACACACACACATCTTTTAGATTGGGAAGCTGGTCCCATCATCCCCAGTCGGACCCGCTACACCAAACGGGCAAGGAGCCGCCAACCAGGTTCCTGACCGGGTGGGTATCCCCCTTGTTTTTGACCCGATTTCGGGGCCCTCAACATATTTGGCGCTAGAAGGAGGGCACGAACTATGAATGGCAACTAAGTCAAAATCTAAATGCCATTCTGAGAGTAAATCACCCTCATCAACTCCCCCGACTTCTCCACTACGGTTAAACTCGGAGTTAGAAGTCGCTCGAGTATCCACCGCTGCTACCTACTCCAATATATCAGACCAACTCATTATTGAACCCCCTGAAATTCAAACTTTGATTCGTAAACTCCAGGGATTCTCTATTTTTTCTCATAGGTCTGATAAATCTAACAGCAGCGTGACTTCGCAGTACAATCCTGCTCATCCTCTGACCAGATTGAAGAGTGAAAAATTTGGTATTCAACCAAGTGAACTCCCTCTCCCTACTAGGAAAAGAGCAAGGAAAGCACCACCAGAGTCTGACCGTGAGACTCTTTCATCCACTTCGTCCATTTCAACACCCTCACCGCGAAGTCAACCACCCACATCCTCATCCCAAATCACTCATCCATCTTCAACACTTCCTCTTCAATCATCAAAGATCATAATACCTTCATCTTCTCAGCATCAGGGACCGTCTTCTGCACTCTCATTAACTAGCGGCTCAACGATGGCCTAGTCTCCATGGAACAATCCTGGGGCGGTTTTAATGCCTCCACCCCTGAGCCCAATACCAACCCATCCTGAGAAGTGGCTACCTAAATTCAATCCAGAAATAGGCATGCTAGCTGAAGAGCATATCAATAATTTCATGCTTTCTGTTAATCTCAACGGAGTTACCAACGAAGATGCTGTCGTCCGACTTTTTACTTACACAATGCAAGGAACAGCCGGGTCATGGTACTTTTCATTACCTTCCGGGTCCATCACAAGTTGGGACATTTTTCAAAGTCAATTCCTCACCAAGTTTGGCGATGACAGATCAACAACGACATTGATCAATGACCTATCTAATCTTAAAGCTAAGACTAGAGAACCCATTAAAGATTTCAATTTACGGTTCAATAAGATCCTCAACAAGATTCCCGCTGCTTCTCGACCCAGCAAGGAAGTAAGATGTGAATGGTACATCACGGCCTTACCATCTAACTTGGCTATCTTCATAGATAGGGCAAACAAGACGACCTTAGTTGAAAACTTAACTAAGGCGTTAGCAGTAGAAAAACGTGTAGTTGCCCTAGAAAAGAGATCTGCAATAGAAGAACGCAAATCTAAGAAGATCTCTTTCAAAGAAGACACCAAGAAGAAGCAAACGAAAGATCCTTTCGATATGGAAGGATTACAAAAAGTGTTAAAGGCCATGTCCAATGAGATGATTGACATAAGAAAGCAAGTAGCAGAAACTTCTTCAAAAAAGCCCTACAGATCTTTTAAAAGAAACCTTCCCATGGAGGTGAAACCACCCAATGCTGTCTCAAACGTCGAATCTGAAGAAGAAGAAGAAGAAGAGAATACCACTGAAGGGCAGATCGATGATGAAGAAGTTGTGGAACTACAAGGAATGTGGGATTTCATCCTCCCACAAGAAGAGGATCAAGAAGCATTTCCGGTTAGCACACGAAGCAAAAATCAACTTGATCCTCCCCAAACTACCCCTAAACAGAAGGGCACAAGCCCTGCAACAAAAGATAAGGTCGCAACAAAGAAAACAACCGCTAGAGCGACCCAATTTAGCCCAGTCCAATCAGATCAAGTACCTCCATCAAGAACACTGGTAGTGTCGGATGAAATGGAGTATAACATTATCGATGACATGAAAAAGACTAGGGCTAATATCACTCTGTACGAATTGAGCAAATTGAAACATCAACAGAAAATAATGATGAAAGAATTACATGCCATGCCTACTACATCTTTACCTACAGTTGTAGCTTCCCACAGCATGGGAAGACCTCCAACCAACATGATCAATAAGATTGATCCGAATGACATTTCCTTGATTGGAGGAAGGTCAAGATCCCATACTCCTCCTTTTCTCCTCACTTATGAAATTTTCAATAAAAATGTGCACAATTGCCTGATTGATTCTGGTGCTTCAACGAATATTCTACCCAGATCAATATGTGCCAAATTGAATGTTCAGCCTCAGAAATCTGCAGTGCACATAGTTCAACTTGATCGATCTCAAGTCGAAGTGATTGGTGAACTTAACCAGGTGACCATAAGATTGTCGTCTAACCCGAAAGTATGTCAGGTTATCGACATTCTAGTAGCTGATATCCCTGAATTCTATGGTTTAATTCTTAGCAGGGATTGGTCCGAGAAACTCCACGGATATTTCTCAACCGACTGGTCACACATGTGGTTACCCTACAACGGCAAACCCAACCAAATAAAGGTTGAACGAGAATTGCACCAAAAGTACATAGTGACAGAATTGGAAGGAGAGAACGAAGCAATAGCATACAACAACAGTATCATAGGCAATTACTCGGTAGATTCTTTCCTCGGCAATTTCAATGCTCACACTTCACCTTACTTAGAAAATTCAGTTGTGTCCCAAGTTGAAAATTTTTCCCAAACTGATGGTTCAAAGTGTTTTAATTTTTTAGATAATTCTGTAAATACATCTTTATTTTGGAAATTATATTTTGATGGCTCTAAATCTAACGAGGGAGCAGGAGCAGGATGCGTTCTGATTAACCCAGATGGGAACAAGACCATGCTTACATGCAGACTTGAGTTCGATTGCACAAACAATACAGCGGAATACGAAGCCTTGGTGCAAGGCCTATACAAAGCAATTGGCTTGAATGTTAAGTATCTTCAAGTCTTTGGAGATTCCGAAATTGTCGTCAAACAGGTACGTAACACCATACATTGCTTGTCAAGTCATTTAAAGCACTATCAATCTCTAGTACAAGATCTGACTTCACATTTCATATCATTCAATATTTTGTCAATCCCAAGACTCCAAAATGCGAGCGCAGACCTGTTAGCTAACGTAGCCTCTAGACTCATTCCCTCCGAAGATTTTAGTCCCGATAGGTTTTCAATAGAATTAATCTTTAAACCATCCATCCCTGACAACATCACCAACTGGAGAGTATTCAATGACGATCCAGACATTGTAAATTTCCTCATTTCTGAAGGATCCTACTCAAATCAAATAATTGACGAAGACCATCACGATCACCAAATTCAGCAAAATAGCACTGATAACGCTATACCTAAATCGGTGGTTAAGTTAGAAGATTTATATGATTTGAAAAGTTGGTTTAAAAGGTCTGCCAATTCTAAAGTCTATAGTTCAACTTTGAACTATGAATTAGTGAACCTAGGAACTGATCAGAAGCCGCAAAACGTTAATCTAGGCCACGGCCTAGCCCCTGAAGAAAAATCAGCATATATCCGTCTTCTGAGACAATACAAAAACGTTTTTGCATGGAATTACGATAAGCTGAAAACATACAACACTTCTATCATTCAACACACTATCCCTATGATTGACAATGAAAAACCTGTCTAGCAGAAGCTCTGAAAAATCCACCCCAACTTAGAAAATCAGATAAAGACTGAGCTAAATAAATTGTTGAGAGCCAGAATAATTTTCCCAGTCAGACACTCCAAATGGGTATCCAATATGGTGCCTGTTAGGAAGAAAAACGGAGATATTAGAATCTGTATTGATTTCCGGAATCTCAACAAAACCTGTCAGAAAGATAATTTTCCCCTCCCACCTATGGAGCAAATACTACAGGTAGTAGCGGGTTCAGAATTAATGTCTTTCCTGGATGGATTTTCAAGATACGATCAAGTGCTGGTACATCCCGATGATCAGTTGAAAACCACATTCCAAACCAAGTGGGGCACATACGCATATCGAAAGATGCCATTTGGTCTGATCAATGCCGGCACTACCTTTCAGAGAGCCATGGACATCGCGTTTAAAGGTTTGGTCAATAAATCGGTAGTGATTTACTTGGATGATATAACAGTGTACTCCAAGAAGCGAAGCGACCATCTCAAAGATTTGAAACAGATCTTTCAAAGATGCTTAAGGTATGGAATTTCACTTAACCCAAAGAAATCTTTTTTCGCATTAAGTGAAGGGAAATTGCTCGGATTCATAGTGTCGAAATCTGGTATTCACATTGAACCTGACAGAATCAAAGAAATTTCCGAAATATCCATACCCCATAACAAAAAGGCCATGCAATCTTTCCTTGGACAAATCAATTTTGTAAAAAGGTTTGTCCCCGATTTTTCACATATTATTTCTCCTTTACAAAATATGATAAAAAAGAATTTAAATTTTAAATGGGGCATAGATGAGCACGAAGCAGTCAACTTGATCAAACAAGCTATCATCAACGTTCCATCTTTAGCTACCCCAAAATTTTCAGAATCTTTCATCTTATACACTTTTGCCTCAGAGAAATCTTACGCCGCGATTTTGACTCAAGTAAATCAAGAGAAGGCGGAAGCTCCAACCACATTCTTTAGCTCGAACTTACAAGGTGCTGAACTCAATTATTCAGACGTGGAGAAACAAGCATATGCTGTTTTCAAAGCGATCAAATATTTCAGACCTTTCTTACTTAAAGCCCATACCAAAGTCGTAGTACCGTTTCCAGCGGTAAGTAACCTTTTGGTACAGAAGGATGTGGGCAAAAAGAGAGCAAATTGGATTACCGCTCTACAAGAATACGATCTTGAGATCAAACCAGCAAACATCGTAAGGGGTCAAGGCTTCTGCAAGATGTTAGCTGGAGCATCGCAAATTCCTGAGAACTCATCTGAAGAGGTACACACGTATGAGGTAAGCCTAAACGACGCAAAATCATTATATGTGGACACCATTTATTATCTTAAGAACGGGTATGCTCCATCGCACTTGGATCACACCAAGAAAAGAGCTCTAAGATTGAAAGCTAAACAATACCAGCTCATAAATGATGTTCTGTTTAAAAGGAATTATGATTCTGTACTTCTTAGGTGTCTTGAGAAAACTGAAGCCGAAAAGGTTTTGCAGGAACTCCACGATGGACCAGCAGGTGGACACTATGCTGGAGAGACTACTGCGCATAAGATCTTACGTGCAGGATATTATTGGCCCACGTTGTTCAAAGACTCATACAATTACGTAAGGAAATGCCAAATCTGCCAGACTGCTGCGGGGAAACAAAGGAAATCGTCCATGCCACTACAGCCGGTCAACATCGAGCAACCATTCAGCCAATGGGGCTTGGACATAATAGGTGAGATCGTTCCTCACTCTTCTAAGCAGCATAGGTATATCCTCACGGCAACAGATTATTTTACTAAATGGGTAGAAGCAGTTCCTCTCAAGACAGTTAATTCTGAAAACATTATTGAATTCATAGATCAATTTATCATCACTAGGTTTGGATTGCCAACGGCCTTAATGTTTGATAATGCATCATACTTTTCTGGAAATGCAATGACTGAGTTTGCATTAAAAAGAGGGTTCAAATTGAAATATTCTGCTAATTACTATCCGCAAGGTAATGGGTTGGCTGAATCAACAAACAAAAACCTAATCAGGATTATCAAAAGAACAGTTGACCAAAACCAAAAGAATTGGCACAAAGCGCTGGTTAATGCTTTATGGGCAGATAGAATCACGAATAAAGCTTCAATCGACACTTCTCCCTTTAATTTAGTTTATGGGAAAGAAGTGGTTCTTCCAACTCACTTAGTCATTCCCTCTTTGTCTTTAGTACAACACATCGATGAAGTATCTACTTCCTCTTTGCAATTAAGACAAATGGAAATAATCAAACTAGAAGAATGCCGAGAACAAGCTAAGAAAACCCATGCTCACCACCAAGCGCTAATAAAATCCTCTTTTGACTCAGCCATCATAACCAGAAAGAACTTTCAGATGGGAGGTTTAGTTTTGAAATGGGATAAGGCTCATGAAGAAAAGGGCAAACATACGAAATTTCAGAAGCTGTGGCTTGGTCCTTTTCAGATTGTAGAAGTCATAGGCCCATCGACGTTTGTGTTGCAGGATTTGGCAGGTAGAAGAGATTCTTTGCCTGTGAATGGACATATTCTTAAAATGTATTTTCCATAGAAGATCACTCTTCTATTTTTGTAGGATAGTTTTCGTTTCTTTTATTTTGTTTTTCTCTTTCTTATAAATAAAACCGGTTGTAAATGATCATTGAATAAGATTCATGAAAGAGCACACTAACTCTCTATCAGATTTTGATTTCACTTGTACAAATAGCAAAACTTTTCGAAAAATCTGATTTTTATTATTGACAAATAGAGTTAACTTTAGCCTGAATAATGATATTAGTTTCAAATTTTCAAAAGACTTTGATGAAATCAACCTTTGGTTAAAAATTGTTTTATCCCAGCACAATGAAAGGTATCATCAATAATAAAATAAATATTCTCTGCAAAGCTGTTATTTTCAAAACTCTATTATTGTCGTCCAGAGCTTTCTTAAGGAAAAACAATGACTTCCTCCCTGCTAAAGGAAACCGCAGCTTTCAGAGAAACAATCCGAGAAAACACTATATCTCAAAGAATAAGAGGTCTCATCACGAGCCAGCTTATCATGATCACAGATATTATAACTTGCTGACTTTGCCAATACTATCTATCAAAACAGGGCAACGACTCAAGGTTGTTGCAATCAAAAGACAAGGGGTCTCATCACGAGCCAGCTTGTTCAGCAAAAGTGTAAATCAAGTGAATGACTGTGTCATAATTTGGCCACCAAAGCAAGACATTGTTCTTTAGAGAGTAAAAAAGGAAAAAAGTGCCAAAAAGGATTTTTCTCTGAAATGTTGTAAATAACCTCAAGCAGGAAAAAGGATCATTGTTGGATAACATGGTAACCCTGTCGAGGCTATGGATGCTTGCGGGCAGCAGAGGCTCTACCTACGACAAATGAGCATATTTTAAAGCCAGTACGCAGAGAATACCTTATTTTATCTTTAAAAAAAAAGGACCGAGTAATGTCTGGTATGAATGCAAGAACTAAGCCTAGGGAAGCAGACAATTGGAATAAAAGAAGGGTTGAGACAAAGTATCATTGACAGGATAAGGGGTAATCTACTCTATCTGTCCATAACAAAATTTAGACATATGAAAATTTTTCTGTTTCGGAAGTGGAAATGTCAATAGAAAAGCAGAGATAACTGGTTCTTCACAGTGAATTGCCATTGTTGTGGTCACCAACATCCCCCCTCTTTGTTTAGTATTAGCAATAATATCAAGCAAAGGGGGACCCTTAACAAAAAATCCCAAAAATATGTTTATCAAAATTTTTGTATTTAACTCCCTAAAAGCTATATCGCATCGCAAAGAGAGAGTGAAGAGTTTTCCTACGCGCGTAAATAAGCTGCAAAGAAGCGATGCGAAATTCATCGCATCGCATATTTTGAAAGCACCCTTAAAAGAAAAAACCTAAGGAATCGCCGATGGCCGATATGCGACGTCGCATATCGCAACGTCGCATAAGTAGCACATAATGACCAAATGAAAATTGCAATATTGCGATTTGCGATCTGCAATCCTACAAACTGCGATTTGCGATCTACGACGAATGAGACTATTAATTGCTGCGATACGAATCGCAGAAACCACTCATCGCAAAGTTTCTTCGGCATGATCTGTAAACCCAAAATCGAGCGCGCACCTTAAGGGAAATTAATGATTGCACGCCTGAGTATCCAAAGATGATCGTGTTGCGTTTTTCGAAGAGTCAAGTCATTATGAGTGTCATGATTATGCATTCATTAGAGTTTAAAGCTTTCATGTCAATATTTTCGTCATGTCTCTTTTCCTTTGCGTGAACTGCAAGGCAGTAACTGATATAAATCTATATGCAGGAAACATCTAAGGAAAAGGGGAAAGCGCCAATACTTGAAGAACAGAGAGGAGATGCCTTCGCAAATGAATGCCGCATGCAGCAGAGCCGTGGATTCCAGAGTATCACTCCACAGACACTGATGAAAATAGACTATCCAAGACTCAGAGTCAAAGGCGCACAAAAGCAGCATGTTTGCAAAAGATCCTGAAGCTCAGATTGGATAAAGCAAAAAGAAAAACGCTGAAAAGGGATGATGCTTCAGAAAAGCCTGGAACAAAGAATGGAAGCAATTTTCAATACGTAAGATTGTTCAGGCAACAAAATCCCTAACTCATTGAGTCATTCACACGGCCGGAAACCGAAATAGCAATAGCACAATCAGTTTGAAAGAAATCTGGGTTATACTAAGTATACACACAACAAAAAACACCCAGCCAGAGGAAGATTTTCAAAAATATCTTATAGTTTGTCAGAAAGAGGTGCCAGCTTTTTTTATTTCTACTTTTATCACCCGAGCAAAAGGAAAAGACAACCAGCTGACTCTTTCCAGGCGAACCTCACATTGCTTACAACACTAAGGAGCAGATACAGAAACGGTTAGAAATTAGATTCAATTTTTAGAAACAAATTTGCTTTAGTAAAAGGGCGGTCATTTGAAGCCGTTCCCTAAATTTGTGTAACTAAGATTAGTTAGTTAGTAGTATTTAACCCTTCTCATGGCATTTGGAGAAGGGTCCGGAAATTTTTCAAAAAACTTGTCCTCAGAACATGCACTTTTGCACCCTCGGAGGGGGTTTTTGATGAATGGATGGATCAAGATTTATTTATGTTTACATTTTAATGTCTGCTACTGATGTTGCACTTCTGTACTCTTAGTAGATGTTAGAAGTAAGTAGAGATAAATCGTTATTGCTTGAAGTTTGTGAGTGAAAATCAGTCATAAATGGTACTTTTATCTCTTGATTAATTTCTGATCATATTCTTAGAGTGATATACAGCTGAGTTGTTTATATGTTGATGTATGAATGTCTGGATTACCATTTGGCACTTTTGTACGGTGGAATCATTTGTTTGTGCTTGACATATGAATAACTGATTATGCGATATGCTGTTCACAACTGTTTTTCCTAACTTCTTATGCAAAATGGTTTATCTTAATTGATTTATATTCTTATGATAGCTGAATGATCTTTATTACCAGTTGTTGTATGAAATCTTTTTAGATCGCATAATGAAAGAATTTTACCCCAGGTTAGTATAGATTAGATGTGCTGTTTTTGTTAGATTACAGTAGCATAGAGTCAGTTTAGAGTCTAGAATTAAATTAGTTTAAAATTACCTTTAGATTAGTATCTTCAAAATCTACACACACACACATCTTTTAGATTGGGAAGCTGGTCCCATCATCCCCAGTCGGACCCGCTACACCAAATGGGTAAGGATCCGCCAACTAGGTTCCCGACCGGGTGGGTATCCCCCTTATTGTTGACCCGATTTCGGGGCCCTCAACAGGCCAAAAGGGTGCAAATGGTCAAAATGCAATGCAGTAGTGCAACTCAACACAAAGGAGCCTCTACGGTATAAGGCCAAAACGAAGCGAAGAAGCAAAGAGGAATGATTCTTCATCGCATAAGTCATGGCAGGACTACAGAGGACTCCCGGGCCTACTTAGATTGAAGCAGCATGGGCAACAAATGTCTGTGAGGTGCTAACTATGATGCCCATGAAAATGATGGCTCTACCATCATGTCATGATTAAAAAATCAGCGAGTGAAAGTGGTTTACGAACCATAACATGATTGGATCGACCTTATGGCAAGTGTATTGACAAATGGAGGCTAGTGTGCATAATGCAATGGAAAAATGGCTTCCCTAACCTATATGCCAGTGAGAAAACGATACCTGCCATGACGGGTCAGCAGTCATGGAACCATTTCGAAACTGTCGAAAAACATCCAAAATGTCATGAAAATAAAACCATTCTCGACATTCCAAGCTCCCAAGTTAAAAGTTACATGAAACCAAACAAAATCAAGTTTTGAAAATTTTTTGAATTTTCAAAGCTTATAAATAGTTTTTTGGACTCACCATTTTCACCATTTGATTTTGAGAGTAGAGGAGTGGAAAAAAAGAAGCAAATGTTTCCATACACCAAATTCAACCATTCAGATCCTTCCAGAATCACCAGGTAACCTTTATACTTGTCTTTCATTCAATTGTGACTAGTTTTAGAATTTTTAATTTAAGTTCTACTGTTTAATGTTTTGTCAAAAATTTCACCGCGGCATATACGCGGGTTGGATATATGAAAATCGCGTATACGCAGGCCCTACACGTGACTGTGTGTAAATGGACCCGCGTATACGCCATGAACATTTGAAAACAGAAAAAATAACGGTCTAAAATCATTTTTTCTTCAGGATGCCAGTCACTTGGCGAGAAAGAGAGCATACCTCAGTGGATGATGAGGTTATGAATGATCCCAATGCTTTGGATGCCTTACGATAATGTGGTTTTCTAAAATTCTTCAAAATGCCAAATATGAAAGCAAACACACTCTCTCTTGAGATTCTCATTCACTACTGGAGCATCGAGGATGATTCATTTATGATTGAACAGATGCCACTCAAGATAGAAGTGGAAGACATTTATTTCATCATAGGCCTTTCCCAAAGGGGAGAGGCAGTACATTCCACGGTCAGGACACGAGGCAGTCTCTTGATCGAGGACTACGCACATATATATTGCCCAGGACATCCAAATAATATTCGAATTCAGATTCCAATCAAACATGTGGAGAGTCTATCGCTGAGGATAATCTTGTTCACTATAGCTAGAGTGAACGGATCAGCTTCTCTGCACCAGGCATCATGACCAGCCATGAGCTTGGTGGTAGAATGTCTCACCACCATATTTGACTAGTGTACTCCTCTTCTGGCTAGCCTGAAAAGCCATCTTACTTCCGTCAAGAGAGGGCAGACCAAAAACTTCGGATATGGGACTATTTTGTGTTCTTTCTTTTTTGAGAGGGTCCCTGCTCTTCGACCTAGAGTACTGGTTTCAATCAGCACCCCACGAGATCCAAAAATGGGCAGGTGGGATAACTTGATGAAATGTCTAGGAGGTGGGGATGTCCCACAGACTGCATTTGACGATGACTTCTTCTCCTGGTGGGAGTAGCAGATCATCGCCGTAGATGACTACCCTTATGTTAGGTTGGATTTTCGAGGGGATCCTGATCTAGTATTACCACCGATCGTAGCATGGGGCGACATTGGTAAGTGTTTTTTGATTTTATGATTTTTTTTTTATTTTTCAAATATAATAATGAATTTTGAAAAATGTTTTTGATAGGATTCAAAAGACTAATATGATGATCATGTTCCAGATATTGGGCCGGTACGCCCAGATGGGTTCCCATGGCACAGACGTCACGGCCGAGGGGCCGAAGAGGTGGCTGCAGATACAGAGCGACTACTACAAACAGTTTAGTGACACTTTGTGAGACTAACCCACCGAGTACTGATGGCAGCCGTAGAGGATCTCCCTAAATCTATGCAGTATCATGTGGTTGGCATGCCACGAGACTGGGTTCACACTCTTAGGCATGTGGCCAATGCGATAGTTACCTACTTAGCCGCTCATCCTAAGCCGGTGCATTAGATGTACTGGACATGACTGTGGGCATTTGAGTCCCAATTTTTGTATATTATTTTGGACACACTTATGTACACTCGAGATGTTTTATGATATATATATATATACAGTTCGACTTTTTGATGCTTGATTTTATTGTGATGAATGATTGATGTGCCAGTATAATGCTTGATTGGCGATAGAATCAACTAACCAATTATGATATCTTGGAATGTGCAAATAATTAATATAAGTAAATGATCTTTGCAACAACCTCACCCTTAAATACTGGCGATATAAACATGGATCCCTTACCCAAAAAATGTTATTCAATTGTGACACTTGTTGGACACAGATTGTCATTGATGTCAATATGGCAATATTCAAGGAGTAGATAGAGACGAGAGGAGCAGACAGAGCCGAAGAAGAGGAGCACACAGCGCCATCGGAGCAAATGAAGCTCGATCCGAGGTTGCCTCTATTGCAGGAGGCCGATCTCAAAGACAAAGTCGTTCTTCTCAGAGTCGATCACAATGTCGTCAAGAAAGGGAAAGTACTAGATCAGTACAGAATCGACGTGACTCTGCCAACTATGTACAACATAGTGGAGCGAGGTGGAAGGCTCATAATCATGAGTCACATTGGACGCCCGTACGATAAGAAGACAAAAACTATCTCTATACGTGAGGATGATTCTGTGGATGTTGTTGTTGCATATTTGCAACGCAAACTCCGCATCAAATTTGTAGTTCCCCGTTTAAGTACTACTGAAAAAATGGAATTCTGGATATTGATACCTCCATCAACTGGTTGATCCATGACCTTAAGATTCAGAAAATTGGTGGAATTTACCTACCGAATAGCCAATGGTTTGCGGGGGAGGAAGGCAAAGGACAAAAGCTTGAGAGTGAATGTGAACTGTCGGATCAAAGAGCAGCGGATCTAACAGTCATCGCACACGAAAGATGCATGGAGATTAAAGCGCGGGAGAACAGTGGTTTCGAGCAGCAGGTGGTTTCCCCACATCGCTTACTGGGGCTTGACGGTATCCGTATATGATGGCATGATACCGTAAGATCACGATGCATGGCAGACAAGAACCATCGCCCCCGCGGGTTAACGTGCACGCAAGTCGCGTGATCGGGGCTTGCGACTACCGTTTGATCATGCGACAGACGGTCAGATGACAAGGAAAGTGCATGGGGTTTAACACCACCCTCATGGGTTAACATGCAAGTTGCACGATCGGGGCTTGCGACTACCGTCCAATCGTGCGACGGATGGTCAGATGACAAGGAAAGTGTGTGGGGTTTAATCGTGCGGTAAACATAACGGATACCGTTGGATCGTGGGTGATCGACAGTGGAGATCAAGGCGGGTTCAATCGCATGGGTTTCCTACTATTATGACACGGAAACGATGAATTTAAGGATTTGGCGAGGAATGGTGACTTTTCACAGAGTTATAGAGTAAAAATGGAGGTAGCAGGGTTTATTTGATCCTCGAGTTGTTGGATTATAGTAGAGCTAACAATTGTAATTTGGCCTCTCTTTCGCATTAACATGACCTGTAAGAATTTGATGAACCCGAATAGACAGAGGAAGCCATGGATCGGGAAGCTGAAAGATCAAGTGAGTCAGAGGAAACGACAGCGACCGAGGAGGAAGCCAAAGGGGCAGAGGAAAGTGGAAATGATCAATCAGAGGTGCCTGAAACACATCAAAATAGAAACACAAGGTGAAGTGTTGTGAATGTATGCATAATCTGTAAGAGAGGAAGCTGAAGAATAGGCAAGAGACATGAGAGACCAGAGAAGCAGGAGAACTGGAGAAAGGTAGAAGCTCAACAGGGTTAGTTGCAGAAAACTGCAGCAAAACAATTGATACTAAGATTGGGTTGGATACCAAGAGGTTGGAGCTTTAGAACTGAACAAGACTACAGCCATTAGGGGTAGGTGCTCCTAAGTGCAGAACCACTGCAAAACAGAGTTGGTGCTCTAGAGGTTGGAGCCTCACTGAAGTCCAAGTTGGAGCTTGGCAACTATCCACAGTCAGATATATATTTATATTATATTTATTTCATTGTACTATCTTGAGTTTTTAACAAAAGCATTTATTCTAGCTACTGGTTTCTGTGTTCTGTGTATACATATACATATCTATATATGAATTTGGCAATCACTAGAATAAAAATTGCAAGAAATACTGATTCACCCCCCCCAGTATTTCCAACAATTGGTATCAGAGCAGGCTTCTTCATACTAGCCTAACAACTTGAAGAAGGATCTGCAACCATGATGAGAAATCATGAAGCATCAGGAAGACCTCCTTTGTTCTATGGCACTAACTTTGGTTTCTGGAAGAAACGAATGACCTACTATTTAATGTTCCTTGGACCTGGAGTCTGGCATTTTGTTCAAAATGAATACAAAACTACTTCCACTCTTCCAACAGACCAAGACGAGAGGAAAGCCTACATCGCAAATGCAAAGGCCATGAACTCCATCACTAGTGGAATCATTGATTCCGAGTTTACAAAAATCATGCACTGTACCTCTGCCAAAGAAATGTGGGAGAAGCTAGTTGGCCTGTACGAAGGAGACTCAAAAGTCAAAAAGGCAAAGCTTCAAACTCACAGAAGACAATTTGAAAGTTTGAGGATGGAAGATGAAGAAGATATTGTAGCATACCTCCTCTGAGTAGCTGAAGTGGTAAATTTCCTGAAAGGATTGGACGAAAAAGTGGAAGAAAGTACCATTGTTCAAAAGGTATTAAGGTCTCTTCCAGACCGATTTGACTCCAAAATAAGCGTTATAGAAGAAGCAAAGGATCTATATGCCCTCAAAATGGATGAACTCCATGGAATTCTCACTGCCTATGAAATGAGGAAAGGTGGCCCAATCTCCAAAGATGCAGCATTCAAGGCCTCAATGCCAAAGAAGGGGAAAGAAAGGAATGACTGTAGTGATGTGTCAGATGTGGAATTCGAATTGGCTCAATTTGTACGAAAGTTGAAGAGAGGATCTAGGCTTAAAGGCAAGTATCCTCTTATCTGTTTTAAATGTTGTAAAATAGGTCATTGTGTAGCAAAATGTCCTCATAAACATGATAGTGATGATGAAGGAAATTCTAAAAGAATGGCACATAAAAATAAAGGGTTCAATAAGAAAAACTTCTTCTCCAAGCAAGATGAGTCTGATGAGGATGAGTTTATGGTCATCAAAAAGAAATCAGATGAGGAAAGTGATCATGATGAAAGCCAAGAAGCATTATTCATGGCACTCGCAGATGATGATGACTCAGGGTTGGAAGGAAATGTAGATGAACTGTTAATAAGTGCCATTGAAGAAAATGAGAAACTACGGAACAAAATCATTTCTCTCAAAGTGGAAAACGAGGAAATAAGAAGGAGAGAAGATCTCTTGGAAGCAAAGCTTAAAGAAAAGGAAGAGACTTGTGAAGAACGCAAGACCGAAATAGTGTCTCTGAGAAAGGAGCTGGAGAAAATTAAAAAGGGCTGTAATAGCTCTCAAATACTTGAGACTATTCTGAAAAATCAAAAACATCAACATGACAAGTCTGGAATAGGTTTCAAAGGAGAATCCTCAAGCACTGAGAATAATGTGAACAGCTATGCCGATGCACTTTCCTGCAATCCAAAAGATGAAAAAGTATGTTATCAAAAGTCCATCCCAGATCCCAAGAATGAAGAGAGAGTTGCTTCAAAGAAGAATGTGAAGTTGAATCATGGACACTACAGCAAATACAAACCTGTACTCCACCAAGGGCCCATCGCAAATCCAAAAAACGAGGGAGGAGTAATTCCCAGGAAGGAAATCGACTCAAACCGTGGTTGCTTCAACAAGTACAAAACCATCTTTCTTGGACACTGCTTTCACTGTAAAAATTTCGGTCATCAAGCTAGACATTGTATGGCTCGCAGAAGTGAAAAGACAAATCTAAAGGACCGAATAATCAACTCATATGCCCCCAAAAGGCAGGGACAAATCAAAATGTTCAATTCATTTGATCCCTTGACCAAATTTGATCTGATTTGCTCCTTCTGCTACAATAATGGACACTATGAACAAGACTGCCCACTCAAAGGAAGAAAGACGAGTAGCGAGAACTCCAGCATGGACAAATGCGGCCTGGCTCTATATGCTCAAAATAATGAAAACCAATGGTTTGTAGATAGTGGGTGCTCCAGACACATGACAGGAGATAGAAGGAAGTTTGTCTCACTTAGCAGAAAGGAAGGGAATGTGTCTTTTGGAAGCAGATTAGGCAGAATTGAGGGAAAAGGAACAATTACTCTAATCAATGGAAAAGGAAAATCTCAAGATGCTCTGCTAGTTGATGGGCTCAAACACAACCTCTTGAGTGTCAGCCAAATCTGTGATCAAGGACATAAGGTCATTTTCAGCACCAAAGACTGTGAAATTAGGAACTCTACCTCAGGGAAACTTGTGGCAAAAAGGGTAAGAACATCATACAACATTTACATTCTGAACAAGATTCAAGAAAATAAATGCTACTTAAGTCAGACAAATGAGAGTTGGTTGTGGCACAAGCGACTCGGACATACAAGATTCGAAAATCTGATCAATATCAGCAAGATCAAAGCTGTACGAGACATCCCAAGGCTTTCCAAACCAAATGAAGCAGTGTGTGGTCCATGTCAACATGGAAAGCAGACCAGAACCAGCCACAAGACAAAGGAGCTCTATACATCAAGGCCTTGGAGATCATCCATGTTGATGTGTGTGGGCCAACTAGAAATCAAGCACTCCAAGGAGAAAGGTACTTTGTGTTATTTGTTGATGATTATACTAGAATGATGTGGATATATTTCATAAAGTATAAATCTGAAACTTTTGAGTGTTTTAAGAATCTAAAAGCCCTTGTAGAAAAGGAAAAAGATTCAAAAATTAAGTGCCTCAGAACAGAAAGAGGAGGAGAATTCACATCAAATGAGTTTAGTGAGTTCTGTAATATACATGGAATTAAAAGGGAATTCTCGGCTGCTAGAACACCTCAGCAAAATGGGGTAGTTGAAAGAAGAAACTGAACAATCCAAGAAATGGCAAGAACTATGCTATTAGTAGCAGAATTACAGCCTAGATTCTGGAGAGAAGCAGTAGGGATAGCTGTCTACACACTTAATCGAACTAAATTAAGACCAAATTGTGATAAAACTCCTTATGAGCTATGGAAAGGAAGACCTGCTTCGGTGAAGTACTTCAAGATCTTTGGAAGCAAGTGCTTCATAAAAATAAATGATGGTTCACCAGGAAAGTTTGATTCTCGGGTTGATGAAGGGATATTTCTTGGATACTCTACATGGAGCAAGGCTTACAAGTGCTACAAGTATCGACTGAAGAAAATAGTGGAAAGCATTGATGTAAAGGTTGATGAAGATCTTCCAGTAAAGGAAATTGAAGAACATGAAGATGACTCTCTCATTGAAGAAGAAGAACCTAAAGAAGAAGAAATAGATGAGGAAGAAGAAGAAGAAGAAGAAGAGGAAAGAGAACCACCTAATACCCCTTCTAAGATGAAGTATGTCCAAAGACACCATCCAGAAGAGCAGATCATTGGCGATAAAGATGAAGGTGTGCAGACCCGAAGAAGGATAACAATTACACCCAAGAGAAAAGTCATTGCCCTCCTATCTATGATAGAACCAGAGACATTTGCAGAAGCAAGTAAGGATCCTCATTGGGTAAAAGCCATGGAAGAAGAAATTAACCAAATTGAGAAGAACAAGACATGGGAGTTGGTACCTCGTCCAAAGGACAAAAACATAATAGGAACCAAATGGGTGTTCAATAATAAAATGAATGAGGAAGGAAAGGTTATCAGAAACAAGGCAAAACTTGTTTGCAAAGGCTATTCACAAATTGAAGTAATTCACTTTGAAGAGACATTTGCACCAGTGTCGCATATGGAAGCTATCAGGATGTTCTTGGCATTTTCTTGCTCAAAAGGATTCAAAATCTATCAAATGGACGTGAAATCAGCATTTCTAAATGGGGAACTCAAGGAGGAAGTCTACATGGAGTAGCCAGAAGGTTTTGATCTAACAGCAGGAAAGGACTTAGTTTGTAAGTTGAAAAATGCTTTATATGGGTTGAAACAGGCTCCTAGAGCTTGGTATGCAAGACTGGATCACTATCTACAACAACAAGGCTTCAAAAAGGGAGTGGCTGGAAGCAATCTATACATAAAGATAGATCAAGGTAAGTTACTAGTTGCTCTTGTTTATGTCAATGATCTGATTTTTGCTAGTAATAATAATGAAATGAGCAATTAATTTTCCCAAAACATGTCAGAATAGTTTGAGATGTCAATGATAGGAGAGTTTTCCCACTTCCTTGGACTTCAAATATCTCAAACTAGAGTAGGATTGTGTATATCTCAAACCAAATATCTAAAAGACATGCTCAAAAAATATGGAATGGAGGATTGTGCACCCATGAGCATACCTATGACCACAAACTGCAAACTGAGAAAAGATGATGACTCCCCTCTAGTAGATGCAACTCATTACAGGTCAATGATTGGAGCCCTTCTATACTTAACAGCTACACAACCAGACATAATGCAAGCAGTAGGAATGGTGGGAAGATTTCAATCTGCTCCCAAACAATCACATTTATTAGCTGTAAAAATAATTCTCAGATATCTGAAGGGAACTTATGATTTCGGTCTTTGGTACCCAAAGGACTCAACACTGACTGTAACTGTATACACCGATGCTGATTGGGCTGGAAGTATAGATGATTGGAAAAGCACTAATGGAAATGCATTCTTCCTAGGAGACTGTTTGGTATCCTGGCTAAAAAAAAAATAGTCATCCATATCATTATCCACAACCGAAGTTGAGTATATTTCTGCAGTAGACTGTTGTTCTCAGATACTATGGATGAAAGAAGCTCTAAAAGATCTCGACATATGTACAGATCAACCAATTTTCATCTATTGTGACAACGCAAGTGCTATCAATCTCAGCAAAAATCCCGTGATGCACTCAAGAACCAAACACATACCAATCAAGTATCATTTCCTCCGTGAACAAGTAGCTGAACAAAACATCGTCCTGGAATATATCAGTACTAAGGAGCAGATAGCTGATAATTTCACAAAACCTTTTCCCGAGAAGTATTCGAACATCTGCTTCAAAAGATGGGGGTTATTTCTTTATTATCACTCAAGTTCATCCATAAAGATGTAGCAGGACAAGGTAAGCAGTTTGACATGGGGAGTCCATATGCATCCCTTTGCCATTGATGTCAAAGGGGGAGAAAGCAGAAGAATATTGCCATAAATAACAAAGGGGGAGATTGTTGGACACAGATTGTCATTGATGTCAATATGGAAATATTCGAGGAGCAGATAGAGACGAGAGGAGCATACAGAGCCGAAGAAGAGGAGCACATAGAGCCATCGGAGAAAATGAAGCTCGATCTAAGGTTGCCTCTATTGCAGGAGGCCAATCTCAAAGATAAAGTCGTTCTTCTCAGAGTCGATCACAATGTCGTCAAGAAAGGGAAAGTACTAGATCAGTACAGAATCGACGTGACTCTGCCAACTATGTACAACATAGTGGAGCGAGGTGGAAGGCTCATAATCATGAGTCACATTGGACGCCCGTATGATAAGAAGACAAAAGCTATCTCTATACATGACGATGATTCTGTGGATGTTGTTGTTGCATATTTGCAACACAAACTCCGCATCAAATTTGCAGTTCCTCGTTTAAGCACTACTGAAAAAATGGAATATTGGATATTGATACCTCCGTCAACTAGTTGATCCATGACCTTAAGATTCAGAAAATTGGTGGAATTTACCTACCGAATAGCCGATGGTTTGCGGCGGAGGAAGACAAAGGACAAAATCTTGAGAGTGAATGTGAGTTGTCGGATCAAAGAGCAGTGGATCCAACGATCATCACACGCGAAAGACACACAGAGATTAACGCGCGGGAGAATAGTGGTTTTGGGCAACAGGCGGTTTCCTCGCACCGCTTACCGAGGCACAGTGGTATCCGTATATGATGGCGCGACGCGTGGCAGACAAAAACTACCACCCCTGTGGGTTAATGTGCATGCAAGTCGCACGTTCGGGGCTTGCGACTACTGTCCGATCGTGTGACGGACGGTCAGATGATGAGGAAAGTGCGCAGGGTTTAACACCTCCCCCGCGGGTTAACGTGTGCGCAAGTTGCGTGATTGGGTCTTGTGACTACCGTCCGATCGTGCGACGGATAGTCAGATGATGAGGAAAATGTGCGGGGTTTAATCATGCGGTAAACATAGCGGAGATCGTCGGATCGTGGGCAATCGACAGTGGAGATCAAGGCGGGTTCAATCGCATGGATTTTTGACTGTTATGACAGGGAAATGGTGAATTTGAGGATTTGGTGAGGAACGGTGACTTTTCACAGAGTTATAGAGTAAAAATGGAGGTAGTAAGGTTTATTTGATCCTCGAGTTGTTGGATTAGTAGAGCTAACAATTGTAATTCGGCCTCTCTTCCACATTAACGTGACCTGTAAGAATTTGATGAATCTGAATAGACAGAGGAAGCCATGGATCAGGAAGCTAAAAGATCAAGCAAGTCAGAGGAAACGACAGTGACCGAGGAGGAAACCAAAGGGGCGGAGGAAAGCAGAAATGATCAGTCAGAGGTGCCTGAAACACATAAAAAAAGAAACACAAGGTGAAGTGTTGTGAATATATGCATAATCTGTAAGAGAGGAAGCTGAAGAATAGGCAATAGATAGGAGAGACCAGAGAAGCAGGAGAAATAGAGAAAGGCAAAAGCTCAACAAGGTTGGGTGCAGAAAACTGCAACAAAACAGTTGATACTAAGATTGGGTTGGAGCCCAAGAGGTTGGAGCCTCAGAACTGAACAGAACTAC
Organism: Pinus tabuliformis; assembly: GCA_031772625.1. Lineage (NCBI taxonomy): Eukaryota > Viridiplantae > Streptophyta > Pinopsida > Pinales > Pinaceae > Pinus > Pinus tabuliformis. The sequence goes on from CM062820.1 coordinate 1,545,053,901, forward strand.
AGTCATTAGGGGCAGGTGCTCCTAAGTGCAGAACCGCTGCAAAACAGAGTTGGTGCTCTGGAGGTTGAAGCCTCACTGAAGTCCAAGTTGGAGCTTGGAAACTATTCATAGTCAGAAAAATATTTATATTGTATTTATTTCATTGTACTATCTTGATTTTTTAATAAAAGCATTTATTCCAGCTGTTGGTTTCTGTGTTCTATGTATACATATACATATCTATATATGCATTTGGCAATCACTAGAATAAAAATTGCAAGAAATATTGATTCACCGCCACCCCCCCCCTCTCAGTATTTCCAACAACACTATCAATTTTGAATCAAGATAGGCTACCAACGAATCGATTTCATAAGAAATTGCTTCGGATAGTAAATTAATGATGGTAGTATACTCAACCATATTATTTGAAGTAGGACCAATGCATACTCACCTTGACACCATCAATTGACCAGTTGGATAGTAGAGTACCCAAGCTGTGGAAGCAAGGTTCCGAGTGTGCCGACTACCACCATCGGCGAATCCAAAATAGACCAAATCATCCATCAACACCTATCACAGTAGACCAAAAAGTGTTGATATCAAAAAATCTTGATGAGATATGTACAAGTATACAAAATTTACAAAGAAGCCATTGCCTAGCTGCTACTTAAGCAAAGTACTTCTTGAGGTAGAGCACATTTCGTTGGCACCACATGCATGTAAATAGGTATGAGTGTCACTTGTGCCAATCGCCCATAAGTATCATATTTTTCATAGCCTTGATTCCTTAAGACTATAACAAGTTCACTAGCTCCCCAACTAATTGTCAACATGTTCATGGTCACATATTTACCAGTATTGAGTGTCAATGATTTGACTAATGTTAGGAAAAAAGACTCTCAGAGTTTTTAAGCATGCACACCAATTATTGTATGCACCTAGCATCTCATTATTTTACACCTATTTTGTGAGAATGCATTTATGAACTATTTCATATTTTGCATTTTAATCATGCGTATTTCTCATTCGTCAGTTGATGGCATATTTTCAAAAATTTTAATGAAAATACATCACACTAGCAAAAGTGGGGTTAATAAATTTTCCCCTCATAGTTATGGCTACATCACTAATCCATAAATGTTTGTAAATCCATTGATTTGCTTCAAGGGATCTAGCTTTTATCATTCCTTTTTATCCTACTACATCAACTCAAATCAATATGTAAGTCTAGAAGTTACAGTGAGAAACCCTTCCAACCAATCAAAACTTTCTTGTCATTTTTGGTTCTAGATAAACTTAACTCTTTTCTTTTGTGATGATTTTATATAGTAGGCCAATTAGTGTTAGCTCCCTAGAATAATAGTATATTCCCTCATTGTTACTATCATTTTAGCCCATTATTGTTATTGTTGTGCCCATGTTGTCCCCATATTGTTATTATTGTGCCCCAAAGAATCCCACTATTGTTATTGTTGTTCCCTTACATTATTATTGTTGCATCAGCTCTAATTATATTGTGACCCCATAGACTCCTATATATAGAAAGGAGGTTTTTTCATTTGAATCATCCAAGAATTGTTCATTTATGTAATTTACAGGAGGTTTCCCCCTCAAAGAGGATAATTTTTAAGTTGTTGATCTATCTATTTGTGAGTTGGTTGCATTACATTTGGTATCAAAGCTTTGGATTCTAGGGTTTCGCTACTTCAAACAGGTCATCGCTAAATTTGTGATATAACATTTTTTCTATAAAGCTTCAAAAGATGAAATTAAAACCACGTGGATCTAAAATCTTGGTGAAACTCGTGTGAAAATTTGAGATCCTGTCTCGCTATATTTTCGGAGATATGATTAGAGGAATTTAAGGTTTTTGCGGGCTATAGAATTCCATCCCAAACAGGTGACCTTGGTAAAATTGTCATAAAATTATCTCAAAGCATCATATTTATATTTCATAAAAAGTGACAGAAAGATAACAGGCTTTAGTTTCTTGGGTATAATTTTCAAGGCCGAAGGTTAAAACAGTGACACGTGACATTCCATACAAGTTCACTCTACTGAAACAGTTTATAATCAAGTCATCAGGGGAGATTAGGCATAACTCTTTCTTGAAGAATCCAATCTCGATCAGAATTGTGGGGTTGGAAAGAGGACTCATAGGGCTACTAGAAGACAAAATTTCAGAAGTTGGAGATACGAAATTACATAGTTACAATCATTTCAAGATTGAGCTCCTAGAAGTAAGAAAAAGGTGTGTATGTTTTTAAACAATTCCATAACTTTTGTTTGAAAAATCAGTTCAAAGTGATTCAAAGGGCATAGTGAAGCATAGATATCATTGTTTGATTTCAAAAATAATTGAAGCAAGAAAATGGAAACACCTAATAAGAAACCATAAATCTCTACTATGACGCATGAAGAAGAAGAAGAAATGCAACATGATATATCAAAATTACGAGACCAAGTGCAACAAATTTTGCTCTCACAAAGAGTAACCAAAAACGAAATGGAAGCTAAGATGGATGGTTTGAAGAATAGCTTAAAATCAGATATGAAAGGTTTGAATAATGGCATGAAAGCTAATATGGATGGTATAGAAGAAAAAATAAAAGGAAACATGGAATATTTGAAGAATGGTTTAAAAGTAGACATGGAAGGTTTGAAGGAAGGTTTGACAAAGTTGCTACAAGAAATTCTTCCTAATGGAAAAAAGGTATTAGATGAAACTCATGATGAGAACAAAAGAAATTTTAATCATGATTTCATATACTCTAACATTATATTGAAGACCCACCATATTCCAAAGATTGATATGAGAAAGTTTGATGGAAACGATCTGGTAACATGGATACTACAAATGGAGAAATATTTTGATCTTCATAATGTGCAACACACACAGAAGGTACGCATTGCAACTTTATATTTAAAGCCCAATCAGTTTGTATGGTATCAATGGCTTTGTTCTCATAAACCACTTGTCACTTGGTCAATTTTTACAGAGGAAATGATAACACATTATGAGGATACAAAGAACAACACCTTCTTTATCCAATTAATAAATCTCAAACAAAATGGTTCAATGGTAGAGCACATTCAAGACATCCAAAAATTGAATATCAGGGTAAACAATATTTCAAAGGAGCTTAGGATTATTGTGTTCATAGGGACTTTAAAGGATAGCATCCAACATGAGGTTCGTTTTTGGGAGCCTGGTTCATTGGAGAAGGCATTTAGGTTGGGAAGAAAAATTGAAATAAAAATTATGGAAACAAGGAAGCCTACCACTCACAACTGCAAATATGGAAGTGTTGTTTCCCCTAGCCTTCCACAACCTACAAGGTTGATGCCACAACAATTGGAGGGAAAAAGAGAAAAAGGGATTTGTTACAATTATGATAGCAAAACACTAAAGGTCATAAGTGTGTTGAGAAGAAATTATTTTACATAGATTGTGAAGCGGAGGAAGAAAAGGAACAAGAAATGCCGAAAGAAGAGGATATACACTAGGAACCAACCGCAGAGAAAGAAGAAATGAATCCGACCATATCTTGTAATGCATATACAAGAATTACCACTCCTCAAACTCTCAAGATAGAAGGACATATCAAAAAGAAAAAGGTAATAGTGTTCATTGATTCGGGTAGTACCCATAATTTTATTCACTGTAAGGTAGCCAAGGAATTGAATTTCTTCCTATATAGAACACCATAGTATCAAATGATGGTTTCAAATGGAGGAACCATAAATTTCTCTTGAAAGTGTCATAATATCAAGATATCCATTGGAGAATATGTATTTAACTGTCCAATGCCTTCCATTTAAATGTGTGGTGTTGATGTTGTACTAGGAGTCCAATGGCTATAATCTCTAGGTACGATAGATTTTAATTTTCAAGAACTTTTCTTGAAATTTTTTCGTGAAGGAAAGGAATTTGAATTAATGGGTATCACGGGGAAACTAGGAAAGTTAAATATTTCCAATGGTGTGGCAAAGCTTCTATAGAAATAACAATGGGGCGTAATTAGACAATTATGTTCACTAGAGGTTCCCACATCAAAATCATCTATTTCTCCATATCTCCAAAAAGTCTTAGACAATCATTCTAAGGTATTGAGACTCCCAAAGGCCTCCCACCTATTCATGATCTTGATCTTGTTATTCATTTGATTCCAGGAAGTGTTCCTACGAGCATCATTCCTCACAAATATCCCTATGCACAAAAGAGTGAAATTGAACATATGGTTGCAGAAATGCTAGAGGCTGTTATAATTCAGCCTAGTTAAAGTTATTTCTCGGCTCCAGTTGTATTGGTGCACAAGAAGGATGGATCATGGCACATGTGTCCGGATTATAGGGAGATCAACAAGCTCACTATTAAAGATAAATTTCCCATTCCTATCATTGATGAATTATTAGATGAATTACATGGAGAATTTTACTTCACCAAGTTGGATCTTTGTTCAGGATATCATCAAATTAGAATGAAGACTGAAGACATTCCAAAAATCGCATTTAGCACTCATGAGGGTCATTATGAAGTTTTGGTGATGCCTTTTGGCTTTACCAATGCACCTTATACATTTCAAGGTTTGATGAATTCCATTTTCAAACCCTTCCTTAGAAAATTTGTGTTAGTATTTTTTGATGATATACTAATCTAAAGCAAGTCTTGGAAGGATCATGTGCAACATGTTGACAGGGTGCTCAAACTATTGGAGGAGAAACAATTATATGCAAAAACCTCCAAATATTTCTTTGGAGTACATGAGGTGGAAAATCTAGTTAATATTATATCTCATGAAGGTGTTGAGGTAGGCCCTAGAAAAATTAAAGCCATTAAGGAATGGAAAATCCCCACATCCATAAAGCATCTGCGAGGATTTATTGGGTTGACAGGGCATTATCGCAAGTTTGTTAATAATTAATTAAGAATAGCAACATCACTAACAACAATACTGAAGAAATATGTATTTTCTTCCACTCGAGAAGCAACTAGGGCCTTTGAACATATTAAAGAGGCAACGTGCCAAGCACCATACTTAGCTACACCAAACTTCACAAAAACCTTTATTGTGGAATGTGACTCCTCAGGAAATGGAATTGGTGTTTTTTTAATGCAAGAAGGAAGACCCATTACTTTTGAAAGTTTTCCAATCAAAGGAAAGTATTTACACAAAGCTATTTATTGTAGGAATTTACAGGGTAAGTTCCTCATATAGAACACCAAGGGACACCGCTCACAAACATATCACACATCAGTACACCAGTATTCTTGACATGGTTAAAACCTTTAAAGAGGGAAACAATCCATGGCCTGAACCGACGCGACCACTTCAGACAATTTATTAATGTAAAAGAAAGAAAATTTACATAAGCTTCTCTCATGAACGGTCACCTTACAAATGACCCTCCGTGCTCTTTAAATAGAGATCATGGACCAATCGGGTGTTAATCCATGGATCAAGTGTCGGTAATACCAAGGATATAATGAACCATCAGATCACTTCATGTCTACAACATATCATGACCATTGGACTGTAAGTTGCAAAAGTACATAGTAAAGAAACACACTTTACCTAACTCTACACTAGACCAAGTTATACTTAACTATTTCCTATGTGTCAAAATATCCTAACATCCACCCTTAAGAACATGGGACAGGATTGAAGGATGTACAAATATGACACGATATGAGAAGGAAGGAGGCATTAGAGCCTATCCCCCCTTAGTGACAATTTCCTGAGCTCCAACCATAAATCAAAGTTTAGTAAGCTTCACCTCTGTGAGAGCCTTTGTAAAGATGTCTGGAACATGATCATCAATTGAACAATATTGAACTTCATGAACATGGTCATGAATGAGATTTCTAATGAAGTGCATGTTTATTTCAATCTATTTTTTGTGTTGATGTTGGATTGGGTCTTTGCATAGTTGAATGGCACTTTGATTATCACACCAAAGTGTAGTCGGATGTTGTTGCTAAAATCCAAAATCTAATACGGTCTGACGAAGCCACGAGACTTCCTTACTAGCTTCTATGGCACCACGATACTCTGCTTCTATTGAAGAATGAGAAATGGCACTTTGTTTCCTGAAAGCCCATGTAATAGGTACAGAACCAAGAGTGAACACATAATCTACAGTAGACTTTCGATCAACAGGGTCAGTAGTCCAACCAGAATCAGTGAAACCAACCAATAGAGGAGATGCTTCTACTTTGTAATGAATCCCAAACTAAATTGTACCTTGAACATAATGAAGTATTCTTTTAGATGCTTTCCAAAGACTTTAAAATGGGCTTGTGCTACTCAGGATGCATCAGGTGCTCTTGCAGGTGATCCTATAGATCAACGACGTACACATTCTCAGATCAATAGAGCCTCTTCTTTATTGACTCAAGCTTCAGCGAATTATGATCCTGACACCTTTGCAGAAGCTTCAGGCCATCAAGACTGATATGTAGCTATGAATGAAGAATATCATTCATTATTGGCAATTGATACATGGGATCTTATTCCTCTTCGAAAGGGACGAAAGCTTGTAGATGCAAATGGGTTTACAGAACCAAGTTTGGAACAGATGGAAAAGTTGATAAACATAAAGCTCATCTTGTTGCTAAGGGTTTTTCACAAGTTGAAGGCATTGAATATACTAAAACCTTCTCCCCTATTTCAAAAATGAACTCTATCCGCCTTGTTCTTTCCCTTGCTGCCTCTTTCAAATGGGAAGTCCATCAGATGGATGTTAAATCTACCTTTGTGCATCAGGACTTGCATGAAGAAATCTATATGGAACAACCTCCTAGCTTTATACAAACAAACTCCAACCTTGTATGTCAGATTAAGAAATCCCTTTATGGTCTCAAGCAAGCCCCTTAGGCTTGGTATGCCAAAATGGATAGCTTTCTTTTAGATATTGGCTTTTCTAGGTGTCATTATGACAATACGGTCTACACCAAGAATGTGGGTAAGTCTCTTATCATTCTTGTTCTTTATGTTGATGATCTTATCCTTACTGGTAGTGATCCAAACCTTATAAACCATGTGAAGTCGAACCTTAAAAATTAGTTTGAAATGATAGACTTAGGACACTTGCATTATTTTCTTAGTCTTCAAGTATTGCGATCCAATCAAGGTATTTCCCTTTCCCAGTCCAAGTATGCTTATGATCTTCTATGCCACTTTCACATGGAAGACTATAATCCAACCCCTTCTCCTCTGATACCATGTAGGAATTTACAAGGTAAGCTCCTTAGATAGAACACCAAGGAACACCACTAAAAAACAGATCACAGATCAGTACACCAATATTCTTGACGTGGTTAAAACCCTCAAAGAGGGAAATAGTCTATGGCCTGAACCAATGCGGCCACTTTAGGCAATTTATTAATGTAAAAGAAAGAAAATTTACATAACCTTCTCTCAGAACTTTCACTTTACAAATGACACTCCATGCTCTTTAAATAGAGATCATGGACCAATCAAGTGTTAAGCCACGGATCAAGTGTCAGTAATAACAAGGAGAGAATGAACCGTCAGATCACTTCATGTCTAGAACATATCATGACCATCAGATTGCAAGTTACAAAAGTAAATAGTAAAGAAACACACTTTACCTAACTCTACAATAGACCAAGTTATACTTAACTATTTCCTATGTGTCCGAATATCCTAACATTTATGAGAAAGAAATGTTGGAAATACTACATGCACTTAAGAAAATATGACCTTACCTAATGGGAAGACACTTCAAGGTAAAAATGGATAAGGATAGTCTTAAATACATTTTAGAACAAAGATTATCTTCAAAAGAGAAATAAAAATGGGTCACAAAGATGTTGGGCGATGACTTTGAATCATCTACAAAAAGGGAAGAAAAATTCTCTTGCAGATGCACTCTCAGGAAAGGATGAGGATGTCGAAGAATTTATTTGTGCCATTTCTATTATCCAACTGGATTGGATAACTAAAGCAAGGGATGAATGGAATAATAACGAAGAAGTGTGGGAAATCATTTAAAAGTTGCAGGAAGATCCCAATACATTTGATACATTTATCGGGAAAAATGATTCATTATGGTACAAAGATCACTTATACCTTTGTAAGGATTCCCAACTCAAACAAAAGATTCTTTTGGAATTGCACACCTCTCCCTTAGGAGGGCACTCAGGAATTTTAAAAACATACCATAGGGTTAAGGAGGATTTTTTTGGGATGGCCTTAAATATGATATGGAAACGTTTGTGGTGGAATGTTTGGTTTTCCAACAAAATAAATTTAAGACAATCAAGATCTCGGATCTGTTACAATCTTTATCCATTCCAGGTCAATGCTGGGAGGAGGTTTCAATGGATTTTGTCACAGGTTTACCCAAGTCTGAAGGAAAGAGTGTCATCATGGTGGTAGTTAATAGACTTACCAAGTACGCACACTGTTTTGCATTATCTCATCCATTTAAATCCAGTACAGTTGCTACTTCATTTATGGAAACAATTGAAAAGCTACATGGAAACCCAAAGATTATTGTAAGCAACAGAGATGTCATTTTCACTGGAAATTTTGGATGGAATTATTTTCTTGTATGGGTACTCATTTAACTCATATCTCGTCTTATCAACCTTAATCTGATGGGAAAACTAAGATAGTGAACAAATTTTTGGAAGGATATCTTTGTTTCTATGTATCTGATAAACAGAGACAATGGGTCAATTGGTTACCTCTAGCTAAATGGTGATATAAAACTTCCTTCCATACTGCAACAAAATTGACCCCATTTATTTCACTTTATGGATATCATCCACCATCCATCACAACATCTTTAAGATAAAATTCTAAGATTCAAGCAGTGGAAGATCACATCAAGCATCAATAAAAAGTTCTCCAACTCTTAAAGGATAACTTCACTTTGGCACAAAATAGAATGAAACAACAAGCAAGTCAACATCACAACGAAAGAAGTTTTGATGTAGTTGACTGGGTATTTCTATGGCTACAACCATACCCGAAAATGTCCCTCAAGTAAGCTAAGAAGGATAATAAATTATCACCAAAGTATTATGGTTTGTACAAGGTGTTGCAAAATATTTGTATTATGGCATACAAATTAGAGCTTCCTGCATCTTCCTAAGTGCAACCAGTTTTCCATGTTTCATGCTTAAAGAAGGTTATAGGTACCAAGCTCTCAGTTCAAAAAATATTGCTAGAACTTGATGAGGAAGGAAAAATCATATTGGAACCTAAATTTGTCACAGAAACAACAACTCAACAACTGCGAAATCGGTCAATTTCAAAATATCTCATCAAGTGGAAGAAATTACCCACTAAAGATTCAACATGGGAGGATGAGAATTTTATATAGAAGCATCCATAACTACTCAAGCGTTGAGGACAACACTTTTTTGAAGGAGACGATCATGTTAGATCGCTAGAATATTAGTGTATTACCTCATTTTTATTGTCAGTGTAGCCCCTTATTGCTATTTTTGTGCCCATGTTGTCCCCATATTGTTATTATTGTGCTCGATAGAATCCCACTATTGTTATTATTTTGCCCTTACATTATTATTGTTATGTCAGCTCTGATTATATTCTGACCCCATATACTCCTATATATGGAAAGGAGGTTTTTTCATTTGAATCATCCAATAATTGTTCATTTATGTAATGTAAAGGAGGTTTCCCCCTCAAAGAGGATAATCTTTAAGTCATTAATCTATCTATTTGTGAGTTGGTTGCATAACAATTAGTGAAACCTTCAATGAATCTACAATACGAGTATATAACCCCACAAATATATGATGCCCATTGCATCTTTTAGGTATATGCCAATCAAGGGTTGTTTGGACCTTTTTAGGGTCCATTGCACTTCCTTCCCAGGAAATTTAAAGGTTCTTAAAATTTACTCTGAGCTTGATTAATTCACACTTACTAAATTTGTTATAAGCTGATATTTTATGAATATTTATAGCACTATTCCAAAGTGATTTCATGCTTATCTGGTGTCTTATAGTAACCAAGAATTCGTTATCCTATCATTTTAATATTGAAAGTCTCGAGTTCTTTACTCTCTTTCTCATTTTTTAGGCTGATTTTTCTTTCAATCATGAAATAGTAGGGTATTCCATATTAACTTACCAACATTCTAACGATTTGGAACAAGAATTTTACCCAACAACTTCTATGCAACTTGTGATTACCTGTCTTCTCACATTTCTTTTTCTTTGGAAATTTCATTGGCCATGCTTGTCCAATAATTATTAGCTCATTTAGATGAAAAGTTTACCATGAAATTCCCATCACACAATCACATACGCTAAGATTCATGACATTTAAGCTATTTAAGAATTTTTCTTTTTTATTCCTTAATCAAGGAGGTCAAAAATATTCCTCTTGAAATTCCTAAAAGTTGTAAAACACTAGAAAAATATTACTACACAGTAAATATTACGATTTTCACATGATTTTAGATGGCATTGGTTCTTACCAAAATCTCCATTCTAATGGTTTGTATCAGGATTCTTAATTATTCTACCACTGTAACAACTTTTTTGTGGCTTCCCTCACAAGCATATCTTCTAATTAAGAATCTTTCTTAATTCATTAATTCCTTCACAGGTCTTATCAATCATGAAACCTAGGGCCTACTCATGCTAGTCATGGTGGTTTATTTATAGCCATATGTTACCATGCTTCACATACTCATACCTAAGTTATGTTGTTAACATATAGGTTTTTTCATAGGTACAACATTGTATATTCCATATGACGTATACCAATGATATAACGAACACTCAATCATGTCACTTAATAAAATTGAACTTGGGTGGGAATAATAATAATCATTCCTCCCAACCACTCAAAGTAAACACAATTGACTCATACATTTATCTCTTTTTATAATTTTTTTATATATCTATATAGGTTTTAAAAAATGCTATCGTTGAGTATGCCCACACAAACTCATTGAGTACATCATACCTTTTGGTTTTTGTAATACAAGGTTTTCAACCCTTATTTTAATAATGTTTTATGTTGGTATATACATACCTTAACAATATCCTGTATACACTTTATTATATGTATATATTCTATGTTTTTCTTCAATTAAATCATAAATCTCAAACCAAATTATTTGTAGTGAAGGTTTCTAAGCCTTCTTAATATTTACAATGTGATTGTTGTCTTGAGTATGTTGGTCACTTTAATTGTTTATTAATAAAACAGTCGAGTGCCACATAAATTATCAACCCGGGAAAGTCTGATTATTCCAAAGGTGACCACGTACTGTATGTACTCAATCTTAATAGTATTAAAAGCTGTAGTATAAATAGTTTACTATCTATTAAACCCCTACTCTGTGTTAAAGCAGTTACAGCAGTTACAGCCTATTGCAGGAATGAAATAAGAGCAAATAACTTAAAGAAAACAAATCTGCAAAAGGGAGTGATGGCTGTCCTGCAACAAAGGATCAGGACCCTATCCCCAGAGTAAGGACTTTCAGCACCTGCCTCTGTTGTCCAGTTCACCAATACACTCTGTAAATCCTAATCACCAGTGAGGCACTCATATACAACATCAATCAGTTAAAAGGAAAACAGAGTTTAGTAAAAGTAAAATATCAATTAGAAGCAGTACTCGTGATGTAAACATAAATCACACACACGACACATAACAAAAAGAAGATGGGTGAATCTTGTGATGAAGGTGGGCCCTGTCCTTCTCACAAGATTCCCCAGAACACAGAAACTAAGATAAAATACTCAGAACAGAACTTTATTCATCTATCAATAAACCATATTACAAAAAAGATTCAGTCTCATCCCTTCACTACAGTTTCTGTGTTACAGCTTGTTCCCTCTTTCTCTATATCTCCCTCTAATGTAGATGTCTCCTCTTTATAGAGGAGACATCTATTACAAAAGATTTTCATTATACATTCTGGTTCAACCCTTTGTACCAAAAATAGGAAAGTCAGTTCTCGTTAACAGAATATTGTTACAGTCATGTGGATCATGATCATTACGACCAATATAGTAATCGGTCAGACTCCTTTGCCGATGCAGATTTGTTACGCAAATCTCAACTGTTTCCTCGAAGTTCGCATGTTGTTCTTGCTGTTTCAGCTTCGAGGTTCATGTTGTTCTTGCTGTTTCAGCTTCACAGTTTGCATTGTTTCCGCTGTTTCAGCAACTGCAAAATGTGGTCCTGCCAGTTAGGCAGTTTCAACAATTTTTTTAGCAACCTAATCAACTTCAAGGATCAATTATAAAGATAGCATGATTACGTGTTGAATAATTAAACATATAGCAATGAGGAGAGTTACTATATACCTTTTGGAGTGATTAAGCCAAAACACTAGCAAAGGCTTTCAACTAAGGGTTGAAGAGGGTAATATAATGTCAAAATATAAGGTCAAAAATAGACAATATGGGAACCTAACATCCCCCCAACTGAAAATGTTGCATGTCCGCATGCAACGTCTACTCTGAATCGGAATTGGAATACTGGGATGAACAGTGTAAATTGCTTATGCAGTAAGTGTAGAAGGTGTTGTCAACCATGTCTCTGAACCCTTGGACACTCTGAAGTTTCTTCCATGCTGCCAACTCTTCCTTTTTAGTCAATGTAAATTGAGCCTTGTATTGTTCTCCAGGAAGCCATAAGAGAGGGAAATGAAAATGGTAACCAATCCACCGTTCAGCACATTGTCTAATGCATTTTACATAATCAGGTATGCGTGAGATTGCCGCCTGAAGATTGAGGGGATTGTAGGGATGATATTCCCGTCTTTCTTTGGGACAGTGTTCCCAGAATAAATTATTTGCTTTTATAGCCAGAGGTCCTTTAGTTTTCACATAATGTTGGCAGTCTTCCAAGACTGCTGCTTGCAGATTCCTAATATGATCGGTCATCCCTGGTTCTCATAGAATTCGTTGATGTTCCATAATGAAGATGGCTACATTCTGCGGTTCCGGACGAATCCAGAGAAGACAGTTCTCCTCATTGTGTGCTGCAGACATAAAAGCATTCTGCCAAGTAAGCTGGTTGGCCAAAAAGGAAATAAAAGCTCTTATTTGGATATCACCACAAATAGGAAGTAAATTAATCTTTCTATCTTCATGCATAGCCTCATTGTGAAGATAGAGTTCACACAGCAAGTTCTGGTCATTATTTGGTGCTTCTGCAAAAGTCTCAATAAATTGTTGTGGTGTAGAGACCTGGTGGGGTCTTCCATCCTTGATTGCTTTTAATTGGAGGAACGCTAAATGTTCTCTCAAGAATACAGAATAGTTAAAAGAAGGCTTTCTTGTAGCAAGTAACCGCTGGACCAAATCGAAGATAAGGGACAGTCTGGCTTTTAATTGCTTATTCTCCTTATGTTGTGCACGAGACTGTTCAAGTGCTTCCCAATTTCTATAGGCATAGTTAAGCCATAATGACTTCTATTGCTTAAATGCCTTTCCTTGGGAAAGCTTGTATATTGTCTTCCATGTGTTACTTAGTTCTTGAAAACTGGAAGTCTGTGCGTGAGCATTGCTGACACAGGGAGGTTCAGTTTGTGTATGCATAGTTGTAAAAGATTTTGGTTTTGGTTTCTGTTCATCAATAACTTGGGTAGGCCGGGGTGGTTCTGTTTCTTCCTCTAAAATTCTTGAAGACCCTGCTACTTCTTGTGTAGCAGCAGAGTGTTCCTTTTTGAATATAACAGGGCTGGCTCCAGTCAATGGGACTGCAATTATCTTATATCCTGCTTGAGTATAGATATCCCCACATTCACTGCACATGTATTCACTGTATTGCTCTTTCTCTCCACTCTTTTCAGCTTGAGATGCTACCTGAGCTAACATGTATAGATTGAGTTCCTTTTTATAGGCTTCCCTAGCCATTGTTAACTCTTTCTGATAGGCCTTAATTTTTGATTTTAAAAACTCATTTTCTTCCTGCAGGGAGGCTAAAGTAACCGGGGCTTCTATAGTTGCAGATTCCAATGGAGAAGAGAATTGTTGTTCAGCATTAACTTCATCATTTGCATCCACAACAGGCGGTTCTTGTGTAACAGCCACATGCGCTATATCATCTTGGATGTCTAGTTTGAATGTATCGACAACTGGTTCTTGTGGAGTAGCTGCCTCTGTTGAGACAAATGATGTCACAAAATCGTGAACACTCTATATTTCGGCATCTGAGGGTGAAGGAGGTGAAGGTTCAGGGCTATGCGGGATACGGGGATTTAAAATGATAGGAGGGACATTTGGGATAATGGCCTCAGTTGCTACAAATGACCTTGTTCGTTGCCAAGGTAGGGAATCAGGAGAGACAATAGTTTTTCTTTTGCGAGCACTTTTCCTCAGGGTAGGGGAATCATCAGAAATAGTGGCTTCCTTATCTGAGGCCCTGGTTCTTCTTTTTAGTGGGGTTGCAGCTTTCTGTTGCTTTTTCCTCTTAAGGAAAGTGATGAGGGTATCATCGTCTGAATCATCGGTAGGGATATGAACTATGGGGGTGGATGGTTCGGCTTCATCAGGGGGTGAGGACTGCTGCAGATTTTCAGTGCTCAATTGGGGTGTTTCTGCTGCTGGTTGCTGAGTTTCAGCAGCTTGCTAGGAATTTTCTTCATTTTGCTGAGGATTTTCCTCAGCTTGCTGGGGAGGGTTATTGAGGGGAGGTGGATTGTGCAGGGCGAAGCCTCTATTTATTAGGAGTTGGACCAAACGATGGTGCGTGAGGTAGAGGAGTTGGTGCCTTGCGTTCACGGTATAGTGTGCCATATTTTTTAGACAGCCAAGGAGATAATAGGGCATATTTATTAGACGACCATGCCGCAAATGATTTAATAAAACAAAGTCGTGTTGGTAGACTACCTGATAACGGCCCTCGCAAGTGAAGTAATGCTTAACGAATTCTGCAACCTTTGGCCATGGTGGTGGTAGTGATCGAAGCGCAACCCCCCTGCCTTTGGTTTCCACCTGCTCCCCAGGTAACAGGAAATCTTGCTGTGCATTGAGAATGAGATGCTTCCTGCTGAACCAGCGAATACCATTGGTTGGAAGCCCCGAAACTTGTGCTATGTCTTCTTCTGTTACTGGGGTTCGCACCCCTCGGACAGTAGAGTACCCCTCCCTCAAATTGCATGCAAATTCCAGAACTTGTTGTAAATCAAAATCCGGGAGTCTTCTGAAATAGTCCACCCATCCTGCTTGTAGAAAGATTTGGTATGCATCTTGGTAGAGTTCCAGTAATGCCGTCGAGACCAATTCATGTCTAACAACATCTCCTCCCATAGTTACTGTTTTAGGAAGAATACAAAGTGCAGAGCCGAGTTGTCGAGGTCGAAACAGAGCAGAACGTTGCAAATGAAATTATGACGTGATAAGGTATAGACGAGGTGGATTAGACACAACCGCGAGGAATAGAGATGGCGGTGATCAGCGTGTTATGTAATGATTACAATATTTCGGTAATCCGCCCCAACTGTGGCTGAATGATATGGTTGGTGGTATGACGCTTTTGGCGGTCATGTCAATTATCTCCTCATTAACTACAATTTAATATTCACACTTAAACACGCATACCTTTACAATTACCTTTGGTTGTTGCGTCGAAAAGTGTTATCTCGTCCTTAATAGGTCAATGATCATTATAGAAAGGGTTTGTAAGGTGTGAGGGTTTTTATACACGAGGTTTTTATTATTCACAAGAGGTAGTAGTGAAGGGACATTTTTAACATGATAAATGGCTGATTCCTTTGAATAAAGAATGATATGTTTCTATCGAAGTAATAGTTCATTCTCAGGAGCAAAAATGGAGACATTGATGGTTTTTAGGAAAATGGAGAAGATTGGTGTTTAAGAAGTGGGATTTGGTGTTTCAACACTGGAAAATGGTGTTTCAGCAGCGGGAAATGGTGTTTCAGCAACGGGAAAATGGTGTTTCAGCAACAGGAAATGGTGTTTCATCAATGGGAAAATGGTGTTTCAGCAACGGGAAATGGAAGAGGGAATGAATTATGATCTGGAATGACATGGCAATGCTTTCCAATCTGCAGATTAATTCTTCCTATATTGGAATTTTTCTTTTCAGCCATCATCCAAAGCTAAGATCTGCAAAATAATTAATTGTAACATGGCAACCATTGACAAGTATTATTATTTAAGAAATCTAATCTAAAAATAAATACATAAACAGGAAATCAAGTGCATTGAGGGATAGCCGGTTCCCCCAAAAAGGCATAGTGTATGTTTGCCATGCAAGTAGCTTTGAAATCCTCTTTAGAAATAGTTTGTTTATACAAACGAAGTCGATACCCATTTACTAATAATGGTGTTCTAGAATCATCAATTGTTAGGAATCTGACTGTTCCATTTGGAAAAACAGTATCTACTTCATAAGGTCCTAGCCACCTTGTTCTTAATTTACCTTGAAAATTTTCAAAACGGGAATCATACAGTAAGGCCCAATTACCTTTTTGGAACTGCTTGTGCTTAATATTTTTGTCATGCCACCTGGTTCTTTGCTGTTGTATCATGGTTGTTTTATGGATGGCATCCAACCTCTTTTCATCCAATTCCTGGAGCTGCTGCAACCTAGCTGTCTGTGCATCAGTCAAGTCAAGGTTAACAACTAAAGCAGTCCTTAAGGTTTTGATTTCAAATTCCACAGGAAAAACAACACTTTTACCATAAACTAATTCATAAGGTGAAAAACCTGTAGTGTTCCTCCAAGTGGTTCTGTAAGCCCATAATGCTTCAGGCAACCTTTGAAACCAGTCCCTTCTATTCTCCTTGACTGTTTTTGTTAAAATGGCTTCTATGACTTTATTTGTACTTTCCACTTGCCCATTTGCCTGGGGGTGATAAGGTGTAGTCATTTTATGCTTAATGTGATATTTCTGGAGTGTATCTTTGAAGCCATGAGAATTAAAAGGGGGTCCTCCATCTGTAACTAGCTCTCTAGGCAAACCAAACCTAACAAAGATTTCTTCAAATAGAAAAGTTAACACTGATTCTTCATTAGCTTTGATGAGTGCCTTAGCTTCTACCCACTTAGTCATATAATCTGTGCAAACTAGTATATAAACTCTTTGATTGGATGGAGGATTGATGGGACCTATAAAATCTAGTGCCCATCTTTCAAAAGGTTCAAGTATTACCTGGGGGTTGAGTGGCATTTCATCCCTGTGATTAGGCTGGCCCATTCTCTGACAGCTATCGCAGGCCCTAACATATTTCTTTGTGTCCTTGAAAAGTGAGGGCCAATAGTAACCCATTCTAAGAACTTTATGTGCTGTTCTTTTGTCCGCAAAATGCCCTCCACAAGGGCCATCGTGGCAAGCCTTCAATATATCATAAACTTCATCTTCTCTGATGCATCTTTGAATTTCCTGATCGAGTCCTGTGTGAAAAAGACACCCACTTATCCAGCTGTACCTAGCACTTTGCTGAACGATCTTTCCTTTCTCTCTGTGCGATAGGTGTGATGGTAGTTTCCCTGCAACTAGGTAATTGGCAATGTCTGCATACCAAGGTGAGTGAGAAGATACTGCAAATAAATATTCATCAGGAAAAGAATCATCTAGTGGAATATTTTCATCAGTTTTTAACCGAGAAAGAAAATCAACAACTACATTTTCTTTACCTGGTCGATCTACAATTGTCATATCAAATTCTTGTAATAATAATAACCATCTGGTAACTCGAGAATTTGTAACTGATTTGTTCATTAAATATTTAATGGTTGAGTGATCAGTATGCACAAAAGTAGTATAACCAATAATATAATGTCAAAACTTATTAATAGCATAAATGACTGCTAAGAATTCTTTCTCGGTGACTGTATAATTAAGTTCAGCAGGGGTCATATTTTTACTAATAAAATAGATAGCATAGGGAAGATTGTTTTCTTCTTGACCCAAGACAGCTCCAATTGCAGTATCTGAAGCATCAGAGGATATATGAAAGGGGAGTGCCCAGTCAGGTCCTCTTAAAATGGGAGTTGTAGACAATTGATGTTTAAGTTCATTAAATGATTTTTGACAACCATCAGTCCACTTAAATTCAGCATTTTTCATAAGTAACACAAACAAAGGAGAAGCTATTTTAGAAAAATCCTTGATAAATCTTCTATAATATCCAGCATGTCCTAAAAAACTTCTTACATCAGTTTGTGTTTTAGGAATAGGAAGAGTCTGAATTACTTGTACTTTAGCTGGATCAACTTGAATTCCTAGGAATGAGATGAAGTGTCCCAATACAATACCTTGATTCATCATCATATGGCATTTTTCAGTACTTAAGGCAAGGTGTGCTTCTATACATCGTTTAAGTACTTTTTCAAGGTTCTGTAAAGCATCTTCAAAAGTCACACCATAAGGAGTAAAGTCATCCATAAATATTTCTAAGGAATCATTAAGCATATCAGAAAAAATTCCTATCGCTGCTCTTTGAAATGTTGTTGGGGCATTACATAGTCCAAATGGAAGAACTCTATAGGCAAAAGTCCCCCATGGACTAGTAAAAGTGGTCTTGTCCTGATCTTGGGGTGCAATCTTGATCTGATTATATCCACTAAATCCATCCAAAAAGAAAAAGAATCTCTTACCTGCCAAATTATCTAGTACCTGATCAATAAATGGTAAGGGAAAATGATCTTTCTGAGTGGCCTTATTTAGAGCTCTGTAATCTACACACACTCCCCATTTCCCATTTTTCTTAGGTACTATTACTAATGGTGAAACCCATTCACTATCAGATATAGGATATATAAATCATGCATTCAACAGTTTTTGAAGTTCTTCCTTCACAATTTCCCTTAAATTGGGATTCATTCGTCGTTGGGGTTGACAGACTGGGCAGGATCCTTCTTTAATATAAATACGATGAGTACATAATTCAGAAGAGATTCCCTTCATATCTGTGTAATCCCATGCGAATGCTTGTTTATTCTCATGGAGTAACTTCATTAACTGTTGTGTTTCAACATCTGTTAGGTTAGGGTTTATATTTAATGTTTTGCCAGGCTCGATTTCAACTGTTATACTTTTGGAGGAGGTGTCAGCTGATGTCTGAGATAAATCTTCAGTTCTAAGATTTTGCTGTGATTCAGATTCCAAGATTGTAGTCAAGTGATCATGTATTTCAGAGTTAACCGAAGAAGGTTCAAAAATAAAGCTACTAATTAATTCATCTTCGGTTGAATCCTTAAAAGTTAGGGCTTGTCCGACAGTCAAGATGGGTTGGGTCTCATCGTCCTCATAATCTAACCACACAGAGTTATCATTATTAATCATAGGTGTAGCATGAGGGTAAAGAGTAAGCTGTTTGGTTTCACATCCATTAGAAATTGTCATTGAACCTGACCTACAGCTGATGAAGGCATCTGCTGTAGCCAGCCAAGGTCTTCCTAAAATCAATGGATGACCCCCCAACTTTGTTTTGGTCTGTAATACCACAAAATCAGCTGGGTAGTTCCAAGATTCGACTGAAATTATCAGGTCTTCAATGACTCCTTCAGGTTTGATTGTGGAGTGGTCAGCTAGCTCTAGAATGGTTGGGGTTTCCCTAATTACATCCTTTAACTGTAATAACTGTGCAATTTCAAGTGTCATGATGTTTATTGCAGCACCCAGATCTACTAGAACTCTAGAAACAAAAGTTTTTCCAACCTGTACTATGACTGTAGGATGACCAGGGTCACCATATTTCACAGGAGGGTTTTTTTCTGACATTAGAGCAGCTAGATCACCCATCACATGAACTGTGAGGGGGTCCTTAGCTTTTCTTCCAGGTTTCTTAATACAAATATCTCTAACAGTTCTAACATAAATTGGTACATCTCTCAGTGCTTGTAAGAGTGGAATTTTAACATATAAATTCTGCAGCTCTCCTAAAAGATTAAAAGCAGGTGGCTCAAGTGTTTTGGTAAAAGCTAAACGTTCAGGGAATGGTGGCTCTGTTGCTTCAGCAGTCTTTTTAGAGGATGTTTCAACTGTTTTAGCATTGTTATTAGAGGATGATCCAACTGTTTCAGCATTAGATGACTTTTCTTTTCCAGTTTCTTCTTTATCAGAATCAGAAGTAATGTCATCAATAATGGGTTCAACTATTCTTCCAGAGCGTAAATGAATGTCATTACATTGCATAGGGGAAACCAGTTGGTTTTGAATATCAATTACCTGCAGAGCTTTATTATTATTTGGGTTGGGGTTAGGTTGTACAGGCAGCTGGGGTCTCATTGTCTAATTATTTGGTGGAGCATTTGATGGTAAAGAGAGAGATTGCTGATACTGAGGTAATTGGTTTGGAAATGGGATTTGTGGAGCTGTCCAATTTTCCATTGATTAAAATAGGTTTTTTGTAGAGCCCAGGGATTCCACATTGTAGGATCAACAAAAGGAGGATTCAGTTGTTGCATGGGTGGGAAATTCATTTGATTAAAGTGTGGATACTGCATTTGATTGAAGGGTGGGTAATTTGCTTGAAAAGGAGGATGATTATTCCAACGATTAAACGACATGTTAGAATTTGTACCTTGTCCTCGTGGTTGCCATTTCCTTCTCTGTGTGAGGAGGTACACTGCTTCAGCTTCTTCTTCAGTTAGCTGCAGTGCTGCTTTTATTCTTGGCAAAGAAGGGCATTGTTGAGTCTCATGGTCCTTTTCACAGATAGTGAAAATTGGTACCTTGTCCAGGGGCCATTCCCTTAGTGGGTGTTTTTCCCTGCATTTAGAGCAGAAAATAGCCAGAGCAGCTTCTGCTTTTGCCTGCTTCTTTTTGACCTGCAAGGTATCAATTTGTGAAGCAAAAGAGCTTAACATTTCAGTTTTAAATTCTTCAAGTAAGTTACCTATTTCGGCCCGTGTTGCTCCTCCACTTGCTGATTTCTGGACTCTTGAGTATGTGCTATCTTTGCTTTTTGGTCTGCTTGCTGTTCCTCTCGAACATCTTTTACAGAGATTGATAATCTCATCATAGGATTCCTTAGATATGTCTCCTTTTCCAAGCATATTCAACATATCTAAACAATCATCTCGTACCCCTTTTAGCAATATTGACTTGAGAATATCCTTACTCATATCAGGATGATCAGATCGCTGCAAGTTATACTATAGCCTTTCCACGA
This sequence comes from Pinus tabuliformis, assembly GCA_031772625.1. Classification (NCBI taxonomy): domain Eukaryota; kingdom Viridiplantae; phylum Streptophyta; class Pinopsida; order Pinales; family Pinaceae; genus Pinus; species Pinus tabuliformis. Next base: position 1,545,074,998 of record CM062820.1, read on the forward strand.
AGTCCTCCAGACTTTCGTCCTCCTTCTGAGTCATCTTGAATAATTCCTCCTTCCTTTCTCTTGTTCGACAATAATCTTGGTATTTAGCCAAAAATTTCTCCTTCATCTGGTCCCATGTCGTAATCACATGAGCTCCCAAGCTCATGAACCATCTTAATGTGTTCCCCTTTAATGTAGCTGGAAACAACTTCAATTTCTGAGCAGCATTAACATAGTCATAGCTTCTACACAATATATCAAATTCAAAAAGAAATTCATCAGGATCTTCTGTGGATAACCCATGGAAATTGGGTAATGCTGAAAGTGGGATATTCTTCATAGGAGTTGCTCCTCTGGGGAGATCTCCAATAGGGAATTCCAGGGTGGAGAGAGAATTCTCTCCCCTTCCTTCTATTCTGCGACCTCCTCCAAAAAGTCCTTCATTGTTATCCTCCATTGGTTGTTTTCCTGATGCGCTTGCTCGGTCTTCGGAGTTTTCTGTTGGAATTTCAATGTCCTGCACTGGTTGCTCCACCTTAATTTCCTTTATTGGCTCTTCTACTGGTCGTTCATCTTCTTCCATCGGTTCCTCAGTATATTCTGATGGTTCTATAACCCTCTCTGGTCCCACTACTTCCTCTGTTTGATAATCTGTCTGGGAAGAGTGTTGGGTCTGTGGCCTTCGAGAGCTTAACCTCTGGGATGTCTCAGCTTTTGAAATAATATCATCAATAAGTTTTTCTTCCTCCTCCTTTGCCCTTGCCGCCTGAATGGTTAACCTTCTTGCATCCTCTCATGCATCTTGCATATCTAAAAGAAAATCGTTAATACTCTTAAAATATTCAGTCGCCTTCCTCGGAAACAGCGCCAAAATGTTGGTCACTTTAATTGTTTATTAATAAAACAGTCATGTGCCACATAAATTATCAACCCGAGAATGTCTGATTATTCCAAAGGTGACCACGTACTGTATGTACTCATTATTAATAGTATTAAAAGTTGTAGTATAAACAGTTTACTATCTATTAAACCCCTACTCTGTGTTATAGCAGTTACAACAATTACAGCCTATTGCAGGAATGAGATAAGAGCAGATAACTTAAAGAAAATAAATATGCAAAAGGGAGTGATGGTTGTCCTGCAACAAAGGATCAGGACCCTATCCCCAGAGTAAGGACTTTCAGCACCTGCCTCCGTTGTCCAGTTCACCAATACACTCTGTAAATCCTAATCATCGGTGAGGCACTCATATACAACATCAATCAGTTAAAAGGAAAACAGAGTTCAGTAAAAGTAAAATATCAATTAGAAGCAGTACTCGTGATGTAAACAGAAATCACACACATGACACACAACAGAAAGAAGATGGGTGAATCTTGTGATGAAGGTGGACCTTGTCCTTCTCACAAGATTCCCTAGAACATAGAAACTAAGTTAAAATACTCAAAACAAAACTTTATTCATCTATCAATAAACCATATTACAAAAAAGATTCAATCTCATCCCTTCACTATAGTTTCTGTGTTACAACTTGTTCCCTCTTTCTCTCTATCTCCCTCTAATGTAGATGTCTCCTTTTATAAAGGAGACATCTATTACAAAAGATTTTCATTATACATTCTGGTTCAACCCTTTGTACCAAAAATAGGAAAGTCAGTTCTCGTTAACAGAATATTGTTACAGTCATGTGGATCATGATCATTACGACCAATATAGTAATCGGTCGGACTCCTTTACCGATGCAGATTTGTTACGCAAATCTCAACTGTTTCCTCGAAGTTCGCATGCTGTTCTTGCTGTTTCAGCTTCACGGTTTGCGTTGTTTCCGCTGTTTCAGCAATTGCAAAATGTGTTCTTGCCAGTTAGGCAGTTTCAACAATTGTTTTAGCAACCTAATCAACTTCAAGGATCAATTATAAAGATAGTATGATTACATGTTGAATAATTAAACATATAGCAATGAGGAGAGTTACTATATACCTTTTGGAGTGATTAAGCCAAAACACTAGCAAAGGCTTTCAACTAAGGGTTGAAGAGGGTAATATAATGTCAAAATATAAGGTCAAAAATAGACAATATGGGAACCTAACAGAGTATTTAAACATGTAATCTTGTAAATCATTCTAGTTCCATAGATGTTCTCAACATATTTAATTTGAGACATACATACTTCGGTCTTCCATCTATTATATGATCTATGTTTGGCTTTTAGAAACTCTTTGTTTTTCATATTGTTTCTATATTTGCAGCTTACTTCTTATTGCCCCTTAGTATTGAGCATACAAGATGGAGTCAGTGACTTTTATTTTACCAGTAATTATTTCTCACATCCCTTTTATTTCCTTAGCTCTTTCTTCTTGAAGCTCATTTGGTCATAATCCAGTGCTTGAGAGCCTTTCTAAGTAGGATATGCACAAAGAGGTAGTCTTGTACCAATAAATTTCTATAAATACTCTCCAAGAGTATCTAGCATAATAGTTAGGTATTACATATTTTAGCACCAAGAGTACCTTCTAACATTTCTCCTACCTCACTCATCGACAATATGTAGCAGATATCTAATATAAGACATCTATACATATCAATCTTGTAAGTTATGTACAAAAAATAGTTTTGTGAAATTTAAAAAGATCTTAGATTATTAACAATACAACAGAGGGTGAGCCCTATGATTTAAACTTCACGTAGAACATCCATAACTCCATCAAAATAGATAACCTGTTTTCATGCTAACAGGTAACCTACGTACATGTAATTTCATGGTTTTCAGGGATAATTTCATATGTAACATTGCAACTTATATCATGAGCATATCCATATGTTGTTACTAGAGCTTTAATAGAGTAAGATAGGTAGATTTTCCTTAAACATATATACATGTATGCATTGCTTGGCTTGACGATGTAAGTGATTTCTCAATTCCATAGATTACAAAATTATTTGTGTATTCAATATTCAAACAATCATGGAATAGAATTTACTAGTTAGCATGTATTACTACTCAATTAATTTTATCAAAATGTTGCTTGCACTTCTGGATGCCCAATATACCTATTCCTGTAGGTAAGGGTATTTTGAAAAAAAATGGTTAGTATTTAAACATAATCCATATAATAAAAAGGTATCAAGTACTCATAGTATAGAAATCTTTTACTTATCCCTTCCCTTGATGTGTAGCATAAAAACTACTTTGTTCCTCACCATGTAGGAAACGTTTACTATGTTCAATTTTAGCTGTGGTCGAGCTCATAGGTAGCAAGTATTTTAAACTATTGCTATGATACCATATGTCATGTATCCAACCTAAAATCAATGGAACACCAAACATTTGCACCAAAAAATATTTATTATGCTCCTTAATCAACCAAATCTTGTTCTTTCTCCATTATTGCAAAGAGGAACAATTGTGTTGTCGCTAACGCAAGTGTATTTTCTCATAGTCTATGACATTATTTATCAATTTTATGATCCTTATTATACAAATATGGCTTGTTAGGTTAGCCAAAATACATGGATCCATTATTGTCTTTAATTTATATAATATTTTTATATGATAATGGAGTACACATTGGATTTATAATGGTAATAATTCCTTGCATACAAATTTTTTATATAATGAATACCCAACACTATGGCCATGCTCGGATTTAGGACATAGCTATGCACAATACTTATAGCCCTTATAATGTCAATTCTTTGATTTATAATATGATACATAATATGTTGTTTTATACCCCATGGTGCATTTGCAAGGTTACAAAGGGGTGGGTTACATGGCTTGGCATACCTCTGACAACTCACCTTGGACATCTGAATGATGAGACATAAACAACGCAGATTGAATATAGAGATCCAATGGTGGGGATCTGTTACCAGGTAGTTAGGCTTTTCTCATCCCATAAGTGATAACACGATAAATATCTTTTTTAATCAAGGGTTTTACATTATGTTTGGTACGCTTATTGAGACTAGTGTAGAGGAAAAGGATAGCAACGTTTCCTGTACTCCAGGTATCAGTTTGTATTTTTTATCTTTCCTTTACAATTACTTTCACTTTTGTATTTCGAAATATTTTTTCTCGAGTTACTGATTCACCCGCCTACTCCCCTCCTACTTCCCTTTTCAACTATGGCACTTATCTATGGATTATCATTTTTTGTTTATGTATTATTTCAATATAAGGCCATGAGATTATTGTCTATAGCCTTTACCTCCAAGTTTATTTAGCTAATCCTCCTGAAATTTCCTTGTCTTCATATTTCCCCATTTATTTTCATGCTTAAGGTTTCCTTTTACACAAGGATAATTAAGTAAAACCCTCACCATGGTGTGACAAAAGCTAAGGGTTTCAAATCCCTATCAACTTATTTTCCAGGTAACACCTCATCCCATGTTCTGATAAATCGATTGCTTAAAACTATTTTAGGTTTCGTCTTCTAAAGCTACTATCGCTAACAAATGTTGGTTTTTTTTTATGTCACGGGTTGTTCAATTTTTAAGTTCTATAGCTCAAAAAGAGAAGGAGACTTGTCAAGGGTTTTTTATTCCTAGCTTATCACAGGCACCCATTTTCTTATACATTATTACTTTTTCAAGTAATTACCTTCTGGAGGTTATACCGGGTTGGCTAGGCCAAGCCATTTCTAACAAGTTAATCATTTCTTATGTCAATAAAACTTTTATGTAAAACCTTAGTTGATTTGTTTGTTCTTGTCAAGGGCACCATGTAGTTGAACTAACCATTTCTTAGATATGTTTAATTGCCTTTTGTGGGTACAAGTTTATTTACCTGTAGCTTGAGTATTTATTGTATGAACCTATATTATACATTATTTCCTTTTCTGTGTATATTATACAATACTTCTTTTGTTTAGTTCTTGGTCGAGGTCATGTCGAATTCGGTCAAATTCCTAATGCACCTACTTTTGTAAAATCTTATTACTAAGTTATGAAGAAAATTCCTTCTTTTATTATATGTATTGTAGAGAGTTTCTTCATAAATGAATCAAAACAAGGAAACAAAATAAATTCTTCACTTTTTTATTCCCATGTTCTCTCATAGTACCTTTTTTTACCTTTATATATGGATAAATGAAAATGTATTTAAATATGTCTTACATTCTTGCAAATTTCATGTTTTATACTTACCTGACTTTCAATTATATATATAAGTCGGGGACAAAATGTAAGACTCATGTATCCGGGTTTCTACTTCTAACTTCCACACAACCATTACTAAATAGACAATACTACATGCAAACACGGGTTAGTACAAAAATACTTTTTCTCGCTACCAACTTGTATGCATACTAACCATGTCTCTATTTCTATACATAATTTATTTACATTGTATACTCTGCAATTCTTTCCCAAAAGTGGTGTTTATTATTAGGACTGTGTATTAAGTTTTATGTTTACATCTTCAAATGTATTTAGTTTACATATTTAAAATAATAGATGTCAATTTCCTTTCATTTTGTACTAAGTCAAATGGCTCTCCCAATCCCAAGAAAGGTTGATGTTGGGCTCTTGTTTTTGGGCTTCCTTGTCGATTTTTTCTCAATAAAGAGAGTCCATCAAATAGGGATTGTAGGGGTTCAAGAAAAATTGCACTAAATTTTTTCCTTAATGCTTTCCTACCCTTCATAACCTTATTATAACATGCATATACTATTATTTTAATTAAATTGTACCCAAAATGAATATGGTATCTTAATTATAACCCTTGAACATAAATAAACTACCCAGATCTTATTTGGGAACACATTTTCTAACTATTGTTCCTACACTTAACTTTTTCATAGAGCATATAAAAAAAAACATAGAAATAACTCTTTCATAGGCCATAGAAACCCAGTACATTTACTTATCTGTGCACTTGAAAATATAATGGGACTAACCACGTTCCATCCAATTAGAAAATTGTTACCCTGCACAATCCCACCAACCTGAGGCTCAAGCTATCCCTCCTTTCATGAATTTTATGAGTATTATTACCAATATTCCTCCTTAGACTAATAGGAGTGTCCCGCTAGAACTAAATCTTCCAGGACCACATTCTCTCCCATTGGTACCTCTGGATTCAGATTTTTTTTTTATCTTGCAATTTATCTTCTTGTTTCCCACCCCATGATCTTTCTCTCCTGTCATGATAGTTTTGGTGGTAGGCATATTTTTTAAACATGGAGGAATTTTTTTTCTTAACTATGATAACTGTCACTTTAAAATTAGCCTTTCTTGGACTACAAGTGATTCATGACTACTTCCTGAAAATTATGATCCTGACTACTCACATGGTGGCTACTCTTATGTTTCCAAATAAACAATAAATGGAGTGTATGATATTTCATTCATAACAATATATTAATATTTACATATGTCTATCAACTTTAGTCTCAGCCCCATAGCTAACACTTCCATAATACTTACAAATAAATATAAAAAATAATGTTTGAAAAAGAAATTTCACTAGGGGTATCACAAATTCTAGCCTATCATATAACTATTTTATTTCCAACATTTAGATAGAAAAGTATACCCATAGGCTTTGGATTAAATACTCTAGTAGTATGGCTACTTCCTATCCATAAACCAAGTTGAATGATGTCTTCTTACTTAATGTTTGCACATAATCATGTAATCCTATAAAACATTAAGAATCAATTTGTCCCAATCATCCTTATTTACGAATAATATTGATCCGAATTTAAATAGAAACGCAAAAAATTACATATATAACCACAAATACAAAGATGCAGTAGAAATAACACTTCATTTCATTTATATCAAATATTGAAATATGCTTACAAACAGAATGGAAATAAACTAGCTCAGATGTTAGTAGCTTATCTATGAGGCGAGATGTGGTGGATACATGCCTCTAAACTATGTTACAATGAGGCTCAAGGGCCTATTCATTATTGAAAAACAAGGGAAAACCCTAAAAAACCAAACCCCTAACCTCGGGAGATGGAACTTCAAGAGTTTGTGGGCCCCGTTGGGGTTATTTGGGCAGCCAACTTCCCGAGGTCATAACTTGGTCATATTATCTCAGTGTGGCGCATATGATACCTTGTTGGAAATATATGTCCAAGTAATACAGGATTTATGGTAATACCTATCCTATGGCTATGGGCCTTCTACGGACCTAAAAAAACACCAGTTAGGGGGTCAAAACTGCTCTGAAAATTAAGGACCCGAAAAACTGCTAAAATAGTAAATGCTACAATAAATAAGGAAACAAATGAAACTGACTAGAGATCTAGGTTGAATAGGTGGGTGGCCACCAATATCCACCTAGATCATTCCTCTCTCCTTAGGAATCAATTGTCCCCATTGCATGCAAAGCCTCCATGAGGTGAGGAAATTTTTGTTGAACCTGGTCCCTGGTGAAGGAGTTGCCCTGCTTTGACAACTCAATATAGTTGGATCCTCTGTTGGCGAGTGTTATTGATATATGTGTCCATGATAATATGTGGCTTGTTCCATGTAGTCTGGATTTAGCTCTATTGGTGTGAATTGTTCTGCAATGTCATATGTGTCCAACAATGGTGGAATGTATGGCCAAAGGTAGTCTACATTGAACACTAGGTGTAGACCAAGGAATGATAGAATGTTGAGCTAGAAGGAAATGTCCCTTACAGCCTTAGTGATGGTGTATGGACCATATCAGAGTGCACGAAGCTTGCGGTGGGGTCCAGCGAGGTGCTCCTTCTGCAAATGTAGTCAAACTTTGTCGCCCACCTCAAAGTTGTGCGGAACTTGTTGTTAATCATGGCATTGCTTGTAATTAGCATTGACTTTGTCCAATATGTCATGGACCTACTAGCGAATTTGTTGAATGTGCTCAATGAAATTTTTTGTCCTGTTGGCTTCAGACTGGAAGTGAGTCGAATCTGCCTGAGTAACTATAAATTGTATGGCCACATCAATGGGACATAATGGCTAAAATCCCAGACCTACCTAAAAGGGGTTGTGGCTCGTTGAGCTATGGAGAGATCTTTTGTAGCTATGTTGGATATAGGGGATAATTTCATCCCATGTGCATGGATTCTTTGAGTTGTACATGTACAAAATGTGTATGATCATCTTGTTGATGACCTCTGTTTGGCCATCAATTCGGTGGTGGAAATTAAGTTTGGTAACTAGCATTGACGAGAGACTTGACTAAAATGCAGTTAGGAATCTTTTATCATGATCTAAGACAATGTACTATGGCATCTGAAAGTCTACCCACACTTTCTCAAAGAAGAGCTTAGTAGTGGCCTTTGTTGTGATACCCTTCTTGCAGGCCACCATAATGGCCATCTTATAGAATTTGTCGATGACCACAAAAGCACAGTCATTGTCGTGCTTAGTAGAAGGAAGGAATGACATGTAATCCATGGAGATGAATTCCTAAGGTAGACTAGGAATAGGAATAAGAGTATATAGGCCTTGTTTCTTGAAGGTTTCTTTGGCAATGGCACAGGTAGTGCAATATCTAATGTACTTCCCAACATCGTGACGAAGGTTCGGCCAATAAAAATACTTCTATAGTTCTACCACCGTTTTCTCTACTTAGAAATGTCCAACAACCTGACTGTAGTGTTCCTCCCAAATCATCTTGGCACGCTCACTTGAATTAACATAGATGTTTTCCATGTGGAATAACACTACATCCTAGAGGTGAAAATTTGCAACTTTCTTACCTTCCAGGAGTGTCTAGTATGTGTTGCCAAATTCTGGATCACTCTTGTAAAGATGTGGCCACTCTGAAGTCATGTTCCCATAGTAGTCAAGCACAGTGATGAGTTCCATGACTGGTGTCGGCTGAGGTAGTCTGCAACATTATTGGTGCTACCCTTCCTTTACTTAATGTTCAAGTGGAACTGTTACAGGTATGTGGACCATTTCTGATAGCGGTCATTCTACAACTTCCCGTATGTCTGTATGAACTGCAAGGGTCGGTGGTCTGTGTGGATGACTATTTCCTTCCCCAGAATGTAATCCTTCCATTGACAACAAGCCTATACAATGGAATACATTTATTTGTCTTAGGTGGGATACTTTCAGACTTTGTTTGATAGTGTCTCACTGTGGTAAGCCACTAGATGTCTCTATTGAGTAAGAACTACATCAATAGCATAGTCAGAGTCATCTATCTCAATTTAAAATGGTTGTTGCAGATCTGGTAATGTGAGCATTGGTGTAGAGCAAAAGAGATTTTTCAACTTGACAAATTCCTTCTGTTAGGTTTCAGACAAAAATAAATTTTCTTTTGCTCCAACCTTGGTGACTTAACTTAATCCAAGTGATATGAAAGAACCCCAACATGAAACTGTGGTAGAAATTGGCAAGACCTAGAAAGTTGCGGAGCTCTGTTAAAATGGATGGGGCTGAACAATCTTGAATGACTTGTATCTTTGTAGGCTCCACATGCAAACCCTACTCATCAATGATGTACCCTAATATGTAACCTGGGTCATGCCAAAAGTGCCTTTCTCCAAATTAGCACACAACTTGTGTTGTTGTAGGGTTTGGAGGACCTGTCGAATATGGAGCAGGTGCTCTTCTCAACTCTGGATGAAGATAGAAATGTCATGTAAATACACCACCATGAATGCATTGGTGAAGGGTCGCAATATGTATTCCATCAATCTCATGAAGGTTGTGGGGGCATTTGTCAACCCAAAAGGCATGACCAACCATTTGAAAAGGCCCTCATTGGATTTGAAGGCAGTTTTCCAAACATTGAAGGGTTCAATAGGCATCTGGTGATAACCAGAATTCAATTCAATATTGATAAAATATTTGACCCCCTTGAGGTGGTCCAAAAGATCATCAATCCATGGGATTGGGTACCCATTCTGGACAGTGATCTTGTTCAATGCTCGATAGTCAATACACAGTCTCGAGGTCCCATCCTTCTTCTATACCATTACAATCAGGCTCCCACAAGGTGATGGTCTTCGCCTGATGTGTCGTTTCTGCAACAACACAAGAATTTGCCTCTTGATCTCATCATTCTATAGAATTGAGTGTTGATAGATCAATCCATTAGGTATCGGTATGCTCGGGGTCAGATTGATGGAGTTCATGACCCGACAGTGTAGAGGTATCCCCGTAGTTGAGGTGAAAATGTCCTTGTACACCTCCATGACCTTGTCCTTCTACTGCTGCTATGCGGAGGAGCCCTATCTAGAAGTCGTGGCCATAATATTCTTCTTTCCATGAGGGTGAAGCATAAGGAAAATAAATTTCTTGTTCTATGAAATGATCTTACTGCATTTTTTTGCAGAGATCAATGAGATGGTAGTAGGCGAGGCTACCTCTGGTATCCTATACAACTTATTGCCCAAAGTAATAATCACAGAGTGAGGTCTAGACTCATATACATCATGTCACTTCCATAAGTATGGTTGTCCTAATAATACATCACAAACTTCAAGAGGAGAAACATCACATAGTACCTCATTCATGAAGGGCTTGATGTTGTAGGGAAAGTGACACTGGTGGCTAATGCAGAGATATCATCCTTGGCAAAGCCACCTGATGGTGTATGGCTACATATGTATTGTAGTTGGTTGGACCAACCACTTCACAACCTTTGGTGAAATGAGGTTCTTTTAGATTCTGATGTCCACAATGAACTACAACGGAAACCATTCACCCACATCTATGATTAGAAGTGGAGCTCCCCCTCCTCTAGATCTTCAGGCTCATTCTTTTGGCTATTGGTGGTGGCCATGGTGGCACTAGGCTCGCATCAATGATCTACCTCCCATTCATATTCCCCTTGTCGGGTTCTCGCAAAGAGTCAAAAGATGTGTTTAATTCAGAAGCCTTTAGCTTGGCTACTAGTGACTACTTGGCCCGACACTCACTTGTGTAGTGAGTGGAGCTCTTATGGAACTCAGACCATTTTCCCATTTCCTTATTTGTCTTCGTGCTGCTTTTCTTTGCGTTTGACTTCAGTGGGTTATCCTGGATCACTCCATCTTGGCTTTTTCCTTTTCTCTATGATTTAGGGGCACCTTTTGCTTGCTTCAGATTTGCAGATCCAAAGTCCCACTTCTTCTATTTAAACTTCTACTAGATCTTGATAGCATATTGATACATCGTGCTAAGCAAGGAGATGTCCAAGAACTCCATCTTAGCCTATATGTACTCGTGTAGATAGTCGCGGTACTTGAGTACCAAATGTCACTTAGAATCCTTGATACCCAACTTCATGCGAATGGTATGAAAAACATTTGTAAATTCTGGCACATCTTGGTCCCTTCCCTATCGCAGCATGGTCCACTTTATGTATTTATCCTCATATCTCCTGACATGATAGTACTTCTCCTTGATGGCATCTCGAAACGTATTACAAGTGGGTCCAGTTGAAAATAGTGAGGGTGTACTTTTGTCTTTCTTCTCATAGTAGGTTTCCCACCAGTCCTCTTCGTAGGGCAGCTTTGAGAAGGGAAAAAATAATATTTTCCCGTCTGGAAAATCATGAACAAAAAAATATCCTTCTAGTAGATTTAACCATTTATCTACGATGTTTTCATCTATCTGACCTTCAAATATGGGGATGTCAAAGTTAGCTTGTACCTTAAAGGATGTGACACTTCCAGAGTGGTTGTTGGAAGGAGATGTGTCACCTTTGGGTAGCCACTGAAGGATCTCAGAAAAGTTGTCCATCATCATTTTCCTCTCTCACTCAAGGGATTCTTCAAGCAATATTTTGAAAGGATCTCCTACACCCTCATCTTTCTTCCCTTCCACCATGGGAGGTAATCAGGATTTGTGAGGCTGGTCTTGGAAAGTCGATTAGTTTAATCCCTAACTCCTTATATCTCCACCTTATTGGGGACATGCAAAGAAAAACAGAGGAAGAGTAGACCGCTCTGATATCACTAATCTGAACTTAAACAGGAATGAAAGAAATTACAGATATAACCATAAATACAGTGATGTAGTAGAAATAACACATCATTTTATTAATATCAAATACTGAAATATGCTTACAAACATAATGGAAATAAACTAGCTCAGGCGACGGTAGCTTATCTCTGAGGAGAGATGTCACTGCTACATGCCTTTGCAATATGTTACAATGAGGCTCAAGGGCCTATTTATTATTGAACAATAAGGGAAAACCCTAAACATCCAAAACCCTAACCCCAAGAGATGGAACGCTAAGAGTTTATGGGCCTCGTTGAGGTTATTTGGGAAACCAACTTCCCGAGGACGTAACTTGATCATATTATCTTTGTTTGGCACATACAATACCTTGTTGGAAATATCTCTCTAAGTACTACAAGATTTGTGATACGCCCTTGCCCATGGTTTTGGGCTTGCTGCAGACCTCAAAAAGACAATGTTAAGGGGTCAAAACTGCTCCAGACGTTCAAGACCTAAAAAAGTGCTAAAAATAGTAAATGATACATTAAAAAAAGAAACAGATGAAACTGAATGGAGGTATAGGTGGAATAGTTGGGTGGCCACCAATATCCACCCTGAAAAAATACTTTGTTTAATTGTGTTCCATATTCCTATCAAATGTCTCCACCATTGTGTTATCCTATGAATGATCTAGAATAGTCATGCCATGTTTTGGAGAAATGGAGTCCAAAAATTCCTTCCTATGGAATTTGTTGTTCCCTACACAGAGTCACAATAATTTTGTTAGAACACAATAAAACAAATAACAAGCAATGAAATGAATTCTAACATAAAATATTAACACTACAATGTAGGAACATGAACAAGAAATAAGAAAAAGAACTTGGGAAACATGAAATTTCTTGATTTAATTGTAATACAATCTCTCGTAAAGACACTAAATGGAGATTTGGAAACAATTATTCCATAGCTCTCCTCAATGTCCCTCCTTTCCATCTCATGTGGGCATGAATCTCCTCTCAAGAATTTTCTTAGAAGCTCTTAGACTAGTGACCTCCAAGACTACAAAGAAATCCAAATTAGGTGGAAATTTGGACAACATAAGCATGTAATGGAACTTAAATTTCCTCATCTCATCTAATTTATTACCAATTAGTTAAAAATTAAACACAAAATTTCTACTTAATATCATTCACAGACCAATGGGCAAGTGGAATTCATCAATAACGAACAAAAGGCCATCTTAAAGAAATAGTCTAGAAGCACCATAAATATAGGGCTAATATAATTATATAGACCTTGTGGGCCCACAAAAATACCTAGATAAATACTATGATATTTACCCCTTACTAACATGTATACAAGAAACATATGGTCCTTCTCATAGAGTTTGAAATAAAGACATTGAAGACAACATTGCAGGTAGGTATGGATATCTTAAAAGCTTAGCAACATTGACTGGAAAAAAATAATGAACTTGATGAAATATTTCAATCCATATTATAATATACCACTCTTTTTCAAAAAAATTAATCCATAAACTTCCATGGATGATCCACTAGATAAATTTTCATAACAAATCAACTAAAATATATTTGAAAATTTGAAATATACACTATGAGGGTTTATTTCTCCTTAAAAAAATTAATCTGTAAATTATTGTTTATTATGTATGCATGTCAATTGTATGCACAAAATATATAAAATTGAAATAAAACTAACAAACAACAAATTAACACAAAATATAACTTGGGAAATCCTTTTAAGAGGAAACACGGCTAGAAGGAAAGACTACTCTACTCTCTTTCTTTGAATGGAAAATAGACACGTGTAAAAGGAAGTGTGTTTTGTGGCCCATGGACTACTACAATGAAAAATATTCTTTGTTTTCTTTATACCTATCCATTCTTCGCTACTTTTCTCATATATGGAACAAAAATTCCCTCCAATAGAATGGAATCTCTTTTCCTCCTAGTGGCCTAGTTATAACATAGCCCAATATCCTACTAGTGGTTAATTTTGACTCCTTCAACTCTTAACTAGAGTTACAATGTGGATTTTTATAGATTCTTATTCATCATGATAAAATGGCTACCCCATTTTCCTTAAATAATGGGGGTTGATGTGGCATCCTCTCGAATAATGGTGGTAAAAAAGAGAAGATCAACTTCTGAGTGGCATAACTTTTACATACAGACATCGATTAAGGTGATTCTTGCATTGTTGGAAATGTGTCTCTGTTTATAATAGAAAAAAAATCAAAGCGCTTAAGAGGAAAAGTTTTACCCTAAAATAAATTCATTTAATTCCTCAATGTGCTTCCAAAAAATTTCAAACCCCAATTTGCCAAACTAGGTCTCATTAGTAAATTATGGTCTTGTGAGCTTTTTCCTCCACATTTTCCACTCTAGAACAATTGAGATTGATGGAAAATAATATAATGGTCCTATTAGGATCACACCTCCCCATTTGGTGATACAAAATATTCTATTGATTGAGGTGAGGAAATGTTTCATCCACCTTCTCTCGAGTGTACCATTTAGCCTTGCCTAGAAGTTATCCTTTCAACCAAAACTACAAAAGGTCATGCTTCCCCTTTCTTGTGGTTCGATGCCTCTTCTATGAAATTTTATCCTGTATTAACTCTGCCTAAGAATATGGTACCAACTATTCTACAGAAGGTAGGACCTATTCTTATTCCTATTCTAGCATGGAAGTCTCATAGAGATTCAAATTCTCTACATTCCCCACTAAGTAAATGCACATGTATGGGTATATTGATTCTATATGAAATATCTCCCACATTTTTTAGTATCTCAAAGGGACCATATCACAGAGCCTTGATTTTCTTGCTAGGACCATATAGCCTCTCCTTATTCAATTGTAACCATACTTCGTCTCCCACCTCGAACAACCACCATATTTTGTGCTGATCATGCTTGTCCTTGTATATTTCTATGACTTTTGCTATGTCTTTTATACCTACAAATGGACCTTCCAAATCTTCTCAACAACTTGTTCTTCCCTTAAGGCATCCCATGTAATATCCTACTTCAATTATCCTTACTTCTCATATGCAATATCCAAAGGTGAAGGTGTCCAATATCCAAAATAAGTTTCAAATGGGGACTTACCAATAGAAATGTGGGTTTCTCTATTATAAGAGTATTGTATATATATTAAATTTCCATCCCATGTCTTTGGGTTCTTCTTATTGTAGTTCCTTAAAAGTTGCACCAAATTCATGTTGAATACTTTTGTATTTCCATATATTTGTGGATAGAATGTTTTAGACCTCTTCAACTTCATGTCGATTCTCTCCCACAATTTAGTCCAAAATGCACCAAGAATTCTTGTGTCCCTATCTGAAATGATGCTCCTTGGTATCCCAAAGTGCACCCAAAACTATCTAAGGAACAAGGTTTTTGATGTTTTCCTATTGATGTTATTTCTATAGGGCATCAGAACAAACATATTTTTGAACCTATCAACTACCATGAATAAGTACTCATGTCCCTTCTTGGTTATTGTTAATCCTCCCATAAATTCCATGGAAATGCTTTCCCAAGGATGAGTGGGTACATGCAAGGGATGATATATATTTGATTTCCTATTACTAAGCTTATTGGTGCACAAATTCATGCATCATCTTATGAACCTAGCTACATGTTCTTACATCTTGGTCCAACACACATACCTTTGTAAGTTAGCCACTATATTTCCTCTACCAAAGTGGCCTACAACCTTGGAGGTGTGAGCCTCTCTAATCATATGTGGTATCTCACCTTTAGGAACACTTAACTTATGCATCTTGTAGAGTAACATGTCCTAGAGATGGTATTGAATTATGTTGTCACCATCATCCACATGACTCTCACTCTGTAACTACTAAAACACATCCTTGAAATCCTCATCCTTTGAATATGTCTCTATGTATACATCATGGTTGAATGGCTCCAAGTGCATAAAAGTTCCCAAAGTCGTGGTCTATAATGTAGGTAGCCTTGAAATAATTTTGGTCAACTTATTTATGCCTCCCTTCTTTGGGCCTACACATACTATAGTGACTAGTGATCTATGTGGATCACTGTTGAGTGCCACTTTTTGATGTTTATTTTAGTCATATAACCTATATTTTTCCTCTATTTTCCTTCCATGCCTCTTATAAATCATCCATATTTGCTTGAAATTGATTACATTAGGTACATTTATTACTCTCTTTTCATGATTTGGATTTTGACAAAGTATGGCATTAAAATTAAATTTTTAGTAGAAATTACAAGATGTTGCAACATCTCGTAATATCTCCAAGCTTCACACGTGTGTAGGATAGCTGGAGAACTTAGAGATATGTGGCATGGTCTTCAATGTCCAAGGATTGATAAATTCTTATCTACTTGCAAAAAAGAGCCTTGCATGTGCTCGGTCAACGCTGGTCAAACTAGGCAACTTGTTAAGAAAATCCCCTGTTTTTGGCAATAAATTGGGACAACTTTTTATGTTAATGGATTTTTTTCATATTTCATGGATCTTTAGGTTTAATTTGACCTGTTAGCACTTATCTAGGATCTCAAAAATTGATTTGATCATTTTTAGTAATTTTGGTTATCAACCCTCTTGGATAAATATGTAGCACTTGAAGTAAGATATATGTGATTTTTGGGAAGAATTCTACTTGATTGAAGTCAATAGAGTTGGAATATTTGGATATCTTCATTGTGTTGTGTGGATTATGTTGATGTCATTACACAAAATTTCTTAACTGGTTTTCATTCAAGTATGCACGCGCAGCATGGAGGGCCCCCATTTCCAAGCATGTACACTTAGTCTTTAAAATGTCTAGTATGCTCTTTCAATTTTGTTGTAATTTCTTGTATGCTTTAGTTTATGTTATTTGAACAATATTGATTTTTTCTAAGCCTGATAGTATGTTATGTAATGACCTCTTGTAAAAGAGTTTAATGTACTTTCATCTACAACAATTAAGAATTGTCAATTCATTCAATTTTGTAATTCATTTCTTAAAAAATCACTTGATAATTTGAAAATGTTGTTATTCTCTTGTAAGCATTATGAATCCATCTCCTATAAGGGATCTTAAGTTTAATTTGTTACAACATTTAAGATCTCAAGATAGTCTAGAAGCATTTCCAAGTACAACTGTGTTAAATTTTTGCAATTTAAGTTAGTTTAGGAATTAGTCTCTAAACCATATATTTTGGTGGGCTTCCAAGTTCATGAATTCCATATTGATAATTAAATTTATGATATGATTTACACCCCTATATTGGACCAACATTTTTTGTGTCGTTGTTGGGGAAGCACATTTAGAGACTAGCTTATTCAATTGATTTAGATTTCCTTTAAAAACAAAACAAAACAAAACAAAACAAAACTTAGGTTTTAATCTAATTATGTTTTCTCATGCCTAGACAAAGGGACGAAAAACATAGATACACAAAAAAAAACCCCAAATACTACTCAACATTTAGTGGGAACATGACCATCTACATTTGAACTAACTATCCCAATTACTAGAGCACCAACTTTGGAAGAGTTAGAGGAAAAACAATGTTCAGGGAAAAGGTTAACTCTTATTGAGAGACAAACTCTGTTGGCCTATTAAGTAAGGAAGAAACAAGCACAAGAAGGAACATAATCTGTAGGAAAACAAAGAGAAACTAAGAAACCCATTTTCCAACCTATCCTTGAAAAATTAGAACAAGAAACATAATCTCAGATTCTTTCTGAAACAACAAAAGAAAAATTATAAAAGGGTCTTGAGGAAACAGCTGAAAAAGAAATGGGAGAAGAACAAGGATCCAATATACCAGAAGGAGGATGAAGAGGAATAACTCCATAACAACGACAAGAATATGACAAACAACGATGAGAATTTCAAAGACAAAGGAAAGTAGAAGAGGATAGATGAAGAGAAAATGAAAACAAGATAAGGGAAGATGAAAGAGCAGAAAATGAGCGAGAAGAAAAAGATGTTACCTTTGTATTTCTAATCTTAGACACCAGTCCATTTTGGGAGAAGAGGTCAGAATGAAAAATATTCCTCCCTTTGTTTTACAAAATTTTTCTAGGATGGCTTCTAAATATCCTAACTCATTCTTATTTGAATTTGATATTCTATGTTGTACCTATGGTTATACTAATGACACTCATAAGCTTCATCTCTTTCCTGCTACTATTAGGTCCCTATAATACTAGTGTAGCCCCTTTTTTATTGCTAGTGTATCTCGCTTATTTTTATTGTTGTTCCTATGTGGCCCCCATATTGTTATTATTGTGCTCCATAGAAGCCCACTATTGTTATTGTTGTGCCCTTACATTATTATTATTATGTAAGCTCTGATTATATTTTGACCCCTTAGGCTCCTATGTATAGAAATGAGGTTTTTTCATTTGAATCATCCAAGAATTTTTTATTTATTTAATGTAAAGGAGGTTTCCCCCTCGATGAGGATAATTTGTAAATTGTTGATCTATCTATTTTTGATTTGGTTGGATAACCAAAAATGGAATGGAAGCTAAGATGGATGGTTTGAATATTAGTTTAAAATCAAACATGGAAGGTTTGAAGGATGGCATGAAATATAATATGGATGGTATATAAGAAAAAATGAAAGGAAACATGGAAGATTTGAACAATGGTTTAAAAGCAGACATGGAAGGTTTGACAAAGTTGCTACAAGAAATTCTTCCCAATGGAGAAAAAGTAATAGATGAAACTCATGATGAGAACAAAAGTAATGTTATTCATGATTTCATAGACTCCAACATTGGATTGAAGACCCACCATATTACAAAGATCGATATGATGAATTTTGATGGCAAGGATCTAGTAACATGGATAGTATAGATGGATCAATACTTTGATCCCCATAATGTGCAACACACACAAAAGGTACGCATCGCAACTTTATACTTAGAACCCAATCAGATTATATGGTACTGATGGCTTTGTTCTCGTAAACCACTTGTCATCTAGTCAATTTTTATGGAGGTAATGGTAGCACATTATGAGGATAAAAAGAACAACACCTTCTTCAGCCAATTGATAAATCTAAAAAAAAAGGGTGTAATGGAGGAGCACATTGAGGACTTCCAAAAATTGAATATAAGGGTAAATGATATTCTAGAGGAGCATAGGATTTATGTATTCATAGGGACTCTTAAAGGATAACCTCACTTTGGTGCAGAATCAAATGAAACAACAAGCAGATCAACATTGCAGTGAAAGATGAGAATTTTATACATAAGCATCCATAATTACTTAAGCATTGAGGACAACATTTTTTTTGGAGAGAGGCATGTTAGGTCCCTATAATACTAGTGTAGCCCCCTTATTTCCATTTTTTTAATCCATGTAGCCCCTATATTGTTATTATTGTGACCCATAGAATCCCACTATTGTTATTGTTGTGCCCTTAAATTATTATTATTATGTAGGCTCTGATTATATTGTGACCCCTTAGACTCCTATATATAGAAAGAAGGTGTTGTCATTTGAATCATCCAAGAATTTTTCATTTATGTAATGTAAAGGAGGTTTCCCCCTCGAAGAGGATAATTTTTAAGTCCTTGATCTATCTATTTGTGAGTTTGCTTCATAACGGATACTCTTAAATAATCTGCATTAAAATGGTTCATTGGATTAGGTGAACATACTATTCCTAGTTTGGATGCAATAAGAAACACTTTCCTTAAGAAATATCAACCATATTGTAGATTAAGAGATTCAAATGATGATATTTTTAGAATGACCCAACAAGAAGATGAAAGCTTAGAGGAATATTTAGAAATATTTCTTTATAATGTACAAAAATCTAAACATCAGTCTTTAAATCAAGAAATCATCCTAACAATCTTTTTAAAAGGAATATGAGATGAGTATATAGATGTTATTAACACGATGGGAAAAGGAGATATTTCTTATTTACCATTTGAATAAATTGCAAACTTATGTAAAAAATACTCAAGAGGAAAGGCTAAAACTAGACAACGAGATACAACTTCTAGAATTACCAAATCAACAACAGGAGGCATAACAAGACCTGAACTTGGAAATTTATTTGAAGATTTCAAAATTGATCTCTTAAGTACATTAGGAATACAAGATGATATATTAAAAACAATAAAGAAACAAGAAGAACAAAATCAAGTATTATCAATTTTTTGTCCTAAATGTAGAAAGAAGCATCCATTGAAAGAATGTCCTTTAGATAGTATTCAAGTTTGTGGAATTTGCATAGAACATCATGCAATTAATGATTGTCCAAAGCTAAAGGAATTGTAGGAAACTCAAATGGAATAAGGTCAAGGAATGGAATCTCTTTACTACTTAGCACCAAGAAGACCTTGGCAGCCACAAAATCCTACTCAACAATTTGCTTAGAAATTTCCTCAAAATAATCAATATCATGTTCAGGATGTATGGAATACTCTTATGCCTTGGTAGGCTTGGCCTCCTCACCAAACCCAAAACAAATATTCTGAAGGTTGGAGAGGATATGCTTATGGAAACCAACCTCCTCAATAATTTTACCAACAACCATATAAACATCCATATCAACCACCATATCAACAATACCAACAACCCTATCCTCAACAACCTATTTCATATCAACAATTCCAAAAACCCCAACAACAAGATCTATTTCCTCAACAATAATTACCTACACCACCATTAATTGAACCTCAGTAGAATCAGCTACCATCTAACCAACCATGACCTAGACCAACTCAATTACCATCCGAGCCAGTGGAAAATCTGAATAATAAAGTGGAAAGACTAATAGATAATGTTGAGGAAGGAACCTCATTTCCTACATATGCAATCCTTCTTATTCAAGATATTAACTTAAGGTCTGGAAAAGTTTAAGGACTCTCCTATCATCATAGAAGAACAAATATAAGAGAGAAGTCCTGGAAAATATAGCACTGAGCGTGTACTAAAAGATAATCAAATTCAAAAGAATAAAATGATAATGACTTAAACACCTCCTTTTCCAGAAAGGTTAGTTGGGAGAAAAAAAAAATTATCTTCCTAAATTTGATATCTTAGATTAATTGAAAAATGCTTATGTGAAAATTCCTTTATTGCAAGCTATTAAAGATATTTCACAATACATAAAGGAAATCAAGGAATTATGTATAAAGAAAACTATCAAAAGAAGGAAATATCCACAAAAAATTCATGTGATTGGAAAATTAGCTAGCCTCATGACAACAAATAGTCCAATTGGAACATATGTTGATCCATAAATTCCAATGGTGACAATTACTATCAACAATTTTTCAGTTCCTAAGACTTTAATTGAATTGGGAGAATCTATTAACGTGATGACAATAGAAACAACGGAATATCTAAGCCTACAAAATATTTGACCAACCACTATAGTTTTCGAACTAGCAGATAGATCTAAAGTAGTGTTAGAAGGTGTACTTGGAGATATCATAGCTTCCTTAGATTCTTGGGAATTTCCAATAGACTTCCTAATTAGTCAACCTAAATATAACCTAGGAGGACATTCATTAATTCTTGGAAGGCCTTGGCTAGCCACAGTTGATGCTTTTATTGGTTGTAGGTCAGGAAATATGATTATTTCACATGGAAATGAAAGAAAACAAATAACACTTTATTCTCTTGCTCAATCACCTTCTGTACTAGATCAATTATCATGGCTTGATGAACAACAAAAGGAAGAAATAATTCAACCTATCTTAAGTAATAATCAAGATTTTGATATTAGAGAGGAAAATAATGAAGATATACTAGATTATTTCATTTATGAAACAGATATCTCAGAGAAATTAAGAACTATGCAATACATTGCTGTAGATCATATTCTTGAAAAACATTTTCAGGAAAATTGCTTAACACATTCTCTATAAACATCATTTAATGTTATTTTTCCTGTTAATTCAATCACACATTCTTAAATCAAAACAATTGAAATCTATCCTGGAAAATGTCTTAACATTGGTAACAATTTAGAACCGTCACAAGAAGAGCAATTGATTGCATTGTTAAGAAAATATTCTAAAGCATTTGCTTGGGAGTACACTGATATGCAAGGCATCCATCCTGAAACATGCACTCACCATATTTACATAGATGATAATGTCAAACCTATAAGGCAACCTCAACGAAGAATGAATCCAATGTTAAAGGAGATAGTTAAAGAAGAATTGCAAAAATTATTAAGGGTAGGATTTATCTATCCTATCTCCGATAGTCAATGGGTTTCTCCTTTAGTTGTGGTACCAAAGAAGAATGGAAAATGGAGAGTCTGTGTAGATTATTGAGAACTAAATAAAGCAACTCTTAAATATCATTTTTCCATTACCATTCATAGATCAAGTCCTAGATTCACTAGCTGGGAAAAAGTTTTTCTTCTTTCTATATGGATTTAGTGGTTACAATCAATTTAAAATAGAATTAGAAGACCAAGAAAAAAACACTTTTACCTGTCCCTCGGGTACATTTTCTTAAAATGTGTTACCCTTTGGATTATGTAATGCACCAACTACTTTTCAAAGCGCAGTTCTAGCTATTTTTTCTGACTTAATACATGAATGTGTAGAGGTTTATATGGATGATTCTCTATGTATCGAAAAACTTTTGATGATTCTTTGGACAAACTAGAAAAAGTCTTTAAAAGGTTCATGGACACAAACTTATCTCTTAGCAATGAAAAATGCTTTATGATGTTTACGAAGGAATAGTGTTGGGTCATCATGTTTCATATTCATGGATAAAAGCTAATCCAACAAAAATACAAATAATTGTCAATTTATCGAAACCTACAAATCAAAAGGAAGAAAGAATTTCTCTTGGATATGCAAGCTATTATAGAAGGTTCATTGAAATTTCAATAAAATATCTTTGCCTTTATTCAAACTACTTGCAAAATATATACAATTTTATTGGGATGATGATTATCAAAAAGAATTTGAAAAGCTCAAACACAAAATATCCACAACACCTATTTTGAGAGGACCTAATTGGGATTTACTATTCCAGATCTCTACTGATGCATCAGAAACTGTAATAGGGGCATCTCTCGGTAAAAAACAGAATCATATGACTTATACTATCTATTTTACTAGCAAAAATCTAACCCCTGCAAAATTGAACTACACAGTTACTGAGAGAGAACTGTTAGTAGTAGTTCATGTTGTGAATAAATTTCGTCATTACATCATAGGTTATGAAGTCTTCATCCATACAGATAATTCTTCCATCAGGTATTTGATGAATAAACCTATCATTAATGGTAGAATAAAAGGCAATTGTCATTGATGCAAGAATTCAACATTATTGTCCTAGATAGACTTGGAAGGGAAAATAAAGTGGAAGATTTTCTATCTCGATTACATACTCCTGGTGATATTGTTCTTGTATCAGAAAATTTTCTTGATGGACATTTATTTGCAATATTAGTTATAAATCCAAGGTATGTTGATATATCTAACTATTTATCAACAAGAAATTTAACTCCACATTTTACATCAAAAGAGAAAAGAAAAGTGATTAAATGAAGTGCCAGATACACATGGATTAATGGAGATCTTTTCTATACTGGTTATGATCTTATTATTAGAAAATGTCAAGACAAGAAGAGATATTAGAAATTATAAAATCTTGTCATTATGAACCTTGTGGTGGAAATTTTACAAATAACATAACAACATACAAAATACTCAATTTGGAGTATTATTGGCCATCTATTTTTAAATATTCTAAGAAATATGTTAAAATCCGTGACAGTTGTCAAAGGATGGGAAAACCAGTACCATCTAATGAAATTCAATTGAAGCCACATGATCTCATAGAGCCATTTGAGAAATGGGCACTTGATTTCATTGGTCCTATCAATCCACCATAAAATGGAAAGAAGTATATCTTGGTGTGTACTGACTATGTAACAAAGTGGGTGGAAACAAAAGCATTTCCAAGAGCTACATAACAAATAATAATTAACTTTCTCTTTGAAGAAATTTTTGTAAGATTTGGAGTTCCCAATGAAATTGTTATTGATCAAGGAACACAATTTACTTCTAAATTGGTTCAAGAAATAGCAGAAAAATACAAGATCAAACATTAGAAGTGTTGTAGCTCCTAGAGATAACCCCTAGGTTGAGGAAAGGATCAGTAACTAGCACATCTTAGAGGAGTGTTTTGAGGATTTGTTGAGATTTTTTTTGCACTCTATATTTAATATAATTGAAATTAGATTGATTCAAAACTTGGTTCAATCACCCTTCACCAAGGTAGCCTTAAACATACACACATATATGTTGGAAGATATCACTCATCCCAAGGATAAATGTCCTAATATGGTCACCAACACATAGTAAAATCTAGCTTAATATTTTTTTTCGTGGTAAAAATGGAGAGAGAGAAAGCAAGGAAGAAATTCAATGTAGAGGGCTAGATAACATAGAATTATAAGCAAAAAATCCCAGTAGAACTATAAAAGAATAAGAAGATGAAAGTGCAGAAATTATGGTGCGCATTTAAAGTTTCCAGCTCTATATTTTCATGGGTATATTCTATCACAAAATAACATTGGTAAATTTGTGATCTCACACGTACTGTTGGCTACAATATAAAACTAGTAAATATGTAATTTCACAGGTACCATTTCTACCCTATAACATGAGTAAATCCATAATTTGAGATTGAAAAGTAACAACTTATTTACACAATTTCCAAGGAAGATAAACATACATAAAATGGCAAACAGAGGGGAACACTTACTACACATTACTCTGATTGGAATCACCTTATCTGGTTCATTAATATTTGAAAAGGGAGTACATATCATAGGTCCAACACAGTTGAAATTTTTATAAGTATTAGCACCTCATGAACCAACCATTTAACCAAGAGTTTGAACCTGTTTCTATATACATAACTCATAATATATGCAAAGACATATTTCAGACATCTGGGAACAGGATTTTGGAACCCCTCAAATGAGCTTCTTCCCCCTATTTATGGGAAGAGGGGGAGCTTTGAATCAACAATCACAAAATATTGTCTAATGTTACAGTTGTTTGTTCGACTAGCTGTCTCAGCGTGCACAAATTCAAATATTACATAATAGACTGCTTCCTTCTTTAAAATGCAACAAATTACAAAATAACAAAACATGGGAAAAATGAACAATGGCCACAATACAATATCTCCATGCCAATTCCTCTTATCACCTCTAATTGGGCCATTTCTCTACCACAATGTTCCTCTGCATTTACTGGCTGATATGCATGTCACTTTCTCCCCTTAACCACTTGAATTTCCCCTTTCTAGAGTTGGAATCGATCAACTGTGGTGGCATTAGCGGTACTCTATAACATAGCTACCAACCCATCCATCTTTGGTTATCTCTATGCTATAGTATCAGGCCTTATCATATCGTAATTCTTATGAAATAACTTTGCAAAAACATAGAGTTTCAATCTCCATTGGCTCCTCTTGCTTAACTCATTTATCAATTACCAACCATGGGATTACTGCATGTGACCAAAGGCTTAATGCATAGGCACTACAATATCAGATCCTTCTATTCTCGTAACTTCATTTTAAATAAAATTGTGAGGACACAAAGTTATAATGTCTTCAAGCTCTATTTCCATTGGCCCTCTTCCTATTTATCCCAAGGGACCTTGTCGAGGGCCTATCTCCCTTTGCAATTCATTCTTCACCCTTAATTCTTTGAAAAATCATGACCAAGCACCACCACATACGATAGTCCCTTCACCATCAGAACTTTTCCAAATTGGAAATTACACGAGATTTACGATATTTCCATCCCCGATATGGCTCATAGCACTTAGGTGCTAAATCTTCCCTAGGCTCTAGGTTCTGTGGATATCTCATGACCATGTGCCAGTCAGCATCAGAAGCCCTTTTCAACAGAAGTTTTATTAACATTGGAGTTATAATAACTCCCACTTCCGATGAGCTCATAGCTCTTGGTGCTCAGCCCCAGCTCTATGCCCTTGGTTATCTAGAGTTCCCATGACCGAGCACCAAATAATATCAAAGCCCTCATCAATGGAACATTTCCAAATGCTAATTATAAAAAATTTTGATTTCTCTCACCTTCGAAATACATATCTCTGAGATGATGTCATGTTGGTCTCATCATCTCCACATGGCGCCTCTTGAGTGGTGACACATGGCACCCATATTTATCCCTTTAGGCCATCCAAAATGTTGAAATTCCCTGCCACGTTTCATTGTCTGTCCATGTCATGCTGACGTAATTCTACCCTACTAGCTTCTTGGAACCAACTATCTACTGCCATGTGTCGAGTTTTGAGGAGAGAGAAAGGGTCCCTAGGGTCCTTGGTTTTGCGTTGGTTTCCTTTTATTCTCGTGACCAAGCACCAGTGTGTATCGAAAGCCCTCTTCATTGAAGTTTTTCAAAGAGAAATTAAAAATATTTTTGATGCCTTCAACCTCTGATATCCCTTCTTGGCACTTAGGTGCTCCATTCGCTCTACACCCTTCATTATGTTGAGTCTTCGTGACCAACTGTTGCATAATATCGAAGCCCCTCTCATTGGAAATTTTTCAAAAAGCAAATTAAAAGGGTTCTGATGTGATCATGTCCTAAACTTCAACACTCCTCTTTAGATTTTTTCTTTCCTTTTGGCTTCAAGACTTAGGCTTTTGATTTTGGCTTCCTCCTCGTGATTTTGGCCTTTTATATTTGCTCTCCTCTTTGGCCTTTTTTTACTTCGGCTCCCCTTTTTGGCCACCATTTGAAATCATTTGACACAATTGCAAAAAGGTGTAGTATGTGACAACATCGGCTCCAATTGGCAACAATGTATTGCAAGCAATGCATTGAAAACCTACAGATTAGTGCCTTCTATCCATTGGGCATGGAGTCATTTTATTCAAGTGCTAAAAAGAAGAAACATTAAGGACTTAAAGTATTATGGGTATATAAAATAGCTTACCAGTATGTACAGTGGGTGAAAATGGACCTATTTATTGCTGGAAGTAAATCTTGAGAAACTTCTCATTCACAAGCAACTCAATCACTTAACCATCCAAGTTTTATAGCAAGAAAGTATTGTTCCCATTTTCCTCAGCAAATTTGAAAGGCTCAAACCATAAGGGATCGAATTTTTCCATGTTTTCCTTTATCTTCTCATCTGACATCCCACCTGAGTGCCAAATCCCCTATCTGTAAGGTTATGTATTTTTCCTTTCTGTCAAACAAAGCCTTCAACTTTTCCTAATATTGAATCAAATTCTGAGTCACCTCCCCCCTGTTTTCTTGAATTTCTACCAACCGATCGATCCTCTTGGTTAGATAATTTAGCTCTACATCAAGATCTGGTAGAATTTAGGCCACTAGCATTGGTAGCTGTATGGGGGGAATTTCATCTTTCCCATACACTAATTGAAAAGGAGATTTCCTAGTTGACCTCTTTGTAGTAACTCTATTGGCCCATAAAGAAAACTTTAGTTGTGAGTCCCAGTTTTTCTGATTTTTTGATATTATCTTCCTAATAATCCTTACCATGGTTTTATTTGATGATTCATCCAATCCATTTCCCTATGGATAGTAGCTAGGGGAGTGACTCACAATGATGTTATTGTTGGCTTAGTGGGGTATGACCCAGGTTCGGAAGTGTTTTAGCCAAGAAAATCCCGGTACTACTAGCCCTTTTAGCAACAATCCGTGGAGCGCAGACTGAGGTCTCACCCGAAGTAGTATGGGAGGGTGCTAGAACCAGGTTTCCGCACCCTGGGGATGTTTGATATGAGGTGATTGGTACACGGTCAACCTTCGCACTTACTGCGCTACACGCATCTGCGGGCACCCTGCGCCCTGTGCTACTGTCTTTGTGCGGTTCTAGTCGCAGCGCAACCCGTGTTATTTACCCAAGTCTTCCTTAATTAGGCTATGTTAACTTGTTTACTTAGATTATTTTCATATATAAGAATTCATATGAGTATTCATCAAGTGCGCACAATAAACAAATAGAGTAAAAGTAATGTATAACATCAACATAAATATTCCAGAACAGATGCATAGAATAACCTTCTCTTTATTATCTTTCAATCCCAAGTACAAACCCGACTCCGCCCTGCACACTCAGCTGCAGGGGTCCACGCACTCAGCTGCAGAGCCTCTTCCTACTACTATGACCCAGTACACTTCAGATTCCCCTTTAGGCTCCAACCATGCCTTCGTTATTCTATATATTCTCTATTTTTCTTAGCTATCTTTACACTTAGAGCCTTGGTCTATTTATATAATCCCATTGTCTATGGACCATGGTTAGGCTGACACCAATTTACATTAAATTACAATACAATGCTTAGGGCAGACAACCTTATGACTCGATTGTACACTTCGCGCTCCGCGCCCATACTTCACAGAGTTCTACACCATCTTTGACCGAAACTTGGGCTTTGAGCCCCAAAACCCACAGTAGGGGATCCCATGCCCAACAAGCCCCCAACACAATCATTGTGACTCAACTCGAGTCACTCTGCTCGTGCGGAAATCTTGGCACAAAGCTCCTCCAATTGTGCCTGTGTTGCGCGAAGGTTCGCAGCACGCGGTTCAGTTGTTTGTTGGCTCTGTTCCATTTCTACTTCTGAATCATCTGTGTTTGACTCGAGTCTCTTCTTTGGTACTAGAATCTAGTGCTTGTGTTTATAGTCCCGCACCCCTATCCGACTCCTCGAGTCGCGAAGACTGTGCTTCTATTAGTTAGTTAGATAGCCGACCAACCCATGTAAGGCTTCAAGCAATCGCCATTTACTTTGCCTGGGAATGGTTCTCCATTAAGTTTGACGAGCTGGACTGCGCCTCCATCTGTGACCTCTTTTACCACATATGGTCCCAACCAGTGCATTTTTAATTTTCTGGGAAATTTTTCGAACTTGTTGTCATACAGTAGCACTAAATCATTTAGCCTAAAGGTGCGCAACTTGATATGGCATTCATGCCATGCTTTTCACACTGCTTTTGTACCTACTAGTGAATTCTGGCTAGAAATCGTTCTTCCTCAAGTTCTTCTAATTGCGCGAACCTTTCTTCTAGAGCTTCACGGTCTGTCATGCCTGTGAGCACTGCTATTTACAAACTAGGTACGATTTATTCCATCAGCATGACTACTTCTGTACCATAGACCAACCGAAATGGTGTCTGTCCCGTTAATTTCTTGCACATTGTCCTGTATGCCCATAACACAGCAGGTACGTGCAGGTCCCAGTCATCTTGTTGCGTGTTACATATTTTGGTCAATGCAGCCTCCAGTATTTTATTTAATGCTTCTATTGTTCCATTAGCTTGTGGATGGTATGGTGTACTTTTCTGGTGATAAACCTGGAACTCTTCTATGAGCGCGTTGACGGTTTCATTCAAGAAATGTGTTTCGCGATAGCCAGTTAAGATTTTCAGGTAGCCAAATCATGTCAACACATTTTCAAACAAAAAAATTGGAGTCGTGGCATCCGTGCAATCCTTGACCAGTTGTGCTTCTACCCATCATGTTAGGTACTCCATTGCGATGATGATGTAGTGCGCACCTGTCTTTCCCCGAGGTTTGATTAGGCCCACAAAGTTGATTGCCCATTTCTCAAATGGTTGTAGTGTCATTTGGGGATTTAGTGGCATCTCATCCCTTTGTGATGGTTTTCCCATCCTTTAACATATATCGCAGGCCTTACAATGCACTTTTGAATCCTAGTGTAGGGTCGGCCACCATAACCCTGCGCGAAGAAACTTTTGTGTGGTCGTGTGTCCTGCATAGTGTCCTCCTGCAGCACCCCCGTGTGCTTCAGCAAGGATCTAACCTCGTTCAAATTTAGGTACATATATTCACAATATCTCATTGTTGCCCATCTTGTAGAGGTGCCCCGCGATGACAAAAAATTCCGCCGCGCGCACCACCAATTCCTTCTTCTGTTTGATTGAGTACTCCTTCAGTCCAGTCCCTGTTGTTATAAAATGGATTATATCTTCGAAGTGTTCGTCGGAAACACGTACTACAAAGAGTTGTGCATCAAGTAGTCCATCCTCCAAATTTGTTGGTTCCTCGCCTATCTCAATTCGTGACAAGTGATTTGGTCCTACGTTTAAGCATCCTGGCTTGACTATGACCTCAAAATCATATTCTTGACACAATAAGAGCCATCTTCATATGCGCCCCCCCAACACAGTCTTGTTCACCAAGTATTTCAATGAGGAATGGTCAGTATACACCTTGAAATGTCCTCCAAGTAAATAATGTCAGTATTTCTGGAGCGCGTACACCATTGCCAACCCCTCGCATTCGGTGGTAGAGTAGTTATTTTCTACCTTGGACAATCTTTGACTCGCAAACGCGATCGATAATCCACACCCTCCGTGCCCTCCTTTGTGAGTATGGCTCCCAACGCGATACACAATGCATGAACATGTACATGAAATTCCAGGTCCCATTTCAAGAAGACCAAAATTGGTGCGGAGGCCAGTTTCCCCTTTAGGACATCCAAACTCTTCATAAAATCATCATTCTAGCAATATGTCACATCTTTTTTCAATATCTTTTCCATTGGCGCAGTTATTTGGGCATAACTCTTGATAAACTTCCTATAGTAGCCAATGTGCCCCAAAATAACACGTAATTGTTTGACACTACGCGGTGCTTCTAGATTTATAATAACAACAATCTTTGTAGGGTCCACCATCAGGCCTTGTTTGCAGACCACATGGCCTAACAGGTTGCCAAAGGGGATGAGGAAGGTGCACTTTTTAAGGTTCAGCACAGTTTGGTGTCGGTGGCAAGTATCCAACATCAAACATAAGCTCGCTACATGGTGCTTAACTAATCCAAAGATAGTGCAATCATCCAGATAGACCTCCAAGAACTTGTGGATGTATTCTTTGAACATTGCCACCACTATGCACGAAAATATCACTGGTGCATTCTTCAGTCCAAAGGGCATAACTGTGTACTGAAAGCAGCCCCATTCTGTTGTGAAGGTCATCTTGCTTCTATCTTCTGGCATGATCTTGACCTGATGGTAACCCGACAACCCATCCATGAATGAGTATGCTTCCCAGCCGCGAACATTCTCTAATACTTCATCTGTGAATGGTGTTGGGAATGGATCGTGTACACAGGCATCATTCAGCTTCCTTAGGTCTATGCATATTCTGATTTCACTCTTCTGTTTTTTCTCCTGCACTACCATAGGACTCACCCAATTGGATTCTTCCATTGGTTCAATAATTCTGGTTGTGAGCATTTTGTCTAATTCGTCATGGACCTTTTCTTTATACTTTGGATTCAAGAGATAAGGTCGCTACTTAACTCGCTTCACGTCTAGTTTTAGAGTGATCTTCATCATCCCTAAATCGCCAATGATCCCTTTTAAGTCCATGATTTTGCTCAGGAACAAGTCTTCGTATTCGCAGAGTAACTCAGTGACCTAATCTACCGTAGCATCGTCCCCATAGTCCCCAAGCATCGCATACTTCGGCTCCGCTTCTATGTCAATTCTTACCTGCTTTGTTTTCAGTTGTGAGGTGATGTTAGGATCCTCAATTGGATATCAATATTTCATGGGTCGTCATCATCCTCCTCCACCTGCACATTATAACATTCTAGGGTGCTGCTTAATTGGGTTGCCCATACTGGTTGCAGCATTTCCAATGGCTCCTATGGTATTTTGAAGATGGCGGCTTTTACTACTTACAGTGCATCGTCAACAGTATCCGACCATCGGTCTTCAAATGTGAATGTTAACAAAAATCCCTCGTGCAACACATCCCATTTGCCCGTACCATGTCAAAGTTCTATCTCAGTATACCAGTTCATGGGTATTACATCCAAGGCATGGTAGAATAAGCGTACCCATTTGGGCTGTGGTTCTTCCCCATAGACCTTGGTTGATTTTGCGAGGTGTGTGCGTGGGTCATCTCGTCCATCGTATTTGTCTTCTAGCTGTAGTTATGGTTTCCAAAATCATATGCACACCATCCTTCTGCATCCACGCTAGTCCTCAAAATTTCCTTGATGTGTACCCCACCATTGTGCGGGTGTTGCGCGCAGTGCCCACTTCAACGCATCGAACCATTGTTGTTCCAGTACTACACTTTCAAATTTACTCAGGAATTCATCTACTGTCGTTAATCCATCATATATTAGCAGCTCTCTTGCCTCTATTGTCACACAACGCAGTGATCTAATCATCATGTTGCAATTCAGCGTTTTCACTGCGTGCAACTGATTCTACCATCGCTCTACTTCTACATCCGAATCTGAAGTACAGGAGATTTCGCACTCCCACGAGATCCTCCCATCTGCAGCCGGATTCACCCAATCCTAGTCTCGCACAGTTATCTTGTAAATACAATCAAGATCATTGTCGCGCACTGGTTCCGTGTAGCACGCTCCTTTAGTTCGGTTCAATGGGACTACTACGCATAGTGACTTTTTCTCGAAGATCATTTTGCAATGCTTCAGGTTGATGACTCCATTCATATAAGTGGCTCAGTATATTCCTAACAACGCAAGATAGGGATTGTTGTCATCGATAATTTCTATTACTGCAAAAGCCACCTGCGCGCTTGCGCCTTCAATTTCAATTGTTACCCCTTGTAACCTTCCCATGGGCAAAATATTCTTCTTGTTCGCCATTCATAATTGAATAGGGGACCATTGTAGCATAGATCTGCCTATGCGTTCCCATGTTTTCTTTGGTAATACATTCGCGTCCAAACCCAGATCTAGGATTACCTGATCCTTTTCATACTCACCAGTCTTCACAGTCAACCTCATTTCCCTTCTAGTGCATAATGCATGCTTTCCCAATTTCCTGAATACGTGCAGTTCTCCTGACCCCTCACACTTGGTGATCAATTTCTGTAGTCCTTTAACTGCCTTGTTATCGTGTAGCAATTTCATGCATGTTTCCAGAAAGGTAGTGAGCACTGAAGGATCCATTCCTAGCTCTAGTTGATCCTTACTACCTGAAGTGGAGGCCTCCGTGAAGCTCTTCTTAGCTTCCATGAATGTCTCCTTTGTGCGTTCTAAGTCAAACTCATGTTCCTTTGCAGGAGCCTTGCGAACCCATGTACCTTCTTCTTGTTGTTTCCCCATATCATCTCCCGTGGCCGTACCGCTTTTGAGCATCATGTTTACATTTGGGTCCTCTTCGCGTGATTCAGAC
The DNA here is from genome assembly GCA_031772625.1 of Pinus tabuliformis. Classification (NCBI taxonomy): domain Eukaryota; kingdom Viridiplantae; phylum Streptophyta; class Pinopsida; order Pinales; family Pinaceae; genus Pinus; species Pinus tabuliformis. Next base: position 1,545,108,065 of record CM062820.1, read on the forward strand.
CTCATCATTTGTATATTCTTTGTCAAGGGAGGCTGGAATACACCTTTTTTACACATCTTTATGATCAACGTAGGACAATCTATTGTTTCATGATCAAACTGAGCACAATACGTACAAGATATCCTTGTCGGGTTGGTACAATCGCGAGCATAGTGCCCTAGTCCTCCGCAATTGTAACAAATTAATTGTCTGCCGCCTCTTCCTAGTCCCATTCCACCTCATCCTCGACCTCGCCCCTGAAATCTAGTGTGCACCATCCCCGTATCTGGGTCGAGGGCTCACGTTTCAGTCTGCATCCTATAGGCTGGGGTCTGATCCATCATTAGCTCATAACTGCGACAAGTGCGCTCATCATGTCCTACCGACCTGCAGAAATTACAAAACAATTGTTGGGGTGTCTGTGTATATTTCTACAGCAAATGAGAATTATCCATCGTGTGTTTACCTCCTATCTAACAGATTGCACACCATAAAACGGGTGCCGCACTTGGCCCTGCATGCGCCTACGGTCTCATCGACATTGGGCCTCTTCCTTCCAAGTAGTTCGAGAATACTGGGCAATGATCCTTGTCATGGCCTAGCCTTTGCACTTTATGCACAATACTTCCTCATTCGCCTCTAGCCATGGTGCCCTATCCTGCTTCAAGCTTTGCATTTCCAAACACAAATTTTGTAGTTGCGCGTGGATTTGTTGAACTCCCAACCGAGGGTCTTGTATCGGGGTCTCATGCAATATCATTGCCATTTCCAACGCTTCAGCCTCGGTGGAAAGTTTCTGTTGTGATAGCACCATCCTAAAGTGTGTGCCAGAGATGCTACAAACCATGTGTGATGTTGTCCATCTGTCACTTTCATATTGGCTTCGCGGATCGTACTCTTCAGCTGTTGATCCAGATCCTAGGGAGTCATCCCTGGGAGAATTGCCATCTCTTTAAACCCGATGATTGATTGTGTTTCTAACTTTGGTTTGCTAAACTCCCTGTTCAGTGTGTTTTGGATCTCTGCTATCCCTATGTTTGGGTGGTCATTAGAATTCCTGATATACCATGTTAATGCGCGATCCTGCAGTGCGCTCACCAATGTAGCCTTCTTAATATTGTCATTCGTGACACCTTGTGCTTCCCATACTGCTCTTACCATGAACCATAATTTGTCCGGATCCTCATTCCCTACTCCTTTGAATACTGGTAGTTTGATCACGCTCACCATACTAAACTGTGGAGGTGGTGGAGGTGGAGTGGGTGGCGATGGAGGTGAGGGAGGTGAAGCGGGTGGCAGTGTGGGTGGAAGTGGTAACTGCGGAATTTGTTGCCTTATCAAATTGACCGCACTTCTCGGAGAGACCATCATGAGCTCTTCCTCACTCTCTCGTAAGGGTGAAATTAAGGGATTGTTTTCTAATTCTTTGCTACTTTTGTAGATTTTTATGTTCCGTGTATTCCCAAACATTAATGTATTCACATGACCCTTTTCTCACACAATAGCATATTAATCCAAGTATTCAAAGTCTTAATATACTTACCTCACGATCCTTTAAGAAAGCGTTGTTCTACTTCGTTGTAGCTCACAGCCATGTCTACCACAAACGCAGTGATAAATCCACCTATTATCTGGTCGAGCCAATGGTCCACAACTCGCGCAATCTTATCTTTTGATGCTTCTAGGCTGCACACCAATTCTAGAGTCCACACTATCAGTTTTTCGAGCCTACACCTTCCCTAGCTGTCGACTAACCTCGCGATCCACTCATACAGCTCAGAAGGAAAGGATGCAAAGAAAATCTCGTGGATTTCCATATACATGTAGCTCTCAAACCACTTTTCCTTGGATACCTACGAAGTTCTATTTTCTTGTGTCGCGAATTTGTTAATATTCTGGTTCAACCACTCTTCAACTTCCTTCTTTTTTGGGTTCCAGTGACATCACATCAGACATCACTTATGCAGATCCAAGTCCTGGCAACAGAACCATTTGTTGGCTTAGTGGGGCCTGACCCAGGTTCAGAAGTGATTTAGCCAAGAAAATCCCGGTACTACTGTTCCTTTCGGCATCAGTCCGTGAAGCACAGACTGAGGTCTCACCCGAAGTAGTATGGGAGGGTGCTAGAACCAGGTTTCTGCACCCTGGGTATGTCTAATATGAGGTGATTGATATGCGTTCCAACCTTCGCACTTACTGTGCTACGTGCACCTGTGGACACCCCGCACCCTTTGCTACTGTCTTCGCGTGGTTCCAGCCATAGCAAAACCCATGATATTTACCCAATTCTTCCTTAATTAGGCTCTGTTAACTTGTTTACTTAGATTATTTTCATATATAAGCATTCATACCAATATTCATCAAGTGCGCGCAGTAAACAACAGAGTAAAAGTAATGTATAACATCAACATAAAGATTCCAGAACAGATGCACAGAATAACCTTCTCTTTATTGTCTTCCAATCCTAAGTACAGACCCAACTTCGCCCTACACACTCAGCTGTAGGGGTTCACGCACTCAACTGCGGACTCTACTGGGCCTCTGTGCACTCAGCTGCAGAGCCTCTTCCTACTACTACAACCCAGTACACTTCAGATTCCCCTCTAGGCTCCAACCATGCCTTCTCTATTCTATCTATTCACTATTTTTCTTAGTTAACTTTACACTTAGAGCCTCGCTCTATTTATACAGTCCCATGGTCCACGGACCATGGGTAGTCTGACACAACTTTACATTAAATTACAATACAATGCTTAGTGTAGACAACCCTATGACTTGATTGTACACTTCGTGCTCCGTGCCCGTACTTCGCGGAGTTCTACACCATATTTGACAAAAACTTGGGCTTTGAGCCCCAAAACCTGCTACAAGGGATCCCATGCCCAACAATTATACTTGTGGTAAAAACTCAAAAACTTGGCAGATTTAAAAGCTTGAGCATCACCCCTATGAGCATCACCCGATGCAATTAGTGCTAAGTGGACTATTCAAAAATCATGAGAAATTAGTTAGTTATGACTACCTCTCATGGAAATGGTAGTACGTGAATGAATTACTTAATATAGTTGAATTCCAAAATGATATCTAATATAATGCACTGCGTAAACCCCTTAATACTTAAAATTCAAAAAGAGTGAAGGGATCTCTACTTGAATGGTTGACGAGGCACAATACTTGCTAAGGTTTTGCAAATGGGGTAGAAAGCTAAGTGGGCTTGATTGTGGGGAAAACTCCACAGTTAAGCACACTTGAGCGAAAGGTGATCTAGGATGGGTGACCTCCCGGGAAGTCCTGGTTACCGAGTGCAAACCCCAGAAGTGATGATTGACACTATGTGATTCATTTCACTAGTTTCAATCCCACTTCTTCACCCCTGTGAGCATCACCTGATGCAATGAGTGCTAAGTGAACTATTCAAAAATCATGAGAAATTAGTTAGTTATGACTAACTCTCAAGGAAATGGTCATACGTGAATGACTTACCTAACACAATTGAATCCCAAAATGATATCTAATATAATACACCGCGTAAACCCCCTAATACTTAAAACTTGAGCATTATCAGTGATAATCTTCCTTGGGCAACCGAACTTGGCAAGGATATTCTCCTCCATGAATTTGATAACCATGACATTGGTTGCATTTCTATCTAGGACTACTTCCACCCACTTAGTGAAGTAATCAATGGCCGTAAGAATCCATTTGTGTTGACCATGGAAAATTTTAAGGATGGAAATTTATTTTAGAGTTTAGAAACCTTGGAAAATCTCATTAGTATGTAATATGCAATTTGTAAAAAATTTAGCAATGTTTTCATTGAAACTATTCAAATTTGTAATAATTTTATATAGTCTCAATATTAATTTTTAGCAATTTTTAAGCGAAAACAATTATATGCTATAAAATTTGGGCGAATAGTTTTTAGAAGAAATGGAAATCAACAAATCTTTTTTTTTAAAAAGCATGGAAAATTAGCCCACTTGCGAATATTAGCCCCTAAAATTTTCCCTAGTGTTGACTGTTGGAGGGTGGGTGTATTTTCCCAATGAATTCTAACCCCCACTATCTGAAAGGTTCTTCAATAAAAATAGGGATTAAAGGAAAAGGTGATAATTTATGCTTTTCAGCAAACATTTGGCACTTCTCATAGGCCCAAACATATGTGTGCACCTCACCAAACAACTTTGATCCAAAATTAAACAGGAATACAACACCTACAGATATAATCATAAACACAGATTTGCAGCTGAAAAAAACTTCATTTCATAAATAGAAAAATATTGAACTATGCTTACAAATAGAATGGAAATAAGATAGTTCGGGCAATGGTAGCTTATCTTTGAGAAGAGATGTCATGGATACATGCCTCTAAACTGTGTTACTATGAGGCTAAAGGGCCTATTTATTATTGGAAACATAATATAACCCTAAACAACCAAAACCCTAACCCTAGGAGATGTAACACCAAGCATTGGTGGGCCCCATTGGGGTTAGTTGGGCAACCAACTTCCCGTGGTCATAACTTAGTCATATTATCTCCATTTGACTCATATGATACCTTGTTGGAAAGGTATCGCCAAGTACTACAAGTTTTGTTGTATACTCCTAGCCATTAAGGGCCTACCGTGGACCCCAAAAAAGCTCTGTTTGGGGGGTCAAAACAGCTTCCGAAGTACAGGATCCAAAAAACTGCTAAAAATAGTAAATGCTGAAATGAACAAGGAAACAAACGAAACTGATTGTTGGGTCTAGGTCTAGGTGGAATAGGAGGGTACCCACCAATATCCACCTGGATCATTCTTCACCCCTTAGGAAGCAATGGTCCCCATTGCATGCAAAGCCTCCATGAGGTGAGGAAATTTCTATTGAACCTGGTCCCTCGTGAACCACTTGCCCTCGTGAAGGAGTTGACCTACTTTTACAACTCGATATGGTTGAATCCTTTGTTGGCGAGTGTTATTTATCTATGTGTCCATGATCTTATCAGTTTTGGACTATTCCATGCGGTCGAGGTTGAGCTCTGTTGGTGTGAGTTGTTCTGCAATGTCAGATGTGTCCAACAAAGGTGGAAAGTATGGCTGGAGACGATCTACATTGAACACTAGGTGCAGGCCAAGGAACGATGGGATGCTAAGTGTGGGGCTATAAAAAGGGTCTCTTCACCTCTAATTACCTCACATTAGTTGTCAATCCAGGAACGTTTTGTTATTTCAGAGAGTGTCTCAGTCTGAGGCTGTCATTTTTCAGAGTAATGCTAGTAGTACACTGTTCAGAAATACAAGAGTAAACGGATGCTTGTTTACAGTAAACTACTTGAAAAGATTAAACTACTTATTCAGAAAACTAAGAAAGTTATCAGTCAAGGGTTCAGTAGCAGTAACTCATCCCTTTGTAAACTGATGGAACTAAGGTAAACCAGAGAGCAGATCATGTATCTGGGAGCCAGGCAGTAAATGCCAGTGCTCACTATAGCCTTGGATCGTTCTTCACACCAAAATAAAAAAGAACGGGAAATGGAATGGCAAATATAAAATGGAACAACAAACCTGAAATAGAACAACAAATCTGAAATATAACAGTAAACAGGAAACTGTAACAGCAACTAAGTCTAGGAAGCAGTAACACCTTAGTCTACAAGATCGAATGCATGAATCGTGACCTACAGGAACTGAATTGCAATCCTTCACTCTTAAGGATGAATTGAACAACACACCAAAATGGAACAGCACTGATTAATGATAAATTATAGAACATTACTTCAAAACCATATATGCACACGACACACCTTAATAGTAACCTGATCTCGGTAAACCAGTTATCACTCTTAGTTATAAAAGATTACGACTGCATTTCAGAATGGAACAGCAATGTCTATAGATCCACAATCGCAAAGAACATAATCACTAAGATGAATTCCGTAATACCAATGAATAAGTGCACAGCACAGAGGCTCTGTAATTGAACAACAACAATATTCTGTAAAGACTGACAGTATTATATCAACACTTAGAAGAACAGTGATACGTTGCAGAGTCAATGCAATAGTTCTGTCTCAGTAAAGTAAACATAACAGAGCATGTGATGTAAACTAACAAAACACATTAGATTACTGAATCACGCTGATAAGCAAACCACGCATAAACCAAACATAGTAGTACAGGAGAAAGTGTCCTCCAGGGCCAGGCCCTTAGCCTCCAGGGGTACACCGCTTGAAGTTATTCCAGACTCAGGGATGAAATAGTAACCAAGTTTGTATTAATGCATAAAGCGAAATTACAATAGATCGGTTCTTAACGAGACTCAATGATCAGAGTTTTGATCTTAAAGGAAATTACATACAACATAAACCAACTCCCTCAAGCTAACAGTGCTGCCCCTTTTATAAGGGTGAAGGCAGAGATATCTAAGTGCAGAAATAGATAAAACAACGATCCCTCAGGATCAAGGATCCTAAGGGATTCGCTGAACCGTTAGTCCTCAGTCATCTTTTTCCTTTCCTGCGCTGAGCCGATATCTCCACTTCCTTTCCAGGGCTGATTTGCTTTGATTTTCTTTGCCTTGTTTGCATACAATCTACTGTCAAAGGGACAGTTGTTAACCCATCCTTGTCCTTTCCTTTGGAATGGAAAATTCTCGTTTTTCCTCCTTCCTGCATAAGGAAATGACAATTGTCAGTGTTTTCATCTTGCATATTAATCTCACATGTTTTATTACAATTCCTTATCATTTTCTGAGTTCATGATGTAAAAAGGTTTGTAAGTTCTAATGAAAAGATGCTGAAATAATTACCAAAAACATACCTTCTTTAGTACTCCACACACCCCCCTGCTTACCCTTTTTCATGCCCTCATGAAAACATTGTAGTTGACGTGTAAGGCAGTGAGTGAGTAGGCTGGAGATGGAATCTCATGTGAAGGCCTACAGCCATGATGCATAACTAGGTGTTCAAAGAAATGGCCTGTCTGACCCTCAGGCATCTCATACAGGGCTTGGTACCCAGGTGCAGGGTGCCAAATAATTGGACTCCGGAACCTATATCCTAACTAGGATGGCCCTGCCCTCAAAATGACTTCGCCATAGAGGTGCAAGCGGTTGGCGGCTAATTTAAAATTTTCATACTTAAATGGTTCCCTGAGCTGGATATTTGGATTAGAGATTTGATACCGAAATTTAGCCGCATCAATGGCAGGGTCTTTGATAGAGAAAAAGTATTCTAATCCCTGTCGAATGATTGCCTCATGCATGGGTCCTAATGCTTCAATTACACTCGGAGTCTTCATGAGGTTTCTATGTTTTCTCCACAACTGTACTGGATCCCTAGGCTCAGCTCTTATCCACAAATCTAATCCATTTTCTTGCCTTTGGAAAGCGTTATAGGCTTTAAGCCATTTAATTTGATTAACCCCAAATGAAATAAATGCCTGTAATTGGATATCCCCAACAAAAGGGTCAGGGTTCAGCTCGGTCTCCTGGTCTAATACAAGTTTATGTAAGTAAAAATCACACAGTAGTCTTTGAACTTTTACCCCGCGGTGTTTACAACAGTTTATAAAATCATCGAGGGTATTAATTTGTATGGGAGCACCTGCTTTAACAGCCTTTATTTTCAATTGCAGATATCGTTCCATTAAAAACAAGGCATAATTCTTAGCAGGGGATCTACATGCTGGGACGTCATTGTATAAGGAACATAAGGTATCCATCTACTTGATAACTATATCTAATCTACGAGTTACCTTGGTGACTTTTTCTTCTTCCCTTTGCCACCCTTCAAAGGCCTAGCTTTTGGATAGTTGACGTTCCTAAGCTGTTGTTGTAGCTCTTCATAATTTTCTCGAGGGACCGTTTGCTCTCTAAGCTATTCTGCTGCTTGCTGAGCTTGCTTCAAACCCTTTTGTATGGTTACCGTTTTTGGATCTCTTTTTCATGCAGCAGTGGAGGCCGGGAGTTTTACCTGAATTTTCCTATTGCGTTGTTTTGAGTTCATGACTCTGATTACTCCCGAAGGTAGTGTCTCTGTCTGAATTTCCTTATTGCGGGTCAACATCTCATCCATTTATATCTTAACGTGGATATCCGTCCATTGCTGTTCCTTCTCAATTGGAACAGCAGTCTGCTCCCCGGCATCATTTCGAACAACAACCTGGTTTTCGACAGGGTTTTGAACAGCAGGATGGACTCTGTTCCTCCGCCCCTTTGTCTTGAGGGGTTTTGCTGGAGTGGTTACATTTTTCCTTCCCGAAGTCCTTTTTACCCTTTGCCTTGCTTTTAGAATCCTAATCCACTGGTGGAGCTGGACTATTATATTCAGTAATCTATGCTATTCCTTTCGCAATTCTTTAATTTCCAGAATTTCCTTAGAAGGAACAACAGGCTGTTCACTGCGGCCTGGACTGTGACTAACTTCCTGATTTTTTTCTTGGGGTGCTTCTTTGTTGTTCTGCTCTGGCTACTCCATGGCAAGAACCCTAGCTAGTTCTGTTATTTCTTGGGTGACCTCCTTTTCTGCCCCCCCCCCGCCTCCGGAGTCTTCTGGTATCGTCTGGCTAGGAATGGGTTGTCCCTGTTCTGCATATTCTGTCATGTTTTCATCATGAATGGGCAAATTCTCTTCTTCTGCCTCCTTTGCATGTGATTCTTCGGGTGCATTCTCCTCCTGAGGTTTCTCTTTGGCATGGAGGTCTGATGGACTGGAAGGTTGGCCATATTCGCCCATATTGGCCAAAACTTTGGCCAATTCATCTTCCCCCAATGGGTCCTACAATGGGCTACCTTCCTGCTGTTCCATTTCCTCCTCCTGCTCAGATTTCTCAGCTTCTTTTTTTCCTCTTCTTCTTCAGATTTCTCGGCTTCTTCTTCTTTTTCCTGCACTCCTTTCTCATCGTCTTCTTCTTCTGTTCATGGGGGTTGCTCATATTCTATTTCTACCAGCTGGCTGGTGTTTCCTTGGGGCTTCTCCAACCTCCCTCGTAGCCGTGCTAGCTAGACCAATTTCCTACGTTTTTCTGGGCGCTCGGGTGTACTGGTGGCATGTTTACGTTTTGGGGATGGTGCGGTCAATCTTCCTTCTATTATGGCAATTAGCTCTTCCTAGCTACTCTGCTGCTGGGTAAGGCTATGGCTGACTATTAACCAAATCAACCCATGATGACTAACAACTAATTCTACATGCTGTGCATTTTTTATGCTCCGTGCAACATCATGCAGTAATGAATTCAAGAATGCAGGTAAACTTACATAGCATTTTTTCTTTAGTGCAGCTAAGAGTTTGAGATGTCATGGTCTTACCACGTCTTTTCTGCCTTCACAAGTGATGTAGCTTTGAATGGTATTCACCAATTCTGCCCACGGTTCTCCTAATGCTGCTGGCAGAACCCCCTTTGCCCTAATTTTCAGGCTCTAGCCTTCGTCCTGGAAGGTTTCTATAATCTTCTGCAATCTCTCCTTCTTTAGCGTCCATATAGGCCCAGTGGCTGGCAGTCCCGAGACCTCTACGATTATTTCATAGGTGACTGTTATGCATCTCCCCCTTCACTGTGGAATGATCCTCTTGCAAGTTCTGCAAGAATTCAATTGCCACAGTCTCGTTAGACTCCTGCAAGCGGTTGAAATAAGTTAGCCACCTGGCTCTTAACAGGATTTCCCGTGTGGCATCAGAGACTGTTAACACCAGCGGTTCTCTCCGAATCGATCTCCCTCCCATGTTTATGGTTTTGTTGTGAAATCTTAGAATTTTGACAAAGGAACAATAGCTGTTCGCGCTATTAGAAACACAGAGAGGCTGACAGACGTGAGAATCGCTCAAAATCTAATGCTACAGGATATAAAGTGAAAATGGCTTAGGAACAGCAAGTCATGCAAAGAATAAAAAAATAGTATACCGTTGAGTCGTGCTATTCCCAAGTACGTAGTTTCCCGAATAGTAGTCTAACAGATCATCCAAGGTATGATGAGGTTAACCTCCCCCCCCGCAATGTGATAGGCCATCCCGGCCATCAAATAAAGGAGCGGCGTGCCGGTTTGTTCTGAAGCAGAGTCATAAAGGAACAGCGTATGGCAATATGCCATGTTTACATAGATAGCAGATAACTGAAATCGAGGCATCAAGTTGGATCGCTTAATACGTAAGAGACTGTTGTGATATGATGCGAGGCCGGGAGGATAGGACATCTGCCGTACATTCCGAGTCTCATGCGGTCATTGTCAACTACTCTGCCATGATTGGTGATAATAGATTTACATGCGTTGTATGGTTCGGAAAATAATATGCATTCGTCTTATGTTATTGACTACTAAGGCATAAGAAACAGAAGGGTGGTAATAACTACCTATTGGTGTAAATAATGTGACTTCAATACCATTAACAGTGCTCTACTGCCGACAGGTGTCCATAACCTTGGCAGAGTTGTTTATTTCACCCATGGAACCATGATCCTTTGTGTATGCTTAGGAAGTGCTATGTGATGTCAAAATGTAGGCCATTATGCTGGCTTGGTGACCAGTTAGCCATAATGCCATTCACGAGGAAGGAGCAAAAGGTGGGCAGGTCGGCTCGTGATGAGACCTCCTGTTCCAAGGGTTCTTTATTTGATATACCTTTTGGACCATATCCCTGGTGTGGTGGCCATAGTGGGAATGCCACTTCGCTTTCTCCCTCATGATCATGGTAGGCTGGCTCTTGGTGAGACCCCCTATCCTGCATTTGACAACTTTATATAAACAAGTCAGTTTGCTATTTTTTCTCTTCTTTTTTCTTTTTGATAAAGTACTATCCCATTTATACACAAAGGGTGGTTCAACACTCCTTAAGAGTGGGAATAGTGGAAGAATTCTTAACATCTCAATAGGAAGATATAAACCCTTTGCTCTTATTCCTGAATAATAGTCAAAGAGGATTTAAAAGGAACCAACATGATAAAGATAACCAATCAGAGCAGAGTTAGTGAAGCAATGACAGCAAGAGATAATGGGTAAGTGTGTCCTTCCCTCTGTCCTTTTACCAATTCAGAGCAATCTCTTATAAAAATAAGGATTTTATAATTTACCTGATTTCAGTATGTTGTGATTTTGTATTCATTGCATAAGTGCATAGATGTATTCCAAAAGACTTGAAATAATAGGAACAATAAGCATCCTCAATTTAAAACAGCAAGGGGAACAAGCATAAGAAAAATGAATACGAGGATGTTGCTGCTTCAAAGAGGAAGAGCAAAAGAATACAAGTGGTGTTCCTTTTAGAAAAAGGAACATCAAAACACACAAATGTCATTCCTTTGGAAAAGGAACAACAAGTCATGCAAGTGTCGTTCCTTTGGAAAAGGAACATCAAAAATCAGAACCGTTGTTCCTTTGCAAAAGGAACAGCAAAACAGACAAATGTCATTCCTTTGGAAAAGGAATAGCAAGACATCCAAGTGTCGTTCCTTTGGAAAAGGAACAACAAAGATCAAAACCATTGTTCCTTTGGAAAAGGAACAACAAAACAAACAAATGTCGTTCCTTTGGAAAAGGAATCAGCAAGACATCCAAGTGCCATTCCTTTGGAAAAGGAACAACAAAAATTGAGAATGTTGTTCCTTTGGAAAAGGAATAGCAAGGCACATAAATTCCATTCCTTTTGGAAAAGGAACAACAAAAAGCAAAAGTGTTGTTCCTTTGGAAAAAGGAACAACAAAAATCAAAAAAATTGTTCCTTTGGAAAAGGAACAGTAGAAAGAAAAAATAAAGAAAAAGAACAAGTTTAAAGCAAAATGACAGTCAATCCAATAGGTGGTGTTCTTTTGGAAAAGGAACAGCAGAACAAAAAATGTTGTCCCTTTGAGAAAAGGAACAGCAAAAATAATGAAATTGTTGCTGGTTCGAAAAGTAACAGCAAAGCATTTGATTCAAAAATATGTACAAAAACAAAAGAAATTATGTACAAAACTTGTGAAAAGAGATAAATTGCTTAACGAATCTCAGGTGAGGAAGACTTTTCTCCCTCCCCCAAAATTCCATCTCAGAGTCTTGGCGTAGCTGCTGGCAGAAGGACTCCCGAGTGAGTGGTTTGCGATAAAGGCGAACTCGGTGGCCATTTGCCTTGAAGGCATATCTAGAACCGTCAATAGTGATTAGAGTAAGCATACCATTGTCATGTACCTTTTGGATTCCATATGGTCCCAACCAACGAGTCTGGAGTTTCCCAGGAAAGTCCTAAAACCTGGAATCGTACAAAAGTGCCCAGTCTCCTTCGTGGAAGACTTTATTTTTAATGAGAGCATCATGCCATTTAGCTCGCTGCTGTTGGATAAGTGCAGTATTTTGGAGTGCGGAGAGCTTGATTTCATCGAGCTCATTGATCTGCTGTAATCGATTAATCTGTGCCTCCGTTAAATCTAAGCCAACTTCTTGTGTTGTTAACAGTGTTTGGATTTCGAATTCTATGGGAAAATGCATTGCTTGCCAAACACTAATCGATAAGGTGAGTAACCAGTGGTACTTCTCCATGTTGTTCTGTAAGCCCACAGTGCCTTTGGTAGTCTGGCAGCCCAATCACGTCTATGTGACGTGATTGTTTTTGTTAGGATTGCTTCTATTATTTTATTGCTGCTTTCTACCTGACCATTTTCCTGTGGGTGGTATGGAGTAGTGATTTTGTGCTGGACATGATAGTTTTTGAGTGTTGCAGCTATTTTGTTCCCAACAAACTGTGGTCCACCATCTATAATTATATCTCTTGGAAGGCCATAACACACAAATATATGGAACAAGAACTGTATGACAGAATCTTCTGTAGCTCTTGGCAACGCCTCTGCCTCAACCCATTTGGTGACATATTCTGTTGCCACCAAGATATATGTTTTCTGATTTGAGGGTGGGTTAATTGGTCCGACGAAATCAAGGGCCCATCGTTCGAATGGTTCAATGACTAACTGTGGGTTCAAGGGCATCTCATCGGACTGACCAGGGTGTCCTACTCTCTGGCAATTGTCACAAGATTGGACGAATTTCTTTGCATCTTTGAAAATTGTAGGCCAATAATACCCTGTTTGCAGGACCTTATGTCCAGTTCTGCGATTGGTGAAATGTCCGCCACATGGTCCATCATGGTAGGCTTTTAAAATGTAAAAGATTTCATCCTCTCGAACGCATCTTCTGATATGCATGTCTGCCCCTGTGTGGAACAGGTAGCCTCCAACCTACGATAATCGAGCACTCTTCTGAACAATCTGTTTCTACTCATTAGGGGTTAGATGTTTTGGTAGTTTACCTACTGCTAGGGAATTGGCAACATCAGCATACTAGGGTGTTTGAACATCAACAGCAAACATATGCTCGTCTGGAAATTGATCTTCAACTGCTGCTGCATTGATTGGCTTGGGCATTCTTGAGAGAAAATTGGCTACATGATTTTCTTTTCCAGGTCGATCCTTGATTGTAATGTCAAATTCCTACAATAAAATCAGCCATCTATTTATTCTGCCATTTGTGAAAGGCTTGTTTGCTAGATATTTGATGGCAGAATGATTTGTATACAAGACAACAGGGTATCTAGTAATGTCATGTCTAAATTTATTGACAGCATGTATTACAGCTAAAATTTCTTTCTCAGTAACAGTGTAATTTAATTCAGTAGGGGATAAATTTTTGCTAATATAATAAATTGCATATGGTTTTTTATCCTCTTCTGCCCAAGGACTGCTCCAATGGCTGTATCTGAGGCATCAGATGATATCTAAAATGGCAAATCCCAATTTGGTCCTCGAAGGACTGGGGTTGTGGACACAAGCTTCTTTAGATCCTGGAAAGCACGTTCACATTTTTCTTTCCAAAGAAAATCAATGTTACCAGTTAGTGAATACAGAGGTGCAGCAATATGCGAAAAATGTTCTATAAACCTCCTATAATAACCAGAAAATCCAAGAAAACTGCGTACCTCCGTTTGAGTGGTAGGAGTGGGAATAAGCAAAATTATTTGGATTTGGCTGGGTCTACTTGAATGCCAGCTGCTGAAATATAGTGTCTGAGAATAAGTCCTTCATCATCATCATATATCATTTTTCATGGCTTAAACAAAGCCTGGTAGCAATGCAGCGTTATAGGACTTTTTCCAGTGTATCCAATGCTGGATCGAAATTGTCTCCATACGGTGTAAATTTATCCATGTATACTTCAAGTCCTTCATTTATTAAGTCTGCAAAAATGCTGAGGATAGCCCTTTGGAATGTGGTAGGAGCATTGCATAAGCCAAAAGGTAGAACTCTATAGGCAAATGTTCCCCAAGGACAAGTAAAGTGGTTTTGTCTTGGTCTTCAGGGGCAATCTAGATTTGATTGTATCCACTGAAGCCATCCAGGAAAGAAAAGAATTTCTTTCTTGCCAAAGTGTCTAATACTTGGTCGATGAATGGGAGAGGGAAGTGGTATTTTTGTGTTGCTTTATTTAGTTCTCTGTAGTCCACACAAATTCTCCATTTCCCATTCTTTTTTGGTACCACCACAAGCGGAGAGAACCATTTACTATCGGAGATAGGATAGATGAAGTTGAAATCTAAAAGTTTTTGAAGTTTAGCTTTTACCACATCTTTTAGATGAGGATTAAGTCTCCTCTGGGGCTGGCGAACATGTCTTGCATCTTTTTCTATGTAAATGTGGTGGGTACATAATTGAGGGTCGATTCCTTTCATATCAGGATAGTCCCATGCAAATGCTTCTTTATATTTCCTCAACAGATGGATGAGCTTCATTTCTTGTTCGGAGGTGAGATTGGCATTAATGTTTAAGGTTTTTCCCAATTCGATTTCCACAATTTTACTATTTGCAACAGAGGTAACAGGTATCTTTTGATCATGTGTATCTTTAAGAGGATCTTCTTCTAATTCGTTGTCGAATGCTGCCTCTATCATGTGACATTGTGTGCGGGATCTGGATTCAGTTTGACTAATAAATTTATTAATGGCATCGTCCTCTGTCTGATCTTTAAAATCAAGTGCCTCTTGTATAGTTAATGGAGATCTACTATTGTCAATAAGGTATGATACAGGGTTCTTATTAGTTTTAATCATTGTGACACTTGGCTGTGCTGGAGGATATAAGGCTAAGTTCTTGATATTCGCTCCCCTTGTTATGGTCATATTTCCTTGTCGGCAGCCAATATAGGCATCGGCGGTTGCAAGCCAAGGTCTACCTAAAATTAATGGGTGTCCATCAAGTCGGATTTTGGGATTTATTACCAGAAAACCAGTCGGATATTCCCAAGAGTCAACATATACCATGACATCATGTAGCGTGCCCTCTAGCCTAACCACAGATCAGTCAGCTAGCTCTAACAAGGTAGGGGTGGGTTCTACAGACGTAATGCCTAGCTTTTGGCAAGTAGTAGTTGTTAAGATGTTGATTGCAGCTCCTAGATCAACTAAGGCATTAGGGAAGGTTTGACCATAAATTTGTACGGTGACTATTGGATTTCCTGGGTCTTCGTATTTAATGGGCATTTATTTTCCTGATAATAAGTCAGATAGAGTGCCAACTACTTGGACTCTTGGATTGTTTGCTACATTCCTCCTTGGTTTCTTTACACACAATTCTTTGATAGTCTTTTCATATATCGGAATGTCTTGAATGGCTTGGAGGAATGGAATTTTTATGTACGAATTTTGTAATTCTCCCAGAATGTCAAAATCAGGATATTGTGTAGGTCGAGGTATGATTAATCGTTCTGGGAATGGGGGAGAGGATGCAGTTGTTTGGTTATGAGTTTGTTGTTTGTTCACATCCTCTTCTTGTGACAGATGTTCTCTGGGTAACTGATTTTCAACATGGGCTATCCTTTCTCCCTCAGTTTCAATAATATGCCCAGATCTTAACTGAAGATCATTACACTCCCTCAGATCAGCTCCTATTTATGATGTTTCTATTATTTGGATAGATTGGACAGGTCTGTTATTTGGATTAGGGTTGGGTTGGGCTGGGAGTTGCGGTCTCAGATTAGGCTGGGGATTTTGTTGTAGGGCTGGCAGTGTAGGTTGAGGGAGCGGCATGGTTCCTACTGGCTAATGCATCGGTCTTTGGCAGTTTGTCTGCCAGGCTGAACTTTGTGAAGTAGGCGGAGTCCATTATGGTGGGTATGCGTTATTTTGCCAATATGGTGGAGTATAGGGAAAATTCAGCCAACCAGATGGGCTTGCTTGATTCAGCCACGGGGTTGATGAAGGAAACGGCTGAGGTGACCAGTTTGGGGGTGGAGGTTGGGATTGACTTTGCCACATATTATATTGTTAAGCATTATACTACGAAGACTGAAAAGAAGAGGTCGGGTCCGAAAACATACTAGATTGTCGCGGCTACCACTGACGGAACTGGTTGAGCAAATATACCGATTCTGGCTCTTCTTCTACTTCCTTATATACTGCTTTTAATCCGGGAAGTGAGGGACAACTTTCTGTAAGGTGATCTTTTATGTAGATGGCGCATGTTTGGACTGCATCTAGTGGACACTCCTTATGGCTATGTTTCATGGGTAGAGGTTTGGAATTCTTTTCTGGCTTTTTCTGCTTAGTCATGCACACCAATCAACTACTGGATTCTACCCAAACAAAACAGCAGCAAATCTGTAGGAAAGCGGGCAGGGGAGCAGGGTTGTTACATGCTCCACACGTAGGTTCTTACCTTCCATTTTCAAAACCCAATTCTTCCCTAACAGGTTCGTACACTACTCTGAAAAAAGAACAAATGGCTACACTCTTTCCCCGGCAACGGCGCCAAAATGTGGAGCTATAAAAAGGGTCTCTTTCACCTCTAATTACCTCACATTAGTTGTCAATCCAGGAACGTTTTGTTATTTCAAAGAGTGTCTCAGTCTGAGGTTATCATTTGTCAGAGTAATGCTAGTAGTACAGTGTTCATAAATACAAGAGTAAACGGATGCTTGTTTACAGTAAACTACTTAAAAAGATTAAACTACTTATTCAAAAAACTAAGCAAGTTATCAGTCAAGGGTTCAGTAGCAGTAACTCATCCCTTTGTAAACTGATGGAACTAAGGTAAACCAGAGAAAATATCGTGGATCTGGGAGCCAGGCAGTAAATTTCAGTGCTCACTACAGCCCTGGATCGTTCTTCACACCAAAATAACAAAGAATGAGAAATGGAACGACAAATCTGAAATGGAACAGCAAACTTGAAATAGAACAACAAATCTGAAATAGAACAGCAAATAGGAAATTGTAACAACAACTAAGTCTAGGAAGCAATAACACCTTAGTCTACAAGATCAAATGCATGAATCATGACCTACAGGAATTGAATTGCAATCCTTCACTCTTAAGGACGAATTGAACTACACACCGAAATGGAACAACACTAATTAATGATAAATTATAGGATAGTACTTCAAAACCATATATGCACACGACACACCTTAATAGTAACCTGATCTCGGTAAACCAGTTATCACTCTTAGTTATAAAATATTACGACTGCATTTCAAAATGGAACAACAATGTCTAAAGATCCACAATCGCAAAGAACATAATCACTAAGATGAATTCTGTAATACCAATGAATAAATTCACGACATAGAGGCTCTGTAATTGAATAGCAACAATATTCTGTAAAGACTGACAGTATTATATCAACACTTAGAAGAACAGTGATACGTTGCAGAGTCAATGCAATAGTTCTGTCTCAGTAAAGTAAACATAACAGAGCATGTGATGTAAACTAACAAAACACATCAGATTACCAAATCACGCTGATAAGCAAACCACACATAAACCAAATGTAATAGTACAGGAAAAAGTGTCCTCCAGGGCCAGGCCCTTAGCCTCCAGGGGTACACTGCTTGAATTTATTCCAGACTCAGGGATGAAATAGTAACCAAGTTTGTATTAATGCATAAAGCGAAATTACAATAGATCGGTTCTTAACGAGACTCGATGATTAGAGTTTTGATCTTAAAGGAAATTACATACAACATAACCCAACTGCCTCGAGCTAACAGTGTTGCCCCTTTAATAAGGGTGAAGGCGGAGATATCTAAGTGCAGAAATAGATAAAACAGTGATCCCTCAGAATCAAGGATCCTGAGGGATTCGCCGAACTGTTAGTCCTCAGTCATCTCTTTCCTTTCCTGCACCAAGCCGATATCTCCACTTCTTTTCCAGGGCTGATTTGCTTTGATTTTCTTTGCCTTGTTTGCATACGGTCTCCCATCAAAGGGACAACGGTTAACCCATCCTTGTCCTTTCTTTTGGAACGGCAAATTCTCATTTTTCCTCCTTCCTACATAAGGAAATGACAATTGTCAGTGTTTTCATCTTGCATATTAATCTCACACATTTTATTACAATTCCTTATTGTTTTCTGAGTTCATGATGTAAAAAGGTTTGTAAGTTCTAATGAAAAGAAGCTGAAATAATTACAAAAAACGTACCTTATTTAGTACTCCACACTAAGCTCAAAGGCATTGTCACCAACATCATTGGTGATAGTGTATGGCCCATATCAGAGTGGGAGAAGCTTGCCGTGGGTTCCAGCATGGCACTCCTTCTACAAATGTAGCCAAACATTTTCGCCCACCTGGAACTTGTGTGACACTCAATGTTGATCATGGCACTACTTGTACTTAGAATTGGCTTTGTCCAAGATACCATGGAACTATTGGAGGATGTGTTGAATGCGCACAATGAAGTTTTTATCCCTTTCAGCCTCGGACTGAACGTGAGCCAAATCTACTTGAGTGGCTGCAAATGGTATGGCCACATCAATGGGGCATAATGGCTGAAATCCCAGCCCTACCTAAAAGAGGTTGTGGCCTATTGAGCTGTGGAGAGCTCTGTTGTAGCTATGGTCGATGTAGGGGAGAATTTCATCCCACGTGCATGGATGCTTTGAGTTGTACATGTGAAGAATGTGTACTATCATCCAGTTGACAACCTCATTTTGGACATCAGTTTGGGATGGAAAGTAATGCACTTAGTAAGTTTTGTATCCATCTTCGAATGGAGACTTAACCAGATTTCTCTCAGGAATCCATTGTCTCGATCTGAGACAATGGACTATGGGATCCCAAAGTGTACCCACACTTTCACAAATAAGAGCTTAGCAGTGACCTCTGCTGTAATACTCTTCTTGCAGGCCGCCATGATGGCCATCTTAGAGAATCTGTCGACAACCACAAAATAGTAATTCTTGTCTTTCTTAGTAAAAGGTATGCCCGACATGTAATCCATGGAGACAGATTCCCAAAGACGGCTAGGAGTAGGTAGAGGAGTATACAGGCCTTGCTTCTAGATGGTTGGTTTGGCAATGACATAGGCAATGCAGGATCTAATGTACTTCCCAACATCTTGATGAAGTTTTGGCCAATAAAAGTACTTCTGCATTACTGCCACTTTTTTCTCTACTCCAAAATGTCTAGTGACATGACTGTAGTAAGCCTCTCAAATAATCTTGGCACGCTCACTTGAATGAACACAAATGTGTCCCTGGTGGCATAACAGTTCATCCTAAAGGTGATAATTTGGAACTTGTTTCCCTTCCAGGAGTTTCTGGTATATGCTTTCAAATTTTGGATCGCTCTTATAAATATGTGGCCACCCTGATGACTCATGCCCACAGGACTTGAGCACAATTATCAGCGCCATGAGTGGTGATCGGCAAAGACAATCAACAAAATTATTGGTGCTACCCTTCTTATAATTAATGTTCAAATGGAATTGTTGCATATAGGTGGACCATTTTTGATGGTGATCATTCTGCAACTTCCCTTGTGTTTGAATGAACTGTAGAAGTTGGTGGTCTATGTGGATGACAGTTTCCTTCCCTAGAACATAATGCTTCCATTGACGGTAGGCCTTCACAATGGAATACATTTCTTTTTCATAAGTAGGGTACTTTCAAACTATTTCTAAAAGTGTCTTACTATGGTAAGCCATTGGATGCTCATGTTGAGTAAGAACTACACCAATAGCATAGTCAGAGGCATCTATCTCAATCTCAAATGGTTGTTGTGGGTTTGGTAATGTGAGCACTGGTATAGAACAGAGGCCATTCTTCAACTCTGAGAATGCTTGTTTTTGGGTTTCCAACCCAAAAAGAAATTATTTCACTCCATCCTTGGTGACTTGACTTAAAGGCCAAGTGATATGAGAGAACCCCAACATGAACCTACAATAGAAATTGGCAAGACCCAAAAAGCTACGGAGCTCTGTTAGAGTGGTTGGGGCTGGTCAATCTCGAATGACTTGTATCTTGGATGGTTCCACATGTACACCCTGCTCATCAATGATGTATCCCAGATATTGAACCTTGTTCAAGCCAAAGGTGCATTTCTTTAAGTTAGCACACGGCTTGTGTTGTCGTAGGTTTGAAGGTGCTCTCGAATATGGTGGAGGTGCTCTTCCCAACTCTAGCTGAATATCAAGATGTCATCTAAATACACCACCATGAATGCATTGGTGAAGGGTCGCAAGATGTTGTCCATCAGTCTCATGAAGGTTGTAGGGGCATTCGTTAATCTGAATGGCATGACCAACCATTCAAAAACGCCCTCCTTGGATTTGAAGGTAGTCTTCAACACATTGGAGGGTTCGATAGGAACCTCATGATAACCTAACTTCAAGTAAATGTTGCTAAAATATTTGGCCCCTTTGACCTGGTCTAGAAGGTCATCAATCCATAGGATTAGGTACCTACTCCGAATAGTGATATTTTTTCATCACCTGATAGTCAATACAGAGCCTCCAGGTCCTATCGTTCTTCTATACCAATACAATCAGGCCCCCACAAGGTGATGAAATTGCCCTGATTTTCCCTTTCTGTAATAGTTCCAAAATATTCCTCTTGATCTCATCATTCTCCATAACAGAGTGTCGATAGATCAACCCATTGGGCAGTGGCGCACCCAGGCCCATATCGATGGAATGCTTGACTTGACAGTGTAGAAGTACCCCTATGGGTGAGGTTAAAATATCCATGTACTCCTCCATGACCTTTTCATCTCCTACTATTGTGCAGAGGGGCCCTACTTGGAAGTCGTGGCCACAAAATTCTTCTTTCCCTGCGGGAAATCATAAAGAAAACAAATTTCCTGGTCTGGGAAATGATCTTATTACATTTCTCTGTAGTGATCAAAGAGATGGTGGTAGGTAGGGTTACCTCTATTATCATATACAACTTAGTAGCCAAAGTAATAATCTAATAGTGAGGTCTTGACTCATATATAGCATGTCGCTTCCACAATTATGGTTTTCCTAATAATACATCATAAACTTCAAGAGGAGCAATGTCACATAGTACCTCATCCATGAAGGGCTTGATTCTGTAGGGAAGGTAGCACTGCTAGCTGACGCAAAGATCTCATCCTTGGTGAAGCTACCCGATGGTGTACGACTATGTATTTTCTATAGTATTTAAGCCCAGCTACTTCATGACCTCTGTTGAGATGAGGTTCTTTTCACTCTTGCTATTGAAAATGAACTACAACACATAACCCTTCACCCATGTGTGTGAGTGGAAGAGACGTTCCCCCTTGTCTGGATCTCTGGGATCAATCTTTTGGATCTTGGTGGTGGGCACAATGACACTAGGCTTTGTATCAATGGTTTGCTTCCCATTATCAGTTCCCTTATCGGGTACTAATTTAGAGTCAGAACCTTTGTTTGATTCAAAAGCCTTCAGCTTGGCCACCAGTGACTGCTTGGCCTGACACTCATTTGTGTTTTGAGTGTAGCTCTTATGGAACTCACACCATTTTCCCATGTCCTTCTTCATCTTCATGGTGTTGTTATTTGCTTGCAGCTTTGGCAAGCTATCCTGGGTAGCCCTGCCTTGGTTTGGTCCTTTGTTCTATGGTTTGGGGGCACCTTTTCCTTGCTTTGGATTCATAGATCCAAAGTCTTACTTCTTCTATTTAAACTTCTGCTCAATATTGACAACATACCGATACACCATGGCGAGCGAGGAAATGTCTAGGAAATCCATCTCATCTTAGATGTACTTAAGTAGATAGATGCGGTACTTGAGCACCAAATGCCGCTCAGTATCCTTGATACTCAGCTTCGTGCGAAGGGTATGGAAAAAATTTGTGAACTCTGGCACACCTTGGCCCCTTCGCTGCCCTGGCGTGGTCCACTTTATGTATTTGTCTTCATAGCTCCCAACAAGGTAATATTGTTCCTTGATGAAGTCTCAAAAAGAATTCCAAGTGGGTGCAGCTAAAAGCAACAAGGGTTCACTTTCATCCTTTTGTTCACAGTAGGTTTCCCACTAGTCCTTGATGTGTGGGGCAGCTTTGAGAAGTGCAAAAGTAATCTTTTCCCGATTGGAAAAGTCATGAACTTAAAAATATCGTTCCAACATATTTAACCATTTATCTATGGTATCTACATCTATCTGGCCTTCAAATATGGAATATCAAAGTTAACTTGCACCTTAAAATGAGTGGCACCTCCAGAATGGTTGCTCGATGAAGATGCATTGCCCATGGGTAGCCATCAAAGGATTTAGGAAAATTAATCCATCATCATATCCCTGTGTCGCTCAAGGGCTTCCTCGAGCAACATTTTGAAAGGATCTCCTACCCCCTCATCTTTCTTTTCTTCCACCATGGGAGGTGGTCATGTTTTGCGAGGCTAATCTTGCAATGGTTCAACCAAATTAAGCCTTAACTCCTTATACCCTGACCTTGTTGGGGACATGCAAGAAAAATAGAGAAAGAGTAGACCCCTCTGATACCATTGACCCGAACTTAAAGAGGAATGCAACACTTACAGATATAGTCATAAGCACAAAGATGTAGCAGAAAAAATTCATTTCATTAAAATAAAAATATTGAGCTATGCTTACAAATAGAATGGAAATAAGATAGCTTAGGCAATGTTAGCTTATCTCTGAGAATATATGTGGCAGCTACATGCCTTTGAACTATGTTTCATTGAGGCTCAAGGGCCTATTTATTATTGAAAAACATGAAAAGACCCTAAACAACCAAAACCCTAACCCCAAGAGATGTAACACCAAGAGTTTGTGGGCCCTGTTGGGGTTAGTTGGGTGCCAACTTCTTGGGGTCGCAACCTGGTCATATTATCTTCGTTTGGTAGATATGGTACCTTGATGGAAAGGCCTCACCAATTACTACAGGTTTTTTCACAGGCCCTTTCCCATGGCCATGGGCTTGCTGTGAACCCAAAAAAAAATGTCGGTTAGGGGGTCAAAACTGCTCCAGAAGTTTAGGACCCTAAAAACTGCTAAAAATAGTAAATGTTGAAATGAACAAGGAAATAGAGGAAACTGACTGGGAGGTCTACGTGGAATACATGGGTGGCCACCAATATCTAACTAGATCAAGCTTGGGTCAATCGAAACCGTCTTTGAGAATTTTATGGGTTGTAGCTCCCCTAAACTATAATGCCACCAACACACACAATTATGGAGCTCATCCATCATTTTATGGATCTCTTCTTCAACTAGGCATAAAATAAAAATCCCCACTGGGTGTTTCCAATACATTGGGCCATTTTAAATGAAAAACTTCTAGGCTTGTAGCCTCAAAGCCCTGTATTTAACTTTATCAAGATTGACTAGACAACTCAGAAAAGGTAAATAGTGGATTATATGTTTATACTAGTGAGACACGAGGTACTTCGTTTGGATTTTCTATGTTGTGGTCTTGAACTTATTATGCTCCTCTTCTCTTTGGCTTTCTCCTTCCTATGTCAATAAATTTATACCCATGGCTTCGCATTTTGATTCGAACAAGATTTTAGCTAATCCCTACCCCTTGATCAACTTCATGGATTTGATCTCTAGGTTGTATTCTTAGATTTTAGAAATCCATTTACTTCTTTTTCCCTCACTGTCAATTTGTACCAAAATGTTTTTCACAGCAGATGTAGGAACATAAGTTGTTATTCTTGATTGCAGGAAATATATTTTGAAGGTCTTCAGGTCCTTGACTAAGGCATATGCCTACTTATCCATAATATTATACCTTAGCTCAGCATCTCGTAGCACCTGGATGACAAATGCTATTGGTTTCTCATGTCCTTCATTGTTTTTCTACAATAAGACAATAGCCACTGTATGAGGAGAAGAAAAAGAGAATGAAAAATTGTTTTAGATAGTTTGGGATAGTTGGATAATGACTCTCAAGCTTCGTTAGTCCATTTTACCTCCCTATCCTTCTTCAACATCTCTGTAATTTCTTTAATTATCTTAGCATAATTGGATATGAACATTCTCGAAAAGTTGATTATGTGCAAGAAATTCTAGATTTCTTTGTTATTTCTTGGTAGTCGGATGTTGTTGATGTATTCCACCCTCTCGGGATCGAGATTCACTCCCTCTTTTTCCACGATGTGTCATAGAAGCTTTCCCTCACTTAGAGGAAACTGAGACTTCTTACGATTTAAAGAAAGGTCATTTTTTTTTCATTTCTCAAAAGTGAGTTGTAGATGTTCAATATGCTCCTCCTACATTATTGAAAAAATAATGACTTCAGGTATATTACCACAAACTTATCTTGTTCTCCCACAAATGATATATCCATGGCTCTCTGAAAAGTGGCTCATGCATTAATGAGGCCGAAGGGCATTTTGGCATAAATAAACATTCCCCAAGGCATGGTGAAAGAAATTTTCTTTTGATCCTCAAGATGTGTAGCTACTTGATTATATCTAGAAAAACCATCCATCATAAACGTACGAGAAAATCCCACCACTTTTTACAGAACATAGTCCATTTTAGGCATAAGGTAATTATCCTTTAGTGAGGCCTTGTTCAGATTCCTAAAATCAATACACAACCTTATTTACCTGTTTTTCTTCCTAAAAGTATCTGTATTTGCCACCCAATCTGAATACATCAAAGGTACGATAATTTTTTCTTGGATCAACTTCGTGACCTCTTTTTCAAATAATGGATGTAATATAGAGTTAATCTACATAAGCTTCTGTTTGTATTGTATCACCCCACTCTTCAAAGGAATTTTATGTTGGATGACATTGGTATCACATGTTTTTAAATCATGATAACACAAAGAAAACACATCCATATACTGCTTAAAAAAGTCTAGGTACCTTTGTTTGTATTCCTTAGGAGTTCCTTTAGCCAACTTAATTATCTGAGGACCTTAATATGGACCAATATTGCAGTCTTCCACCTGTTCTTCAAATTATTGCTCAGTTGGGTTGGAAGCCATATCATTTGATTTGAACAATCTTTCCAAGGGATTATTTTGTAAAATCTTATGCCTTGCAATGGTTTCTTTCCACTCGGCATGTTGTTTATCTATCACTTTCTCTTCCTCTTGATTGATCTTCGAGCTTGAGGATTCTCCAACGAACTCCATGAAGCATTTGATTTGTTCCTAATATTCAAACACCTACCAATACTTAACATTTTATAGTATTCAAGCTTGTATATAACTTCAATTTGATATCTAAGAAATGGTTTTTTAGGAGGCTTGAAATTACTTGCAGCTATAGGTAGGGAATCAACCATCTAATTGCCATCTCTAGGCCAAAATTGGATGTTAAAATCTAAGAAAAAGTTCTCACTCATATCCCATACTCGTTTTTGTAGGCCTTCAGCCTTAGATGTTTGGTTTGGCATTGACTTCATATTTGTTTCACCACCAGATTTGAATCCCCAAACACTGTTAAGCACCCAATGTTTAGGTCTCTAGCAGCTTGCATAACTAGTAGGAAAGCTTCATATTAAACAACATTATTTGTGGCTTTAAACTCCAGCTTTAAATAGAGAGGGATTAAGCTACCTTCTGGGGGTACCAAAAACATACCTTCCCCATTTCCTTCCCTAGAATAAGCACCATCAAGGTATAGCTTCCATACTTTATCACACTCCAGTGATTGTTGGTCTAGTCAAACAGAACATTCCACCTCTGTCTCATCCACGATTTGATCATCTTCCTCTAACAACAAACAAGAGAAATATTTCTATTTACCATACACATGGGCATTATTCAAACAACCAATCCTTGTAATTTTCTTCACAAATCTCGCTTATCTATATAATCGGTGCTCTTCTCCACCAAAAACAGGAATGGTAGCATATGTTAAACCCATTTTAATGGATCCTCCAATTTCTGATCCCCATGATCTAGACAAGAGCATACCAAACCTCGTTGGCATATCAACCTCTACAATATCCATTATAACACTCTTCACATAGATCTAAGCCAAATTAACCATTGGTTCTTTAATCAACCCTTGACTCTTTACTCTTTTGCAATCAAAATAATACATATCTTTGTATGGCCTTGTAATTTGCAATCCCAGTTGCTCCATAATAGACAATAAAATCAAGTTGTGAGAAACTCTTGAGTCAAGCATGCAATTATGTAAGAGAAGTTCATGAATCAACAAAGTAACATAGAAAGGGGGAGTAGAAGGGTATTGTTCCTCAACATGATGTCCAAATACAACCATGCGTCTTATCTCTTGGAGGTTTAGGCTATCTTATAGAGGGTCCATGGTGGGAGGACACATGAACTGAGATACTTGAATTTTGTAATTTGGTTGTTTCCAAAATTTGGTTAAGGGAACATAGATTTTGATCTTCTCCAACTCTTTTTGAAGACTAAATGAAGGGGGATTCCTATCAGTTGTGACCATGTCAGCAGACTCTTTTTCTTTATGATTAACTAGTTTCAATTGTAAAGGTGATTACTCTATTTTAGATACCTCAGGATTGTTGAGAATGGAAATTGCAGGCTCTTTATTTTTGGGTGAGGCTTGGTCAAGAGGCTTCTTTACTTTCTCTATTAGTTTCAAAGGATTGGTGGGAGAGGACTCCTCATTTTAATCATGCATTCTAGATCTTTTCTTAGAAGATCTAAGATCATATTTCCTGTGTAACTGGGCCTGCATGAATTCAGCGAACTATCAACAATAGTTCTCAATCTCACCATCATCCAACGAGCGCTCCCAATCATCCCCTTCTACTTCATTGGCCTGTATTTCATTTTCTCCTTCTGAAAGAGAAGAAAACTTATTTTCTTGGACTTCTATTATTTCTTTGGAATTTTCCTCTAGATCATCTTCTAAATACAATGGAGGTTCACTGTGATCTTGTTTCTTCCTTCTCTCCCTTTGCAAGAATTGCAAAGGAGGTCTCCTATACTGAGGATTAAAACTTCAATTAGGAGTTGGTTGGTTCTGTCAAGGACGGTTTTTTATTTTCTAACCCCAGTTTCACAAGTTTGTTAGACATGTTTCTTATTAGCTTATTCATTTCCTCAAGTTTCTATTCTTGAGTTTCCTTTCCCTGGTTTGAGGAGCTAGATTCCTCTTTTCCCTTTATCCTATCTCCATGATCATTTATCCCTCTCCACTAACTAGTAGAGGTGAAATTTTCTTCAACTTCTGAAGCATTTATTTGCATCTGGCCTAAGGAGCGATACTTCCTTTCTCTAAGAGAGAAACAAAATTCTAGTTCAAAGGCCCTAGCAAAAACCACTTTAGCAGCAGCCTGTGGAGGATTTATTTCAGCAAGGAGATTGTTGTACAATATGTTAAACCTTTTTATGAATTTTGACACATCTTCATTATGCTTTTCCTTCACAACATTGAATTCAATGAGGATATACCCATGGTCCCTTTTCTCTCCCCATTTTTGCATGAAGTAATTCTTCATCTCCTCCCAGGTAGTGAATGAAGCATTTGTTAGGGATTTAAACCATTTATTGGCTTCCCCATCAAGGGTCTGGACAAAAAGTCTTAACACCACATCTAGGTGTTCTACATTAAGATTCTCTGAATATTGACAAGAGCTCAAGATATCCTTTTGGCATGCCATTTAAGGGTTGTGGCAACCCCAATGCGGCATATTTTCTTAGGAGAATGCCTGGGACATCCATATTTTTTTTTCTGCGTAAAGGCTACTTCTATTAAAAAAGAGAAAAATATATGTACAAAGAGGTCAAGACCTCAGAGGGGGCTGAAGCCATCCTCAACCAGATATCCTGATACACATAAATCCCTTTGACAACCATCCCGGGATTGATAAAACTTAAGACATATTTTTCAAATCCCTTACAGACAAAAGTGTGAACCAGAGCTGTGATTATCACTGCAGTACTATCTACGACTATGGCTTTACTGATAATCATTCTGCCTTGACAACCATATACAAAATTTGACAAAAAAAATGGCTTTCTGAGCCATGACCTGATACAATTCATAACACTATAATGGCGAGTATCATTACCAAACGAGGAGCTGAAGCAAAACAGAATTACCATTATCTAGAGAAGCATAACAGAAAGATGAAAAGACCAGAAGAGAGACTGCTAGCAGTGGGCATTGTACCAAATTTATCAAACATGTTTCTGAGAGTCCAGAGCATCCCTTTCCACCTGGCTAGGAGAGCCCATCCACGTGATGACCGCGTTGTCTTCATCTCCCATGTCGCCGCCACCTGGAGGAGTTTCCAAATTTAGAATGCCACCGGGAGGATGCTCCGGCTCGACTGTAGGCAAATTGCGTTGTGTAGAGTCCACTGGAGGCTGAGGAGCTTCAAGCGCATTCCCCTCTTCCTGCATATTGTCACCATTGAACACGACACCAGCCACATCTCCTTGAAGAATGCTATCGTCCTGAGACTAAGATGTAGTGGTATGAAAAAAGCTGCTAGGCTTATCCTCCTCATCAACTAGGATCACTGTAATACTGGCTAACAGAACGAGTTTATTGAGCCTACTGTGGAATTTGAAACGGGTGGTTTGGAAGAAATTGTGTGGGAAGGGCCTGCCATGATCAGAAGGTGGAGAGGACGGGGAGGCTGAGGCCAGTGGAACTATATTCTAGGGGGCAGACTGAGAGGCACGACCATGATTTCCAGTGGTGCCTCCACGACGAGAAACACCACGACTTCGCACCATTTTCAAACTGACAAAGAGACCTGAGAAGGGAATTAAGCAGGACCAGATGGGATAGGGCCGAGAGAAGGAGAACCAGGCCGAAACCATATATCGGATGAGCTCCGAAGCGACCAGAACGAAGCAGGGGTGCGGGAAGAAAATCAGACGGACATGGAAGGAGCTGAGGAGAGCGATAGCATAAACCAGAAGCCGAGCCATGGATAAATCAACCTACGCGGGCTCTCGAGCTGGGAGCGCATTCATTGTCGAGTGCCTGACCATTATTTTGTACCCCTTGGCATTCATTTCAAATGTGGTGGGTTTATGGGATCTGCGCCAGAGTGCCAGGTGCAGGGACAGCTGCCAGCGGGGAGTAACTCTGTCTTAAATGAACCTTGATAACACCCGCATCCGGGTGCCTGGGACATCCATATTAAGTAAGGGAGGTGTTAAAATATTTATTACAGGTCCTTGTTGAGGGGGTATCTGAGTTGCAGCTTACTGGATCTGGGTATTTATAAGGATGTATTTAACTTCTACATTTTCAAGAGAGGGATGAAAATAGAAATAAGGTGAAATAATATAATATTATTCGTTTTTTGATCTATAAGTAAATGAGCCAAACAATGCACAATGTTCTTCACGATATTCCAAGACTTTGGAGGAAGACTCGAGGTAGTTTATCACAACTTTTTGAGAGCTAGCTGATGATAGTTCTGGAAAATATCTCATCTAATCTGGAGTAAAAGGGGTCTTCTCTTTCCAAATCCTCTTGGATATGATTTTCTCAAGGTTGAATATAGGAGTAGTTTTCTACTAGCTTGTATTAGAGTGAGTATGAGGTCTTCGTAAATCCAGGGTGCTCAAAGTGAGATTCAGACAATGGGGTCGCCAAGGTGAGAATATTCAACCCACACTTCCCTTGCTAACCTAACAGAGGGAATGTAAAAAGTTTCGTACCTAGGGAAAAATGTTTTGATGTGTTCCCCAGCAACAGTGTCAGAAGATGTTGTAGCTCCTAGAAACAAACCCTGGGTTGAGGAAACTGTCAAGTAACGATGACATCTTAGAAGAGTGCTCTGAGGATTTGTTGAGATTTTTGTTTACTTCATATTTAATATACCTAAAATTAGATTGATTCAGGACTTGGTTCAATCACCCTTCACCAAGGTAGTCTTAAACATACACACACACACACACAGATATATGTGTGTGTGTGTGTGTGTGTGTGTGTGTGTGTGTGTGTGTGTGTGTGTGTGTGTGTGGTGCGTGTGTGTGTGTGTGAGGGGGAGGGCGAGGGGTCAAATATTGCTCATCCCAAGAATAAATATCCTGATATGGTGGCCGACACACAATAAAATGCAGCTTAATATTTGTCATTGGTAAAAATTCCACTATGTTATTTCCACGAAAAGACTCTTCTTAATTAATATTTTTTGTCGTAGTAAAAATGGATAGAGAGAAAGTAAGGAAGAAATTCAATGCAGAGGGATGTATAACACATAATCCTAAGAAACGAATCCCAACATAACTATGGAAGAATAACGAGATGAAAGTGAAGAAATTGTGGACTGCAATTAAAGTTTCTAGCTCTATATTTTCATGGGTATATTCTCTCAAAAAATAACAGTGGTAAATATGTTATCTCATAGGTATTGTTGGCTACAATATAACACTAGTAAATCTATAATTTCATATGTACTATTTCTACCCTATAACATGAGTAAATCCATATTTTGAGAGTGAAAACCAACAACTTATTTACACAATTTCTGAAGAAGATAAGCATACATGAAATGAAAAATGGAGGGGAAGACATAATACACATTACTCTGATTGGAATCACCTGATATGCTTCATTAATCTTTGAAAATGGAGCCTATAACATAGTTCCAGCATAGTTGACATTTTTATAAGTATTAGCACCTCATGGACCAGCCATTGAACCAAGAGTTTGAACCTCTTCATGTATACATCACTCAGAGTATCTGCAAAGATCGATTTCAGACCTCTGAGAACAAGATTTTGGAACCTGTCAAATGAGTTTCTTCCCCTTATTTATGGGAAGAGGCAGAGCTTTGTATCAATAGTTACAAGATATCTTATAATGTTATAGTTGTTTGTTCAACTAACTATCTCGGCATGCACATATTCAAATAATTACACAACAAATTCATTCCTTATTTAAAATGAAACAAATTACAAAATAACAAAATGTGGGAAAACTGAATGATGGCCATAGAAAAATATCTGCATGCCAATTCCTATGATCACCTCAGATTGGGCCATTTCTCTACCATGGTGTTCCTATGTAGTGACTGGATGATATGCCTATCGCTTTCTCCCCTTAACTTCTCAAATTTCCCCTTTCTGGAGCTAGAATCGATCAACTATGGTGGCATTAGCGATACTCTATAACATAGTTGTCGACCCATCCATCTTTGGTTATCTACATGTTGTAGTATTGGGACGTATCATATTGTAATTATTATGAAATAACTTTATGAAAAGACAAAGTTTCAATCACCCTTGGCACCTCTTGCTTAAGCTTCTTTATAACATATCAACAATGGGACCACCTGTCTGTAACCAAAGGCTTAATGCATAGTTGTTGCAATATCGGATCAGTGTATACCCAACTTGTGTATATGTCTTAAAACACTTAAAAAAATTAAATCTCCTTAATTTCAGGTGGATATCACGGGTTTTACTTGTTTATTACCTATTAGTGCCCATGGCCCAATTGTTCCCAATGAATTCTCAACTAAAAAACTACATTGGGAGAAGTATAAAAAGGCTTCAATGGGAAGGCCTAAGGGAGGAGAGAAGAGAGAGAATTACTCTGCTGAGATTATCCCTAATCAAGTCTGAACATCCTTGTGCTTCCAACACTTCCCCCATCATAGGAAACCCTTGTTTCCTTGAGTTTTGATGTCATTTCATTAGTTGAGATATCCTTGTGTGAGGCATGGAAGGAGCCTTTTGAAGACTTGGGATTGGACGGACCCGGAGGACAGTTCTGCTTGGAGCCAGCAAGAGGAAGATTCAAGTGATATCATTCCTTGCTTTGTTTTAGTTATCTGCAATAAAGAAACATTTGTCTTGTTCCCGAAATCAGTCTTCTTTATGCATATGATGTTATTGTTATGGTTTACATATGAGTAATTGTTTCAATGTATAACTAACCATCCTTCAATAAGTTATGAAGTTGATTTCTATATGATACTTTGTCCATATATTTCTATGATTCTTTGAATTGGTTGTTTTGCAAGTTCAAGGATCGAGAGGAACTCCAAGAGGGTTTGGACCCTGGCTGGATCTACCCGAACGAAGGACCCCCAGGTGCACCTCTCTTTGCGTAGTTTGCTTATTTAAGTATCATGTTTGCATGGAATGCTTGTCTTTTACTATAGATAACACCTCACTCTGCTACGGTGTTTATCCAAAGACCTAGGGGATTAGTCCCTCAACATATGGGACCCTATCGAGAGACTATTTCCCTTTGCAATTCATGCTTCACCCTTGGTTCTTTGGATGGTCATGACCAAGTGCCACCACATATCGGAGCCCCTTCACCATCGAAACTTTTCCAAATTGGAATTTACATGAGTTACGATATTCGCATCCCTAATATGGCCCATAGCAATTAGGTGTTAAATCTTCTCTTGGCTCTAGGTTATGTGGATCTCTCACGACCATGTGCCAGTCTATATCGGAATTTTTCAAATTAAGAATTAACATTGAAGTTATGATAACTTCCACTTCCGATGAGCTCATAGCTCTTGGTGCTCAACCCTAACTTTTCACCCTTGGTTCCCTAGAGTTCCCATGACCAGGTGCCATATAATATCAAAGCCCTATTCATCGTAATATTTTCAAAAGCTAATTATAAAAAGAATTGTATTTCTCTCACCTCCGAAATACAGATCTCTGATATGATGTCATGTTGGTGTCATCATCTTCATGTGGCATCTACTGAGTGGTGACATGTGTCACCCATATTTTTCCCTTTAGGCCCTCCAAAATGTTTAAATCATGTGCAACATGTCCTTGTCTGGCCACATCATGTTGATGTAATTATTCCCTATCAGCTTCTCAGAACCAACTATCTGCTGCCATGTGTCCAGTTTTGAGGAGAGAGAAAGGGTCCCTAGGGTCCTTGGTTTTGTGATGGTTTCCCTTGTATTCTCGTGACCAAGCGCTAGTATGTATTGGAAGCCCTCTTCATCGGAAGTTTTCAAAAAGGAATTAAAAGGAGTTTTAATTCCTTCAACCTCTGATATTCCTTCTTGGCACTTAGGTGCTCCATCTGCTCTATGCCCTCAATTCTTTTGAGTCTTCATGGCTATTTCTTGCATGATATGGAAGCCCCTCTCATCGGAACTTTTTTGAAAAAGAAATTTAAAAGGGTTTTGATGTGATTGGGTTCCAAATTTTGGCACTCCTCTTTAGATTTCGACTTTCCTTTTGGCTTCAAGGCTTATGCTTTTGATTTTCGCTTCCTCCTCTTCATTTCTACCTTTGATATTTTCTCTCCTCTTTGGCCTTTTTGCACTTTAGCTCCCCTTTTTGGCCACCATTTGACATCATTTGACACAATTTAAAAAAGGTGTAGTATCTAACAACAAGAAGTCAACAACCTATCATCCACAAGAAAATGGTGAAGTGCAGTCTACTAATAAAACTTTGGAAGCAATCATGACCAACACAGTTCGAATGCATATAAAATATTGGTTAGAAAAGCTTCATGAGGCTTTATGGCCATATAGAATCACTTGGAAAAATACAATAGGTTTCACTCCTTATCTATTGGTATATGGTAAGAAAGTATTACTCCCCATTGAGTTTCAAATTCATACTTACAAGTTCGTATCTGATTTAGGGATAGATCTATATGAAGCACAAAAATAAAGGTTGATGCAGTTAAATCAATTAGATGAAATGAGACAAGCAGTAGCACAATACACTTTTTTGATTCAACAACGGAGAGCAACCTAGCATGATAAATTCATCAACAATAAACAATTCAAAGTATGTGATTGGGCCTTATTATTTGATTCAAAATTCAAAGAATTTTAAGCCAAGTTTACAACTCATTGGCTTGGTCCGTATCAGATTGAAGACATTTATGAGAATGGCTTAGTCAAGGTCAATACAATTGATGAAAAAGATGTCTCCTTTTTGGTTAATGGACATAGGCTAGAGCTCTATAACAAGCTTATAAACAAAGAAGACTTTTTGCAGCAGATTTTACAACAAAATGAGATGGAGGTACTAGAAAAACACAATCTTGTGCCTACGCTACCCCTTCAATAAAATAAATAAATAAATAATAGAAAAAATAAAAAATAATAAAAAATATGAAAAAGGAGATTTAGTTGTGAAAACCAGGAAACTGGCACAACATAAACTAGAATTCTCATTGGAAAACCAAGTAAAATTGACCAATCATAATTCACAAAAAGATATACCATTTACTTCTCAAATTGTCATCTGAATAATTTCTATATCTAACAAGTTTGTTGGCAGACAATAAAACATTTTTACTTGCAAACAAGACTTGAGGACAAGTCAATTCTTAAGTTGAGGGGGAAGGTGCATAATTTCTTAGTGTTTCCTTCTTCAAAGTCTTTTTATAGTTATATGCACTACCTTTTTAATAACATCTCAATTTCATAGGGACTTGAATTTGCATCCATCAATACTATCTTTTGAAGACATCAGGACTGAAATCTTACCTTGGGAACATCTTTAGCAGAGGGACCTGTAGCCTACTCCAATAGTGAAATATGAAAACACTTCA
The DNA here is from genome assembly GCA_031772625.1 of Pinus tabuliformis. Classification (NCBI taxonomy): domain Eukaryota; kingdom Viridiplantae; phylum Streptophyta; class Pinopsida; order Pinales; family Pinaceae; genus Pinus; species Pinus tabuliformis. The sequence goes on from CM062820.1 coordinate 1,545,142,706, forward strand.
AGCAATTTATGAGGTCTACAGCTCCAAGAAATGTCATTTGAAGACAATGACAACATCTCCAAAGCCAAAGACATTCAAAAGATATTATTGCATACATGAAGTAGATCCTCCAATCAAATCAGCTACAAAAATGTGAGAGATCGTGACCAAGGAAGCAATTGCAAACGTAATGATATTGTACCTATTTCCTTTGAATTCCTTAAATCATTGTTTCCCTTTCATATCCCATCACTTCATTTACAATATCATTCATTTCATTTACCTATCCTGAAGCATCAAAAAGTGGTATACAACTCTTCCAAAAACGAGAAATAAGGGACAAATTGTCAATATTGGTCACAACATTAGTATCTCAAAAGAAGAAAAAATATTTCCTAAGAAACTGTGATTTCTCCTCTTGAAATATAGTTCAAGGATAGGCATAATGAAGTTCTACATCATGGCACAAGTTCTCCTAAAACGGGGCATCAAGAAGGAAGTAAAATTTTTGTCAACAGAGAGTGGTCATTCAAGAAAGAAAAATTATTTTTAATGTTGAAAATTTCATTTGTCAACATATGAGAATAAATTTCATTTAAAAAAAGGTATTTGGATGAAAAAAGTGTGGCTAATAATAAAATCATATGATTCAAGGAAGTATGGATGCACAAGTTTCAAGAAAAAGGCACATGATTTAAGAAGCAACCATGAATGTTGATATTGTAAATTATTTTAAAAATGATATCTACAGAACTTCATTATGCTTATTATGCTTACAAGTCATTGTGAAATCATATTATGGTGATATGAATACCTTTGTCCTAGTCTATCTTGCTTCATAATTAGACAAAGTATTTATGGGATGAAGGGTGTATAGATGTTGAAATAAGTTGAATACCATGACCTCATATAACACCATGGGTACTTTGTAATCATTTTGCAAAGTGTATTTATCTCTAACTCTGCCAGATACCCTTGTCATAAATTTCCATATAAACCTAGGAGAGAGAATAGGGACTCATGATGAAAAATGAACTCATGACCACACTCAAGAGTAATCACTTCGATTTATATGCCCAACTTTGTCAAAACAATGCCACAACTTCATGAAGTAAGCTCTGTGACCATTTTTTATATTTTCCACAGTCAAAATTTCACCCAACTTCATTTTAAAATTATTTTTGTTGCACTCAATATTGTTTATGTTTCCATTTGACTGGAATTTAAACCTTGTATTCCTCCAACATTGATTTAGAACTTATTCACTCCCTGAAAAACAAACCCTAGCTGCGTAGAAACCTAAATTGTCTTAATGCATCAATTTTCACGCTTTCCTTATCACTAATGCATCCATAACTTAATGATGATAGCTTCCCAACATTAAAAAAATTAATTTGTATATTAACAAATAAAATTTTCAAACATACAATCACATCCTTTTCGCTAAATCAAATAGAGTGTCGAACATTATTAAGGAAAATGTAGATTTTGGGCAATATGGGTCACTTGGTGAGAGTAGTTTGAAACCAAGAAGGAATTGACCTCAGGAGGTAAAACAAACTTCTTTTTAAGGAAAACCATTGCAATTATGTATTCATATGTCAGAATTCCCTGGAACAAAAATCATTTTGCTAAAGCAAGGGAGGAACAAAAAGAAAAAATTTGGGATGACCAATTACAAAGAACAAAAATTTTCTTCAACATTGGATTAACAGGTAAGGTAATTTTCACATGAACCCTAATTCATGCAAAATTGTGAATTTCAAAACAGAAAATTGAGGAATTTTTTTTTCTTTTTAAACAGAGATAAAAAAATCAGGGTATTAGCAATTGTGTCAAAAATAGGGGCTTTGACAAAGAAGGAAAATTTTTGAAGTTTTTCAAACAGATAAAAAATTGCTCTTCTTTCAGAAAATCATCATGGTCTAGGGTTCAACCAATGAGATTTTATTTCACATCAATTCATACTTGAAAACAATCGTTGGGTTTCTTTTATGGATAAGCTCGATGGGTATAATGAAAAGGTTTGTGTGGAATTTTCTTCCTCTTTTGATGGTGAGAGGGCCTTAGTAGGTAACCTCACCATAAGATTATCAGAATATATTATGGCACAGGTGACTGGACTACCTTAATAAGGATAAATATACTTCAAAACTAAACAATGCAAAGATAAATCTTGGACCCCATTTTTATGAAAATCCATAGCATCATCTGTTAACTAGAAGAAACGGATTTCAAGAAGCTGCTTAGTTCATCCTTGGGATTAGATGGCTTACATTATCCCAAAATTAATCACATGTGATCCAGGTGGATGTTGGTGGCCACCCACCTATCCTATTTGGACCCCCACAACTGTCTCTTTCAGTTTTGCACTTTCCTTAATTATAGTGCAATTTACTATTTTTAGCAGTTTTTCGGGTCCTAAACTTCCAGAGCCGTTTTGAGGCCCTAAACGACGTTTTTTGGGAAATCCACTGCCAGCGATTTTCTTGATTAAAAATTGTCTTTTCCGTCGTAGTCCTCGGAGAGATCTTTCCAACAGGCTATCATGCACGTCAAACAGAGATAAGACGACCAATTCGCGACCCCGGGAAGTTGGCTGTCCAACTCACCCCAAAACGAGGCCCATAATTTGGCGTTTCATCTTCTAGGGTTAGGTTTTGGAATGTGAAGGGTTTTCCATTGTTTCTCAATAATAAATAGGCCTTCGAGCCTCATTGTAAAGATAGTTCGAAACAGTTCAGAGGCATGTAGCCGACACATCTCTTCTCAGAGATAAGCTACCATCGCCCTAGTTGGGTTATTTCTATTTGTAAGCATATTTCAGTATTCTCCATTAATGAAATGAAGTATTATTTCCGCTGCATCTCTGTTTTTATGGTTATCGCATCTCTATATTTATGGTTATCTCTGTAATCTATTGCATTCCTGCTTAAATCCGGATCAGTGGTATCAGAGCGGTCTGCTTTTTCTTTGTTTTTCTTTGCATGTCCCCAACGAGGTCGGGATATAAGGAGTTAGGGCTTGAATTGGTCGAACCTTTGCAAGACCAGCCTCGCAAATCTCGATGACCTCCCATGGCGGATGAGAAGAAATATGAGGGGGCAGGAGATCCTATCAGAATCTTGCTCGAAGAAGCCCTCGAGCGGCAAAGGAACACGATGATGGATAGCTTTGCGCAGATCCTTCAGCGGCTACCCAGAGGCGACGCATCGGCTTCCAACAACTACTATGGAAACGCCACACCGTTTAAGGTACAAGTTAATTTTGAAATCCCCATCTTCGAGGGTCAAATAGACGCAGATGTCGTAGATAAATGGTTAAATATGCTAGATGGGTATTTTTCTGTTCATGAATTTTCAAGTCGGGAAAAGATTATTTTCGCTCTTCTCAAAGCAGCCCCCCACGTCAAGGACTAGTGGGAAACATACTGCGAGCAGAAGGATGAAAGTACAGGCTCACTGTTTTCAGCTGCCCCCACTTGGAATGACTTCCAAGATGCCATCAAGGAGCAGTACTACCCTGTCAAAAGCTATGAGGATAAATACATCAAATGGACCACACTGCGGCAGGGACGAGACCAAGATGTGCTAGAGTTCACAAATATTTTTCATACCCTTCGCACACAGTTGGGTATCAAAGATTCTGAGCTGCATCTGGTACTCAAATACCGCGGCTGCCTACACAAATACATCCAGGAAGAGATGGAGTTCTTGAACATCTCCTCACTCGGCACAGCATACCAATACGCTGTCAAAATCGAGCAAAAGTTCAAACAGAAGAAGCGAGACTTTGGATCTACAAATCCAAAGCCTAAAGGACAAAGCCAAGGCGGGGTGACTCAAGAAAACCCCTCAAAGCCACAAGAAAAGAACACCACCACGAAGCCGAAGAAGGACACAGGAAAGTGGTGTGAGTTCCACAAGAGTCCCACTCATAACACAAGTGAGTGTCGGACCAAGCAGTCGCTGGTGGCCGAGTTGAAGGCTTCCGAATCAGATGCATGTTCCGAGTCTGAGCCAGAACCCGACAAGGGGAATGGCAAAGGGAAGCAGATCATTGATGCGGATCCTAGTGCCACTGTTGCCACTGCCAAGATCCAGAAGAATGATCCCGAAGAGCCAGAGGAAGGGGAACATATTTTCCACTCACAAATGTGGGTGAAGGGTTCGCCACTGCAATTCATTGTCGACAGTGGCAGCCAAAAGAACCTCATTTCAGCAGAGGTCGTGAAGCGGTTGGGCCTACCGACTACACCACACCCGCAGCCGTACAGTATCGGGTGGCTTCACGAAGGACGAGATCTCAAAGTTCTCCAGCAGTGCTGCCTTCCCTACAGCATCAAGCCCTCCACAGACGAGGTATTATGTGATGTTACACCTCTGGATGTTTGTGATGTACTATTAGGCCAGCCATACTTGTGGAGGCGACATGCTGTGTATGAGTCAAGGCCTCGCGCTGTCATTATTTCTTTGGATAATTCATTATACAGGATACCGGAGGTAGCCCCACCTACTGCCACCTCTTTGATCACTACTAAGAAAGGCAGCAAGCACATCTCACAGACTAGGAAATTTATTTTCTGTCTGGTTCGCTCCCAAAGTAAGGGGAAGATCGTTGCTACATCCATGACCCCCACAAAGGGTTCCTCGACGCAGCAGCAGCAATAGAGGGATACAGTCAGAACAGAACACAGGAACAACTTCTTCTCACCCACGAGGGTACCACACAAGTTTCAGGTGGGGAACAAAGTTTGGTTGCATCGACAGAAAGAACGCCTTACCAGAACCCATCAGAAGCTCAGGCCACTCCGACATGGTCCTTACACCAGTACCAAGGCTACGGGAAACAATGCTTTGAAGCAAAGCATTCCTCCATTCCTTCGCTTGCACCGAGTGTTCAATGTGGACCGTCGTCGACCATGCTTCCCACCATTTCTGGACACATTCGAGATTGCAGAACAACTCACCAAAGACCCAGCTCAGCAGAAGCTTCCTCATCTCAGGGAGGAACTCAACGCAATGGGGACCATTGCTTCCTAAGGGGGGAGGAATGATCCAGGTGGATGTTGGTGGCCACCCACCTATCCCATTTGGACCCCCACAACTGTCTCTTTCAGTTTTTCACTTTCCTTAATTATAGTGCAGTTTACTATTTTTAGCAGTTTTTCGGGTCCTAAACTTCCGGAGCCGTTTTGAGGCCCTAAACGACGTTTTTTGGGAAATCCACTACCATCTATTTTCCTGATAAAAATCATCTTTTCCATCGTATTCCTCGGAGAGATATTTCCAACGGGCTATCATGCGCGTCAAACGGAGATAAGACGACCAATTCGCGACCCTGAGAAGTTGGCTGTCCAACTCACCCCAAAACGAGGCCCACAATTTGGCGTTTCATCTTCTAGGGTTAGGTTTTGGAATGTGAAGGGTTTTCCATTGTTTCTCAATAATAAATAGGCCTTCGAGCCTCATTGTAAAGACAGTTCGAAACAGTTCAGAGGCATGTAGCCGACACATCTCTTCTCAGAGATAAGCTACCATCGCCCTAGCTGGGTTATTTATATTTGTAAGCATATTTCAGTATTCTCCATTAATGAAATGGAGTATTATTTCCGCTGCATCTCTGTTTTTATGGTTATCGCATCTCTGTATTTATGGTTATCTCTGTAATCTATTGCGTTCCTGCTTAAATCTGGATCAACATGTGAGGGAAGATTCAATATAGTATACTTGTATCACATTAAACTTTTACAACATTTGAAAGGTGATTGTGAGATCAACATGCCTTATTTTTTACTACAAAGCCTTTCTAAAATGGCTAAAGGAGTCCAAAAACAAGGTAAAAACATGGACAAAAGCCTTTATCATCATGGCCTCATCAAGATGATTGTTAAGCATGAATTACAAAAGTAGAACTTTTTATGGAATCAATTTGTATTAAGTAATGATTTTGAAGCTATGGAAGAAGACTCAAGGGAAGAAGACATTTTCATCATAAGTGATAATGAAGAAGAAGTAAATCTTCCTAAGGCGACAAGCTCAAAACAACCTATGGAAAGGAGAAAAACAAGAAGCATGATAAGAAGAGAGGAAGAACTTCAACAAAAAGACAAGATCTTTTACACTTATGAAAGAAAGTCTAGGAAGCGTCCATATGCCCAAAGAGGACAGATAGCAGAAAAAGATGATGAAGCACAACAATTTCAATATGATTACCTTCAGGCCTTAGAGGAGCAAGAAGAAAGGGATAAGCATGAAGAGGAAATGACAAATGATATTCCTATTGATGAGCAAGATCCAAAAATTTCAAAGAAAGTAAAAAGAAAAGGACCTTCAAAGAAGAATAAGAAATTGAAAAATTGAAACAAATTGTGAAGGATATGGAGGTCCTTGAAAGACATCTTAAAAAGGAGAATGAACAACTAAAAATTCAAAGTTATAAAATTCAAAAGGAAAATGAAAAATTGAAGAAAAAACAAGAAAATGCAAACACAAGAAATCATAATTTCCAAGAAATAATACAAATGGTATCAACAAAAGAAGCAAATAAAGGAAAAGTATCAGAAGTTAAAAACTATCAACACTATTCAATCTAATATGGAAATATTGTTACGGGAACAGAGGTGGCAGAGGATCAATGACAAGGCATCAGAGATAGTTTTACGCATGAGGACATGTAATGTCTTCCTCTTGCGGGAATGTTGGGTGCAATTTTTTATGTTTATTTTAGTCATATAACCTATATTTTGCCTCTATTTTCCTTCCATGCCTCTCATACATCATCCATATTTTCTTGAAATTGATTACATCAGGTACATTTATCACTTTCTTTTCATGATTTGAATTTTGACAAAGTATGACATTAAAATTAATTTTTTAGCAGAAATTACAGGATGTTGCAACTTCCTATAATAGCTCCAAGCTTCGCACATGTGCAGGAAATCTGAGAAAATTTCGAGATATGTGGGATGATCCTCAATTTCCAATGATGGATAAATTCCTATCTTCCTTCAAAAAAGAGCCTCGCATGTGCCCGGTCAACGTTGGTCAAACTAGGCCACTTATTCAAAAAATCCCTTGTTTTTGGCAATAAATCAAGACAATTTTTTATTTTAAGGGATTTTCTTCATATTTCATGGATCTGAAGGTTGAATTTGACCTATTAGAACTTATCTAGGATATTAGAAACTGATTTGAGCATTTTTAGTAATTTTGGTTATCAAACCTCTTGTATAAATATGTAGCACTTGAAGTAAGAGATATGTGATTTTTGGGAAGAATGCTACTTGACTGAAGTTAATAGATTTGGAGCTTTTGGATACCTTCATTGTGTTGTGTGGATTATGTTGATGTTGTTACACAAGATTTCTTAACTGGTTTTCATTCAAGTGTGCAAGTGAAGCATGGAGGGCCCCCATTGCCAAGCATGTACACTTAGTCTTTAAAATGTATGGTATGCTCTTTCAATTTTGTTGTAATTTCTTGTATGCTTTAGTTTCTGTTATTTGAACAATATTTACTGTTGCTAAGCCTGATAGTATGTTATGTAATTACCTCTTGTAAAATAGCTTAATGTGCTTTCATCTACAACAATTAAGAATTGTCAATTTGTTCATTTTTGTAATTCATTTTTAAAAAAAGCACTTGATAATTTGAAAATGTTGTTATGCTCTTGGAAACATTATGAATCCATCTCCTATAAGGGAGCTTAAAGTTTACTTTCTTACAACATTTAAGATCTCAAGATAGTCTAGAAGAATTTCCAAGTACAAGTGTGTTAAAAATTTGCAATTTAAGTTAGTTTAGGAATTAGTCTCTAAACCATATATTTTGGTGTGCTTCCAAGTTCATGAATTTTGAATTGATAATTAAATTTATGATCTAATTTACACCCCTAAATTGAACCAACAATTAATGTCTCCCATTATATATGTTTCTACTTATTCATAGCTTTCATAAGGGCATAAAGCTCCTTGTAGGTAGGGTAGTTAAGAACTTTCCCATGAAATATTTCATAATGTGTTGATAGTGCAAGAAGCCATCGACAGGGGAGGGGGTCTCCCAGATGTGAAGTCCCAATTAGACCTCCCACCACTTTGGAGTAGGAGCCCCACCCGAAAAATGGACAGTTTCCAAAGTGGTGGTTTCAAAGGTGTGTCTTAGCTGCAATAAACACACGAAATGAGATATGCATGGATTTGGTGAAAGAAAGTGTATGAACTTTGTGTAGTATCAAATGTAATGCCTGAAAGGTTCCATCACACCAGAGGTGAAATGAGTGAGCCCCTTAGAAGCATGTAATAGTTCTTAGCTTAAAATAGGCACACGAGATATAAAAGATAATCATTAATTAACCTAAAAAATAGTTCACAAGATAACAAGGATCACAATAACATAACAAAATGCATTCAACAAGATTCATACTAATGAAAACGAATCATTTCATAAGAATTAATGTAAATGAAACAACACATATCGAAAACATAACAAGAATATTCTTACTACATTCACGATATATGCATGAAGATGTGTCGACTCTAAGCTTTTATTAAATAGTGAAAATTCAAGACATACATTTAGAACTGACAAGACACTAGCCCCAATAGTGGAACATGAAGCCAACACTTGCTTCTCCGAATTATGATATTCCTTCTATGCTAAACTATAGAAGCTAAGGATGCAAAACAAAGCTTTTAAGCCTTTGGTTCCAAGCCCTTTTCTTGAGATATGACGGTGTATTTATAACATATGATATTATTCTTCATCTCCCTTTATGACATTTGAGATACCCCCATGACTCTTTGACTTCCTTTGTCCTTTTCTAGCTAATGACTTTTCATATACCAAAATTGACACTTGGACTTCCACCTACATATTTATTTCAAATAAAATATTACAAAAACCCATATGAGGCAAAAATGGGGAGATCCTAATAGGACAAGCCTAATAAGAAAAACTAAACATATCAATCTTGAGTTTGAGGAAACTGTTAGCGCTTGAAATTTCACCTCAGGCTGAGAAAGGTAAACCTCAAGGCTACATCAAACCATTTAGCCTCGTAGCTAGCCCTACGGGGCAGGAGAAGGCTCTCTCCGGTCTATCTCGGTAAAATCTTCAATGGATGAGATGACCAATAAGGTATCACTGATATTAGGCTAGTAAACTGATCAGAAAGATTGATTTTGGGGTTTTTGGGTTTTTGGTGGCAAATTGAGGAGAGGGCAATTTTGGGTGCGGGGATTGGACACAGTTTCTGCAGGGGGTTCCTTGGGGCGAGGTAGGAGACAGTGTTGATGCCTTTAACTAAGGTGGATGGTCAGGAATGAAAGATGAAGAGCTAAAGAGAGCAAACAATAACTTTGAATTCTCTTTAGACAGTAGAAAACATTGAAATTAAACAAACTTAAAAGCAGAGCATGGCAAGCATGAATTCTTACTTTAATACTTCATTTGTTTAATGTGAAGAAGTAAAGAAAGGAAATGAATCACATAAAAAAGCTTACAAGAACATTTAGAAACACACCATCAACACATGAGTCCACAAGAATCCCAAAGATGACTGCAAAACCCTGGTCTTCCTTAGCCAAAAATTGCAGAGATATAGTGAAATAATACAATGATAGCTTCTCCCTCAAGAGTCCAACCATGAAAGTGAGCAAGAAAGTACATAATATAGATGATCTAACCTCTTTCCCTGCCTCCATGGGTCGAGCTCACTATCCTAGGAGCTGTTTCAACCACTTCTAAACTAAGCACTACAAACTAGGCAGTCAAAACAACTTGCCTCTATAAACTTGGAAACCAATTCATACATTTAATTTTTACCCTTTTCATAAATGAATATTCTAGAAGAGGTACATAAGAGTAAAAGTGTCTAAAAAGTACAATAATTACATCAAAGAGAATTACATTTCATCCCAAAAAGTCAAACTAAGTCAAATCTGCGTTTTCTGGGCTGTACAGTGCATTTATGGACAAAACTGCCTGACGGGTCGCACGCCTTGGGAGCCACCTTTGGGGCACTTGCAGGTGTCCCAATTGAGCAAAAGTAGGCTTGTTAGAAAGGTCTGTGAGTCTACTTTCCAACCCAACTGGAATTTTTGAATTTGGAGGTTATTTGCCCTATCAAAACTTAATTCTCCCAAGACTGGTTTCTGCAACTCAAAAAAGGGCCAGAAAGTAATTTTTTGGTAGTTTTTTGACCTTTTGGGGGACCAAAACTACACAAAATCTGAAGTCCATCCATGGGCATATGTAACTTTGAATGAAAAATCTAGAAATGCTGAGTTTTCGCCAAAAGTAGTTGCCATGATGAAGGGTCGCGCGCGGGGTGAGACCCGTTAAAGAGCCAAAACCTGTAAATTACCAAAAAATGCCAAAATTACCCAAAATTCTCAAACTTTTTTGGGACTTGAGCTGTGGCTAGGCTATTGAGTGCCATGATCTTTGAGTGAAGCCTCAGCCAAGATACGGAGGGGATTTGGCCTCTTCCTCCATTTTAGAGCCTCGGTCAACCGCCTTTGAAACATCTTCATTTTGGCCTTGCACACATGCATTCTTGCCTAGTAATGGTTTTTCATGTTCCTCAGCAATATCTTCTCTTGGTTGGCCTTAGCCAATAGCCTCTCCAAGTGTGCGTTCTCCTGGATGAGCATAGACTCTTGGTCAGCAGGCAATGGGTCACCGGGTCTTCTACGGTTCAAGGTTCGGTCACTACGAATCCTCCATAGCTCATCAAGTGCTTTCTCCTCCTCCAACTGTTTGTTGCGCTGCTCCAGGTAGGTGATGGTCCATTGGGCACCCTCAAATCTCCTCTGCAAAGAATCATTTTCAGCTCTGAGATGCTGAATGATCTCATTTGCCTCTTGGCTAGGAGAACTGGCCTCAAGGTCAACAAACTCAATATCGGGAACTCCTGATGGACCCTGTTATAGACAATTTTGTGCCTTACAGCAATAAGCATGAATTGTCAATAATCCAAGGGATCCAAAGTTCCCTAAACATGATGTTCCTACCCCTAGAGGAACAAGGTCAGCAAACCAACAGCTCTCAGATCAGTTCTCCACCTGAAAACACTCAAAAACAAGCAATCCCGAAATCAAAGCAGGTGCTCCACTAGGCTTCTGCGCTGAAACACAACTGCTCCATGGTGTACCTGCGTTGCAAAGCAGGTAGAACAAAGCCCACCTGCGTTGGGCGAGTTTGGACATGTGGCACAGTGAGTCATTGCTTTGGAATCTTCCAAAAATGACACTTGGATCAGGTATTTCGCCTTGTGATGAGTCAGAGGCTTTATTTCTCCAAGTGGAAGCAAGGTTCACCAAGTGGACTCAAGAACTGAAGATCAACTAAAGATTAACTGAAGAGAGAGAGGACACAAGGCAGCTACACATCAGTTGCAAGCTGACTCATCCTTTCTCAATTCATCTATATATTGAGCTCTCTCCTATGAGCTCAGGAGGCTGGAATTTGGGGCAAAGTAATGATATGCTGTTGGTTTCATTCTTGAGTTATTGGGTGATTGTTTGAGAGAGGTGAAGAAGAGCAATTCTTTCTGCTGGGAGGTGTTGCTGGGTTGGAGCCTGCAATGGTTGTAATCCTCTCAGAACCTTTATTTCTTCATTAATAAAAGCTATTGAGGTTCTTCTATGTGCTCTTGTTTCAGTTATATATTGTGATGATTGCATGTTTGGTTTACACTAATCCATGAACCAGTTATGATTGCATGCCTCTTGTAGTTTCCTTCTTTGTCATTGTGCAGGATCTCATTGTAGCTGGGCGAGCAGAAGGACAAAGAGCTAGGAACAAGCGGCCAAAGAGGAGAGTTTGGATTCGACATTAAGCGCAAGGCAACGGTTAGTGCTTTCTCCATCCTCTTTTGCTTTCATAAAGAAGTAAACCTTCAGTAGTTTGTTTTACAGTTGTTGCTAAGGAACTCTCACCCTTAGAGTGGGTTAGGGTCATCCGAGTCGGATACTTTTCCCTACAACAAACTGGCGACTCCACTGGGGATCGTATCTGTTTGATTGTGTTTGTAGTATCTTTGCTATTCATTTCCTGAAGAAAAGAGTACCAAATCGAAAAGCTTTTGACTATATCAAAAGCGAAGTAGAGGGGCTGCTACTCTTGCTCATTGTCTGAGCAGATTCATGATTTGAAGAGATGATCTACAAAGATCCTTGTAAGCTCTTAGTGATAGCTTTGCACCTTCTAAATCATCCCTTTGATTATGCTTGACTGAATGCTTCTGATTTGAGCAAAAACCGTGCATTTTTGAGAAAATTATGACCCGGAAACTGTGAAAACGCAACTCTCGTTTTCCAAAGCAGGTAGTACACAGGCTACCTGCTTTGCAACGCAGGTCCCGAACTAGCTACCTGCGCTGAGAGCCAGTTTGACTGTGCAGAGCCTGCATTGACCCAAATTTTCTTAGTGCATTTGGGGTTTCCTCCTTTCTCTTGCCTGTTTTCACTTAGTTTTGTTGCTAGGTGTCAGTCTTGTGCCTGTTTTGAAACCAATATTACTTGCCATCATTCCACCTCTGTTATATAACGAAATTGTACTTGTTCTTTGTATTTCTTGCTCATTTACAATTTCCCATAACGAAAAGTAAACTAGTCATGCTTTTGGCCTCTTAGATCTGAACCTGTGTTAGGCGTTTTGCTGGTCTAAAGAGTTAGCTTGTTTGCTGTCCATAGCTGGTTAGTCATTTTACTTTCGTTCGTATGGTTTGATTTCATGTATTTCCAGTGATTAAGCAAGTGAATCTTAAGGTGTCTTTTGATTTTGGACAAGCTTGTTTACTTTCGCTTTAAATCGAAATCAAAGTTATATAACCACTTTCTTTTTGTATCCATCCACATTAAGAAAGGGAAAAGAAAATACATGCATTGTGCATTTTGCATTTGACTGTGTGCTTGACGATTTAGAAAAATTTGCATTTTAGTGTGTGCTCTATGATCTGTGTGAAAAGATTTGCCTTTCTTTTCCCTCAGTAGTTAAGGTTTTCAAAGTTGAAAGATTGAAAAGTTTGCTTCTCATCTTAGACTGCATTCAGGAATTTGTTATATACATCTCGTGGTGATCCTTAAAGGCAAACTGATAAGCAAGATCAACATTAAAATAAATCCAATTTACATAACAACGCTTTGTAACATAACGCAAACACATAGAGGTCTAGGTAGAGACGTGTTCCGACGTCGTTAAACATAGTGACTGTCGATCTCTACGAAGGTGGGTGATTCCTCCTGAGAGTCGGTGGCACTAATACGGACTTGTGCTCCCACGTACTGTCGAGTATATATTGGGAGACCCCTATAGGCAATTATCCTTTATCCATAGGAAGCCGTATCGACCGCCCTACTGATCGCGATGCAGTGAACACAGCATTCACGAAGATCGACCACCCGTACCGTAAAACGTATTTTGTGGTTTCGCGAAAAGTTTGGCACACCCTCTGCCTAGAACTCCAGAGCAGTTTCTTTTGGCCTTTTTCAAACTCTATAACTGAAAAAGTCCATCCGAGCATTTGTCACTTCGGGCTCGTTAAAACATCGAAGGCGACTAGAGTCATCTTTAGCTTTTTCTCGACTCTTAAAACATGAAAAAGCAAGTTTGTGTCTAAAAGCGTCGTTAATAAAATTTATTTTAAGCGGGACAAAATCACCTGTTATTCCCACGTTGATCTTTCAGTTGAAAAGTATGGAGCCCACCAACCAAGGAGGCAACCTTGGCGGAAGTCCAAATCCCTTCTCCTCTTGGGGAGATGTTGGTGCGCCTCATATGGCAACATTGTCACTTCCAGGATTGACAATTGGCCTACCTGTATGGCTCTTTTCAACTAATGTAGTCCAGATCGCCACTAATCCTGAGCAGTCGAATCAACAGTCAGACCAGTCTAGGACTACCCACCAGCCTTCCACTTCTTACAATACTTCCTCTGATCCTTCATCTTCGCAAGGTAGAGCTGGCAAAAGTCAGCCTCCCAAGGAGAAGAAGGAAAGGAAGAAGAGAGAAAAGAAGCAGAAGGAGCCTATGGCGAAGGCGACTGGGGGCAAGCAAAAGACAGCTGACAAAAACTCACACACTGCACCGACCGGGCCTAAATCGCCGTGTGTCATTTGCGAAGGGGCCCACTTCCATCGTGATTGTCCTTGTATTCCCCGGATACTAAGGGACTGGTCCCCAAGATTGCACAATCCGGTAGCATCAACCTCTGGCAGTCATGTTGATTGCAGTCCGTCAACTAGCGAGAGTGAAGGACGAAGAGGGAGACCAAGATCACCCTGTATATTGTGTGAAGGTGAGCATGCCATCCACAGATGTCCATTCTTAGATGAGGCAAAGAGAGTTTTGGAAGATCGTCCGGTTTCGCCGTTACGACTTCCTCCTGGATACCAAAAACTCGCGCCTAATCCCTCGATAGTTGAAAATCCAGCTGACCCGCCCAAGTGGTCAGCTGAAGTGTCGGTCATTGAGAATGAACCTACTGAATCCAGACCAGACGAAAGTCTAAAGGTCGAAACGGCAGTTGACCCGGTTCTTCCTTCAGAGGTTTCATCGTCCAATGACTCCGTCATTGAAGACCCATCTTCAAATGACACCCTCACTGAAGAGGATAAGGATGACACCGTCCATATTCTTTTCATTAACACAGACTCTGATGAGCATCAGGGCAATGCGCCCATTCCTTTATCGCAGGAAGGAACATCGTCAGGGTCGTATCCGGCCGTATATTCGGTCCCACCACCAAGCAACCTAGTTGTATCCTTTGATTGGAATCAACTAGGCAGACCCCGGTTACCAGCCAGTATCCCATTCAGAATCATAGTCCAAATCTACAGAATGGTGATGGCTGGAACTATCATTGATGAAGGGGCATCTGTGAGTATCCTTTCCTCTGTTGCTTGGAAAGCACTGGGTTGCCCGGCGCTTTTACCTGAGATGAGAAATCTATCAGGTTTTGATAAAGGAACCAGTCACTCGTTAGGGATTCTCCCCAATGTTCCGGTTACATTGAAAGGGAAAACAGTTCGCATGAACATCATGGTCGTCCAGGGACCCTTGGCATATAACTTACTCCTTGGACGAGACTATATATATTGCATGGAGGCAATAGTGTCCTCGCTCTTTAGAGTCATGTGTTTTCCGCACGAAGGAAGAATGGTCCAGCTCGTAGACCAACTTTCATTTCCAGGATCACGCATTGCAAATAGTCAAATACCATCCCTTAACGGTTTATTCACTCAAGGAATGCCACCGCCTCCGGTTCTACTTCCCGATGAATGCGAGTAATTCGGAAAGAAAGAACTGGGACCCAGGGGGCATGCACCCTGGCCTGCCTCGGGCAGAGAAAACCTTAGGTATAAAGTTAATTTCCGCAGAAGGATGGACTAGTCCGTACCCCGTCCGGCAGAGGAAGAGAGGGTTGTTCTAGGGTAAAATTCTTTTGTCAAAGTTATGTGAGCGAAGCAATCGCTCCCTTTGTCTAAAGAAGTGGGCTCTCCTAAGGAGGGGGTCTATTTGTGGCAGCAAGAAGCCACCATCTTTGAATGTCAAGCCTCACCCATTAAAACAAGCTGTTTTGAAGGATAAGTAGGGGCAGTCTTCAAAGAAAGAGATGAAATTGCTGCAACAAGTAGTCACCATCCTTAGCAACCTAATGATAGACATCGCCGAAAAGAGAGTTTAGTTTGCGGTAGCAAACAAAACCATTTTTCGGATAATAAGTAAGAGATGGCAGAATCTCGAAATTATACTTTATACCTGGGGGCATGCAAACCTTTTGGAGTGCAAGCACGGGACGACTATTTATTTTTTTTTAAATTTTTAGGTCCTCCCTTTAAACCTGTAGGTCTAACCCGTTAAACTCATAGGATTAGCCGTTTCTAGCTTGCATAAAGAAAGGATGAAGGGCAAAAGTTAAAACCTGCCAATTCGGAGTAATTAGTGAGGTATCACTCCTTAAATAAGATTACCTCACCTAAAGCATTCCTTGTATTAAGACTGGTATAAATCGAGCAGTTTTAGCAATGTTCATGCTCGTTAAAAAATAAAAGCAATCATCGAGCAGTTTTTGTGCAGAAGTTCATGCTCGTTAAAAAATAAACGTAAATTGTGAGCAATCTTTCCCTAGCAGTTCAAGCTCATCCAGAAAAAATGAACCGGTAAACAACCTCGAGAAATGTAACCTTTGAAAGCCATATTAAAAGCCCTTGATCGTGTTTTCACCTCCATCTGTTCATTTGGCCAATCGTTCACCTCCATATGTTTGTTTACCCATTTTGAGGAACAGCTGCGAAGAGTGATTTCACTTAGCCATCCTTGTGACACTGCCATGATTGGAGAATTCCAACCTGTACCTGGAATCTGCTGCTATCCCTGTTCATCACTCGTTCCTCAAAAGACGAGTCTTCTTTGAGCTCTTTTCACTGACTCGTAAAATATGAAAAGTTTGCCGAGTTTTGGCCTTCCAGCTCGTTAAAGCGACCGGAAAGCTATCCCTCCTCTAGATTTTAATCTTTTTGGACCTGAGGGATTATTGCACAAAAAGATCGAGCGCTTGTTTGTTCGGCTCATTAAAGCAACCGAAAATTCATCCCTTCTGTATTGTTTTAAACTTTTTCGGACTTAAGGGATTAGATGACGAAAAAGGAATTTTGGAGTTAACTTTTCGTACCTTTTCAGACTCTCTAAAAATGAAAAGGACCGAGTTTTCTTTGTCGTTAGACTCGTTAAAATGATTAAATAGCGACAAACTTGTCTTTAGACGAGAACGAGTTTCCCTATCGCTAGGCTCGTTAAAACATAGCGATGGGCTTGCCCGAAGGGCAGGTTATAGAACAAGCATATGTTATCCTCCTCAAGCTTGACAAAAATAAAGAGGTACTGGTCAGCAATGACTGGGGAAAAATTGGGAGAACCTCACAGCATTAATGGTAGAAAGTCGCTCTTGAACATGACACTTTGTCCTCCGTAGCACATCGGGTTGGGTTGTTTCATTCACCGGTCGCAGAATCATGGTCCTCGCCACACCATCCACCATTGGGGTAATGCTACCAATCCATCACATCAGTGTCGTTATATGTTCAAGAGATGTGGTTCTGTAAAGAGTCAACCGTGTTCCACCCACTGCCATACATTATCCTTCATCCACTTCATGACCGCCACCCTGAATCATACATCACAGTTTGTTTTCACCTCATCATAATCACTAGCTCCGTTCCGTGTCACTGATGTGGGATTCATTAAGGCCCTCCTTTGACGGATCGCTCCTTGTCGACATCAGCTCATTATCCAAGGAGTTGATCTAGGAACACCCCCCTCAGTACTTTGAAGCTTGCATGCCTCAATGGCAAGTTTCTCACTTCCGGCGACAGGTATACATCAATGACCTTCGACCAGAAGATTTTGCATGGTGGTCGACGCCAAGTCCTTTATTCCCACCATGTAGATTGTACTGCCGTACCTTGAGGGTCATCATCCTTATCGGTGATTCCTCTCACGCTTGTTAACGGTTTACATCATTGACTGGTAATCAAGCGATGTCTTTCCATGTTCGACTTCAAGAAATTCTCACATGGATCGACTTGTACATCGAGTGAAGATCGGAAGAGTTTGAAGACCCCGGATCTAGTTTCATCCATCCGGGCTGCGATATATATTCAGGACATAAAGACATTTGATATGTACATCATTACAGCAGATGATCATCCTTCTCAAAGGATGATAATTTCGGCAGAGGAATATCAGTCTACATCAGACGATCGTCTGTTCTATGTACCAAAATGTATTTATAAAGCTGAGCATGGGAATGCCCGCCTCAGCTAGATCATGAAAAATGTATGAAAAATAATGTATTGTATTGTATCTTATTACAGGACACTTCTCAGCAGATTGAATGAACTTCGGATCCTCTCAATAAAGAATTTCACCCGATAAACGACCTCATACTTTAGGGGGCATCTGTTATAGACAATTTTGTGCCTTACAGCAATAAGCATGAATTGTCAATAATCCAAGGGATCCAAAGTTCCCTAAACATGATGTTCCTACCCCTAGAGGAACAAGGTCAGCAGACCAACAGCTCTCAGATCAGTTCTCCACCTGAAAACACTCAAAAACAAGCAATCCTGAAATCAAAGCAGGTGCTCCACTAGGCTTCTGCGCTGAAACACAACTGCTCCATGGTGTACCTGCGTTGCAAAGCAGGTAGAACAAAGCCCACCTGCGTTGGGTGAGTTTGGACATGTGGCACAGTGAGTCATTGCTTTGGAATCTTCCAAAAATGACACCTGGATCAGGTATTTCGCCTTGTGATGAGTCAGAGGCTTTGTTTCTCCAAGTGGAAGCAAGGTTCACCAAGTGGACTCAAGAACTGAAGATCAACTAAAGATTAACTGAAGAGAGAGAGGACACAAGGCAGCTACACATCAGTTGCAAGCTGACTCATCCTTTCTCAATTCATCTATATATTGAGCTCTCTCCTATGAGCTCAAGAGGCTGGAATTTGGGGCAAAGTAATGATATGCTGTTGGTTTCATTCTTGAGTTATTGGGTGATTGTTTGAGAGAGGTGAAGAAGAGCAATTCTTTCTGCTGGGAGGTGTTGTTGGGTTGGAGCCTGCAATGGTTGTAATCCTCTCAGAACCTTTATTTCTTCATTAATAAAAGCTATTGAGGTTCTTCTATGTGCTCTTGTTTCAGTTATATATTGTGATGATTGCATGTTTGGTTTACACTAATCCATGAACCAGTTATGATTGCATGCCTCTTGTAGTTTCCTTCTTTGTCATTGTGCAGGATCTCATTCTAGCTGGGCGAGCAGAAGGACAAAGAGCTAGGAACAAGCGGCCAAAGAGGAGAGTTTGGATTCAACATTAAGCGCAAGGCAACGGTTAGTGCTTTCTCCATCCTCTTTTGCTTTCATAAAGAAGTAAACCTTCAGTAGTTTGTTTTACAGTTGTTGCTAAGGAACTGTCACCCTTAGAGTGGGTTAGGGTCATCCGAGTCGGATACTTTTCCCTACAACAGACCCTCATCAATCATGGGTTGTTTGCCCCTCTCTCGTACCTGTGCTGGTGAAGAAAGCGAGGCCCCTTCCACCTGATGTGGAGATAACACTTGCTGAGCTGAAGATGAAGGCGAGACCCCTTCCACCTGCTATGGAGATAGTACTCGCCTGGCTGCTGCAAATAAGGCCCTTGGGCCTTTCTGATAGGTGACCAAGGGTGAGGAGCTAACATGTCTAGTGACAGGGATGTGATGCCGATGTGATGGTCCTCTCTCCTCGTGAACAACCTCAGGATGTGGCTGTGATGGCGCTGTGAAAAACTCACGAGAGATGAACTCCTCCCATGAGATGCCCTGCTGAGTCAACTGATGCAATACTACTAGCTGAATCAAACCATAATGGTGAAGGCTCCTGTACTGCTGTGCCGGGGTCTTCCTCTGCAACATGGGCACCATCCTCTGAATGTTCTGAAAGAAGAAAACCGGGATGTTCATCATCCTCACTCGGGTGAAGTGCATCAAAAGGCGAATGTGATATGAGTACACCTGTGAAAATCTGCCCTCACAGGTAAAATAGTGCATAATAAGCCTCATGATGGGAGCATACTCGCTCCGGAGAAACCTGAATGGAAAAGCACCTGCCAAATGTCTCATGAATGGTGGCCGGACATAAGGCTCAAAGTGAACAGTATCTAGCATCTTGCGCTTATTCCACACCTCACCAACATTAGGTATCCCTGTAGCATGTGAGATCACCTCGGGTGTCAATGTAAAGTTCACCCCTGCAAGATTGACATGTCCATCATGGAGGTGTAAAACAAAAATGTGGGCCAACTCTCTGTGGTGCTGAATCCGAGAAATCCTCTCACAGAACTCATAACAAGACATGTACTGAAAACAAGTGACTGCCATAGGACAGGCCTGTAACTCTGCTAAATAAGTGGGCTCCTCTCGCTTATGATGTCCACCCTTACCACCCTTACGAGGCCTCCTCTGTACCTCAACCTCTGCAGATGATGAATGGTCATCACTTTGCTTGTAAGTTTCAGTTTCTGACATAGTTTAGGAGCAAAGTGGACAAACTGTACTGCTCTCTCTGCCTGTAAAAAGTGCTGAATTCTATGCTGTTTCAAGGGGAAAAAGACATGAGGGAAATGTTAGGGGAGGGACCTTTTTACAAGGAATTGGGAATATATAAATATAATAGGGAATTTTTAAGGAAAATTTTGCAAACCATTATGCATATAGGAGTACATATTTAAAATCAGGGATATTGGGAAATCAATTGCAAAAATCATTGCATATGGGAAAAACATGTATGAAAGTGAACATATGGGGATATGAAAACATGCAGCATTAATAGGGGAAGATAGGGAAACATATGCACAAAACTGCTGACATATTCACCAACATTTTCTATTGTTTACACATGCATATGGTAGAGGGAGATTAGGGTTTTGAATGCTTTGGGAGAGGGGTAGGGTTTACACTTTTAGTTATTAGGGAGAAGGGAGGGTTTGCATTTGATTTATAAAATCGCATGGGAGAAAAATAGGCATACATACAAGTGTGAGTGGAAAGGGGAAGGAGGGAAACAATTACAAAGGGAAAACACCTTGAAACAACACAAACCCTAGCACATTTTACCCATTAACATTGCAGTCATATGAAGAGGTTTCACTTGCACAATTTCGATCATTAAAACATGTTTCATGATATCCACCAATCATAACCAGCAACCATTTCAAGTTTAGAACACCTACCTCAAACGAATTTATGGCTTGGAGAGCGTTTGAGCAAGTTTAAAATCGATTTGCAGGGAGACAGCTCGACGGGTCGCGCACCACGCCCAACGGGTCGCGCACCTCTGACGGGTCGCGCCCGTTGTATTTTTACACTGTGGAAGACCCTCTGACGGGTCGCGCGCACCTGACGGGTCGCGCACCTGGCCTGACGGGTCGCGCACCAGTCCAATGCCCGAACTCGCTCTGTATTCGCTCCTTTCTCTCAATCACTCTCTCAAACCTCTCTTGCAAGCGTCTAGGATGCACAATGAGAGTGATAGGAGGGAATTTGGGGTTTTTATAAGTTTCATTTGAAAAAATTTCATTCACAAACCCACTTTCTAATGTTTTCTCTTTGACACTTTATAACACTGACTTTTTGGTTTCTTTTGTCCTGAATTTGACTCATTGAGTGCTTTGACTTGATTCTTTATGCAGGTAGATCATCTGAGGGATCTTGGCAAGGGGACCAGCGTTGCATTTTGTTCGCTGAAGACTTTTGAAATTTCATCACTTATTTACAAAAACTTGGAACATGACCTTGGCTTTAAAAACAGAGTTTTTAAATCCAAGGTGAAGATTAGCTGTACCAGATAAGAAATCTTGAAGAAACACTTTTACAATCATCCCTCTGGCTTGCTGAATACTCATTGACTTTTCAGACACATGACCCTGTAAACATATTTGACCAAAACCCTAGACCTAGGAAATTGACCTCAAGACAAGATAAGACAAGCTTGAAAGAGCTTAATGACTGAAATGACCTGAACCAACAATGCCAAGAGGGGTACAACACACTAGCTCCTCCATCAGGGTTATGGCATGCCTAACGGGATGCAAAAATTGACACTGATGAGACACCTACATATGCAAATGCAAAGAGTTTTGATCGCTGATGGAGGGCTTAAGACCGACTCTAACATTGGCTCCAATGGGGATGGTAGCTCCTTGGAGGTACCAAGAACCTTAGACCTCTGGGAGAGCAGACCAGTGCTTTCAACCATTGGGCGATGGAGTCATTATTTCGGCAAACGACACAAGACTTTGACTCATTTATTGAATGATAACTTGACTGAAAACTGACTGAAACTTAACTAAAGATTGACTCAAACCGACTCGATGGAAAACTGAAATAACTTGAAAAACTCACTCAACAGACCAAACACAAATGACTCGTGACTGACTTAACTAAAACAAGAACTTACAAAGCTTATGGAAGGGCAGCAGTCCATCAAGATGTGAAATCATGATGACAACCACCTGTGTTTCTTACAAGACAATATACATCAAATTATATCAAAATGCCAATGCAACCAATCAAGAAGATGGCTTCTTGACTGATTCTCCTGATTAGATCTTCTGGTCAACAGTACAAACCTATCACTGGGCATCCAAAAACATAGTTGACCATATTCTCCTTCATCACTGAATACTGCAATAATCACCTTCATTGTTGACTGCAAGAGATCTGCCATTGGATCTTGAAAAACATAAAGTCTTTCCTCCTGCTGAAAGAGCAAGGTGTCTTTTTCTATTGATTCTGACCTTCCTTCATCATGTGCTTTGGTACAAGTATGCTCATGGGCTTCAAAAAATTCTGAACAAGTAGATGAGCAGATCTCCTCTTGAAACATTTCAACACATGAGACATATGAAGAATCTGAAAGGTGATCCTGCATGTTTTGATCTTCTGTGGTGTGAATGTGCTGTAGGTCATTTGTATATGACATGAGGGCCAGGTTATCATGTTCCTTATTACATTCATCAATCATAAGAGAAGAAACTTCAGATGGTCCTTGAAGCACAAGATGATCATTTATATCGTCTACCACAAATTCATGCAAAAAAACTTTTTCACTTGCTTGAGCAAAGATCTCACCTTGTTGTTCATGAGCTGACTGAATGACCTCCTCATGAAGATCTAGTTCCGGTGAGGTGGGAGCACTTAGATTTGTAACTGCGTTTTCTTCATGCCAGCTGATCTCAACAGTCGAGTTCTTCTTTATAGGATTCAACACAAGGTATTCTTGGTCACCATGATCTGAATTTTGATCTGAAATAGCTGAGTTGACTGCATTACATTCTAAAATTGAATCTTGGCTACCCTTCACGCTGTCTTCTTCTATGGGCAGATCTGAAACAAGCTCTTCTCTTTCATCAATTACAGCCATATGGACATCTTCAACCTGCTGATCTTGACAAGTATCCTCTAAGATTTCTATGTGCTGCTGAAACGGCTTTTCATACAGGGCTTCCATGATCTCTTCATCCATGAAATTATCATCTTCATAAAACTTCTCAAGGCTTTCAATAAAACTATAGGCATGCTTGCGACAGTCTTGAACTAAATTCAATGATGGATAAGAGTCCTTATGTCTTTCAATGAACATAGCATGAAAATCCTTTAAACAGTAAATACAAGCAGGCGGCAAACTTTCATACCATGATTGGGCTTTACCTTCCAAAGTGGCCAAGAATATCTTCATCAAGCAATCTTCCGGAAAATCCACCTTTAACTTGCGAATATGCATATGAAATCTAACTAGATGTAGAGCAGCATCCTTCTTACCATCATCATTAAATATAGGCAGATTCCTTGACCAATCTACCTTTGGAATTTTATTTGGAAAACCGGGGATGTGATCTGGACTCAAGGGAGCATATCTTCTTGTGATTAGGTCCATCTTGAAAATCTCACAGCTACTGATCTCTCTGCAGTGAAGTCACCATGAAGCATAGGTTTCTGGAGTTTTCAATGAAGGAGTCGCCAGTGAATGATTTCAGCCTTGTCAGTGTCTGATCGTTGTCCACTATCAACAATCAGATCTGAACTCGATACATGTGCTGGGGTAAAATGCAATCGAAGTGCTGCATTCACAAGCTCATGGAGATTGACTGAAGCAGTGTTTATCTACTTCCGCTAATGCAAAGAAAAAGCGTTTCGAAGGCTACCTGGCATAACTTCAGGCTCCGTCTAAGACTTATGAAATAACACGTCAATGAGAAAATGATCAATTGTTCTCCCCAATATGGTCGCCAGTATGTTAGCGCTTGAAATTTCACCTCAGGCTGAGAAAGGTAAACCTCAAGGCTACATCAAACCATTTAGCCTTGTAGCTAGCCCTACGGGGCAGGAGAAGGCTCTCTCCGGTCTATCTCGGTAAAATCTTCAATGGATGAGATGACCAATAAGGTATCACTGATATTAGGCTAGTAAACTAATCAGAAAGATTGATTTTGGGGTTTTTGGGTTTTTGGTGGCAAATTGAGGAGAGGGCAATTTTGGGTGCGGGGATTGGACACAGTTTCTGCAGGGGGTTCCTTGGGGCAAGGTAGGAGATAGTGTTGATGCCTTTAACTAAGGTGGATGGTCAGGAATGAAAGATGAGGAGCTAAAGAGAGCAAACAATAACTTTGAATTCTCTTTAGACAGTAGAAAACATTGAAATTAAACAAACTTAAAAGCAGAGCATGGCAAGCATGAATTCTTACTTTAACACTTCATTTGTTTAATGTGCAGAAGTAAAGAAAGGAAATGAATCACATAAAAAATCTTACAAGGACATTGAGAAACACACCATCAACACATGAGTCCACAAGAATCCCAAAGATGACTACAAAACCCTAGTCTTCCTTAGCCAAAAATTGCATAGATACAGTGAAATAATACAATGATAGCTTCTCCCTCAAGAGTCCAACCATGAAAATGAGAAAGAAAGTACATAATATAGATGATCTAACCTCTTTCCCTGCCTCCATGGGTCAAGCTCACTATCCTAGGAGCTGTTTCAACCACTTCTAAACTAAGCACTACAAACTAGGCAGTCAAAACAACTTGCCTCTATAAACTTGGAAACCAATTCATACATTTAATTTTTACCCTTTTCATAAATGAATCTTCTAGAAGAGGTACATAAGAGTAAAAGTGTCTAAAAAGTACAATAATTACATCAAATAGAATCACATTTCATCCCAAAAAGTCAAACTAAGTCAAATCTGCGTTTTCTGGGCTGTACAGTGCATTTCTGGACAAAACTGCCTGACGGGTCGCGCGCCCCTGCCTGACGGGTCGCGCAACTTTGGAGCCACGTTTGGGGCACTTTTAGGTGTCCAAATTGGGCAAACGTAGGCTTGTTGGAAAGGTCTGTGCGTCTACTTTCCAACCCAACTGGAATTTTTGAATTTAGAGGTCATTTGACCTGCCAAAACTTAATTCTCCCACGACTGGTTTCTACAACTCAAAAAAGGGCCAGAAAGTCATTTTTTGGTAGTTTTTTGACCTTTTGGGGGACCAAAACTGCACAAAATCTCAAGTCCATCCATGGGCATATGTAAATTTGCATGAAAAATCTAGAAATGCTGAGTTTTCACGAAAAGGAGTTGCCATGATGAAGGGTCGCGCGCGGGGTGTGACCCGTTAAAGAGCCAAAACCTGTAAATTACCAAAAAATGCCAAAATTACCCAAAATTCTCAATTTTTTTTGGGATTTGAGCTGTGGCTAGGCTATTGAGTGCCATGATCTTTGAGTGAAGCCTCATCCAAGATACGAAGGGGATTTGGCCTCTTCCTCTGTTTTAGAGCCTCGGTCAATCGCCTTTGAAACATCTTCATTTTGGCCTTGCACACATACATTCTTGCCCAGTAATGGTTTTTCATGTTCCTCAGCAATATCTTCTCTTGGTTGGCCTTAGCCAACAGCCTCTCCAAGTGTGCGTTCTCCTGGATGAGCATAGAATCTCGGTCAGCAGGCAATGGGTCACTGGGTCTTCTACGGTTCAAGGTTCGATCACTACAAATCCTCCATAGCTCATCAAGTGCTTTCTCCTCCTCCAACTGTTTGTTGTGCTGCTCCAGGTAGGTGATGGTCCATTGGGCACCCTCAAATCTCCTCTGCAAAGCATCATTTTCAGCTCTGAGATGCTGAATGATCTCGTTTGCCTCTTGGCTAGGAGAACTGGCCTCAAGGTCAACAAACTCAATATCGGGAACTCCTGATGGACCCTCATCAATCATGGGTTGTTTGCCCCTCTCTGGTACCTGTGCTGGTGAAGAAAGCGAGGCCCCTTCCACCTGATGTGGAGATAACACTCGCTGAGCTAAAGATGAAGGCGAGACCCCTTCCACCTGCTGTGGAGATAGTACTCGCCTGGCTGCTGCAAATAAGGCCCTTGGGCCTTTCTGATAGGTGACCAGAGGTGAGGAGCTGACATGTCTAGTGACAGGGATGTGATGCCGGTGTGATGGTCCTCTCTCCTCGTGAACAACCTCAGGATGTGGCTGTGATGGCGCTATGAAAAACTCACGAGAGATGAACTCCTCCCATGAGATGCCCTGCTGAGTCAACTGATGCAATACTACTAGCTGAATCAAACCATAATGGTGAAGGCTCCTGTACTGCTGTGCCGG
This sequence comes from Pinus tabuliformis, assembly GCA_031772625.1. Classification (NCBI taxonomy): domain Eukaryota; kingdom Viridiplantae; phylum Streptophyta; class Pinopsida; order Pinales; family Pinaceae; genus Pinus; species Pinus tabuliformis. Next base: position 1,545,168,885 of record CM062820.1, read on the forward strand.
GGTCTTCCTCTGCAACATGGGCACCATCTTCTAAATGTTCTGAAACAAGAAAACCGGGATGTTCATCATCCTCACTCGGGTGAAGTGCATCAAAAGGCGAATGTGATATGAGTACACCTGTGAAAATCTGCCCTCACAGGTAAAATAGTGCATAATAAGCCTCATGATGGGAGCATACTCGCTCCGGAGAAACCTGAATGGAAAAACACCCGCCAATGTCTCATGAATGGTGGCCGGACATAAGGCTCAAAGTGAACAGTATCTAGCATCTTGTGCTTATTCCACACCTCACCAACATTAGGTATCCCTGTAGCATGTGAGATCACCTCGGGTGTCAATGTAAAGTTCACCCCTGCAAGATTGACATGTCCATCATGGAGGTGTAAAACAAAAAGGCGGGCCAACTCTCTGTGGTGCTGCATCCGAGAAATCCTCTCACAGAACTCATAACAAGACATGTACTGAAAACAAGTGACTTCCATAGGACAGGCCTGTAACTCTGCTAAAGAAGTGGGCTCCTCTCGCTTATGATGTCCACCCTTACCACCCTTACGAGGCCTCCTCTGTACCTCAACCTCTGCAGATGATGAATGGTCATCACTTTGCTCGTAAGTTTCAGTTTCTGACATAGTTTAGGAGCAAAGTGGACAAACTGTACTGCTGTCTCTGCCTGTAAAAAGTGCTGAATTCTATGCTGCTTCAAGGGGAAAAAGACATGAGGGAAATGTTAGGGGAGGGACCTTTTTACAAGGAATTGGGAATATATAAATATAACAGGGAATTTTTAAGGAAAATTTTGCAAACCATTATGCATATAGGAGTACATATTTAAAATCAGGGATATTGGGAAATCATTTGCAAAAATCACTGCATATGGGAAAAACATGTATGAAAGTGAACATATGGGGATATGAAAACATGCAGCATTAATAGGGGAAGATAGGGAAACATATGCACAAAACTGCTGACATATTCACCAACATTTTCTATTGTTTACACATGCATATGGTAGAGGGAGATTAGGGTTTTGAATGCTTTGGGAGAGGGGTACGGTTTACACTTTTAGTTATTAGGGAGAAGGGAGGGTTTGCATTTGATTTATAAAATAGCATGGGAGAAAAATAGGCATACATACAAGTGTGAGTGGAAAGGGGAAGGAGGGAAACAATTACAAAGGGAAAACACCTTGAAACAACACAAACCCTAGCACATTTTACCCATTAACATTGCAGTCATATGAAGAGGTTTCACTTGCACAATTTCGATCATTAAAACATGTTTCATGATATCCACCAATCATAACCAGCAACCATTTCAAGTTTAGAACACCTACCTCAAACGAATTTATGGCTTGGAGAGCGTTTGAGCAAGTTTAAAATCGATTTGCAGGGAGACAGCTCGACGGGTGGTGCACCACGCCCAACGGGTCGCGCACCTCTGACGGGTCGCGCCCGTTGTATTTTTACACTGTGGAAGACCCTTTGACAGGTCGCGCGCACCTGACGGGTCACGCACCTGGCCTGACAGGTCGCGCACCAATCCAATGCCCGAACTCGCTCTGTATTCGCTCCTTTCTCTCAATCACTCTCTCAAACCTCTCTTGCAAGCGTCTAGGATGCACAATGAGAGTGATAGGAGGGAATTTGGGGTTTTTATAAGTTTCATTTGAAAAAATTCCATTCACAAACCCACTTTCTAATGTTTTCTCTTTGACACTTTATAACACTGACTTTTTGGTTTCTTTTGTCCTGAATTTGACTCATTGAGTGCTTTGACTTGATTCTTTTTGCAGGTAGATCATCTGAGGGATCTTGGCAAGGGGACCAGGGTTGCATTTTGTTCGCTGAAGACTTTTGAAATTTCATCACTTATTTACAAAAACTTGGAACATGACCTTGGCTTTAAAAACAGAGTTTTTAAATCCAAGGTGAAGATTAGCTGTACCAGATAAGAAATCTTGAAGAAACACTTTTACAATCATCCCTCTGGCTTGCTGAATACTCATTGACTTTTCAGACACATGACCCTGTAAACATATTTGACCAAAACCCTAGACCTAGGAAATTGACCTCAAGACAAGATAAGACAAGCTTGAAAGAGCTTAATGACTGAAATGACCTGAACCAGCAATGCCAAGAGGGGTACAACACACCAGCTCCTCCATCAGGGTTATGGCATGCCTAATGGGATGCAAAAATTGACACTGATGAGACACCTACATATGCAAATGCAAAGAGTTTTGATCGCTAATGGAGGGCTTAAGACCGACTCTAACAGAAACTATAGTTCATCACCTTCAACTTGTAGATCTTCAGTCACATAATGATGCCATGATTTATATTTTGCAATGGTCTCCTCAAAATTTGAAAGAAGATTATATTAAAAGTGGACTCTAGCTTCCATTGCATCTGGGTAGACAATTTTGGAACCAGTTTGTGTCTCCTTCTTTAATAAGAAAAACATAGTATTAATCTTAGCAGGGCCACCAATATACTTCTACATGGTATGCCTATTGATCTCTAGGTCCTCTTTGGTAGAAATCTGCTTCAATTGGTCCAAGTACTCTAGAAAATTCTTGTCTCGCAATGTTTCTACCATTTTCTTTTGTGAATGCCCCGACCGAAGGGATATTATGAGATTTTACCAGGGAATCCACACTATTTTACAACTGTGCATAAGAAGACAAGATGTTGGCTATGAAATTTTTGAGTTGTTTATTACTTTGTATAAGCATTCTGACTTCAGCTTTCTCCAACTCATCTTGTTGTCTTTCTTTCTTCACCAACTCTAGCAGTGCACCTCTGTACTTGATTCCCCATTCATGAAGTGTAGTGATATTTGTGTGAATGAACATTATATTTTTTGCATTCTCTCATAATTTCTTCTACATTTCATGCAAGGGGATAACTCCTTTGTGCATAGTGACCAATTCCTCATAAAGGTTCATCATTATGTCTCCCAATGCTTGCACTTCACCAAATATAGCTACCTAAATCTCTTTCAAATATATATGTGTCAGAGCCAACTTTTGAGCTTCTTCTTGTAGTTGTTCTATTTGTTATCAAAAATCTTCCAAGTTATTTTCCATTTTATTATTTTCTACCATTAGATTCTTTGTGTTTTCCTTTTATGCTCCTACAAATGCCAAGTTAGTTGCGGAAATAATTTCAAGAATATTTCTAGTGACCATGACAATCACCCTTTCTATATTGATGAAAGTAGGATGTGTGAGGTCATCACAAAAATGCTTCTTTCTCACTTGCACAATTTTCTGCTGAAGCTCACTAAAAGTTAAGCTACAAATATACATGACCAGATTATCGTCAAGAGGAGAAATTTCCTCTTCATCACCTGGAGCTTGCCCATCTGTAGGAGGAGGCAGAGACTGAATGATGATTTGTTATGTACTGGGCATAATATCAACATCTTGATTCATCTAGTCTTATTCTACCTCCATGTATTGAATAACTATTAACTCTTCAATCTCTTGGGAAATTTATTGATCCTATTATTGTTTAATTTATTCTTCCTATAATTGATTTTGTCCTTCTTCTTATGATTGCTTTAGCATTGTCCTTTTTTCCTCTTTTCTTCTCATTTCTTCTTCTTGCATATGTGTTTCTTCTTATTCTATCATTTCTTATTCTTCCTTATGTCTTTTCTCTTCTTCCTATCTCTTCTACTCATATCACTTCTACTTCCTCTTCCTCTCAAATGCCATAGCCACTTTCAAAATTGTTGGATCCACTTTGAATTTGTTGTTTTGCTCCTCTATTGGACTATGAGTAACCTTCCTTTCATATTTTATGCTCACTTGGTTATGACTTTTTTATTTCCTTACTTCCAGATTAGTATCCTATTATGGAGTCACATGAGAAAGACCTACCTCATTACTCGGTATGTGGGACCTAGAGGTGTTATAGAAGTTCTAGATCTTCTCCTCCTCTGGTTTAGAGTAGGTCCCACTTGGCTAGTTAAAATGTAACTTGGCATATTGCTTCTTGCAAATGCTTATGGGATCATATGGATTATACTCCATCTTGCCAAACATAAATTTCTCCAATTCTTTACCTTCTGTGCCTATTATCTTCAGGTTATTAATTTCATATGATCCCACCTGCAAAGGAAGGGTAGGCTATGGTGCTTTGTTTTTCCTTTGCAGTATTGTTGATAAGCTTTTGGCAAGATGATATGCAACTTCCTGCATGACCAAATTATCAGTGGTGCATCTCGATAACAAATGTGATAACTTCAGGCAGTCAAACACCTTGAGGTAATTTCCATCTAGTGAGGCAAATGAATCGACAAGTTTTTCTACTGAGTCCATTTCCTCACAGGACATAAAAGGTGGCTCCTCCTCAAAAATCATTTGGTACAATAATATGAGAAAGTTATCAACCATATTTTCCATGACTCCTCTGTAACTACACTCTGAAATTATTTTGCAATAAATATGACCAACAGTCTCTTTGGTTTTCCAATTCCATATCAAGCCAAGAAAATTATTCTGAGCACATATACCATCCAACAAATATGCAAACATGTAGAATCTTGAATGTTTTCCCTTAGGTGAATTCCTTGCATTGGTCAGATTGATTCTAAACTGTTGAGCCAGAAGATCGAACCAGTCAAATACCTTCCCTTCAGTGACAATATAATGCAATACGTAAACCCAACCTTTGGGGAAGGTTTCAGTACCCTTCTATCCATATATTTGACAACATAGCACAATCGAGTACTAGAACACCTTACTAAGAGATCTAACCTTGTAAGTATTACTGGGTGTCTGGTGGAACTTATCTAGCTCTTTCACCCATGTCTTGATAACATATTTAGTGTATGCTTCACTCCCAAGTAGTCCATGTATGCTTCTAGCATAGGAAAGTGATACATCAAGTGAATATCATGGGCCAAATTTGAATCAAGTTGTTATCCACTGACACTACTAAGGGTCATGATCTTAGTATCCAGTGCAGCAAGATCGACTTGATGAAATTTGCACAAGGTAGGATTGGAAACCTGCACCTAGCTCTATGAAAATCTAACTTCTAGATGTTTATGTATACCTATACGTCCTCTTTGTCTGCATTGAATTCCATAGGTGTGAATGCATCTTTGACTATATGCCATGTAATATTTGAGTCCTTTTCAATGAAGAGTTGAGTATCATATAGAATAGGCATGGTGACTGGAGTGCTCTCAACCACTTCATCGGTACTAATCTATGTTGTTTCTTTTTAGGTTTATCTCTTAGGAGGCATGATGATGGCAATTGATGAAGGAGATATGAGCCAAAACTTGTAGTACCTATAACCAAAATATGCACTCATGGCGATAAAAAATTAGATTAAGAAGATAAGTTCATAAACTTCAATTAAAGCAGCAAAACACTTACTTAAGAGAAGGATTACACTTATTTTGGACTCTGGGGGGCACACTAGGCTCTTGAACTATGCATTATCTAGTCTCAGCAAACAAGGAGGGAGCTTGAGGCTTAAAACTGTGTAATGTGTGGTCTCATTTGGGTCGGAGAGAGAAGAGATTCCACATTGCGTAGTCTCAGAGGTCAAGGTTGAGGAATGAGGCCTGGTAATATGTAATTCATAGCTGGTAAAGGAAATAACTACACACTATGCAGTCTTAGAGTGAAAGGGTCGAGGTTGATGCTTGGAGATGTGAAATTTGTAGTTGGAAGGGGTAGCAACTACTCAAGAATTACACAGTTATGCCTAGGAAAGAGAGAAAAAAACTTCAGTATCTAATATTGAGGCAAGAAGAAGTGTAGATTGGCCTTAAGGTAAGCCAAATCATTCCATAACATGGGCTGGAAAAAGATCATGCAAAAGGAAAAACATACATGCACAAAAAGGCCCAGCAACAGAACCTGTCGATAGGTAAAAAGCAAGAACGCAATGAGACACTTATAAAAATTGAATGAAGAACACAAAAAACACTTATAAAAGTTAATAATAATAAAAAATTCAGCTACCATGAAAGGAAACGGGAAAAATAACACTCATTGAAGCAAAAATCAGAAAAAGAGATATGTTTAAAACATACCTAAAAAAGTGTTGCAAACCAAGTCGAAAGTTCCTTGATCTCATGGGGAAGGCTAGAGCTCCAATTTCGAATGTGAAAATGAGCTCTAAGACTGTATATTATATATATCTAGGCTCCACAGGGTTAGGTTATGGTTTATTACATGTATGCCTAGAATCAAGGAAAAAGAGACACGTGTCTTAAGATTGAAAATGGAATCTTTGTGCCACTTGTCAAACAATGATTATGAACTCCCTATTTTCTAAGGATGAGAATTATCTTACTCTGGGAAACTACACAGTCTCACTCGCAGAAAGAATTATACATTTCCCAATGACAAAGGATTGTGTATTTCATTGCTCAGTGGATTGTGTAGTCCTGACTCTAAGAGAAAGATAATGTAGTTTGCATGCTCAATGACCGCCTATCTTCTGGGATAGTGCAATTCTTATCCACAAGGAATATCGCGGTCTCCAATGGCATAGGATTGCACAATTCCTAGAGGGAAGACCAATAGTTGATGCAAGTTCAAGGCAAGGGTTGCCTTGTTTTTAGGAGTTGTTTAGTTGTCATTGACAAGACTCGGTCGCCATCAAGACAACCTAATCAAATCATCACAAGAATTGCATGAAAATAAAAGTAATACAACAGTAAAAAATAGGAAGAATAGTTGACGACCATGAAATATAAGCTCTTATGAACATAAGATAGGCTCTAAAAATCAATGCATATGCAAAATTTTGGAGGGGGTTTGTAGCAGCTACAACATAATTGTATCATATATTCCTTCCTCCCTAGATCAAGACTTCTCCCATAGCATACCCACTTTCATCTGTCTCCACTTTGAAGGGATGTTGCAAGTTTTATAAATCTAGAACTTTTCTTGACTAATATTTTTATTTAACTCCTCAAAGGCCCTCTACTTACCCTTTCCCCACTGGAAACTATTTTCAATCACTGTTATGGCATGGAGTGGTGTTGCTATTGCTAAAAATCAGGGTACAAATTTCCTTGGGTACTTTTCTACCCCAAAAAAACTCCTAATATCATAAACATTAGTAGGAACTAACTACTTCATGATGGCCTCCATCTTGGAAATATTTATCTTCAACTCTCCAACTATCACATATCCTAGATACACAAAATATTGTTGTGAAAACTCACACTTATTGATATTTTCCAATAGTTGATTTTTCTTTAATGTCTCTAGTACTATTGTCAAATGTTAGATGCAATCCTCCCAAGTAGCACAGTATACCAATATTTCATCCAAATATATAATAACAAATTAATCTATAAAATGGTGCAATATATCATTCATTAACCTCACAAATCTAAGTGGTGCATTACATAGGCCAAATCACATGACAAACCACTCATGAAAACCTTTCTTTGATTTGAAGGTGGTCTTCTAAGTGTCTTCTTATCTAACTCGAACCTAGTGATATCTTGGCTTCAAATCCAATTTGGTGAAGTGTTTGGATTTCTACAACTAATCTATCAAATCATCTATTCTAGGAAAGGGGTATTTATTCCTGAGTGTAAATTTTTTTAACACCCTATAATAGATACACATATTCCAAGTCCCATCCTTCTTTGGAACAATGGTTACATTGGTTGACCCACAAGGTGAGGCACTCGGTCAAGTGACACCTTATTCCAATAGCTACTACAACTATTTCCTCACTTCACTTGCTTCTATGGTGGATTTCATGTATATCACAATGTTTAGCAATGGGGAGTCTAGAAATAGTTGGATCTTGTGCCCCACTTCCCTCTTGGGTAATATTCATTTAGGTTGCTAGAATACATCCATGTATGTCTATAGAAACTCCTCCATTTGTTGTTTATATTACTTACTACACCCCTCTAGGAATGACTTTGATCTCACTGACTCTTCTATAGACTAAAATGTACTTATTGCATAAACTAATCAATTTCTTGGCTTGGTTGGAACTTATTGGTGAAATTTTGGACTCACCCTTATGCACGTTAATGGTGAAGAATTTTCCATCCTTGATGAGGTGGTACTTGTTGGCTCTCTGTATGAATATTAGATGTCACGTGTATATATAGGGACTTCCAAACAAAATTTCACATACATCAAATGGAAATACATCTAGTTCTACTTGTGAAATAAAATCAACACTAATAGAAGATAGGATTTTCCACTATCTCGTTACCTTTATTTCCACATCGTTATATACCCATCCCAAAGGATGTCCGTTTGGACAATCACAAATTTTTAATCCAATTTTTTTGTCTAGCTCTACTGCAATGAGATTAACCTATCATCCTAAATCAAATAAAGCATCAATATTTCTCTTCCTAACTTGTATCATTGTATGGAAGAGTTTGGTGTTTTCATTCACTTCCTATTTCCAAAGTATACTCAAATTCACCTCTTTCTACAGTCATGTACAAACGATATTCTCATCCACATATAATATGCTTTTAACTTGGTTTCTTGAATCAATGATTGGGGTTCTTCTTATTTGCATCTTTCATTTTCTTCATCAAAATAAGCTCAGGATGGAAATTCCTACACTTATCGTTTGTATGATCATTAATGTTACAATTGTTGGGATCCTTGCATTGGTGTGGTGTGGTTGCCATATTTTTATCTTTTCCCCTTTTAAACTTCGTATTCCACTCCTTAGAATAATATTGGTGCTCCTTCTGCTTCAACCCAATGGATTTCCCTTTTTTGGCCTATGCTCGCCTATACACAAGCCTCGTCCACCAATCTAGGGTTGAATAACATCACTCACTTCCATGAAAGACCATGTAGATCTAGAAAATACTTAAGGAATACATCTTAGTGTTTCTTTCAATTTTTATACTATGCTAGTTAAGATTTTTAAAATCAGAACACAAGAATCAAACAAAAATATACTTTTATTAATAAATATAGTGAGGACTCCAATCCTATTTTATAGAAATTTAGGCTCCAACATGTATAACAGAATCTCTAACTTCTTCAAGGCCCTAACCTTGAATGAGGACTCCAATCCTCAAGTACAAATCTAGGCATCAACCTTGTCTCAATGGGGAAACAAATCCTCTTAGGCTAATTCAAGCACCAACCTGGTTATGAGGACACTAATCCTCTTAGGCTAATATTTCAACATTTTATAAAATATTTCCCAAACATTGTCTCCATGGGTATCCAAAATATATTTCAACAATTTTCCTTAAGTCTGATCTAGGGGTATTTAAAATCAACTTTATAAAGTGTCTTTACATATTCTCCAAGGGTCTCCAAAATCATCTTTAGAACGTTTCCAAATACATTTCAAATGATACTAAAAAAGGTTCTTAAAGAGTTATTCCAAAGTCTGCTATTGGACTACTTCAAATAGGCTTTCCAAGGATTTTTCAGGATGACTTCAACAACTGCTCTAGGTTCTTCAAATAAGATGGGAATTAGAATCTTTTCCAACACTACTATAATTAATAAAGTCTAGTCAACAATATTTGTAATATTATTTATAATAGGCTTGTAGATGTGGTCAGTTATAAAGTTAAAATCATACCTAAACAAATGCCAAATCTTCAAGTACTAGAGGCCCAAAATACTCCTGAAATAAGAACAGAGCTGAGGTCGAATCCTAGTTTGAGGTGACCCTAAAAAAACGTCAATATTTCTAAGGATGGGATGAAATTTTTGTAACAAGGATGAATTCAAATATAGGTCAATGTATGGTCAAGGTTTGTCCTTTCCATCGGTTACAAGCCTAAATTTCCATAGATTTGAGTTATATTCTATAGGCCTGAGATCAACCTCACTTCAAGACAGAAGAAGGCCTTGCCTTAGGGCCAAAATCTGAGGCTAAAACTTGGTTTCTCCATAGACCAAAATCCACACTTTTCTTAGGTTTAAGCTACTCTTTTCATAGTTTTAAATTCATACTTTCCTCAGGCTAAGATTGACAAAAAATGAAGACTGAAATTTGTACTAAGGAGACCGAATTCTTGTGCTACATGGGACATCAAAATCTGCTCCAAGAATAGACAATATTCTACTCTGAAGTCTGATCAATGAACCTTGAGAAACCTTATCCAAACCCAGAGATAAAAATAAGAGTTTTGATCATTTAATCAGCTTCTAGGTTCATGAGATATGGGTGTCTTGCTTCCTTCCTTAGTTTTGTGTACTTTCTTTACTACCTTGACCAAGTTGTGGGCCAAAATGGAGGAGAGAAGTATTTATACTAGTCAATTACAATAACTGAACTAACATGTCTATAGGGAGAGTCAACTTGTTCTTAAGAGGAGTTGACTTCACATGTCATGATAGAGCCAACCAATACATAAATCATGTTTTTAATTTGAAAAAAAACAATGAAAATATTGGGGTCGGACAGACAGGGGAAGTTTCATCCTGTCTCTGACAAGCATGTTTGAATGTTGATTTTCCCTCAGACTTTGAATCTTCTACCTATTCCATCATGTCATGGTATTTATTAGCCATTTTTTCACAAAAATTTTAGGTGTATATTATAATAAACAAACCACATGTCTTCAATTTCAAACAGACACTTGATGTTGTATGCTCATGCTTATAATTGATCACAGGGTTACTCACGATCATAGACATTACACTGCAATGATATCATGCCATCAACTCCATAAATCTTTCTTATTAATTTTACATCAATGACAAACATTATCCAACAATATCCTCCTTTTTAATTGATGGAAATACCCCTATCATAACTCCCCCTATCTTCATGCTTGCTCTCTTTCTCTCCCCCTTTGACATCAATGGTGAATGGGGTGATTCCTTTTTCTTCAACTTCTCCATATGACCTGTTAGTTTATCCCCCTATATTTTCCACCATTAAGAACTACTTCCATTTATTCCAATTCTCTAACATAGAAAGGGAATAAATAGGTTCTTATTATCAACAAGTGCCTTCAGAAGGGTTTCACTACTTTCTTCTTATAATGGACTTTTTTAATTCATCTCGCTTATGAGGATCTGATTTTTGTTGAAACACATTCCTCAAAGAGTCATAAAATGTATATATATTATGTGACTAAAGGTTAGTGATGTTTGTTGCAAGGCCTATTAAAAGTTCAAAAACATATGTCTTTGCCTCTTAGACTTGGACATCAAACTTTCTTTTGAACTTTTGCCTCTTCATATTCTCTTAATCCTTTAGGCATAATCAAATTTTTTCTCGTATGTTGAAGTAGCACAACATGATGCCTTTGTTGAAAAAACTCCATAGGGCTCTTCATATATTCCATACACATCCTTGGGATCAAATACAACCCAAGGTATTCCATTTGAAGACAATATACAAAGTTGCCATTTTTCAGAAAAGCATATGCCTTCACTTTTGGCTTATTAGGGCCTGACCCAGGTTCGAAAGATTTATTAGCCAAACAAATCCCATAGCTACCAGCCCTTTCGGAAATAGTCCGCAGAGCATGGACTGAGGTCTCACCCGAGGTAGCAGGGAGGGTGCTAGAACAAGGTTTTTGCGCCCTTGGGATGTCTTGATGTGGTCTGGAGGGTTCGCACACTGTTCTGTGGCATTGCGCCACTCTGCTTCTGTGAAGATCTGGAACAAGGTAAATCCTTACTACTTATTAATACAGAGTTTTTTACAGATCAGATCTACTTCTTAAAGTCTTTAAGAAAACATTTAATAGAGATAACCAATGCGCGCACCCAAAAATGTTATAGAGTTGCATAAACTCATAACATAAGCATAAGTGCAAAGATCAAACAGATATATAAGCCAGAAATTAACCAAATCCACAATATTTCAGAATCAACACAGTATTTCAAAATCAACTTATCTTTATTCAACTCTTTGCCAATACAACCAGATCTGCCCTATGGACTTAGCTGCAAGGGTCCATACACATAGCTACGGACTCTACCAGGCCTTTGCGCACATAGCTGCAGAGCCTCTATCTATCTACCAACACCCTTGACTCATAGACGCAGAAAATATTGTCTTTACACCACCATAACACCAAGATTCATCCAAAACATGAACTGCCTTCTACCCTTAGAGCCTCGCTCTATTTATACATTCCCATGGTCCATGGACCATGGGCAAGCCAACTTACTTCCTATTATTCTATATTATTTCTTGGGTGGACAACCCTTTGACTCAACCTATTACATTTTGCACTCCATATATTTTGGAGATTTACAATATTATTATCCTAACTTATAGGCTTTAAGCCCCAAAACTGTTACGCGGGACCTCCGCTACCCAATAGGCCCCCAACATAAATATCATGATTCATCCCCAATCACTCATTGGTGCGGCAATACACGCTGCCTAGGCTCCGTGGTTCACCTTCATGTGAGTGACGCACTTCATTCTGCAGCTCCCTCTTTGTCTCCTGCAACTCTTCTTCTAGCTCCTGCTCCATTGTCTTCACCACTTCATGCAACCGATAATGCTTATTCTGCTCTGCTCAATTAACACAGAACACCCCCTCATAGGATTTTAGCTCTAGCTGGGGTACCCCATATGGGAACTCCTCGTGCCAACGCAGCCATTTTCTAATTTCGTATCGTCTATGTGCACTGTCTGCTGCAACTTGTGTTGCAATTTTGCAAGAACATTGCTATTGTCCGTGAGATCCTAGTCTTCAAGGTGCATCAGAGACAACTTCTTAACTTCAATTCCACCATTTGTCTCCATATTTACAGTCATTCCCTTATCTTTTATGGTTCGCCGATCAGCCCATGGGTGAGGCAGTAGCATCCGGACCAGTTCTATGTGTCTACCAATTTTCGGCACATCCCCTATCGTCGATGTTGAACTCTGTACTGTGCCCGCAGCTACCAATATCATAATCTTCAAAAAGCCTTGCATCTTCATTGGCCATATCACAACCCTTAGGCTTACCCCTTGAGCGTAGATAATGAATAGTTACATAGTGACAGGAAGGCACAATAGCTTATTGTTCTCAAAAGTTCATCTCGTTTGGTGGATGCCCCCATGTGATTTATAAGTGTTTCGAAATTCAAATTTGTTGGCTCTCGCCTTTTCTGGTGTCCTCATGTTAAGTATGTGGTAGATCGTTCTAGATCTGGCTCATACCCCATCTCTTAATTGCCCGTAAACCACTCCCTTGTTCCATAACTCAGACATCTTGTCATGAATATTGACAACAACGATCACCTCTCTACTTGTCAATGCAGTAGCATAGCCTTTTCCACACAACCGCAACCCTTGTGACAGACCAAATCTACGTGCACCCTGGTTGTCGCGTAGATTCCCCCCAGACTACTTTATCGTCCCGTGCTCTCTTTCAACTAGCTAGAGTGGTGAGACTATCCTTCGAGTAGTTAGTCAGGCGGTCGGCCCACCCATGTAGAGATTCAGGCGACTGCCATTCACTCTTCTTAGGAAGCGATCTCCATTGAGCTTGGCAAACTGGACTGTGCCTCCATCTGTAACTTCTTTGACTAAATAGGGTCCTAACCAGTGCATGTGGAGTTTGCCAGGGAATTTCTCAAATTTGTTTTCGTATAGTAATACTAGATCATTTCTTTGAACATGTACATTTTGATATGGCAATCATGCCAAGCTTTTTCTTGTTGCTTCTGTACCTGCTGATGAAATCTTGCCTGAAATCGCTCCTCTTCAAGTTCCTCCAATTGCACGATCCTTTCTTCCAAAGCTCTGCAGTCTGCCATACCTGTCACTGCTGCTATTCGTAAACTAGGAACAATGTAATCCATTGGCATGACAGATTCCTTACCATAGACTAACTGGAAAGGGGTCTGGCCCATCAACTTCTTGCACATTGTGCAGTATGCCCATAGCACAGCAAATATGCAAAAATCCCAATCGTTTCGTTGTGCATTACATACCTTGGTCAATGTGGTCTCCAAAATTTTGTTAAATGCTTCAACAGCCCCACTTGCTTGCGGATGATACGGTGTACTCTGTTGGTGATATATTTGAAATTCCCTAGTCAGCACGCTAATAGTCTCATTTAGAAAATGCATTCCGCGTGTTATCACTTAAGAATTCTAATTCCCAAATTGCTCACATTAGTTTGATGGTAAAGGTTCGGTGCTAGTCTAAGTTTGATTTTTGTTTGCCTTAGAATCTGAGTCTTAGGAGTCTTGATTGTATACTTAAATAAAGGTCAACTATGCATTCTCATTCATCACCGGTCTCATAACCATGTGTCAGCTTTGTTCAAAGATTACTATGTGCCACAAATCTCTTTAGGTGATTTCATAGCGCATAAATCATTTTGAAGTGTTTTCGCAGCGCATAAATCCTTTTAGCAGTTTCGCAGTGCAACATGTTTTAGGTGATTTCGTAGTACATAATCCATATTTTATAGTGGTTGTGCTACGAAATCGGAGATTCGTGCAATCCATAGCAAATCTTTCCTAACTGTCAAATCTGTTAAGTTCAGTTATGGTTGCATCATTCACTGTCAGCTTATACACTCCACATATCATGTCCAACCACTTATCTCCATCATTACAGCCACTAGGTACCTTGGTACGCTTGGATTGCAAGTTCCAAGAAAAGCCAGGTATTCACATTCTTAATTATGATTGTATTCGTTGCATGAGGAACAATTCTGCAAGTTTTCAATTCGAATGTATTGTTATCAAGCGAGGCAGTTATCAAGCGAGGCAGCCATTCAAGCGAGGTAGAGATTGAAGATTGAGCAGCGCTAGTATTTCAAACCTTCATTACGCTGAAGTCTCATGGAGGGATCTGCAGAAAGAAAAGACCACAGATCAGGCAGATGTTTGAGAAACGAACCTGAAGGTGTAGACATTATCTTGAAAAACAAAGAAGTTGAGCATGCATTCAAGCAGGTTGGATGTTGGAATTTTTGTGAGAAACTCCAGGGAGGTCATGCACAAATCACCAAGGAATTTGCCTTGAATTTCACGGGACTGAATTCAAAGGTTGGGATGCTTGAATTGCAAATTTCACCAGAGGTAATATCCACAGTTACTGAGATTCCAAGGGGACAAGAAAATTGGTTTAAAAATTTCAAATTTGATATGACCCCCTGCAAAGAATTTCTAAAGCCGGAGTACATTGACTCAGATTTAAATAAGTCTGTGCCTAGAAATTATGTCAAGGACTCATATGCCAATCTGCTTACCTGTATACAGAGGTACCTTACCTGTGAAGGGAGATATAATAAGGTGTATTCATATCATTTCAAGCTTCTGCTACATTTTACAGGAAAGATATCCCTTGATTTACCTTTTTACTTATTTCGTAGCTTAAGCAAAATGTGTGATAAGGTGCAGCTAAGGAAAGAAGCCTGTGAGACCTCATTGTTTCACCACGGTTTAATTAAGTTGATTGTTCTGCATGAACTCCAGAGAGTAGGTAGGGACTGGCCCACATTCATATTCATTTCTGGTTTCAAGAACGAGAACGGTCTCAGTCCTCAAGCTGCAATAGATCTTCCAACAACAACTGGTCATCAGGCAAAAATAAGATCCAAGAGGTTTGCAAAGTTGAAGGCTAGGAAACAAGTAAGAGAATCCCCCAAGCCACTGACTATCCAAGATACACCCCAGCAGTCCCTTAAAGAGAAAACTCAAACCAAAGAAGGTGCACATGAATCAAACACAGGAGAAGGAGTCCAAAGAAGAAGGACTAGAAGCCAGGTAGCTAAAGAAAAAGGCAAGTCAGTGATTATTGAAGAAAGCCCTGTTTCAAAGGGAGACTTGAATGATTTACTGCAAGCCATTGATATTGAAGAATCTCCCCTGGTTCAAGCAGATTTGATAGAGTCAGGAAAAGACAAGGCTAAGAGAGTCAAAGCCTCGAAAAAACTCAAGTTTGATGATCAGGTTGCTCAATTTGTCTTTAAGCCAAGAAGACCCATAACGAGGAATTTTAAACACATACAGGAGGTACTGCCAAAAGCAGATGAAACAGGGGAGGTAACACAGTCTCATGAAGGAAAAGATAAAGGCAAAGCAGTTACCCTTCAAGAAGAAGATAGTGTGGAAGAGTTGAAAAGGAAGTTGGAATTGGCAAACTTTGAAATTGCTAGACTGAAGAAAGCCTCCAGGAAACATGCAATCAAGGAGGCTTATTTTAACCAAATGCAAGCTCGGTGGGAGGACAAAACATTTCAAATACCCGAGGTGGTTGATTGTAATGTTCAATTCCGTAGCTAGACTGTCCCTGCAATAAAGGAAGCACAATTCATCAGAAAGGTCAATACAAACCTGAGAGCTGGGATCAGAGTCATGAAGAAACAAATTGAGGATTTAAAGATGCAGTTAAGCCAGTAGAAAGAATCTCCTTAAGGAAGTCACACATCAAGTAAGGTTATGTTCCAAATTTTGATGGTTTTCCTTGTTATAATATTTCTTGAAGAATCATACATTTCCACTCAGTTTTGAAAAGCTCATGAGCAATTGAAAAGAATGTTTAAATATAAAGAAGCTCAAGATAGCAGATTTTTGGTATTAGGCTATGTTTTGGTGATTACACAGTAGTTTCGTAGCGCGCTACGAAACTGCTGAAGATGATGCCTAACGCACAACAGTTTCGTAGCGCGCTACGAAACTGCTGTAGCTACATAATTAAAACCTAGTCAACCAATTTTGAGGGACCGAGGGGAAATTTTTGAAAAAGGAATCTCTTCAAAGGATCATGTAACAGGTGTCAACATTCAACAAAGGAAGAAACAGGTGGAAGAGACCTATATTCAAACTCTAAACTTTTTATAAAGTGATCAGAGTTACTATAGTTCATGATATATCAGACAGCTTGGAGGAGGTCTTGTCTTCACACATGGAAAAGGTTGACAGCACATCAAGGACGTAGAATCCTGATATATTTTTGTATAATCAAAGAAGAAGGGCATGGTTCATTGGTTTCGAGTATCTTTGAGGAAAACCAAAAGCAGATAAACAAGGGCAGTTTCCTAGTTTTGAGGAGTAATGGAGAAGATGTGACATTAAGGGCCAGCAGGCAGCTACAAACATCTACCACAGCCAAACTAAAAAAGACCACTTGTCAAAGAACGAGAATTGATTGTAATTAAGGCTATTATTAGCATGATATGGAGATAGACTCCTATTTGACTTAGATCTCTAAAAAGTCTAGTTAGTAGTTTGTTACATTTAATAGGTAGTTAAAATTTGAATAGGTGTCATAAGAAGTAGAATTCAAGTTCCCCTCATGTTGGAGGAGGAATCTCAACCTTGTAAAAGAATTCTATATATAGGAGAAAGAGCAATGTACCAAGGGTTGGAAATTTATAAAAAGAAAAAGCTCTGATATTTGGCTTATGTAAGGACTCTGTTTTTTTGGTAATACAGTACTGGCTTATGCTTCTCAAGAATCATAAAGAGTTCAATGTGATGAGTTTATTTTGTTGTCTTTTCATGTTATCTACAGCGTTATGAGTATGTTACTACTTAGAAATCGCTAACAGTGCTCTAATCTCCTTCATATACTTGTAAACTTCCTTCTATGTGTTTGGTGTGCTCTACATATGTTGAAATTTGAATGCCTTGACTTCTATGCAAAGCCAACCCTACTGTTAATACTAAATCATATATGACTCCATAAGCCCAATGGATACTTGTTAGTTGTGTTTCCACCATTTTCATTTTTTATTTGTTTCACAAGAGTTAGCCATCTTGATCATAATAAAAAACCTTTAATCCTTTTGAGAGAGCCCTCTCAGGTTGGGGAGGTTAAGCCTCAACCTAAAGTAGGTTTGAAACAGTTACTTGAAGTCTTCCTGGTCTGCAGCCTTCCCGGGCCTCATTTTGAGATAACACCGCGGTCACTCATTAGAATTTTTGGACATCCAAACCGCGTTAACACATTCTTGAACAAAAATTTTGTAGCTGTAGCGGTCGTACAGTCTTTAACCAGCTGTGCTTCCACCCATCGGGTCAAGTATTATGTTGCCATGATGATATAGCGTGCCCCCATATTTCCTGGAGGTGTGATAGGCCCCACAAAATCAATCGCCCATTTTTCAAATGGTTGCAGCGTCATCTGTGCCTTGAGTGGCATTTCATTCCTCCGCGATGGTTTCCCAGTCCATTAACATCGCAGACTCGACAGTACGCTTTCGAGTCTTGATTTAGAGTTGGACACCATAGTCCAGCACGAAGAATCTTCTATGCGATGGTGCAACCCACATAATGTCCTCCGGCAACCCCCCATGTGCTTTGGCCAAGATCTGTCCCCGCTCGAATTCAGGTACATATCTGCGTAATATTTCGTCGTTGCCCACTTTGTAGAGGTGCCCTGCAATAACAGTAAAATCTAATGCACGTATCACCAATTCTTTCTTTTGTTGAATAGAATATCCCTGTGGCATAGTTCCTCTGGTTAAGAAGTGGATTATATCCTCAAAATGGCCATCCACAACACGTACTACATACAGCTATGCATCCGGTAGTCCTTCCTATAAGTTTGTGGGATCTTTTCCGTTATCAATCCGAGACAGGTGATCTGGGCCTGCATTTAGATGTCTCGGCTTTACGATGACTTCAAAATCATATTCTTGAAATAATAACAACCATCTACAAATGTGCCCCCCCAACACAGGCTTATTCACTAGGTATTTGAGCACAGAGTGATCAGTATACATCTTAAAGTGTCCTCCAAGTAGGTAGTGGCGGTATTTCTGGAGCGCGTACACCATCGCCAGTCCCTCCCGCTCTGTAGTGGAGTAGTTCTTCTCATCTTTGGATAATTGTCAACTTGCGAACACGATCGGGTGATCAATTCCTTCTGCTCCTTCCTGTGTGAGTATTGCACCCAACGCGATACATGACACATCAACATGTACATGAAATTCGATGTCCCATTTTGGAAAGACCAAGATAGGAGTTGATGCCATCTTTTCCTTGACCTCTAGACTTTTGTTACATTCCTTATTCCAGTAATAAGTAGCATCCTTTTTCAACAATTGTTCCATCGGTGCCATGATCTGCGCATAGCTCTTGATGAACTTCCGATAGTAACTAGTGTGTCCTAGCATGGCGTGCAGCTACATGACACTTCGCGACACTTGTAGATTGAGTATGACAATAATATTTATTGGATCCACCTTGAGGCCTTACCTATAGACCACATAGCCAAGCAAGTTCTCGAAGGGGATGAGGAAGGTACACTTCTTTAGGTTTAACACAATCTGGTGTAGTTGTCACATATCCAACATTAACCATAAGCTCACGGTATGTTTCTTAACTAGCCCAAATACGGTCCAATAATCAAGATATACCTCTAAGAACTTATGTATAAATTCCTTGAAGGCAACTACCACGATGTGCGATAATATCATCGGCGCGTTCTTTTGTCCAAAGGGCATCACCGTATACTGAAAATAGCCCCATTTGGTTGCGAAAGTCATTTTACTCCTATCCTTCAGTGCAATCTTGATCAGGTGGTATCCCAAGAAGTCGTCCATAAATAAAGGAGTAGGCTTCTTGTCCTCCCAAATTTTCTAGTACCTCGTCTGTAAATGGTGTTGGAAATGGATCGTTAACACATGCATCATTAAGCTTCTAGTGATCCACGCAGATGAGAATTTCACCTTTCTGTTTTTTTCGTGCATAACCATAGGACTTACCTAATCAGACTCCTCCACTGGTTCAATTATTCCTGCTGCAAGCATCTTGTCCAACTCCTCACGGACCTTCACTTTATATTTTGGATTCAACCAGTAAGGTTGCTGCTTAATTGTCTTCGCATCCGGCTTCAATATTATCTTCATCATTCCCAGGTCACCGAGGATCACTTTTAACTTCGTGATTTTAGTCGGGAATAAATCTTGATACTCTCGAAGCAGTTTGATGACCTTTTCGATTGTGGCATCATCCCAATAGCCCCCAAGCATTGCATACTTTGGCTCTTCCTCTGTTCCGATGTTTACTTGTTTCATTTTCAGTGGCGCGGTGATGTCTGGATCCTCAATTTCTAGTCCACGAACCTTGTGACTCCCCTCGGTTTCTGAAATATTGATGTTTCTAGGGTCATCCTCATCATCTTCTACCTACAAATTGTAACATTCCAGGGCATGGCTCAACTGTCACGACCAGTCTAGCTGCACAATTTCTTCTGGTTCCAGTGGTATTTTGAAAATAGCAGCCTTCACCACCTGTAATCTGTCATCCACAGTGTGCATCCATTGATCTTCAAAGAGGAACTCTAACAAAAAGCCTTCACGCAAGATATCCCACTCACTTATACCATGTCGGAGCTCTGTTTCAGTATACTAGTTCTTTGGAATGACATCCAGGGTATGATAAAATAAGTGTACCCACTTCAGTTGAGGCTCTTCTCCATAGGCTTGGACCCATTTGGTAAGGTTCCTGTGCGGGTCATCATGTCCATCGCATTTCTCAGTTATTCATAGTTTCGGCTTCCTAAATATTATCTGCATCATGCGCATACAGCCGCACCAATCATCGAAGGTTCCTTCATGTGTGCCTCACCAACGCGCAAGAATTGCACGCAATGCCCATCTCAATGCATCAAACCGTTGGTGCTCTAGAACCGCGCTTTCAAATCTGGTCAGGAATTCATCTACTACTGTTAGCCCATCATACATCGGCAGTTCGTGGTCTTGAGTTCTGACGCAATACAGCGACATAGTCATCATATTGCAGTTTAACATGGTTTCTTCATTCAACCGATTATGCCACCACTCGTCCTCCTCATTTGAGTCTTCGGTGCAGGACTCTGCATGCCCCCATGATATCCTTCCTTCCACAGTTGGATTGACCCAACCTTGATTTTGTGCAATAATTTTGTAGATACAATCTAATTCATCATCACTTCCTTCGTCGCATATAGGTTTAGTGTAACACAGACCTTCGGTCGAGTCTAGTGGAATGACTATGTAGAGTGACTTCTCAAATATCATTTTCTACTTCTTTAAATTAATAACCCCATTCATATTGGTGGCCTAGTCTATCCCTAACAACGTAGGGTAAGGGCTACTTTCATCCAGGATTTCTATTACCTCAAAGTCCGTTCGGGTTCTTGCGCCTTCTATATCTACTGTAATTCCTTGCAGTCTTCCCATGGGTAGGATCTTCTATTGATTCACCATCCACAATTGAATAGGAGGCCATTGTAATGTGGGCTTGCCCATGCGCTCCCAAGTCTATTTAGGTAGTACATTTACATATGAGCCCAAGTCTAGAAAGATCTGATCCATCTCATAGTCGCCAATCTACGTCGTTAATCACATTTCCTGCCCAATCCACGACGCTTGTTTTCCCAGTTTTCAGACCACACAAGGTTCACCCAACCCTGTGCACCTAGTTATCAATTCTTGCAATCCTTTAAATGCCCTATTTTCGCAAAGAAATTTCATGCATGTATCTAAAAAGGTAGTTAGCATTGATGGATCCCTCTTTGGTTCAGGTTGATCCTTACTACCTTGGGTAGACTCCTCCGTGAAGCTCTTCCTAGCTTCCAGATCTGTCTCCTTGCGAACCCTGACATCATCCTTGCTTTCTTTCCTCTTATCCTCCCCTGTAGTGGCACCACTTCTAAGCACCATGTTTATGATGGGGTCTTCTTTGCGTGGTTCGGCCCTCATCATTTGGACGTTCTGCGTCATCGTAGGTTGTGTTGCCCTCTTCTCACGTATATGTGCTATCAATGTGGGGCAATCTATTATTTCATGACTGAACTACTTGCAGTAAGGGCACAATGTTCTGGTCGGGTTGGTATAGTCCCGCGTGTAGTGTCCTAGTCCTCTGTAGTTGTAACAAATTAGCTACCCATGACTTCTTCCTGGCCCCATTCCTCCCCGTCCTCGTCCACGTCCCTGGAACCCACCATGCACTATCACCGCGGCTGGGTCTTGACCTCGCACTTTAGTCTGCATTCTATAGGCAGGTGACTGGTCCATCAATAATTGATAACTACGGCAGTCTCGCTCCTCGTGGCACACCAATCTACAAAAGTTGCAAAACAGTTGCTGGGGGGTCTGGTTAAATTTTGGTAGTAGATGACAATTGTCTGTGTTGAGCTTTCCTCCCACCTAACAAATTGCGCACCGGAGTGAGGGTGCCGCGCTTGGCCTTACTTGTGCCTCTGGTCGCAACGATGTTGGTCCCCCCGTTGCCACATAGTTCGCAAAGACCGGACAGTGATCCTTATCGTGACCCTGGCTTCTACTCTTTGTACACCATACTTCCTCCCATGCTTATAGGCGGGGTGCCTTCTCTTTTTTTAAATTCTACATTTCTAAACACAGTTTTTGTATTTGTGCATGGATTTGTTGAACTCCCAACCCTAGATCTTGTATTGGAGTTTCATGCAACCTCATCGTTGTCTCTAATGCTTCAGCTTGGGTTGAGATATTTTGTTGTGACAACGCCATCCTCAGACGTGGTGTCAATGACGCCACAAACCACACACAGTGTTGCGCATCCAACCGCGTCATGTTCGCCTCACGGATTGTACTTTTCAATCTCTAATCTAGATCCCACAGAGTTTCACCAGGCATCATCGTGATCTCCTTGAACCCTATGATTAACGTCATTTCTGATTTCGGCCGGCTAAATTCTTTTTTTAATTCAGCCCAGATCTCTACTGTTCCCGCATTTTGGTGATCGCTTCAGTACCTTATATACCACGTCAGCGCACAGTCCTGCAGCGCACTAACTAGGGTATACTTTTTGATGTTATCATCCGTAACTCCGTGCGCTTTCCATACTACCCTTACCACGAACCAAAATTGTTCTGGATCTTCGCTTCCTGCTCCTTTGAATACAAGCAATTGGATCGTGCTCATCATTTTTAACCTCTGGTTTGCACGTCGGTATACTAGGACCTACTATGAACTCGTACTGTTCCTGATCCGATCAATCCTCGGATTCTTTCTCTATAGGGTTCCATCATCCCGATATGAGACATCCCTTAGGCAGATCCCGGTCTCAGTAACGGAACCATTTATTGGCTTATTGGGGCTTGACCCAGGTTCGGAAGAGTTATTAGCCAAACAAATCCCGTAGCTACCGGCCCTTTCGGCAATAGTTCGTGGAGCGCGGACTGAGGTCTCACCCAAGGTAGCAGGGGAGGGTGCTGGAACTAGTTTCCACACCCTTGGGATGTCTTGATATGGTCTAGAGGGTTCGCGCATTGTTATGTGGCCTCGCGCCACTATGCTTCCATGAAGATCTAGAACAAGGTAAATCCTTACTATTTATTAATGCCAAGTTTGTTACAGATCAGATCTACTTCTTACAGTCTTTAAGCAAACATTTAATAGAGATAACCAATGTGTGCACCCAGAAATGTTATAGATTTTCATAAACTCAGAACATAAGAATAAGCACACAGATCAAATAGATATATAAGCCAAAAATTAAGTAGATCCACAATATTTCAGAATCAACATAGTATTTCAAAATCAACTTATCTTTATTCAACTCTTTGCCAATACAACCAAATCTACCCTATGCACTTAGTTGCAGGGGTCTGTGCACATAGTTGCGGACTCTACCAGGCCTCTGTGCACACAGCTACAAAGCCTCTATCTATCTACCAACACCCTTGACTCATAGAAGTAGAAAATACTATCTTTACACAACCATAACACCAAGATTCATCCAAAACATGAACTGCCTTCTACCCTTAGAGCCTTGCTCTATTTATACATTCCCATGGTCTACGGACCATGGGCAGGCCGACTTACTTCCTATTATTCTATATTATTTCTTGGGCGGACAACCCTTTGACTCGACCTATTACATTTCACGCTCTACATATTTCAGAGATTTACAATATTATTATCCTAACTTATAGGCTTTAAGCCCCAAAACTGTTACGCGGGACCTCCACTACCCAACATTCATCAAGCTCTTATATTCCTTGAACCATACATTATCTCTTGTACACTTCAATTTTGGAAAATTGAAAAATAATGGCCTTTAAAACTCCCATAACACTTATTACATCAGTTGGTGGTACATCCTTTTCCAAGTTATCCAAAACCAGATTTTTTGAAGAAGAAAATTATTCCACCTAATCTGCCTCGAGCCAACCATTCCTACCTTTTACATTTTTAGTAACCTCTAAAGTATCATCCAACTGAAATGACAATGAATTAAAATTGGGAATATCATGTTTTTCTTCCTCTTTCTCCATATTTAAATTTGTTTTTTTAAGACTCATCCATTCATTTTTCCTACATATATTATTCTGATACACGTTCTCTTTCTCCTACTACCCCATTCCATTGATCTCTCCTCTACTTTTCGTTTCACCTCTTCATGTTCTAAGTTCGTTGAATATGTTTCTCTTGTATATTTTATGTTTATGTATCTACTTAATGGATAATTCTTGTCAACATATACATGCATCCTATAATGCACTTTATCCACCAAAGTTATAAAAGGTTGAAGTGCAGAGTGAATTTCAATATAGCTTCTAGCTTTCATCAAGAAGATGTTCCTTTGATGTGTATTTTGACCAGCTAACCACAACACTTGAAAGTAGTAGAATTTGGAGACACTTAACATTTGCAATGATAGTAGGATTATCTAAAGAATTATGTGCTTCAAAAAGTTCAAAAACCAATGGTTCACTAAGCAAACCTTGTTTAACAAATACATCAAGTTAGAGTTGTACAAGCTTCCATAGTCACATCAATTTAAGTTTCTAGCATCTCAATGAAGTGCTTTTGTGCTTCAACATGTCTTCTAATCTTACTTCTTGTTTTCAACATATTTTTCTTTCAAACTTAGGAATATTCTCAATTTATAAAGATCAAGGAACCTTGGATTCTACCTTAGGTACATAACCAATCAGCAACTTCAACTAGTGTCTGGAGCATTCAAGGAAATTTTAAGTTTTGGTTCAAATTGCTTTCTTCTCTAGACTTTTTTAGGTTTCCTAGATAAGTTTTGTTCTTAGACTTGCCTAGGAGCCCATTTCATGCCACTTCCATATTCCCATGCCATATTTCGAAAATTGTGACATTGATAGCATTCTACATTGAACTTCAATAGCGAAGCAGCTGAACTGTAATAGCCATTGGGGATTTTGTCTGATATGCATGCAAGCTTCCTCCTATATGACTAGAATATTTTGAAGTTTTTATTCCTTCGAGGATATATAATATTTTGTTGATTCTTATTGTGTATGGATCCATTGAGAACAACATCATAGCTTCTTGGTCTAGTAATACTTCCATCTTTCTTTTAGCTTTCACTGTGATTTAATTTTTGAAGGATGATGGCTTTCAGTTTTTCTTTACACTTAACCATTGGAAACTTGGAGCTTGCCTCTCCTATATAACCAAGACTTTATTTCTCATATGGTGATCGTTAGTGACAAAGCATGTCATCTAATACAAATTATTTCTTTATACCATTAATGTCATGATTCTTTTCTTCAATTTCACCCATCATCATTTTAAGATCTTAATTTTCTTCTTTTAATCTATTTATTTCTTCTAGGGTAGCCACTAGTTCTACTTCAAGGTTTATTTAACCTCTACTTCAATTTCTACATCTTGATAGTCTTTTATGCCCTTGGTTCCTGTTGAAATGTGTTATCATTTATGGCAACATGGTGTTGGAAATAATTTTTCATTGATGTCAAAAGGTGGCAACAGGGGGCACAGGTGTCAAAGAAATATCTAAGTGAGCAGGTTCCATGCACACAAGAAGGGAAAAGGATCAGAATCAGTACAATGGATTTGGATCCAATTTTATAGCAGTGCATCATCTCAGGAGAATATACAAACCACTTAGATGGATAGAGCTCTGAAAGAGCTTTACAGTGAAATGTAGAAGTTTTAAAATGGCCTCATGGATCGTGAGATAAAGCCAGTCAAATTTGGTGACTACAAGTCCAACCTAGAAGAGCTAAGAGTGTGGAGGAGCCTTGGTGCATAGCCAAGTTTTGTACATTTCCAAAGTGTAGTGAAAAATCTGGTAGAGCCTCTATGTGAAGCTCTGGGAAGATGTGGCGGACACGTAAGCAGCAGAAAGCATGTTCATTGGCTAGAGGAGGATCAGGATGATGCCATCTCGACGCTGGTACCCCAGCGGGTGACCCCTGGAGCTTTACGATGTGGCACAAGTGAAAAGTGCTAGGCTACATGGCAGCTCTCTGATGACACCACAAATAAAGGTCTTTGTCATCACGGGAAGTGGTTTCCCACAATATTGATTTTGTATATTGACTATGGATATCCACTCTAGAGTCACCCCTATACCACAATCTTCTTAGGAGTGGTGTCAAGGACAGTTTTTGGAACCCAGTGGTTTTTGGATTTAACGAATAAATTGCTCGCAGAATAGGCATTGAAGGACCCTTCTCTCTCCTCTCTGACAACAAGACAAGTGGCAACTCATGGTTGGACTGGATGGTAGCAAAAGATGACCTCAACATAGCCAATAAGAGGAGGACATGTGTCATGCAGATTTGGAATTTTTGGGCACTGAAAGGGCCCATTTCTAGGAGACACATGACACCACTACAAAGGCGCGAGGTTTCCTTGGTGATGTCAGCATGATGTTATCCAAGTGGATATAGCCCGAAATATTTAAAGAAGTGCATGTGAGGTGTTGCCAAGCGGCGGGTGCCAAGACACCTTGGTAGTTGATAGGTTGGTACTGACAATAGTGACAAAAAATTAAAAAGGCGTCAGGAGGACCCCATAGGATAGCTCATCCCATAGGCTTTACCTGAGTTATATTGTTAACTCAACTCAGAAAAAGGTATTGGGATACGAAGTATAGAAAAAGAGATAGTGGAAGCCAATGAAAAAGGTGTATGGCAATCCCCACATGACATGTCGATCTAACGGATAAACCCCATCTGTTATCACTCAGAAGTTTTCCTTAGAAGTTATCAAAAGAAGAAAGCATTTGAGGTAACCACAAACCTATCTTTTAGGCTTAGGCTCTAGCCAACCTAAGTCCAGAGAGGGCTCTCTCTTTATAATTTAGCTTTGTTTTTATGGGATTTCAGGCTAGTTCTTAGTGTTCATGGGGTTTTGTTTTGAATTAAAGGTAGGATGGTGGAATTATTGGAGCATATGGATAGAGCTAGGTCTTCAAGCCATTGGGCTATGGAGTCAACAAATGGATAGCATAACTAGACCAGATCATTAAAGGGAATGTTCACAGGGCAGGCTAGCAAAGAAAAAGGAAAATATTCAGGCCAAATGGGTGAATTGATTCTAACCAGGGTGAAAGGGAAATTAAGAATCCTTGGACCGGTATCAGAATGAAAAACAGAGGGTGATCATGAACAAGGGAAATTAAGAATCCTTTGCTATAGACCAGAGCAGAAACTACGGAAGCTAACGAGTAGTTGAGAATTCCCTAGCTAAGATAGTTTTGGAGAAAACATTCAGAATGTAAAACATTCAAGCCAGAGTGCATTTAAGAAATTTCTAAAATATCATTCCTTGTTATACATTTATATTTTAGAAATTTACATAAAATATTATGGAAAAATCATAAGGAAAAACAACATTGAACATGGAATAATACTTATTCGTATTTCGCTTTACACAAGAATCCTATATAATATATGATCTTGATTCCTTGATCCAGCAAGCCAATCTAGCCATTAATACAATAGAACTTTGATTTGATAGAAAAAGTCTATAGAAATGTCTTGGAATCCACCCTACATACTTTGAAATGTGAAGTATTTATACAAAATATTTACAAAATATCTCAAAACAACTTGAGACTTAATCTAGGGAATAAGAATATCTTCTTGCATTAAGATAGATACAATTGTTAAACTGCTTCATGTTGTCCCTTTTATTATGGCGTGTTGAAGCCCTGAAAATCGAGTCTACAACAAGGGGGATACCCACCTAGTCCGAACCTTGCTTAGCAGCTCCTTTTCCATTTGGTATAGTGGGTCTGACTGGGGATATGGGACCAGTTTCCCAATTTATGTGTGTGTGTGTGAAGAATTGATATTTCCTTTCTAAAAGTTCCTAAGTGAGATGCTCTAATTCTAACTCTAATCTAATAACATGCAAATTGTATTTCTAATAAACAGAAATATCTAAGTCTACACTAACCCAGGGTGTAATCCTTCTGTTATGCGATCTAAAATGATTTCAGATAACAATTGATAAGAAAGATCATTCAACTGTTATGAGAAAAGAATTCAATATAGATAAACCACTTCGTATAAAAAGTTAGACGAAACAGTTGTGAAAGGCATATCGCATAATAAGCTACTCATACATTAAGCATAAATAAATAGCTATCACCGTACAAAAGTGCCAAATGATAACTCAATCATTCACGCATCAATATATAAACAACTGAACATGAATAGCACTCTTAACACAAAGGCAGAAATAGTTAAGAGATAAAAGTACCATTTATAACTAGTCCTACTCATGAGCTTCAAGCAATAATGATTTATCTCTTCTTAATCCAACATCCACTAAGAGTACAGAAGTGCAACATCAGTAGCAGATATTAAATGCAGATATCAATAAATCCTATTCCATTCATTCATCAAAACCTCCTCAAAGGGTACAAAAGTGCATGTTCTGGGGATACGTTTTTGATAAATTTCAGGACCCTTCTCTAAATGCATGAGAAGGGTTTAAATACTACTAACTAAATCTAAAAATAACTTATTACAAAATTGTAGGATGCGGTTTAAATGACCGTCCTCATTTTGGGAAAAAATAAAACAAAATTTAAAACTAAAACTGAATCTAAAATTAAAACTACTAACTAATTATTTATGTATCTACTCCCTGAAGTTGCACACGTTCAACATTTGTTTGAGAAGAGTCGGCTGGCTGACTTCCGATTTTAGCTGTGCTGCGAAAACAAAATCGGCAAGAGTTGGCGGCATCTTCTCGGCAGAATTGATGATACACTTGAGAGTCATGCACTGGTTGTGTGGTTTTACCAAGTACATCCAGTAATAATCCCAATTCAACTTGGTTAACCTTTGCATTGATTCTGCCTTTTCTTGAGCCTTCTGTCTTCAACTTGTTTGCAGTTGTTGTGCATTTATACATACCATTTTGAAGATACCACTGGTTTTAGGATTCAAGTTTTACTTTTTACCTCTATTTTTGCTTTTACAAACTTCTGGGCTTACAGGTGCCTGAGCAATTAGAAGCTTTCTTTTTTAAGAAGTTTTGTCCAATTATGCGTGATTAGCGCTAGGCGCTAATCGCACATCGAAAACTGCCTCCGTTTCTTGATTGGGGCTTTTTCGCCTTTTGCGTGTTTTTCTTTTAGCGGACATAAAGCTCAAATTTTGTGAAAATAATCATCCCATAAGCTCTTGACCCTGAGTCTTAAACTGTCTATTTCTTTTAATATCGGCATTGTCCAGTATCCATTTAACCATGTCCGTGTAAGGAAGAATTTTGGGCCTGGCCACTATCCTGTGTAAGAACGAACAAGCTAGCTCTGTAATGGATGCCTCAGAAGAACTATGTGAGCCTGCAACAACCTCAACCTCCATTACTCTCAGATTCTCTTCTTCAAGTAGATTATACATGCCTTGCCAAGTAGCAATACCAGCGTCTCTGTTACAGGCAGTGTCTGTATACAAGGGCACCATTTCTTTCTCTTCAGAGCTCGGGGCTTTGCCTTTCTTTCCCATGGTATCCTGCATACTGCTTTGTATCGTTCTCTGTTCTCCATTCCTGCAATTTACAAGTGAAGTGAGAATAATGATAAGGAAAGGTGACAGGAAAGTTTTAAATTCCGAAGACATATAAAATATACCACCTTACGTGAAATGGCTTTTCGATAAGCACGAAACCATATTCCATTAATGACTAGAAACTAACTTATTAATTAGCATTAAAGCGCATAACCATGTCTCGGTTTATGGAAATAATTTTTCGAACGATGAGCCCAAAAGATTTGCGATGAAGCGATTTTGCGATTTGCTTTGCAATATCGTAGATCACAACATCGCATAATTGCAACGTCGCAATATCGTTCTATCACTTTATCGCTTGCTTGCTATATTGCATTATCGCATTATCACATTATCGCAATATCGCAATATCGCAGGAGCGTGCCATATGACAATTTTTGTTAATCTATTTTCTGCGAAATGTGATTTGTGATGTGCGCCATCGCATATCGGCGGTTTGAGGTTTTTCAGCGTAAGCGGTCTTTGATGCATGCGATGCGATAATTTTTTTCTTAATGTGCAGTTTCGCATCGCAATCTCGCAATATTAAACTCTTGTTTGTGAGGAGGTATCCCGTTATCCTTTTTGCGATGTGATTTTTCTTAAGGAAAGATTCTACTTTATTATAAAACTTAGGTTTTTTAGATTTTTTAAGGGTATTTTCCTAAGTTTATGATGGTAAGTTTTATTTAAAAAAGAAATTAAAGCACTAATTGATTTTTAAATTTTTTACTAAGGGTCCCCACTTATTTAGTATTAGTAATAACACCAAATAAGAAGGGGGGTTTTTGTTGGCCACAACAATTGGTGATTCACTTTGAAGAACCAGTTATCTCTGCTTTTCTTTTGGATTTTCTAAACTTCCAAAACAGAAAATTTTCCAAAAAATCAAACTTTATTATAGAAAGACAAATTACATTATGCTTTTACCTGTCAATGATATTTTGTTTCTTCTATTTTCAACTTTGATTATTTACTCCCTCAAGCTAGTTCTCGTATCTACATTAGTTATTACTTGGTTTATAAAGATAAAAACAAAGCCTTCTCTGTAAATCAGTTTTGAATATGCTCATTTGTCGTAGGTAGAGCCTCTGCTGCCAGCAGGCATTTATAGCCTCAACAGGGTTACCTGTTACCCAGCAATGATCCTGTATCCTACTTAGAGAAATTAACAACTTTCAAAGAGAAATCCATATCCACACTTATTGCTTTCATTTTCTTTTTTACCCTTAAAGAACAATGTCTTGGTTTGGTAGCCAATTTATGACACAGTCATTCACTGATTTATAGCTTTGTTGAACAAGCTGGCTCGTGATGAGACCCCTTGTCTTTTGATTTCCACAATCTTGAGTCATTTCCCTGTTGTGGTATGCAGTGTTGGCAAAGTCAACAAGCTATAATATCTATGATCATGATAATTCGGCTTGTGATGAGACCTCTTACTCTTTAAGTTAAAGTGTATCTTTGGATCATTCTCTGAACATTTTAGTTTCCTAGGTGGGGAGGAAGTCATTGTTTCTTAAGATGGCTCTGGATGACAATAGTAGAGTTTTTTGGAAAGAGCTTTTCTACAGAGAATCTTCATTTTTGTTATTGATACCTTTCATTGGACTGATATAAACAATTTCCCACTAAAGGTCATTTTTTATCAAAATTTACAAAGTCAAAACTAGTATCATTTCTAGGCCTAGAGTTTTTAACTGTATCTTTCAATAATAACGCTCAGTTTTCTAAAAGAATTCTATTTATACAAGTGAAAAAAAAAAAATCTAAAAGAGAATTTGTGTCTTTTTCGTGAATCTCAAATGTAACCATTTACAACTGGTTTTATTATGAAACTAAAACAACGACTCTACAAAATAGAAGAATGATCTCCTATGGGAAATATTTTTAAAGGATCTGTCCGTTAACAGGTAAATAATCTCTTTTTCTTGTTAAATCCTGTAACATAAAAGTAGACGGACCTATGATTTCTACGATTTGAAAAGGTCCAAGCCACATTCTTTGAAATTTTGCATGTTTCCCTTTTTCCTCATGAGCCTTGTCCCATTTTAAAACTAGATCTCCCATCTGAAAATATTTTCTGGATATCATGTTGGAATCAAAAGAGGGTTTTACTAATGCTTGATGATGAGCGTGAGTTATTTTAGCCTGTTCTCGTTGTTCTTCTAACTTAATTATTTTCAGCTGCCTTAGTTGTAAGGAAGAAGTTGGGGCTTCATCAATATATTGAACCAAGGCTAAAGAGGGAATTGCCAAATGAGTTGGAAGAACCACTTCCTTCCCGTAAACTAAATTGAAGGGGGAAGTGTCGATGGAGGCTTTCTGCGTTATTCGATTCCCATAAAGCATATATTAAAGACTTGTGCCAATTTTTATGATTTTGATCAACGGTTCGCTTAATGATTTTGATTAAATTCTTATTTATAGATTCATCTAAACCATTCCCCTGTGGATAGTAATTGGCAGAGTATTTAAGCTTGAAACCCCTTTTGAGTGAAAATTCAGTCATTGCATTACCATAAAAATATGATGCATTATCAAACATTAAAGCAGAAGGCAACCCAAACCTGGTGATTATGAACTGATCTATGAATTCGATGATATGTTTAGCATTAGCCGCCTTGAGTGGAACTGCTTCTACCCATTTAGTAAAGCAATCTGTCGCTGTAAGGATATATCTATGTTGTTTAGAAGAGTGAGGAACGATCTCACCTATTATGTCCAATCCCCACTCATCAAAAGGCTACTCAATGTTAACTGGTTGTAGTGGCAAGGATGGTTTCTTTTGTCTCCCAGCAGCAGTTTGACAAACTTGACATTTCCTCACGTAGTTATGTGAGTCTTTGAATAATTTGGGCCAGTAATAGCCTGCGCGTAAGATTTTATGGGTAGCAGTGTCTCCAGCATAGTGTCCGCCTGCTGGCCCATCGTGGAGTTCCTGCAAAACTTTTTCAGCTTCAGATTTCTCAAGACATCTAAGGAGAATAGAATCATAATTTATTCTAAAAAGAACATCATTCATCAGCTGATATTGTTTGGCTTTCAACCTTATAGCTCTTTTCTTGGTATGATTGAGGTTTGAAGGAGCATATCCATTCTTTAGATAATAAATGATATTAGCGTATAATGACTCAACATCGTTTAGGCTTACCTCGTACATTTGTATCTCTGGAGATGGAATTTCGGACATCAGCGATGCTCCAGCCAGCATTTTACAAAAGCCTTGACCTTTTACAATACTTGCTGGTTTGATTTCTATGTCATATTCCTGTAAGGCAGTAACCCAATTGGCTCTTTTCTCACCCACATCCTTCTGTACTAGAAGATTTCTTACTACTGGAAATGGCACTATGATTTTTGTATGTGTTTTGAGTAAAAAGGGTCTGAAATATTTAATTGCTTTGAAAATAGCATAAGCTTGTTTCTCCACATCTAAATAATTTAACTCAGCCCCTTGTAAATTGGAACTGGAAAAATCAATTGGGGCTTCTACCTTTTCTTGATTTGCTTGAGTGAGTATCGCAGCATATGATTTATCAGAGGCAAATGGATATAAAATAAAAGGATCAGAAAAATTTGGAGTTGCTAAAGATGGAGCAATAACAATTGCTTGTTTGATCAGATTGAATGCCTCATGTTCATCTTGACCCCATTTAAAGTTTGAGTTCTTTTTAATCATTGCTTGTAAAGGAGATACAATTCTTGAAAAATCTAGAACAAATCTCTTTACAAAGTTAATTTGGCCAAGAAAATATTGCATGGCTTTCTTGTTGTGAGGTAGGGGTATTGTGGAAATCTCCTTGATTCTGTCATGATCAATGTGAATTCTAGATTTTGAAACTATGAATCCGAGAAGTTTTCCTTCACTTAAAGCGAAAAAGGATTTTTTCAGGTTAAGTGAAATTCCATACCTTTGACAACGCTGGAAGATTTGTTTTAAATCTCTAAGATGATTGTTTCGTTTCTTGGAATATACAGTTATATCATCCAAATAGATTACCACTGATTTATTAACTAACCCCTTGAATGTGATGTCCATGGCTCTTTGAAATGTGGCACCAGCGTTAATCAGACCAAATGGCATCTTTTGATATGCGTATGTGCCCCATTTAGTTCTGAATGTGGTTTTCAATTGATCATCAGGATGTACCAACACTTGATTGTATCCTGAGAATCCATCCAAGAATGACATTAATTCTGAGCCTGCCACTGCCTGCAATATTTGTTCCATGGGAGGCAAAGGAAAATTATCCTTTTGGCGGGCTTTGTTAAGATTTCGAAAGTCAATGCAGATTCTAATGTCTCCATTTTTCTTTCTAACAGGGACCATATTGGAAACCCATTTGGAATGTCGAACGGGAAAAATTATTTTGGCTTTCAATAACTTATTGAGTTCAGATTTGATCTGGTTTTCTTAATTGGGATGGATCTTTCTCAACTTTTGTTGGACAGGCTTTTCATCGTCTGTCATTGGAATAGTATGTTGAATGATGGAGGTGTCATACGTTTTAAGTTCATCGTAATTCCAAGCAAAGACACTTTTGTATTGTCTTAAGAGACGAATATACGTTAATTTTTCTTCAAGAGCTAGACCAAGGCCTAGATTAATATTCTCTGGTTTGGTATCAGTTCCTAGATTTACTAATTCATAGTTCAAATCATAAAGGTCTTCTAACTTGACTACTGACTTAGGTATGGCAATGTTAGTTCTACCCTGTTGCAATTGTCGGTCATGTTGGTCTTCGTCAATTATTTGATTGGTGTAGGATCCTTCAGATGTGAGGAAACTCATGATATCAGGATCGTCGTTGAAAATCCTCCAATTGGTAATGTTATCAGGAATAGATGGTATAAAAATTAATTCAATTGAAAATCTATCAGGGCTAAAATCTTCGAAAGGAATGAGCTTGGAAGCTACGTTAGCTAAGAGGTGTGCGCTAGCATTCTGGAGTCTGGGAATTGATGAAATATTAAATGCTATAAAGTGTTCATTCAGATCTTGAACTAAAGATTGGTAATGTTTTAAATGACCTGTTAAACAATGTATAGTATTACGTACCTGTCTGATTACAATTTCAGAATCTCCAAAAACTTGAAGGTATTTGACGTTTAATCCGATTGCTTTGTATAACCCTTGGACTAAAGCCTCGTATTCTGCAGTATTGTTGGTGCAATCAAATTCGAGTCTGCAAGTTAGCATAGTTTTATCTCCCTCTGGACTTATTAACACGCATCCTACTCCTGCTCCTTCGTTAGACTTAGAACCGTCAAAAAATAATTTCCAAAATAAAGATTTATTTACAGGACTATCTATAAAATTAATACATTTAGAACTATCTGTTTGAGAGAAATTTTCTACCTGAGATAAAATAGAATGTTCTAAGTAAGGTGAAGTATGAGCATTAAAATTTCCTAGGAAAGAATCTACTGAGTAGTTGCCAATGATGCTATTGTTGTATGCTACTGGTTCATTTTCTCCCTCCAGTTCTCTTACTATCTATTGTTAATGTCTTTGTCACTCAACTTTTATTTGATTTGGTTTACCATTTGTAAGGGAGCCACATGTGCGACCAGTCAGTTGCAAAGCATCCATGGAGTTTTTCTGACCAATCTCTGCTAAGAATTAAGCCATAAAATTCCGGAATATCAGCAACTAAAATGTCGATAAATTGACATACCTTTGGGTTGGATGACAACCTTATGGTAACCTGATTTAATTCGCCAATCACTTCGACTTGCGATCGATCTAATTGGACTATGCGCACAACTGATTTTTGTGGTTGAACGTTCAATTTTTCACATATTAACTTTGGTAGAATATTCGATGAAGCTCCAAAATCCACTAAGCAATTATGCAAATTTTTATTGAAAATTTCATAAGAAGAAATGGGGGAGTATGGGATCTTGATCTTCCTCCAATTAAGGCGATATCATTTGGATCAACTTTATTAATCGCATTAGTTGGAGGTCTTCCCATGTTGTGGGAAGCTTGAGAGATTACAGCGACGAGCAAATGTGTAACTGGTACAGCATGTAATTCTTTCAAAAGTATCTTTTGCTGGTGTTTTAACTTGCTCAATTCGTAAAAAGTGATATTGGCCCTAGTATTTTTCATGTCTTCTATGATATTATACTCCATTTCATCTGAAACGATCAGTGTTTTAGATGGAGTTTATTGGTCTGTTTGGACTGGGCCGGTTTGAGTCACTTTAGGTGTAGTTTTCTTGGCTGTGACTTTATCCTTAGTCATTGAGTTTGCGCTCTTTGGCTTAGGGGTAGGTTGAGGAGGGTCAAGTTGATTTCTACTGTGAGTACTAACCGGGGATGCCTCTTGATCCTCTTCATCTGGGAGGATGAAATCCCACATACCTTGTAACTCTACAACTTCTTCTTCATCAGTATGTTCCTCAGTAGCGATTTCCTCTTCTTCCTCTTCAGATTCAGCACTTGTAATAACGTTAGGGGGTTTGGAATCGGTCGAAGGGTTTCTTTTAAAAGGTCTGTATGGCTTTTTAGAAGAAGTTTCTGCCACTTGTTTCTTAATGTCGACCATCTCGTTAGACATGGTCTTCAAAACTTTTTGCAATCCTTCTAAATCGAATGGATCTTTTGATTGTTTTTTCTTGGGATCTTCCTTGAAAGTAACCTTCTTGGATTTTCATTCTTCTAATGCGTTTTTCTTTTCTAGGGCCATAATATGTTTCTCTACTGCTATTGCTTCTTTCATATTTTCAACTAAAGTTGTTTTGTTAGCCCTATCAACAAAGATTGCTATGTTTGATGGTAAAGTAGTAATATACCATTCACTTCGCACTTCTTCGCTAGGCTTGGAAGCAGTAGGAATTTTGTTTAAGATTTTATTGAAACGTAAATTGAAATCTTTGATAGGTTCTTTTGACTCAGCCCTAAGGTTAGACAGGTTGTTGATCAGTGTCGTCGTAGACCTGTCATCACCGAACTTAGTCAGGAATTGTTCTTGGAAAATTTCCCAACTAGTAATAGATCTAGATGGTAATGAGAAATACCATGATCCGGCTGTTCCTTACAGAGTATAAGGAAAAAGTCGAACAACAACGTCTTCGTTGGTAACTCCATTGAGATTTATGGGTAGCATAAAGTTATTTATATGTTCTTCCACTAGCATGCCTGCCTCAGGGTTAAACTTAGGCAGCCATTTTTTAGGATGGGTCGGTAGCTGACTCAAGGGCGCAAGCATTAAGACTGCCCCTGGGTTATTCCATGGAGATTGGGCCATCATTGAACTACTAACAGAGGAAAGTGCAGAGGATGATCCTTGCAGTTGAGAAGATGAGGATATTATGACTCTAGATGATGGAGAAGGAGATGTGGGAGTACCGGTGGACTGATGGACAATGATCTGAAGTGGAGGAGTGGATGGTTGACCTCACGGTGAAGAGTTTGAGGTGGATGATGATGATGAAAGAGTCTCACTATCGGACCCTTTAGGAGATTTCCTTGCTCTCTTTCTTGTAGGTAGAGGTAACTCGGTTGGCTGAACACCAAAATTTTCTCTCTTTAATCTGGTAAGAGGGTGAGCAGGGTTATATTGCAAAGTCACACTGCCTTGAGATTTATCAGATCTTTGAGGAGATATAGAAAATCGCTGAAGTTTGTGAATCAAAGATTCGACTTCAGGAGGTTCAATAGTAGATTGTTCTGAAAAGTCAGGGTTGGTAGCAGCGGCTTTTGCTCCTGCAACTTCTGGCATTGGATTTAAAGATTCTAAATGCAATGGAGAAGTTGGGGGAGATGGTGAGGGCGATTTACTCTCAGAATGGTATTTATATTTAGACTTGCTTGCCATTCATGGTTCAGGCCCTCCTTCTAGCACCAAATATGTTGAAGCTTGAAAATCGGGTCTACAACAAGGGGGATACCCACCCGGTCTCGACCTTGGTTAGCAGCTCCTTTTCCGTTTGGTATAGTAGGTCCGACTAGGGATATGGGACCAGTTTCCCAATTTATGTGTGTGTGTGTGAAGAATTGATATTTCCTTTCTAAAAGTTCCTAAGTGAGATGATCTAATTCTAACTCTAATCTAATAACATGCAAATTGTATTCTAATAAACATAAATATCTAAGTCTACACTAACCCGGGGTGTAATCCTTCTGTTATGCGATCTAAAATGATTTCAGATAACAATTGGTAATAAAGATCATTCAACTGTTATGAGAAAAGAATTCGATATAGATAAACCACTTCGTATAAAAAGTTAGACGAAACAGTTGTGAAAGGCATATCGCATAATAAGCTACTCATACATTAAGCATAAATAAATAGCTATCACTGTACAAAAGTTCCAAATGATAACTCAAGCATTCACGCATCAATATATAAACAACCGAACATGAATATCACTCTTAACACAAAGGCAGAAATAGTTAAGAGATAAAAGTACCATTTATAACTAGTCCTACTCATGAGCTTCAAGCGATAATGATTTATCTCTTCTTAATCCAACATCCACTAAGAGAAGAAAAGTGACTTAACAAGTGAGATAGAAGACATTGTATATTCTTGCTAATATGCGAACGTCTCACTCTGCAAGCATTGACGCAACCCTAATCCCTGTACTTCCCTGACCTTCCCTGCTCAAGCCGTCGGACTCCTCCTGAACGCCCTTCAATGGATGGGCCTGTAGGAGGGGTGGGATCTTCCTCCCCTCCTTACACAGTCTCTGCCCCTGACAAAGAATAGCCTGAAATTCCTCTGACCTACCCTGGCGGCTTACCAGATTCCATTCAGGGAGCAAGACAAATGAACAGTGAAGTCGATCCCACGGCAGCAAGTGACGCAGAGGACAAAGGAAAAGGCGAGAATCAAGCGCCATCCTCGTCGCAGCCAAAAGCGACCTCGGCCACTTGCATTCCGAAAGCAACAGAGAGAATAAAGGTCGATCTTCCCAGTCACCGCATCAACAGCGAGATCCAGTATATGCAGGACAATGCGCTCATAGGCAAGTTCCTCGGTTTCTGGCCTACTCAAAAAGCACTGCAGGGATGGATAGCCTCAAAATGGAAGCCGAAAGGACAGGTGACTCTGTAGTTAGGACCTAAAGGCTTCTTCACGGCCATCTTCTACTGTATAGAGGACAAATATCGCATTTTCGAAGGTGGACCTTATTTTTTCAACTCCTCAGGCCTATACTTAAGGGATTGGAAGCCTAGGTTCAACCCAGATAAGGAAGATTTCAGTTGGGCTCCGGTATGGGTACGAATGTACTCCCTGCCTGTGGAATACTGGAGAGAAGAAACGCTAGCAGACATTGGCAACAAGTTAGGAAGCTTCATCAAAGTTTCTGAGGAAACCAAAAACCCACAGATACACCTCATATGCCTGGATCTGTGTCCAGATGCACCTGACCAAAGCTCTCGCTGACTCGGTAAGTCTCTATCATGATGACTTTGAATGGAACCAACCTTTAGATTATGAGCATATCCCTTTTCGTTGCCGTAAATGCCATGAACATGGCCATCTCTTTCGAGATTGTCCTCTAAACTCTCAGATCAAACCCCAAGATAAGGAAGCTAGTAAAGACTTGGAAGGATTTACTAAAGTCTCGAATCGTCGACAGCATGCTAAGAAAAA
Organism: Pinus tabuliformis; assembly: GCA_031772625.1. Classification (NCBI taxonomy): domain Eukaryota; kingdom Viridiplantae; phylum Streptophyta; class Pinopsida; order Pinales; family Pinaceae; genus Pinus; species Pinus tabuliformis. Next base: position 1,545,208,179 of record CM062820.1, read on the forward strand.
TCAAGCTGTTCCAGAGAACCCCTTTAAACCTGCTTCCCCGAATCTATTCATTTTGCTCTCTTCTCCAGATCAGCCAGCTAATCCAAGTTCAGAATCCAAGGAGCACCCCTCCCACCCCTCATCTCCCGATGCTCCCTTCGCCCCTACTTCTGATCCCACTCCCCTTCCTCCCAGCTTTATTTCCAGCTCTCATTCAGGTAAAAGTCTGGCTCTGGATGCTGGCTCTCTCCCCTCCTCCTCAGAGAAACCCGTTCCAGAGCCCAACCAGCAGCCCTCAGCAATGGAGCTAGATGCAACACTAGCCCTTAGTCTACAGGAAATAGTAGCTGAGGAAGATCAAAGTTTACCTACTAGCATGGAAGAAGATCCAGAGAAGGTCAACCTAGATGGTCTAGACATCCTCAAATTAGAAACGGCATGCAAGCAGAAAGAGTTCAACTCAATACCCCCTTGGCAAATCGACAGGCTTGAAGGAGTTTTAACCAAAGCACGGCGCAACAAAAATCTGGGCATACAATCAGGAAGCCCATGGGATGGAAAAAAATTCTCAAAGAAATAAGAAAAGAGGGCGCAAAACAGATCTACAAAGAACAATCATAGTAGGCAAACTACTTATGGAATCTGGCAGATTCCCTAAGTTGACGAAGTTTTACAAACCTAAACCCCACTGTACCTCATGAAGCTCATCTCCTGGAATGTGAGAGGACTCAATAGCCCCTCAAAACACAGAATGATAAAAAATTTGATACAGCAAGAAAAACCTTCCTTAGTTTTTCTTCAAGAAACAAAAAGCAACAATACTGCTATAGAAAGAATCCGCAATAAAGTCTGGGCAGGCAGCTGCTCAGTTTCAGTAGACGCCTCTGGGGCTTCTGGTGGATTGGCTATCTTGTGGAACCCGCAGGTTCTTACTCTCAGCGACTTTCATGCTACCCATTACCTAATCCAAGCATCATTCCATCTTATAGGCACCAACATTCATGGGCACCTCTCAAATGTATATTTTCCATAGACTCTTCAGCAAAAATTAGAACTTTTGGATACTCTTACCATCCTAAATGCAAACAGGCAGCTCCCCCTATGGATTGGTGGAGGTGATTTCAATATCATCAAAATAATGGAGGAGAAACAGGGAGGCAGAACAAGGCTAGAAAATGACAGTAGCGGACTCAGAGAATTCATTCAAAACAACCAACTAATGGACATTCAAACCTCCAATGGAGTCTTCACATGGACTAACAAGCGCAAGGGTACCCAACACATCGCCTCTAGACTGGATCAGTTTCTCATCTTGGACAACGCCATCCACCTGGGAGGGGACTTTCACGCTTCCATAATGCCACAAGGTGGATCAGATCACTGGCCAATCATGCTACAATGGTCGCGGCCAGGCACAAGAAGTAATAGACCTTTCCGATTTGAAGCCTTCTGGCTTTCACATCCTAACTTCAAAACAGTAGTAAATGAGGCATGGCAATCATTCATCTCGCCGCCTGGTGCCAAAATGTTCCAATTCCAATGGAAATTAAAAAACTTAAAACAAGTCCTCAAAGTCTGGAATCGCATTCAGTTTGGCAATATTTTTGAGAATCGAAAAAGGCTGGAACAGCAAATGATGGTACTCCAACAAAATCTCATCAGGGATGGTAGGACGGAGGAGCAAGCGCATCAAGAGCAGATTCTCTGGAATCAAATTGAAGACCGCAGGAAGCAAGAGGAAATCCTTTGGAGACAGAAGTCCAGAATCCAATGGCTCAAGGAGGGAGAGAAAAATACAAAATTCTTTCATAGAACTGCAATCCAAAGAAGAATGCATAATAACATAGCATTCATAAATAATCAACAAGGGGAAAGGTTAGAAAAGAATGAAGACATGGAGAAGGAATTCAGAGATTACTTCTAGGAAATTCTTCGGGAGCCTCCTGAAAACAGAGATCACGCCATCAGAAAGATCACACAGCACATACCCAAAATCATAACGGAGGATCACAACAACAATCTGCTCAAGTCCATTTCACTACAGGAGGTAGAAGAGGCAATAGCCCAACTCAAGGATGGCAAAGCTCCTGGTCCTGATGGATTCACTGCCAATTTCTTCCACGAGTTTTGGGAGCTCATCAAAACAGAGGTTTGGGAATTAGTGGAAGAATCAAGAACTATGCACTGGATTCTACCCTCCCTCAATGCAACTTTCATAGCACTAGTACCCAAAGGAGATGAACCTAATAAGCCTGACAAATACAGATCGATAGCACTCTGCAATGTCATTTACAAGCTCATCTCTAAAGTACTGGCGAATAGGCTCAAACCTCTACTTCCTCTTCTCATCTCCTCGGAGCAGACAAGGTATGTAGAAGGGCGGCAGATTATGGACAGCATCATCCTATCAAATGAAGTAATACACTCTCTCAAGCTTCTGAAAAAACCAGGTATGCTTCTAAAGCTGGACCTCTCCAAAGCTTTTGATAAACTTAGCTAGAATTACATTCATCAGATGTTATTGGCTTTTGGCTTTAATTCCACCTGGACTAGATGGATTTTAAATCTCATCTCCTCTCCCAGCTTCTCTGTCTTGCTCAATGGCTCCCCTTCCTCGCCTTTCTGTCCCTCCCGTGGTATTCGTCAAGGGGACCCCCTTTCTCCCTTCCTTTTTGTCCTCATGGCAGAAGGTTCAAGTCGACTCCTCAAATCAACCATTTCCTCCCAAGCTCTCAAAGGTATCTCCCTTCATGGTCATAATCCCCTATCCCATCAACAGTTCATAGACGACACCATGTTATTTGGTCATCCCTCCTCACAAGAGGCCAAAGCCTTTAAATCTCTGCTCTCTCTTTTCTCAGACGCCTCTAGCACCTCCATTAACGCTTCAAAGTCCCAACTCTTCTTCTTCAATACCCCCATCACCACTCAAAGGAATATCGCTCGAATTCTGGGGTTCACCATTGCCACACTCCCTTCTAAATACCTAGGGGCTCCTTTGCTAGACTCAGCCATCAAACACGCTTCCTGGAGAACTCTCCTTGACAAACTAGAATCAAGGCTCTCTTCTTGGACCTTCCGCTCTCTAAATATGGCCGGACGACTCATCCTGATCAAATCGATTCTCCAAGCCATGCCTTTGTATCTTTTCTCCATCCTTGCTGCGCCAAAATGGGCTCTCAAAGCTATACGCAATCTTCAGCGAAAATTTCTGTGGGGCTCCTCTGGGCTTAACAGGAAATGGGCTCTTGTCAACTGGAAGGAAGTTTGGTGAACAAAAACAGAAGGCGGGCTTGGACTAAGGGATCCTCTGCAAAGCAACAATACTATGGGAGCTCATATTTGATGGAACTGGATTTCCAAACCACATACACCCTGGGCAAAGCTTTGGCAATCAAAATATGCTCCAGGCAGCCAATGGAATGATCTCATTAGAATCAGCAATACAACACAAGGTTCTCTGATATGGAACGCTGCAAAGCTCCATAGCACCTTCATTCAAGAACACAGGTTTTGGGAAATTCACTCTGGTACCACAGCAAGGTTCTGGGAGGACTCATGGCAACAACTTCCAAAACTAGCCACTCTCTTCCACAAGCCAATCTGGTAGGTTACCATGAAACAAGCAAATCGAATCCTCGTCCATCAATTCTGGCAGTAGCACACGGTCCAAGACTTCCAAATTTGGAAACCAGCAAGAACTTGGCAACCTGATTGGCATGGGGAAACATATACAGAAATAGATCAGGAACTAAATTATAGGAGAATCAAATGCTCACAACTGGAGGACAAACTGAGATGGGGTCATACGCCAAAAGGAATGTTCACAACCAAGGAAGCTTACCAGCTTCGCTACTCAGTCTCCCAAACAGAAAAGGATCCACTATGGGAAAGAGTCTAGCAACCAGGCATATGGCCCAAGATCTCCACTTTTTTATGGCTTCTAAGCAAAAGACGCATCCTTACCTGGGATAACCTGCAAAAAAGAGGATTTATTGGCCCATCAAGATGCCCCAACTGCAATCTCCACTCTGAATCCATCACACATTTAATGGAGACGTGTCCACTAGCAGCCCAACTATGGGAGAGAATTGACCATTGTAATAGGAGGTCAGAAAATTGAATGGGAGACATCACAGAAACCATTCGTACATGGACAAAGCACCCTTTTAAAAGCCCGCTACTGAACTCGCTGTGGAATCTAATCCCGGGCTTCCTCTACTGGATCCTCTAGAAAGAAAGGAATAGCAGAATCTTCAACAACATCAGCCGGCCAATCGATGCACTGTGGCTCCTCCTGAAACAATATCTTCAAGAAACTTTGGCCATCAAAAACTGGAAGGATTCGGATGCACCAGACACTCCACAGGAATGCCTCATCCAAAAAGCCTGGAATCTGGATCTATCCTTTCTAGCTCAGATTAAAGCCAATCCAGCCTCTAGCTCTACCTCGCCCCTCAACTGGTCCCCCCCTGCAACCAACTCATTCAAGTTGAACTTTGATGGGGCTGCTAAGGGTAATCCCGGACCGACGGGATTTGGAGGAATCTTCAGGAGCCACCTGGGCACAGCTCTGCATATCTATTACGGATCAATTGGCAAAGACACTAATAATGCAGCTTAGCTGGAAGGACTCTGGAAAGGGATCTGCATTGCAGAACAAAAGAACTTCTTCCCCTTAGAAGTCGAGGGAGACTCGCTTATCCTAATCACAGCAGCGACCATAATCCAAGCAGGCACTTCTGCAGCTAAGATCGCCTCCAGCTGGAGGTTGCTCAGCAGATTAGAACTACTGGAGGAAAGGCTGAGAAATCCCCGAAGCATCACCTTCAAGCATGTCAGACGAACGGTCAACAAAGTCGCAGACAGACTGGACAATCAAGGAGTAAACCAGCAACTTCTTCAATTCTCAGGCCCCCTCGAAGAAGCAGATGATCATCAGCTCAAAAAGGAATGCACATCCTTAGTGCATCAGGATCACTCACCCCCAGATGCGGGTGGTTAACAGCTCAATGGTTATGTGGAAGGCGTATCACATGGGTAGGTGTCAGCCCCCATGCGCCACGAGTAATAATGTTGGTCAGGCGAGTTGGGCTCGCACAAGTTCATTTATGAAGACATTAACTTCGTCCATCCGTTGCAAGGTTAACAGTGCCATGGCGCTCCATAAGCGAACTGCTCCCGCGGCTTTGTTGCATTCCTCTGCAGCCCCTTGGATTGCAGCGCTGTGCGTTTTTCTGAGTCTCTCTGCTAGCGAACACAGGCACGGTAGTGCGCCAGGTTCATATGATCCATTTGATGTTCTGTTGTTGTTTCGTTCAGAGCACTCTTCTATTTGCATTCACCCTCTGAACGCTGCAATGCCGCGAGAAAGGCCCAGGTTATTGAGCAGACGTGGTGGCTCTGGTGGCCGAGCGGCCTCTCAGCGGTCTTCTGAAACAATGGAACCTGGGCGGAGCAGTCCACCGGTCACAAGAGGCGGAAGAGGCAGGGGTCGTGGAAGAATTGGGAGGGTCGAATGTGAGCATGCTGCTCATCCCACTGTGCGTTATCGCATTCCATGCTCTCTCGCTAATTCCACTTTCATAGTCTCTGTCACCATAGAAAAATGTGAAGATAACAGGGACCTGGGAGCCGCCCATCCTGAAGCACTTGCCGAACAGAGGAATGTGAATCCAGTGGATAACCTGCGCCCGGTCATGGGGAGTGCTTCGATGCTGGACCCGGTCGTTCCTGCTGGCCCAAGTGCGCCTGTTCGTGGCGTACCCACAGGCTCGGTGGCTCCACATTCTGACTCGGAGGACTCTCTTCAATATGGATGCAGAGTCGTCGAGGAGCCTTATACTACTGATGATGACTGATACAGCATGACTATGTTTTGTTCTCGCAGCTACGGTTTGTCTCAGGTCTCTAACTGTCAATGTGTCGTTTATACTTATCATGACTATGTATTGTTTCGCGCAGTTACTGTTTGTCTCAGGTCTATGTCCGTCCATGTGTCGTTTACACTTAGCACTGTGGCATGTTGGTCCAATGTATTGTCTCCGCTTTGTTCAAATCTGTGTTGTGTCGAAGAGGAAGTCAACTTACTGATGAAGGTTCACACTATTTTGACCTCATGAGCTTTTTGTAATATGCCATTCACAGGGCAGAACTCTCAAGGCCACGACCTTGCTGTAACTTTTTTGTATCAATAATAGAAGTAGCCAGATTGAGAAAAAAAAAAAACATCCACTAAGAGTACAGAAGTGCAACATCAATAGTAGATATCAAATGCAGATATCAATAAATCTTGTTCCATTCATTCATCAAAAACTCCTCAGAGAGTACAAAAGTGCATGTTCTGGGGATAAGTTTTTGATAAATTTCAGGACCCTTCTCTAAATGCATGAGAAGGGTTTAAATACTACTAACTAAACCTAAAAATAAAACAAAATTTTAAACAAAAACTGAATCTAAAATTAAAACTACTAACTAATTATTTCTGTATCTGCTCCCTAAAGTCGCACGCGTTCAAAATTTGTTTGAGAAGAGTTGACTGGCCGACTTTCGATTTTAGTTGTGCTACGAAAACAGAATCGGCAAGAGCTGGTGCCATCTTCTCGGCAGAATTGATGATACACTTGAGAGTCATGCACTAGTTGTGTGGTTTTACCAAGTACATCTAGTAATAATCCCAATTCAACTTGGTTAACCTTTGGATTGATTCTACCTTTTCTTGAGCCTTCTGTCTTCAGCTTGTTTGCAGTTGCTGTGCATTTATACATACCATTTTGAAGATACCACTAGTTTTAGAATTAAAGTTTTACTTTTTACCTCTATCGTTGCTTTTACAAATTTCTGGGCTTACAGGTGCCTGAGCAATTAGAAGCTTTCTTTTTTAAGAAGTTTTTCCCAGCGATGCGCGATTAGCACTAGGCGCTAATCGCGCATCAGAAACTACCTCCATTTCTTGATCGGGGCTTCCTTGGTGTTTTTTTCGCCTTTTGCACGTCTTTCTTTTAGCGGACATAAAGCTCGAATTTTGTGAAAATAATGATCCCATAAGCTCTTGACCTTGAGTCTTAAACTATCTATTTTTTTTAATATCGGCGCTATCTAGTATCCATTTAACCATGTCCGTGTAAGGAAGAATTTTGGGCCTCACCGCTATCCTATGTAAGAACGAACAAGCTAGCTCTGTAATGGATGCCTCAGAAGAACTATGTGAGCTTGCAGTAGCCTCAACCTCCATTACTCTTGGATTCTATTCTTCAAGTAGATTATACATGCCTTCCCAAGTAGCAATACTAGCGTCTTTGTTACAGGCAGTGTCTATATACAAGGGCGCCATTTCTTTCTCTTTAGAGCTCGGGGCTTTGCCTTTCTTTCCCATGGTATCCTGTGTACTACTTTGTATCGTTCTCTATTCTTCGTTCCTACAATTTACAAGTGAAGTGAGAATAATGATAAGGAAATGTGACGGGAAAGTTTTAAATGCTGAAGACATATAAAATATACCACCTTACGTGAAATGGCTTTTCGATAAGCATGAAACCATATTCCATTAATGAATGGCAACTAACTTATTAATTAGCATTAAAGCACATAACCATGTCTCGATTTATGGAAATACTTTTTCAAACGACAAGCCCGAAAGATTTGCGATGAAGCGATTTTGCGATTTGCTTCGCAATATCGCAGATCGCAACATCGCATAATCACAACATCGCAATATCACTCTATCGCTTTATCGCTTTCTTGCTATGTTGCATTATCGCATTATCACATTATCATAATATCGCAGGAGCGTGGCATATGACAATTTTTGTTAATTTGTTTTCTGCTAAATGCGATTTGCGATGTACGCTATCGCATATCGGCAATTTGATGTTTTTCAGCGTAAGCGGTCTTTGATGCATTCGATGCGATAAATTTTTTCTTAATGTGTAGTTTCACATCACGATCTCGCAATATTAGACTCTTGTTTGTGAGGAGGTATCCCGTTATCCTTTTTACGATGCGATTTTTCTTAAGGAAAGATTCTACTTTATTATGAAACTTAGGTTTTTTATATTTTTTAAGGGTATTTTCCTAAGTTTATGATGGTAAGTTTTATTTAAAAAAGAAATTCAAGCACTAATTGATTTTTAATTTTTTTACTAAGGGTCCCCACTTATTTAATATTAGTAATAACACCAAATAAGTAGGGTGGTTGTTGCTGGCCACAACATGGTGTTGCTAGTTGTTTTTGTTGAGTTGGAGCCCTTTAATTTGGCTAATAGTTGTGGTATTTCTACGCTGGAATCTTCTTTACTTTGCTCTTTTACTGATACTATTCGACTCTGTTACCCTTCGACCTTGCTGATCTGTCTTTTACCTGTCTCACTTGGCTGCCTTCAGGTTTATTGTGGTAACTTTCTGATGTAAAACTTTTTCATAGTAAATCTATCATTTTCTCCCACAATTCTATCTCAGGCAATCTCATTTTCAACATTCTTTTGTAAATTTCATCTGCCTCTATGTATTTTGCAAAATTGGGTTTGGTGAGAAACAAGTTTCACCTCATGTTCTAGGAAAAACAGGTTCTCCAATGAATCATATAATACTTTGCCTGTTGGCAGGGCTTTAATGCCTAAAGAGTTGGCTTGTTCCTTCGCAAACCTCCTAAGTCTATCACTATAGTCCAATTACGTCATGAGTTTGTCATTGATTACCATAGGACTGAGAAGGCCTTTGTCCCTCAAAATTTGAAATTTAGTCATAAACATGTCAATGGTTACCTGAATGTTATAGCACTTTTCTTCTAAGTTGAGCATGAGGTTTCTTTTGGAAAGAACCTTTTAAACTCTAGGATGGTTTTAGTCCTATCCTCTATGCCAAGCTCATGGAGCTCATATATGTTCTTATTGTTCAAGAGGTGGATGAGTTGATTTGCATCCTCAGGTTTATCTCCTAATTCTTCCCTTACTTTCTGGATGGCTTCAGTGGCTACCTTCACCAGTTTGGTTTGCTCAAATATAACTTGGATTGATGGCCAATATCGTTGACAGATTCAATGATATTGGCCCAGAGCATATCGTTAGTTTGTCCTAGTGGCTTCTGCAGTGTCAAATATTTCTCTAGGACTTTGATTTTCTCACCCATTCTTTGGGCTTTCTGTGTTTCTTCTCTTTGTTGAATTTGGGCAAGTTTGCAATCAGTTTCTAAACTTGCCACTTTCTCCTTTAATATTTTGAGCTCTGTAGCTTGGATGGGCATCTCCTCCATAGCTTTTACCAGTTCTGTTGTTTTCTCAGTTGATGTACCTGTAGTGGACTTAGTTGTAATTGGCAGTGTTGTGGTAGGTGGAGTTGTAGGTGCCAATGATGCTGCCATTGTGGAAGGAACTGCTATTGATATTGTGGGGATGACAGTTCTGGGAGTTGTGGCCAGGTCATTTTTCTTGGACTGAATCAAAGTGTCCAACTCCTTCTCTGTTTCTTTAAGCTGGTAATTTAGCTTTAGGACTAGGTCCATAAGCTCTTCATGTCCTTGTTGTGCTTCTAGGACTTCCATTGTTTGAGGGTGATGCAGCTGGGGAATTTTGAGCTGCTTCTTTGATGCATCAATGTCATCATTCTTCTTTTTAATTATATACTTTGTTGCTTTCACATCCTTGGGATCATGTCCTAATTCTATCACTAAGTCCTCTAAGGACTTGATTCTTGTATCTTTGGCCTATGAGGAGGCCTTCTCCAACTGAAACTGAGCTGACATATTGTTTAAAGAGTTCTGCAATTGGTGGGCTGATATGGCTTTCCCTCTCAATGTATAATAAATCATCTCGCCTATTTGCTTATGCATCTCAATCTAGTGAATGGGATGAATATCCCTTGCCAGTACTTCAAAATCTACTTTCTTAAAACCTGATGTTGTTCTTGGCTACTAAGTGGTTGGCTTGATGAAGGTCATCTGCATTTTCCCCTCTTTAACATTAAAGGTTGACATAAGACTTGTTTGATTGGTACAGGTCATCTTCAGATACTATGCATAGGTTTGGGCTTTCAGCCTCTCATTTCTAGCCTTTATTTCTTTGTATCTCTCCTTCATATCTTGGTCTTTCTCTACTGGCATTCTGAAAGAGGATACCTCAACACTTTGCTGCCCTTCCAACATCTAAGTGTGTGATGTGGAAGGTTCTAGAGTGCCACTAGATGGAGTGGCAAGACTACTCCCATCTCTTTCTGTGCTTGTAACCTTAGTTGTCTCCTCTGTATATTCCTATTCAGAGATAAGATTCACTCTTTGTCTCTTAGCTTAGCTTGTCTCTGCATAATCTTATGATGTTTCTCTTTCTAAAGTAGTGGCCCCTTCCCTGTTTCTCTTGAGGCTTTTCTCCTCATTTAGAGGAGTCTATATAACTGGAGGGGTACTCATGGTGGTTTCTGGTTTATCTGATTTCTCTAGTATGTATGTTTGATCTGGAACCTTTGACAGGTCTAGTACTTCTGATTCTTTTGGTACCTGTGATTCTTCTGGCGCCTGTAGGAGAGAACCTTCATCAAGTTGTTTCTCTAGGTCAATCAATGTGTTTTCCACAGCAACTTCAGTACTATCCCTGCCCTCTAAAGTGTTTTCCACCCTTTTCGATTGGTTGGCATACTTTTCTATCTCAGGGATGCGGTGATGGATATAAGAAGCCATCTTGTTTTTCTGCCTTCTTTTGCAAATGAAATCCAAGGGATCATATCTCCATATGAAGCTCTGTTTTAGTTTAAACCTTTGAAGGATTAGGCCTGCCTCCTTTCCAGCTTCTCTTCTATTACAAATAAGGGGACCTAATTGGTCTTTGATCTTGATCTGAGCTTTCTTTTTGGCTTTAACAAAGTTTACCTCATCTAAATTTATTATCTTCCTGTAATACTCCAGAGCAAATAACCTCATTGGGAGGTATTTAGGTAGTTTGTATGGGGCTAGCTCATAGCCGTAAATCCTTATCTCAGTGTGGTTTTAGTACAAATACCAATCACCTAGTTTGGATTATTTTAAGAGTTGCAAGATCCTCTTTATATCTGAACTGATTCTTGGAGGAGGGCTTCCTATCAACATTTTCACAATGGGATGTACAAATAGGTCTATGAAATCTGCATATGAATATGGGGAGTGATATTTATGGATCAATGGAGTCTAGAAAATTATTGATCTAGGGTGACCTTTTGTGTCAATCTTCTGGAGAGTAAAGGGGAACTTATCTGCTTTTTAATATAGAAAAAAGTGATACAAAATAGAGGAACACTTGAAGACTCGCTCATTACTCATCCTAAGGAAATGGTCATGCATTCTATCATATATAAACTTGGCATAATCATAAATGAAAGCAGGAGTTTTCCCAGAGTGAAGATGGACATGAAAGCCAAGATGATTTCATCTATATACTCACTGGTGGTATAACCTAGGACACTGGATATCATTGCTACAACGTCCTGGCCAAATGGGGAAAATATGGTATACACATATGGAGGAGGATCTTTGGGGGTATACTTCTCTTCTAAGATGAAGGTTTGGATTATTTGGGTCAATCTTGCAGGCTTGAGCTTGGGAAATAAGTCCAACAGATCACCAATGGAGAGGGGAGTCAAGTTTTGGCCAGACTAGATTTGTAGCATCTCATTGATAGATTCAACAGTGATGGTGAAAAGTATGGTCTGGTTAGGGGACATCACTACTCTTTGACTAGGGATATAATTTTCATGGTAGTAATGGAAAATTTCTGGGAAAATGTGAACTTCAGGGAATTGGTACTTGGGAAAATTGGACTCCCAAAAACCAATTTTATTAGCATGGTTAAAGTACTGGTCCCTGTATCGGTAGTATAGTTTGAGAGGGGATTCATGGATAGAGGTATCCATTATCTGGAAATCCTTATCAGCTAGTGGGAGGTAGTCTAGGTCCAAATGAGGAGTGGAAATAGGTCTAACATCCATGGCAATTGGGGCAACCATTCTTAGTTCTTGTCGATTTGAGAGTGGGGGAGGTGATTTTCAATCCTTTAGGGCAACGGTGGTTTAGTACATAGTAATCTTAAGTCACTTGAGTTTCTTTAATTAATTTTTTACTGTAACTAATAAAACTCAGTAGCTGGTTCTGAAATTGATAGGTTTTCCAGTGAATTATGGCTTAAATACCTAGAATTTAAGGAAACTAGCTCTGAACAGGGCGGCTGACAACTATGAATGGTCAAAACGGCTCTATGTAGGCTGAAAAGTGAACTGGGTTCTTTGTGGCATCTTTAGGGTGCAATTGGATGTAGGTTGATAGCTTCGACGTTCACATGTGCGTGCATGGAGGTTTACAGTTGAAAAAACAATAAAAACAAAGGATTTGGGGCTTTTTGGCTTTATGCGTGAAAGTCAATTTTGGAGGGTACGAGTGTTATAGACATATTTGGGCACATCAACCCAAAACTTATATGCCGATGTATTAGGACTCATCAACCCCTAAAAGATTTGTTTCATACCCAAAAGGAACTTAGTCATCTAAGTGCATCATTCCCCAAAAATTCCATCTTAGGAATCATCCAGAAACAGCTTAAACTGAACCATATTAACTACTCCACTATCAAAGTGCGATGCATATTGACTGCTACACTGTCAAGGTGCAATGCATACTATTTAGGCCTTCTATAGGGTGCGATGGGAAAGGATGGACCAATTTCCAAGACAGTTTGTTAGTTGGTTGCTCATGGAATCTTCTAGAGACTTCTCATGTGCCACTTGCGTCTCTGAATTCGCCCAAGGATGACCAAAGGAATTAGGAAACCATATCCAATTCGCCTCTCTTGTGGAACCAATTATAACAAGTGGAATGACACTAATCAAACCCCATGGATGACTCACACCCTTGCAAATATCTATAAATGGATCTCCAATCCAAGAGATGAGAAGGCTGTGTTGAGGGCCCAGAAATCGGGTCAACAACAAGGGGGATACCCACCCGGTCCGGAACTTGGTTGGCAGCTCCTTGTCTGTTTGGTATAGCGGGTCCGACTGGGGATAATGGGACCAGTTTCCCAATGTGAGGGGTGTGTGTGTGTAGAGTTTGATGATTCTGATCTAGAAGTATTTTAAGCTAATTTAATTCTAACTTCTAAACTGACTCTATGCTATTGTAATCTAACAAAAACAACACATCTAATCTACGCTAACCCGGGGTAGATTTCCTCTGTTATGCGATCTAAAAAGATTTCGAACAATAACTGGTAATAAAGATCATTCAGCTATCATAAGAATAGAAATCAATTAAGATAAACCATTCTGCATAAAAAGTTAGGCAAAACAGTTGTGAATAGCATATCGCATAATAAGTTATTCATATGTCAAGCACAAATAAATGACTCCACCGTACAGAAGTGCCAAATGGTAACCCACACATTCATACATTAACATATAAACAACTCAGCTGCATATCACTCTAAGAATATAAGCAGAAATTGGTCAAGAGATAAAAGTACCATTTATGACTGATTTCACTCACAAACTTCAAGCAATAATGATTTATCTCTACTTGTTCTAATATCTACTAAGAGTACAGAAGTGCAACATCAGTAGCAGACATTAAAATGCAAACATAAATAAATCTCGATCCATCCATTCATCAAAAACCCCCTCCGAGGGTGCAAAAGTGCATGTTCTGAGGACAAGTTTTTTGACAAATTTCCGGACCCTTCTCAAAATGCCATGAGAAGGGTTAAATACTACTAACTAATTAATCTTAATTACACAAATTTAGGAAACGGCTTCAAATGACGACCCTTTCACTAAAACAAATTTATTTCTAAAAATTGAATCTAATTTCTGACCGTTTCTGTATCTGCTCCTTAGTGTTGTAAGCAATGCAACGTTCGCCTGGAAAGAGTCGGCTGGTTGTCTTTTCCTTTCGTTCGAGCGATAAAAGTAGAAATAACAAGAGCTGGCACCTCTTTCTGACAAACTAGAAGATATTTTCGAAAATATTCCTCTGGCTGGGTGTATTCGCTATGTGTATACTTAGTATAACCCAGATTTCTTTCAAACTGATTGTGCTGTTGCTATTTCGGTTTCCAGCCGTGCGAATGACTCAATGAGTTAGGGATTTCGTTGCCTGAACAATCTTCTGTATTGAAAATTGCTTCCGTTCTTTGTTCCAGGCTTTTCTGGAGCGTCCTCCCTCTTTAGCGTTTTTCTTTTTGCTTTACCCAGTCTGAGCTTCAGGATCTTTTGTAAACATGCTGCTTTTGTGCGCCTTTGACTCTGAGTCTTGGATAGTCTATTTTCATCAGTGTCTGTTGAGTGATACTCTGGAATCCGCGGTCCTGCTGCATGCGGCATCCATTTGTGAAGGCATCTCCTCTCTGTTCTCCTAGTATTGGCGCTTTCCCCTTTTCCTTAGATGTTTCCTGCATATTGATTTATATTAGTTGCTGCCTTACAGTTTACTCAAAGGAAAAGAGAAATGACGAAAAGATTGACATGAAAGCTTTAAGTTCTAATGAATGCATAATCATGACACTCATAATGACTTGACTCTTCGAAAAACGCGACACAATCATTCTTGGATACTCAGGCGTACAATCATTAATTTCCCTTAAGGTGCACGCTCAATTTTGGGTTTACGGACTATGTCAAGGAAATCTTGCGATGAGTGGTTTCTGCGATTCGCATCGCAGTATCGAGGACTGCTATGTCAAGAAGTGTCATCGCAGGAATTGATAGTCTCATTCATCGCAGATCGCAAATCGTAAGATCGCAGATTATAAGATCGCAGATCGCAGATCGCGTTTTTCATTCAATCACTGTGCTGCTTACGCGATGTTGCGATATGCGACGTCGCATATCGGCCGTCGGCGATTCCTTACGATTTTTCATTTAAGAGCGCTTTCAATATATGCGATGCGACGAATTTCGCGTCGCTTCTTCGCAGCTTATTTACGCGCATAGGAAATGCTTCACTCTCTCTTCGCGATGCGATCTAGCTTTAGGGAGTTAAAATACAAAAATTTTGATAAAAATATTTTTTGGATTTTTTGTTAAGGGTCCCCCTTTGCTTGGTGTTATTGCTAATATCAAACAAAGAGGGGGGTTGTTGGTGACCACAACAATGGCGATTCACTGTGAAGAACCAGTTATCTCTGCTTTTCTATTGAATTTCCACTTCCGAAACAGAAAAATTTTCATATGCCTAAATTTTGTTATGGACAGATAGAGTACATTACTCCTTATCCTGTCAATGATACTTTGTCTCAACCTTTTCGTATTCCAATTGTCTGCTTCCTCAGGCTTAGTTCTTGCATTCATACCAGACATTACTCGGTCTTTTTAAAGATAAAATAATGTCTTCTATGCGTACTGGTTTTTTAAAATATGCTCATTTGTCGTAGGTAGAGCCTCTGTTGCCCGCAAGCGTCCATAGCCTCGACAGGGTTACCATGTTATCCAGCAATGATCCTTTTTCCTGCTTGAGGTTATTTACAACATTTCAGAGAAAAATCCTTTTTGACACTTTTTCCTTTTTTTTATTCTCTAAAGAACAATGTCTTGGTTTGGTGGCCAAATTATGACACAGTCATTCACTTGATTTACACTTTTGCTGAACAAGCTGGCTCGTGATGAGACCCCTTGTCTTTTGATTGCAACAATCTTGAGTCATTGCCCTGTTTTGATAGACAGTATTGGCAAAGTCAGCAAGTTATAATATTTGTGATCATGATAAGCCAGCTCGTGATGAGACCTCTTATTCTTTGAGATATAGTGTTTTCTCGGATTGTTTCTCTGAATGCTGTGATTTCCTTTAGTAGGGAGGAAGTCATTGTTTTTCCTTAAGAAAGCTCTGGACGACAATAATAGAGTTTGAAAACAACAGTTTTACAGAGAATATTTATTTTATTATTGATGATACCTTTCATTGTGCTGACATAAAACAATTTTTTACCAAAGGTTGCTTTCATCAAAGTTTTTTGAGGTTGAAACTAACATCATATTTAGGCTAAAGTTAACTCTATTTGTCAATAATAAAAATCAGATTTTTCGAAAAGTTTTGCTACTTGTACAAGCAAAATCAAAATCTGATAGAGAATTGGTGTGCTCTTTCATGAATCCTTTTTGATGATCATTTACAACCGGTTTTATTTATAAGAAAGAGAAAAACAAATAAAAAACTAAAACTATCCTACAAAAATAGAAGAATGATCTTCTATGGAAAATACATTTTAAGAATCTGTCCATTCACAAGCAAAGAATCTCTTCTACCTGCCAAATCCTGCAACACAAACATCGATGGGCCTATGACTTCTACAATCTGAAAAGGACCAAGCCACAGCTTCTGAAATTTCGTATGTTTTCCCTTTTCTTCATGAGCCTTATCCCATTTTAAAACTAAATCTCCCATCTGAAAGCTTTTTCTGGTCATTATGCTTGAGTCAAAAGAGGATTTTATTAGCGCTTGGTGGTGAGCATGGGTTTTCTTAGCTTGTTCTCGTCGTTCTTCTAATTTGATTATTTCCATTTGTCTCAATTGTAAGGAGGAAGTAGATACTTCATCGATGTATTGTACTAAAGACAAAGAGGGAATGACTAAGTGAGTTGGAAGAACCGCTTCTTTCCCATAAACTAAATTAAAGGGAGAAGTGCCGATTGAAGCTTTCTTCGTAATTCTATCTGCCCATAAAGCATTTACCAGCGCTTTGTGCCAATTCTTTTGGTTTTGGTCGACTGTTCTTTTAATAATCCTGATTAGGTTTTTGTTTGTTGATTCAGCCAACCCATTACCTTGCGGATAGTAGTTGGCAGAATACTTCAGTTTGAACCCTCTTTTAAGTGCAAACTCAGTCATTGTATTTCCAGAAAAGTATGATGCATTATCAAACATTAAGGCCGTTGGTAATCCAAACCTAGTGATGATAAATTGATCTATGAATTCAATAATGTTTTCAGAATTAGCTGTCTTGAGAGGAACTGCTTCTACCCATTTAGTAAAATAATCTGTTGCCGTGAGGATATACCTATGCTGCTTAGAAGAGTGAGGAACGATCTCACCTATTATGTCCAAGCCCCATTGGCTGAATGGTTGCTCGATGTTAATCGGCTGTAGTGGCATGGACGATTTCTTTTGTTTCCCTGCAGCAGTCTGGCAGATTTGGCATTTCCTTACGTAATTGTATGAGTCTTTGAACAGCGTGGGCCAATAATATCCTGCACGTAAGATTTTATGTGCAGTAGCTTCTCCAACATAGTGTCCACCTGCTGGTCCATCGTGGAGTTCCTGCAAAACCTTTTCGGCTTCAGTTTTCTCAAGACACCTAAGAAGTACGGAATCGTAATTCCTTTTAAACAGAACATCATTTATGAGCTGGTATTGTTTAGCTTTCAATCTCAGAGCTCTTTTCTTGGTGTGGTCCAGGTGTGATGGAGCATACCCGTTCTTAAGATAATAAATGGTGTAAGCATATAATGATTCTGCGTCGTTTAGGCTTACCTCATATGTATGTACCTCTTCAGATGAGTTCTCAGGAATTTGCGATGCTCCAGCTAACATCTTGCAGAAGCTTTGACCTCTTACGATGTTTTCTGGCTTGATCTCAAGATCGTATTCTTGTAAGGCAGTAATCCAATTTTCTCTCTTTTCGCCCACATCCTTCTGTATCAGAAGGTTTCTTACCGCTGGAAACGGTACTACGACTTTGGTATGGGCTTTAAGTAAGAAAGGTCTGAAATATTTGATTGCTTTGAAAACAGCATATGCCTGTTTCTCCACGTTTGAATAATTGAGTTCAGCACCTTGTAAGTTCGAGCTAAAAAATGCGATTGGAGCTTCTGCCTTCTCTTGATTTGCTTGAGTTAAAATCGCGGCATAAGATTTCTCTGAGGCAAATGTGTATAAGATAAAAGATTCTGAAAAATTTGGGGTCGCTAAAGATGGAGCGTTGATGATAGCTTGTTTGATCAAGTTGAATGCTTCATGCTCATCTTGACCCCATTTAAAATTTGAATTCTTTTTTATCATATTTTGTAAAGGAGAAATAATACGTGAAAAATCCGGGACAAACCTTTTTACAAAATTGATTTGACCAAGGAAAGATTGCATGGCCTTTTTGTTATGGGGCATGGATATTTCGGAAATTTCTTTGATTCTGTCAGGTTCAATGTGAATACCAGATTTTGACACTATGAATCCTAGCAATTTCCCTTCACTTAATGCGAAAAAAGATTTCTTTGGGTTAAGTGAAATCCCATACCTTAAACATCTTTGAAAGATTTGTTTCAAGTCTTTGAGATGGTCGCTTCGCTTCTTGGAGTACACTGTTATATCATCCAGGTAAATCACTACAGATTTATTGACTAAACCTTTAAACGCGATGTCCATGGCTCTCTGAAAGGTAGCGCCGGCATTGATCAGACCAAATGGCATCTTCCGATATGCGTATGTGCCCCATTTAGTTCGGAATGTGGTTTTTAACTGATCATCGGGATGTACCAGCACTTGATTGTATCCTGAAAATCCATCCAGAAAAGACATTAATTCTAAGCCTGCTACTGCCTGTAATATTTGCTCCATAGGTGGAAGGGGAAAATTGTCTTTTTGACAGGCTTTGTTGAGATTTCGGAAATCGATACAGATCCTAATATCTCCGTTTTTCTTTCTAACGGGCACCATATTGGATACCCATTTGGAATGTCTGATGGGGAAAATTATTCTGGCTCTCAACAACTTATTTAGCTCAGTCTTTATCTGATTTTCTAAGTTGGGGTGGATTTTTCTGAGTTTCTGCTGGACAGGTTTTTCATTGTCAATCATAGGGATAG
Organism: Pinus tabuliformis; assembly: GCA_031772625.1. NCBI lineage: Eukaryota > Viridiplantae > Streptophyta > Pinopsida > Pinales > Pinaceae > Pinus > Pinus tabuliformis. The sequence goes on from CM062820.1 coordinate 1,545,226,955, forward strand.
TGTGTTGAATGATAGAAGTGTCGTATGTCTTCAGCTCATCGTAATTCCAGGCAAAAACGTTTTTGTATTGTCTCAGAAGACGGATATATGCTGATTTTTCTTCAGGGGCTAGGCCGTGGCCTAGATTAACGTTTTGTGGCTTCTCATCGGTTCCTAGGTTCACTAATTCATAGTTCAAAGTCGAACTGTAGAGTTTATAATTGGCAGACCTTTTAAACCGACTTTTTAAATCAGATAAGTCTTCTAACTTAACCACCGATTTAGGTATAGCATTATCAGTGCTATTTTGTTGTATTTGGTGATCATGATGGTCTTCGTCAATTATTTGATTTGAGTAGGATCCTTCAGAAGTGAGGAAATTTACAATGTCAGGATCGTCGTTGAATACTCTCCAGTTGGTGATGTTGTCAGGGATGGATGGTCTAAAGATTAATTCTATTGAGAATCTATCTGGACTAAAATCTTCGGAGGGAATAAGTCTAGAGGCTACGTTAGCTAACAGGTCTGCGCTCGCATTTTGGAGTCTTGGGATTGACGAAATATTGAATGCTATGAAATGTGCAGTCAGATCTTGTACTAAAGATTGATAGTGCTTCAAATGACCTGATAGGCAATGTATGGTGTTACGTACCTGTTTGACGACAATCTCATAATCTCCAAAAACTTGAAGATACTTAACGTTTAACCCGATTGCTTTGTATAGGCCTTGCACCAAGGCCTCGTATTCCACTGTATTGTTTGTGCAATCGAACTCAAGTCTGCACGTAAGCATGGTCTTATTTCCGTCTGGGCTAATCAGAACGCATCCTGCTCCTGCTCCCTCGTTAGATTTAGAACCATCAAAATATAATTTCCAAAACAAAGATGTATTTACAGGGTTACCTAAAAAATTAACACACTTTGAATTATCAGTTTGGGAAAAATTTTCAACTTGGGACAAAACTGAATTTTCTAAGTAAGGTGAAATATGAGCATTGAAATTGCCGAGGAAGGAATCTATCGAGTAATTGCCTATGATACTGCTGTTGTATGTTATTGCTTCATTCTCTCCTTCCAATTCCGTCACTATGTACTTTTGGTGCAACTCTCGTTCAACCTTTATTTGATTCGGTTTACCGTTGTGGGGTAACCACATGTGCGACCAGTCGGTTGAGAAATATCCGTGGAGTTTTTCGGACCAATCCCTGCTAAGAATCAAACCATAGAATTCCAGGATATCAGCTACTAGAATGTCGATAACCTAGCATACTTTCGGGTTAGACGACAATCTTATGGTCACCTGATTAAGTTCACCAATCACTTCGACTTGAGATCGATCAAGTTGAACTATGCGCACTGTGGATTTTTGTGGTTGAACATTCAATTTGGCACATATTGATCTGGGTAAAATATTCGTTGAAGCACCAGAATCAACCAAGCAATTGTGTACGTTTTTATTGAAAATTTCATAAGTGAGAAGAAAAGGAGGAGTGTGAGATCTCGATCTTCCTCCAATCAAGGCGATGTCATTTGGATCAATCTTATTGATCGTGTTGGTTGGAGGTCTTCCCATGTTGTGGGAAGCTACAGCTGTAGGTAAAGATGTAGTAGGCACGACATGTAATTCTTTCATCATTATTTTCTGTTGATGTTTCAATTTGCTCAACTCGTAAAGAGTGATATTAGCCCTAGTCTTTTTCATGTCATCGATAATGTTATACTCCATTTCATCCGACACTATCACTGTTTTTGATGGAGGTGCTTGATCTGATTGGACTGGGCTAAATTGGGTCGCTCTAGCGGTTTTTTTCTTTGTTGCGACCTTATCTTTTGTTGCAGGGCTTGCGCACTTCTGTTTAGGGGTAGTTTGGGGAGGATCAAGTTGATTTTTGCTTCGTGTGCTAACCAGAAATGCTTCTTGATCTTCTTCTTGTGGGAGGATGAAATCCCACATTCCTTGTAGTTCCACAACTTCTTCATCATCGGTCTGCCCTTCAGTGGTATTCTCTTCTTCTTCTTCTTCTTCAGATTCGACGTTTGAGACAGCATTGGGTGGTTTCACATCCATGGGAGGATTTCTTTTAAAAGCTCTGTAGGGCTTTTTTGAAGAAGTTTCTGCTACTTGTTTTCTTATGTCAATCATCTCATTGGACATGGCCTTTAACACTTTTTGTAATACTTCCATATCGAAAGGATCTTTCGTTTGTTTCTTCTTGGTGTCTTCTTTGAAAGAGATTTTCTTATATTTGCGTTCCTCTATTGCAGATCTCTTTTCTAGGGCTACTACGCGCTTTTCTACTGCTAACACCTCTGTCAAGTTTTCAACTAAGGTCATCTTGTTTGCCCTATCTACGAAGATAGCCAAGTTTGATGGTAAGGCCGTGATATACCATTCACATCTTACTTCCTCGCTGGGTTGAGAAGCAGCGGGAATTTTGTTGAGGATCTTATTGAACCGTAAATTGAAATCTTTAATGGGTTCTCTAGCCTCAACTTTAAGATTGGATAGGTCATTGATCAATGTCGCTGTTGATCTGTCATCACCGAACTTGGTAAGGAATTGACTTTGAAAAATGTCCCAACTTGTGATAGACCCGGAAGGTAACGAAAAGTACCATGACCCGGTTGTTCCTTGCATTGTATAGGGAAAAAGCCGGACAACAGCATCTTCGTTGGTAACTCCATTGAGATTAACAGAAAGCATGAAATTATTGATATGCTCTTCAGCTAGCATGCCTGTTTCTGGATTGAATTTAGGTAGCCATTTCTCAGGATGGGCCGGTATTGGGCTCAGGGGTGGAGGCATTAAAACCGCCCCAGGATTGTTCCATGGAGACTGGGCCATCGTTGAACTGCTAGTTAATGAAAGTGCAGAGGATGGTCCCTGATGCTGAGAAGATGAAGATATTATGATCTTTGATGATTGAAGAGGAAGGGTTGTGGAAGATGGATGAGTGATTTGGGATGAAGATGTGGGTGGTTGACTTCGCAGTGAGGGAGTTGAAATGGACGAAGTAGATGAAAGATTCTCACTGTCAGACTCTGGTGGTGTTTTCCTTGCTCTTTTCCTAGTGGGGAGAGGAAGTTCACTTGGTTGGATGCCAAATTTTTCACTCTTCAATCTGGTCAGGGGATGAGCAGGATTGTACTGCGAAGTCACGCTGCTTTGAGATTTATCAGACCTCTGAGTAAAAATAGAGAATCCCTGGAGTTTACGAATCAAAGTTTGAATTTCAGGGGGTTCAATGATAAGTTGGTCTGATATATTAGGGTATGTAGCAGCGGTGGATGCTCGAGCGACTTCTAACTCTGGGTTTAACCGTACTAGAGAAGTCGGGGGAGTTGATGAGGGTGATTTACTCTCAGAATGGTATTTAGATTTTGATTTAGGTGCCATTCATAGTTCGTGCCCTCCTTCTAGCGCCAAATATGTTGAGGGCCCTGAAATCGGGTCAACAACAAGGGGGATACCCACCCGGTCCGGAACTTGGTTGGCAGCTCCTTGTCCGTTTGGTATAGCGGGTCCGACTGGGGATAATGGGACCAGTTTCCCAATGTGAGGGGTGTGTGTGTGTGTAGAGTTTGATGATGCTGATCTAGAAGTATTTTAAGCTAATTTAATTCTAACTTCTAAACTGACTCTATGCTATTGTAATCTAACAAAAACAACACATCTAATCTATGCTAACCCAGGGTAGATTTCCTCTGTTATGCGATCTAAAAAGATTTCGAACAATAACTGGTAATAAAGATCATTCAGCTATCATAAGAATAGAAATCAATTAAGATAAACCATTCTGCATAAAAAGTTAGGCAAAACAGTTGTGAATAGCATATCGCATAATAAGTTATTCATATGTCAAGCACAAATAAATGACTCCACCGTACAGAAGTGCCAAATGGTAACCCACACATTCATACATTAACATATAAACAACTCAGCTGCATATCACTCTAAGAATATAAGCAGAAATTGGTCAAGAGATAAAAGTACCATTTATGACTGATTTCACTCACAAAATTCAAGCAATAACAATTTATCTCTACTTGTTCTAATATCTACTAAGAGTACAGAAGTGCAACATCAGTAGCAGACATTAAAATGCAAACATAAATAAATCTCGATCCATCCATTCATCAAAAACCCCCTCCGAGGGTGCAAAAGTGCATGTTCTGAGGACAAGTTTTTTGACAAATTTCCGCACCCTTCTCCAAATGCCATGAGAAGGGTTAAATACTACTAACTAATTAATCTTAATTACACAAATTTAGGAAACAGCTTCAAATGACCGCCCTTTTACTAAAACAAATTTATTTCTAAAAATTGAATCTAATTTCTAACCGTTTCTGTATCTGCTCCTTAGTGCTGTAAGCAATGCAACGTTCGCCTGGAAAGAGTCGGCTGGTTGTCTTTTCCTTTCGTTCGAGCGATAAAAGTAGAAATAACAAGAGCTAGCACCTCTCTCTGACAAACTAGAAGATATTTTCGAAAATCTTCCTCTGGCTGGGTGTATTCGCTGTGTGTATACTTAGTATAACCCAGATTTCTTTCAAACTGATTGTGTTGTTGCTATTTCGGTTTCCGGCCGTGCGAATGACTCAATGAGTTAGGGATTTCGTTGCCTGAACAATCTTCTGTATTGAAAATTGCTTCCGTTCTTTGTTCCAGGATTTTCTGGAGCGTCCTCCCTCTTTAGCGTTTTTCTTTTTGCTTTACCCAGTCTAAGCTTTAGGATCTTTTGTAAACATGCTGCTTTTGGGCGCCTTTGACTCTGAGTCTTGGATAGTCTATTTTCATCAGTGTCTGTTGAGTGATACTCTAGAATCCGCGGTCCTGCTGCATGCGGCATCCATTTGCGAAGGCATCTCCTCTCTGTTCTCCTAGTATTGGCGCTTTCCCCTTTTCCTTAGATGTTTCCTGCATATTGATTTATATTAGTTGATGCCTTACAGTTTACGCAAAGGAAAACAGAAATGACGAAAAGATTGACATGAAAGCTTTAAGTTCTAATGAATGCATAATCATGACACTCATAATGACTTGACTCTTCGAAAAATGCGACATTATCATTCTTGGATACTCAGGCGTACAATCATTAATTTCCCTTAAGGTGCGCGCTCAATTTTGGGTTTACGGACTATGTCAAGGAAATCTTGCGATGAGTGGTTTCTGCGATTCGCATCGCAGTATCGAGGATTGCTATGTCAAGAAGTGTCATCGCAGGAATTGATAGTCTCATTCATCGCAGATCGCAGATCGCGTTTTTCATTCAATCACTGTGCTGCTTATGCGATGTTGCGATATGCGACGTCGCATATCGGCCGTCGGTGATTCCTTACGATTTTTCATTTAAGAGCACTTTCAATATATGCGATGTGATGAATTTCGCGTCGCTTCTTCGCAGCTTATTTACGCGCATAGGAAATGCTTCACTCTCTCTTCGCGATGCGATCTAGCTTTAGGGAGTTAAAATACAAAAATTTTGATAAAAATATTTTTTGGATTTTTTGTTAAGGGTCCCCCTTTGCTTGGTGTTATTGCTAATATCAAACAAGAGGGGGGTTGTTCGTGACCACAACAGGCTGGAATGTTGTGAATTGCAAGTAAGTGCTGATAGTTTGTAATTGAGGAGAGAGCATTGTATTCTTGTTGGTGTGATCTTGCCATTTCATGAGGTGAAGAAGGATTGAAGCTGGGAGGATGGCGCTGGATCAAACAACTGGGTTGTAATTCTCCTTTCTATTAATAAATCTCATCAAGTTTTCTCCCATATGATTATGCAATTGTGAATGCTATCATTTTGTTCATTATATATATGATTCTGTAATGTTTATGTTGTAATAGATCACGATGCTTTAACGATTCTTTGTTGTTGTACTTATGCAGGTACCCTCCAAGTGTGTTAAGTACAGGGAGGAGTCGCAGGGTATGCCAAAGGATAGAGAGATCAAGCAAGGGATTAAATGGAAGTTCCAGGTTTGTTCCACTATCTTTCTCTTATCTATTACACATAGGAAAAATCATTGAATTGCTTTAAACTGTTGTTTCTAGGGTAAACCCCATGGATGACTCACACCCTTGCAAATATCTATAAATGGATCTCCAATCCAAGAGATCAGAAGGCTAGAATGTTGTGAATTGCAAGTAAGTGCTGATAGTTTGTAATTGAGGAGAGAGCATTGTATTCTTGTTGGTGTGATCTTGCCATTTCATGAGGTGAAGAAGGATTGAAGATGGGAGGATGGCGTTGGATCAGACAACTGGGTTGTAATTCTCCTTTCTATTAATAAAGCTCTTCAATTTTTCTCCCATATGATTGTGAAATTGTGAATGCTATCATTTTGTTCATTATATATCTGATTCTGTAATGTTTATGTTGTAATAGATCACGATGCTTTGACATTTCTTTGTTGCTGTACTTGTGCAGGTACTCTCCAAGCATGTTAAGTACGTGGAGGAGTTGCAGGATCTGCCAAAGGAGAGAGAGATCAAGCAAGGGATTAAGCGGAAGTTCCAGGTTGGTTCCACTATCTTTCTCTTATCTGTTACACATACGAAAAATCATTGAATTGCTTTAAACTATTGTTTCTATGGTAGCTGCCAAACCTAGAGGGTTAGTCGTTCGACAAGACAATAATTTTCCCAAAAACAACGAGTGAACAGTGATGATTTGTCGTGTAGCATGGTGAACAACAACTATTTTTTCACATAGCAGGTGGGCAGTAAGTGGTTTCCATCGCACCGCTTTTGGGCATTCTGTGGTATTGGGGGGAGGCCGCCCAATTCCATACGTTGAACGACACGTAGCATCGGGGGCTTGATGGAAAACAATTTTATCGGGCGGGTATTGTTCGGACGTTGGGCCTGCCTGATATGGGTAAGGGCCATTAGATGTGGAGGGAGGTGATCGTATGGTGATCAGGTAGGGAAGCTGCATGAAGGCTAGTGGAGGGCCCGATGGGTGGTTAAGAGCGGTAGTTTTTGAGTTAATGACGGATTAAAGTGGGGTTAAGGTGTTAGGATCATTAGCGATGAGTTTACACAAGGGTTTATCTAACTTAATCGCAAACTGATTAGTTAGTGCATTTTTCAGGGTTTTTGGGTGAAATTATAGTTTATATTTTAAACTAGGGTATAGGGCTAGTTAATATGCAGAATTTAAATATATACGAGGAAAAAGGGTTTTTGTTTGGGATTTAATAAATAAAATCAGTAATTAATAAAATGAGCGGAAAGGGGCACAATACCCTAAGTATATGATTTTTCATGTTTTAACGCTTTTCCCATAATAACATAAATACTTAAGATATGGTGTTTTTGTGGGTTTTTGATATGGAAATGATTTATGTGGGGGCATAAACACTTTTCCTAGGTAAAAGTATTTTAATGATAGGAAAAGATTATTATTAAGGAAAATGAATGAACTAAAGGGGGAATGACTTTTTGTAGGGGGTTTCAGTACTTATTGCCTATAAGTCATTGAGCCAAGAGTATGGTCCCTCCAAAAGTCAAAGAAATGCTCTGAGCCTATTTGACTTAGGGTTTTTGAGTACTTTGAACTTTATTGTGAGAAATTAGTTAAGTAAAAGGTGAAAAGAATGAGGGAAGTTAATTAATTACCTTTGATATCCATTTGCATGCTTGATTGTTTATTGATATCTAGAAATTTTATGATGAGAATAACAAATATGCTTTTGTCTAATCAATCATCATACTTCTACAACCTTTCTTCTACTTACCCATCTACTCATCCTACCATTTTTACTTCTCTTTATTAGGGTGCATTTGAGCTAGCAAACCCTTATCAAACATTTTTCTTTCTCTTTACAATAGTAAACTAACTAAATCTAACCTTATTACATCCAAGGGCTCAGATTGAACAGTTAAGCTCCTTTTATTTACTCTACCTATCTAATGATTTGTCAGGATTAAGCAGTTTGGTCAGATTTTATTCTCTAACTATCAACATGAAATTTAAAGCATGGCATGATCAAGATTAAATAGTTTGATTACCATGGATTTTGGCATGAATAACAAGATACACACAATAATTATTATGCATAAAAGTACATAGTAATCTTGACTTGCACACTTTCATGGTCTTTTGTTTTTTTGGGGTTCATATTTTTCACTTTTTTAGACCTTTTCTTATTCTTTTTGTCCTTTGATTTTTCTTTTAGGACATACCCTCTTTTCATTTTTTGATTTTTTGAATATGGAAAACATTTGCAGAAAGCAAAGGTGTGTTCATATTATAGGTTTAATCTCAAACATTCAAAAATTATGACTCCTATTGGTATAGGAACCTAACACCATCCACACAAATAAAGTGACAGGACAGAAGGGGTTATATGTTAAGTTCCTGCGCATGGCCCTATGCCACAGGTAGGAACCAGGGGTGCAAAGGGTATAAATATCCATGAAGGCTCTTGGAGTGGCTAAGCACCAACTCCTTCGTTACTTCGCCTAAAATCATGACCAACGACACAGAGCTATTAACAAAAGAAAAAGGCTCCCGGCAGGACTTGAAATGGCTTAGCACCAAGGGCCTAAGCTGGTGGTCACGGGGACCCAGTCTTTTGGTGGAAAATTAGGTAAAGGGCCGAGATAAAAGAGTCTTAAAGGAAAAGTGGAAAAACTATCAGTTTCATAGTGGATTTGGTAGATCAATCCAAAGTTAATTGCAGATAAAAATAACAGGTGCACTGTTAAATCCTGTAAAATGGAAAAATTGTTAAAGTATGCAAAAATACTTTGTTTAACTTATAGAGAATGGTTATTGAGGTCAGATAACTTGGATAACATGTCCAAAATATTGAGATGAATAGGATAAAGGAAAAAATAAGTAAGCATGAAGTAATCAAAGAAAATAAAGAGAAACCAAAAATATCAAGCCAAAGTTCTATAAAAGCAAGCTTAAGCAGGCAGGTGATACAAGATATTTTTTAATAGAGAAGTAAGTTTTGTGATCAAGTTGGATTTTTGTTGGTGTTCTTAGTGATCAGAGATTACTAAAGGTATTGGTGATTTTGGAATACAATTGTATTTGAAAGAAGAGAAGGAAGTCATTACTTCTATTATGAAAATGGATAAATGATGGAACAATGAGCGTCTAAAGAAAATCATAGCTTGTTGATAAGGGGTAGTTTCTCATTCGAGTGGGTGTTGTAGAATATTTTGGTTTGTAGCTCCATTCAGTTGTAGCTGATAAATCGGGGAGTTGTAGCTTCCTATTGGTTGTAGCCAGAGAAATTGTAACAACAAGTTTTAGCTTTCCCTATGAATGAACTAAAGAGAATTTATGAAAGTTATGTTTTCTTGTGTGTTCCATTGTGATTATTGACATTAATCTCTATTATGGTTTTTTAAAATTATTTCTGAAGTATTTAATGATGTGCACAAATTAAATGAAATTTTTAATTTGGTAAAATTCCTACACTACTGATTCACCCCCCTCCCCCCTTAGTAGTGTCCAGGTTTTCAACAATTGGTATCAGAGCAGGTTACTTATGATCATTCTAATAGCTGGAAGAAATATTAAGGACCATGGAAAACCAAGGAGGTTTTACCAATAAGGCACCTATGTTCAATGGAACAAACTATTTGTTTTGGAAAATGAAGATGAACACCTACATTCAATCACTTGGAGATGATGTATGGCATGTTGTGGAAGAATAATATCAAAGGCCACTAGTTATGGTTGCCAAAGATAAAAAATTGGAGTTCACATGCAATGTTAAAGAAATATATGCTTTTCTTGTTTGCATACCAGAATCATAACTTGTCAAAGCGATGGATTGTACATCTGCCAAAGCAATCTAGGACAACATGAGTAGATTCTATGAAGGAAACAACAAGGTAAAGAAAGCTAAACTTTAAGGATTTAGGATCTAATTTGAATCATTGAGCATGCATGATGATGAAGATATTGCAAAGTATTTTTTAAGAGTTGATGAAGTTGTGAACACCATAAAAGTGCTTGATGAGAAGCTTGATGAAGATGTGGTAGTTTAAAAAGTGTTGAGATCTCCTCCCAAGAGATTTAATTCCAAGGTGTCAACCATTTAATAAATGACCAATATAGACACTCTCACCTTAGGTCAACTCCTTGGAATACTCACTACCTATGAGATGAGGATTTTAAAAGGCAACTCTACAGCCAAATAATCATCTTTCAAAGCAGAAAAGAAGTGCAAGGATGAGCATGATGACTCATGCTTTGATTTAGATGAAGAAGAATCCAACTTTGTAAGGAAGCTCAAGCAAGGATTAGGAAAGTATAAAGGTAATTTTCCCTTTACATTTTTTAATTGTGGCAAATTTGGTCATTGTGCATCAAATTGTCCTGAAAAGAAGAAGAAAGAATGTGATCCTAAAGAAAAATTTAAGAAGGTTCAAAAGGACAAAAAGAAGGCTAAGAATAATTATTTCTATGTTCAAGAAGAGAGATCCTCTGAAAGTGAGCCCAACCAATCCTCAGATGAGGACATAGATGATGATAGATCTAAATAATGCATGCTTATGGCCATACAAAATCTACAACTCGGGGCTATTTTTGATGATGATGAAGGAGAAGTTGACCTTGAAGGAGAACTAGTAAGTGCACTTGAGGAGATAAAGATGATGAGAAAGATAAACAAAACCCAAAAAGAAACTTTTATAAAAGAAAATGCTTAAACATGTGAGAAGTTGGAATTCGAGAAGGCTAAAACACAGCGCAGTTTCAACCAAAAATTTGGAAAAGGGACTAAATATTTGAATGAGATATTGGAAGTACAACGAGCTTCCTCAAATATAATTGGTCTTGGATTTGATGTTGATTCCAATGCAACAACTGAATTAAAGGGTGAAAATGTAATTACCTTTGTTCTAGAAAAATAAAGGATTGCATAGAAACAAGAGACACTTGTTCAACAAAAGAGAAATCAGCAGTAGCAAAGGGAGTACATTGTCCATGCGAATTGAACTACCCAAAAGTCTACTCAGCACAAAAGGAAGCCATCCAGGTACAACAATATATTCTTGGGTTATTGTTTCACATGCAACAATTATGGCCATAGAGCTACAAACTTCAGAATAAATCTATCATATAAGTAGCTCAGATCTAGAAGAAGAATTCAACAAAGAAGAGGCAGACCTAGATACAAAAACTCTTTTTCCCCTTTAAACTATCTAGTACAATTTTTTAAGTGTCAAAATTTTGGGCATATAGCAGTTAATTGCAGGCTTAAAGAAAATAAGAAAGAGCCAGTTATTGAGAAAATTGAACAAAAGGCCGAAGTCTAGAAAAGGAAAGAGAAATCAAAGAAATGTCCTTTGTATGCTCACAACGGTGGGAGCCATTGGCATGTGGAAAGTGGGTTTTCCATAGACATGACAGGAGACAGAGGCAAGTTTCTCAATTGGAAGCCAATTGACAAAGGTAATGTGAATTTTGGCAACAATTCTCCAGGAAAAATAATTTTAAATGGAGTGGTCGGCCTATCAAATGGAAAAGGTAAAGCTAAAAACGTTTTGTATGGTGATGGGCTAAAACTTAATCTATTGAGTGTGTATCAGATGTGTGATCAAGGATATTATGTGGTTTTTAAAGCTAAAAATTGTTAAATCATGTCCACAGGTACAAGAGAAATAGTTGTTGAAGTTGTAAGAACAGATAACAATGTATATGTGTTGAAAGAAAAGACAGAAAAGTGTTGTTTGACAAAGATTGATGAGAGTTTGATATGGCAAAAAAGGCTTGGACATCTCAACTTCAATCAAATAGTCAATTTGAGCAAGAAAAATGATGTCAAAGATTTTTCGAGGCTTTAAAACCAAAGAATATTATCTGCAAATCTTTCAATGAGGATAGCAAGCTCGAGTTCCATTCAAGACAAAGGAAAAATCTTCAGCAAAGCCATTGCGGCTGGTGGAGATAGATTTGTGTGCACCATCCAGAACATAGTCACCCATAATTAAATTATATTTTATGCTAATAAATGATGATTTTAGTAGGATGATGTGGGTTTCCTTTCTCAAAGAAAAATTTGAGGATTTTGATCATTTCAAAGAGTTTAAATCCATGATCGAGAATGAAACTAATATTAAAGTAGAAAGCATAAGGTCAGACAATGGAGGTGAGTTCACCTCAAAGGAACTTGATGAATTCTATAAAAAGAGTAGTATCAAGAGACACTTTACAATAACAGAGACTCCCCAGCAAAAATGGTGTAGTAGAGAGAGAAATCAAATTAGCGCAGCAATTCGCCAGAGAAATGATGACAGAAAGGAATGTTTAGAAGAGGTTTTGGGTAGATGCAATTCATACAACAGTAGTTATTCTCAATAAAGCATATCTTAGACTAAAGAGTGACAAAAATCCCTATGATTTGTGGTGTGGTAAACCTACAATAGTTACACACTTCAAAAGATTTGGAAATAGATGGTATATCATGAGAAATGATGAAAAACTTGGAAAATTCAATGCCCGAGCAGATGAAGGCATTTTTCTAGGATATTCACACAACAACAAAGGTTACAAATGCTACAATAAAGCTACCAAGAGAATCACTGACTACATCAATGTGAATATGGATGATCACGATGATCAAGAAGAGAAACATCTTGAAAAATCCAACATTGATGAACTAGTGAGCATCAGTGAAGCGCATGATGAGGAAGCTATAGAAGAAAGCAAGGAAGATCCCTATAGTCCTCGAGCCAGAGATCCCCCAAGTTATGTGTAAAGACATCACCTAGTTGATCATATTATTGGTGAATTAAATACTGGTGTGCAGAAGAGAAGGAAATTATTAAACCCCCCTATGAAAGCATATGCTTCACTATTGTCTATGGGAGAACCAAAAGATGTCGTTCAAACTAGTCAAGAGATCAACAGTGGTTAAAAGTAATGAATGAATAATTGGATCAAATGGAAAAAAATCAAACATGGGAACTTGTTCCAAGACCTGTAAGAAAGAATGTCATTGCCACAAAGTGGGTTTTAAGGAATAAATTAAATGACCATGGAGAAGTGGTAAGAAACAAGATCATGTCAATATGAAAAATCTATGCTCAAATAAAAGGCTTCGATTTTGATGAAACTTTTGCTCCTGTTGCAAGGATAGAAGCAATAAGAATGCTTTGGGCATTTAATTCCTTCAATAAATTCAAAATATATAAAATGGGTGTCAAATCTTCTTTTCTTAATGGAGAGCTATAGGAGGAAGTTTATATAGAGCAACCAGAAGGCGTTGAGCTAACAGAGCAACCAAATTATGTTGGCAAACTTAAGAAGGGGTTGTATGGTCTCAACCAAGCCCCTAGAGCTTGGTATTCCATGATAAAGCATTACCCGCTCAAGTGTCGATTCAAAATATGTCCTTCTAACAAGAACCAATATGTCAAAGAAAAGGATGGAAAACTTATTGTGGTAGTAGTATATGCTGATGATACCATCTTTGCTACCAATTAAAATTTTCTGACCAATGAATTCATAGTTGATATGAAGGTCAAATTTTATATGTCCATGCTTGAAGAGATATCATATTTCCTTGGATTACAGGTAGCGCATACCCCTAAAGGAATTTTCATTTCTCAAGGAGAGTATCTCAAGGAAGTGCTAAATAAATTTGGCATGGAAGAATGCTCTTTAGTGAGTACTCCAATGGTGATAGGTTGCAAGCTTAGTAAAATGGATGAATCTCCAAAAGTGGATCAGACCTTATATAGATCCATCATTAGAAACAATTTATCTTTGATAGCTTCCAGAATAGGCATCATGTAGGTTGTTGCCATTGTTGGAAGATTCCAAGCAGCCCCCAGATAAAGGCATCTACTTGCAACAAAAAGAATTTTTAGATATCTTAAAGCAGTGATGGACTATGGACTGTGGTACCCAATAGGTAACAAAAAAATCACTATTTATATATGCAGATTCAGAAGGTGAAGTAAATGATAGAAAGACCACAAGTGGTGGTTCTTTATTTCGTGGAAAAATTCTAGTCTCATGGATAAGCAAGAACCAAGCTTCCATTTCCTTATCTACAGCTGAAGAAAAATATATTGTAGCAACTTCTTGTTGTACTCAATTATTGTGGATGAAAAAAAACTTTACAATATGTACAAGTGATTTATGATCAGTCGACCCCCATTATTTGTGACAACACAAGTGCAATAAGCATGTCAAAGAATCCATTTTTTTACTTCAAAACAAAGAATATCCCCATTAAGTATCATTTCTTGAGAGAGAAAGTTGCAGCTCAGATTGTAAAGTTGGAGTATGTACCTACCAAAGAGAAAGTTTCTGATATCTCCACCAAGCCACTTCCTAGAGAGAAGTTTGAGTACTTGAGGCAAAGATTGGGAGTTTTGCCTCTTGCCTCCCTCCACTAGCTCTTCCTTTAAGAAGAAATGTATTTGTTGCATTATCATCATATCAAGGTGAAGCTGTGAGGTCCATAGGATCAACATGATAGAGAAATAATGTTGAAAGATGGAGTATGGTGACAAGGGGAGAATGATGGTGTTTTTTCCAATGATGTCAAAGGGGGAGAGATCTAAAGAAATGAAATCAAACAAAAATTAAAAAATAGGGGGAGAGATATATGGGAGGAGAAATACATAGGAGCAAAGAAAAAGGGGAGGGATCCATAGTGATAGAAAAAGCAACAGCAGATATCTCAAGGGGGCTAGCACTCAAAAGCATCAATCTACGTTGACATGTTTTTACAATAACAAAGGGTGTTTTGCTTAATTTTTGTGTTGCCATCAATGCCAAAGCGGGAGAATTTTGAAACATGTTGTCATTGATGGCAATAGGGTGTTGGAAATAAGTGGTCATTGATGTCAGCAGGTGGAAACAGGAGGCACGGGTGTCAAAGAAATACCTTGGGGAATAGGTTCTAGGCACACAATAAAGGAAAAGGATCAAAATCATTACAATGGATTTGGAGCCAATTATAATGTAGTAGATCATCTTAGGGATAGATGGAAACCACTCAGATGTATAGATCTCTGAAATATCTTTCCAGTGGTATGCAAAAGTTCAAAAATGGCCTCCTAGATCGTGAGATAAATCCAGTCAATCTTGGTGACCCCAAGTCTAACCTAGAAGAGTTAGAAGGAGTGTAGAGGAGCCTTCGCATGTAGCCAAGTTTGGCACATTTCCAAAATGTAGCAGAAAATATAGTAGAGCCTTTGTTGAAGTCTGAAATTGTTTCCTTTTTTACTACCCTTTTACCATCTCCTTTCACCTTTTTGTCACTGTTTTTATAGCAGTCTCGGCATTCTCAAGGTAAAATTCAACTTACAAAAAGATATTTATCATCCATGTTTAGAATATATTTTTCTTTATGAATTATAATGAAAGAATTCTTACAATAACATAATCATAAACATTCCATAGATAATGTTGAATTCTGCAACAATATTCATGGTTAGACAAGTTTCAGTGCTTCAGTAAAAGGATGAAGAGTATCTGGAGATGACAAATGTTCACCACATGGATGACCACCTACTGGCATGACTTGGCATATCTAGGATTCAAACTCAAAGTCAAACTCAGTGCAGTAGTCAAGTGAAGGCAACATGAGAGTAGAATAACATCAGGCGAGCATGCAGAAGACTTGTTCAACCACAAGGATACGATCTGAGAAGAATCCCTCATGATTTACTCTTTCAATATAAAATCATGAGGAGATAAAGTCTTAGTTTAACTCCATTTCTTAGATGGAAAAGTAGTTTAATTTCATATCAGCATAAAATTATTGAAGTTGTTTGATGAAAACTCAATTTGATTATTAAAGTTTAATGTGGTTTATCATGACACTTTGTTTTAAGTAAATACAATCCTTTATTTTTAAATGTATGACTAAGAAATCATTTGATCGATAGTAGACTTACACTCACAGGAGGACCTCCTGTCGAGTTGTAAGGACATTTAGTTTTATTTATGTTTTCACTTGCCCATAGCAAAATAATATTTTACAATTTATTTTCTCTTAAGATAGTTTCATTACAGTTCTATCTGATCATTTGTTGTTCCAGTTGCAAAGCCCTATAAACAAAAATTACCAAAAATATTTAATTTGCATATGCATTTCCTTTCAGGTTTCATTACTCAGTTAATTTTGTAGATGACAAAAGAGATGTCTTTTAGAATTAATCATGCACATTATTAACCATTTAGAGTTGCAATTTCTCAATTGAATTTTACTCTTGTCAGCTTCTTTTGGCAATTAGTGTTTAGCTTTTTTCCTTTCTGCAATTAGTTTTTCTTATGCAATTTGATTTTATGTATTTGGTGTAGAATTTCCTTTCAGAAAAATAGTGTTGTAGTGTTTTAAATTCTACAAATAACATTAGAATATTTTTCTTGCAATTTAGTATTAACAATTCCTTTTCTGCAATTAGATATAAATTTTGGATTTTGCAATTTTCAATTCTATAAGCAATAGATTTCAATTCAGTTAAGTAATTGGTTTCGATATAAATTTAAATAGAAAGAAATTGTGCATGTTTACTCTCTAAATCTCATTCAACCTGTTTTCACCTTCTGAAAAGAGAGTTCCAGTTGTACAAAGAGGTAAAAAGAATAGAGATGTTTTCAGCTAACCTCCAAGCCATAGAAACACTTAAAGCCAAATCAGACACCATCCAATGGATGGTTCTCAGAATTAGCTTTCCAAGGGTATATGGAACTCCCCAAATGAACTCCAGAATCAAAAGTTAGAGAAGAATGAAAGCTACCCTTGGAAACTAGAAAGCAAAGGAAAATGTTTAAGTTCAATCTCGGATCTCACAAATTAGAGTTTCCTAAAGAAAAGTAGGGGAGCGCGTCAGCAATCATCGATATCGTCTTATCAACGATCAGAGGTTTAGGGCGCATCGTCTTATCAATGATTATAGGTCCGAGAGCATATCACAAATCACAATGAGGCAAGCAGAGAAAAGACAAAACCAGCGATCATCGCTCAACGATATCATAGATCGAAGGTTCTAGCGATCTCGCATATCGGTGATTAGAGAATCGGTGCACCGACAGGGTAACAACTCTAAAAGTGTTGCGAAATGGAAAAGTTGCGATATACTATAAAATCACCAAGAGGGCCAAAAACATTTTAACAAATAATTTTAGCGAAAGACCAAGTATCGACAGGAATTTCCTCTCTCCTCCAGGGGGCACATGGTAAAACACTATTAGATCCAATAAAGAAATGTGGCATGTTGATCTGGCATTTTCAGGGGTCCTATGGGGGCATATCCAGGAGACATGTGTCACCACTCACAAGGTGATGTGGCAAAGGATGACATCATCTCACAGATCAGCAATCGAAGGATGAGGAAAATCATTGTATCAAGTTTAAACCTCTGATTTAAAAACTTTGATGAAGGGCTCCACTAAGTGGGCTAGCCAGTGGTCACAAGCAGATCGAAGAACCAAGAGCTAAGAAGGACAGAGGATCCTACATATTAGTGATCACAAGTATGAAAGGGTGCAAACAAAAATGATGTTATGAAATTCTCGATTGAAATATCCTGGGTGGGCCCCAATCGGCTTTCAGGGATCGCAAGAAATAGAGGGCGTAGACTCCCCCTCATCCTTTTTCTAAGTGGACCATACCACATTGCACATCGAAGATCACAATATTAGAGAGGGAGCACCAAAAGCCAGCATCAAAAATCACAGATATGTGGGATTTTCTTTAACAAAGGGACGATCCTCACAAATGCAAGCCCAAAGGTCCTAGCACCCAAGGACTAAAGTTGTCATAGCCCTCGGTCACATGAAGCAAAAGAGGCTAAAGTGGATGTTGGCTTGAGGGGGCCTGACCTAGGTTCATCATTAGTTATCCAAACAAATCCCTACACTATTGGCCCTTTTAGCATCATCTCGCGGAGTGTAGGCTAAAGTCTCACTTGAAGGAGTATGGGGTGATGCTGGAACCAAGTTTCTACACCCTTCAGATGGTTGTGATCTCAGTTTATTCCAGCTATATCTGCCTTCGTACAGGTTTCTTAGCTCTCTATTCTACCCTTCAGTACCTTCGTGAAAGGGTACAATTGGCTTTTGCGCAACCCTAACCTGCAGCTTAGGGACTTTTGCGCTGCTAGGGTAGCGAACTGTGATATCTCTAAACTAGGCTAAGTGTCTTACTTATCTTATTAACCGATTTTAGTTAGCTTTTCATAAACAAATGTTCTTACTTGCATTCACTTAAACAACACATTTACATGCATTCGCGCATCATATAAGCATTATAAATGAAATTCATATCCAACATAACAAGATACATAACCAGGAAATAAAGATGCAGAAATTGTAGAATACTTCTCTTTATTTATAATTGCAAACAATTATAGACTTGACCCGCCTTGCACACTTAGCTATAGGGGTCCCCACACTCAGCTGCAGACTTCTACCCTAGGCCTCTGCACACTCAGCTGCAGAGCCTCTACCTATGCTAGGACCCAAAACTTAGACTTCTTCTTAGAGCTATGACTTTCTTACAAGTTTGATCTCTCTATCTACTTATAGCTTAGCTCTTTTTATACAATCCCATGGTCTGTAGACCATGGATAGATCTTCTACAACTGACATTAAATTTCCAAAATAAAGGCAGACAACCCTATGACTCTTTAACACCTACACTCTTCGCGACCACAATATGTGGAGTCTTTACACTTGGATTACGAAATTTGACCAAAATATGGGCTTTTAGCCCCAAAACTATCCTTGGGGGATCCCACACCCAACAAGCCCCCAACACAAACATCGTGAATCGCCCTTGATTCACTCTGCAGGTGCGGAGATCTTAGCACGAATACTTCCCAACTCCATTTGGATGACCACAACCTCGACGACACAATGAGCGGCTACCTGTTGGACTTCTTCCACTCGCTGCTTAGTGATTGCCACCAAATTTCCACCCTAAATCTGCTGCTGAGTTTCCTGTAGTGTCGCAAGCTTTCCTTCAATGGAGGTTTTAAACATATATGCCTCGTTTATCCATGGTTGTAGGCACGCTTTTAAGACCTCTTCTTTGTGTTGAGCAGCATCCACCTATTCCTTAAGCACCTGTGTGAGCCTCTGTGTAAGGGAGACCATCTACATGGTCCCTTTGATCTCATCATATCTTTGTTGTAGCTTACGCGCCTATGTCTCCAGGCGCTCTACATTCGGGTCCTCCTGCAGGGTCGTCAGGACCTCGAATGACTGTTCAAAAAGTTGCGTGGAGTCTGCTATTGCACTATCGACTATCGATATTGCTATTGCAACAGCGTTGGCATGTTGTTCCCTGACTTCCAACGAGGTTGAAGGCTAAGCCCTCAACTGCAATTCTGTTGTCTGCAAGTTCAGCTCCAGCTAAATCCTAGCCATCTCCGTCTGAGCGTCGTGCACCCCTGTGGCCAACTTGTGGACGTGTGCCTCAACTAGTTCTTCTGCCTGAATGTCCAAATCTAGGATCATTTGACAGGATTCCTCCACAACCTGCATGATCTGCTTATTTTGTTCCACTACCTCATTGCGTTGCAAGCCTGATTTCTCGATGTTGATGCACTGCTCGCTCATTACCTGCAAAGCGCGACTCTCCTGGGCCCTAAGTTCCATAGTGACTCCATCCTACAAGAGGTGGAGCATCTCTCGAGGGAGCGCGGCCATATTCAATCCCACCCCTTTAAAGTTACTGACTGTGGGCCTGTTGGCCTCATTTTCTGTAGTAAGTGCCCCATCTGGTAGCACTATCATATTGGTCACCTTTGTGCACAATATCTCCACGGCAGCTGAAGTGTCGATCGTAAGGCTGATGGACACTGTGCCAGCCTGTGGAGTGAGAGCCTGCAATGCTTGCAGCTCTGTCCATAGAGCCCCTAATACTAGTTGTTGTTGTTCTCCAAACTGTTGGAGGGCCTCCGCAGTGACATCCCTCACCGTTTCTCCAATATCATGTAAATCCCCCTCAGTGAGGGTGATTGGGTCAAATGATGTCTTTGATGCCTTGGTTTTCTTTCGTGGCCCTGCCTTCTATTGTGATCATTGATGCTTGAGTTGGGTGGATGTTGTCTATGGGTCTGTGCCACCTTGTTTTGTCAGCTCCTCTACTTCTGCTTCAGTCACGGGTGAAGGTGACTTCTGTCCTTCATGCTCTTCTCCTCCTGTCCTCTGTTGTTCGGCCGATTTCCCGATGTCACGTGCTACCTGGGTCTTAGCCTTTGCTTCCTCTTTTCTGCGCTTCTCAGCTAGCTATGCCATTCTAAGCTTTGTTTCTTCTTTCTTACCCTATGTGGCAGACTTGTCCATTTCCACCGCGGATCTTGTTGCAATGCGCTACTATGGCAGCCAAGACTTGAGGACTACGAAGATAACGTTGTTAGTTGCTAGATATGGTAAGTTATGCCATGTCTTCTTAGGGTCCTTCCATGCCCTGATAAAGACATGGTGGAAATCCACTTTGAACATTGTAAATATCTATAAACTAGCGTATACTGTGGGCGACAACCACGGCTTACGATTGATCCCCATGTAGATACTCATCTCCATCAAGATCCAAAATATCTTGCTTTCTTTTACGCATTGTGCATCCTTGGTCGCCCACAGTGAAGCATAATTCACTGCCTCTGGAAGGTCTAGCATGATCGAAGGGAATTGGTTGTCTTATGGCAGCTACCACGGCACCAGTACAATCGATAACAGGAGCCATGCGTAGTGGAACGTCTTGCCCTGCTCCTATGCCTCGCGACAGGTTGCAAAGAACTCGTCACATAGATAATTTTCCCAGTTGAACTGGACTCCTTTAGCGCATTCGGATGCTAGTGTAATCACAGGCACGGGCACCTCATCCACGCGGCACTTTTGTATCACCTTCCCTACTAATATTTGTGTTGCTACCTTGGTTGCAGGGTTGTTAATGTTGGAGATGGCATATCCCCACTTCTTCTTCTCCAACTTGAATTTCTGCTTCATAGTTTCTGCGAGGGCCAACTCACCACCTTTTCCTTCTGATAAATTGGCTGGATTCTCCCCTGAGTAAGGCAGCCATGTGATCCGATGAATCAAGTGGTCTATGATGGGAATGGGCTCCTCTAGCCAAAAACACCCATCATGCACCAAGCAAATCAGCTTCCCGATGAAAAAGATGGTCATTGGGGTGCGATGGTAATGTGGTACCCAGAGCAAGTTGAGTAGCCTGGCTTTCTCTACACCCTTGGCCATCTCCGCGGCTCTAATTCGATTGTTCCAGTAGTCATGTCAATTTGTCAGCGCATTAGTTGCTCAGTCGCTAAATGTAGGAATTCCTTGTGATCTGCGAGGACCCTGTTGGAAATACTGAGAGGGGGGTGAATCAGTATTTCTTTTTCTCACTATTGTTTTACTAGTTAAAACATATATGTTCAGAACACAAAATGAACAGGAGGAATAAATGATTTTATTAATATAACTGTGTAGTAAAATAAATACAATAAATAGATTGTCACAATTGGTTGCCAAGCTCCAACTTGGACTTTGGTGAGGCTCCAACCTCTTGAGCACCAACTCTATTTTTCCAAGACACCAATCTTGGACTTAGGAGCACCAACTCCCAAGGACTTCAATCCTATTCAATTCTGAGGCTCCAACCTCTTTGGTATACACTGGTGTGCTGCTGCGCTCTTTTCAGCTTTCACTACTTTTGCTGCCCCCTTTTCTTCTGTTGCTTTCACTATCTCATGCTCAGGTTATACCGTTCACGAAAAACCACTACAGTTCTCTGTTTTTGCTGCTTTTATATGCTCCATGCCCCTATCCATTTGTTTCCTCTTACATGCTGGCTCTTTGGCTTCCTCCTCACTTGATCGCTTGACACTTCGGCTTCCATTCCTTTGCTTCTTTTGTCTATACAAGTGTTCCAAAATCTGAGTAGAAAAACCCAAACTCCCCTTTCCTAAATAAAACGCAGCCCTTGACCTATGGTTAATACCTTACAGGCTTTATTGGAGGCGTTTAATCACCCATCGGAAGCCACCACCCGAGCGTTTTAATCAACCATCGGAAGCCACCACCCGAGCGTTTTAATCACCCATCGGAAGCCACCACCCGAGCGTTTTATCAAACATCGGAAGCCACCAACCGAGCCTTTAATCAACCATCACCGAGCGCTTTAATCAACCATCACCGAGCGCTTTAATCGACCATCGGAAGCCACCTTTTATTCGGCGCTTTCTATCAATAATCAACCATCGGAAGCCACCACTCGAGCCATTAATCAACCATCACACAGGCTTTATCAACCATCGCACAGGTTTTAATATATACCTTAACCCCGCGGCCATGTATCATATAATACACGAAAAACATTATAAACCCTCGCTCTAATTCAAATGCTGGACTTCAACTATTATGCACCCGCCTTTAAATTATCGGCGGGTCCGGATTTCGGCGGTCGCAATAACTCTTAAGCCCAGACCTCCGACGAGGTGCGGACCCGATATGGCTTTAGACTCCCTTTAATATTGTTTCGGGTCCGATGAACATCGGCGTTCGCTGTAAACAATACACCCATTCCTCCGATGTAACGCGGACCCGATGCCTCCTTAAATTTCTTCCTAAACTGAATTTGGATCCGTCATATCGGCGGATTCCTTATCGGCGAGTCTTGATGGGTTGCGGACCCGATCTCCTTTAGGCTGCTCCAAATATAATTTCGGCTCCGGATGATTTCGGCGATCGCTACCTCCGCTGCTCCGATGCGATACAATAGTTCTGCGGACCCGATATGATTTTACACTTCACTTGATAATAGTTTCGGCTCCGGATTTCGCTGATGCGATAAGGATTCTCTGCTCCACGGACCCGATATGCTTTCTATTTTGCTTGATAAGAGTTTCGGCTCCGGATTTCGGAGCTTGCACCTTGAACAGTTCTGACATTCTGGATGTGATATATTATAGATTGTTTTTAATAAGTCCATCGGGTCCATGCCTCTATCGCAATCGGCAGATTATAGCGCCATCCCTTATGACTTGCGATCACTGCGGATGCGATATGATATTAAGCCACAGTCTATATTCCTGTCAGGTCCACAACCGTATATCGCAATCGGGGGTTTCGGGAGTGACAACCCTTTGAGACCAGCGACATAGCAGATGCGATATTACATTTAGCCAGTTTATAATGGAGTCGCGGGTCCGTGTTATTATATCACCTCTCTCTCTCTCTCTCTCTCTCTCTCTCTCTCTCTCTTATATATATATATATATATATATATATACTCCTCAGTACTCCCGATAGTTCTTCCTTTGGCATTGTTGTTTGTAATATGTGCCCGCCGATAGTGTTAAGGCATATATATGTGGGTTTTCTCCTCCGATGGCCCTATTTGCTTGTAATATAAATATGGCTCCTCTTGGCTCCTCTTGCTCCATCTGCTCCTCTCAATCCATTTTCTCCATTTGCTCCATATATATTGCTCCTCTTGGCTCCTCTTGCTCCATCTGCTCCTCTCGGTCCACTCTGTTTGCTCCTATAGCTCCTCCGATGGCTCCTCTTGCTCTGACACTCCTTCGATATGGCTCCTCTTGCTCTAGGACTCCTCCGATATATGTGGCTCCTCTGGCTTGGTCCGCTCCTCCTGGCTCCTTTTGCTCCTCTTAGCTCCGATATGCTCTGTCTCCTCCTCTTGAATATTGCCATATTGACATCAATGACAATCTGTGTCCAACAATCTCCCCCTTTGTTATCGATGGCAATATTCTTCTGCTTTCTCCCCCTTTGACATCAATGGCAAAGGAATGCATACGAACTCCCCCTATCGAACTGCTCCCCCTGTCCTGCTGCATCTTTATGAATGAACTTGAGTGTTGATAAATTAATAACCCCCATCTTTTGTCGCAGATGTTCGAATGCTTTCCGAGGAAGAGGTTTTGTGAAAATATCAGCTATCTGCTCCTTAGTACTGATATATTCCAGAGCGATGTTTTGTTCATCTACTTGCTCACGAAGGAAATGATACTTGATTGGTATGTGTTTGGTTCTTGAGTGCATCACTGGATTTTTGCTGAGACTGATAGCACTAGTGTTGTCACAATAGACGATAATCGGTTGATTTGTACATATGTTGAGATCTTTTAGCGCTTCCTTCATCCAAAGTATCTGAGAGCAATAGTCTGCTGCAGCAATATACTCGGCTTCGGTTGTGGATAATGATATGGATGACTGTTTTTTGCTGAGCTAGGATACCAAATAGTCTCCTAGGAAGAATGCATTCCCACTAGTACTTTTCCGATCATCTATGTTTCCAGCCCAATCAGCATCGGTGTATGCAGTTACAATCAATGTTGAACTCTTTGGGTACCAGAGACCAAAATCAGAAGTTCCCTTCAAATATCTGAGAATTCTTTTTACAGCTAATAAATGAGATTGTTTGGGAGCCGATTGAAATCTTCCCACCATTCCTACTGCTTGCATTATGTCTGGTCATGTGGCTGTTAAGTATAGAAGGGCTCCAATCATTGACATGTAATGAGTTGCATCTACTAGAGGGGAGTCATCATCTTTGCTCAGTTTGCAGTTTGTGGTCATGGGAGTGCTCATGGGTGCACAGTCCTCCATTCCATATTTTTTGAGCATGTCTTTTAGATATTTGGCTTGAGATATACACAATCCTGCTCTAGTTTGAGATACTTGAAGTCCAAGGAAGTGGGACAGTTCACCTATCATTGACATCTCAAATTCTTTTGCCATGCTTTGAGAAAATTCATGGCTCATTTCATCATTATTACTATCAAAAATCAGATCATCGACATAAACAAGAGCAACTAGTAACTTACCTTGATCTGTCTTTATGTATAGATTGCTTCCAGCCACTCCCTTTTTGAAGCCTTGTTGTTGGAGATAGTTATCCAGTCTTGCATACCAAGCTCTAGGAGCTTGTTTCAACCCATACAAAGCCTTTTTCAACTTGCAGACTAGGTCCTTTCCTGCTGTCAGATCAAAACCTTCTGGCTGCTCCATGTAGACTTCCTCCTTGAGTTCGCCATTTAGAAATGTTGATTTCACGTCCATTTGATAGATTTTGAATCCTTTCGAGCAAGCAAATTCTAAGAACATCCTGATAGCTTCCATACGGGCCACTGGTGCAAATGTCTCTTCAAAGTCAACTCCTTCAATTTGTGAATAGCCTTTGCAGACAAGTATTGCCTTGTTTCTGATAACCTGTCCTTCCTCATTCATTTTAGTTTTGAACACCCATTTGGTTCCTATTATGTTTTTGTCCTTTGGACGAGGTACCAGCTCCCATGTCTTGTTCTTCTCAATTTGGGACATTTCTTCTTCCATTGCTTTTACCCAATGAGGATCCTTACTTGCTTCTATGAATGTTTCTGGTTCTATCATAGATAGGAGGGCAATGGCTTTTCTCTTGGGTGAGGTTGTTATCCTTCTTCTGGTCTGCACACCTTCATCTTTATCGCCAATGATCTGTTCTTCTGGATGATATCTTTCTACATACTTCATCTTTGAAGGGGTATGAGGTGGTTCTCTTTCATCTTCTTCTTCTTCATCATCTATCTCTTCTTCTTTAGATTCTTCTTCTTCAATGAGAAAGTCATCTTCTTGTTCTTCAATTTCCTTTTCTGGAAGATCTTCATCAACCTTTACATCAATGCTTTCCACTATTTTCTTCAGTCGATAATTGTAGCACTTGTAAGCCTTGCTCCGTGGAGAATATCCAAGAAATATCCCCTCATCAACCCGAGAATCAAATTTTCCAGGTGAACCATCATTTATTTTTATGAAGAACTTGCTTCCAAATATTTTGAAATACTTCACTAAAGCAGGTCTCCCTTTCCATAGCTCATAAGGAGTTTTGTCACAATTTGGTCCCAACTGAGTCCGATTCAATGTATAGACAGCTGTCCCTACTGCTTCCCTCCAGAATTTAAGTTGTAGGTTTGCTGCTAACAGCATGGTTCTTCCCATTTCTTGGACAGTTCGGTTTCGTCTTTCAACTACTCCATTTTGCTGAGGTGTTCTCGCAACCGAGTATTCCCTTCTAATTCCATGAATATTGCAGAACTCTCTGAACTCGTTTGATGTGAATTCTCCTCCTCGGTCTGTTCTGAGACACTTAATTTTTGAATCTTTTTCATTTTCTACAAGGGCTTTTAGATTCTTAAAACACTCAAAAGTTTCAGATTTATACTTTATGAAATATATCCACATCATTCTAGTATAATCATCAACAAATAGTACAAAGTACCTTTCTCCTTGGAGTGCTTTATTTCTAGTTGGCCCACACACATCAGCATGTATGATCTCCAAGGGCTTTGATGTATAGTGTTCCTTTGTCTTGTGGCTGCTTCTGGTCTGTTTTCCATGTTGACATGGACCACACACTACTTGATTTGGTTTGGACAACCTTGGGATGTCTTGTACAGCTTTGATCTTGCTGATATTGACCAGATTTTCGAAGCTGGTATGTCCAAGTCTCTTGTGCCACAACCAACTCTCATCTGCCTGACTCAAGTAGCATTTGTTTTCCTGAATCTTGTTCAGAACGTAAATGTTGTCTGGTGTTCTCACTCCTTTTGCCACAAGTTTCCCTGAGGCAGAGTTCCTTATTTCACAGTATTTAGTGCTGAAAACAACCTTATGTCCTTGATCACAAATTTGGCTGACACTCAGAAGGTTGTGTTTGAGTCCGTCAACCAGCAGAGCATCTTGAGCTTTTCCTTTTCCATTGATCAGAGTAACTGTTCCTCTTCCTGCAATTTTGCCAGTTCCGCTTCCAAAGGACACATTCCCTTCCTTTTTGCTCAGTGAGATAAATTTCCTTCTGTCTCCTGTCATGTGTCTGGAGCACCCACTATCCACAAACCACTGGTTTCCATTATTTTGCGCAAATAGAGCCAGGCCGCATTTGTCCATTGTAGAGATCTTGCTGCTCGTCTTTCTTCCTTTAAGTGGGCAGTTTTGTTCATAGTGTCCATTATTGTAGCAAAAAGAGCAAGTCAGATCAAATTTAGTCAAGGGATCGAATGAATTGAAGGTTTTGATTTGTCCCTGTCTTTTGGGAGCATATGAGTTGATTACTCGGTCCTTTTGCATTGTCTTCTCACTTTTGCGAGCCATACAGTGTCTAGCTTGGTGACCGAAGTTTTTACAATGAAAACAATGTCCAAGAAATATGGTTTTGAAGTAACCATGGTTTAATTCGCTTTCCTTTCTGAGAATTACTCCTCCCTCGTCCTTTGGATTTTTTATGAGCCCTTGGTGGGGTACATATTTGTATTTGCTGTAGTGTCCATGATTCGACTCCACATTCTTCTTTGGAGTAACTCTTTCTTTATTCTTGGAATCTCGGATGCACTTTTGATAAGATACTTTTTCATCTTTTGGGTTGCAGGAAAGTGCATCGACATAGCTTTTCGCACTATTTTTAGTGCTTGAGGATTCTCCCTTGAAACCTATTCCAAACTTATCATGTTGAGGTTTTTGATTTTTCAGAATAGTATCAAGTATTTGAGAGCTTTTACAACCCTTTTTAATTTGCTCCAACTCCTTTCTCAGAGATACTACTTCGGCCTCACGTTCTTCACAAGTCTCTTCTTTTTCCTTAAGCTTTGTTTCCAAGAGATCTTCTCTCCTTCTTATTTCCTCGTTTTCCACTTTGAGAGAGATAATTTTTTTCCGCGGTTTCTTGTTCTCTTCAATGGCACTTATTAACAGTTCATACACATTTCCTTCTGGCCCCGAGTCATCATCATCTGTGAGTGCCATGAATAATGCTTCTTGGCTTTCATCATGATCGCTTTCCTCATCTGATTTCTTTTTGATGACCATAAACTCATCCTCATCAGACTCACCTTGCTTGGAGAGAAGGTTTTTCTTATTGAACCCTTTCTTTTTGTATGTCATTCTTTTAGAATTTCTTTCATCATCACTGTCTTGTTTATGAGGACATTTTGCTGCATAATGACCTATTTTACCACATTTAAAACAGATAAGAGGATACTTGCCTTTAAGCTTAGATCCTCTCTTCAGCTTTCGTACATATTCAGCCAATTCGGATTCCACATCTGACTCATCACTACAGTCATTCCTTTCTTTCCCTTTCTTTGACTTTGAGGCCTTGAATGCTGCATCTTTGGAGCTAGGTCCACCTTTCCTCATTTCATAGGCAGTGAGAATTCCATGGAGTTCATCCATTTTGAGGGTGTCAAGATCCTTTGATTCTTCTATAGCACTTATTTTGGAGTCAAATCTGTCTGGAAGGGACCTTAATACCTTTTGTACAATAGTACTTTCTTCAACCTTTTCGTCCAATCCTTTCAGGGAATTTACCACTTCAGCTACTCGGAGGAGGTATGCTGCAATATCTTCTTCCTCTTCCATCTTCAAACTTTCAAATTGTCTTCTGTGAGTTTGAAGCTTTGCCTTTTTGACTTTCCAGTCTCCATCGTACAAGCTAACTAGCTTCTCCCACATTTCTCTGGCAGAGTTACAGTGCATGATTTTTGTAAACTCAGAATCAGTGATTCCACTGGTGATAGAGTTCATGGCTTTTGCATTTGCAATGTAGGCTTTCCTCTCGTCTTGGTCTGTTGGAAGAGTGGAAGTCATTCGGTATTCAGTTTGACAAAAATGCCAGACTTCAGGTCCGAGGGATATTAAATAGTAAGTCATTCTTTTCTTCCAAAACCCAAAGTTAGTGCCATCAAACAGAGGAGGTTTTCCTGATGCTTCATGATTTTTCATCATGGTTGTTGATCCTTCTTCAAGCTGTTAGGCTAGAATGAAGAAGCCGGCTCTGATACCAATTGTTGGAAATACTGAGAGGGGGGTGAATGAGTATTTCTTTTTCTCACTATTGTTTTACTAGTTAAAACATATATATTCAGAACACAAAATGAACAATAGGAATAAATGCTTTTATTAATATAACTGTGCAGTAAAATAAATACAATAAATAGATTGTCACAATTGGTTGCCAAGCTCCAACTTGGACTTTGGTGAGGCTCCAACCTCCTGAGCACCAACTCTATTTTGCCAAGACACCAATCTTGGACTTAGGAGCACCAACTCCCAAGGACTTCAATATTGTTCAATTCTGAGGCTCCAACCTCTTTGGTATACATCGGTGTGCTGCTGCGCTCTTTTCAGCTTCCACTGCTTCTGCTGCCCCCTTTTCTTCTGCTGCTTTCACTATCTCATGCTCAGGTTATACCGTTCACGAAAAACCACTACAGTTCTCTGTTTTTGCTGCTTTTATATGCTCCATGCCCCTGTCCATTCATTTCCTCTTACATGCTGGCTCTTTGGCTTCCTCCTCACTTGATTGCTTGACACTTCGGCTTCCATTCCTTTGCTTCTTCTATCTATACAAGTGTTCCAAAATCTGAGTAGAAAAACCCAAAATCCCCTTTCTTAAATAAAACTCAGCCCTTGACCTGTGGTTAATACCTTACAAGCTTTATCGGAGACATTTAATCACCCATCGGAAGCCACCACCCAAGCGTTTTAAACAACCATCAGAAGCCACCACCCGAGCATTTTAAGCACCCATCGGAAGCCACCACCCGAGCGTTTTATCAACCATCGGAAGCCACCAACCAAGAATTTAATCAACCATCACCGAGCGCTTTAATCAACCATCACCGAGCGCTTTAATCGACCATCAGAAGCCACCTTTTATTCGGCGCTTTCTATCAATAATCAACCATCGGAAGCCACCACCCGAGCCATTAATCAACAATCGCACAGGTTTTAATATATACCTTAACCCCGAGGCCATGTATCATATAATACACGGAAAACATTATAAACCCCCACTCTAATTCAAATGCCTGACTTCAATTATTATGCACCCGCCTTTACAATTATCGACGGGTCCGGATTTCGGCGGTCGCAATAACTCTTAAGCCCAGACCTCCGACGAGGTGCGGACCCGATATGGCTTTAGACTCCCTTTAATATTGTTTCGGGTCCGATGAACATCGGCATTTGCTGAAAACAATAGACCCATTCCTCCGATGTAATGCGGACCCGATGCCTCCTTATATTTCTTCCTAAACTGAATTCGGATCCGTCATATTGGTGGATTCCTTATCGGCGAGTCTTGATGGGTTGCGAACCCGATCTCCTTTAGGCTGCTCCAAATATAATTTCGGCTCCGGATGATTTCGGCGATCGCTACCTCCGCTGCTCCGATGCGATACAAGAGTTCTGCGGACCCGATATGATTTTACACTTCACTTGATAATAGTTTCGGCTCCGGATTTCGCTGATGTGATAAGGATTCTCTGCTCCGCGGACCCGATATGCTTTCTATTTTGCTTGATAAGAGTTTCGGCTCCGGATTTCGGAGCTTGCACCTTGAACAGTTCCGACATTTTGGATGCGATATATTATAGATTGTTTTTAATAAGTCCATCAGGTCCATGCCTCTATCGCAATCGGCAGATTATAGCGCCATCCCTTATGACTTGCGATCACTACGGATGCGATATGATATTAAGCCACAGTCTATATTCCCGTCGGGTCCACAACCGTATATCGCAATCGGGGGTTTCGGGAGTGACAGCCCTTTGAGACCAGTGACATAGCAGATGCGATATTACATTTAGCCAGTTTATAATGGAGCCGTGGGTCCGTGTTATTATGTCGCCTCTCTCTCTCTCTCTCTCTCTCTCTCTCTCTCTCTCTCTATATATATATATATATATATATATATATATATATATATATATATATACTCCTCAGTACTCCCGATAGTTCTTCCTTTGGCATTGTTGTTTGTAATATGTGCTCGCCGATAGTGTTAAGGCATATATATATGGGTTTTCTCCTCCGATGGCCCTATTTGCTTGTAATATAAATATGGCTCCTCTTGGCTCCTCTTGCTCCATCTGCTCCTCTCAGTCCATTTTCTCCATTTGCTCCATATATATTGCTCCTCTTGGCTCCTCTTGCTCCATCTGCTCCTCTCGGTCCACTCTGTTTGCTCCTGTAGCTCCTCCGATGGCTCCTCTTGCTCTGACACTCCTTCGATATGGCTCGTCTTGCTCTGGCACTCCTCCGATATATGTGGCTCCTCTGGCTTGGTCCGCTTCTCTTGGCTCCTTTTGCTCCTCTTGGCTCTGATATGCTCTGTCTCCTCCTCTTGAATATTGCCATATTGACATCAATGACAATCTGTGTCCAACAGTCCCAATCTTCAAATTTTAGTACAGCAACCTACCCTAAGCGCGACCCCTCAAAATCAATGTCATCTGGGAGCAACGGATTTTGTAGGGAGCTCTTTCTCTCATCTATGTCCTTTGACACCTTGGCTTTGCCCTTGCATGGAGGAACATATTCGGGTAACTTGGTAATAGGGTTCGCACCCTAGGTTTGAACTTCCATTTCCAAATCCTCCTCATCCACTAAGATTTCTTCAAATTCTTCCTCGTCTACCTCCAGATTAATGGCCTTCCCCTTCTCCTGCACGGTGATTTTGGTCCTTTGTGGGTTTCTTGTTGAGATGTGCACTGGCAGCATCAGTTGCTTCTGCTTATCCTTCTTTAGTCTCAATGTCCTAGGTGATTTAGGGACTTCGACTACCATTTTGGCACTTTCTGGGGTAGCTTCTATTACCTCAATTTCCTGCGCGACATCCTCAGATGTCACCAGTTCTGTGTCCATGGCTTCTGCGGGCGCTGACATAGTGTTATTCCACAATTCTTGCAGTGTCTCTGGTAGTTTCTCAAACAATGAATTTGCTTTCAGAGTCTCGAATAGGTCTTGGTTCATGTATACCTGAGCGCGCAACAACTCAATCCTCAAAATGCCAAGTGTTTCCTTTTGGACAGCCACCTGTAATTTATAGGGCCTTTTGACTTCAAATCCGACTGTTCCCCCCACATTCGGCCCATTAATGCTAGATTGGCGACAGATTTTCAAGAATCTAACCCATAAATTTTGCCTAAAATGCCTGCTGCCCGCTCCATTTCACCACAATCTGACCATCAAATCATGAATAGTTGTTATAGAAATTTTTGTGCCTTACAGCTTTGAGCATGAAATGTCCATAATCCAAGGGATCCAAAGTCCTTAAAGATGTTGTTACATCTCCTAAAGGAACAAGGTCAACCAATGACAGCTTCTCCCAGAAGTTCTCCACCAAAAAGCACTCAGAAACAGTCAATTCAGGATCAATTCAAGTGCTCCACTAGCTGCCTGTGTTGCAAAGCACCCCAGTACACTGTCTAGGTACATTGCAACGCACTTGAATGCACTACCCAGGTGCGTTGAGTGGGAAATGACAAGTGGCAGAGTCATTCAACGAGGTGGAAAGACCATGGAAGCTTCCAGAATCTTCTCCAATGACACTTGCCTCACTGAATTCGACCAAGTGATGAGTAAGAGGCTCTCAGCCTCCAAGTGGAAGCAAGAACTGACAGAGAGAAGCCACAAGTCAAAACATAAGCTGACTCATCCTCTCTGCTTACATCTATATATGGATCCCTCATCCCAGAGATCCAAGGGCTGGAATTTTGTACTTTGCAGAGAATTGTTGTTGGTTTGAGATTGAGATTAGTACATTGGGTGATTTATGCTTTGTTGGAGGAGAGGAAGGGATTCCTTTGCTGGGAGGTAGATGCTGGATCGGGACTCACTTGGTTGTATCTCCTCTTGGACTTTATTATTCTATCAATAAACTATTTGAGTTTCTCCTACATGCTGTGTACCAATGATGTTTTGTTATATTTGCATGTTTAGTTCAATCTGATCCTGAACTTTTTATGAATGTATATTTGTATCTTTGTGTAGTTTCTCTCTCTTGTGATCTTGTAGGAATTCGGTGAAGCTGGGCCGGTAAGGGAGCTGGGAGCTGGGAGCTACTGAAGAGAGGAGTGATTGGATCAACAAACTAGCGAAAGACACAGGTTAGTTATATCCTTCCTCCTCATTTACATTTCATAAAGAAGAATACTCAAGTAAGTTTCCTTGTTTGTTGCTAAGGCACTATCACACCTTAGAGTGGGATAGGGGCATTCTGAATTAGATACTTTTCCCAACAACAAATTGGCGACTCCACTGGGGACGTATCTAGTTAGTTTATTTGTGTTTCTATTGTTGTTCTTCTCATAAACTCAGGAGTACTGAATCGAACTGCATTTTCCATTTACAAATGCAAAGTAGAGATCTGCCACTCTAGTCCACTCGCTGGGTCTGTTTATGATCTGAACAGCTGATCCACAAATGCTCTAACATCCCTTTGTGGTAGCTCTTTAGTCCTCCTTTAAATCATCCTCCTAATTGTACCTCATTGATAGCTTTTATCCGGCCAAAAACCCCAGATCAAACTGCAAACCGTGACCCAGAACCCAGAAACCATTCTCATTTCTGCTTCAGCGCAGGCTCTTTGAAGAGACTTTGCATTTCAACACAGGTCCCGAGAGGGCTACCTGCGCTGCAATTCAGTTTCTCTGTTCTGCAGGTGCGTTGATCAGCCTTTGCCCTGTGCAGCTGTGGTTCTTTGCATCCTTGTGTTCAGTTTTATCTCTGTTTTTTTTGCAGCCTGTTATCAGTGTGTGTACCTATCTGAAAACCCTTTTTCTCTGCCTTAATTCCGCCTCAATTGTATAAAAGAAACTTTATTTTTTCTTTGTGTATTTGTTACATCATTGGCAGTTTCCCATTACAAAAGTAAACTAGTCATACTGTCGCCCTTAGATCTAGACCTGTCGTAAGTGTCGTTTTGATCTTAGGAGTAAGTGTATTTGCTGTTGATAGTTGATTGAGCTTTTACTTTTGTCTTTTGGTTTGAATTTGTGAATTTCTAGTGTCGAAACAAGTGTTTACTTCAAAATCATAAGTGTCGTAATCGTCTTTTTGATTGCAAAAAGAAACTTGTTTGTGTTTTCACTTGAAATCGAATTCAAATTTTGTACAACAACTTTCTTTTTAGGCATCAATATTAAGAAAGTGAAAACAAATACATGCATTTGTGCATTTGCATATTGATCATTTGTATGGTTTGATTTAGGAAAAAGTGCATTTACAGTGTGCTCTATGCTCTTTGAGAAAAGATTGTGTCTTTCTTTTCCCCTTGTAGCTAGGATTTTCATTGTTGAAAAGAGATAAATGCTTGCTTATCATCTTTAGACTGCATTTAGGATTTGTATCTACATCTCGTGGTGATCCAAAAAGGAAAACTTCTAAGAAAGATCAACCTAAAATAAATTGAATGAACTTAACAACGCTTTGTAACTTAACGCACAACATAGAGGTCTAGGCTAGAGACGTGTTCCGGCGTCGTAAAACCTGGTGACTTTCAATCTCGCTGATGGTTGGGTGATTCCTCCTGAGAGACGATAAGCGCCAGTACGGATTGTAATCCCACGTACTGTCGAGTATATATTGGGAGACCCCTATAGGCATAAAACCTTTATCCATAGGAAGCCGTGTCGGCCGCCCTATTGATCGCAATGCACTGAACACAGCATTCGGGAAGATTGACCGCCCGTACCTTAAAAAGTATTCTGCGGTTTTGCGAAAAGTTTGGCACACCCTCTACCTAGAACTCCAGAGCAGTTCCTTTTGGCCTTTTTCAGACTCTATAACGGAAAATTTCCATCCGAGCATTTGTCACTTCAGGCTCGTTAAAACATCGAAGGAGACTAGAGTCATCTTTAGCTTTTTCTCGACTCTTTAAAATTGAAAAAGCGAGTTTATTTTAAACGGAAATATTCATACCCCTTTTCCTGCGTTGATCTTTAGGTTGAGAAAATGGAGCCTACCAACCAAGGAATTCCCCTTGGTGGAAATCCTAGTCCCTTCTCCTCTTGGGGAGATGTTGGTGCGCCCCATATGGCCACATTGTCGCTTCCAGGACTGACAATTGGCTTGCCGGTCTGGCTCTTCTCAACCAATGTCGTTCAGAACACCACTATTCCTGAATAGTCGAATCAGCAGTTAGACCAATCCAGAGTTACCCACCAACCTTCTACCTCCTCTAATTCTTCCTCTCCTCCTTCCTCTTCGCTTGATGGGGCTGGCAAAGCCAAAAGCCAAGTTCCTAAGGAGAAGAAGGAAAAGAAGAAGAAAGAGAAGAAGAAGAAGGAGCCAAAAGCGGCTGGGGGCAAACGAGTGTCGTCTAATGAAAATCCACACACTGCACTGACCAGGCCTAAATCGCCATGTGTCATTTGCAAGGGAGACCACTTCCACAGAGATTGTCCCTACATCCCCCAGATACTAAGGGACTGGTCTCCCCATTTGCACAATTCGGTGGCGTCAACCTCTGATAGCCATGTTGAATGCACACCGTCAACTAGCGAAAGTGAAGTCTCAGGACAAAAAGGGAGAGCTAGATCTCCCTGTAGACTATGCGAAGGCAATCATGCCATCCACCGTTGTCCCTTCTTAGACGAAGCTAAAAGAGTTTTGGATGATTGTCCGGTTTCACCATTACGACTTCCTCCTGGATATAAAAAACTCTTGCCGAGTCCTTCGTTAGTTGAAAATCCAGCTGGCCCGCTCAAGTGGTCAGCTGAAGCGCCGGTCATTGAAGAAGAACCAACTGAATCCATACCCGACGAAAGTCAAAAGGTCGAGGCGGCAGTTGACCCGGTCTTGCCTTCAGAGGATTTATCTTCGAATGATACAGTCACTGAGGAAAATAAGGATGACACCATCCAAATTCTCTTCATCAACACAGACTCCGACGAACACGGGGGCAACCTACCCATTCCTTTATCGCAGGAAGGAAGTTCGTCAGAGCGATACCTGGCCGTTTACTCGGTCCCACCACCAAGCAACCTAGTTGTCTCGTTCGACTGGAACCAACTAGGCAGACCCCGTTTGCCAGTAAGCATACCATTCAGAATTATCGTCCAAATATACAGAATGGTCATGGCTGGCACCATCATTGATGAGGGGGCATCTGTGAGTATCCTTTCCTCTATTGCTTGGAAAGCGCTTGGTTCGCCATCGCTTTTGCCTGAAATGAGAAATCTGACAGGCTTTGATAAAGGAACCAGTCGACCTTTAGGGATCCTCCCCAATGTGCCCATAACATTGAAATGGAAGACCGTTCAAATGAACGTGATGGTCGTTCAAGGACCCTTGGATTATAACCTACTCCTTGGACGAGACTATATATATTGCATGGGAGCCGTCGTCTCCTCACTCTTTAGAGTAATGTGTTTTCCGCACGAAGGAAGAGTGGTCAAGCTCGTGGACCAGCTTTCATTTCCTGGATCACGCATCGCAAATAGTCATATACCATCCCTAAATGGTCTCTTCTCGCAAGAAATGTCTCAAGCCACGGTCCGTCCTCCCGATGAGCGCGAGTAATTCGGAAGGATATGACTGGAACCCAGGGGGCATGCGTCCTGGTCTGCTTCGGCAGGAAAACTTTGGGTATAAGGTAGGTTTCCGCGGGAGAATATGACTAGTCTGTACCCCGTCCGTCTTGGAAGAGGGGTTATTCTAGAATAAGATTCTCTTGTCAAAGTTATGTGTTTGGTGCTCGTTGTCACTCACCTTTGTCTATCTCGGTAGACATCTTCGAAGAAGTGTTTTGTTTGCTGTGCAAATGGGACAATCTTTGGTAACCTGAAAGAGGTAGGCCTTTCCTGGTAGAACAAATGTTTTATCTGCAAATTGAGGGGTAACCTTGAAATCGTACTTTATACCTGGGGGCATGCAAACCTTTTGGAGTGCAAGCAAAGAACGGTTATTTATCTGTTTTTTGGGTTAGTCATTTCCTAACTTGCATAAAGAAAGGATGCGGGGCATAGCTTTGTAAGGCGCAAGCTCCATAAAAAATGGCATCTTACATGAGACATTCTTATCATATGACTGGATAATCGAGCAGTTTTAGCACATAGTTCATGCTCGTTAAAAAATAAACATAAGATCAAGCAAGTGTTTCAATCCGCGTTTAAGCTCGTTAAAAAATGAACTATCCTCTGGTAAATAACCACCGTGAATGTAACATTATCAGCCATTAAAGCCTTGGTCGTGTTTGCACCGTCACCTCCACTTTTCCATTGGCCGATCATTCACCTCCATATGATTGTTTACCCATTTTGAGGAACAGCTGCGAAGAGTGATTTCACTAGCCATCCTTGTGACACTGCCGTGCTTGGAAAATTCCAACCCTTACCTGCAATCAGCTGCTACCCATTTTATCACTCGTTCCTCAAAAGACGAGTCTTCTTTAAGCTCTTTTCATCTGACTCGTAAAATATGAAAAGATTGCCGAGTTTTGGCCTTCCAGCTCGTTAAAGCGATCGGAAGAGCTATCCCTCCTCTAGATTTTAATCTTTTTGGACCTGAGGGATTATTGCACAAAAAGATCGAGCGCTTGTTTTGTTCGGCTCGTTAAAACTATCGAAAATTCATCCCTTTTGTATTGTTTTATACTTTTTCGGACATAAGGTATTAGATGACGAAAAAGGACTTCCGGAGTTAACTTTATGTACCTTTTCAGACTCTCTAAAAATGAAAAGGACCGAGTTATCTTTGTCGTTAGACTCGTTAAAAACATTAAATAGCGACAAACTTGTCTTTAGACAAGAACGAGTTTCACTATCGCTAGGCTCGTTAAAACATAGCAATGGGTTTGCCCGAAGGGAAAATTATAGAACAAGCATATGTTATCCTCCTCAAGCTTGACAAAATAAAGAGGTACTGGTCAGCAATGACTGGGGAAAATTGGGAAGAAACTCAAAGAACCTTTATTGGTAGCAAGTCGCTCTTGAACATGACACTTCCACTCCGTGCCTGAGTCGGGTTGGGTTGTTTCATTCACCGGTCACATCACCATGGTCTCGCCATACCATCCACCTTTGGGGTAAATGCTACCAATCCATCACATAAGTGTCGCCGATATGTTCAAGAGAAGTCATCCAGAGAAGTCAACCATGTCCCATCCACTACCATACATTATACTTCATTCTTTCATGACCGCCACCCTGAACCATATATCATCAGATCGTTTTCACCTCCATCAAAATCATTTGCTCCATTCCGTGTCACTGATGTGGGATGCATTAAAGCCCTCCTTTGACGGATCGCTTCTTGTTGACAACAGCTCATTATCCAAGAAGTTGATCTAGGAACACCCCCTTCAGTACTTTGAAGCTTGCATACCTCAATGGCAAGTTTCTCACTTCCGGCGACAGGTATACATCAATGACCTTCGACCAGAAGATTTTGCGTAGTGTTCGACGCCAAACCCTTTATTCACACCACGTGAATTGTACTGCAGTACCTTGAGGGTCATCATCCTTATCGGTGATTCCTCTTGCGCTTGTTAACAGTTTACATCATTGACTGGTAATCAAGCGATGTCTTTCCATGTTCGACTTCAAAACATTTCTCACATGGATCGACTTGTACTTAGAGTGAAGATCGGACGAGATTGAAGACCCCAGATCTAGTTTCATCCATCCGGACTGCGATATATATTCAGGAAAAATAAAGACATTGACATGTACAGCATTGCAAAACAGATAATCATCCTACCAAAAGGATGATGATTTCAGCAGGATCGTCAGTCTACCATCAGACGATTGTCTATCCTATGTACATAAAAATGAATTTATAAAGCTGAGCATGGGAATGCCCGCCTCAGCTAGATCATGAAAACAGTATGAAGAATAATGTATTGTATTGTATCTTATTAAAGGTCTCCTCCCGGCATTGAATGAACTTCGAATCCTCCTAATAAAGCATTTCACTCGATAAACGGCCTCATACTTTAGGGGGCAACTGTTATAGACATTTTTGTGCCTTACAGCTTTGAGCATGAAATGTCCATAATCCAAGGGATCCAAAGTCCCTAAAGATGTTTTTACATCTCCTAAAGGAACAAGGTCAACCAATGACAGCTTCTCCCAGAAGTTCTCCACCAAAAACCACTCAGAAACAGTCAATTCAGGATCAATTCAAGTGCTCCACTAGCTGCCTGCGTTGCAAAGCACCCCAGTACACTGTCTAGGTGCGTTGCAACGCACTTGAATGCACTACCCAGGTGCGTTGAGCGGGAAATGACAAGTGGCAGAGTCATTCAACGAGGTGGAAAGACCATGGAAGCTTCCAGAATCTTCTCCAATGACACTTGCCTCACTGAATTCGACCAAGTGATGAGTAAGAGGCTCTCAGCCTCCAAGTGGAAGCAAGAACTGACAGAGAGAAGCCACAAGTCAAAACATAAGCTGACTCATCCTCTCTGCTTACATCTATATATGGATCCCTCATCCCAGAGATCCAAGGGCTGGAATTTTGTACTTTGCAGAGAATTTCTGTTGGTTTGAGATTGAGATTAGTACATTGGGTGATTTATGCTTTGTTGGAGGAGAGGAAGGGATTCCTTTGCTGGGAGGTAGATGTTGGATCGGGACTCACTTGGTTGTATCTCCTCTTGGACTTTATTATTCTATCAATAAACTATTTGAGTTTCTCCTACATGTTGTGTACCAATGATGTTTTGTTATATTTGCATGTTTAGTTCAATCTGATCCTGAGCTTTTTATGAATGTATATCTGTATCTTTGTGTAGTTTCTCTCTCTTGTGATCTTGCAGGAATTCGGTGAAGCTGGGCCGGTAAGGGAGCTGGGAGCTGGGAGCTACTGAATAGAGGAGTGATTGGATCAACAAACTAGCGAAAGACACAGGTTAGTTATATCCTTCCTCCTCATTTACATTTCATAAAGAAGAATACTCAAGTAAGTTTCCTTGTATGTTGCTAAGGCACTATCACACCTTAGAGTGGGATAGGGGCATTCTGAATTAGATAATTTTCCCAACAACAATAGTGACTTTAACGGTCACTTTACAGCAGACCTATGCACCATTTCCACGAGTAGCACAGTTGCCTTTGCACTGTCATGGACCCTGTGACACTTCCCTCATTCGCGCAATCATGAAATCGCGCAGCTCCCCAAACTGGGCAGTGTAGTTTATAGTTCCGCGCCTCCTTTCAGCTGCTTGGAGCACTAAGACTGTGCTTTTTTCACATAGTTAGATGGTTGGGCCACCTGTCTATGGCTTCAATCGACTTCCATTAACCTTTCCTTAGAAGGGATCTCCATTCAACTCAACCAACTGGACCGTGCCACCATCGGTAATCTCCTTAATAACATAGGGCCCCAGCCAATGCATTTTGAATTTCACTGGAAATTTATCAAACTTACTGTCATACAACAGCACCAAGTCATTCACCTTAAAGGTGCATAGCTTAATATGTCGGTCATGCCACGCTTTTTCGTGCTACTTTTGGACCTGCTGGTGAAATCTAGCCAAAAATCTTTCCTCTTCGAGTTCATCCAGCTGCACGAGCCTCTCTTCCAGGGCTCCATGATCCATCATACTTGTGAGAACTTCTATGTGTAGACTAGGCACAATGTACTCCATAGGCATCATCGCTTCAACCCTGTATACCATCCTAAAGGGTGTTTGTCCCGTTAACTTCTT
The DNA here is from genome assembly GCA_031772625.1 of Pinus tabuliformis. Lineage (NCBI taxonomy): Eukaryota > Viridiplantae > Streptophyta > Pinopsida > Pinales > Pinaceae > Pinus > Pinus tabuliformis. The sequence continues at coordinate 1,545,267,365 of CM062820.1, forward strand.
GTGTGTCGTCTGATAAGCCCATAGTACTACAGGTATGCATAGGTCCCAATCACTTTGCTGAGCATTACACACCTTGGTGATCCAGGTGGATGTTGGTGGCCACCCACCTATCCCATTTGGACCCCCACAACTATCTCTTTCAGTCTTTTCAGTTTCCTAAATTGCACCACAGTTTACTATTTTTAGCAGTTTTTCGGGTCCTGAACTTCCGGAGCCGTTTTGAGGCCCTAAACGACATTTTTTTGGGAATCTGGGGCAACATGGGTCCATGGACCGATGTTGCCTCCCAAAGTGGTAGTACTCAAATAGATCTTTCTAACGAGCTATCGTACGCGTCAAACGGAGATCGTATGCCAAAGTTACGACCCCGGGAAATTGATGTACCAATTTACCCAAACGGGGCCCACAATTTGGCGTTTCATCTTCTAGGGTTAGGTTTCGGGATGTGAAGGGTTTTCCATTGTTTCTCAACAATAAATAGGCCTTCGAGCCTCATTGTAACACAGTTCGAAATAGTTCAGAGGCATGTAGCCGCCACATCTCTTCTCAGAGATAAGCTACCATCGCCCTAGCTGGTTTCTTTCCATTTCTGGTTGTAAGCATATTTCAGTATTTTCCATTAATGAAATGAAGTATTATTTCCGCTGCATCTCTGTTTTTATGGTTATCGCATCTATGTATTTATGGTTATCTCTGTGATATATTGCGTTCCTGTCTAAATCCGGATCAGTGGTATCAGAGCGGTCTGCTTTTTCTCTGTTTTTCTTTGCATGTCCCCAACGAGGTCGGGATATAAGGAGTTAGGGCTTGAACTGGTCGAACCTTTGCAAGACCAGCCTCGAAAATCCCGACGGCCTCCCATGGCGGATGAGAAGAAAGACGAGGGGGTAGGAGATCCTATCAAAATCTTGCTCGAAGAAGCGCTCGAGCGGCAAAGGAATGCGATGATGGATAGCTTTGCACAGATCCTTCAGCGACTACCCAGAGGCGACGCATCGACTTCCAGCAGCGACTCTGGAAACGCCACGCCGTTTAAGGTACAAGTTAATTTTGAAATCCCCGTCTTCGAGGGTCAAATAGACGCAGATGCCGTAGATAAATGGTTAAATCTGCTAGATGGCTATTTTTCTGTTCATGAATTTTCAAGTCGGGAAAAGATTGTTTTCGCTCTTCTCAAAGCAGCCCCCCACGTCAAGGACTGGTGGGAAACATACTGCGAGCAGAAGGATGAAAGTACAGGCTCACTATTTTCAGCCGCACCCACTTGGAATGACTTCCGGGATGCCATCAAGGAGAAGTACTACCCTGTCGGAAGCTATGAGGACAAATATATCAAATGGACCACACTGCGGCAGGGACGAGACCAAGATGTGCCGGAGTTCACAAACATTTTTCATACCCTTCGCACACAGTTGGGTATCAAAGATTCTGAGCTGCAACTGGTACTCAAATACCGTGGCTGCCTACACAGATACATCCAGGAAGAGATGGGGTTCTTGAACATCTCCTCACTCGGCACAGCATACCGATACGCTGTCAAAATCGAGCAAAATTTCAAACAGAAGAAGCGAGACTTTGGATCTGCAAATCCGAAGCCCAAAGGACAAAGCCAAGGCGGGGTGACCCAAGACAACCCGTCGAAGCTGCAAGAAAAGAACAACACCACGAAGCCGAAGAAGGACACAGGAAAGTGGTGTGAGTTCCACAAGAGTCCCACTCATAACACAAGTGAGTGTCGGACCAAGCAGTCGTTGGTGGCTGAGTTGAAGGCTTCCGAATCAGATGCATATTCTGATCCTGAGCCAGAACCCGACAAGGGGAATGGCAAAGGGAAGCAGATCATTGATGTGGATCCCAGCGCCACTGTTGCCACCGCCAAGATCCAGAAAGATGAGCTCGAAAATCCAGAGGAAGGGGAGCGTCTTTTCCACTCACAGATGTGGGTGAAGGGTTCGCCGCTACAATTCATTGTCGACAGTGGCAGCCAAAAGAACCTCGTTTCAGTAGAGGTCGTGAAGCGGTTGGGCCTACTGACTACACCACACCCACAACCGTACAGTATTGGATGGCTTCATGAAGGACGAGATCTCAAAGTTCGCCAGCAGTGCCGCCTTCCCTACAGCATCAAGCCCTTCACAGACGAGGTATTGTGTGATGTTACACCTCTGGATGTTTGCGATGTATTATTAGGCCAACCATACTTGTGGAGGCGACATGCTGTGTATGAGTCCAGGCCTCGTGCTGTCATTATTTCTTTGAATAATTCATTATACAAGATACCGGAGATAGCCCCACCTACCGGCACATCTTTGATCACTACCAAGAAATGCAGCAAGCTCATATCACAGACTAGGAAATTCATCTGTCTGGTCCACCCCCAAAGTAAGGGGAAGATTGTTGCTACATCCATGACCCCTGCAAAGGGTTCCTCTACGCAGCAGCAGCAGCAAAGGGATACGGTCATGACAAAACACAGGAACAACTTCTCCTCACCCACATGGGTACCACACAAGTTTCAGGTGGGCAACAAAGTCTGGTTGCATCTGCAGAGAGAACGCCTTACCAGAACCCATCAGAAACTCAGACCACTCCGACATGGTCCTTACAGCAGTACCAAGGCTATGGGGAACAATGCTTTGAAGCACAACATTCCTCCATTCCTTCACCTGCATCGAGTGTTCAATGTGGACCGTCGTCGACCATGCTTCCCACCATCACTGGACACATCAGAGATTGCAGGACAAGTTCAGCAGATGGAGGAACTCAACGCAATGGGGACCATTGCTTCCTAAGGGGGGAGGAATGATCCAGGTGGATGTTGGTGGCCACCCACCTATCCCATTTGGACCCCCACAACTATCTCTTTCAGTCTTTTCAGTTTCCTAAATTGCACCACAGTTTACTATTTTTAGCAGTTTTTCGGGTCCTGAACTTCCGGAGCCGTTTTGAGGCCCTAAACGACGTTTTTTTGGGAATCTGGGGCAACATGGGTCCATGGACCATGTTGCCTCCCAAAGTGGTAGTACTCGGATAGATCTTTCTAACGAGCTATCGTACGCGTCAAACGGAGATCGTATGCCAAAGTTACGACCCCGGGAAATTGATGTACCAATTTACCCAAACGGGGCCCACAATTTGGTGTTTCATCTTCTAGGGTTAGGTTTCGGATGTGAAGGGTTTTCCATTGTTTCTCAACAATAAATAGGCCTTCGAGCCTCATTGTAACACAGTTCGAAACAGTTCAGAGGCATGTAGCCGCCACATCTCTTCTCAGAGATAAGCTACCATCGCCCTAGCTGGTTTCTTTCCATTTCTGGTTGTAAGCATATTTCAGTATTTTCCATTAATGAAATGAAGTATTATTTCCGCTGCATCTCTGTTTTTATGGTTATCGCATCTATGTATTTATGGTTATCTCTGTAATATATTGTGTTCCTGTCTAAATCCGGATCACTTGGTCAACGTGTTTTCAAGCACTTCGTTGAACGCCTCCACTGTCCTGTTAGCCTATGGGTGATAAGGAGTGCTCTTTTGGTGATATACCTGAAATTCTTCCGTCAGCACGCTAATTGTTTCGTTCAGAGAGTGCGTACCCCGATCACTCATCAAAATCTTTGGACATCCAAATCATGTTAATACATGCTCAAATAGGAACCTTGCAGTCGTCATGCCCGTGCAATCCTTCACAGGTTTCACCTCTAACCATCATGTCAAATACTTCGTCACGATGATGATATACCCGCCTTTGTCTTCCCTTGAGGTTGAATGGGTACTACAAAATATATTTCCCACTTCTCGAAAAGTTGCAATGTCATCTGTCGATTCAAAGGCATTTCATCCCTTCGCGATGACCTGCCTGTTTTCTGACACACATCACATGCCTTGCAATATGCTTTTGAATCCTTATGAAGGGTTGGCCACCACAACCTTGCACGTAGAATCTTTTGCGCAGTTGCTCTCCCCGATAATGTCCTCCCATGGCGCCACCATGAGCATCCACGAGTATGCTAATTCTCTTGAACTCCAGTACATATCTTCGCAATATCTCATCAGACCCCATTTTGTATAGCTTCCCAGCAATGACACAAAAATCTGCCATGCACACCACTAATTCCTTATTTTGTTAGATAGAGTATCCTTCCAGTGCAGTTCCTGTTGATAGGAAATGTATGATGTCCTCAAAATGTCCATCATCGATGCACATAGCAAATAGCTGCACGTCAGGTAATCCTTCCTCCAAATTATGGGTTCCTCGCCTGTCTCAATGCATGACAAGTGGTCAAGTCCCACGTTCAATCATCTAGGCTTCACAACAACTTCAAAATCATACTCTTGGAACAATAAGAGCCATTTGTAGATTTTCCCCGCCAACAGGCTTATTAACCATGTACTTCAGCTTGGAGAACAGGTGCACCCACTGAGGTTGCAGCTTTTCTCCATAAGCTTGTGTCCATTTGGCTAGATGTACTCGCGGATCATTCTACCCATTGTACTTGTCTATCAATCGCACCTTAGGCTTCCCAAATCTTGTTCTCGTCATCCTCCTACATTCACACCAATCATCAAAGCTTCCCTTGTGTGTACCCCACCATCTTGCAGGCGTAGCACGCAGTGCCTAGTCCAAAGCCTGGAAGCATTTCTTTTCTGGCACCTCTCTTTCAAATGCATCCAAAATGATATCTACCTCATTCAGTCCATCATAAGTAGGCAGAGTTCTTACCTTTGATGACACACAGCGCAACGACTAGGTCATCATGTTACAATTCAACATAGTTACTTTGTGTAACTGATTCAGCCAGCGTTCTATTTCTTCGTCGGAGTCCGAAGTGTAGGAACTCTCACGATCCCATGTAATCTGTCCATCCACAGTGGGATTCACCCAGTGTTTGTCTCACACTTTTATCTTATAGATGCAGTCCAGATCATCATCACTTTCATAATTGCAGACTGGTTCCATATAGCGCGATCCTTCAACAGGATCTAAGGGTATTATTACGTGTAGTGATTTCTTCTCATAGATCATCTTTCGCTTCTTCAGATTTATTACCCCATTCATATCAGTAGCCCAGTCAATTCCCAAGAGCGCAGGGTAGGGATTGTTTTCATCCACAATCTTTATTACTTCAAAAAATGTCAGCACGCTTGCTCCCTCAATACCCATGGTCACCCCCTACAGCCACCCCAAGGGTATGCTTTTTTGTTGATTCACCATCCTTAGCTGAATCGGAGACCATTGCAGCGCAGGTCTCCCCATTCGCTCCCAAATCTGCTTCGGCAAAACATTCACATCTGACCCTAGTTCCAAAATTACCTAATCCATTTCATACTCTCCTATTTGTGTGGTCAGTCTCATCTCCCATCCTGTCCTTGTTTTATGCTTACAAATCTTTCATACCATGCATGGCTCACCTGGCATGGTTCCAGTGCATCTATTGATGAGTTCTTGTAGCGCTTTTACAGCCTTACTGTTGCGTAATAACTTCATATAGGTTTCTAGGAAAGTTGTGAGCATAAAGGGGTCCATCTCAGACTCAAGCTTATCCTTGCTTCCTGAAGTGTAGGTCTCGGTGAAGCTCTTCTTAGCTTCCATGAAGGCTTCCCGAGCGCACTCCAAATCAAACTCAATCTCTTTCATTGGGGCCTTGCGAACCCATGTACTATCTTTCAGTTGTTTCCCCTCGTCATCTCTTAACGTGATTCCACTCCAGAGTACTATATTTATGTTTGGATCTTCCTCGCGTGGCTCAGACCTCATCATCTGCAGGTTCTGAGTTGAGGGAGGTGGTAGCGCCCCTTTGTCACGTATCCTATCAATAAACATAGGGAAATCTTTTGTTTCATGATCAAACAGGGTGCAATACTTGCATGACAGATGTGTTGGATTAACGCAATTGCAGGCATAGTGTCCTGGTCCTCCGCAATTGTAGAAAATCAACTGTCCTCAACCCCTACCAGGTCCTCCTCCGCCTTGGCCTCGTCCACACCCCTAAAATATTTTTTGCGCCATCCCTGCATTCTGGTCGAGGGGCCGTGTTTCAACCTAAACCTTGTAGGCAAGAGTTCTATCCATCATCAATTCATGGCTCCTACAAGTACGCTCATCATTTCCTATCAACCTACAAAAGTTGCAAAACAGGTTTTGCGGTGCTTGTACATACTTCTGTAGCAAGTGGCAGTTATATGTGGCATGTTTTCCAACTACTTGATAGATAGCACACCATAATGCAAGCCCCACACTAGGTCCTGCTTGAGCTTCTGGCCTTAAAGGCATCAGTCCTCCCCCTGCAAGGTAATTTGTAAATACCGAGCAATGGTCTTTGTCATGACCCTGACACTTGCATTTCAAGCACCATACCTCCTCCTGTACCTCTGGTCGAACCGTCCTGTCTTGCTTCAGGCTTTGCATCTCAAGGCATAGATTCTGTAGCTCTGCGTGGATCTGCTGAACTCCTAGATTAGGATCTTGCATCAAAGTCTCATGTAGTCTTATAGAAATCTCCAAGGCCTCTTCTCGAGTTGTTATCTTCTGATGCAACAACGCTCTCCTTAAATGGGGTATTAGCAAAGCCACAAACCACTTGCGATGTTCTCCATCTGTCAAATACATATTGGCTTCACGGATTTGACACTTCAATATTTGATCCAATTCCCAAGGTGTCTTTCCTAGTCGCATTGCAATCTCTTTGAATCCCACAATCGACTGCATCTTAGATTTAGGCCTACTAAATTCCTTATTTAGTGCTTCTTGGATGTCTACTACTCTGGAATTCACGTTATCGTTAGAGTACTTAGTATACCAAGTTAGTGCGCGAACTTGCAGAGCACTAACTAGTGTCGCCTTCTTTATGTGATTATCTATAACACCTTCAACTTCCCATACAGCCCTCACAATGAACCAGAATGGTCCAGGTCCTCATTTCCCAAGCCTTTGAACAAAGGCAACTTCACTGTATTTGCCATACTAAACCGCAGTGGAGGTGGAGGTGTTACGGGTGAAGTTGGAGGTGGTGTGGAGGTGGTATTCGTGGGAATCCTTGTCTTATTAATTGAATAGCACTTCATGGAGAAACCTTCGCTATCGCTTCTTCGTCCCTTCGTGGAGGTGAAATCAAGGGGCTATACTCTAGAACCTTATTTGTTCGTTTTCGTAAATTTTTCCGTTTTGCATAGTCCCAAACATCAAGGTAGTTGCATAACCCGTTTTTCACACAACAACATTTTAATCCAAGTATTCAAAGATTTTACATACTTACCTCGTGGTCCTTTGAAGAAATGTTGCTCTGCCTTGCTATAGATGACCGAGGTGTCAACCGCAAATTTAGTAACAAATCCTCCTATGACGCGATCGAACCAATGATCAATAGCGCATGCGATCTTATCCTCCGATGCTTCCAACCTTCACACTAGCTCTGGGGTCCACACAATAGGACCATCAAGTTTCCACCTTCTTTGGTTATCTTCTAGCTTTGCGATGCACTGGTATAACTCAATTGGAAAGGAGCCGAAAAAGATTTCGTGGATCTTTGTATATAGGTACCTACCTACCCTTAGTCGCAGCTTTATGTTTTCTTGTGTCGCGAACTCGTGGATCCTTCTGTCCAACCAGCCTTCGATTTCTTTCTTAGTTGGATTCCAGTGATACGACATCAAACATCTCTTATGCAGATTCCAGTCTCGACAACGGAACCATTTGTTGGCTTGAGGGGGCCTGATCTAGGTTTAGTGTTAGTTAACCAAAAAAATCCCTAAATTACTGGCCCTTTCGGCATCATCCCACAGAGCACGGACTAAAGTCTTACCCAAAGTAGTACGGGGGGATGCTAGAACCAAGTTTTCGCACCCTTGAGATGGTTGTGATGTCAATTTATTCTGGCTGTACCTGCCTTTGCACAGGTTGATTAGCCCTCTATTCTACCCTTTAGTGCCTTCATGAAAGGGTACAATTGTCTTTCACGCAGCCCTAACCTGCGGCTCAAGGACTTTCGTGTTGATAGGGCAGCGAACTGTGATATCCCCCAAACTAGGCTAAGTGTCTTACTTATCTTATTAAATGATTTTAGTTAGCTTTGTGTAAACATATTTTCTTACTTGGGTTCACTTAACCAACACATTTACATGCATTCACGCATCATATAAGCATTATAAATTAAATTCATACCCAACATAACAAGATGCATAACCAGGAAATAAAGATGCAGAAATTGTAGAATACTTCTCTTTATTGATAATTCTGAACAATTACAAACTCGACCCACCTTGCGCACTCAGCTGCAGGGGTCTACGCACTCAGCTGTGGACTTCTACCCTAGGCCTCTGCGCACTCAGCTGCAGAGCCTCTACCTACGCTACGACCCAAAAGTTAGACTTCTACTTAGAGCTATGACTTTCTTACATGTTCGATCTCTCTATCTACTTAGATCTTAGCTCTTTTTATACAATCCCATGGTCCACGGACCATGGGTAGATCTTCTACAGCTGACATTACATTTCCAAAACAAGGTCGGACAACCCTATGACTCTTTAACACCTACATGCTTCGCGGACACAATATGCGTAGTCTTTACACTTGGATTACAAAATTTGACGAAAATATGGTCTTTTAGCCCCAAAACTATCCATGGGGGATCCCGCGCCCAACAGTGGATCGGAATCTCCCATCCTGCAAGGACCTTTAATGGGAGATCCTGATGCGATAACTCTGCGACAAAGTAATGCAAAACTTTAGAGGCATGGTGGCTTGGCAACTAAGGCATTTAAGAAAAGAGATGCAGCATTCAAAATCAGCATGGAATGACCCAGTAAGGCCCCTTGTGACATGGAACCAAGGTCAGCACTAATAGAGTAAATGAAGACATGGAAGCTCGCGAGGACTTCATGATCCAGCATGTTGCTCCATGCAGAGGGAAAACAAAGTACCGCCCAAGTGACCTCTACTTTTTTACTGTGACATTAAACTAATAGTTGACCTCTCTCAGTTCTGGAGAATGAATGATTTGAGTAGTAAAGGTAGAAGCGACGAGACTCAACTGGGTGGCACAGAACGCCAGACCGTGGAAAAGAAACAACCTGAGCAAAGGCAATCCTAGGGATGGGCATGGAGAGATTTTGTTGGAGTTTCCATCTAATTGTTGACCTGTTTTGTAATCATGTAATGTGTCAACCATTTAATGAATCAAATGATATTTTTTAGTCATTTTTGGGCCACAGAGCCATCCCAGGTTGAGACAGCTAGTCGAATTGATAATTGAGGCTCGACTGAATATATTTTGTTGTAATTACTGTTCAGTACTCCCCTCTCTGGATAAATGGTAGAAAGAAACACTTCACAAAGGTTCAGAATCCTAAATAAAGAACTACATTTTATTTTCAAGACTGTATGACTTTATGCTATGCATCTTTCAGAATATCAAGGAAATTGTGGTGATTCCTCCTTCGAGTACTATAGTATGTTACCCCCCTGTTTAAATTCCATTATGTTCATGTTTCCTCTCTAATTTCAGGTAATCATAGCTCCTAGAAATGTTTCATATGTTCATACAAATTCATTTGTATTGACTTGTTAATGCATGTGCCTATATGGATCTTTGAGATTATACCTTTAAAATTGTGCTCCATGAACCATCACACCCAATCCTCTTTCATCCATTATGTCTACCTATAACTCAGATAAGTGTAGAATTCTTCATGCTTTAAGCTCAATGTGGCGAGTGTAGAATTCTTGACGCTTCAAGCTCTATGTAATGAGTTATTCTATCTCCTTATCTTCTCTCTTTTCTCTGCCAAATATTATTAAACTATAGGTCGTTGAACTACTCGGCCTCCACTAGTTTATACATATATTTCTCTGAGATGTATATGCAAAGAACTACCCTTAATACATGGATTATGCCTTTAGATGAATGAACCAACCCATGCTATTTAAATATATATATATATGAAGATATATGTACAAAAATATATGTGATGTATCTAGCCTCCTGACAATCATATGAGACACACAAAATCTAGATGTTCCAGGGATTGGTCTTGGAAGCAATCTGAGGCTGTCTCTGGAAGCGACAACACAACATGTGTTCATACTTAGAATAATTCAATCCATAGATAGGACTCATAGCATATATAGTGCATATTATATCTCATAAGTACACGAACATCTTATAAGTACATGAGCCTTGGTTGACAATTAATGAAGTAATTTAAGAATAATTAAATTACCCAACAAACTCTACACAAATCTTCAGGTAGACATGGCAGACACATTAGAAATGGAAAGAATGTCCATTGGCTAGAGGAGGAGCAGGATGATGTCATCCCATTGGTGGTACCCCAATAGGTTCACCTCAAAGGTTTCAGATATGGAAAAAGTGAAAAGCGATGGGCTACATGGCAAATTTTCAACAACTCCATAGACATAGGTCTTTGTGGTCAAGGGAAGTGGTTTCTCGCACTATTGTTCACGTAAATTTATGGTGGAGATCCACTCCATATTGATGCCTATGTATACCACAATCCACTCATGAGTGGTGTCGAGGAAAGTTTCTGGAACCTGGTGGTTTTTGGATTTAAGAAAGAAATTACTTGTAGAATAGGCCTCAAAGGACCCTTCTTTCACCTCTCTGACAACAAGATAGGTGGCATCTTGTCATTTTCCTGGATGGTAGAAAAGGATGACGTCAACACAACCAATAAGAGGAGGACACATGGCATGCATATTTGGAATTTTGGGGAACCAAAATGGCCCATTTCTGGGTGTCACCTCTCCAAAGGCACCAGGTGTCCCTAGAGATGTCAACATGACATCATCCCAGTCGATATAGCCCAGAAGATTTAAAGAAGTGCATGAGAGATCTTGTCGGGAAATAGGTGTCGAGACATGTTGCTAGTTGATAGGTTGGCACTTACAGCAGTGACAACAAATTAAAAAGGTGTTGAGAGGACCCCATATGACAACTCATCACATAGGGTTTACCCTAGTGGGATTGTTAAACGAACTCAGTAGAAGGCATTGGAACATGGAGAACAGACTGCACGATAGCAGAAACCAATGAAAAATTTGTTGAGAAATCCCCATAGGACAGGCCGATCTAGTGGATAGACCCTGACGGGTTTACAAACACGCACACAAACAAAGTGTTTGGATTGCAGGGGCTACGGGCTAAACGCCTGCACATGGCCTTATGCCACAAGTACGAACCAGGGGTGTGTAGGATATGAAGAGTCACGAAGGCTCTTGGAATGGCTAATTGCTAGCTCCTTCATCGCTTCGCATAGTAGCACGAACCCGTTAACAAAAGAAAAAGGCTCCCGACAGGACTTGAAAGGGCTTAGTGCTTAGGACCTAAAACAGTGGTTGTGAAGATCCAATCTTATGGAGGAAAAACAAGTTGAGGGCTGAGAGAAAAAGGGGATTAAATGAAAAGTGGCAAAACAATCATTTTTGTAGCGTATTTGGCATATTAAACCAAAGTTAATTCCAGATAAAAATACCAGACGTACTGCTAATTCCTATAAAAAGGTGGAATTGCTAAAATATGTATAAAATCTTAGTTTCACTTGTGGAGAATGGATGTTGAGGTCAGATAACTTGGAGAACATGTCCAAAATATTGAGATGAATGGGAAAAAGGAAAAAATAAGGAAGTATGCAGCAATCAAAGAAAATAAAAATAATTCAAAATTTTATAAGAGCAAGATTAAGTAGGGAAGTGATACATGAGAGTTTTTGATAGAGAAGCTATTTTTGCGATTAAGTTGGATTGTTGTTGGTGTTTTGAGTGATCAAAGATATATTACTGAAGGTATTGGTTATTGTGGAATACAATTGTGTTTGAAAGCAAAGAAGGAAGTCATTGGTTCTAGTATGAAAAATGGATGAAATATGGAATAATGAGTGTCTAAAGCAAGTTGTAGCTTGTTTATTAGGGGTAGGTTTTCCTTCCAGTGGGTTTTAAATAATAGTTTGGTTTGAAGCTTCATTCAATTGTCTTTGATAAATCAGGGAGTTGTAGCTTCCTGGTGGTTGTAGCCAGAGAAACTATAACAACAAATTGTAGCTTTCCCTATGAATGAATTGAATATCAGTTCTAAAAGTTATTGTTCTTGTGTGTTCCATTGTGATTGTTGACATTAATATTTGTTATGGTTATTTAAGTTATTTCTAAATTATTTAATTATGTGCACAAATTAAAAGAAAATTTTAATTTGGTAAAATTCCCATACTATTGATTCACACCCACCCACCCCCCCACCCCCCCACCTCTCTTAGTAGTGTCCTGGTTTCCAACAGTGCCTTCATATATCTCCTTTAACTCTTGATCATTTTCTTGGTCTACATATTATAGTTTTACCTCAGTTTTCACAAGGGTAGAATCCTTTGAATAAAGCATTTGCAGCTTTTTCCAAAGAATTTTGGCTAAAGAACATTGACCCATCTTACCTTTTAAAGAAATTGATGGACTAGTTAAGATCACCTTCATAGATTTTGTATTGTATTTCTTTGACTCATATATCACCATGCTTCCAATAACCACTAATTCCCATACCACATATCCTAGAGCTATCAAATAGTATTGCATTATTTTTCTCCATGACACATAGTTTGTTCCATCAAACAAGGGAGCTTCGCCAACCTAATTGACTTCTAATTTTATGACTAAGGAGGAGATATCTTCAAAGGGTTTGAATTATTTCCTTCTTGACCTTTCCATTTTTTCTAGGGTATCTTCCTTCTATTTGTTAAGTTGACACTTAAGGAACTAGCTCTGATACCAATTATTGGAAATACTAAGGGGGGGTGAATCAACGTTTTTTTCAATTGTTATATTATGCTAGTTAATATTTTTAAAATAAGAAAACAATAAGTAAAGAAAAATATAATTTTATTAATAAATATAGTGAGAACTCCAATCCTATTTTACAAAAATTCAGGTTCCAACCTATACAATTGAATCAATAACTTTTGCAAGGTCCCAACCTTGAATGAGGACTCTAATCTTCAACTACAAATTTGGGCACCAACTCAGTATCAATGAGGACACCAATACTCTCATGCTAATTTAGGCACCAATTTGGTTATGAGGACACCAATCCTCTCGGGCTAATATTTTGAAATTTTATCATAATATTTCCAAAACATTGTCTCTTATAATTGCTCCAGAAGGGTCTTGAAAACCCACTTTGACAAGTATCTTTAAGTCTTCTCGAGGGGTCTCCAAGGTTTGATTCAACAAATGTCTTTAAGTTTTCTCCAGGGGTTTTGATTTAACAAGTATCTTTAGGTCTACACTAGGGGTATCCAAAATCATCTCCATAATGCTTCCAGTCACATTTCAAATTTTGCTCAAAAAGGTTCTTCACGAATTACTCCAAATTCTGCTACATGATTGATTCAAAGAGGCTTTCCAAGGTTTTCTCAAGATGAATTCAACAAATGATCTAGGTTACTTCAAATAAGATGGGCATCAAGCTCTTTTTAACAACTACTATAAGTAATAGATTTTTGTCAATAATAGTTGTAAGATTGTCTATAATAGGGTTGTAGATGTGGTTAGTTCTGAAGTTCAAATCAGACCTAAAAAAAGGCCAAATATTGAGTCACTACAGACCAAAAAAAATCCTAATATAAGAATAGAGCTAAGGTCGAATCCTAGTCTGAGGCAACCTTGAAACATGGTCGAGATTCCTAAGGATGGGCCAAATTTTATGTGACAAGGACAAATTCAAAGATGGGCTAACACAAGGTTGAATGATTTTATTTTCCACAATCTATAGGCCTGAATTTCCATAGGTCTAAGTTCTGTTCAACATGCTTGATATCAACCTCATTTCAGGTATGAAGTCTTCCTTGCCTGAGGACCAAAATATGAGGCTAAAACCTAGTTTCTCCACAGGCTTAAATTTGCAATTTCCTGATGTTGATTTTTCTCTCTTCACAATATTAAATGTGTACTTTCCTCTGGCTTAGACTAATCAGAAATGAAGAATTAAATATGTACTATGGAGACTAAATTATTATGCTACAAGGGAGGTCAAAATCTACTCCAAGAATAGAGAAATTTCTGCTCCAAACTTTGATCAATCAACCTCAAGAAATCTTATCCAAAACTAGAGATATAAAAAAAAATTGCTCGTTTAATCAGCTTCCAAATTCATGAGATATGAACCTCTTACTTCCTTCCTCAGGTCTGAGTAGTTTCTTTTCTTCCTTGACCAAGTTATAGGCCAAAATGGAGGAGAGAGTCCCTTTATTTATAATAATCTATTACACAAACTGAACTGACATGTTTATAGGGGAGAATCGACTTGTTCTTAAGAGGAGTCGACTTGACATGTCACAATGAAGACGAATAGTACATAAATGATGTTTTTAATTTGAAATAAAACCATGACAATATTGGGGTTGAAAAGATAGGGGAAGGTTTATAATGTCCTGAATAGGTATGTTTGAATGTTGATTTTATCTCAAACTTTGAATCTTCTACTAGTTCCATCATGTTGTTGGATTTTTTAGCTAGTTGTTCACAAAACTTCCACGTGTATATTATAATCAACAAACAACATGTCTTCAATTTCAAAGATATTATTGATGTTGTATGTTCATGTTTATAATTTCTCATGGAGTTTCTCACAATCTTATACATTTCACTGCAATGATATCATGCCATCAACTCCATCAATCTTACCTATTACTTTGACATTAATGGCAAGCATTGTCCAACATTTTTTTCACTATCTAATTTATTTCTTAGTATATTCTCTCTGCAACTCTTAACAAATTAAATAAGGTATACAACATTTCCATTGATTCCTCTTTGTTATAGCACCATTTACCACTCTTGGTAGATTTGATGCTTTGGTTATGGCTAGAGCAACCCTTCCTTTCTAGACTTGGTCCAAATTCTAAAAAATAGTTTTTTAAATCCCATACTCTACTTTTCATTGTATAAAAAGTGTATACACATGGGGAAGTCTATACCAAACCCACGTATATGTGTTAAAACACTATATATATATATATATATATATATATATATATATATATATATATATATATATATATAATATCCTTAAATTCAAGTGGAGTTTACGGTTTTACATGTTACTTACCTACTATGGCCCTTGGCCCAATTGTTTCCCAAATAAAAAAACTAATTTGGAGAAGTATAAATAAACCTCCATGGGAAGGCTTAAGGGTAGAGAGAAGAGATATTCATATTATATTTGATTACATCCATAATCAAGTCTGAATAAATCCATATGCCTCCTGCACTCCCAAGTTATTGGAAACCTTTGTTTCCTTCTTTGAGGTGTCCATGATCTTTGTGTGACATCTTGTTGTACCTTTACAAAGGAGGACTGTTGATGCCTGGGAAGGAAGGATCCCGAGGACGGTTCTGCTTGGAGATGGAGGAAGACTCGGTTTGTAGTTTTCCACATTTCATTTAGCTTACATCAATAGAGAAATGATGTTATGTTCCTGATATTTATTGTGTTTATGCATTAATATATGTTATGATTTACATATGAAACCTTATGTTAATGCTCATTTTCTCACATGCTTATATGATTTAACACCTATATCATGAACTTGCTTTCTATTATTGTTGTTTTATATGCTTTTCTTGAATAAGTTATAGGTTCTAAAGGCATTGGAAGGAGCAGGGGGTTTGCACCCCGCGGGATCAACCTCGAACATAGGACCTCCGGGTAATACCTCTTCTTCCTACTTTAGTAGTTTAAGCATTTAGACTACTTTTCTATGTGTTTCTTTATTATGTATGCCCTCCGCTCTGTTGGGGTTTTCAGCCCAAGACCCTAGGGTGTTTCCACCTACAACATTCTCCTACATAAAATTTATTACTTACAACTTTTAAAGTTCATGATAATAACCGTCCTTTTCCAAATAATTCAAGGAAATTGGCAAAAAAATTCAAAACTATCCACTCAAGAATTTGTGTATTGAAATAGTTAAAAATAGAACCAAAAATGGTAGCATGGCACCTTACCATGAATATTTTTGTAACAATCCAAGTTCTCTCTAATGCATCCTTAAATTATTTTATGTAAATATGGCTTAAGATATTAATTTGTGACTTTTATATGCCATGAGCTATTTCATTCACCCATTTTCTAAGAGTCTTAAAAGCTACATAATTCTACCCATTCGGGGGCTTATTCTAAGGCCCCATGTTATAATTCCATATTTACTAAATTTTCAAAACTACATATCACTTTAACTTACTTTAGAAAATTTGTTGCTAACAAAAATTTATTCAGTAGCATAACAACCATAGCTACAATAGACTATATAAGGGTCATGATATTAATTTTATTTCAATTTAAGGATGATGAATGTTTCGTAGCATGTATTCTAATCAAATTCCATTCCATAACTTCTTTTCTAACCATAACTACATTTTGAAACCTATGGTGTAATCATAGCATACTATATTATGTAATCATATGACCATTCTATAGCATAACTCACTGTCTAATAAAATTCCATTTTGTAGCAAATCTTACTATGTAATCATAATTCAAATTTTCTTAGATAATCATATGTTTGTTTTATAGCACCATGCAACCAAAAATTCATTTCATAGCATGCTTTGTAATCTGATAATCACCCACTTAAGCTATACCCTTTTCATAATGTTTCACAACCTATGACAATTTAATAACATGCCAAATAATGCATTTGGTAATAAGAGTGATATGATATTTGAAATGATTTGAGTCTTCACACGTCTTGAATATTTTCAAAATGAACATACTAATTCATGAAAAATCTCGATATCATTACTAGTTCAAAATTAGAATTGCTGCTAACCTCGAGCTCAAGAAAATAAATTATCCCTCTACTAAAACCTCACATACAATCATTGTGGCAAATATGCGTGTCTAAGCGGGATGGGAGGATCAATGGATAGGAGGAAACTAGAGAATGCTTTTGTGGCAAACATACATGTCCAAGCAGGATGGAGGATCGATAAATAAGAGGAAACTAGAGAATACTGAGGCCATAGGGGCCAACCTTGTAATAATGAATATTTTTGCTCAAGCCCTGGTGTGGCAATTTAGAAATGTTGGTATGGAAGAATCCATCAATGTGATAATTATCCTTTCATAATAGGAAGAAAGGTGGTAAAATAGTTTTAAGGTTTCGAATGAAAATTGGTCTCATTTTCTTGAGAGATCATCCGATTACCTGACCTTAGAAGTGGAATTTGTAGGGATGCATTGTCAGTGCAAGTGAGGGAAGTAGTTTTTATTGTGCAAAAATTCATTACCTAAGAGGGTAGGTTCAATATAGTATATTTCTATCAAATCGTATTCTTGATGCATCTCAAGGAGGGAAAGATGTTAAACATGTCATTCTACCTAGTTAAGAGTCTATCAAAAATGGCCATGATTGTGAGAAAATGCAGGAACTCTGACTCAAGTTCATGTCATCAAGGGATTATTAAGATCTTGATTTCATCCAAACTAGAAAGGTTCAACATCTTGTCATATGTCTTCACCAAAGGAATCAAGGCTAATCCTAGTGATAGGATTTCATCGCTAAAAATGTCATTAGCTTAAAAATGACCACAAGCCTCTATCTCAACCCTAGCCTCTAAATTTTGTTGTCAGATAGTGACTTTGCAACACCAACGAAAAATTAAATGGAAGTAGATTTTAAGCCCTAAAATTTTATCTTATATGAAATCATTCTTGTCTCAAGATGACAAGACATGGATTAGTGAGGACTAAAAGGAGCTTTCCTCTAGTCAATGGTAGTAATAATAAGACAAAAAGAGCCTTAGAGGGTTAAAGGAAAGCCCCATATTGTCCCTAGTATAGAAGGAGGAATAATTTGAGGGGTTTGAAGAAACCTTAAATGTTGGGTTGGTCAGAACATTTCAAACCCTACAACTTACATCTTCATTACCATAGGAGCGCTTTGAGGAGCTTATGGTTTTAAAGAACCATAGCACCCACGATTTGTCACAATACCTGATGAACTAGGACCAAACACAGTCAAGAAAATGGAAAGGAGGAAAAGTAAGACACTTGGCTCAAAACCTTTCCAATATTATAGTCCTAGAATTTAATCTTTACATAGAGAGAATAGAAGGTTTTTGAAGAATCATAAACTTAATCCCAATCTTCAATGGAATAAACCTAGAGTTAGTAACCTAAACACACTACTAGAACCTATTGATTAGGAAGAAGGCCCCAAACTTATGGCATATAACCACCCTAAATAATGTGTTAAAGAAGCTTAGAAAACCATAATTGTTATTCATGATGACATCATTAAAAACAACTATGTTTTTATCTAGCTCAAGTCTATTCTATCTTAATGGTGAGTGAAATATGAGCTTTTTGATCTGGGAATCATCAACAAGGAATGTCATTAGCAGGTTATTGATAAAGTGAGACAAAGGTGGTTCTCTATATACCTTACTCAAGAAGAAAAAAGGAAAGAAAAAATAAAAGAGTACAATAAGAAAGTAACACAAACCCAGGCACAAAAACATGATGCATGTGAGCTAACTCCAAAAGTAGTATCTTTTAGGACACCCTCCAAGGTGTAACTTATCTTTCTACATGATCGATGGGCATCCTTCAGGTTAATATAGCTAACAAAAGGAAAACCTTGTGAAATCAAATAACCATAAGAATTTATGGATGTTTTCTTCTTAGTGGACTCTAAATACCAAAATCTGTTGTGTGAGTTATACCATTTTAATTTCTTTATCCAAAATAAAACTCACTATAACCCCAACCTTTATGGTGCAGGTGCTTAGTTAAGGGCCTTTACATCTTACATTCTAAATCTAGCCCAGTGGAAAAAAATTGCATGTTTTTATGCCAAGATATAGTCAAAGGCTAGGATTATAGCTAGAGATGAGTATCCACAGCTAGGGGTAATTTTGGATTATTATTAGAGACTAAGATAACATCTAGGGGATTCCATGACAATTAGGAACGATCAAATATATGTAGTATCATAATACTAGGATGTAGAAAGGACCCACTCTCTAGAATCCCTATTGATCTTTCGTGATATGTGGGAGAAATTAGCTAACTCCCTAAAGAGTAGAAATTCAATGGGATATCATTTTCTCAGTTTGGCTCTTAATATAGTTTCTTTCTACACAAACTCCTTCATGAGGTTTTGGCCTAGATGGATAGGCCTAAGATTTTATTTTTCTATTATTTAGTGCCCCCCTCAATTCGATAAGGCACCCACATAGTGGGATGAGCAAGAAGAAAGGACTTAATGGATTCACTTGGATAGGACTCTAGGTTACTATAAACTAGGGGAATTTGGACATGCAAATTTTGACTGCGGATAGTTGCATATAGGGTTCCCACAAAAGGATTAGTTTTATTTGCATGGAGACATGCAAGAACACTAGCTAGGGCAGATGATGGACTATTATTTTTTCATCTTTTTTCTATGAAAAAATTTCAGTTTTTTCTCCAATACATACTCATTTTCCCCTCTTCTGTTGTGCATAGGACTCATTCCCTTACCTTTACTATAACTTTTCTCAAAGGTATATATGATTGTTAATGTTCTCTTATTTCCCTTTTATAGTTAAGTATTAAGGATTGTTTTTAGGAATACTTACATTATTGTATGTAACATATTATGATGACATAACACTTTTCTAACATAAGTATCATGAAGGTAATCACCTACAAGTGTGAATACAAATCAACACATAGGTTTCAATAGTAAAGACTACAAGAATAACTCCATTATACCTATTTAGATGCATCTCTAGCTCAATGCATTGGTTATGCTAGTGTGGTGGTAACCCTAAAAATTCACCACTGAATAATCAAGAGGGTTCCATTGAAACTTTTATTACCATATTCTAGCTAAGGGTCTGATCATTATAAATATTCTCAGGAAAATTGCATAAAAATGGCCATACACTTACTAGTTATGCATCAATGGGCACATGCATTTAATACCATTCAAACAACCTACAAATTGAACCAAGTGTTAGTATGAGATACATAATGGTTGCACAAATATATGATACCTTTGAGGTTTTTAGAATTTAGAGGTAGCCTATGAAGTTGGAATTGAGAGTTAGATTTATAAACTAGCATAGAAGGGTTCAACGACCTAGTAGACCAAGGACCAAGATAAAGGTTGGCTATTAGAACCACTTAGTTGTATAGACAATTATATTTAAAAATATTTTAGTAGTTTGTATGTTCATTTATAGTTTTGGATGAGGTTTATGTAATATTCCTAATGGGAATTTTACAATGATAACAAAGTCATGAAAAGATAATAACACAAAAATTTTCAAAAATGCATACACATAAACTAGAAATATATCCAAATCCACAAACTGGCAAAGATTTTATTAATAATAGTTTTGTGGTACAAATCAGTTGGATAAAATTCACCTAGGCTTGCATAAGGCAAGCTACAAGCACTAGGTGATGAATAAAAGAAAGCTCACAACTATAATAGCAAACTCCTCTAGAAAATTGCATTGCTCCTCCAAAACTGCATTGTTGCTTGCCTTCACCCCTTGATTTTCCCACTCTAGAGTTGTCGTGGCGGAAAAAGTCGTTTGTGCGGACACAACTGACCTCCCTAGGAGTCTAAACTCTCTAGTGACAAACAAGACAAAATGGAGTGATCTTTCTCTAAATATACCTTTTAAAACATGAAAACTACAAGTGTTTAGGCTTACCTTATTCCAAAACGCGGTTGTTGTAGTCCGTCCTTGCCGATCCGGATGAGCTCCTCCTTCAAGTCAATTCCTGCAACCACAAACAATCAAACAATTACCAAGCACTTGCATTTCATATAATAAAACATATATTCAACATGCAGACCAAGGAACACATGAAATAACTCATTAACACAAGCTATTGAGAAAAATAAACCAGTTTGTATTAATAACGAAACAAAGAAACTCTTACAACCTGGCCTTGGTGTTGTGCAAGTTCCTCCCAGGGTCCATCAAGGGTTTTCCTCTACTTTGACAAAGCTCACCCACTTCCAAGTAGAATCAAGCAAAGACAATCTCTCCTCACAAGGTTCTAAATGGGAGTCCTAATTCCTGCAGCATTTACCCAAAGAAAATGTATAGCTCCAACCTCCCCTCCCTCTGGCTCAATGTCTTTATTTATAGTGCTGTAAAGAGGTTATTCAGGTCCACCATCAATGGGATAATCCCCCTCTTTGGGTGGGATAGCTCCCTTATTGATGGGATAAGTTCCCCCTTAATAGAGATACATGAACCAACTGGAGGCGCATCCAATTCATCAAACCGACCTCTAGAAAGTTCTAGAAGTAACCACAAGTAACTTTTTTAAGATGAAACTCGCGCATTTTTCCTTTTACAGAAGGACGCACCTGTCCCTTAACATACAGAGCGTCCAAGGACGCACCTTTTGTGAACATTGTGAGCGTCCCCGCAGGTAAGGCTAGAGAGAACCTGCGACCCCAGAGATAAACATATTTTTGACAAGACTTTCTCTCTTCTTTGAGTTTGAGATGGATAGCAGAGGCATAAGACTTGCCTAAGAGGGTAGCATGACTGTTGATTTGAGCCATACTAACTGTAAGTGGTCATGGTGACATTTTTTAGTGTAACAGATTGCCCCCTAAAGTGCGAAGCCTGGAATAGATTTAGGGTTTTGTAATTCTAGGAAGGGTGAAGCGCTTTATCATTTCAAGGATTGTCTTGTGGAGGACCTGGTTGGAACCTGCAATTTTCAACACAAAATACATGTATAAGATTATATCATCACTGAGGTAGGCATTCCCATACTCAGATTCAAAACTTTAACTAATGGACTAACTACTCTGATACAGGAATGATCTTGCAGTACATCATTTTTATAGACTTTTGTAGACACAGTATGGACGCAGCCATCTGTTTATGATTAGTCTACATAGATAATGAATACAAAACTCCTCGCAGCCTGGATGGTAGAAACTAGATCCAGGGTCTTCACTTCTACTTCCCGAATTGGTACGATTCTAGCCATGTGATTAAATGATTCGATGTCGAACATGTTAGAAACCACTTGATTACCAGTCGATGATGTAAACTGTTAACAAGCGTGAGAGAAACCACCAGTAATGTCAATGGTTCTCAAAGTACCAAGCACAACCCGTGAAATGTGAATAGATGTTTTGATGTCGAACACTTCACGGAATCCTTTGATCGAAAGTCAATGATGTAAACTGACGTCAAAGGCGAGAAACCTGCCATTGATGCATGCAGACTTCAAGGTACTGTCGATTCCTAAGTCATCTTTCTAGATAATGTGTCGATGTCGATAGAAAGCGACCCGTTGCAGGCAAGCCCGCAACACGAAATCATTGTTCAAGTTGAAGAAATGTTGCTGTAAGGACTGACTCAGGGATGGTCAAATGGATGACAAGTATTTTGCAGATGAAAGTTTTTGCTTGCAGACCTCTTGAACACATAACGACACGACAGATGGCTTAGTGACGAATAACTCAAAGTTAATCCCCGAGAACTCGGTTAAAGACTTTCAAAGTGGTTTGGTCAACTGTGAGGTAAAAGATTTCCCAACCCAGGTGAATGAAAAGTGTCGTGTTCAAGAGTGGTAATAAAGTTTCTTTTGAGACAAAAGGTAACAAACAGGTTCATTCTTCTCTCTTTTCCCCCACCATTTCTGGCAAGTACCTCTTTATTTTTAACAAGCTTGAGGAGGATAACATATGCTTGATTATAAGCTCATCCTTCGGACGAGTCCAACCTAGTTTAAATTCGAACCCTAGGAAGGAGTGGTTCGTTCCTGTTTGTAATTGAACAGGTCCTTTACTGTAAAAGTTTAACGAGCCCAGTATAGGAGAAACTCGGCGTTTTTCATTTTTAGAGAGTCTGAAAAAACAAAAGGAGACTCCACGTTGAACTTTTTCGTATATTTGTGTCCCTCAAGCCCGAAAAAGTATAAAATAATACCTGGGGGAACCGCTTGATCTTGCGACCAAGGAGTACTTTCATAATAGTGTCGTTGACCTGAAAAGTAAAAAGCGATCAAGGACACGTCGTTTTATTTCCTTATCGAGTTCGAAACGACAAAAACCCGGCAATCTTTTCCTGATTTTACGGTCAGAAAAGAGCTAAAAGGGGACCGTCTTTTAATTCCGTTTTAACGAGTGTAAAAGAAACGCTCGGCGATCTTTTCATGTTTTAGGAGTCAGAAAAGGGCTTAAAAGATGACTCTGATATTTTTGTTTGTGAAAAATTACAATTTCCCTCGAAATCCCTTTGTCCTGCACAAAAGCAACACATTACTCATACCTGTTTAAAATAGGCAAAAATACATCGAAAAACATCTTTTCATGGTAAAAAATGAACTAATTCATCCAAAAAACCTATAAAAAGACCTTTTACCATGTCATTTTTACCGTTTCACTGTTGAGGTTGAAAAAGGAGCTTTTGACAAGAAACTTCCCGTGGTCGCTGCGGAAAATCCGACCGTCGGAATCGAACGCCGTCTTATCCAGGTATTTTACACATCCTACTCTGCATTTCTATCCGTTTAGAATCAATTTTTAGGTCTTAGTTTCATTTTTTGGGGGGGTTTTGGTTTTGGAATGCGCCTCTCGGCGGACGCGGGTGCCCTTCGGGTGACCCGCGTCCCCCGACTTTTTCTCATACGGGAAAAAGGTCGGAAGACGCGGCCCGCCTTCAGGCCAGCCGCGTCCGGGCGCCCTGTGCTACAAAGCCGGGGTGCGTCTTCCGAGAAGTGCGCATTTCAAAACCCCAACTCCCTCAAAAAACCACCAAAAATTCCCAAATCAATTTCTAATTGCTATTTTTGATGTGCAGGGTATTAACCATGTTAGATTGGAGAGAAAGAGAGCATGTAGAGGATGATGAAGTTGCAATAAATCATCAACCTTCCCTGGATGCCCTAAGAGCATGCGGATTATACAAATATTGGACCATACCGGGCATGAGGGGCCAGGTAAGATTCTTGGAATGGCTGGTTGAGCGATGGAACGTTCAAGAACAATGCTTTTACATAGGAGGGCACCAGCTCGAGATAGAGCCCTCGGATGTATACTTTCTCACTGGCTTGCCGAACAGAGGTGAGCAACTCAGTCTTGCGGGGACTAGGCCGGGTGGCCAATCCCTTGATAGTCTCCGCGACGAGTGGTGCACACCTGGGGCTCACCATTCAAAAGGCATAGAGATAAAACACATCACTCTGCCGGAACTCAAAGTCATAGCGTTCACGGTTACCAGAATTTGCGGCGCGGCCGCTTTACACATTGCTTCCGGATCCCAAATGCGGATGGCAATTGACTGTTACCAAGGCACCATTTTCAACTGGTGTGAAGCTGTGTCGGCTCATATGAAGAGCCAACTGACCAAGGCAAAGAACGGACGACTAAAGACTTTTGGATATGGGCCTCTAGTCGTGAGCTTTGCCTTGGAGAGAGTTCCAATGCTGATCCCTCAGCAACTCACTGTTGATATCTTGGGTCCTCGGGAGCCAAAGCTGATACGATGGGTTGCGGTGATGGCCCGGCATCCTGACGAGGGTGCGACAGTGGTTCGATTCTCAGATAGTTATTTTCACTGGTTAGAGGACCAGGTTTTTTCGATACAGGACTTTCCGTATGCCGGAGTGGATTTTAGAGGTGATCCGGACATGGTTCTTCCACCGGGAGAACAATGGGATGACAGAGGTACTTTTATTTTCACAAGTTTTCTAATTATGTATTTTTTTTATTTTTCATATATATCGTCTCAAAACTAACAGTAAAATTTTCAAAATGCAGATGTTGGTCCACAGCGTCCAGCCAACCTCCGGCCTTTTGATAGACTACATCCAGCTGCACCGGTACCGGCCCCACAGGACGCGGCTGCAGAAGTACTAGCTGAGTTGGAGCATGATCTAGAGCGTCTCACGGCAGATATACCTGAGACTACTATGGATGACATTCCTATCAGGCTTCAGCGCTTCGTAGTCGCGGTCCCTGGACCGTTTAGGAGATTTTTGCGTAAGGTAGCCCGCGCAGTGGTGTCATACAGAGAGCACCACCAGTGATTGACTAGTCACTTTTGTAGTCACATGTGACATTTTGACTTTTTGT
The DNA here is from genome assembly GCA_031772625.1 of Pinus tabuliformis. Classification (NCBI taxonomy): domain Eukaryota; kingdom Viridiplantae; phylum Streptophyta; class Pinopsida; order Pinales; family Pinaceae; genus Pinus; species Pinus tabuliformis. The sequence goes on from CM062820.1 coordinate 1,545,292,475, forward strand.
ACTATCATTTTGCCGATCATAAGGTGTTTTCAACCTATGATCGAAGACGATGTATATATTTTTTGACACACTTCTATCTATATATATCACTATTACCGGCTTATCTTGTTTAACATATGTGATGAAATGTTTTTAAATTTACTTGCATGATTATCGTAAATGTCTGTCCAACATTCGAGAAGCAATTGCATCTGCTAATGTATTCAAAGACCTTGGAATATGTTGATATTCAATGTAATCAAATTCACGTTCCAAGAGACGCACTCTCAAAAACAACCTTAATAACACAGGATTCCTAATGGCATAAACTCTATTAAGCTGTAATACAACAAGTTCAGAATCTAACCTCACTATCAAACGTCGAATTCCAAATGAAATAGATTCGGATAATAATTCAATCACTGCACTGTATTCTGCAATGTTGTTCGTTGTTTGACCGAGGCTTACCCCATGCATAGAAACTAACTCGTCAGAGGGCGAATAGATAACCCAAGCTGCGGAAGAGATGTTCCGTGTACTACGACAAGCACCATCAGCAAATCCAATGTATGTTTGGAGAGGCGTCGACATCTGCAATATCAAGAGTAAAACCAAGATAAGCCAGAATAACGACGAAAAACCACACTCTCTAAGCTAAGCACACTGACTAAACTAACACACTTGCTAGCTAGAAAGAAAATCTAACCTATCTAAAAATTTCTCCATTCCCATCATTTAAGCATAATACCTCTTTAGGTAAAGTCCATTTCTGGGTTTACCCAAAGAGTCCCCATCAAAGTCAACTAGCTCATAAGCCCCTTTTGCTAGCTTTCGCTTTACAATGTAGGGCCCATGCCACATGGGAACGAATTTTCCGGCACCTAGCTTATCGTTAGCTTGATCATATAATAGTACTAGGTCTCCTTCCGAAAAACTTCGAGGGGTTACATTTCTATCATACTGAGCTTTCATTCGTTTCGCGTGAGTCTCGATTGCCAATGTAGCGTCACGTCGAGTCTCATCTAATTTAGCCAAGTACAATAAACGTTTCTCCTCTTCGGAAGTAGCTGGAAGTAATTCGACAGCCATTTGAAGTGATGGGATTTCGCATTCAATGGGTAACACAGCTTCTAAGCCATAAACTAGCTGGAAAGGAGTGAACCCTGTTGAATTTTTCACTGAGGTTCGGTATGCCCATAGCGCTGAAAATAACATGTTGTGCCAATTCGACCGATGAACACCAATGGTTCGTCGGATCATGATAACTAGAACTTTGTTGATAGACTCAACCAAACCGTTGGCTTGCGGATAATAAGGAGTAGAGCTATCGTGGCGCAAACCAAGCTGGCTTGTAAGCTCAGTCATCATGACATTTCGAAAATGGCTCCCATGGTCAGTAATGATTGCTTGTGGGACACCAAACCTAGTTATGATATGATTGAATACGAAAACTGCAGCTGTTTTGCCGCTTGCGTCGAATGTAGGCATCGCCTCGGCCCACTTAGTAAAATAATCAACCGCAAGGATGATATACGCATGCCCCCCGGCCGAGTGAGGGTTACAAGTAATAAAGTCGATACCCCATTTGGCGAATGGACCAACGGCAATTATAGGGTGGAGAGGAGCAGGTGGAGCGCGCATCTTGCGATCAAACACTTGACAGTTGTGGCACTTCCTGACTGCAATGATACAATCTTTAAACATAGACGGCCAGAAATAACCAGCGCGCAACACCTTCTGAGCTGTGGCATACCCAGACATATGACCGCCACATGCTCCAGAGTGACAATCATTCAAAACCCTCTCAGCCTCTTCGTGAGTTAAACAACGTCGAAAAACTAAGTCTGCCCCCCGGCGATAAAGTGTATCTCCAATAATTTTGTATGGCTGGGATTGAAACCGAATTTTTCGACGTTCCGCTTTGGAAGCTTCAGGCCGAAAGGTTTGGGTTTGGAGATAAATGATTATATCCCCGTACCACGGATCTACAGTACTGATAAGAAACAAAGATTCGTCCGCAATGGACTCCTCTGCCACAGTCTCTGTGTCAGCACTCGGGAAATCACACATCAATTCCGCAAAAACTAAGGATTTCTTAGACTTGGACTTCTCGAACTCCAAGTCGAACTCTTGCAGGATAACAATCCATTTAGAGTACTTGCCCCCTAGCAGTTGTTTTGTCAAAATATAAATCATAGGGTTGCAATCCGAAATAACTGTAGTTTTGCGGAGAAGAATGTAGTGACGGAAACGCTGGACAGCTTGAACGGCTGCCAGGGCCAATTTCTCCACATGCGAATATTTTAGCTCAGTTGGATTCAAGGTCCTACTAAGATAATATATCACATGCTCCGCTCCGAATTCATCTTCTTGAACTAACACCATTCCAATGGTGGAATGCGAAGCTGCGAGGTATAAGAAGTAGTCTTGGTTGTAGTTGGGAGGATGCAATAACGGTGCATGGGTCAACGCGTGTTTAAGTGCATCAAAAGATTGTTGGGCAATCTCGTCCCAAAAGAATTGTGCGTTCTGTTTCAACAACCGTGTAAAACCTTTAGTGACCTCGGCGTAGTTTGGGATGAATCGGCGTAAAAAGTTCGCTTTCCCTTGCAAACTTTGGAGTTGGCGCAAACTCGAAGGAGGAGGCAATTTGATGATAGCCTCGACTTTCGAGGGATCGACGCGAATGCCGGCTTTTGAAACAACAAATCCCAGCAATCGACCTGTTTCTATACAGAAAACACACTTGTGGGGATTCAACCGAATTCGATAATGCCTACACCTCATAAAGATTGCTCGTAGGTGGACAAGGTGATCAGCTCGATGTAAAGAATGAGCAGGCAAATCATCGAGATAGGGTTGCACAATGTGCTTGATGTCATGAAATGCATAAGACATCGCCCGTTGAAAAGTGGCCCCGGCATTCTTAAGCCCAAAAGGTAACTTGCAATAAGCAAATGTCCCCCATGGACAAATGAATGCCGTTTTTGGTTGGTCGGCAGGTAGAATATTGATTTGATTATAGCCCGAAAAACCATCCATGAAGGAAAACATTTCACTTCCGGCACAATCATCAATAATTTGATCGATATAAGGCGTAGGATAGTTGTCTTTTGGACAAGCTCGATTTATATCCCTATAGTCGATACAGATTCTTATTGTTCCTTGTTTCTTGTTGACCGGAACAATATTCGATACCCAATCCGTTAACGGGATCGGATAAATGAAACCTGCTTTCAACAGCTTTTCGACTTCTGCTTTAATCGCAGCCGCTTTTCGAGGGTGAATTTGACGCAACCGTTGCCGGACGGGTTTAGCATCCGGGTAGGTCTTTATTTCATGAACAACAATGGCAGGATCAATTCCCGGCATTTCCTCGTAAGACCAGGCAAACACGTCGCGGAATTCTTGGAATAGGGCCTTGTAAGTTTGGATTTCTTCTTCAGTACATGCGGCACCTATATGAATGTTTTCCTCGATTCCGGGCTTCACTGAAATATCAATGGGAATAGTACGAGAAATATTCCCTAAATTCAACTCTGAATCAGAATGTTTCGTTGGATCCTGAGCGTCTTTGACATATTCAGCGGTAAAGATAGATGAAAAATCATTTTCAAATGCATCATCCTTAGGTAAAAACGAAGATCTGTGATGGAGATCTTCCCATGGTAGATCGTCTACACTTAGGATTTCGCGAAGTTGTTCGTCAGATGACACGACTTCGGGAAACGTTATCCGTTCTAAGGGTGAGGTGAAAAGTGACTCTTCACTGACCACATTCATTTGGTCGACTTCGGTTGAATGAAAGTCAGTAAAAGACATGAGAGCTTCATAAGCAATTTCATATGGACTCAAAGGCATAACATCACCGAGTGAGTCTATCTCAGAGTCAGATGGGACGAACCAAGGATCATCATAAATAATGTTTTCTGATGTAATCATATGAATGGTTGCAAACGAAGGATCTGCGCTGAGTGGAGGGAGAGGAAAAGTTCCCAGTAAACCGGAATCCTTAACTAAACCTACACCAACGTCCCTATAAGGGATTGTCGTTTTACCAACATGCTGGATACTCTCTGAAGAGGCTGGGTCGGATGAAAAGTATGTCAGCTGATCAATAGTCACGATCTTACCGTTATGTGGAAACTTAATTACTCTGAAGACCGATGAAACGACCGCTGTCATAGCATATGACCAACTTCGACCCAAAAGAAGGTTGTAGTCTAGAGGGGCATCAACCACTTCCACATCCAGACTAACGGTTTTACCTTCAACCCCTATAGGCAATTCTTGTAGAATACCAAACGGACGGAACCCACGGCCATCAAAGGCCTTAAGGATGGTGGGGGATTGGTTCAACGAAGGAGAACCAAGCGATCTCCAACATTGAATCGACATAATACACGTAGAAGCTCCCTCATCAATCACAGTCCGATGAATAGGCCTGTTTTTGACTATCACTGGAATTTGGAAAGCCATTTGATGGGGGAGACGTGGTGTACTATTTTCTAGATCAAAGATCATTAGGTTCGGGTCCTGAACATCGACAGCTCCGATAGCCGACAAAAGCAATTTCCGTTGTGCTGGGCATGATTGCAGCACTTCGAGTGCCGACATTGCTGAAGGTGAAACAGCTAAGTCCTCAACAATGTTGTAATTCTGGGCTGCTCTCGCATGTGGATTGAAAGCAGACCTTCGAAGTACACCCTTGGCGGGCGGCTTAATCACTAAGTCTGGGTTAGGTTTTTCGATCTGTAGTGGATCGGAACCAGGAGCTGAGGTTGATGGGTTAGAGTGAGAAGATTCTGCTTCCTTGCCATCAACAGGAGCCTTACTACCATAATCTTGCGATCGAGTCGCAATCCTCACATGAGACATCATCAAAATGGGTTCTTCACTGGCATTCGAAGAAGAACCTATCATCTTATTCTCCTGCTCTGGAAATGGATTCTTTAACACAGCAGGAGTGGGAGAACCTTTGACTATTTTTACAACCTCGGCCCGATGAGGGCAATCTCTCGTAAAATGATCCTCTTCACAAATAAGACAAGGATATCGAGGTTTGCGTTTTTCGTCATTGGTTTCCGACTTTTCAGTTTTCTCCTTTGGAGCCTTGTCTGCTTTAGCCTTCTTCTTTCCTTTCTTCTTTCCACCGTTTTTTGATTTGGCCGTAGATGACTCTACAGCGTGAATGTCGGCGGTAAGTTCAGGAGGAGAAGACTCTCCTGTCGGAGAATCAGGCAAAGTGATTATTGGAGTATTGGAGGCCTTGGAAGACTTCTTCTTACTCTTCGTAGTCACGATACCAATCATACCATCAGCGGCATGAGATCCCGAAGGAGCAGCAGCGATTTGATTCGACTTTGGAAGATCCGGAATCTTCTCGTGTAACGTACCCGACTGAGTGTAAACTAAGTCAAGGTATTGTGCCTGAGCAATGACTTGCTCCTCAGTAACTACTCCGGCCTTAGCGACATCTTCAGTAATCTTCGGTAATAATGATTTGACAAACCATTCAGCTAAGATTTGGTCCGGGATAAAAACTTTCACTAATCGCCTTCGACGTCTCCACTCATGAATGTGATCAGAAATATACGTGGACGTCGATTGTTTTAGTGAAGTTAATAACTCCGTGACGTTATCGTATCTGACCGGCAACTGAAAGTGAGTTAAGAACGAGGTAGCTAACTGGCTAAAGTTGTAAAAAGAGGCCCGTGGTAACTCAATGTACCACTTGGCCGCGAGACCAATGAGTGTACGCTGGAAAAGACGTAAGCGGATGGAATCATCTGAGATAGAATTCGAAGCACACCAGAGGTGGTAAGTCATCACATGATTGGACGGATCCTCTCCAGACTTACCTTCGAACTTGGGTATATCACTGGGCAACTTATTTGGCATTGGCGGCCAGAACTGAAGATATTGAATTGGATCGTTCGTTAGGCGCGTCAAGTCGGGTAAATCCAAAGTTGCAATAAACGGTAACTGCCGGTTAGGATCTCTAAAACTCTGGGTCACAATACCAGCCCCAGGAGGAGGATATCCAGGATAACTAGGAACAGGAGTCGCATTTGGGATATTATATCCTCCTGGAAAACCAGGATTAACCGGACCGTACTGGGGTTGTTGAGGTTGTTGATAAGTGTACCCAGGATACGGTTGATACTGGTAAACCGGTTGTTGGACAGCTTGCCCAGGTTGGTACTGTCCCTGGTACGGAGGTTGAACAAATTGAGGTTGAGTAGTCACAACCGTACTTATACCAGGCTGACCTACAGGCATCTGGACCGTGGTTTGAATCGTAGATCCAGACAACGGTAAAGATGTCTGAGGTGTGGTAACAGGGATAGTAGAAACTGGAGCCGTCGATACTCCAGAAGTAAGTATGGTAGATGTAGCGATAGTTGCAGCAGCCGTTTGAGATGGAGTACTAGGTGCAATTGACGGCTGAGTAACTACCGAAGCTACAGAAGTTTGAACATTTGGCTGGACAGGTTGCGGTTGCTGGGTTGGACCAGAAACTACGGGTTGTCCAGCTTGAGGAAGCATCTGTACACTTGGCTGCAACACCTGTTGACCCTGTGAGGGATCCCACACTAACATTCCAGGGTACTGACCCGTAACAGGTTGAGGGTACTGAGATCCATAACCAGATTGAGGGTAGGATTGATAATTGTAAGGTGCAGTTCCCATACTTGGAACATATGACTGACCTTGAGGCGGTTGATAACCTTGACTTGAGTATTGACCTTGAGGTTGATAACCTTGAGGTAAATACTGATACTGGGGTTGACCTTGACCTTGAGGTTGGTACCCTTGAGGTTGATAACTTTGGGGTTGATACCCTTGAGGTTGCCATCCTTGAGGTTGCCATCCTTGAGGTTGATATTGATACTGAGGTTGACCTTGGGGTACATATTGAGGCTGAGGTTGACCTTGAGGTAAGTATTGCACCATAGGCACATACTGACTTTGAGGTTGCCCCCCAGACACGATTTGTGTACCTTGAGGTTGCCCCCCAGGCGTTAACTGCGGTTGCCCCCCAGGCGGTAATTGGCCACCTTGAGGTTGGTAAACGGGAACTGAACCTGACATCATGTAAATGTCTCCTACACCCAATGGTATATTACCACTGTTTCCAGCAAATAACCCATGATCAATGGGTTGAGGAGATGCCCCCGCAAAGGTACCAGAAAGTGACTGATACCCAGTGGGAACAGAAGGACCGCCGTGTAAAAAAGATTCAGGACTTTGTGTAAACACGGACGACTGACCAGACATATTTACAGGAGTATGAATACCTCCAGGTGGAAAAGGAGTACGAGGTGTGGAAAAACCGACTGAGTTGTCTAAAAAATTGGTTAACGCAAGGTACCAAGAAGTACTTCTAGGAGGACTGTAAAAGATGGATTCACGCTCCCTTAGATCAATAGTTAGTTGACCTTCAAGGTGAGAGACACCTATATCTTCTTCTGGAGCAAGTTCTTCTATAGCAATCAAACCAGAAGGTAGATTTTCGGTGATAATTCTTTCTATTCTCGGTGAATCAGGGACACTAGAAGTTGGAGTAACAGGTTCGGAAATTTCAGGTTCTTCGCCTGTTTCACTGGCAGATGAAAAACTACCAGCAAGCTCGGAAACTGTAACAGTTTCGGGATTGTAACCTGTTTCTAAACTTTGGTAATCTGGATGGACTACCAAGGAAGATTCTCCTTCTTCAGGTGAACCTACTCTACTGTCACTAGGAGGAGTTACAAGGACCTTTAACCCTTCTAAATTACCCGGGTCGTCTCGAGGAGGGGATCCCCTAAGTCTACGGGATCTTCTCAACAATTCGGCCACAGAAACAACTTCAGGAGACTGGCCCCGAAGTCTACGGGACTGTCTCGGTAATTCCGCCACAATTAAAGATTTTTAACTACAACACACGAAAACAAAGTAAAAATTTCAAATCAAACCACCTAAAGTCTTCTAAAGAAGCAAACAAATTTGAAGCACACGCCTAAATAATCTAGAGCGTCAAACCACACACAAACAGTAGTCTTCCGGACCAAAAGCGCTAGTTGGTGATTAGGCCCAACCTCGCAGGATTCAGTACAGAAATGGTGGGTGGAACAGTTACCCCGGCAACCTGCTTAATGAATAGACCGGCACAAGTTCCTCCACTTTAACCGTCTCGAAGTGAAGTGAACCCCCCGGAAAATCCAAGTGAGTATAACCGACGTCTGCTGCAGGTACAGTGGGACCTTCCCTCCACCGTCACCTCGGTAGAACCCTAAAGATTATGGTCACTAAAGTTACCAATCCCAACAATTACACCTGGGGGAACAGTCTAAACTCCGACAGCACGCAAGGGCAGAGTAACAAGCTCAATCCCCTTACCGGCTCCTTGACAATAATCCAAGGTTTACTGATAAGTGACCCCTGGCTCCTCGACAATGGTTAATCCGAGGTTTACCGTTTGTAATACGTACTGTCTGGCGTCGTTCCCAACGAGGGAGGAATGATCCCCTCACTGGTTCGGACACGAGCTCGTGCTTCTCCTTTAAGAGGAGCTTTCCCAGAGTATAACTGAAACAATTGGATTTAATCTACTCAAGATAAACTATCTGTTTGGTTTTGTAGTCTTGGAGAGTTAAGTACTCACCTACTCCAAGACCCTAGCCTAAGCTATGTTGGTGTTTCAGAGCCCTAGAAAAATAAAAATTACTAGATTGATTTTAATTTAAGCGTTACTTTTAAGGTTGTTTCTTAAGTCAAAAGGTGATGGAAGTGAAACCAGTGGTGTGTTGACTCGACTCGAAACCACTACAAAATGCACCTAGGATGATTTACCCACTACTTTACTTTTTCGATGAATTGCTTAACTAAAAAGTTGAGAGAATGCAATCTTTATAAAAGCAACTTCTTAATTGAAGACAATCAAAGAAACAATTCGTTTGTCTTTTCCAAGCATAAAAAACATGACCGCTCTTTACATGCACGAAAAAAACTCTTTTTCTCTTTCAAAAACAAAAAGCTACTTGAAACAAGACTTTTAAAGAAGATGTTTTTGTATTTTTCTTTTAATAAAGCAAATAAATCTAATATAACCAAAAATCAATCTTAACAACTATTAAAATCTATGAAAATGCACTCATAAGCAAACTAAAAGGTAAATTTACTCTAAGCAATCTTAACGAGGCCAAAACCAACAATGATTATTCTAAGGTGTTTTACTTGATCACAATCAAATCAAGGACTAGCTTATTGCAGAACCAAAAACTAGTCAAAACAAAACTCTAATCTTTTTGTTCTTTTGTAAAATGGAAATCAACACTTTATAAACAAGTAATTCGAAATTTGACCCAAAACAACTTAAATGGCAAGCTGCTCACACAAGGAGACTTTACAACAGGCCCGACTTCTAAGAAGGCTGACTAACCAGAGAGATCTAAGGCTGGACAACTTTCTACCGTCAAAGTCACTACAGGACCTATTGAAAAATCAAACCCTAGGCCTAAACTTCGTTGAAATCCACTAAAACACTCAAAGCTCACAAAACAAGTTCAGGTGAAAATTCTTGACAGGGTACTAAAGGATCTGGGTAGAAAACACTAAGAAAAATCAAAATTTAAAAGCAATTAAAGCAAAAAATGGAATTTTCCTAAATTTTACAGGAAGACACAGGCAACCCGTTATAACAGGTGCGGGCCCGCTCTGTGCAAACGGCAACAGCACGTCCAAAGACGCACTGTGCAGTACTCAGAGGGTGCGTCCTTCTGGAAAAGTTGAGAAAAACCAAATCTAACTAAATCTAAAGCTAAGCCACCCAAATACTATTTCTCACAGTCAAAAACCAGAAAATAAAAGTGATTTTCACAGAGCAAAGTTCACACAAAGGAAAAGACTCTCTCATTAATGGATTCCCCAGCGGAGTCGCCAATTTGTCGTGGTGGAAAAAGTCGTTTGTGCGGACACAACTGACCTCCCTAGGAGTCTAAACTCTCTAGTGACAAACAAGACAAAATGGAGTGATCTTTCTCTAAATATACCTTTTAAAACATGAAAACTACAAGTGTTTAGGCTTACCTTATTCCAAAACGCGGTTGTTGTAGTCCGTCCTTGCCGATCTGGATGAGCTCCTCCTTCAAGTCAATTCCTGCGACCACAAACAATCAAACAATTACCAAGCACTTGCATTTCATATAATAAAACATATATTCAACATGCAGACCAAGGAACACATGAAATAACTCATTAACACAAGCTATTGAGAAAAATAAACCAGTTTGTATTAATAACGAAACAAAGAAACTCTTACAACCTGGCCTTGGTGTTGTGCAAGTTCCTCCCAGGGTCCATCAAGGGTTTTCCTCTACTTTGACAAAGCTCACCCACTTCCAAGTAGAATCAAGCAAAGACAATCTCTCCTCACAAGGTTCTAAATGGGAGTCCTAATTCCTGCAGCATTTACCCAAAGAAAATGTATAGCTCCAACCTCCCCTCCCTCTGGCTCAATGTCTTTATTTATAGTGCTGTAAAGAGGTTATTCAGGTCCACCATCAATGGGATAATCCCCCTCTTTGGGTGGGATAGCTCCCTTATTGATGGGATAAGTTCCCCCTTAATAGAGATACATGAACCAACTGGAGGCGCATCCAATTCATCAAACCGACCTCTAGAAAGTTCTAGAAGTAACCACAAGTAACTTTTTTAAGATGAAACTCGCGCATTTTGCCTTTTATAGAAGGACGCACCTGTCCCTTAACATACAGAGCGTCCAAGGACGCACCTTTTGTGAACATTGTGAGCGTCCCCGCAGGTAAGGCTAGAGAGAACCTGCGACCCCAGAGATAAACATATTTTTGACAAGACTTTCTCTCTTCTTTGAGTTTGAGATGGATAGCAGAGGCATAAGACTTGCCTAAGAGGGTAGCATGACTGTTGATTTGAGCCATACTAACTGTAAGTGGTCATGGTGACATTTTTTAGTGTAACAAGAGTGTCCAGAAAATTCTATAAAATTAGGAGAGTACGCCTTGCCCAAAACCTAGAAAACCCTAGAAAGGGTTTTGCCTATCTCCAAGCCAAAGTCGAACCCACAAAATGGTGCAAATTCCCCAGCTAACTAGAAATTTTCCCTGATATAAGAATTAGGATTTCAAGTTCGAATATCACTCAAAAAAAATCTGTAAAATTATTTATAGACTCCTCTCAATAAACCCACAAATACCCAGAAAGGATTTTGGCTAAATCCACCAATCCCCGATGACCCCCAATAAGTGAACATTGCCCAATTTGGCAGAAAAAGCCCCACAAAACTAATACTGCTGAATTAAGTTGAAATCCACCACTATAAATCTCTCCCAACATTGGCTAGATTCTCCCCCGAGGAATACCTCCAATATTCGAACTTTATTTATCCTCAACCTCTACTCCTCCAACCCCTCTGCACTTCCAGAAATGTAGAATTTCAACCCCTAGAATTCTCTCAACTCAGCCCTACTGAAATAACTTGCAAATATGTCCAATGGAAACTCTAAATTGAGCTCCCAAGATTGCTTCACTAGGGAGACACTCGAAGTTCTCCAAAATGAGGGTGGAATTCCTGCTCAAAAATTCCTTGTATTGAACAGCACGGTTGTCTTGGCTAAGCAACTCAAGAGAACTAATGTTGAATTGTCAAATGATCAAAGATACCAAATGGAAGCCTCCAAGCTCTATTTATAATTACTAGTCCTCTCCCTTGGTGGTCCCCACCTTCCACTAATAAAATATTACTTTGCTGCCATTCTTTATTAAAATGATAATTTCCATGTTTGTCCCACAAAATAATATTTTCTCTTTTTTACTTAATATAACAAAAAATTTGCAAAACTCCTTAGTGAATTTTTCACTCACAAAAATTGGGAACATTACAATCCTCCCTGCCAAAAATTGCTTGTCCTCAAGCAATATCTTGTTTCTCCAAACGTTGGCCTAGCCAATGCCAGGGTCCCAAATGTGCCACTGAACCACTCCTCGTTGTTGAACATCCTACCATACTAGTGATGATCCTAATGTCAAAAATGAATCATCAAATTCCAATGGATTATCTAAATGATCTTCCTCTGTAGAAAGCAGCTTACCCCTAAGGGTAGATGCACCATCAAATCATGTTGTACCTGTATCCCATGCTAGTCTCAGAAGGGTGCCACCATGTTGACGTTGTGCCACTCTAACTATGACAAACTTCCCATCATGCTCAGGCTGTATCTTCCCCTCTTGAAACCTGATGGTGGGATATCTATGAAGGCCAAACTTATCCTACCCAAGAATCTCCATGATGTCAATGTCTACCCATCCACTGTCAATCTCAATCTTGAGCAACAATAGGATAAATCTACCTCGCCATACAATGGATGTTTCAACAATATACCATGCATCACACCCAAGGTGAACTAAATCACTCTCTCCCATGAACCTACTCATTATAGAATGGAGTGTCCTATCAATCAAATCAATCCATAGATCCCATAACCAGACCTTTTGCAGCATATCTCTAACAACTGTTGGAATTTGTTTGTTCCTCGTCCCTAATCATTGCATCAAACTAGTTTATAGGCCCCATATATCATGAACTAATCTAATGCATGCTAAAATTCCATGTGCTTGCCACTGTGTAGTATCGATGACTATTGGCAGCCACAATGTGCCAAATAACAAGCCCCTAAAGGCAGGAAATAGATGGGTATCTAATACTTGCAATCAACTCAGTCTATGCGGACCCATCCCGCTCCTGTCAAGCATCACCACTGAGTCTGCTATCCACCCTCTTGACAGTATGCCAATACAATATCTGGAGGTCAAACACATACTGGAAAGATGCCTCAATCATACATGGTATCCTATGCTCATGCATGGTCCTGACATGCCCTTTGGAAAGAGTGACACATGCCTCTCTCGTTATCTACTCCCAAGGCGTAAGCTCACTGATGAATAATATGCCACCCCTGCAAATGATCACCTCATCCCCCAACCTGTGGTTGTCACCTCATGCACTTACCCAATGTCACCACTGATAAGTCTCTCCCCTAGTGTGTTGATTGTCATCCCAATATCTCAGGTGAGCTTCCTATCCCCAACTACTCACACCCAAAGTGTCAAAGTAAAATAGCCAAATCATCTGTGCCTGTAAGTGATGTATAAGAAGGACAAACATGTGAGTCCCCATGGATACCATCGAGTATCACTCATCTACGTCCATGTTGATCCTGGGTGAAGTACACCCAAAGGTATGCTCGATGTTTCCATCTATAAGTCTCCTTGGAGGCAACCCTCCAAGACCTCATTGTGATGATATGGGATATGGGAGATGGGCTTGCCTATCCCTGTACACCATTGGATACCCTGTCCTACTGATGTACCATCTCATATCTTTCATGTGTCACTTGTTAGTGTTGGTATCTTCATCCCTCCGTCAGAGATCAAATTCTCTTGTTGCATTGCATATTAGGTGTCTCGCTCAGTCAGTTGCATTCCATTAGGAGCATGGATCATCTAACGGTAGTGCCTTCTCATACAGTTTCCCTCATGTCATTTACCTGTTGGCTCATGTTTACTCATTAATATCATGTACTATCACTTTTTGTCTTAAAAATTGCAAAAGTCTTTTCTAGGGTTTCATTGTCATTTAGGTCTAGGGTTTCATTAGGATTTCATCAAAAAGGGTTTCAAAATGTCCAATAACAACCAACAGGCCATGAGGAGGTTTCAGCATCAATAAATTTCATCACCAAGTGTTCGAAAAAGTGTTTTTCCTCGAAACTCTGTTTTGAGGTAAAAACAGAGTATTTTGCTTTTATTGTAGAAAAATCATGAAACTTTGTTTTCTTCATTATGTATCACTCCATATACAACCCTGGTTTCTTTCCTTAGCCCCAGTAATTCCAACACCTACAAACAAGCAAAGCTCAGGTCATTTAGTTCATCACAAAGCTCAAATGAGGTGAAAAAGTCCAAAAATAGAGTTTGAAAATAAAGTCATTTTCAAAACATTATGAAAGTGGGTTATGCAAAATTATAATTTAAAAGCTCCATGTATAAATGTTTAAAGCTCATTTGCACTCCAAGAGAAAAGAGGAAGCAAGGAAAAGTTGTTGTGGTGAGTAAGTGAGGATATTTGGTGAAAATCACTCCAAAACACTGGCGCGACGCACTGGGCAGGAGGCGCGGTGCACTTACCAGGCACAGCGCATTGGGCTGCATTTCGCAGTGAAAAATGACACGGGCAAGGTGCATACACTAGGCGTGGCACATTGGGTTGGATGCATGGCACACAAAGCCAGCAAGCCCGTAAATTTCCAAAGCTCACTCTAAATCGCCCAAAACGCGTGGATTTGTCTTGGTACAAGTAGGTTGAGCCTCCATCTCTGTTTTTTATCCAAGTTTGGTGCTTGTTTCATGGTGGTTGATGAATGGTGAGTGTTTAAATAAATAAAACCCTACTTCTTCAAAATTTCCAAAGCAAACTGTGCTAGGGTTTTGATTGACTGTTTTGCTACCAAGTTCATCCTTGAAATTCCTCCATCACTCCCTTACCCCATTTTTCCATTGATTTCCTTATTTCCTAAGTTCTCCTACTCCTTAAATTCACTAATCCCCTATCCCAAGTTCCCTTTCCCAAAATCCCAAAAACAAACTCCCAAACCCTAGCCCCTCCTAAATCATTCCCTAATTCCCTATTTCCCTAAATTCCCCCTCCATAGTCCTTCATTTTACTGTTTTCCCTTGGTGATAGAGGTCAAACACATCGCCAAAGACGGTTCAAGGGAATTTAACACATCAGCACCCACTTCTCCAAGACATATTATCTACCAGCAGACATGGCATCTGATCCTTCATATGATTATGAAGAGGAGACCCACAGTGACTCACCAACAGAGGGACCCAGGAGGCCTCATACAAGTGGGAAACACATTAGAGAAGAACCAACCACTCTTACTGAATTACAGGCCTGCCCTCTTGCCATCTCTTGTTTCCAACATCAGTCATGTTATGAATTTTGTGAGAAGGTTGCTAGCATTCAGTTTCATCATGAGTTGGCTCGTTTGTTTGTACTGCATTTACATGGTGATCAAGCCACTCTAGCTGGTGTCACTTTCACATTAACACCAGAATCCATTTCACTAGCAACCGGTATTCCCAACATTGGAGAGCAATGGAACAAGAGGCAGAAAATTGACCAGTAGCATTATGAACCGTACATCAAGCCCGACTTTTTGAGACAACTCAAGAGAGTGTTTCCTTTTCGGTACCTTAAAGATGAATATGCTCCTTTAATGAAACTGATCATGAAGTATTTCAGCTGTGAGGGCCGGTTGTCCCGTCTATATGCTTATCATATCAGGTTGCTGATGCATTTTACCCAAGTACTAATGATGAACATCCCTTACTTCATGTACCAAAACATACGAAAGATGACCACCCTAGTACAGCACAAGACTCCTCAGTAGCAGTTCAACAATATTTACCATTTTGCTCTCATCAAAATTGTGGTCATTCATCAGCTTGGCTTACAAGGCATCACTTGGGAGGACTTCATCTCTCGAGATTTTTTCAGAGCTCAACAGGGACCTTCAGAGGCTTTGCATGAGATAGGTGGACCTTATTATCAGCATGAGGGCCATGAGACACAAACTGCTAGTGTGTCGGTGTTCATCACTTATCATAAGGGCACTAGATGGTTGTTTGCAGCAGCAAAGCGAGTGTTATCTCCACCCATGGTGGAAGGGGCCTCACTTCTATCATCAGCACAGCAGGTTCAGGACCGAGGCAAGAGGTCACTGCAGGAGGAAGGACCATCAGGTAAGCGGGAGAATGATTTCATTCTCATTGAGGGTGATGATGCTGATATAGGCCCACAAAGCACCAATTTTAGGGAAATCATTCAGGAGCAGCAGGCGGACACTGATGCCTTATATACCAACTTGGATAGAGCCGAATGGACAATAAAGTACCTGGAGTAAAGGAATAAGCAACTTGAGGACCAGCAGGTGATTATGGAGTTGCAAAACATTCAGGAAAATCGCCAAGCTACCCAAAGGAGGAGGGTGGAGTTCACTTCACTTGAGCAGGAGATTAATGCCGATAGGGAGTCATGGCTTGAAAGACTCAATATCCACTTGTAAAGGAAGCTAGAAAAGGCCAAAAAGGAGAAAAACTTGTTGAGACACATGGCTGTTCATTACATGGCGAGGAACAAAATTTGCAAGGTAAGAATCAAGAGTTTGAAAGCAAAATTAAAGAAGGCATCTAAGAGGCAAAGGGAGCATGATCGACTTCAGATAGTGGTCGAGGCTTCCTTGGCTCAACATAGCTCTTGATAGAGAAGACTCAGCCCAAATTTCAAAAAAAATGGAGCAATTATTGCATTTTGGAAATTTTTTGGCACAAAAACAGGATTTTCTACCCTATGTGCCGCGACACGTGGCGCTCTCTTTTTCTAGGAGCATCCAAATCACAAAAACTTGGCATTTTTGGATTTGGCACGAAAAATTATGCTTGCCTACCTATGTCCAGGAAATTTGGGCAGGTTTTGAGCCCTCAAAAAGGTCAAAAACACTCAAAAAATGACCTCACTGCCCCTATTTTGACACACAGGAAGTAGTGTTGGGAGAATGAATTTTTGGAGGGGAAAATGGAAGCCAAATTGAAAAATTCCACTTGGGTTGGAAAGTAGATAGGAAGATCTTTCCAACAAGAATATCTAGAGCTCATTTGGACACACGAAAGGCCTCCAAAAGTGGGTCCAAACAGGTGCGATGCATAGAGAATCAGGCGCGACGCATAGAGGAAAAATTGCCAGTTTGACGAAGTTTTGCTCTGTTTTTTGCCCAGCTTTGGCTAGTTTCTCTTTTTCACTTTATTAATGGAAAATTTGTGATGTAATTTGATGAAAATTGATGGATCATGATGTAAATATGTTAAATTTTCACTTGTAGAGGTAGATTCATCAGTTTAAAGGTTGTTTGAAACTGAATGAATCAGTTCCCTTGTTTCTAGAGCCATGTTGTTATGTTGCCTATTTTCTAGTTATCAGTTTAGAATTAGTTGGATCAGCTCCTAAACATGTGAGATCGACCCCTAGAGGCAAGGATGAGCTATGCTTTTCTATATTATGTTGTTTTTCAGTCATTAGCATGGTTGGACACTTGAGAAAGAAAGGAACTTCATTGTGCATTCATATCAGCATTTTGGCTAAGGAATTGAGACCAAGATTTGCAGCACTCTTTGGGATTCATGTGGAAAATTGTTTTGGTACATTGCTTCTCTTTGTAATTATGAATTTTCTTATGTTTCATGTATGCCATTCTCTATCTTGTTTCTTCTGAACTAAACAAGCAAGAGCGTAAGTAGAATCCATTGAAATTGTAGTGCTCTACTTGAAGTTTGCTTTAGTTATTTGATGTTTTCAGTTGTTTTGGGAGGATCCATGGTTTCTCTTGCCCTCTTCAACACCTCACCTGTCTATTCCTTCCATCTCATTCAATTTTAAGTGCCAAAAATGATTTCCTACCTTGCCCCATTGAGATCTCTGCAGGACTGAGCCTCAATCCCCGCACCCAAAATCTATCTTTCCATCTGAGCCAACAAAATCATCATTTTATTCAATCAAACTCTCTTGCACATATACCTAGCCTAAGATCAGAAGATATCTTAGTCATCTCAAGCCCTCATCGATCATAATTCGCTAAGATTGACCCGAAGAGAGCCCTCTCCTGACCTGGTAGGGCTAGCTAGCAGGTTGAGCGTGGTTTGATGTTGGCCCTGGATGTTACCTTTTCAGCCTGAGATAAATCTAGGCTCTAACATAGTGGCGACCATATTGGGGAACTAAATTGTTTGTTTTTTAGTGTTCTTAATTTTATAAACTACAGATGGAGCCTGAAGATTAGCCAGGTAGCCTTCGAAACGCTTTTGCTTTGCATTAGCGCAAGTAGATAAACGCTACTTCAGTCAATCTCCGGTCTAGTCTTATAAAAGGAGTATCTAATTTGCAGATCACCCCAGTACATCTGATAATTCTAAGCTTTTGGATGATAAGTTTAGGATTTTATAGGCTGAACAAGTTGTTAATGTCCATTTGATTTCTTGGAAATAATAACACACTGGCTTCCAGAAGACATACCAGAGAAAATCTGGATCCTGATCCCCCTCCTGTCTACGAAAACCCCAATCTTATTCCAAGAATCCTTCGCCAAGGAAGTTCTATCATTCCCATGCTCAAAGTTCAATCATTTCCTATTGGTTTTGAGTATCTCAAAGATCTTGAGTTTGATGAGCAGTTTGAGTTGTCTTTGTTTGAAACCAAATCAGAAAGTGTTGTTGCTTCA
This sequence comes from Pinus tabuliformis, assembly GCA_031772625.1. Lineage (NCBI taxonomy): Eukaryota > Viridiplantae > Streptophyta > Pinopsida > Pinales > Pinaceae > Pinus > Pinus tabuliformis. The sequence goes on from CM062820.1 coordinate 1,545,310,810, forward strand.
ACTGCCTTAAATCATGAGTTCGTTAGAAATCTTGAAACTGAAAGGGAAAATAAATCTATTGATGATTATATCTTGAATCAACTCTAGACTTCAATTGTGACTTCTAATATTGTTGATTTCTTAGAGACTACTTCTGCAACCCTTGGGTCATCAATAGTTGCATCTAGCTCAAGAATTCCCACTTAACCTCCTTTCATTCCCACTATTCTTATGCAGCCTAATGTTTCTGATAAAAAATCTATAGTAGTATCACCTCCATCTACTCCTTCTACTCCTAAAACATCCAAGATTGCTTCACCTCCGCATACACCTCCTCATACCCCCCATACATTAGCTGCAAACACTCCCCCAACATCCCCAAGACCGATTGCAAATCCACCAAGAGCAATGGCTGCTCGTTTTGCACCTCTTGCACTACCTCAAAATTTGGATGATATGCCCACTGATTATCAAAGAAAAATTCCTTTGTTTGATGGCACTCCTCATAGTGTTACAGCTCAGCAACATCTGGACAGAATGATGGATTTCTTTGATCTCCATGAGATCGATGCAGAAAATGTAACCATGAGACTCTTTGTACAAACATTTGGTGGTGAAGTAAGGAAATGGTTCAGGGCCTTGCCAGATGAAAGCATCACTACATTGGCCAATCTACAGAGACAATTCTTAGATCACTGGGAAGTGAAGAAAAATCCCCTTCAGATCCTTTGTGAATATGAGCACATCAAGCGGAACGCTGGTGAGTCTGTTCAAGATTACTGTATTAGATTCAATTCAGTTTACAATGCAATCCTTGATCATATAAAGCCACCCATGGGGCTAGCCTTGATTAAGTTTCTGGATGGTTTTGATACTGATATGGCTTATCAATTAAGAGAGAGAGATCCGGCTACTTTGGAAGACATGCAAAAGATTGCGGTCAGCGTTGAAGAAAATTTGCTGGCCAAGAGAGCTAGAGCAAGAGCTAAAAAGAAAGTCACAATAAAAGAAGAGTCTTCCTCGTCAGATCAAGTGCTTCGAAAGGTGGAGAAGATGCTTGATAGAATGAAACTTGACAAGTCTGAACCACAAGTCATAAATCCTAACTTCTGTGGCCAGCAGTAGCCCCAATATAGGTTCAAACAAAGAGAGCAGCGAGCCCAAGATCAAACAGCACAACAGCAAGTGCAGACACCTCTACAACAGAATTTTGTACATGTTCTGGAATCAGAAGAGGAGGAGAATGTGGTTGGAGAAGAAAATCATTTCTTTACACCCAATGACATGCCAATTTTCATCACTGAAGATGAGGAGTACTCCAAGAATCCCACTGAACGAAGGGATGAAAATTTTATTTTGGCAAATGAGACGGTTCTTGAGGAAGAGTCTGATGATTACCAAAGAGGATATATGAATGCTTTGTCATCTCATCAATGGTAATATTCACTTCGAAATAGAGATGTGCCTGTGAATCCAATTTAGAAAAGGAAGGAGGTAGCAACGTCAAAGAATGATCCTCCCAATGTGCAGAAAAAGGGAAAAGAGACAGCTGATCCTAGCACCAGCAAAACAACATCAGTAAGTGAAAGAACAAATCAACCAAATGTGTCAAAGGAGAAAACGGAAAAGAAGGATGTTCTAGCGAAAGAGGTAGAAAAGGTTTCATTTTTTAACTTAGAAAATGAAATTGCTAAGTTGAAAATATCCATTCCTTTGACTGAGTTGATGAAGAACAACAATTATAAAAGTCAGGTGTCTAAAATTTTGAGTTTAGATCCATCATCCGACATGGTAAATGTGGAGGATGATAGTCCCGAGCTGATCTTTGGGCCAGCATTGGAAGGTCAGTCCCAAGATAGTGATGTTGCTCCTTTCTATATCAGTCTCAGAGTGCATGACTTTGTATTACATAATGTTATGTTTGATTCCGGAGCCTCTCATAATCTCATGCCGAAATCCATCATGGAGAAATTGGGATTGGATATCATTAGAAAATATCATGACCTTTACTCTTTCGATTCCAATAGAGTAAGGTGCATTGGGCTTATCAAGGATTTGGTGGTCAGTTTGGATCAGATTCCGACTAAAAATGTTTTGATGGATGTGGTGGTGGCGGATATACCTCCTAGATTTGGCATGCTTCTTTCCAGATCTTGGGGAGAAAATATTAAAGGGACTGTTAGCGCTTGAGATTTCACCCTAGGCTGAGGAAGGTAAACCTTCAAGGCAACATCAAACCATTTCACCTTGTAGCTAGCCCTACGAGGTATGAGAAGGCTCTCTCCGGTCAATCTCAGTAAAATATTCAATGGACAGAGATGACCAATACAGTGACACTGATATTAGGCTAGTAAACTGATTAAAAGGTTGATTTGGGGGTTTTTGGGGTTTTTTTTTTTTGGTGGCAATTGGAGGGAGTGCAATTCAGGGTGCGGGGATTGAGCTCAGTTTTTGCAGGTGGGTCTTTGGGGCAAGGTAGGAGTTTGTGCTGATGCCTTTAGCTGAGATGGATGATCAAGGAGGAAAGAAGAGAAGCTAAAGAGGGCAAACAATGACTTTGAATCCTCTTTAGACAGTGGAAAACATAAACATTAAACAAATTTGAAAGCTGAGCATGACATGCATGAATTCAAACTTTATCACTTCATTTGTTTAATTAGCAGCAGTAAAGAAAGGGATGGAACACATAAACACACTTACAATTACAATAAGAGAACACACCATCAACACAAGAGTCCACAAGAATCCCAATGATGTCTGCAAAACCCTGGTCTTCCTTTTCCTCAAATTGCAGAGATACAAGTAAAATATACAATAGGAGCTTCTCCCTCAAGAGTCCAACCTTCCAACCTCTGAAAGTGATTGAGAAAATACATAATATAGGCAATCCAACCTCTTCCCTTGCCTCTAGGGGTTGAACTCATCCTTCTAGGAGCTGTTTCAACCAATTCTAAACTGAGCACTAAAATCTAGGCAGTCAAAACAACTTGCCTCTATAAGCTAGGAAACCAATCCATTCATTAAATATTTACCCTTTACATGAATGAATCTTCTAGAAGTGTTATACAAGAGTAAAAGTGTCTTAGAGTTACAATAATTACATCAAAGATAATCATCTTCCACCCCAAAAAGTCAAACTGAGTCAAATCTGCGTTTTCTGGGTTGTACAGTGCAATCTGGCAAAAAACTGCCTGACTGGTCGCGCCCCCCTGCCTGACTGGTCGCGCCCCTTTGGTTCTCTGTTTGGGGTACTTGCAGGTGGCCAAATTGCGTAAACGTGGGCTTGTTGGAAAGGTATGTGAGTCTAATTTCCAACCAAACTGGAATTTTTGAATTTGGAGTTGATTTGACCCCTCAAAAGTCATTTCTCCCAAGACAGCTTTCTGACACTCAAAATAGGGGCAGAAAGTCAAAATTTGCATGTATTTTGAACTTTTGGAAGCCCAAATCTCCATAAAATATGAAACCCATCCATAGGCAAGTGTATTTTTGCATGAAAATTCCAAAAATGCAAAGCTTTCCCCGTTCTGAGTTGCCCCCATGTATGGTCGCGCGCGGGGTGAGACCAGTCAAATGGCCAAAACCTGTAAAATTCCCAAAAATGCCAAAAATGCTTCAAAACTCTCAAAATTTCTTGAGTTTTCTGCTAGGAGGATGCTAATGAGTATCATGGTGAGTGAGAGAGGCCTCAGCCAAGATACGGAGCAGATTGGTCTTCTTTCTCCTTTTTTGTGCCTTGGCCAAACTCCTTGGATCCGGCGATTGTAATTTTGGCATTTCTCTAAAACCATGACACATGTACAAAACGTGAAGGAGGTTTTTCTTCTTTGGCATTTTTTGGACAAAAACCTCTCTCAGATTTCCAAAATTCATCTTTTATTGCTCTGAAACATCATTTGAGTGCAACTTGTCCCGATGTGTGAAACAAGGGATTTTGTCGAAATGAAGCGAAATGAAGGGGATAGGGGGCTTCTAAATTCCTGGGGAAATTTTTGGGAGTGGGGAGGGATGTTAGGAAGCAGGGGAAAGTGGAATCTCAGAGATTGAGCGAGGGGAAGGGGTCGAAAAGGGCAAAACACAGGCCAAACCTAGAAAATTGCCAGGTTGTAGCTAGAAACTAGGGTTTGTGCAAAAATGAGGAATTTGGTGGATCTAAGGGATGGGAAGTGTTTGGTAAGGTACTTTAAGAATAGGGAAAGGTGTATGAACATCAGGAAACAAGTTTTGCAGGTGATTTGACCATCCAAGAGAAATTGCCTTTCAAAACCCTAGGAGAGGGAAATGACCTTGCCAAGGCACAACTGAAGCATGAACAAGGTGTACAATGACTCATTAGACACTGAGATGATAATGAAAACCCTAAGAATGATGATAGACTCAGCTGAATAATGACATGGACCGACATTTGGACAACTTTAGAAGGAGTTAAATCAAACCTTAGACCTAATGCCTAGTGACCAAATTTTGCTTGAAAACTCTTTGAAATGACAAAATTTGACTTGGAAACTCTGAGACCACTTTGTAAGAGCATATTTGATCACTGGAGGAAGGCTGGAAAGACTGACACTAACATTGGCTCCAATGGGGATGGTAGCTCCTTGGAGATGCCAAGAACCTCAGACCTCTGGGAGAGCAGACCAGTGCTTTATTCATTGGGCAATGGAGTCATAAACTCAAGCTAAAATGCATGACTGAAAACTGACTGAAACTTAACTGAAACTTGACTCAAACCGACTCGATGACAAACTGAAATAACTTGAAAAAACTCACTCAACAGACCAAACACAAATGACTCATGACCGACTTAAAACAAAACTTTACAAAGCTTTTTGAAGGGCAGCAGTCCATCAAGATTTGAAATCATGATGACAACCACCTGTGTTTCTTACAAGACAATATACATCAAACTATATCAAAATGCCAATGCAACCAATCAGGCAGATGCCTTCTTGATTGATTTTTCTTATCAGATCTTCTGGTCAACAGTACAAACCTATAACTGAGCATCCAAAAACACAGCTGACCATATTCTCCTTCATCACTGAATACTGCAATAAACACTATCACTGCTGGCTGCAACAAATCAGCCATTGGATCCTGGAAAACATGAAGACTTGACATTGCCACCTCCTGCTGAAAGAACAAGGTATCCTTTGCTTCAAATTCTGATATGCCTTCATCATGTGCTTCGGAAAGAGTATGTTCCTGGTCCTCAACAAATTCTGAACAAGTAGATGAGCAGATCTCCTCTTGAAATAACATTTCAAAACATGAGACATATGAGGAAGAATCTGAAATGGAATCCTGAATGATCTGATCTTTTGTAGTTTGAATACATGGTAAGTCATCCTCATATGATATGATAGCCGATTCTCATTACATTCATCAATCATAAGAGAAGAAACTTCGGATGGTCCTTGAAGCACAAGATGATCATTTATATCGTCTACCACAAATTCATGCAGAAAAACTTTTTCACTTGCTTGAGCAAAGATCTCACCTTGTTGTTCATGAGCTGAATGAATGACCTCCTCATGAAGATCTAGTTCCGGTGAGGTGGGAGCACTTAGATTTGTAACTTCGTTTTCTTCATGCCAGCTAATCTCAACAACAGAGCTCTCCTTCATGGGATTCAAAACAAGGTAGTCTTGATCATCACGATCTGAATTTAGATCTGAAATGGCTGACTTGACTTTATCACATTCTAAGATTGAAACTTGGCTACCCTGCACGCTGTCTTCTTCTGTAGGCAGATCTGAAACAAGCTCTTCTCTTTCATCAATTACAGCCATATGGCCATCTTCAACCTGCTGATCTTGACAAGTATCCTCTAAGATTTCTATGTGCTGCTGAAACGACTTTTCATACAGGGCTTCCATGATCTCTTCATCCATGAAATTATCATCTTCATAAAACTTCTCAAGACTTTCAATAAAACTATAGGCATGCTTGCAGCAGTCTTGAACTAAATTTAACGATGGATAAGAGTCCTTATATCTTTCAATGAACAAAGCATGAAAATCCTTTAAACAGTAAATATAAGCAGGTGGCAAACTTTCATACCATGATTGGGCTTTACCTTCCAGAGTGGCCAAGAATATCTTCATCAAGCAATCTTCAGGAAAATCCACCTTCAACTTGTGAATATGCATATGAAATCTAACTAGATGTAAAGTAGCATCCTTCTTACCATCATCATTAAATATAGGCAAATTCCTTGACCAATCTACCTTCGGAATTTTATTTGGAAAACCTGGGATGTGATCTCGGCTCAAGGGAGCATATCTTCTTGTGATTTGGTCCATCTTGAAAATCTCACAGCTACTGATCTCTCTGCAGTGAAGTCACCATGAAGCATTGATCTCTGGAGTTTTCAGTGAAGGAGTCGCCAGTGAATGATTTCAGCCTTGTCAGTGTCTGATCTTTGTCCACTATCAACAATCAGATCTGAACTTGATATATGTGCTGGGGTGAAATGCAAATGAAGTGTTGTATTCACAAGCTCACAGAGATTGACTGAAGCAGCGTTTATCTACTTACGCTGATGTAAAACAAGAGCATTTTCGAAGGCTACCTGGCGTAACTTCAGGCTCCGTCTAAGACTTATGAAACAAACACATCAACCCACAAACAAGTTTGTTCTCCCCAGTATGGTCGCCAATATGTTAGCGCTTGAGATTTCACCCTAGGCTGAGGAAGGTAAACCTTCAAGGCAACATCAAACCATTTCACCTCGTAGCTAGCCCTACGAGGTATGAGAAGGCTCTCTCCGGTCAATCTCAGTAAAATATTCAATGGACAGAGATGACCAATATAGTGACACTGATATTAGGCTAGTAAACTGATTAAAAGGTTGATTTGGGGGTTTTTGGGGTTTTTTTTTTTGGTGGCAATTGGAGGGAGTGCAATTCAGGGTGCGGGGATTGAGCTCAGTTTTTGCAGGTGGGTCTTTGGGGAAAGGTAGGAGTTTGTGCTGATGCCTTTAGCTGAGATGGATGATCAAGGAGGAAAGAAGAGAAGCTAAAGAGGGCAAACAATGACTTTGAATCCTTTTTAGACAGTGGAAAACATAAACATTAAACAAATTTGAAAGCTGAGCATGACATGCATGAATTCAAACTTTATCACTTCATTTGTTTAATTAGCAGCAGTAAAGAAAGGGATGGAACACATAAACACACTTACAATTACAATAAGAGAACACACCATCAACACAAGATTCCACAAGAATCCCAATGATGTCTGCAAAACCCTGGTCTTCCTTTTCCTCAAATTGCAGAGATACAAGTAAAATATACAATAGGAGCTTCTCCCTCAAGAGTCCAACCTTCCAACCTCTGAAAATGATTGAGAAAATACATAATATAGGCAATCCAACCTCTTCCCTTGCCTCTAGGGGTCGAACTCATCCTTCTAGGAGCTGTTTCAACCAATTCTAAACTGAGCACTAAAATCTAGGCAGTCAAAACAACTTGCCTCTATAAGCTAGGAAACCAATCCATTCATTAAATATTTACCCTTTACATGAATGAATCTTCTAGAAGTGTTAAACAAGAGTAAAAGTGTCTTAGAGTTACAATAATTACATCAAAGATAATCATCTTCCACCCCAAAAAGTCAAACTGAGTCAAATCTGCGTTTTCTGGGTTGTACAGTGCAATCTGGCAAAAAACTGCCTGACTGGTTGCGCTCCCCTGCCTGACTGGTCGCGCCCCTTTGGAGCTCTGTTTGGGGTACTTGCAGGTGGAAAAAATGTGTAAAAGTGGGCTTGTTGGAAAGGTCTGTGAGTCTTCTTTCCAACCCAACTGGAACTTTTGAATTTGGAGTTGAGTTGTCCCCTCAAAAGTCATTTCTCCCAAGACAGCTTTCTGCAACTCAAAATAGGGGCAGAAAGTCAAAATTTGCATGTATTTTGAGCTTTTGGAAGCCCAAATCTCCATAAAATCTGAAACCCATCCATAGGAAAGTGTATTTTTGCATGAAAATTCCAAAAATGCAAAGTTTTCCCCGTTCTGAGTTGCCCCCATGTATGGTCGCGCGCGGGGTGAGACCAGTCAAATGGCCAAAACCTGTAAAATTCCCAAAAATGCCAAAAATGCTTCAAAACTCTCAAAATTTCTTGATTTTGCTGCTACGAGGATGCTAATGAGTATCATGGTGAGTGAGAGAGGCCTCAGCCAAGATACGGAGCGGATTGGTCTTCTTTCTCCTTTTTTGTGCCTTGGCTAAACTCCTTGGATCCGGCGATTGTAATTTTGGCATTTCTCTAAAACCATGACACCTGTGCAAAAAGTGAAGGAGGTTTTACTTCTTTGGCATGTTTTGGACAAAACCCTCTCTCAGATTTCCAAAATTCATCTTTTATTGCTCTGAAACATCATTTGAGTGCAACTTGTCCCGATGTGTGAAACAAGGGATTTTGTCGAAATGAAGCGAAATGAAGGGGATAGGGGGCTTCTAAATTCTTGGGGAAATTTTTGGGAGTGGGGAGGGATGTTAGAAAGCAGGGGAAAGTGGAATCTCAGAGATTGAGCGAGGGGAAGGGGTCGAAAAGGGAAAAACACAGGCCAAACCTAGAAAATTGCCAGGTTGTAGCTAGAAACTAGGGTTTGTGCAAAAATGAGGAATTTGGCGGATCTAAGGGATGGGAAGTGTTTGGTAAGGTACTTTAAGGATAGGGGAAGGTGTATGAACATCAGGAAACAAGTTTTGCAGGTGATTTGACCATCCAAGAGAAATTGCCTTTCAAAACCCTAGGAGAGGGAAATGACCTTGCCAAGGCACAACTGAAGCATGAACAAGGTGTACAATGACTCATTAGACACTGAGATGATAATGACAACCCTAAGAATGATGATAGACTCAGCTGAATAATGACATGGACCGACATTTGGACAACTTTAGAAGGAGTTAAATCAAACCCTAGACCTAATGCCTAGTGACCAAATTTTGCTTGAAAACTCTTTGAAATGACAAAATTTGACTTGGAAACTCTGAGACCACTTTGTAAGAGCATATTTGATCACTGGAGGAAGGCTGGAAATACTGACACTAACATTGGCTCTAATGGGGATGGTAGCTCCTTGGAGATGCCAAGAACCTCAGACCTCTGGGAGAGCAGACCAGTGCTTTATTCATTGGGCAATGGAGTCATAAACTCAAGCTAAAATGCATGACTGAAAACTGACTGAAACTTAACTGAAACTTGACTCAAACCGACTCGATGACAAACTGAAATAACTTGAAAAAACTCACTCAACAGACCAAACACAAATGACTCATGACCGACTTAAAACAAAACTTTACAAAGCTTTTTAAAGGGCAGCAGTCCATCAAGATTTGAAATCATGATGACAACCACCTGTGTTTCTTACAAGACAATATACATCAAACTATATCAAAATTCCAATGCAACCAATCAAGCAGATGCCTTCTTGATTGATTTTTCTTATCAGATCTTCTGGTCAACAGTACAAACCTATAACTGAGCATCCAAAAACATAGCTGACCATATTCTCCTTCATCACTGAATACTGCAATAAACACTATCACTGCTGGCTGCAACAAATCGGCCATTGGATCCTGGAAAACATGAAGACTTGACATTGCCACCTCCTGCTGAAAGAACAAGGTATCCTTTGCTTCAAATTCTGATATGCCTTCATCATGTGCTTCGAAAAGAGTATGTTACTGGTCCTCAACAAATTCTGAACAAGTAGATGAGCAGATCTCCTCTTGAAATAACATTTCAAAACATGAGACATATGAGGAAGAATCTGAAATGGAATCCTGAATGATCTGATCTTTTGTAGTTTGAATACATGGTAAGTCATCCTCATATGATATGATAGCCAGATTCTCATTACATTCATCAATCATAAGAGAAGAAACTTCGGATGGTCCTTGAAGCACAAGATGATCATTTATATCGTCTACCACAAATTCATGCAGAAAAACTTTTTCACTTGCTTGAGCAAAGATCTCACCTTGTTGTTCATGAGCTGAATGAATGACCTCCTCATGAAGATCTAGTTCCGGTGAGGTGGGAGCACTTAGATTTGTAACTTCGTTTTCTTCATGCCAGCTAATCTCAACAACAGAGCTCTCCTTCATGGGATTCAAAACAAGGTAGTCTTGATCATCACGATCTGAATTTAGATCTGAAATGGCTGACTTGACTTTATCACATTCTAAGATTGAAACTTGGCTACCCTGCACGCTGTCTTCTTCTGTAGGAAGATCTGAAACAAGCTCTTCTCTTTCATCAATTACATCCATATGGCCATCTTCAACCTGCTGATCTTGACAAGTATCCTCTAAGATTTCTATGTGCTGCTGAAATGGCTTTTCATACAGGGCTTCCATGATCTCTTCATCCATGAAATTATCATCTTCATAAAACTTCTCAAGACTTTCAATAAAACTATAGGCATGCTTGCAGCAGTCTTGAACTAAATTTAATGATGGATAAGAGTCCTTATATCTTTCAATGAACAAAGCATGAAAATCCTTTAAACAGTAAATACAAGCAGGTGGCAAACTTTCATACCATGATTGGGCTTTACCTTCCAGAGTGGCCAAGAATATCTTCATCAAGCAATCTTCAGGAAAATCCACCTTCAACTTGCGAATATGCATATGAAATCTAACTAGATGTAACGCAGCATCCTTCTTACCATCATCATTAAATATAGGCGAATTCCTTGACCAATCTACCTTCGGAATTTTATTTGGAAAACCTGGGATGTGATCTCGGCTCAAGGGAGCATATCTTCTTGTGATTTGGTCCATCTTGAAAATCTCACAGCTACTGATCTCTCTGCAGTGAAGTCACCATGAAGCATTGATCTCTGGAGTTTTCAGTGAAGGAGTCGCCAGTGAATGATTTCAGCCTTGTCAGTGTCTGATCGTTGTCCACTATCAACAATCAGATCTGAACTTGATATATGTGCTGGGGTGAAATGCAAATGAAGTGTTGTATTCACAAGCTCACGGAGATTGACTGAAGCAGCGTTTATCTACTTACGCTGATGTAAAATAAGAGCGTTTTCGAAGGCTACCTAGCGTAACTTCAGGCTCCGTCTAAGACTTATGAAACAAACACATCAACCCACAAACAAGTTTGTTCTCCCCAGTATGGTCGCCAATATGTTAGCGCTTGAGATTTCACCCTAGGCTGAGGAAGGTAAACCTTCAAGGCAACATCAAACCATTTCACCTCGTAGCTAGCCCTACGAGGTATGAGAAGGCTCTCTCTGGTCAATCTCAGTAAAATATTCAATGGACAAAGATGACCAATACAGTGACACTGATATTAGACTAGTAAACTGATTAAAAGGTTGATTTGGGGGTTTTTTGGGTTTTTTTTTTGGTGGCAATTGGAGGGAGTGCAATTCAGGGTGCGGGGATTGAGCTCAGTTTTTGCAGGTGGGTCTTTGGGGCAAGGTAGGAGTTTGTGCTGATGCCTTTAGCTGAGATGGATGATCAAGGAGGAAAGAAGAGAAGCTAAAGAGGGCAAACAATGACTTTGAATCCTCTTTAGACAGTGGAAAACATAAACATTAAACAAATTTGAAAGCTGAGCATGACATGCATGAATTCAAACTTTATCACTTCATTTGTTTAATTAGCAGCAGTAAAGAAAGGGATGGAACACATAAACACACTTACAATTACAATAAGAGAACACACCATCAACACAAGAGTCCACAAGAATCCCAATGATGTCTGCAAAACCCTGGTCTTCCTTTTCCTCAAATTGCAGAGATACAAGTAAAATATACAATAGGAGCTTCTCCCTCAAGAGTCCAACCTTCCAACCTCTGAAAATGATTGAGAAAATACATAATATAGGCAATCCAACCTCTTCCCTTGCCTCTAGGGGTCGAACTCATCCTTCTAGGAGCTGTTTCAACCAATTCTAAACTGAGCACTAAAATCTAGGCAGTCAAAACAACTTGCCTCTATAAGCTAGGAAACCAATCCATTCATTAAATATTTACCCTTTACATGAATTAATCTTCTAGAAGTGTTAAACAAGAGTAAAAGTGTCTTAGAGTTACAATAATTACATCAAAGATAATCATCTTCCACCCCAAAAAGTCAAACTGAGTCAAATCTGCGTTTTCTGGGCTGTACAGTGCAATCTGGCAAAAAACTGCCTGACTGGTCGCGCCCCCCTGCCTGACTGGTCGCGCTCCTTTGGAGCTCTGTTTGGGGTACTTGTAGGTGGAAAAATTGAGTAAACGTGGTCTTGTTGGAAAGGTATGTGAGTCTACTTTCCAACCCAACTAGAATTTTTGAATTTGGAGTTGATTTGACCCCTCAAAAGTCATTTCTCCCAAGACAGCTTTCTGCAACTCAAAATAGGGGCAGAAAGTCAAAATTTGCATGTATTTTGAACTTTTGGAAGCCCAAATCTCCATAAAATCTGAAACCCATCCATAGGCAAGTGTATTTTTGCATGAAAATTCCAAAAATGCAAAGTTTTCCCCGTTTTGAGTTGCCCCCATGTATGGTCGCGCGCGGGGTTAGACCAGTCAAATGGCCAAAACCTGTAAAATTCCCAAAAATGGCAAAAATGCTTCAAAACTCTCAAAATTTCTTCAGTTTGCTGCTAGGAGGATGCTAATGAGTATCATGGTGAGTGAGAGAGGCCTAAGCCAAGATACGGAGCGGATTGGTCTTCTTTCTCCTTTTTTGTGCCTTGGCCAAACTCCTTGGATCCGGCGATTGTAATTTTGGCATTTCTCTAAAACCATGACACCTGTGCAAAAGGTGAAGGAGGTTTTCCGTCTTTGGCATGTTGTGGACAAAAACCTCTCTCAGATTTCCAAAATTCATCTTTTATTGCTCTGAAACATCATTTGAGTGCAACTTGTCCCGATGTGTGAAGCAAGGGATTTTGTCGAAATGAAGCGAAATGAAGAGGATAGGGGGCTTCTAAATTATTGGGGAAATTTTTGGGAGTGGGGAGGGATGTTAGGAAGCAGGGGAAAGTGGAATCTCAGATATTGAGCGAGGGGAAGGGGTCGAAAAGGGAAAAACACAGGCCAAACCTAGAAAATTGCCAGGTTGTAGCTCGAAACTAGGGTTTGTGCAAAAATGAGGAATTTGGCGGAACTAAGGGATGGGAAGTGTTTGATAAGGTACTTTAAGGATAGGGGAAGGTGTATGAACATCAGGAAACAAGTTTTGTTGGTGATTTGACCATCCAAGAGAAATTGCCTTTCAAAACCCTAGGAGAGGGAAATGACCTTGCCAAGGCACAACTGAAGCATGAACAAGGTGTACAATGACTCATTAGACACTGAGATGATAATGACAACCCTAAGAATGATGATAGACTCAGCTGAATAATGACATGGACCGACATTTGGACAACTTTAGAAGGAGTTAAATCAAACCCTAGACCTAATGCCTAGTGACCAAATTTTGCTTGAAAACTCTTTGAAATGACAAAATTTGACTTGGAAACTCTGAGGCCACTTTGTAAGAGCATATTTGATCACTGGAGGAAGGCTGGAAAGACTGACACTAACATTGGCTCCAATGGGGATGGTAGCTCCTTGGAGATGCCAAGAACCTCAGACCTCTGGGAGAGCAGACCAGTGCTTTATTCATTGGGCAATGGAGTCACAAACTCAAGCTAAAATGCATGACTGAAAACTGACTGAAACTTAACTGAAACTTGACTCAAACCGACTCGATGACAAACTGAAATAACTTGAAAAAACTCTCTCAACAGACCAAACACAAATGACTCATGACCGACTTAAAACAAAACTTTACAAAGCTTTTTGAAGGGCAGCAGTCCATCAAGATTTGAAATCATGATGACAACCACCTGTGTTTCTTACAAGACAATATACATCAAACTATATCAAAATGCCAATGCAACCAATCAAGCAGATGCCTTCTTGATTGATTTTTATTATCAGATCTTCTGGTCAACAGTACAAACCTATAACTGAGCATCCAAAAACATAGCTGACCATATTCTCCTTCATCACTGAATACTGCAATAAACACTATCACTGCTGGCTGCAACAAATCAGCCATTGGATCCTGGAAAACATGAAGACTTGACATTGCCACCTCCTGCTGAAAGAACAAGGTATCCTTTGCTTCAAATTCTGATATGCCTTCATCATGTGCTTCGGAAAGAGTATGTTCCTGGTCCTCAACAAATTCTGAACAAGTAGATGAGCAGATCTCCTCTTGAAATAACATTTCAAAACATGAGACATATGAGGAAGAATCTGAAATGGAATCCTGAATGATCTGATCTTTTGTAGTTTGAATACATGGTAAGTCATCCTCATATGATATGATAGCCAGATTCTCATTACATTCATCAATCATAAGAGAAGAAACTTCGGATGGTCCTTGAAGCACAAGATGATCATTTATATCGTCTACCACAAATTCATGCAGAAAAACTTTTTCACTTGCTTGAGCAAAGATCTCACCTTGTTGTTCATGAGCTGAATGAATGACCTCCTCATGAAGATCTAGTTCCGGTGAGGTGGGAGCACTTAGATTTGTAACTTCGTTTTCTTCATGCCAGCTAATCTCAACAACAGAGCTCTCCTTCATGGGATTCAAAACAAGGTAGTCTTGATCATCACGATCTGAATTTAGATCTGAAATGGCTGACTTGACTTTATCACATTCTAAGATTGAAACTTGGCTACCCTGCACGCTGTCTTCTTCTGTAGGCAGATCTGAAACAAGCTCTTCTCTTTCATCAATTACAGCCATATGGCCATCTTCAACTTGCTGATCTTGACAAGTATCCTCTAAGATTTCTATGTGCTGTTGAAACGGATTTTCATACAGGGCTTCCATGATCTCTTCATCCATGAAATTATCATCTTCATAAAACTTCTCAAGACTTTCAATAAAACTATAGGCATGCTTGCAGCAGTCTTGAACTAAATTTAATGATGGATAAGAGTCCTTATATCTTTCAATGAACAAAGCATGAAAATCCTTTAAACAGTAAATACAAGCAGGTGGCAAACTTTCATACCATGATTGGGCTTTACCTTCCAGAGTGGCCAAGAATATCTTCATCAAGCAATCTTCAGGAAAATCCACCTTCAACTTGCGAATATGCATATGAAATCTAACTAGATGTAAAGCAACATCCTTCTTACCATCATCATTAAATATAGGCAAATTCCTTGACCAATCTACCTTCGGAATTTTATTTGGAAAACCTGGGATGTGATCTCGGCTCAAGGGAGCATATCTTCTTGTGATTTGGTCCATCTTGAAAATATCACAGCTACTGATCTCTCTGCAGTGAAGTCACCATGAAGCATTGATCTCTGGAGTTTTCAGTGAAGGAGTCGCCAGTGAATGATTTCAGCCTTGTCAGTGTCTGATCATTGTCCACTATCAATAATCAGATCTGAACTTGATATATGTGCTGGGGTGAAATGCAAATGAAGTGTTGTATTCACAAGCTCACAGAGATTGACTGAAGCAGTGTTTATCTAATTACGCTGATGTCAAACAAGAGCGTTTTCGAAGGCTACCTGGCGTAACTTCAGGCTCCGTCTAAGACTTATGAAACAAACACATCAACCCACAAACAAGTTTGTTCTCCCCAGTATGGTCGCCAATATGTTAGCGCTTGAGATTTCACCCTAGGCTGAGGAAGGTAAACCTTCAAGGCAACATCAAACCATTTCACCTCGTAGCTAGCCCTACGAGGTATGAGAAGGCTCTCTCTAGTCAATCTCAGTAAAATATTCAATGGACAGAGATGACCAATACAGTGACACTGATATTAGGCTAGTAAACTGATTAAAAGGTTGATTTGGGGGTTTTTGGGGTTTTTTTTTTTGGTGGCAATTGGAGGGAGTGCAATTCAGGGTGCGGGGATTGAGCTCAGTTTTTGCAGGTGGGTCTTTGGGGCAAGGTAGGAGTTTGTGCTGATGCCTTTAGCTGAGATGGATGATCAAGGAGGAAAAAAGAGAAGCTAAAGAGGGCAAACAATGACTTTGAATCCTCTTTAGACAGTGGAAAACATAAACATTAAACAAATTTGAAAGCTGAGCATGACATGCATGAATTCAAACTTTATCACTTCATTTGTTTAATTAGCAGCAGTAAAGAAAGGGATGGAACACATAAACACACTTACAATTACAATAAGAGAACACACCATCAACACAAGATTCCACAAGAATCCCAATGATGTCTGCAAAACCCTGGTCTTCCTTTTCCTCAAATTGCAGAGATACAAGTAAAATATACAATAGGAGCTTCTCCCTCAAGAGTCCAACCTTCCAACCTCTGAAAATGATTGAGAAAATACATAATATAGGCAATCCAACCTCTTCCCTTGCCTCTAGGGGTCGAACTCATCCTTCTAGGAGCTGTTTCAACCAATTCTAAACTGAGCACTAAAATCTAGGTAGTCAAAACAACTTGCCTCTATAAGCTAGGAAACCAATCCATTCATTAAATATTTACCCTTTACATGAATGAATCTTCTAGAAGTGTTAAACAAGAGTAAAAGTGTCTTAGAGTTACAATAATTACATCAAAGATAATCATCTTCCACCCCAAAATGTCAAACTGAGTCAAATCTGCGTTTTCTGGGCTGTACAGTGCAATCTGGCAAAAAACTGCCTGACTGGTCGCGCCCCCCTGCCTGACTGGTCGCGCCCCTTTGGAGCTCTGTTTGGGGTACTTGCAAGTGGCCAAATTGAGTAAAAGTGGGCTTGTTGGAAAGGTCTGTGAGTCTACTTTCCAACCCAACTGGAATGTTTGAATTTGGAGTTGATTTGACCCCTCAAAAGTCATTTCTCCCAAGACAGCTTTCTGCAACTCAAAATAGGGGCAGAAAGTCAAAATTTGCATGTATTTTGAGCTTTTGGAAGCCCAAATCTCCATAAAATCTGAAACCCATCCATAGGAAAGTGTATTTTTGCATGAAAATTCCAAAAATGCAAAGTTTTCCCCGTTCTGAGTTGCCCCCATGTATGGTCGCGCGCGGGGTGAGACCAATCAAATGGCCAAAACCTGTAAAATTCCCAAAAATGCCAAAAATGCTTCAAAACTCTCAAAATTTCTTGAGTTTGCTGCTAGGAGGATGCTAATGAGTATCATGGTGAGTGAGAGAGGCCTCAGCCAAGATACGCAGCGTATTGGTCTTCTTTCGCCTTTTTTGTGCCTTGGCCAAACTCCTTGGATCCGGCGATTGTAATTTTGGCATTTCTCTAAAACCATGACACCTGTGCAAAAGGTGAAGGAGGTTTTACTTCTTTGGCATGTTGTGGACAAAAACCTCTCTCAGATTTCCAAAATTCATCTTTTATTGCTCTGAAACATCATTTGAGTGCAACTTGTCCCGATGTGTGAAACAAGGGATTTTGTCGAAATGAAGCGAAATGAAGGGGATAGGGGGCTTCTAAATTCTTGGGGAAATTTTTGGGAGTGGGGAGGGATGTTAGGAAGCAGGGGAAAGTGGAATTTCAGAGATTGAGCGAGGGGAAGGAGTCGAAAAGGGCAAAACATAGGCCAAACCTAGAAAATTGCCAAGTTGTAGCTAGAAACTAGGGTTTGTGCAAAAATGAGGAATTTGGTGGATCTAAGGGATGGGAAGTGTTTGGTAAAGTACTTTAAGGATAGGGGAAGGTGTATGAACATCAGGAAACAAGTTTTGTCGGTGATTTGACCATCCAAGAGAAATTGCCTTTCAAAACCCTAGGAGAGGGAAATGACCTTGCCAAGGCACAACTGAAGCATGAACAAGGTGTACAATGACTCATTAGACACTGAGATGATAATGAAAACCCTAAGAATGATGATAGACTCAGCTGAATAATGACATGGAACGACATTTGGACAACTTTAGAAGGAGTTAAATCAAACCCTAGACCTAATGCCTAGTGACCAAATTTTGCTTGAAAACTCTTTGAAATGACAAAATTTGACTTGGAAACTCTGAGACCACTTTGTAAGAGCATATTTGATCATTGGAGGAAGGCTGGAAAGACTGACACTAACAAGGACAATGCAACTTGATTTCTCCTATGCTACCATTCCCATGTTCAGTCAGATGAGGAAACTATACCAGGAACAGAAAATGAAGTACATGATCACTAACAAGGAGAAACCGGTAAATCATCCAATCAACTATGTACATACTGATCTAGAGTCATTTGTTTTGTATTCAGATAGTTTTAATGATGTAAATAGCCAAATGGTTGAAGTAGAAGACATTCCCAAGATAACTAAAAAATTTAGAGAAGTCTTAAAAAAAGAACGGAAAAGACTTGATGGTACCGCTGAGAAATCAGCAGTCCGACAACAGCAACATATTAATGGATAGCAAGGAAAAAAAAAAAGAATTTCAGCATTTGGAAGAAGATGAAACAGGCCTATGGAGCACGGGCTTTGATGGCGCGGTAGGAAGGGAAGGTGCTGGAATTGGTATTTGGATACGCAGCCCTGTTTTCACCCCAAAAAAAGTGCCAAGCAATGTAAGGGTCTGCTCTTATAAACTAGCTTTTGACTGTTCAAACAATGAGGTTGAATATGAAGCTTTGATTGCTGGTTTGAAAGTTCTTAGAAAATTGAATGCTAAAAGGATTTCAGTGTATGGTGACTCCGAGTTAGTTATCAAGCAGGTGAAAGGCGAATACCAAGCTAAACATCCTCGAATGTAGACCTACCACAATGCGGTGTTGGATATCTTGAAAGTATTTTCTGATTATACTATAACTTGTGTGCCACGTGCTCAGAATGTCATTGCAGCTTCACTTGAAACATCAGCAAGTAATTTGAAAATTCCTATGAACTCAAACAACAAGTTTGAGATTCACGTGAAGCATCACCCAGCTATCCCCGATAATCTAAGGTATTGTTAAGATAGTCTTCGGCAAAATCACATAACCAATCTTTTGTCGACGCGTTTCGAACCAACCAGTGTGGTTCATCGTCAGGACAAGTTGAAGAACCAATCTGGTTTAGCTAGATTAAATAGAGTGTGCAGAGACTCCAACAGCTATAATGCTAACGGCTAATTTGACCTAATGAACCTGGTCAAACTACTAAAATAGTTAATTAATATTTCTAGAAATAGTTAAAATAGGTAAATAAAGGAATTCATTTGTTAAAAAATAAATAGATATATTATTAATATTATTTCAAATAGTATAATATTAATATTTTAATTATAATGGTCCTTATATAATATATATTAAATGATTTATTATTATTCAATTATTATTTAAATACAAGTGAATGGTAATAAATCACTACTATTTTTATAATTTAGTTACATTAGGTAATTATGTAATAATTACTTAATGGTCCATTGGTAAGTTAGATTTTCATTATTTCATATTCATTATTTAAATATAATGGTCATTAGAATAATAAGTTATATAAAATAATATATGTTTATTGAATACTCTATAACTACTTAATAATTTCTAATCCCAAACAAATTGTTAAAACATTATTATTCCTAGAGTTTTGTTATCCTAGGTAAATGCCATAATTAAGGGTAAAGTCCAAGTTAATTCATAATAGTATAACCAATAATATTGGTAAATCAAAATTTATCCTTTAAACTTAATGGTCAAATAATCAATATTAGTTCAATATTTTTTATTCAATAAAAATATTAGAGGTAACTAAGTCCTTAGGTAAATAAATTATTACCTATAGGGTTGAATGTTTATTACTAAAAGTATAACTAAAATTATTGGTCTATCATAATTTATCCTTTAAACCTAATGGTCAAGTTTCTATTAATAATCGATATTTATTCAATATTTATTTATTCAAAAAATATTAAAGACAACTATGTCATAAGGTAAATATTATTATTATTTATAAGGATTAAAAAGGGGGGTTTTTTAGACATTAGTTAAAGGGAAACTCAATTTATAATAGAAATAATTATCAATGTATAATTAATAAATTTATGAAAAAATAATTATAAATGCCCAATAGTATCATAAACAGGTTAAGGTTAATACACTAATAAGCCCGAGATTAATTCCTAACTTATTAAAGACTCAAACACTCCAAAATAATCGGACAAATCTGCCAAAAGAAAATTAAAGGAAGGGGAAGATAGAAACCCTAAGACCAAACAAAAAGAGGGGAATGAGGAGGCTAGGAAGATAAGGCTGGGACCCAGCAACTGCTAATCTTCCAGCCATCATCCCTATTAAGATTGTTTGGCCTTTTCTCAATCTCCAAGGCCTCTCTAAATTTTCGATGGTGAAACTGCGCAACTTTGGCAATGACTTGAGCTTCCTCTATACATACATGATGCATAGTCTTCCCTGCATGCTCAGCTAGGGCCGAGGACTTTGTCCTACCATGTCTTAAATCCGCCGAATGCTCACTAATCCGTTGATTGATAGAGCGACCAGTCTCACCAATATAAGGGGTCCCACAGGAACATGGAATGACATAGACGCCCTTCATGTCCTTAGGGTCAATCGGGTCTTTCACAGACCTGAGGGAGCCAAGGATAGTATTGAGAGATCTGAAAGTTGCGGGAACATTATACTTCTTCAGAATCCTTGCAATCCTGTCCGTGGTTCCTTGGATGTAAGGAAGATTTACACCCATGATATGATCACTAGGAACCCTTCGGATTGAAGGCTCCTTCTTGGCCCTGAGGAAGGCTTTTAGACCGAGGTGCCTATTGTAACCATTCTTCTCAAAGACTTCTAGGAGGTGAGCCTTCTCCGATTCCAGGCTCTCCTCATCCGAAATTCTAACAGCACGGGTGGCAAGCGTGCTAAGAACCCCTATCTTCTGAGCGGGGAAATGATGCGAAGAAGCATGCAAGTATTGCTCAGTGTGCGTCTTCTTTCTATACACCTGATGAGAAAAGGAACCATCCACCTTCTTAGAGATGAGAACATCCAAGAACGGGAGACAACCATTATCTTCTTTTTCCATCGTGAATTTAATGGCGGCGGATTGGCTATTGAGGTGACTGAAGAAACGATCCAGCTCTTCAGGTCCATGAGACCAGACAACACCAGTTGTTGGCATTATGTTTTCTGGTATGGCTATATGTTACAGATGTTGTACTTGATGGCAACTCCCATGACAAGGCTCTCAATTTATGAAAAATTAAGAAAGACGCAGGATATCAGTTCAGAAGGTGCGTACCCGCAGGTACACCATGCAGGGACCGCGTCCAGAGTCGCAGGCCAGCCATTCAGCAGGTGCGTCCACCCAGTGCACACTTTTCTAGGCAAAGAAAAACCCACGTGGGGGTTTCTTGTGTTTTACTCTTGGTATCTAGCCGACGGTATTGTGTTATTATGGTGTCGGCTCGTGGTATTGTTCCATGTTTTGAGGAGGAGCTTGCCTATATAAAGCAAAGGAGATCATTTGGTTTGGGCATGTCTTTGGTTGAATATCTTATTGGGTGAGATCTAGTCTAGATCTAAAAGGAGAATCTACTGAAGGACTGAGATCTCTTTGGCGCAAGATCATATATGTAGATCTGACTGTTTGGGTTACTCTTAAAGTCTTGAAATCATTCATACCCGAAGGGACGCAGGTACAGTGAAAGGAAAGCGTGCCGGGACGCAGTGCAGAATCTGGAGATCTGCGTGGGGACGCAGGGCAGACGAAGTTCAGGTGCGTCTGGGACGCAGCTCAGTGACTGGAGATCTGCGTGGGGACACAGAGCGATCAAGGTTCAGGTGCGTCCCTGTAGCAGAAGGACGCGGTGCGATAGTGTTTTTGGGTGCGTCCCTGTAGCAGAAAGACGCGGCGCGATAGTGTTTCTGGATGCGTCCCTGAAGCAACAGAACGCAGAGTAGTTAAAGGAACAGTGCGTGGGCACGCAGCGCAGCAGAAGGATATCTGCGTGTGGACGCAGGGGAGCAGAAGAATAACTGCGTCTGGTCGCAGGTCACAGAAGGAAAAACTGCGTCTCTGTCTTAAGATGTTCTGTTGATTGAATTTCTCTGTTGATAAGGTGTTCTGGGTTACTTCTGTTATTGCTGATCTGATATCTGTAGTGGACTGTAACTGTTATGTACTTGTTGATCATCTGATGCTTTATGAAAAGAAGTAGGGGGTTGTAGCTCCCTTCCAGGAGTAGACTGGAAAACGAGAGAGAGAGAGAGTTGTAGCTCTCTGCAGGTTGCAGCCTGCGTACTGGTAAAGGACTGCACCAGTACAAAATCATTGTAAAAGAAGTTTCTAATTTGAAAGAAGATAGAGACATATTGCAGCAGGTGGTTTTCACCCACATTGGGTTTCCACCTTACATCTTGTGTTCTTTGGTGTGACTATCTGTTTTTCGTTGTTCATGCTTATTATTTTATGGTACTGACATGCAAAAAAAATTCAAAGATCAAATAAGGAAGATTTATTAAATTGCTAGATAATACTGATTCACCCCCCCTCTCAGTATTATTTCCAACAATTGGTATCAGAGCAGGTCCTTCAGAGAAGCTTGATCGCTTGAAGGTAGATCGTTCATCATGAGAAACTACGAGAGAGAAGCATCAATCAGGCCACCGGTTTTTGATGGGACAAACTTCAATTATTGGAAGGTAAAAGTTACTGCATATCTTCAATCTCTTGGTACATAAGTTTGGGACATTGTAGAAACAGGCTATGATTTTCCTTTAGCTACTCCTACAGATCCAGCTGAGAAAAAGAAGTATGAAACAAATGCAAAAGCAGTCAGTACTCTATTAGGAAGTATATCCCAAACGGAATTCATGAAGGTAATGCACTTCAAATCAGCAAAAGAGATATGGGACAAAATGGTCACGAGTTATGAAGGAGATGAACAGGTAAAGCGAGCTAAACTTCAAACTCTCAGGATTCAGTATGAGACTCTCAAGATGTATAATGATGAAAGTGTGGCTAATTATTTTCTTCGGGTAGATGAGATTGTTAATTGTATGAAAAATTTGGGTGAAGAAATAAAAGAGGCTATAGTAGTTGAAAAGATTCTAAGATCATTATCCCCCAAGTTTGAATCTAAAGTATCTGCAATAGAAGAAAAGGAAAATCTCCGAATTCTCACTATGTCTCAGCTACATGGAATTCTAACTGCTTATGAAATGAGAAAGGGAGGTCCATCAGACAGAAGGGAAGCTGCTTTCAAGGCATCAGGCAAAGAAGATTACTATGAAGCAAGCCATGTTCCAGAAGAAGAGGAAGAAGAATCAAATTTTGTCAGAAATCTTCAAAGGGGTTCTGGAAGGTTCAGAGGTAAGCTACCTTTCAAATGCTTTGCTTGTGGAAGAGTAGGTCATTATGCTGCAAAATGTCCTTATAAGGATAAAGGAAAGGAACCTGCTAGATGGAACAAGAAACAAAGTGCAACTAAGAAAAGCTACTACACCCATGAAGATAGTGATGGTCTATCAAACAGTGATGAAGATGAACGAGGTAATGAATATAAGTTATTAATGGCATTTGAAGATGATAATTATATGGATGCTATAGATGTGGATAACCTTTATGATGAAATCACTAGACTCAAGAGATGTATAGAAGAAAAGAATGTGATCATCGATACTCTACAATTTCAAATTGATGAAAAGGAAAAACATCTTGAAAAACTAGAAGGAGAAATTGTTGGTCTTAGAAAAGAGATTGAGAAAACAAAAGCTATTAATCTTAAGTTTGTCAAAGGATCTGAAACTTTGGATAAGATTATCAATGTGCAGCGGTCTCCTCTAAACAAGACAGGTCTGGGCTACAATGGAGAAACCTCTCAAGCATCCACCTCAAAGAGTTATCTTGATGCAGCAAGAAGAAATGAGCAAAAGAACAATGAAGATCATCAGGTAAAGCAGGGACGAATTACAAACAGAAACTATCAAGGGCAATCCATCTTAAGGGTGAACCAGCCACAGGTAAAATCTTCTCAATTTGGTCCAAGAATAGATGAAAATAGAAATTACAATCAGTTGGCTGGTAGATTCGATAACCGCAGAAGTTTCTTCAATGGACAATGCTTTTCTTGTCATAACTTTGGTCACAAAGCAGCTCAATGTGTTGCATATAAAACAATCATGACTAGGGAAGCTCAAAAACAAAGAAGTATGACAGGGATTACAAAAAGGACCTATAACAACTTTTCGGTTCTTGAAAATGAAGTCGAATGTTCTATTTGCAATAACTTTGGTCATGAAGAATCTGAATGCAGGAGCAGGTTTCAGCAGAAAAAGGAGCAAGCCTCAAGCACCAAAACATGGAGAATAAAGGAACCTCAAACAGAAAGATGTGGAATAGCATTTTATGCAGGAAAATCTATGGTACATTGACAGTGGATGTTCGAAGCATATGACAGGTGATAAAGAAAAACTTGAATCTTATTCTGCTCTAGAAAAGGGAAAGAAAGTCTCTTTTGGAAATGATACTCCTGCAACTATAAAAGGAAAAGGCATTGCTCAGTTAAAAGAAAAGGTCAAAGCTGGAAATGTCTTGTATGTTGATGGATTGAAGCATAATCTTCTAAGTGTCAGCCAGATGTGTGATCAAAGAACCGAGGTTATTTTCAGATCGAATGGATGTCTTGTTCGTGATCTTGATACAGGTAAAACAGTACTCAAAGGCAAAAGAACTCCAAATAATCTGTACATATTTGAAGAAGGACAACAACAATGCTATCTGAGCAAGGATGAAGAGCACTGGTTATGGCATCGAAGGTTGGGACATCTAAGCTTCTCACAAATAAGGAAAGCATGCAAATATCAGGCAGTTCGCGATCTTCCAGATATCAAAATTCCTGACAACACCATATGCAGATCATGTCAGTTTGGAAAACAAACCCGAACTAACTTTCCAGAGAAAGAAGGATCAGCTAGCATGCCTCTTGAGCTAGTACATACAGATACATGTGGTCCATTCAGGAAAAGAACACCTAGAGGAGAGGAATACTTGATATTATTTATTGACGATTTCTCCAGGTTTGTCTGGTTGGGACTTATGAAGCACAAAGATGAAGCATTCGAAAAATTCAAATCCTTCAAAGCCTTGGTTGAAAATGAATCAGGTCACAAAATTAAGTGCCTCAGATCCGACAGAGGTGGGGAATTTACTTCAAATGAATTTTTCGATTTCTGTGATGAACATGGGATAAGGAGAGAATTCTCTCCAACCAGAACTCCTCAGCAAAATGGAGTTGTTGAAAGAATGAACAGAACAATCCAACAAATGGCTCGTGCTATGCTTGATGAATCAGGAACTCCCGCAACTTTCTGGGGTGAAGCTGCACATGCTGCGGTTGTTATTCTCAACAAAACAAATGTCCGGGTGAACAGCACTCAAACTCCTCATGAGCTTTGGAGTGGCAGGACTCCTTCGGTAAAGCACTTCAAAATCTTTGGGAGCAAATGCTATATCAAGAATACTGATGAGCAGCTTGGCAAACTTGAACCTAGGGCAGATGAAGGCATTCTTCTTGGTTACTCTCCATATAGCAAAGCATACAAGTGCTACAATAAAAGACTTGGCAGAATTGTTGACAACATTGATGTAGTGGTTGATGAGAAGGGATACATTCCTAGGCAAGTCCATCATGAAGACATCGAAGAAGATGAAGGCTACCCTCAAAGACAGAATGATGAAGAAAAAGAACCTCAAGAAGAACCTCAAGAAGAGCCAGAGGAGCAAACAAGAATAGAAGAAAAGACTCCATCCAGATATGTTCAGAAGAATCATCCAGAATCTCAGATTGTGGGGCAGAAAGAAGCAGGTGTACAAACAAGAAGAACAGTTGCAGAAGCCTCAAGCTATTTGGCACTACTCTCCTCTACTGAACCACAAAATGTGAAAGAAGCATGCAAAGATGAATGTTGGGTGAAAGCAATGGATGAAGAACTTGAGCAAATCGAAAAGAACAACACTTGGGAGCTGGTTCCTAGACCAAAGGATAAAAATGTTATCGGAACAAAATGGGTCTTCAAAAATAAATTGAATGAAAATGGAGAAGTAATTAGAAACAAAGCCAGACTTGTTTGTAAAGGGTATGCGCAGCAAGAAGGAATAGACTTTGAAGAAACCTTTGCTCCTGTTGCAAGACTTGAGGCCATCCGAATGTTCCTTGCTCTCTCAAGTTTTCAAAACTTCAAAGTATTTCAAATGGACGTGAAATCAGCCTTTCTGAATGGAGACTTGGAAGAAGAAGTGTACATTGAACAGCCAGATGGGTTCATTCTTGGAAATGATCCAAATCTTGTATGCAGATTGAAAAAGGCTCTCTATGGTCTCAAACAAGCTCCAAGGGCTTGGTACTACCGCTTGGACAAATATCTTCATCAACAAGGTTTTTCAAAAGGTTCAGCAGATAGCAATCTTTATATAAAAGTTGAAAATGACAAATTGCTAATACTTGTTGTGTATGTAGATGACATTATTTTTGGCAGCAATGAAGAAGCTATGAGTCAAAGCTTTGCCTCGATCATGCAGAAAGAATTTGAAATGTCCTTGCTAGGAGAACTAACATATTTCCTTGGTTTACAAATCCAACAAAAGGAAGGAGGAATCTTTTTATCTCAAACCAAGTATCTCAAACAGATTTTGAAGAAATATGGCATGGAAGATGCAAAACCAGTATGTACACCCATGGTCACAGGATGTAGTCTTAGTGCAAATGATGAATCTGCAGCAGTACATCAACCAACCTACAGATCTATGATTGGAAGTTTACTATATTTGACAGGTACCCGACCGGACATCATGCATGCAGTTGGAATAGTTGGAAGATTTCAGGCAAATCCGAAGGAGACTCATCTTCAGGCAGTGAAGAGAATTTTCAAATATCTTCAAGGGACTCAAAATTATGGCTTATGGTATCCTAGAGATACAGATCTTACTCTTCATGCTTATACAGATGCAGATTGGGCCGGAAGAGTGGATGACAGGAAAAGCACAAGTGGTGGTGCGTTCTTTATGGGTTCCAGACTGGTATCTTGGTTCAGCAAGAAACAGAGTTCGATTGCCTTGTCTACAGCTGAAGCGGAATATGTTGCTGCTGCATCTTGTTGCACCCAACTTCTCTGGATGATGCAGACTTTGCAGGATTTTCAAATCACTTGTACACCACCTATCCCCATCTTATGTGATAACACAAGTGCAATCAGCATCTCAAAGAATCCGGTTATGCATTCAAAAACCAAGCACATACCAATCAAATATCATTTTCTCCGGGAACAAGTGCTTGAACAGAAGGTCAAGTTGGAGTATGTTCCTTCTAAGGAACAAGTTGCTGATATTCTCACCAAACCATTGCCCAGGGACACTTTTGAGTACCTTAGGCAAAAGCTGGGGGTTGTTGATGCATCATCTTATTGTTGAACCTTTTCTGATTGATGGTACAGGTTCAAGGGGAGCATATAATGCATTGTTGGCATTATGGAGGATGGTCAGAAGGAGATCTTGGAAATAGCTGCAATATGTCTCTATCTCTTTCATGGAGGATTATGGTTCTTTGTTACAGATCTGGTTCAGGGGGAGCATGATCTTAGGGGGAGCATACCCCTTTGCCCTTGATGTCAAAGGGGGAGAATGAAGCTGAAGTTTGTAAGGTTGCCATCAAGTCCAAAGGGGGAGATTGTTGGCATTATGTTTTCTGGTATGGCTATATGTTACAGATGTTGTACTTGATGGAAACTCCCATGACAAGGCTCTCAATTTATGAAAAATTAAGAAAGACGCAGGATATCAGTTCAGAAGGTGCGTACCCGCAGGTACACCATGCAGGGACCGCGTCCAGAGTCGCAGGCCAGCCATTCAGCAGGTGCGTCCACCCAGTGCACACTTTTCTAGGCAAAGAAAAACCCACGTGGGAGTTTCTTGTGTTTTACTCTTGGTATCTAGCCGACGGTATTGTGTTATTATGGTGTCAGCTCGTGGTATTGTTCCATGTTTTGAGGAGGAGCTTGCCTATATAAAGCAAAGGAGATCATTTGGTTTGGGCATGTCTTTGGTTGAATATCTTATTGGGTGAGATCTGGTCTAGATCTAAAAGGCGAATCTACTGAAGGACTGAGATCTCTTTGGCGCAAGATCATATCTGTAGATCTGACTGTTTGGGTTACTCTTAAAGTCTTGAAATCATTCATACCCGAAGGGACGCAGGTACAGTGAAAGGAAAGCGCGCCGGGACGCAGTGCAGAATCTGGAGATCTGCGTGGGGACGCAGGGCAGACGAAGTTCAGGTGCGTCTAGGACGCAGCTCAGTGACTGGAGATCTGCATGGGGACGCAGAGCGATCAAGGTTCAGGTGCGTCCCTGTAGCAAAAGGACGCGGCGCGATAGTGTTTTTGGGTGCGTCCCTGTAGCAGAAAGACGCGGCGCGATAGTGTTTCTGGATGCGTCCCTGAAGCAACAGAATGCAGAGCAGTTAAAGGAACAGTGCGTGGGCACGCAGCGCAGCAGAAGGATATCTGCGTGTGGACGCAGGGGAGCAGAAGATTAACTGCATCTGGTCGCAGGCCACAGAAGGAAAAACTGCGTCTCTGTCTTAAGATGTTCTGTTGATTGAATTTCTCTGTTGATAAGGTGTTCTGGGTTACTTCTGTTATTGCTGATCTGATATCTGTAGTGGACTGTAACTGTTATGTACTTGTTGATCATCTGATGCTTTATGAAAAGAAGTAGGGGGTTGTAGCTCCCTTCCAGGAGTAGACTGGAAAACGAGAGAGAGAGAGAGAGTTGTAGCTCTCTGCAGGTTGCAGCCTGCGTACTGGTAAAGGACTGCACCAGTACAAAATCATTGTAAAAGAAGTTTCTAATTTGAAAGAAGATAGAGACATATTGCAGCAGGTGGTTTTCACCCACATTGGGTTTCCACCTTACATCTTGTGTTCTTTGGTGTGACTATCTGTTTTTCTTTGTTCATGCTTATTATTTTATGGTACTGACATGCAAAAATAATTCAAAGATCAAATAAGGAAGATTTATTAAATTGCTAGATAATACTGATTCACCCCCCCTCTCAGTATTATTTCCAACACCAGTGTCATCAACGAATCTTTTCCAAAGCTTTGGTAAGAGGCGAGAGGAGGCCAAAGCCTTAGACTCAAACTCCTCCATGAAGAGATTAGCCACGACAGGGGACAAAGGGGAGCCCATGGCAACTTCGCAAGTCTGCTCATAGAATTCTCCCTCGAAGCTGAAAAAGGTAGAGGTGAGGCAAAGTTCAACTAACTTAGCCGTATCAGGGTTAGTTAGCTTATTAATTACCTTCATGGCCTCATTGATAGGAATGCAAGTATAAAGAGAGACCACGTCGAAACTTACCAAAATGTCCTCGGGCTCAAGATTAATTTTCTTAAGATCCTCAATAAACGAAGCTGAGTCTTTGACAAAGGACTCAGTCTGCCCAACCAAGGGTCTCAACTTTGCAGCGAGGAACTTGGCCAGGAGGTAAGTCGGACCACAGATGGTATTGACAATTGGTCTCAGGGGGACCCCATCCTTATGGATTTTAGGAAGACCATAAATCCTAGGAGTGATGGGGTTACCCTCAATAAGTTTCTGAGCTAGAGGAATCGTGGAATTGCACGACTTGATCGCAAGAGCGACCGTTCTGGAAACCTTTTTGAGGGGACTCTTCGAAAGCTTCTTATAACTACCACTGTTACACAAATGGTCAAGCATCTTATTTCTGTAATCTTTTCTATCCATGATAACGGCAGCCCCACCTTTATCAGCTTTTAAGACCACGACTTCACGATTCCTGTTCAAGTTCTTCAGAGCCTCAAACTCAGCCTTGCTGATAT
The DNA here is from genome assembly GCA_031772625.1 of Pinus tabuliformis. Lineage (NCBI taxonomy): Eukaryota > Viridiplantae > Streptophyta > Pinopsida > Pinales > Pinaceae > Pinus > Pinus tabuliformis. The sequence continues at coordinate 1,545,340,551 of CM062820.1, forward strand.
TGCTACGGGGAGGCTTAGCCCTCCTCAGGGTAACGGCACAGTCCTGCCTAATCGTGTCTTTAATCTTATCAGGAAGGTTCTTAATGCCATATTCCACATCGCAAATGATGTCCTCAATCGGGATTTTTCTGGGAGCTAAGGCAAAATTAAGACCTTTCCCTAAGAGATTAAAAACCGCAGGTGGAAAGGAAAAACTCGACAGATTCACCACCTTATTGTCCATAGGCAGGGACCTCGACTTACCCACCGACATACCCTTAATATCAGTCTTACAATAAAGGCTATCAATCCCATCCAATACTTTATTACCATGATGCCTATTATTATTATATACTTTAATAAAATCACAATTAGGCGAATCGACTTCATCCTTATTACTTTTAAATATTACAGCTTTATTCCTCTCCTCACTATTGTTTATAATAATATTATGCTTATTCATTTCGCTATTCGAATTAACATTAACATTCATACCTTTATTACCATGATGCCTATTATTATTAAATACATTAATAAAATCACAATTAGGCGTATCATCCTTATTACTTTTGAATATTACAGCTATATTCCTATCCTCACGATTGTTTATAATAATATCATGTTTATTCATTTCGCTATCCGAATTAACGCTAAAACTCAAATTCTTGCTCGAATTAGGGTCTTCATTACATAACGAGCTACCCACGGTTTCATTATCAACCGAAACGCACGTACCTGGAAACACCGACTTCCGCTCAAAACCGGCCGGATCACTCTGTAAGCAACGAGTAATAGAACAGCCTGATCTCTCTGCTCCTATCAGCTCATCAGAGCCCCCGCGCAGATCCAAAACCGTTGACCCATTAATAGGAAATCCCTCCGGAACAGAACCTACGCTCAGCACTCCATTCATTGAGTCAGCCGCAACATCCTCAACCTGCTGCGAACGGACTGGAGACCGAACACTAGAACTAACTGCTTGGGCGATCAGATTTGCTGGCCCTTGGGTACCGCAGGCTGCTTCAATGTCCGATACGCTGCCGCTACTCACACCACCGCGTCCTCTCATACGACCAACAGAAGGAAGGCCGCTTAAAACCCAAGCCCTCAGGGAGGAGACCTAGTTGAAGGAAACACGACTGACAGAATCCCGATCATCGAACAGACTTGACTCCTGAATCGAATAGCCCGAAAGTTTATTATACTTCGTGACTGTCTGAGCTTAAGGGACTCTTCTAATCTCATGGACTTCAGTGCCGAACAGGCATCAATCCTGGACCAGAGAGAAGCAGGGAAAAGATTCGCCAGCTCCACATGAGCCGCCAGAAGAAGCCTGGATCGATGATCCAGATCCCTCCTTACTCTGCTAATCTCAGATCTGACCAACCCTAAGCTAGCCTTCAGAAAAACGCCATGATTTTTAGGAACATTGAGATTATGCTTAATCCGGGCAAAGCTAGGAATAACCGAGGAATCTCTGCAACGTTTAAGAAATACCAGATCAGATTTCAACTTAGTAACCTGCATGCGTGACCGCTCGAATTGATGAACCTTCTTAGCAGCGGCTTCTCCGTGCAGGGAAATAATTAAGGAATTTAGACTTCTGTGATCCATAACATTGTTAAGATAGTCTTCGGCAAAATCACATAACCAATCTTTTGTCGACGCGTTTCGAACCAACCAGTGTGGTTCATTGTCAGGACAAGTTGAAGAACCAATCCGGTTTAGCTAGATTAAATAGAGTGTGCAGAGACTCCAACAGCTATAATGCTAACGGCTAATTTGACCTAATGAACCTGGTCAAACTACTAAAATAGTTAATTAATATTTCTAGAAATAGTTAAAATAGGTAAATAAAGGAATTCATTTGTTAAAAAATAAATAGATATATTATTAATATTATTTCAAATAGTATAATATTAATATTTTAATTATAATGGTCCTTATATAATATATATTAAATGATTTATTATTATTCAATTATTATTTAAATACAAGTGAATGGTAATAAATCACTACTATTTTTATAATTTAGTTACATTAGGTAATTATGTAATAATTGACTTATGTGATTTTGCCGAAGACTATCTTAACAATGTTATGGATCAAAGAAGTCTAAATTCCTTAATCAAAGGTATTGGCAAGTCTTCCAAGATGATGATGAGATCGATGAATTTCTGCAAAATAAAGGCAAATTTAAGGACACTTCTATTGATGTGGAGTATGATGATGGTGATGAGGATATGGAAGTCAATCAGATGGAAGTTTTGCAGCTCAAAGACAACATCATTCCTAAAGGTCTAATACCTTTAGAGGAGCTCTTCGATCAGGATGATGTGGCTAGAAAACCGAGCTTGCTACCAATCGAAAAAGGATTTGAGGATGTGAACATTGGATCGGCTGAAAATCCCAAGATGGTGAAATTATCAAAGGCATTGCCCCCACAGGTAAAAGCAAATTATATCAGTTTGTTATCTTGTTTTACTAATGTATTTACTTGGGATTATTCAGATTTGAAGGCATATGACACAAGCATAATTCAGCATGTGATCCCGATCAAGCCAAATCAAAAGCCTTTTCGTCAAAAGCTAAGAAGAATAAATCCAAATTTGCTGCCCTCAATCAAGAAGGAAGTGAATAGGTTGTATAAAGTTGGTATCATAGTCCCCATAAGATTTTCATATTGGATTTCAAACTTGGTGCCCATCCACAAGAAAACAAGTGAGATTCGGTTATGCATTGATTTTAGAAATATGAACAAAGTTCCCTTGAAAGACAATTATCCATTGCCCAAGATGGATCACATACTTCAGAGAGTAGTTGGAGCATCACGAATGTCACTACTCGATGGTTATTCAGGTTATAACCAAATTTTGGTCCATGAGGATGATCGTGACAAAATAGAGTTCACCACTCCGTGGGGAACTTTTCATTATGCAAAGATGCCGTTTGGCTTGAAAAATGCTGGTGCAACCTTTTAGCAGGCGATGGATATAGAATTTGCCAATGAAAAAGATGTTTTTCTAGTTTTTTATCTTGATGACTTAACAGTTTTCTCTAATACAGATGAAGAGCACCTCTATCATTTGAAGATTGTTTTTCAGCGGTGTAGGAAATATGGCATCTCTCTCAATCCAAAGAAAAGTTTGTTTGCCATGGATGAAGGCAAGATTCTCGGGCATATTATCTCAAAGGAGGGCATCCGCATCGATCCAGCTCGGGTGGAGGCCATTCAAAAGATTGATTTCCCACGAAGTAAGAAAGAAATCCAATCCTTCAATGGTAAGATAAATTTCTTACATTGCTTTGTGCCCAATCTTGCAGAACACTTAAGAGAAATCACAAACATGCTGAAAAAGGATAGCGCAGTAAGGTGGACTGAGGAAGCAGTTAAGTCTTTTAATTTGGTGAAATTTTCTCTTTCTTCAGCTCCGTTTTGATCAGCCCGGACTATACTCAGGAATTTATTTTGTTTTCCTTTGCCTTGGATCATACTATGGCAGTGGTCTTGATGCAGAAAAGAGAACAGCTCGAGAAACCAATTGCATTCTTCAGCCGAACCATAAGGGATGCAGCATTGTTGTATAATATTATTGAAAAATAGGCCCTTGCATTGGTAAAAGCATTGAAAGATTTTTGGGTTTATATTTTGCATTCTCACATCCTTTCTTATGTCCCTAATGCTACTATCAAGGATGTCCTAGTGCAAACAGATCCGGAGGGAAGAAGAGGCAAATGGATTGATGCTTTGCTGGAATATGGTGTGGAGATCAAACTGACAAATCTCATTAAAGGACAGGGGCTGGCTAAACTAATGGTTGAGTCAAATCTGCATGCCTTGGACATTAATCTAACTGCTGCTATGTCCGAGGAAGATGAAGAAATTCTGCCAACTCAAGTATCAGAAATTTTCCTTCTTTCTCCTTGGTATTCAGACATTGTTTATGTACTCCAAAATCTGTCATCACCACCCGGAATGGCCAAGAACAAAAGTAGAACACTAAAATTGAAGGCTGCAAAATTTTGTATCATGAATGGTGCACCTTATTGGAAGGATCCCGGTGGTGTCCTGCTAAATTATTTAGTAGAAGAAGAGGAAAAACAAGTTATGGAAGATTTTCACAAGGGAGATTGTGGAGGCCATCTTTTCTGGAAAACAACAGCCAATAAAATCTTGAGAGCAGGGTATTATTGGCCAAGTCTATTTGCTGATGTATACAAAACAGTGGCCAGCTGCCACAAATGTCAAATTTTTCAAGGTAAGCGGAATTTGAAACATTTACCACTCAAGCCCATTGAAGTAAGCGCTCCATTTCAGTAGTGGGGTTTGGATTTTATTGGTGAGATTCATCCTTCTTCTTCAGCACAGCATAAGTGGATCCTCACAGCGACAGATTATTCCACCAAATGGATTGAGGAAATTCCTACAAGGCAGGCCACCGATTCGGTAATTGTCTCATTTCTTGAAAACAACATTTTGTCTCGTTTTGGCTGTCCAAATAAGTTGATCACCGACAATGCAGCAGCCTTTAAATTGAAAAGAATGATTGACTTTTGTCATAAGTATCAAATCACTTTGGGGCATTCGACTGCCTATTACCCACAAGGCAATGGATTGGTGAAATCCTCCAACAAATCTCTTGTCAACATTATCAAAAAGCTGCTGGAAACTAACAAGAAGAGTTGGCACAAAAAGCTAGTGAATGAACTTTTGGCAGACAGGGTAAGTCAAAAGAAATCTATCAGCATGTCTCCTTTTGAGCTTGTGTACGGTGTGGACACAGTCTTCCCGACCTCTTTGGCAGTCTCAGTGGTAAAACTGTTGCAAGAAGCTGGCAGCGAAGATGATAATTTGTAGCGGAGGATCAATCAAATGATACATTTGCAGCAAACTAGAGAGGAGGTATTTCAGAACACTTCTAAGCTACAGGAAAGAATTAAGAGGATATATGACCGAAAAGCAAATGCGGATAGGTTGGAAATCGGAGACATAGTGCTGAAATGGGATGCAAGGAATGAAGAGAAAGGTAAGCACGGCAAATTTGAAAATCTTTTTAAAGGACCGTACAAGATTGCAGCACATCGGGGCCAGAATGCTTTCCTTTTGTAAGAGCTGAATGGCAAAGACTATCCTGGTGGGCCGGTCAATGGTCGGCTCCTCAAATGGTATATTGTGTGAACTATTTTCTATTGTCCTATTCATCATTGTATATACCGGTTTGTTTAAATTCCATTGCAAGAGTGTACTATTTTCATTCTTCAGTTTGGGGCTCGAGGTGAAGGCTATAAAGTTGAGGTTTGATTTCAGTTTTGGTTTGGCTTGTTAGAGTCAGGTCTTTCAGTCAATTTCAGTCTTGAAAATGAGTCAATTTCAGTCAAGTTTAGTCCTGAAATTGAGTTTTTAAGTCAAGAGTTCAGTTTTGTTTTGTCGAAGTTATTGACTCCATAGCCCAATGGACAAAGTCGCTGCCTTCTTTCCCAGCGATCTGTAGTTCTTGGCACCTCCAAAGAGCTACCATCCCCATTGGAGCCAATGTTAGTGTTGGTATCTTCATCCCTCCATCAACGATCAAATTCTCTTATTGCATTGCATATTAGGTGTCTCGCTCAGTTAGCTGCATTCCATTAGGAGCATGGATCATCTGACGGTAGTGGCTTCTCCTAAAGTTTCCCTCATGTCATTTACCTGTTGGCTCATGTTTACTCATTAATATCATGTACTATCACTTTTTGTCTTAAAAATTGCAAAAGTCTTTTCTAAGGTTTCATTATCATTTAGGTCTAGGGTTTCATTAGGATTTTATAAAAAAGGGTTTCAAAATGTCCAATAAAAACTAGCAGACCATGAGGAGGTTTCAGCATCAATAAATTTCATCACCAAGTGTTCGAAAATGTGCTTTTCCTCAAAACTCTGTTTTGAGGAAAAAACAAAGTATTTTTCTTTTATTGTACAAAAATCATGAAATTTTGTTTTCTTCATTGTGTATCACTCCATCTACAACCTTGGTTTCTTTCCTTAGCCCCAGTAGTTCCAACACCTGCAAAGAAGCAAAGCTCAGGTCATTTAGTTCATCACAAAGCTCAAATGAAGTGAAAAATTCCAAAAACAGAGTTTGAAAATAAAGTCATTTTCAAAACATTATGAAAGTGGGTTTTGAAAAATTAAAATTTAAAAGCTCCATGTATAAAGCTCCACGTATAAATGTTTAAAGCTCATTTACACTCCAAGAGAAAAGAGGAAGCAAGGCAAAGTTGTTGTGGTGAGTAAGTGAGGATATTTGGTGAAAATTGCTCCAAGTCACTGGCGCAGCGTACTCGGCAGGAGGCGCAGCGCACTTACCAAGCGTGGCGCATTGGGCCACATTTTGCAGTGCAAAATAACACAGGCATTGGGTTGGATGTCCGGCGCACACAGCGAGCAAGCCCGTAAATTGCCAAAGCTCGCTCCAAATTGCACAAAACACGTGGATTTGTCTTGGTACAAGTAGGTTCAGCCTCCATCTCTGTTTTTTATCCAAGTTTCGTGCTTGTTTCATGGTGGTTGATCAATGGTGAATGTTTAAAGAAATCAAACCCTACTTCTTCAAAATTTCCAAAGCAAACTGTGCTAGGGTTTTGATTGACTATTTTGCTACCAAGTTCATCCTTTAAATTCTTCCATCACTCCCTTACCCCATTTTTCCATTGATTTCCTTATTTCCTAAGTTCTCCTACACCCTAAATTCACTAATCCCCTATCCCAAGTTCCCTTTCCCAAAATCCCAAAAACAAACTCCCAAACCCTAGCCCCTCCTAAATCATTCCCTAATTCCCCATTTCCCTAAATTCCCCCTCCACAGTCCTTCATTTTACTATTTTCCCTTGGTGACAGAGGTCAAACACATCACCAAAGACAATTCAAGGTAGTTTAACACATCAGCACCCACTTATCCAAGACAGATTATGTTATGAAACCAGCTCAAGAAAAGATAGAAAAGATAGATCAACGCCTTAGAATTCAGCCTCTTCGAGGGGGCAACCTCCTTTACATTACATAAATTAACAATTCTTGGATGATACAAATGACAAAACCTCCTTTCTATATATAGGAGTCTAGGGAGTCACAATATAGTCCAGCCGACCTAACAATAATAATATAAAGCCACAAAAATAACAATAGAGGGATTCTATGGGGCACGGAAATAACAATATGGGGGTAATAGGGGCACAACAATATAAATAAGGGGTATAACTACAATTGTAATGGGGAAATCACTAGTATTATAGGGACCCAACATGCCCCTCTCCTTCAAAAAAGTGTTGTCCTCAACGCTTGAGTAGTTCTGGATACTTCTGCATAAAATTCTCATCCTCCCATGTGGAATCTTCAGCGGATAAGTTCTTCCACTTGATAAGATACTCTGAAATTGATCGATTTCGTAGCTGTCGAGTTCTTGTTTCTGTGACTGCTTCCGGTTCCAATATAATTTTTCCTTCCTCGTCAAGTTCTGGCAATATTGTTTGAATTGGGAGCTTGTCACCTATAACCTTCTTTAAACATGAAACATGGAAAACTGGGTGCAATCGAGAAGCTGCAGGAAGCTCCAATTTGTATGCCATAGTACCAATCTTTTGCAACACCTTGTACGGACCATAATACTTTGGTGATAATTTATTATCCTTCTTAGCTTGCTTTAGGGACATTTGCTTATATGGTTGTAGCCGTAGGAATACCCAATCACCTACATCAAAACTTCTTTCACTGCGATGTTGATCTGCCTGTTGTTTCATTCTATTTTGTGCCAACACGAGGTTATCCTTTAAGAGTTGGAGGACTTGTTGTTGATGTTCGATGTGATGTTCCACTACCTGAACCTTAGAATTTTCTCTTAAATATGATGTGATGGATGGTGGTTGATACCCATAAAGTGCCATAAATGGGGTCATTTTTGTTGCTGTATGGAAGGAAGTGTTATACCACCATTCAGCCAGAGGCAACCATTTGACCCATTGTGTCTGTTTATCAGATACAAAGCAACGAAGATATCCTTCCAAACATTTGTTTACTATCTCAGTTTGCCCATCAGATTGAGGATGATAAGATGAGCTATGAGCTAACTGAGTACCAAGACAAGAAAATAATTCTGTCCAAAAATTTCCAGTGAAAATGGGATCTCTGTCACTTACAATAATCTTTGGGTTTCCATGTAGCTTTTGAATTGTTTCCATAAATGCAGTAGAAACTGTACTGGCTTTAAATGGATGTGATAATGCACAAAAGTGTGCATACTTGGTAAGTCTGTCAACTACCACCATGATGACACTCTTTCCCTCAGACTTGGGTAAACCTGTGATAAAATCCATTGAAACCTCCTCCCAACATTGGCTTGGAATGGATAAAGGTTGTAATAGACCCAGTGTCTTAATTGTTTCAACTTTATTTTGCTGGAAAACCAAACATTCCGCCACAAACTTTTGAATATCTGATTTAAGGCCATCCCAAAAAAATTCCTTCTTAACCCTGTGGTAAGTTTTTAAAAATCCTGAGTGCCCTCCTAAGGGAGAAGTGTGCAATTCCATAAGAATCTTTTGTTTTAGCTGGGAATTCTTACAGAGGTATAAGCGATCTTTGTACCATAACGAATCATTTTTCCAGCTAAATGTATCAGAAGTACTGGAATCTTGTTGTAGCTTTTGAATAAGTGCCCACACTTCTTCGTCATTCTTCCATTCCTCCCTTGCTTCGTTTATCCAATCTGGTTGGATAATAGAAATGGCACACAACAATGCTTCCACATCCTCATCCTTTCTTGAGAGTGCATCTGCCACCACATTTTGCTTCCCTTTTTTGTAGATGATTTCAAAGTCATAACCCAACATCTTTGTGACCCACTTTTTTGCTCTTCAGAGGATAATCTTTGTTCTAAAAAGTATTTAAGGCTATCATGATCCGTTTTTACCTTGAAGTGTCTTCCCATTAGGTAGGGTCGCCATTTCTTAAGTGCATGGAGTATTGCCAACATTTCCTTCTCATAAATAGCTTTGCTTAAAAACTTTCCCTTGATTGGACGACTTTCAAAAGCAATGGGTCTTTCATCTTGCATTAGAACAACACCAATTCCATTTCCTGAAGCATCACATTCCACAATAAAGGTTTTTGTGAAGTCCGGTGTAGCTAAGACCGGTGCTTGGCACATTGCCTCTTTAAGATGTTCAAAGGCCTTTGTTGCTTCCGGAGTCCATGAAAATGAATCTTTCTTCAATAATGTTGTTAGAGGTGCTGCTATTCTCCCATAATTCTTAACAAACTTGCGATAATACCCTGTCAACCCAAGAAATCCTCGCAGATGCTTTATGGATGTGGGGATTTTCCATTCCTTAATGGCTTTAATTTTGCTAGGGTCTACCTTAACTCCTTCATGAGATACAATATGACCCAAATATTCCACCTCCTGGACTCCAAAGAAACATTTGGATCTTTTTGCATATAATTGTTTCTCCTCCAATAGTTGTAGCACCCTGTCAACATGTTCAACATGATCCTTCCAAGACTTGCTGTAGATTAGTATATCATCAAAAAATACTAACACAAATTTTCTAAGGAATGGTTTGAAAATTGAATTCATCAAACCTTGAAATGTTGAAGGTGCATTGGTAAGGCCAAAAGGCATGACCAAAAATTCATAATGACCCTCATGAGTTCTAAATGTCGTTTTCGGAATGTCTTCAATCTTCATTCTGATTTGATGATATCCCGAACGAAGATCCAACTTGGTGAAGTAAATTGATCCATGCAATTCATCCAGTAATTCATCAATAACAGGAATGGGGAACTTATCTTTAATAGTGAGCTTGTTGAGCTCCCTATAATCCGGACACATGCGCCATGATCCATCCTTCTTGTGCACCAATACTACTGGAGCTGAGAAAGAACTTTGACTCGGTTGAATTATACCAGCCTCTAGCATTTCTGCAACCATACGTTCAATTTCACTTTTTTGGACATAGGGATATCTGTACGGCCTGATGTTTGGAGGAACACTTCCTGGAATCAGATGAATAGCATGATCATGATCACGCATAGGTGGGAGACCCTTGGGAGTCTCAAATACCTTGGAATGATTGTCCAAGACTTTTTGGAGATCTGGAGAAATAGATGATTCCAATGTGGAAACATCTAGCGAGCATAATTGTGCAATTACACCTCTTTGCTCCTTTTTTAGAAGCTTTGTCATACCATGAGAGCTGATTATCTTTCCTGGTTTCCCTGCAATACCCCTTAATTCAACTTCCTTTCCTTTTGTAGAAAATTTGATGAAAAGTTCTTGAAAATTAAAAGCTATTGTACCCAAGGATTGTAGCCATTGGACTCCTAGTACAACATCCGCACCTCCCATTGGAATGGAAAGCATTGGGCTAGTCAATACATATTCTCCCATGGATAGCTTGATATTATGGCACTTTCCAGAGCAATTTATTGTTCCTCCATTTGCAATCATCACTTGACACTCTGGTGCTGGATATAGGAAGCAATTCAATTCTTTTGCTACCCTACAATGAATAAAATTGTGGGTGCTTCCTGAATCAATCAACACTATTACCTTTTTCTTCTTGATTTGTCCTTCTATCTTGATGGTTTGAGGAGTGGTAATTCCCGCCAATGCATTACAAGATATGGTTGGATTTATTTGTTCTTCATCTAGGCTTTGTTCCTGAAGTATATCTTCTTCTTTTGACCTTTCTTGCTCCTTTTCTTCTTCCTCTTCACAATCTATGTAGAATAATTTCTTCTCAGCACACTTATGACCTTTAGTGTATTTGCTATCACAACTGTAACAAAGCCCTTTTGCTCTTTTTTCTTCCAATTTTTGTGGTGTCAACCTTATAGGTTGTGGAAGACTAGGGGCAACAACACTTCCGTCTTTATAGTTGTGAGTGGTATGCTTCCTGGTTGCCATAATTTTGCTTTCCATTTTTCTTGCTAACCTGAATGCCTTCTCTAATGAATCAGGTTCCCAAAGGCGAACATCATGTTGGATATTATCCTTTAAAGACCCTATGAACACATCAATCCTATGCTCCTCTGGAATATCTTTTACCCTTATGTTCAATTTTTGGAACTCCTCAATGTGCTCCATTACTGAACCCTTTTGTTTGAGACTTATCAATTGGCTAAAAAAAGTGTTGCTTTTTGTATCTTCATAATGTGCTATCAATTCTTCCGTAAAAATTGCCCAAGTGATAAATTTTTTACGAGAGCAAAGCCATTGATACCATACAAACTGATTTGGTTCCAAATATACAGTTGCCATACGTACCTTTTGTGCGTTTTGCACATTATTGAGATCGAAGAATTGCTCCATCTGTAATATCCATGTGGCGGGATCCTTGCCATCAAACTTCCTCATATCGATTTTTGGAATATGGTGATTCTTCGATCCAACATTAGCATCTATGGAATCATGATTAACATTTCTTTTGTTCTCATCATGAGTTTCCTTTACTACCTTTTCACCATTAGTGACCCTTTCTTGTAGCAACTTCTTCAATTCTTCCATGTCTGTCTTCATATCTATCTTCAAATCTGCCATGTCTCTCTTCAAATCTGTCTTCGAATCATCCATATTAGCTTCCATGCCCTTTATCTTAGATTCCACGCCATTTATCTTAGATTCCACGCCACTTATCTTAGCTTCTGTTAGCTTTTGTGAGCGTGACATTTGTTGCACTTGTTCTTGTAATTTTGATATATCATGTAGCATTTCTTCCTCTTCTTCATGGGTCATGCTAGAGCTTTCAGGTTCCTTACTAGGTGTTTGCATTTTCTTTCCTCGGGGCATCAATTACCGATAATAATGCTTTACTATGCCCTTTGAATTCCGTTAAACCAAGCTTACAAAAAAATTAAAAAAAAAAACTACACACCTTTTTCACTTTATAGAAGCCTGATATTGAATCTGATGTATCTCTGTAATTTCGGATCATCCAATTCTGAAATTGCTACCTGTAGTAGCCTTCTGCGTCTTCTTTCCAATGCCACAAGTCTGAGCCAAATTGGATTCTCCAAGGAAGAGTTATGTGAAATCTCCCACAGTGACTTGTTTTTAGACTGGTTCAGTAGAGCGAACTTGTACGACGTGCCACGAGTCACTGTTTCAACCTTTGAATCTGAAACACACATACAAGAAACTATAGTCCGTCCTCTTTCTGTACCTTCTTACCAAATTTCAATCCGATCCCCAGAGCGAAAGTTATGACGATTTTCCCTAGGTCACCTGTTTTGAATATAATTCAGGAGTCTGCAAAAAGACCAACTTCCTCAGATCATATCTCCACAAATATCGCGCAAAATGCTCTGAAATTCGGATCCAAGGTTCAGCGCGATTTCTTTTCAAATGGGTTTTTTTTGCGACTTCTGAAATGTCACAGAAAAAAGGTTATAGCGAAAATGCCACGATGACCTGTTTGGAGCAGCGAAACCCTAGAATCCAAAGCTCCGATACCAAATGTTATGAAACCAGCTCAAGAAAAGATAGAAAAGATAGATCAACGCCTTAGAATTCAGCCTCTTCGAGGGGGCAACCTCCTTTACATTACATAAATGAACAATTCTTGGATGATACAAATGACAAAACCTCCTTTCTATATATAGGAGTCTAGGGAGTCACGATATAATCCAACCGACCTAACAATAATAATATAAAGCCACAAAAATAACAATAGAGGGATTCTATGGGGCACAGAAATAACAATATGGGGGTAATAGGGGCACAACGATATAAATAAGGGGTATAACTACAATAGTAATGGGGTAATCACTAGTATTATAGGGACCCAACAGTTTATCGACCAACAAACATGGCATCTGATCCTTCATATGATTATGAAGACGAGACCCACAGTGACTCACCAATAGAGGGACATGTACCCAGGAGGCCTCATAGAGGTGGGAAACACATTAGAGAAGAACCAACCACTCTTACTGAATTACAGGCCTACCCTCTTGCCATCTCTTGTTTCCAACATCAGTCATGTTATGAATTTTGTGAGCGGGTTGCTAGCATTTAGTTTCATCATGAGCTGGCTCGTTTGTTTGTACTGCATTTACATGGTGATCAAGCCACTGTAGCTGGTGTCACTTTCACATTAACACCAGAATCCATTTCACTAGCAACTGGTATTCCCAATATTGGAGAGCAATGGAACAAGAGGCAGAAAATTGTCCGGCAGCATTATGAATCGTACATCAAGCCCGTCTTTTTGAGACATCTCAAGAGAGTGTTTCCTTTTCGGTACCTTAAAGATGAATATGCTCCTTTAATGAAACTAATCATGAAGTATTTCAGCTATGAGTGCCAGTTCTCTCGTCTATATGCTTATCATATCAGGCTACTGATGCATTTTACCCAGGTACGGATGATGAACATCCCTTATTTCATGTACCGAAACATAGAGAAGATGACCACCCTAGTACAGCACAAGACTCCTCAGCAGCAGTTCAACAGTATTTACCATTTTTCTCTCATCAAAATTGTGGTCATTCATCAGCTTGGCTTACAGGGCATCACTTGGGAAGACTTCATCTCTCGGGAGTTTTTCAGAGCTCAACAGGGACCTTCAAAGGCTTTGCATGAGACAGGTGGACCTTCTTATCAACATGAGGGCCATGAGACATAGACCGCTAGTGTGTCGGTGTTCATAACCTATCAGAAGGGCACTAGACGGTTGTTTGCAGCAGCAAAGCGAGTGTTATCTCCACCCGGGGTAGAAGGGGCCTCGCTTCCGTCAGAAGCACAACAGGTTCAGGACCGAGGCAAGAGGCCATTACAGGAGGAAGGACAATCAGGTGAGAGGGAGACTGATTTCATTCTCGTTGAGGGTGATGATGCTGATATGGGCCCGCAAAGCACCAATCTTAGGGAAATCATTCAGGAGTAGCAAGTGGACATTGATGCATTGTCTACCAACTTGGATAGAGCCCAATGGACAATACAGTACCTGGAGTAAAGGAATAAGCAACTTGAGGACTAGCAAGTGATTATGGAGTTGCAAAACATTCGGGAGAATCGCCAAGCTACCCAAAGGAGGAGGGTGGAGTTCACTTCACTTGAGCAGGAGATTAATGCTGATAGGGAGTCATGGCTTGAAAGAGTAAATATCCACTTGGAAAGGAAGCTAGAAAAGGCCAACAAGGAGAAAAACTTGTTGAGACACATGGTTGTTCATTACATGGCGAGGAACAAAATTTGCAAGGCGAGAATCAAGAGTTTGAAAGCAAAATTGAAGAAGGCATCTAAGAGGCAAAGGGAGCATGATCGACTTCAGATATTGGTCAAGGCTTCCTTGGCTCAACATAGCTCTTGATAGAGAAGACTCAGCCCAAATTTCAAAAAATTTGGAGCAATTTTTGCATTTTGGAAATTTTTTGGCACAAAAACAAGATTTTCTGCCCTATGTGTCGCGCCACGTGGCGCTCACTTTTGCTAGAAGCATCCAAATCACAAAAACTCAACTTTTTTGGATTTGGCATGAAAAATTATGCTTGCCTACCTATGGCCAAGAAATTTGGGCAGGTTTTGAGCCCTCAAAAAGGTCAAAAACACTCAAAAAGTGACCTCACTACCCCTATTTTGACACACAGGAAGCAGTGTTGGGAGAATGGATGTTTGGAGGGGAAAATGGAGGCCAAATTGAAAAATTCCACTTGGGTTGAAAAATAGACGGGTATACCTTTCCAAAACGCACACATAGAGCGCATTGGAACACTGGGAACGCCTCCAAAAGTGGGTCCAAACAGGCGCGATGCATAGAGAATCAGGCGCTGCACATAGAGGAAAAATTGTCAGTTCGACCAAGTTTTGCTCTGTTTTTCGCCCAGCTTTGGCTAGTTTCACTTTTTCACTTTCCTAATGGAAAATTTGTGATGTAATTTGATGAAAATTGATGGATCGTGATGTAAATATGTTAAATTTTCACTTGTAGAGGTAGATTCATCAGTTTAAAGGTTGTTTGAAACTGAATAAATCAGTTCCCTTGTTTCTAGAGGCATATTGTTATGTTGCCTATTTTCTAGTTCTCAGTTTAGAATTAGTTGGATCAGCTCCTAAACATGTGATCTCGACCCCTAGAGGCAAGGATAAGCTATGTTTTTCTATATTATGTTGTTTTTCAGTCATTAGCATGATTGGACCCTTGAGAAAGAAAGGAACTTCATTGTACATTCATATCAACATTTTGGCTAAGGAATTGAGACCAGGATTTGCAGCACTCTTTGGGATTCATGTGGAAATTTGTTTTGGTACAGTGCTTCTCTTTTTAATTTTGAATTTTCTTTTATGTCATGTATTCCATTCTCTATCTTGTTTCTTCTAAACTAAACAAACATGAGTGTAAGTAGAATCCATTGAAATTGCAGTGCTCTACTTGAAGTTTTCTTTAGTTATTTGATGTTTTCAGTTGTTTGGGGAGGATCCATGGTTGCTATTTCCCTCTTCAACACCTCACCTGTCTATGCCTTCCATGTCATTCAATTTTAAGTGCGAAAAATGATTTCCTACCTTGCCCCATTGAGATCTCTGTAGGACTAAGCCTCAATCCCTGCACCCAAAATCTATCTTTCCATCTGAGCCAACAAAATCATCATTTTATTCAATCAAACTCTCTTGCACATATACCTAGCCTAAGATCAAAATTTCACTCATCTCAAGCCCTCATCGATCATAATTCGTTGATATTGACCCGGAGAGAGCCCTCTTCTGACCTGGTAGGGCTAGCTACCAGGCTGAGCGTTGTTTGATGTTGGCCTTGGATCTTACCTTTTCAGCCTGAGGTAAATCTAGGTACTAACATCACTGTATCTTTCTCTCCCCACTGTGTACATGATGATATGTGATTTTCTCAATGCAAGCCAACTTGCTACATCAAACAACCATGCATTTCCATGCTCCTCTACATACCTCTATACAACACTAGGTGCTAGGTTCTAGAATTGGGTATGTATGGATCAGGTCATGTTGGGAGTGGGATCCCCCAAGGGCAGTTTTGGGGCTAAAAGCCCATGTTTAAGTAAATTTTTGCAATATTATTGTAAAGACTCCGCATTTTGTGGTCATGGAGCACGAAGGTATTATGTGTCGTAAATGGTAGTCCGCCCTTAGTTTTGTAAAGTAAAGTCGGTTGTAAGAGATCTACCCATGGTCCACAGACCATGGGATTGTATAAAAAGAGCTAAGATCTAAGTAGTTGGGGAGACACAACATGTAAGAGAGTCATAGCCTTAGAGCAAGAAATCTAAGTCTTGGGTTGTAGCATAGGTAGAGGCTCTGCAGCTGAGTGTGCAAAGGCCTACGGTCGAAGTTCGTAGCTGAGTGCGCGGACCCCTGTAGTTGTTTGTGTAGGGTTGACAGAGTCTGTAACACTTGGGAGATATTAATAAAAGGATTTATTCTACAATTTCCATGTCTTTGTTTTATTGATGGGATTGAATATATTATGTATGGATTTCATTTATTATACTTATATGATGTGTGAATGAATGCAATTACATTAAATAATTAAATGCAATTACGAATATCTAATTACGCGATGATAAGTATTCAGCAAGATAAGGAAATCACTTAGGTTAATTGAGGAATCTGCACGATGCGTTGCCATAAAAGCACGAAAGTACCTGAGCCATGGGTTAGGGCTACGTGAAGGTTGATCATATACTTTCGCGAAGGTATTGAAAGCCGAAATAGAGGGTTTATCTTACAAGCCCTAGAGCGAGATCACCTACGCAAAGGCAGGGATAGAAGAAATCAAACGACATCACAACCATCTTAGGGTGCGGAAACTTGGTTCCAGCATCCCCCATACTGCATCGGGTGAGACTTCGATCCATGATCTGCGGGATGATGTTGAAATAGCTAGTAGTGTAGGGATTTATTTAGCTAATTAATGTTGAACCTGGGTCGGGCCCGCTCAATCCTTCAAATGGTTCCATTGCTAGGACCGGAATCTACATAAGAGATGTGTGATGTCGTATCACTGGAATCCAACTAAGAAGGAGATTGGACACTGGTTGGATAGAAAGATCCATGAATTTGCAGCACAAGAGAATAGAAACCCACGGCTGACAAAAGAACATTGGTTGGACAAATACCTATATACAAAGATCCACGTGATCTTTTTTTTTGCTCCTTCCCTATCGAGCTATACAAGTGGATCGTGAATCTAGCAAATAGCCAAGTAAGGTGGAAACTTGACAGTCCTATTGTGTGGACCTCGGAGCTAGTACAAAGGTTGGAAGCATCAGAGGATAAGATCACCCGTACTGTCGATCATTGGCTCAATCGCATCATAAGAGGATTTTTGACTGAATTCGCGGTCGACACCTCAGTCTAATACAGTGAGGCAGAGAGATGCTTTTTCAAAGGACCGTGAGGTAAGTACGTAAAATATTTGAATACTTGGATTAAAATTCTATTGTACAAAAAGTGGGTTATGCAACTACCTTGATGTTCGGAACTACATGAAACAAAAAAACTTACAGGAACGAAGGAAGAAAGGGTCTAGAGTATAGTCCCTTAATTTCACCTCTGCGAGGTGACGAAGAAGGGATAGCGAAGGTTTCTCTGCGAAGTGCTATTCAGTTAATGAGACAAGGATTCCTGCGAATACCACCTCTACCCACACCACCTCCAATTTCACCTGTACCACCTCCACCTCCACCATGATTCAATATGGCAAATACAGTGAAGCTGCCTTTGTTCAAAGGCTTGGGAAATGAGGACCCAGACCAATTCTGGTTCATTGTGAGGGATGTATGGGAAGCTGAAGGTGTTACAGATGATCTTTTAAAGAAGGCAACATTAGTTAGTTCTCTGCAAGATCACATGCTAACCTGGTATATTAAGTACTTTAACGATAACCCGAATGTTAGAGTCGCAGACATCTAGGCAACACTATAAGGAATTTAGTAGGCCTAAATCTGAGGTGCGGTGGATTGTGGGATTCAAAGAGATCGTAATGAAACCAGGCGAGACACCTTGGGAACTAGATCAAAGGCTGAAATGTACAATCCGTGAAGCCAACATGAATTTGGCAGATGGACAACATCGCAAGTGGTTTGTGGCTTCGATACTACCACACTTAAGGAGTGCGATGTCACAGCAGAAGATAACAACTCAGGTAGAGGCATTGGAGATTTCCATGATACTACATGAAACTTTGATGCAATATCCTAATCTAGGAGTTTAGCAGATCCATGTGCAGCTAAAGAATCTGTGCCTTGGGATGCAAAATCTGAAGTAGGACAAGACAGTTCGACCAGAGGTACACGAGGAGGTATGGTGCTTGAAATTCAAGAGTCAGGGTCATGACAAAGACCATTGCCCAATATTTGCAAACTACATTGCAGGAGGAGGACCGATGCCTTTAAGGCCGAAAAACATGCCACGAATAACTGTCACTTTCTACAAAAGTATGTACAAGCACTGCAACAGTTGTTGTGCAACTTTTGTAGGTTGGCAGGACATGATAAGCGTACTTGCAGGAGCTATGAATTGATGATGGATAGAACTACCACCTATAGGGTTCAAGCTAAAATGCAGCCCCTTTACGAGAATGCAGAGATGGCACAGACGAGGCTGAGGTAGAGGAGGACCTGGCAAAGGTCGAGGATAGTTGATATGCTACAATTACGGAGGAGCGAGACACTATGCCCATGATTGCACTAATCCAACGTGTCCGTCATGCAAGTATTGCACACTGTTTGATCATGAAACAGAAGAATGTCCTACGCTGATAGCTACAATACATGAAAAAGGGGTGCTATCACCTCCACCAACTCAGAACCTGCAAATGATGAGGTCTAAGCCGCGCGAGGAAGCTCCAAACATAAATATAGTGCTCAGAAGTGGAATCACGATAGGAGATGACAAGGGGAAATAGCCAAAAGACAGTACATGGGTTCGCAAAGCCTTGGCAAAGGAGGCTAAGTTCGATTTTGAGTGCGCACGTGAAAGCTTCATGGAAGCTAAGAAGAGCTCCATTGAGGCCTCCACTTCAGGAAACAAGGATAAGCCTAAGCAGGAGATGGACCCCTCTATGCTCACAACTTTCCTGGAAACCTGTATGAAGTTATTGCGCGATAGTAAGGCTGTGAAAGGGTTACAGGAGCTCATCAATAGATGCCTTGGAACCGCGCCAGGTGAGCCACGCGTAGTATGAAAGATTGGAAGACATAAAACAAGAACGGGACGGAAAATGAGACTAACTGCATAGATAGGAGAGTATGAAATGGATCAGGTCATTTTAGACCTGGGGTCAGATGCGAATGTCCTACCAAAATAGACTTGGGAGCAAATGGGGAGATCTGCATTGCAATGGTCTCTGATTCAGATAAGGATGGCAAATTAGCAGAAGATCATCCCCATGGGGCGACTGTAGGGGTTGACCGTCGATATTGAGGGAGCGCACTGGCTGATTTTCAAGTAATAGAGATAGTGGATGATAGCAATCCCTATCCTGCAATCTTAGGAATTGACTAGGCTACTGATATGAATGGGGTAATCAATCTGAAGAAGTGAAAGATGATCTTTGAGAAGAAATTGTTGCGCGTAATAGTACCCCTCGATCCTGCTGAAGGATCGCGCTATACTAAACCTATATGTGATTATGAGAGTGATGACGACCTGGACTATATCTATAAGATAATAATGCAAGACCAACATTGGGTGAATCCCACCGTGGATGGACGGATTACATGGGATCATGAGAGTTCTTGCAGGTCAGACTCCGACGAAGAAATAGAACGCTTGCAGAATCAGTCACATGAAGTAACTACGCTGAATTGCAACATGATGACCCAGTCGTTGCATTGTGTGTCATCAGAAGTAAGAAATCTGCCTACTTATGATGGTCTAAATGAGGTAGATATCTTTTTGGATGCATTTGAAAGGGAGATACGAGAAAAGCAATGCTTCCAGGCCTTAGACTAAGCACTGTGCGCTACACCCGCAATATGGTGGGGTACACACAAGGGAAGCTTTAATGATTGATGCAAATGTAGGAGGATGATGAGAACACGATTTGGGAAGCCAAAGATGTGAGTGACAGACAAGTACGATGGGCAGAACGATCTACACACGCATCTAGCCAAATGGACCCTAGTTTATGGAGGAAATCCCCAACCTGAGTGGGTGCACCTGTTTTTTCATACCCTGGATGTTATCCCATTGAATTGGTATATAGAAATAGAGCTCCGCCATGGGACAAGAGAATGGGATATCCTGCGCGAAGGATTCATGATGACATTCAATTTTGAGGATGGGTTTGATAGTATTGATGAAGCGTTATAAGAGGTGAAAGCAGCTATCTTTAGGATACTGCATGATCTTTTAGACCTAACTTAGCCTGAATGGGCTACTCAACTGAGTCGCGTGCTAGAATGTTATAATGTAACTACTGAAGAAGAGGACAAAGACACGGAAGATTAACATTCCAGAAACAGAAGGTCACCTCGAGGTCTAAAGACCGCAGATTGAGAACCCTGATATAACCACGTCGTTGAAAACAAAACAATTGAACATTGGTACGGAGGCAGAACCCAAATTCACGAAGGTTAGAGACTATTGGGATGACGCAACGGTGGATAAGGGCACTAAATTGCTCCGTGACTTATTCCTTACCAAGTTTACGGATCTGAAAGGAATAATCGGGGAACTAGGGATGATGAAGATCATGTTAAATCCCAATGCAAAACCAGTTAAGCAAAGGCCTTACTGTCTCAACTCAAAATATAAAGAAAAGGTTCGCTTAGAGCTAGACAAGATAATCGCGGCAGGCATCATTGAGCCTATGGAAGAATCTGATTCGGTAAGACCAATGGTGGTGCAAGAGAAGAAGCAAAAGGACAAGATAAGGATATGCATGGATCTCATAAAACTAAATGACGCTTGTGTGCATTATCCTTTCCCAACTCTATTCACTGATGAATTATTGGACAATGTAGGTAGCGAGGAAGCATATTCCTTCACTGATGGATTCTCTGTGTACCACCAAATCAAAATCGCGTCAAAGGATAGGAGCAAGACAACCTTCGCAAATGAGTGGGGTTGTTTTTAGTACACTATAATTCCGTTTGGATTGAAGAATGCGCCTCCAATATTTTCACGTGTGGTTGTTGCGGCATTCAAGGAATTTATGCATAAGTTCCTGGAGGTATATTTTGATGACTAGACTATCTTCGGGTTGGTTAAGCGCCATGTAGAAAGCTTTCACCTAATGCTGGATACCCGTCAAAGATACCAGATCGTGCTCAATCTCAAGAAGTGTTTGTTTTTCATTACTTTTGGAAACCTGTTGGGGCATGTGGTTTGAAGACAAGGACTAATGGTAGATCCCGTGAATATCGTGGTGATACTGAACTTGGAAGCGCCGAGGAGTGTGAAACAACTGCGTGCTACTCTGGGACTTATGGGATATTACAGAAAATTTACCAAAAGCTGTGCCTAAATCACCGCGCCTATGGAGAAATTGTTGAAGAAGGATGCCACATTCTACTGGAACAATGACTATTAGAAGAGCTCGGATATATTGAAAGAAAATATGGTTACTACAACAATTCTAGTCTTCCTGGATAGAAGAAAGAGTTTCATGTACATGTCGACACGTCATGTATAGCGTTGGGAGAAGTACTAACACAAGTTGGTGGAGAAGGCTTGGACCATCCTATCGTGTTCGCAAGTCACATAGTATCCAACGTAGAGGAGAACTATTCTACCACTGAGCCCAAGGGGTTAGCTTTGGTGTATGCGCTCCAGAAGTTTCGACACTACTTGCTAGAAGGCCTTTTTAAGATGTATATAGATCACTCCGCGCTGAAGTACCTCATCAATAGGCCTGTGTTGGGGGGAGGGGGGAATCTGCAGATGGCTCTTATTGTTCCAAGAGTATGATTTTGAAGTTGTTATGAAGCCTGGATGATTGAACGCAGGACCAGACCATCTCTCACGCATCAAAACAGGGGAGGAACCTACTAACTTGGAAGAGAGATTGCCTGAAGCGTAGCTATTTGTAATGTGTATCGCGGATGGTCACTTTGAGGATATAATACACTTCTTAACAACAGGAACTGCACCGGAAGGATACACTATCCAACAAATGAAGGAATTAGTGGTGTGCGCAGTAGATTTCTCTATCACTGCTTTGCATTTGTACAAAATGGGGACTGATGAGATATTGTGACGGTATCTACCTGATTTCAAGAGAAGCAGCATCCTCACAGACGCTCATGGGGGCACTGCATGAGGAAATTATGCAGGGAGAGAAACCATGTAGAAGATTCTACGCGCAGGGTTGTGGTGGCCAACCCTTCATCAGGATTCAAAAGCATATTGCAAAGTGTGTGATGTATGTTAAATAACAGGTGGGCCATCGTGGAGGGATGAAATGCCATTGAATCCACAAATGTCACTACAACCCTTCAAGAATTGGGCGATATATTTTGTAGGACCTATTCAGCCACAAGGGAAGATAGGAGCAAGGTACATTATCACTACGACAGAGTATTTGACTGGTTGGGCAG
Organism: Pinus tabuliformis; assembly: GCA_031772625.1. Classification (NCBI taxonomy): domain Eukaryota; kingdom Viridiplantae; phylum Streptophyta; class Pinopsida; order Pinales; family Pinaceae; genus Pinus; species Pinus tabuliformis. The sequence goes on from CM062820.1 coordinate 1,545,363,079, forward strand.
AAGTGCAGCCAGTGAAGGATTGCATGGGCACGATGGTCACGAAGTTCCTATTTGAGCATGAACTGATGCAATTTGGATGTCCAAGGATCTTGATGAGTGATCATGGTACACACTTCTTGAATGATACAATTAGCGCACCGACGGAGGAATTTCAGGTATACCACCAAAAGGGCACACCTTATCGCCCACGGGCTAACGGAACAGTGGAAGCATTCAACAAAGTGCTCGAAAATGCGTTGACCAAGCTTTTCAATGCTCAACGAAGTGATTGGGACCTACACATACCTGCAGTATTGTGGGCTTATCAAACGACATGCAAGAAATTGACTGGACAAACCCCTTTTAGGCTCATCTATGGTGTGGAAGCAGTAATGCCTATGGAATAAATCGTACCTAGTCTGAACATAGCAGTTCTCACAGGTATGATGGATCGTGGAGCCCTAGAGGAGAGGCTCGTGCAATTGGATGAGCTCGTAGAAGAAATATTTTTGGTTGGATTTCACTAACAAGTCCAAAAGCAGCGCGAAAAGGCATGGCATGATCGACACATCAGGCCATGCACATTTAAGGTAAATGACCTAGATTTGTTATATGATAATAAGTCTGATAAATTTCTAGGGAAATTCAGGATGCACTGGTTAGGGCCTTATTTTATTACGGAGATTACCAACAGGGGAGCGGTACAGCTGGTCAAATTAAATGGAGAACCCTTCAGAGGATAGGTGAATGGTAGTCGCTTGAAGCCATACACTAGTGGTCCAGACATGTGACTAAATGAAAGTAGCACAGTCTTAGTGCTCCAGGTAGCTGCAAGGAGGCACGGGACTATAAACTACACTTCCTAGGTTGGAGAGTTTCACGATTAGAAAATGGTGTAGAGTGAGGATGTGTCACTGGGTCCGCAGCAGCACGAAGGGAGTTGCATACACAAGGAAAAATTGCGCAAGTCGACTGGAAAGTGACCATTAAAGTCATTGTTCATGGAAAGATGATAGAAGTGAGGCCAAATGGGTGGCCAGCATTTAAGATGCAATTTATGGCTTAGATCCTTGAAAATATGCCGCCATTCTAGCATTAATGAACCGATTTTGGGGGGAACAATCGGATTTGAATTCAAAATGCCCTATAAATTACAAGTGGATGTCCAGCGAAAAACACTTGGCATTTTGAGTATTCAGTGGTTGAGCTATGAAGCACCTATGAATCATGAGCAATATGAGATTCTGATAGTTTTTGGGGTATTTGCAGCTTTTTCAGTGGACACACAGGAATTCTTGTGAAAGATCATGTCAACACCCCCACAAGTTATCAACACACTGCAAGTAGTAAAGGAGCCGGCACAAGAAATGGAGAGAGGGGCTAAAATAACTGCCCCAAAAGTGGTTGAAGTATTGGTGGAGGTCCCTAAATCCCCGAGAACATCGAGACCAAAGCCAACCCCAACCAAGGAGACCATAAAAGACAAGAAGGGCAAGTATTCTTCCATACCAGTGCACGCGTTGCCAAGATGAAACCCACGAAAGCTCACTACCCAAGAGAAAGGCAAGGCTATAAACCTAAAGGCCGAAGAGGAGGATATCGAAGACATCCCCATGGACAATGAGGATGTGGGAGTGGAAATATGGGCAGTTAAAGCCCTGGGTGCAAACCCTATTACACGGTTTCTGTAATATGTCCCTCCACACAAACCTAAGTACAAGGTCCCAAAGGACATTGGTGAAAGTAAGACTCCCCTGCAAACCCTTCTACTACTAGATGAAATCACTTTTGACGGTCCACATTCCTGCACCTAGTGACCGAACAGTTGATGTGTCGCGTCATAGACATGGATACGAGGATGACTGCATTGGATCCATGAAAGTGGCTCAGAGGAGTAGAGAAGGTAGGATTACACAACCTTCTTTGGGTGTCGCACTATAGCTGCACCCCTGTGATAGTTTTGGTCATCAAGAAGCTGCTGAGCTTGGTGCATGATGGGTGTCTGTGGGTGGAGGAGCCAATACCCATCACTGATATGTTGATTCACAAAATAACGCAACTGCCATACACAGGAAAAATTCCAGCTATGACCTTTGGTGGCAAGGGTGGCGAGCAAGCACTCATAGAATCAATGAAAGAGAAGTTCAAACTGGTGAAGAATTCATGCGGGAATGCTATCTCCAGCATCTATGACCCCGCTATGAAGGTGGAAACGCAGATCCTTGCAAGGAAGTTGATGTGGAAGTGCCGCACTCACGAGGTACCGTTGCCTGTCGTCGCACACGCACAGGAGTGCACAGAAGGAGTCCAATTTAACTGGTCATACTACCTTCACGAAGAGTTCCTAGCCAACTGCCGCGAAGCGCAAGAGCAAAGAAAGACCTTCCATTACACGTGGATCATGCTATCGATCGTGCTCGTAGTGTAGGAGATACCAGAGGAGAGCCAATTCCCCTCGGTCGTGCCAAACCTTCCTGAAGCAACGAAGTACACTTCGATGTGGGCAACCAAGGACGTGGAGCGAGTTCGGGACAACAAGATCTTCTGGATCTTGATGGAAATGAATATCAAGATGGCTATCAATCGCAAGCCATGATTGTCACCCACGATATATGCTAACCTACAGAGCTATGCCGAGTTTAAGGCTGATTTCCATCGGATTTCAATCAGTGCATGGAAGGACCTTGCGCAGAAGTGGTATGATTTTTCGTACCTAGCCACAAATGAGGCCATCAATGTGGTGCTAGATAAATGGCTAGCATAGTGGCGCACTACCACGGACTTGGCATTGGGTGGAAGCAAGTCCACCACACAAAAGAAGAAGGAAGAGGCCAAGTTGAATATGGTGCAGCTAGTCAAAAAGAGGAAGAAGGAGGTTGTTGAGAAGCCCCAGGCAGAACATATAGGAAAGGAGGTAGGAAAACAGAAAGGTGGCATAGAGCGGGGCTATGACAAGGGCGCGCGGTCGCCTTCACCTGAGACTGAAGAGGAGGAGACAGAGTGGCATGGCGCGGACCCTCAGGAGATGTCTGCCCGCATTAAGCACCCAAGAGAGCTAGAGAAGGGAGGGTCCAGAAAGAAATCCAAGGCAATCAAGACCTCGTTGGACCCTATCACATTGACGGAGAGCGACTTATATGACATCGATGACACAGTCTGAGATGTCATCGCAAAGGCCCTGTAGCAATTTGAAAAGTAGCAGCAGGTCATCCTCGGGGCCATCCAGACTAGACTACAAGAGTTACAGACCCACACGTCGCAAGTTGGTACGATGTCTACCAGCTTGGCTATCAGCACATTAGAGGCTGCCGATATGCTATGCACGAAGGCTTCTAGTGTGCTAGTGCTTCTGGATGGAGCAATAACAACATAAAATGAGGCTAACAAGCCCACTGTCAATGCCTTGAAGGGAGTGGGATTGAACCTGGCAGTGCTCCCACACATAGCACTCTACCTCTTGCACGATGGAGTAATTACAGAGCTGAGGGCCCGTGAGCATCGCGCCCTCAAGGTGATTAGTGAATAGAAGATAAAAAATGAGCAGATTTCCCTGCAAAGGAATGCTGCCATCGCTGTTGAGGCCAAGGCGACCTGCCAGAGCAAGAAGATCCTACAAGTCATGGAGTAGGCATGCAGACTAGTCCCGGAGTTGGCCATTCCGGAGGAGGAGCCAGTCGAGGTCTGCATCCGCAAAATGGCCATAGGGGTGTGTGACACTTAAACAGAGATGGCACAGGTTCAGTTGGAGCTGAACCTCCAGATTACAGAGATCTAGTTGAGGGCCCAGCCTTCAACACCACAAGAGGTAAAGGAACAACGAGCGACCGTTGTCACAAAAGCAATCACGGCAGTGGAGAGTGTAGTAGCAAACCACACACAGTTTTTTGAAAAATCGTTTGAGGTTTCGACCAGCCTAAAGGAGGAACCAAACATCCAAAGGCTAGAGACGAAAGTGCACGAACTCCAATAGCACTATGACAAAGTTAAGGGCACAGCGCGAACTATCGCGCTGACACAAAGGTTAGCCAAGCTGCAGGAATCCAAGCAGTTGAAGAAACAGGTGGGCGCAGCGCTGCACAAGGAAGTAGTGCTGAAGGCACGACTAAAGCCCTGGCTAGAGGAATCTTACGCAGTCACAGGAAATGTTGAAGGCAAGCTTGCGACTCTAAAAGCAACACAACAACGGCATCAGGCTAACAGCGCAGGGGTAGTAACTGAGAAAATAGTTGAAGGTGCGAAGCAGGCAGCAACTCAGTGCATGGCCGAAGTTGCGATCATCAAGGTCGAGCTTGATGGGCTTCACGCAAAGATATTTGTGCCTACCGAGTGACTCATGGTGAGTCACGATGTTTATGTTGGGCGCCTATTGGGAGCGAGATCCCCCAAGGGCAGTTTTGGAGCTAAAAGCCCATGTTTAAGTCAATTTTTTAATATTATTATAAATACTCCACATTTTGTGGTCATGGAGCGCGAAGGTGTTATGTGTCATAAAGGGTATTCCGCCCTTAGTTTTGTAAAGTAAATTCGATTATAAGAGATCTACCCATGGTCCATGGACCATGGGATTGTATAAAAATAACTAAGCTCTAAGTAGTTGAGGAGACACAACATGTAAGAGAGTCATATCCTTAGAGCAAGAAATTTAAATCTTGGGTTGTAGCGTAGGTAGAGGCTCTATAGCTGAGTGTGCAGAGGCCTAGGGTCGAAGTCCGTAGCTAAGTGCGTGAACCCCTGCAGTTGTGTACGCAGGGTGGACAGAGTCTGTAACACTTGGGAGATATTAATAAAAGGAGTTATTCTGTAATTTCTGTGTCTTTGTTCTATTGATGGGTTCAAATATATTATGTATGGTTTTCCTTTATTATGCTTATATGATGCCCGAACGAATGCAATTACATTGAATAATTAAACGTAATTACGAATATTTGATTATGCGGTGATAACTTTGAGTATTCGGCAAGATAAGCAAATCACTTAGGGTAATTGAGGAATCTGCATGGCATGCTACCATAACAGTGCGAAAGTACCTAAGCCATAGGTTAGGGCTACGCGAAGGTCGATCGTATACTTTCACGAAGGTAGTGAAAACCGAAATAGAAGAAATCAAACAACATCACAACCATCTCAGGGTGCGGAACCTTGGTTCCAGCATCCCCCCATACTGCTTCGGGTGAGACTTCAATCCGCGCTCTGCGAGCTTATGCCGAAAGGGCTAGTAGTTTAGGGATTTTTTTGGCTAATTAACATTGAACCTAGGTCAGGCCCCCTCAAGCCAACAAGTCGCATCCCTCTGCATAAGACTGGACTCTGCAGCATATCCTTGTGCACCCCTGGGTACCATTGCCTAATGTTATACCACCCTGTATCATATTCCATCCTGCATGTGCCAATGCATCCACCACTCTGCTAGTAATCCCTACATGATGTGGGCTACATCTCCCCATCTTCCCTGAAAGACCTGAGTGGTCTGACTCCTCACATGCCAATGGGAGTGACACTATTGTGTCTATCCTCAGTAGCTTGAGTGTCCAATAAACCAATGAGAGAGCACTGTCTCCATGTAATTCCATATCCGGTGGTCTGTCGATGCCACCTCCTCCTACCAGTGCCTGGAAAAGTAGGCTAATCAACCTATGACTCCATGCACAATCAATATGCCATGACAACTCATGAAATCTGCGTGCTCCTCTGCCAATCCATCTTGTCACTAGTGTTGTCAGGAGCTCTGAAGGGGATATGAAAAGGTGTGTGCACCCAACCACCGAGTCCATCAAGTAGCTGCTACCATGACCTACCGACTCCACGATGTGATGGAAAATCCCACCTGGATCCCAACAACAGTTTGGCCCTCGAGCCCCCTTGGTAATCCACAGCCTCTGTTGAGCTGTCACCATGGATGCATCTAACTTCCTAGCCAGCTCCACCAGAAACCAACGCAATATCTCTTGCCATCCAAACCCAAGGGAAGGATTGAGAGCATAAAATCTTGTACATGGAACTAATCCTCCATCCTGCCAAGGATGCACCCTGTGCAACTCATGTTGCCTCATCTCGCCATCCTAATCAACACATAAAATATGTCGAGGTGACTCTGTCTCTCTCTCCAATGTGTAGTGGTATCCTGCTAGTGCTACTGCCCTGCAATGTCTGAGTAGGGTTGCCCCATCGCTCCAATGTGCACTCCAACTGAACCATTAGGGAACCCAACCATTCCCCAACGCGAGTCAGTTTGGACGTTGACTCAACACAAATCGCTCTCATGCCCTCCAACTCCTCATTCTGCTGTAGAATGGCCTCTTGCACTGTCGTGGCCTTCTCTCAATGCTAGAAGGCTAGCCTGGAACTGATGAAATTGTGCAGGGTGGTTATCCTCTGTAAACTCAGTCACCACTCTAGACCCCTCCATCTCTTCTAGTACCTGCTCAATGACAAGTATGCCTCCAGGCACCTCATCAACCTATTATGGGCGTCCATCATCTAGAAACTGGGTCAGAGCACCAAGTACCTCATCAATTGTTGGCATCTCATCAATAGATGGCCCTCCAAGTGTATGCTCTACTCCCTCAACCGAGGTGTTAGTTGGAACTACCAAAGAGGCCTCCAACAATGGTGACTCCTACGCCACACTGGGTATATCGATGTGCCCCTCACCATCCTGCATGTCCTCCTGCTCAACCTCCTCCTCAGGCTTCTGACATCTAAACACTAGTCTCCACCAGTAGAAATGCCTCTTGATCTCATCCTCTAGCTTTCCTCATCCTATCCACTCCCTTTAAGGGGTTCAGGTGTCCTTTCGGTCAAATCTCTCCACGAGCCTTTGTGTGAACTCTTTGTAGGATGTGATATGTACATGACCCAAAGGGATTAGCCCTCGGTACCACCATTCCATAGCATCTCCATCCAAGTTAAAAATGGCATGTCTAATAGCATCTACCTCCCTCATGGGGTTTAGCTGGAAATATGTGTCCAATTCTTATACCCATTTTCTGACAGAACTCCTAGCTGAAGCGTCAAAGTGGGTGAGGGTCATTTTTACCTCAATTATACTCACTCTCCCTTGAGCCATGGATTTGTCTATAGTTCACCCATCATAGTGCATACATGCCCAAATCTTCCATGATCTTGATGGCTACTCCACAACCAGCCAAGATCATGCTCTAATATGACTGTAATATCTCTCCTCAAACTTTATTCCTCCAACCCCTGTGCACTTCCAGAAATGTATTTCGGCCCAAAGAATTCTCTCAACTCAGCCCTACTAAAATAACTTGCAAATATGCCCAATGGAAACTCTAAATTGAGCTCCCCAAATTTCCTTACTAGGGAGGCACTCAAAGTTCTCCAAAATGAGGGTGGAATTCCCGCTTGGAAATTCCTTGTGTTGAATAGTACGGTTGTCTTGGCTAAGCAGCTCAAGAGAACTAATGTTGAATTCTCAAATGATCAAAGATAACAAATGGAGGCCTCCAAGATCTATTTATAATTTCTAGTCCTCTCCCTTGGTGGTCCCCACCTTCCACTAATAAAATATTACTTTGCCTCCATTCTTCATTAAAATAATAATTTCCACTTTTAACATAGTTATCGATTAAACGAGAAAGTGAACTGGTACCCGTTTTTTTGAGGTAGAAAAAAATCACCCGATTTTGAAAAGTGGTGATTCCAGAATAATTTATTTTTTTTTTAGCATATTTTTGGCACTAAAAATTTCCTTTTGTATCAAGTATGAACATTTTTTTTTTCGATGTTATTGATTTTCATGCTGATTTTGAAAAGTTTTGATGGAGCATCAACCCCTTTTTTTTAGAGTGTTGATTTTTGACACTTCAAATTTTCTAATGTCTTCTTCTTCCTGTAGGATTTTTTTTAAGTGTATTTTTTTGTGTTTTTGTGTTTTCATTTTTCTTTTCAATTTTCTTTATAATGAAATCTTCATTTTTTTGCATAGTTAAAAAAATGGTCAATATTTTAAAGTTACTATTTTCTATATGTTTATGTAGTGTTAATTAATATTTCAATCGAAATCAAATAATTGTCACTAAAACACAATAATTTTAAACATTTCACAAAAAAAAACACACACACACATTTTCTATATAAATATAATGAAAAAAATGCACATTTTTAGAATTTTTGTCAAAATTGACATGTCAAATAAACGATTTTTATGGGAAAATCATAATAGAAAAAATTAAAAAAAAAAAAAAAAAAAAAAAAAACATTTTTAATGAATTTTATGTTAAAAAATAATAGTAATCACAAGATTTTTACAAAAAAACAAAATTATTCGCATAAAAATTAAAGTGAAAATCAAATAATACAAATATTAAACATATAACAACAATAATCAAATGTTCATTCTTCTCATAAAATCTGAAAGTCAAAACATTACAAATAAAACTAATGAAGGTCTCTCAAAATTGAGTTTGATTTGCAATCATAACTTAAATGTCATCGACAATATCATATAATCCATGTTCATCATCTTCTGCAGCTTCATTATTTTCTTCTTCCACGATATTTCCTGCTTGAGTTTCCTCATTTTCCTCGTTTACTGGATCTTTCATGTCTACAAATCTCCCAAAGTGTCCTTTTCCAATCATTCCATATAGTGGTGGTTGTGGTTCCTTTGCCTTTTTTTCCACACGTGATTCATTAAAATATCCTTTCTTCAAACCAACTTCTTGCATTTCATCTAGAAGAAATTGAAGATCATTAATTCTTTGTCAAATAAAATTGCATTGTAGAGGGTCTCTTTCAATCGCAATGCAATTTCTTCCTTTTTGTAGGAAACATGCTAGTGTTGTACCTAATGTCAGGTAAAATTAATTTCTTAATAAATGAATAAAACAACTAATCTCCTAGACATTAATTATCAATCCGAGGAGCGTCTTTTTATTTCAAGGCAATCAGAAAAATATATGCATAACAATACCAACAACTAACACTGGTTCTATATGATTGTGTTCTATACTATCAAGCTCATTTAACAAGAAATAAAATGTAAGACTTGAATAATAAAACTAAAATTAAAATTAATAAAGTAAATGACAGGAAAAACAATTATTTTAATCACATAACTTGAATCATTGCTAGAGTAAATCACACCTTGCTGAATTGAAAATTTAATCTATTTCACTCAAAAGAATTCAAATGCTAATCTAGAGCAAGAAATCAAATGAAATCTAGAAATTGGATGAAATAACAAATCTGGAAAATGCAACAAACAACAAATTAGTTCAAATAATTGAAATCTACTTTAAGAAATGACAATTGAAATTCAAATAAACAAATACATAACTAGACTAATTTACATGTTTAAGACAACACCTTGTCTAAGGTAGTGGGCCCAACTGCGCAAGGCTCAGTTCCGTCTTGAGAAATAACTCAGATCAGATTACAAATAATGGATGTAGAACTCAATGGATAACTTCATTCATTAAAACATATGAGAGAAATAATTACAGCATCATGAAGCTCTTGGCTTTGCCTTAAATTCAACAATTGTTCATCCTCTCATCTCTTATCTCTTATCTATTCTCCTACATCCCATCTAAGAATTGTCCATCTCCTATCTGCTAATTATCTCCCAATTATCCTCTAATTCTCCTCTATTTCTCCAATTCTTCCCATCCTCTAGTTCTCTAATTCTCTCCTCATATTATTCTCCTCTCTTTGATCTTGGTTTTCATTTAAATATACAAAGAGCATAGGGAGGTTACAACAAAGTTGATTACAAACTGATTTTGACTACAAATTTGGATTATACAAAACAAATTGATCAGCGAGATCATATCTAAAAGACCTTTCCATCAACATTCAGCAGGAACAAGTCGAATTTGGTATTACAACTGCAAGAATTTGGAAAACAACGGCAACAACAAATCTAAGAAAATCGTCTTCGAAGAACCTTTCGTTTCTCTTAATACATACTAAATTTCTGCTCATGCAAAACTAATTTGGTCTGTTCTGGACAAAACCCATGTTTCAGATTTTCTATATTCTCCTTCATTTGTCTGAAACGTCCAATGCAAAATTGTTGCTTCTTATTCCAGTGAATTTATGAGTTGGAATATTTAATTGTGAGTGGGAGATCAAATTTGCAATCTAGAAAAGTTCTTGGAGTCTAAAATCATGAGTGATATTACAAAAAATCGATTAATAAACCATCATTGGTAAAATCATGCATAATAATCATCAATTTATTAAAAATAAAGGAGAAAAATAATATTTATCCATAAGAGCATAAATAATTATAAAATGGAATTATATGATAAATTATGATAAATGGCGTGATAAAGAATGGTAGAAATGGGTGAAATAGGCATCAAAAGTGATAATAATAATAACAAATTAATGGCCCAACATACCCCCAAACTCAATATGTTGCATGTCCTCATGCAAACCCAAAGCCTCTGTATTAACCAAGCTATAAAAAATATTCAACCCAAGTCATGAAAGTGATGGAACAAATGAGTTCTTCCTCAATTAATGAATATTCAATTTCAGCAATGTTGATGAAGGCATAAAAATTTTCACATTGACTTTCAACCATATGTATATGAAGTTGCAGCAAAATCGATATAAGTAACGACAAACTCCATTAACCAAAAAAACTACAAACCAGATTTTGCTGAAATTTGGCAAGAAGATTTCTACTATATTAATGCTCCAAAAATCATATCATTTTGATGCATGGAGCGTGAGATATAAGCAAAATGGTCGTAGGTGATACTGCGTGATTTCTAAAATTTTACAAACTAATTTAACTTGAACTTTTCTGGGTTTGTGTATTTTAATGATACCTCTTTGTTGTCCAAAAATTCAGTTCATAGTTTTAAAGGTATGCACAAATGAATTTTTGCACTATATAAAAATGAAATTGCATGCCTTAAATGAAAAAAAAAAAAAAAAAGGTAGAAAACATCCATCATGTGTAGCAATTCGTCCCCCAAACTGGACAATTAGCATAACCTCATGCAATACTAGAAAACAAATTTAGGTGGTTGCTACAATTGTAGTTGAAATCTATGCTTGGTGTAAAACAACATGGAATAAGAGAGGCTTTGAGAATGAATAAGGAGATCGATGGATGATGGCATGATCATAATAAACAGGGAAAATTTTAAGAACCCCCTCTAAATTTATATGTATAATAAATGGGCGAATATCCATGGTATATAGGAAAAATGGAAGGTGATTTTATCAATAATATAATATGTATATATAATTTTTTGGCGAATCTCTCACCAGGCATGGCGAATATTTTACGCAATTATAAAATCTTGTAAGATCTTGGTATTACCATGGGTCAATACCATGGGTCAATACCATGGGTTATCATAAACCTGGAGCTTAAAAATTACTATTAGTAATTTATAAAAATTAATAAAATTAATAGTTGATTTTTATTTTATTTTTTATTTTAACCAAGCTAAAATGTTTAACATACATTAAATTACAACATCCATCTTTACTCTTGATCCACCAAGCCCTGAGAAGGATCAAATATTTTTTCACTCTATGCTAGTTTGCATATCGCGATATTTGATACCTCTCGGGGGTTAGTAGATCCAAAGTAAAGATGGATCTATGCTGGTTTAATTCCCCCATTTAGTATATCCAAAGTAAAGATGGATCTATGCTGGTTTAATTCCCCCATTTAAATAGGCTACATTCCAGGTGAATACCATGGGTCAATACCATGTGCCATTTTGGTGAATACCATGGGTCAGTACCATGTGCCATTTTTATTTTTATTAATACTAATATTAGGGTTAATAATGTTTTTTTTCATGGTATTAATAACAATCTAGTCCATGGTATTTGTCCCATAGTATTTTGCCCATAGGTTTCACCTAAATATAAGGCATTTTTTGAGTGTTCCTAAATATAAGGTGACTTATGAAATAAATATAAAAAAAATGTTTTATTTGTTTACCATACCTCTAGTTTATTTATATTTTTATTAATTTACCATACCTCTTTTACAAATATGGTATTTGGCCCATAGGATTCACTTAAATAAAACCTCTTTCTTGGGCCTTCATAAATAGAACGAGGGTTATGGACTAAATATAAAAAGAGGTTTTATTTATTTGCCATACGTCTAGTTTATTTATATTTTTATTTATTTACCATACCTTTTGAGTAAGTATAAAAATGCGTTTTATTTATTTACCATACCTCCACTTTACTTATATTTTTATTTGTTTACACCCTTGCATGTATATAAGGTGACTTATGGAGTAAATATAAAAAATGTTTTATTTATTTACCATACTTTTCATTTATTTATATTTTTATTAATTTACCATACCTTTCATTTATTTATATTTTTATTAATTTACCATACCTCTTTTATAAATATGGTATTTGGCCCATAGGATTCACTTAAATAAAACCTATTCTTGAAAATGGGCGAATGGATTCACTTAAATAAAACCTATTCTTGAAAATGGGTGAATGGAAGGTTGTAACTCCTGATTTCAAGGGCTAAATTTACCTATTTTACCCTCTCCCTTAAAATAAGGTGGGCTATTTGAGGTGATTTGTAAAAATGTACTATGATACAAAATATTCGCCCACTAAAAATTTAAAACCCCTTAATTTCGCCAAAGGGCGAACATTCGCCCCTAAAATTTTCTATGATAATAAATAAATGAATGAAAGTAACACTCCCTCAAACTGAAAAATTCTATGTCTCTAAAAAATCGGAAGTGGTAAAGATGTGGAATGAATGATGAGAAATAATGATCAATTGATTTTCATGAAATTCTCCTAAATTTTTAATAAATCAAAAACTTATGTTATTTTACCTCAAGTTTTGGAAAAATGTGGAATGACATGTATGGATTGGTATTTGTTGAAACTGATGTAGGCTGAGATAAAATTGAAAGTGATACAAAAAGTGGAAGCCATGCGAGCACATCCTGTCTGCAAGTTGCTCGAGCCTCTTCTGTTAGTTGCAATAGTGTGGACTTGTTGCAAATAGAGTTGCCCCCCATACTTGTTGTTCTCCTATAAACAATTCACGACTCTGTATGCAATTTTCTTGAATCCATAGTTTTAGTGTTGAATGGCAACAAATAAACCACATGCAAAAATTTCAATCAGAAAAAACCTTTGCATAAATGCAATAATAATATTTTGTCAAATCAGCAAGTTATGGCGGAGTTCGGTAATTATTACACACACTATCCCATAATGCATATATTCCCCCCCTCAAATCAGAAAAGGGCATCCATGACCATAAAGCATAGGAAAAAGGGAAAGGATGTTGAGGATTCATAAATGCAACAGGGAAATCAATCAAAGCGGTGTAAATATGGCAAAAGCAATCAGAGTAGTACACATCAAAAGATTTGAAATGCCCGTAAAATAAAACAGGGATTTAGATCATTATGTAAATAGATATTTACCTTAGGTGGAAAAACATGACAAAAGCATGACTGACGATAAATGTTAATGGAAATCAATAGAGTGATTAGACAATAATGATATAATGTGTATAATGATATAGTTTACCATGCATGTTGGCTAATTGAATTAGAAATGTTTTCAACTGGTAAATTCTCCTTTAGAAATGAATCCATAGAGGGTAATAGAATAGAGAGTATTTGGCAGTGTAACATAGTACTTCAGTACCACAAGTAGAGCCACTGATGCCAGTAGGTGTTCATAGCCTCGATGGGGCTGCTTTTTAACCCCAAAAATGAGCCAGAGTCCTCCATTTAGTATTTAGATGGTTTTATTATTTTTATTGCTATAAAGAGACCACTATGCTGGCATGGTAACCAGATAATTGTCATGCCATTCATTAGGATATAACAAGGTGATCAGGCTGGCTCGTGATGAAACCCCCTATCCTTCTGATGGTTTTAAATATATCAAGAAGGTCATTACCTTGGTGTGGTGGCCATATGGAATGTCACCTGTTACACCCTTATGATCATGGTCGGTTGGCTCGTGATGAGACCCCCTATCCTCTTTAAGAAAATGCTTGTACAATTTTCATATTTTTATATTTTAATGCTTTTAATGTAAAGAGAGGGAGGTTCATTTACTCCTTAAGGGTCAAGGATGGCGTAAGAAGTAAAAAAATGCCAATGAAAGTTATGCTTTTCCCCCCATATCATCATATCAAATGGATTTATCCTTTCGAAAGTGTAAAAGATAAACTAGCATGGTATTAGAATAATAAATCATTTTATGATGTGTCTAAAGAGAAGATATTCAACCAATCATTATGTAGGTGCACCATGTCAGCTTCAGAATAAAGATGACCATCAACGACGTCAAAATGTTGGGTAAAATTAATTTCTTAATAAACGAATAAAACAACTAATCTCCTAGACATTAATTATCAACCTGAGGAGCATCCTTTTATTTCAAGGCAATTAGAAAAATATATGCATAACAATACCAACAGCTAACACCGGTTCTATATGATTGTGTTCTATACTATCAAGCTCATTTAACAAGAAATAAAGTGTAAGACTTGAGTAATAAAACTAAAATTAAAAAGAATCAAGTAAATAACAAGAAAAACAATTATGCTAATCACACAACTTGAATCATTGCTAGATTAAATCACCTTGCAAATTTGAAAATATAATTTATTTCACTCAACAAAATTCAAATGTTAATCTAGAGCAACAAATCAAATGAAATCTAGAAATTGGATGAAATAAAAAAATCTGGAAAATGCAGCAAACAGCAAATTAGTTCAAAGAAATGAAATCTACTTTAATAAATGACAATTGAAATTCAAATAAACAAATAACAACGTAAACTTTGAAACGAGAATGGATACTATTACCCGTTTCGTAGAGATAGCAAAAACTTGACCCGATTTTGAAAAGGGGCGATGCAGAACACACATATTTTTTTAGAGCATAGCTTTTGACACTTTAAATAACTGATACGGTTACCCATTTTGTAGGGATTGTAAAAACATGACCCGATTTTGAAAATTGGTGATGCAGAATACACTTTTTTTTTAGCATATTTTTGACAATTTAAATTTTCTTATGTATCAAATATAAATATCTGTTTTTAAATGTTAGTGATTTTTATGCTGATTTTGAAACGTGTTGATGCAGCATAACCTTTTTTTAGAGGACTTGTTTTTCTCACATTAAAATTTATTATGTCCAATTTTTTTTTTAAATTGTGATTACTTAACGAATTTTCAAGTTGTTTTATTTTTCTTTTTTTAAATGTTGATTACTTTAAAAAACAAATATATATATATATATATATATATATATATATATATATATATATATATATATAAAGATAAAAAAGGCAAAAAGAAATTATTTCATAAACTATCAAAGAATTTGGAAAAAAATAACAACATTTAAAAAAAAAACCTAAAAAAAATAAAATTAATTAATTAAAAAAAAATTAACATAAAAAAATAGTAATAAATTTAATATTAAAAACATTTAAAAAAAAATACAAAAATAAACTCAAATTAAAAAAATAAATAAATAAATAAAAATAATAAATTTAAAGTTTATAAAGAAATATATATAATATATATATATATATATATATAGATATATATATATATATATATATATATATATGCTTATTTTTATTTAAAAAAAATAAAAATAAAACAAAATAAATAAACAATAAATAAACAAATTTCTTTTTTATTTAAAAATATATATATATATATATTAAAAAAAAAATAACAAATTTCTTTTTATTTAAAAAAAAATTAAAATAAAATAAATTATTAAAAAAATTTAAATTTTTTTTATTTAAAAAAAAAAAATTAAACAAATTTATTTTTATTTGAAAAAAAAAAAGGAAAACAATTTACCTCCAACCAACCATGGTGGTGCAGCCCTGGGCGGAGAGGCGATTCTGGGAATCGCCACTCCGCCCACCCAGTCACCCATGGTGGTCAGGCTCTAGGCAACTAGAGGTAAATTTCTTTTTTTTTATTAAAAAAAAGGGTTTAAAAAAAAATAAAATTTTTAATAATTTTCTGTTAAAATTAAAATTAAAAATAAAAATGTTTAAAAAACATTTTAAAATTTTTAAATTTTAAACTTTTTGTTTTTACTAAAAAATTGTATGTTTAATAATTTTTTTATTTTATTTTTTAAATCAAAAATACATATTTCTTTATCAACTTTAAATGTTTTTTAACTTTTTTTTTTTTTAATTTGAAAAGACATATATATTTTTAAATTTTTTTTTTTTGAGTTTTTTTTTTGTTTTTTTAGTTTTTTTTAATGTTTTTAATATTAATTTTACTCGTTTTTTTTGGTTAATTTTCTATTTTTTTAATCTAGTTTGTTTTTAATTTATTTTTATTTTTTTTTGGTTTTTGTTAATGTTTTTTTTTTTTTTTTTCTCTATTTTTACTATGTAATTTTTTATTTTTTATTTTTTTTTCCAAATTCTTTTATGGTTTATGAGATAATTTTTTTTCCATTTTTTTTTGTCTTCTATATATATATTTTTATATTTTTTTTTTAAATAATCAACATTTTAATGTTAATTTTAGTAGTTTTTAATTTTTTTTTTGTTAATTTTCTATTTTTTTTAAATCTAGCTTGTTTTTAATTTTCATTTTTTTTTTAGTTTTTTGTTAATGTTTATTAAATTTTTCTATTTTTACCTACTTTTTTTTTTTTTCTAGGTTAAGACTAAACTAAGTACCCACGGGGAATTGAACCAGTGACCTATCGCAAGGAGTGCTTTAACAGCGCACTCATTCACCGTCAATCCAAAGCCCCGTGGGCCTATTTTTACCTACTTAATTTGATAGTTTATTTTTATTTTTTTTCTTTTACATATTTTTTTTTCTTTTACCAATTTTTTTATGGTTTACAAGATTTTTTTCCCCATTTTTTTTAAATACGTTTTTTTTTAATTTTATTTGTTTATAATTTTTAAGTTTTTTTTTTAGTTTTTAATTCTTATCTTTTAGAGGTTTATTTAGTTTTTTTTTTACATTTTTATGATTTTTTTTTTTATGTTTGATTTTTTTGTCTTTTTTATATATTTGATTTTTTTTTGTTTTTTATTTTTATTTTATGTTTTGTTTTTAGTATATATTTTAATTTATGTTTTGTTATTTTTTTAACTTTTTTTTGTGTTTTTTCATTGTTTTAATTTTTTATTTTATTTTATGTTTCATTATTTTTTTGAAATTTAATGTTTTTGAGGGTCATGATAAAATATTTTACACCATTATTTGAAAATGTGGAAATTTTACCCTTAAAAAAAAAGTGTTATCCTAGCGTCAACACTTTTCGTTTTGAGGGTGTTTTTTGCACAAAATTTACCATTGAAAAAAAATTTGTTATTCAAACACCAACTCTTTGTTTTGAGGGTGTTTTTTGGACAATTTTTGCACAAAAAATTGGTTTTCACCGCCATTTTTAAAACATGTTGAAGATTTACCCTAGAAAAGAAAAGGTGTTATTCCAACATCAACACTTTTCGTTTTTAGCATTGTTTTTTATGTTTTTACTGGGTTTTTTTGCCATAGTTCTTGTTTTGAGTTTATAGTTTCCTATTCAAAGTTTACATTGTTAAATACATAACTACACTAATTTACATGTTAAAGGAAGCACCACGTCCAAGGTAGTGGGCCCAACTGCGCAGAACTCAGTTCTGCCTTGAGAAATAACTCAAATCAGATTACAAATAACGGATGTAAAACTCAATGGATAACTTCCTTCATTAAAACATATGAGAGAAATAACTACATCAATGAAGCTCTTGGCTTTGCCTCAATTTCAACAATTGTTCATCCTCTCATCTCTTATCTCTTATCGATTCTCCTACATCCTATCTAAGATTTGTCCATCTCCTATCTGTTAATTATCTGCCAATTATCCTCTAATTATCCTTTAATTCTCCAATTCTCCCCATCCTCTAGTTCTCTAATTCTCTCCTCATATTATTCTCCTCTCCTTGATCTATGTTTTCATTTAAATATACAGAGAGCAGAAGTTACAAAAAAGTTGATTACAAACTTATTTCTATTACAAATTTGGATTGTACAAAACAAATTGATTAGCAAGATCATATCTGAAAGATCTTTCCATCAACATTCAGCAAGAACAAGTCGAATTTGGTATTGCCACTAGAATAATTGGGAAAATGGCCGCAACAGCAAATCTGAGAAAATCGTCTTTGAAGAACCTTCTGTTTCTCTTAATAAAGATTGAATTTTGGAAAACTACTCACTGAAAAACTAATTCGGTCCGTTCTAGACAAAACCCATGTTTCAGATTTTCTAGATTCTCCTTTATTTTTCCGAAACGTCCAATTCAAAACTGTCACTTCTTATTCCAACGAATTTCTTAGTTGGAATATTTAATTGTGAGTAGGAGGTCAAATTTGCAATCTGGAAAAGATCTTGGAGTCTAAAATCATGAGTGATGTTACAACAAATCCATTAATAAACTATCACTAGTAAAATCATGCATAATAATCATCAATTTATTAAAAATAAAGGAGAAAAATAGTATTTATCCATAAAAGCATAAATAATTATAAAATGGAACTATATGATAAATTATGATAAATGGCGTGATAAAGAATGGTAGAAATGGGTGAAATAGGCGTCAAAAAGTGATAATAATAATGAAAAATTAGTGGCCCAACACCTAATAATCAAGCACAAAAACAATAATTAAATTACTATAAACACATAAAAATAAAAAAAACAAAAAAATATTAAAATTCAATTTTATATAATAAAACTTACTTGAACCTGAAAATAAATCCAAAACCCAATCCCCTTCATTTGAACATAAATCTATAAGATAGTTAATCAATGTTTGTGGTTTTGGATAAATGTTAACTATCTCCGATTTTGCATCTTTATCCTCATATGTTAAATTTTTTTTGACAACGTCTGTTGGAGAGGTAAATCCCCTCTACGGATAGAGGCGATCCCTACTAGCCCAGAATGGGTCTAGCAACAATCAATCAATGCTACTGTGCAAGTTCCTAATTGCAAATAAAAGAGAGGCAATGAACACCTACTTGGATTCCAACGCTATTGTTTGATGAAGAGATGTTGTTCTCGCTCCTTCGCTTTGGCTGGTCACGATCTTCCACGATCCCCGTAGATAGATACCTGCACACACGAAGAGAAATGCAAACACAAGCGTGAAATCTAATAAATGCAATCATACATCAGCCAGAAAGGATGTAATTCACATTAACCATTACAAAGACAAATGAGAATGGAACCATAACAGTAGTCATCTATTATTAATCAATAACAGAGAAAGGTACAACCAAAGTTCTGACGCTGAGTCCTTCTCTAGAGGGTCCAGCCAGCAAGTCTCTTAAGCATTCACCCTTGGAGGTAGATTCTCCCAAAACAAAAGCTCTCTCTCACACAAGCAATACTCACAACCTTCCTTAAGCTTCCTCTATCAAATCCACACTTGTCACACCCACTACCTACTAGCAGCAGCACTCTAAGCACTATGAATTCCACACTATCCAAACTAGCTGCTCATGGCAATGGTGGAGGTTTAAATAGGAGAAGGAGTCTCCATGAATGGTGGGAGGATGAGCTTATCCCCAAGGAAGGTGGCTCAAATGACGAACAGACATGCCATAGAAGGTAGGGCGACATTCACAAGGCCAACAACCAGGTCTGGAGTCATCTGGAAGGCTGGCTGTTAGAACAAACTCGCCCAAACAGGATCAGCGCGGGTGCATAACTGGACTGGAGTGCTGACATCGCATCTTAATAACGGAGCAGGCTGTGTCAGCGTGACTTAATACAAGCATAGGATGCGCTGGCTCATGAAATTCGACCAGTGCGGAAAACCCGTGTGCTTCCACGCTGGCAGCGCATCAGTTGCACTATCAACCGCCAGTCAGCGCGGTTATTTTAATAACAGTCGCGCTGATGAAATAAACTTTGGCAAAGTGGGTCATTTGGCCAGTTTAGACAGCATGAGCATGGTTATTTTGAATTCATGATACAGTAGGGAGACTGACAAGGAGACAGTGACAAATTACTGCGTAACAACGTCATGAACCAATACTTGGCTATGACTCTTTCCATCTACTTGGTTTAGGAGAACAGACTTATAGTTATCATCTTTTGCCCAACATTCAACATGGATGAACTCATAATCACTTGTAATTGATTGATCTCTGAAAAAATTAGATTTGACTTTTGCTTGTAACACAACATAGTAAAAGTTCAATCCACTTGTACATACAAAAAAATTACATTAATAAAAACAAAAAAATAAAATATTAAAATTCAATCTTATATAATAAAACTTACTTGAACCTGAAAATAAATCCAAAACCCAATCCCCTTCATTTGAACATAAATCTATAAGATAGTTAATCAATGTTTGTGGTTTTTGATAAATGTTAACTATCTCCCATTTTTCATCTTTATCCTCATATGTTAATTTTTTTATGACAATGTCATAAACCAATACTTGGCTATGACTCTTTCCATCTACTTGGTTCAGAAGAACGAACTTATAGTTATCATCTTTTGCCCAACATTCAACATGGATGAACTCACAATCACTTGTAATTGGTTGATCTCAGGAAGAAATAAGATTTGACTTTTGCTTGTAATGCGGCATAGTAAAAGTTCAATCCACTTGTACATACAAAAAAATTACATTAATCAAACATACAATTTCAATGTCTTACCATGTAAGCTACATCCTTGAGTTTGATTCTCCCTTGAAGCTTTTTAATAACATTGCAAACTGTGTGTCTGAATGAAATGTCATAAATCTCCAAAGTCGTGATGTTGTGACTTCTTGAAAGCCCGTAACCACTTTATTAAAAGCTTGATAAGTGTAAGGCTCACTATCATATTCAATGTTTGGGAAATTGAAACCATGAGAAATGTCTGCAATAACCAAGGCATATTCCCTTTTAGGTATGAGTTTTGCAATGTCTTCACAGTCACCTGGTATTATTTGATATTGGATAGTCACCAACCCATTCCAAATGAAATGAGTAAGAGTAAGATCAAGTTCAACATTCCTAAGACGCTGCTTTCTCATCCTTTCCAACTTAATTTTTTCAATGAAAATTTTGAAAGTATTTGGTACTCCATTCGCATCCTTCTTCGACATCTTTAATGAAATGAATAAATATAAGTATAAGTAATATAATAAAAAAAAATATATATGAATAAAATGAATGTAAAAATCAACATATATTTTTGAACGCAAGATAAAAAGCTTTAAGTGTTGTTGTAGAACTTGATTCTGGATAGTTGAGTACAACATCATTCTAACTCTGTTCATTCAACATTTTAACCATATGTTCTTGTATTTTCATATAAATCTTATGACTGAATAAATAAAGTAAAAATTGTTAATATAATGATATGTATAAAAAATAATACCAACAACAATATGTTATATTTAAAAGAAAATTATAATCTAAGAAAAAGTAAAAGTAATTGAACAAACTTACTTTTGAAATTTCGGGCACATTTCCTCCAATGACAATTCACCTAACTTCACACAACATAATATTGATTTGACTAGTTTTTCGTCTTTCACACCTTGCATTGTTCTCCAAGGTGTGATAATCATATCATTTGAAAGTTGTTTCATTTCAAGACCTGTCTTACTGTTGGTACATATTATGGGTTTCTACCTTTTAACCTTCTGATTTTTTACGCTAATATTCTCCCACAATTCGAAAAATTCTTCAATCAATTCCCCTATCTCCCATGTTCTAAATTCCAATTGTAAAATGTTATTTATGCCTCTGAATAGTTCTAAATTTAATTTTCCACCTTTTGATTGGATTCTATCATCAATTTGGTAACTTGTTTCCATACAACATTCCTTCTGAAAGCTTAAACTAACTTAAGATTATCCCCACCACATTTTTCTAAAAATTCGTTATGAATAAATCTGACCCTTTGAATGAAATTCATACATTCTATACTCATTATCTGCATTATGATCCCATGCTAGTAACTTTGCCTCAATTTCTGTTAAACCAGCATAAATGATGCATTTCACTATTTCAAAAAGATAGTTTCCAGGATATTCCTCGATCAATTATCTTTTGGCCTCTACTGAATGGTTCCCTCCAATTACATAATATCTGTAGTCAAAACATCGTGTCCTATCAAATGCCTCCATTTTGGGAACTTGATTTGGATCAGCCGGAATCATATAAGGCACCACATGTGCATATGGATTGTACCTGAACAATGTTTTCAAATTATGGACATGTAGGTGATGTGCCTTTCTAATTTGATATTGAGATTGTCCTTCATATGATCTATAGAATTGAGTGACATTAGGCTCAAATATTTTTCCACCATTAATTAACTTATTTTTTCTCATGTGATTCTAAATGGAATTTTGTTTTGTTTTCATAATGCCATCCTCTAAATCAGCACCTAGTGTTATGATTTCTTTGTTTCCTTTAGAACTTTCACTTTTTTCTTCTCCTCATCATCAAGTGGAAGAGCGACATCCATGGGAATTTTTCTTATCAGTTTTTTATCTCTTTTCTCCTTTTCAACATCAATTCTAACCTCCTCCTCACTAATGGAAACATATTTTTGAACTTCAATGTGAGCTACAACTGCCATGTCTTCAAAAGAAACATGTTTACCTTTGTTATACTGACCCACCATATGGATTCTTTGTTGATCCCCTACATGTACCATTGTAGTGTTATGGATTGTTGATCTTTGCCTCATTCTCTTTTCTTGTTCTGACTCTATATGGAAACTGTTGATGACATTCATAATATTTGGTTCCATATAATAAATACCCTCCTGCATCATTGAAAGACTCTCAGCAAAATCCTATCAAAGAAAATAAAATATGTCAATGATCAATCATTTATAAACAATTTAATTATCATTACAATAATACATTACACATAAATATAAATAGGCATACTTACAATGTTATTTGAAATGTTGGATTAGATTTCTTCACACAATGGCATAGATTATTGATTTGTGTCATACTTGTACTTTACGAGATGATATATAACCTTTTCATGTGACTTGGGCAATTTTGCAAGAACATAAACAATGTTTGAATTCAGCACCAAACATATGTCTCGTACTCTACCTATCACCTCATATAGTTCATCCAAATAAATCATACCACAGTATAGATAGAGATGTGTAGTATCATCAGATTCAGCATCTTGAATATGCCATGTAATCTCTGTTTTATTTATTTCACGTGAATTCATCCATGCAGAAATCATCTTTAGTGCACTTGATGGGCCAGTTGGTCGACTTTTATTTATGGTATGTTCGACAATCTTCAAAACGTGTCCACCTGCAACTTTAGATGATGGAATTGTTGCTTTTGTTCCAGACATTTCACAGAGACCTTCCTTGATGCCATCTTCCTGAAAAACAAATATATATATATATATATATATATATATATATATATATATATATATATATATGTAAATTAGTTAATAAAAAACCATATATATTACTTAAAAATTAAAAAATTAAAAAACAAAAAAATTCACACTATAATTGTTATTTAAATAATAAAAAAATAAGTTAAATTAATGTAATTTAAACAAAAAAATTTATATAAAATTTATATCTACAAAATTATAAATAATTTAATTATATACAAAATTTATTTATATATTTTGAAATAATTAAATATAAATTAACCCAAAAAAAAAAAACAAACAATTTTATATTATTTATAACTATAATTTTATAAAAATATAATTACATACTAAAATTTAAATTATTAAAAGCAAAAACCCATATACAAAAAAAAAAAAACCAAACAAAAAACAAAAACAAAAAACAAAAAACAAAATTTAAAAAAAAAAATGATATATTAAATTTTCAATTATTAAATAAAACAAATTATATATAAAACAAAAAATTTGAAAAAACAAAATATTGTATATTAAATTTTAAACCATTAAATTCAACATATATATGAAATTTTAAATTATTAACAAATTAACAAATTATATATAAAAAACAATTTTTTAAAAACATTTAGATATTCAATAAAAAATATTAAAATCAACAATGATGTATATAACAAATTTATATATAATTTTTTTATTATATTTAAATTTTACAAAAAAAA